>OY992510.1:12410434-13711934 GCA_963921215.1 Scoparia ambigualis
TTGCTGATCTCTTCAATAGTGGCTGGTAACGGGCCCTCCTTCATATTAGTATTATCACACGAGTCTTTTTTTGTTGACACAGATGGTTTTGACCGAAAGGTAACGTTGTTGTTGTCGGAAGATTCATCCAATCCACCACCAGCGGTGTCTGGGAAAACCGGTTTTATAGGTTTGTTCTGGTTATTCATTTTTGGTTGCCGATTTTTACAAGCTTGGCATTTCCACACCGCTTTGCGGTCCTTATCTAACAGATAGTAAAGTTTTTCGTTGTAGCCCGCACACTCCAAGTCATATTTCGATAGACATACAGAGCAGCACATAAATTGCTTGTTCATTATCTTGTTGTTGCAGCCAGCGCAATTCATTTTAGAGGTAGACGACATTTCTATTAATTATGCGACAGCGAGCGTAGATTTGACGTAGCAATGCGCAGGCCGCAGGTACCGTTACACAATTTCGGCCGCGTCGAGCCCAGTGTCCGTATTCGAGCGGTTGAGAGCCCGCCACTTACACCAGAGGTCCGGCGATCGAATCCAGCAGCGCCGCCAAAAAATTTGCTCTCACTTACAATGCTGGGGGCTTCGGTCGACGTCGCTAACACCGGCTAGGGCGAAGTCCGGGGCTCCAACACAATTTATCACTCCAATTAAATAATTTAAGTATCCCGCAACACGTCCACTTGCTGAGAGAAACGTACGCCGAAAAAATATGCATGCATAATTCTGCATCAGGCTCACAATAAAGAAGGGATGTGTACCACCATGTCGTATCCAACAATGAAACTGCATTAAACATAGCTTAAAGTTGTACTTGATTCATTATCAACATACTAGGGTAATTATATAAAATTAATTACTTTAAAATTATTTTTGGTACATATATAAATAATCCTATGTTTTATTTCGAAACATTATCAACCAACTCATAATTAATGTTAGGTAAGGAAATAAGAATATATTAAGAAATACAACATTAATGTTATTTTTTACTTCATATTTAATTTAACTTGCAGTAGATACCTATAGAAAATGTTTAAGTACCTACTTATATCAATTTCTACTAGTCATAACATTAAGCTATTGAAGTTGTACTTGATTCATTATCAACATACAAAAGTAATTATATGTATAAACTTGCAATATTACTATCCGATTATTAAATCTGGTGGGTTCTATTGTGTTTGTTATAATATTGTTTTTTCTTTAAATAGGTGGCTTAACATAAGGTGGCTTGTTATACATATAATACAAATTAAGTTCCTTATCTAGGCATACTCTGTAATAGTTTAGTTATTATCAATTTGGCGATTGTGAAGTAATCGATTGTAATTGTTGCTTGAGTTTGTAATGTTACTATCACATTTTTATTTGTGTGAATCTGTTAATGGTTTGCTGTTTCACATTTTCAGTGTTATACTTTTTATAGAACTGTCGATTCACCTGTGAATATAAAATAAATAAATAAAATTAATTGTTTTTAAATTATTTTTGGTAAATATATACTACCTACTAACTTTTTATCTATGACAATTTTCTATAAGTAAGTATTTTTATCCGTGCGGTGACGGAGAAAGAATACCAATCGCCGCCCCTCTCTCCGTCCGGTGGGTGTCGTAAGAAGCGACTAACGGACTCTTTCGAGCGATGATCTGCTCCACTGGTGGTAGGGCTTGACCCGTCTGGTTGGTGACCACCGTACGCATGGTGTAAAACCCGTCAAGTGACTGCTTGTCGGTCGCGTTTCGGGATCAGCCAGCGTATAACCAGAGCTCGAGAGGATGATGCTGCGATGTATTTGGTCCGTGGAGGCTTCTGTCATACCAGTGCCAGGAGGACTTCGTTAACCTGCCGACCAGGGAGACCCGTAGAAACGGTTATCCCGCTGGCCGCCCGTGGCACAGTACAGGGGCCCAAGCGAGCCTAACCAGCTCGTGAGGCTGCCTCACCATGCCACGCATAATCTCGGGGTGGTCCGTCGTGCCGGTTGGTGACCGGAAGGTGGGGTCCCGGCGGCCATTCCCGGGGGGGTTCGGGGGCCCTTCCGTTCGGCAGGTTAATAATACTCGTCTGTGGGCAAATACCTGGGGAAACAGGCCACCACACTTTGACCATTCGCATCGCGGCATCATTTTCTCGATTCACGCCTCTCTCTTTCCACTCCTAAAATGACAGCGCCTAACAACAAAACTGGTTCTACAGCGGTGCACACCCCCACCACAACCTTACCGTTTGAGGTGGAGTTCGCTAACATCCGCGGACTCCATGCAAACCTCAATGCCGTCCACCACCATCTTGAGACGGCACGGCCAGCAATGTTGTTCCTGACGGAGACGCAAATAATCCGCCCAGCTGACACCACCTACCTGAACTATCCCGGCTTTGTGCTTGAAGAATCCTTCAAAGCCAAAGCCGGAGTTTGCTTATTCGTTCGGGCGGATGTTTGCTGTCGCCGTCTGCGCTGTCTGGAGGACCCTTCCTTCTCCCTCCTAGTGGTACACGTCGACTTAGGCTCTCATTGCCGTGTCTACGTCTGCGTCTACCGATCCCATAACGGCGACATGGAGACAACTCGACTAATTGAACATCTTAGTCGGGTAGCAGATGATGCGCAGGAGCGGTTTCCATCGGCGGAACTGGTGTTTTTGGGGGACTTCAACGCCCACCATGAGTTGTGGTTAGGTTCCTCCAAAACAGACCATGCTGGTAGAACTGCCCACGCATTCGCTCTCACGCATGACCTGACGCAACTGGTGAACCAGCCCACCAGGATCCCAGACATAGTTGGCCATGCGCCCTCCTTACTCGACCTTCTGCTGACGAGTCGCCCAGCTGGATACCGGGTGGAGATTCGAGCTCCTTTAGGTTCCTCGGATCACTGCTTGATATCCAGCACAGTGCCCTTGGCATCGCGCCCGCCAACAGCGGTTTCGAAACGCCAGATTTGGCACTACGCGTCGGCAGACTGGGACGGGATGCGGGAGTATTTTGCATCCGTCCCTTGGAGGCAGCGATGCTTTAGTGGGAAGGACCCGACCGCTAGCGCCACTGCCGTTGCTGATGAGATAGTATTAGGAATGGAATACTATATTCCACACTCCTATGTCATCAGCAAAGGCAGACGCAACCGCTGGTTCAATCGCGAGTGTGCCAGCGCTGTTGAGAGCAAACAGACGGCATACAGCGCTTGGATCAGAGGTAAAGCTCATGGGGCTCCCGAAACTCGCTCGCTAAAAGCAGCCTATAATAATGCCACCAAGTCGTGTAAGAGGGCCTACATTAGAGCGGATGCCCAGCGCGTTGCACGAGTAGGCCAAGAACTCCTGACGCATCCTACGGGCAGCCGTAGCTACTGGCGTCTGGCCAAAGCCGTGCAATCCAACTTCTGCCAACCCTCGCTGCCACCACTGAGATGTCTTGACGGAACTTTAGCTCACAAGCCGCAGGAAAAGGTCGATCTCCTGGCCAAACTCTTTGCGGCTAACTGCTACTGTACAGCACGAGCAAAAATATGTAAACAACTGTAACTCTTAATACAATAGAATAAGAGTCAAAATGCACGCAGATGAGTCCGACATAATCGCGGCAGCGATTATGTCGGACTCATCTGCGGAGTCGACTCGGCACCTTGCTTTAGTGTGGCTTTGACATTCACAAGGCTTAGGCGCGAACGGAGCGGCGAAAAAATTCTTTATTTCTTATCAAAGTGTACAAATTTGTACCTGGCCAAACTCTTTGCGGCTAACTCCCGGATCGATGACTGTGATGCACAGCCATCCTCAATTCCTCACTGTGGCCACACAATGTCTGATATTAAAATCAGGCAGTGTGATGTCCGTGCGGAAATGCAGTCAATCGATGTCCGGAAAGCTAACGGTCCTGATGGCATCCCAGCAATAGTCCTGAAAATGTGTGCAGCGGAGTTGTCCCCTGTGTTAACGCGTCTGTACCGTCTCTCGCTCTCTTCGGGTTGTGTGCCGGTATCTTGGAGAGAAGCTAATGTGCAACCGATCCCTAAAAAAGGAGATCGGTCAGATCCGACTAATTACCGCCCTATAGCCGTAACTTCAGTGTTGTGTAAGATCCTAGAACGAATATTGAACAAACAGCTTATTCGATACCTAGAAGATCACTCCCTAATTCACGATCGTCAATATGGGTTTCGGCCAAAACGGTCAACGGGTGATCTTCTAGCGTACGTCACACATCTCTGGGGTGAGGCTATTGACAAGCGTGGCGAGTCATTGGCAGTTAGCCTTGACATAGCCAAGGCTTTTGATCGGGTCTGTCACAAAGCTCTTCTCTCCAAGCTCCCGGCATACGGTTTGCCCGCTCAGTTCTGTACCTGGATTGCCAGCTTCCTGCATGAGCGTAGAATTCGTGTCCTTTCGGATGGATGCGCTTCGCGGTTCATGTCAGTGAACGCTGGTGTTCCTCAAGGCTCCGTTCTATCCCCCACGCTGTTCCTTCTGCATATCAATGACATGCTTCCTCTTGGAAACATTCATTGCTATGCAGATGATAGCACAGTGCATGGGGGATATAACGGGCACCCAACGGCTGGGCGGGTAGACACCGAAATGAAGCGAGCAAATCTTGTCATTGAGCTCGATCGGATGTTGGACCTCATTTCTAAATGGGGCTCCGATAATCTGGTGGAGTTCAATGCCAAGAAAACACAGGTGTGCGCATTCACAGCGAAAAAGTCGCCATTCCTTCCCCTTCCCTCTCTTCAGGGTACATCTCTAGGCCTGCAGACCAGTATTAACATGCTCGGTATGGATATCCGCTGCGATTTGAACCAAAAGGACTACATCGAAACCGTGATTAAAAATGCCTCACGTAAACTCGGTGTCCTGAACAAGGTGCGGCGATTCTTCACGCCTGATCAGTTGTGTCTATTATACAAGACACAGGTGCGATCTTGCGTGGAGTATTGCTCTCACCTTTGGGACGGCTCCGCAAAGTACCTTCTCGATGCCTTGGACAGATTGCAGCGCCGCGCTGTGCGCATTATCGGCAATGCAGAGGTCACTAAAACTCTCGAGCCTTTGCAATTGCGTAGAGATATTACGTCACTCAGCGTCTTTTACCGTTTATACCATGGCGAGTGCTCTGAAGAACTCTTTGACCTCATCCCTCCTTCTCCCTTCCTCCATAGGAGTACGCGTGCTGCTCTGCGGAGTCACCAATTTACAGTCTCTAACATTCCATCTCGCACAAAGAAATTTGGTGACTCGTTTCTTTGCCGCACTTCCAAAAGATGGAATAGTCTACCAGCACACGTATTCCCTCCTACCTATGACATAGGGTCCTTCAAACGAGGCGTGAAGAAGCACTTTGTGGGCCGGCAGAGTGAGGATGACTGATGCTACGTCTCTTACGCTGCACCAGTTGTCCTCGCGCCTGGACCTCATTTCCACTTAACATCAGGTGGAGTGGGGTCATTTGCCGGGCTTAGTATAAAAAAAATATATATATTGTTCTAATTTCTTAGGAGATTTTGGATACCTTCAAAAAGCATGGTTAATCATAATAACACCAATATTTAATGCTGCATCAGGTTCACAATAAAGAAGGGATGTGTACCACATGTCGTATCCAACAATGAAACTGCATTAAACATGGCTTAAAGTTGTACTTGATTCATTATCAACATACAAGGATAATTATATAAAATTAATTGTTTTAAAATCATTTTTCAAATAATCCTATGTTTTATTTCGAAATATTATCAACCAACACATAATTAATGGCAGTGAAATAAATAATGTAAAATAAATAAATATTTTAACTTGTCACGTAGAGACCACGATCATGTCATTGTGTCTGTGAAGGCGTATATTTAATAAATGAGTTGACTTTTATTTTCAATTATTTTTTCAATAAGTAACAATGAAGCAATCCTATATTAAGGCGATGTTGTCATCATCGTCATCCTATGAACGTTCCCACATGAACGACAGCACTAAGGCAGACTGGGCTATAACAGGCTAAGCCCTGAGCCAATACAACCGCAGTGTGCTTTACGTGCCTTCCGAAGCACGGAGGAGCTCGAGACGCTTTTTATTTGGTTACCCATCCTTTAACTCGGTAATGTGAAAGTTGCGTAACTAACTGGCAAGATCACAAACCGGGGCGGTGCGAGCGGGGACTTTTTGCATTAGTTGAACCTCTAGCATTACCTTTCAAGTAACAGTAAGTACATTGCTTCGCTAGTTTGCATATTTTAAAATTAGTTTTAAGTTGGAATGTTTGTAATTTTATTTTATTTAGAACAATAATCAATTAGAAAAGTAATGTGATAGGTGTTGTAGTTAGACAATTAAACCCGAAAGCCTTAGCCGCTACACCATAGAGTTACTTTAGGCGATGTACTCATACAAGATGCAAACGTTTTAATCACTACCTAGTGGGTACTCGCATCTAAGATCAAACTGTTTAAATGTTCGCGCGGTTTGTAACATTTAGTGTTATCACTTATTTCATTACAGACGGACGTCAAGTTGTTAATATTTGAGAAATTCTTGGCAGCAAGCGTTAACTTGTGGTCTTCAGTCTTAATTTATTTATATTATAAGCTGTAAAATTGGTTTGGTCTCATATCAATGTCATATTAAGGTAGTAAGTCACTCGTCATCTTAAGTACTTATTTACAAACGTGCTTGCCTGGCGAACTTCCGGCGAAAAAAGTGATTGATTCATTTTTCAAAATGTCTCAAGGAGTCTACCCGAATTTCTTAGTAAAGTGAACTCAATTCACTAAAACTCAAAAGGATCGGTGTGGTTACTACACAGACATATAATATGTCTGTGGGTTACTACCTATTTATTAATCTTACATAAGCGTTAGATTATCATCAAACAAATAAATACTAAGACAAGCCTGTATGTTCTATTTCCCTTAGCTTATCGATATCGATGTAGCCTAGCGAATTTCATGAGCGATTTTGACGCTGTCACCGGTCGAGCGTTTGCCAGTTGACTAGGCCCGTGCTAGGCCCTCTGACCTGGAGGCCAATTCTCATTTTTCGAGATGTAGTCTCGAATCGAGTTTTGATTTCGATTTTTATCTCGACCATAAAATCTCGTTATTAACATTTTGTTCACGAATCTCCTATTCTCAGCGCTAATCGACTTCGAGTTTGATTCGAATTCGAACTTTATTGAGTGGTAATCCAATTTAGTTATTCTGAACATCTCGAACTCGACATTTCTCGAAGGAGAGCCGCTCGAATTGCTTCGAGTGGTCGGCAGTGGTCGAGACGTAATTTCGACTACGAGAAGCTAATGAAACGTCAAATAGCGGCGAAATTACGGTGGATATGGAGGAGTTAATTTCCAATTTTGTCGTGGAAGAAAATATTGAGAGAGCTCGCTCTCTTTTTTTTAAAAGGTAGAAGAAAACTTTCCACTCCCTAACTGTATATCGGCTTCCAACATTTGTAGAAGAAGCTGCTTCTGCTGTGGCGTTGGGTATTTTTTGTTGACATTGTGACATTGTGTGTGTCTTGTGAATACTAAAATGATCGTTTCGTCACCAAACAAGCACACAACCACAAACAAAAAACATAAAATTTATCGACGATACGTCACGTTTTAAACAATACAAGTTGTTTAAGGAAATTAAATTTGATCACAACACATTAAATATAATGATTTTTCGATATTTATTAAAAATTTGCTTCTTTAATTAAAAAGCAAGTTCAATACATTTAAATACCTTTACAGTAAAAATATTTGAGGTACGGTTTTAAACCGGTTGCAACTATGTACATAGTTGCAACCGGTTTAAAACCGGATGAAACGTGTCAAACGGAACGCATCCCGAGTTGATTGCATTAAAAAGAATGGCAATATTTATTTTAAAAAAAAACTCGAAGTCTATTTCGATTAGCGCTGAGAATAGGAGATTCTTGAACAAAATGTCGATTATCGAGATAGAGATCGAAATCAAAACTCGATTCGAGACTACATCTCGAAAAATGAGAATTGGGGCCCTGCTCGCGTAGCGTTGTTTTGGCTGCATGGGCCAGCTTTCTATGCCTTCTATTGTCTAGGCATTAAAACAAAACAGTACACAAAAAATTTTGACATTTGCGACTTTCAAATGACATCATGTAAATTGTAATGTAAATTGATTAGTGTGATTAAAATTATCAAATTCCATTTAAAACAATAATGTCTATGTATACAGTGCTGCTACTAAAATGAGAACCCGCAGCAACTCTGGGGTTCGTTTGGACTACTATCAAAGAGTTGTGCACAAGTTAATTTTAGATCACCAGCAACCAGTTACTGGACTTTTCCCTGCAAGTCCGCACAATGATCATGCCTGGATCAGGGACAACTTGTATTGCATATTGGCAGTCTGGGGGCTTTCTATGGCCTTCAAAAAGATTGCTGATCAAGATGAGGATAGAGCGAAAACTTACGAGTTGGAACAAAGTTGTGTGAAACTTATGAGAGGTATTAAATTGGATTGTACTTTAAAAAAAAATAGTGTTGACTTCAGCAACATTACAATGAAGTTCTTTAAATAAATAAATGTTTAAATAAATAGTTTTGATGGGGTAATAATTTCAGGTCTTCTTATGGCTATGATGCAACAGAAAGATAAGGTCGAAAAATTCAAAACCACACAACATTCCTTGGATTCCCTCCACGCCAAATATTCTTCAACTACAGGCCGCACTGTGGTCAAAGATAATGAATGGGGACACTTGCAAATTGATGCTATATCTCTCTATTTGTTAGTCCTTGCGCAGATGACAGCTTCAGGTTTACAGATAGTATTTTCTCTTGATGAAGTAGCTTTTATCCAGAATCTAGTATTTTATATAGAATCAGCTTATTGCACACCTGACTATGGAATTTGGGAAAGAGGTGATAAAACAAACCATGGCCTCCCAGAGCTTAATGCTAGCTCAATTGGTATGGCCAAAGCCGCTCTTGAAGCCATGAATGAATTAGATCTGTTCGGAGCTAGAGGAGGACCGTCAAGTGTTATTCATGTTTTGGCTGATGAAGCACAAAAATGTCAAGCTGTATTGCAGTCTATGCTGCCCAGAGAATCTAACAGTAAGGAGCTTGATTCAGGTCTGCTATCCATTATAAGCTACCCTGCATTTGCAGTAGATGATCCCCAACTAATAGCTAAAACAAGAGATACAATAGTCACAAAGTTACAAGGAAAATATGGATGTAAGAGATTCTTGAGAGATGGCCACAAAACTCCCAGAGAGGATCCAAACAGATTGTATTACGAGCCATGGGAATTGAGGATGTTTGAGAATATAGAATGTGAATGGCCTTTATTCTTTTGCTACCTTATTCTTGATTATTGCTTTCAAGGTGACAAAGGTAATGTAGGTGAATATATGCAGACATTAGAGAAAATTATGATAAGGAAAGATGATGGTATTAAATTGGTGCCTGAGTTGTACTCTGTGCCTGCTGACAAGGCTACTCAAGAACAAAGTGATCCAGGCAGCCAAGAAAGGATACCCCTTGGTAGATGCCCCTTTCTTTGGGCTCAGTCCTTGTATATACTAGGAAAACTACTGCAAGAGGTTAGATTCTCTAGATTCAAAATGTTAAGTTACTTTAAAAAATAAGTAAATTGGTAGAGAATGCTTAAGCCATTAAGTCCGCCTCTGTACATACATGCATAAAGTAATAATTAAACAAATGAATAACTAATTAATGAATTAAACTAAGGTATATTGTTTTAGGGATTTCTAGCTGTAGGAGAATTAGACCCTCTGAACAGAAGGTTGTGTTCAGAAAAGAAACCAGACGTAGTTGTTCAAATTGTAATACTGGCTGAAGATAATGAGATAAGGGATAAGCTTCTTGAATACGACCTACATGTCCAGACTATAAGTGAGGTTGCACCCATAGAGGTCCAACCAGCAAGAGTGTTAAGTCATCTTTACACATATTTAGGTATGTTCCTTTTTATTAATTATGTTTTGTACTAAAATATAAAATGGTATTTAACTTTAATTTATATAGAGTTGTGTGCTGGCAGCTCATTTACCTAGACTGCACATACATCCAAAATTAAGTGTTAGTAGTTGTGAGTGTATGTATGTATGTTATTTTATTTCAGGCAGGAATAAAAAACTAGGATTATCTGGCAGGAAGTCACGTGATGTTGGTATACTTAGTACAAGCAAGTTGTACTCCTTAAATGACCGCATATTTGCATTCACACCTCAGGTAATGTACAGACCTTTTTAAAAGCTATGTTTTGTTACAAAATCATCTATTAAAATAATTGAAACCACTTTATTAAATCCCTTTTCAATTAAATTTTGTTCATTACGTTTTTTAACATTTATTTAAAGTCAACTATTATTTTAAAAGTGTACTTTTTTATATAATAAGATTTAAAGATTTTTTTTGCATGTTAATTTTTTTTTATCTCTTTGGTTAATGACCCAATCATAACATAGTTATAAATTATGTAAGTTATAATTTCTTAATGCGCTACTCATCTGTTTATTTACTAAAGACTCATTTAATTAACTCTTCAATGCTTCTTCTACTGCATGCTTTTGGTGTGCGTCAGCACAGCTGTGCCACAGTGGATAACAGAGTTTTTGACTATGACAGGAATTTGTCAATAATTAGTTTAAATAAGTCGCCAAGTAACAATAGTCGGTTTCACGTTTAAAAGTTATAAGGGGTTTTTTGTAGCACAGCTGTACCGACGTCAGCGTAGCTGTGCCACCTGTATCCGAGAATGGGACCACGTAGCGAAAATCTGATTGCATAACGAATTAGTCAATAATTAGTCGATACATTGTACAAAAATTCAGAATCAGTCAATGCCCCATTTTAGAGGAAAAAGGCATTCTTTTTTTTGTGAATAGTCTTGGAGCCAGGGGGCTATAATGCGCGCAGTATGGTTATTTTGAATTATTTTTCGTACTTGTCTATTTTTAAAAGTATTATTCATATAAACAAGTAACAGTAATAAGTGAGAGAATAGTGAATAATTTCAATCAGTTTTTATATTATTTCTCGATTAGTTTCTGATTGACTTGATGTGTTTTGTATGACAACATTATATTTATGCTCTCCTAGTCTTTTTACGTACATTCGCGTACAACTGTGTTTTAAATTTGAATGTACAACTTTAATGAGTGCATGCAAGGTAAATATAACCAATGAACTCATCATTATCATCATCAGCCTTTCGCGGTGAAATTAAACAAAACAAGTATGTAATAATAATAAAAAATATTTATTAACATATCCTACTAATATTGTAAACTCTACTCTTTCACGTAAAAACTACTGAATGGATTTGGATGAAATTGGGCATACATATAGTTTATAACCTGGATTAACATATAGGATACTTTTTATCCCGATATTCCCACGGGAACGTATGGATGGATGTTTGTTACTCTTTCACGTAAAAACTACTGAATTAATTTGGATGAAATTCGGCATACAGATAGTTTATAACCTGGATTAACACATAAAACACTTTTTATCCCGATATTCCTACGGGAACGGGAACCACGCGGGTGAAACCGCGAGCGGCCGCTTGTGTATAATTAAAAGTATGTAAAACATTTCTTGAGATCAACTTTACTAATGTATTTGTAAAACATTTCTTACTAATGTATTACAAATACCTATTAAAAAAATTACTCCCGTCAAATATAGCTATTTTGGTTTTTTTTTGCGTTCCCAACTTCCACCACATGCTGGAAAATGAAAACTGATAACACTGTTAAGAATAGGGTATCACCCTAGGTAAGGTATAACTTTTAAACGCGAGACTGACTAATTCTGTAACTTGGCGACTAATTTCGATTAATTATCGACTAATTCTCAATGCAAACAGATCTTTGCTACGTGGTTCCATTCTCGAGATACAGGTGTGGCACAGCTACACTGACGTCAGTACACCTGTGCCACAAAAAACCCCATATAACTTTTAAACGCGACGACTAATTTTGAATAATTATCGACTAATTTCTGGCATAGTCAAAAAGTCTGTTTTCCACTGTGGTACAGCTGTGCTGACGCACACATGCTTTTACTATATAAAAAAACCTATTGACAACTATTTTTTATACTTACCATTATTGATGGAAGTCTACTTAACTTTCTAGCTACTAATTTTTATTTTCTTTATTTTTGTATAGTTTTCTGATAGGAAACGTTTCTACATTGCTTCTGATTATGAGTTGATGGTTGATACACTCAAAGCTGAAATTAACTTTTTGAAGTCTTCTTGGCAAAATCTACTTGGGAGACCGCTTATTGTATTGACTTTGAATCAAACATATTTAGGTATATTCTTTGAAATATTTTCATGGATTCCTGCTTGCTGGTTTTGACCCAATCATATATCATGTGATTTTTCTTGTCTTTCTATTCTTCAACCTTCATAAAGTATTATGTCGGTGATATATATAATTGTTGTTGTAAATAATATTACTTGTTTCATTGTTTATTAATATTAATATTATTTAAATGCTTATAATATACAGTCGTGGTCAACTAATTAGGGACAATCTCTAGTTAAGCCAAATTGTGAATTTATTTTTTATTTTCCAACGAGTCTTAACAATATTCCATATCTTTTACACGTAAGTATAATTAGTCATTTATGTGCCCGATTATACAAACAATAACAACTTCTTAAACATTAAACTTCTTTACAGTATAGCTGATAGATTATCAGTGTGCTATTTGTTCAAAGAATGCTGGCTGGCCATTTAATTAGGGACACTGAGATATTGCGTTCTATTTTCAAAATTTGAATCTCAATACTTTTTTATTTCTTCTTTTATTGTTTTGTGGTAGTTTTGGCGGCAATCCAGATTTTTAATTTTAAGTTTCGAGAATTATTTTGAAGAAATATGGGCAAAAATAAAAGTTGCGATCCAACACTACGAACAATTATCATGAAGTTTGTCGAGCGTGGTTGGTCATACCGAGGGATAGCAGAACATTTAAATTGTTCAAAAACTATGGTATGCAATGCAGTGCAACATTTCAGGCGCAATAACACAGCTTTAAATGTGCCCAGGACAAAAAGATCGAGAAAAACAACTCCGCAAGAAGATAGAATGATAACCAGGTTAGCTAAGAAAGATCCGTTTCTAGGCTCTATTTTAATTAAACACGAAGTGTTTGGGGCAGACGAAAGAGCCGGTGTATCAGCGAGGACCGTTCGACAACGTCTGGTAGAAGCAGGGTTGTTCGGAAGAGTGGCTCGCAAAGTACCGTTGTTGAAGAAAGAACATAGAAATGCTCGTTTGGCGTTTGCACGTAAATATGGACATTGGACCTACGCCCAATGGCAACATGTATTATTCTCTGACGAGACCAAGATTAATTTAATTTCTTCAGATGGAAGGCAATACGTACGGCGTCCTGTAAAAGCGGAAATGAATCCAAGATTCACAAAAAAGCAGGTGAAACATGGCGGTGGAAACATTAAAATTTGGGGTTCATTTTCTGGACGTGGAGTGGGACCTGTGAGAAAAGTTCAGGGTAACTTAGACCAACATCAATACAAAACAATATTGGAGGAAACTATGCTTCCCTATGCTGAGGAGCATCTCCCTATTATATGGACGTTTCAGCATGATAACGACCCGAAACATACCGCCCGTTCAGTCAAGTCGTTTCTTACCAGTCAGTCAGTATCGGTGCTAGATTGGCCAGCAAATAGCCCGGACCTCAACCCAATTGAGCACCTTTGGCACGAAATCAAGAAAAAAGTTTCAACTTATCGTACCACAACTTTAGATCAACTTAATCAAGCTTTTTGTGAGGCATGGGCAAACATTCCTATCGAAACATGTCAGAAACTGATAATGTCTATGCCACATCGGTGTCAAGCGGTAATTACTAACAAAGGTTTTGCTACTAGGTACTGATTTTACACGTAATAAAATGGAGCTTTTAAAAATATTATAATACTGGAGATTATTCGTTTTGTTTAACTCTATTCATCATTATACTTTACTGTCCTTAATTAAATGTCCAGCTACATAATTATACCTTAAAATTTAATACATGTTCAACCTTTGATATTAAATACTTTTTTCTATTTAATTATTCTCTTATTTACAGCCATTTATAGTATAGTAATCGGACCAAATTATGCAAATAATAGGTGCTGAAAAATCAATAGGGTTTTATATTTATATGTACATAACCGGTTATTGCTCTTCACTATCTTGAATGTCCCTAATTAGTTGACCACGACTGTATATAACACATGCTGTAACTATCAACCTTAAGTAACAACAAATAGAGTTTGTATTAAGTATGATGCCCTGATTGGTGTGTTAACCTTCCGCATGGGTGTGCTATAGAATTTCGACTATGAAGAGTACTACATGTCGCGAGACCCGGCTCTGCTCGCGAGTACGTTTATGGCGAACGTCGCCTTTCTCGGCATGAGCTGGAAGCAGATGCTAGGCCGGCCAACCATCACGTTGCTTGCCACGCAATACTTGCTAGGTAAACCTTACATGTAGCTCCTACTAATATGACTTTGCGACGAACTGGCATTGCCTTGGCTTATTCTTTAATTAAACTATGCAGTAACGCGAACCATACAACCTGTAATTGTTACCTTGTTCGTGATATCTATGGACAAGGTTATAATATCACGCTAAAATGCTGACTAAGCATTGCTTTTACTAGATACAGAGTTCTTACTAACAAGTACTGGAGCAGTATGTACACTTTGATCTGTAAGTTTTTCACATGGATGGCCTAGTGCAAGCATTGTTCACCATTAGTCAACATGATCGAATGCTGAAGAAAACCTCATTGCACTTACTGTGGACAGAGCTTAACGGATGCAGTATGCATCGGTAGTTACAGGCTAGATACGACAGTCTGCTAGTTCAAACAAACAAACAAATAATTATTATTAAAGCAGGGGTCTCCAAAATTACTAAGTCTCCACTAAGTCCCTCTATCCACTACTTATTAAACATAACATACTGAAATTACGATGTCATTAAAAATACATCTAATTTATTTAGTATGGTTTATAGCCTAGTAATATAAATAACTAATGTTTTCAGATTATATTCATTGTATCATTGCCCTTTGAAAAAATAAAGTATTACTTGAAGTAGTTCACCTCCGTGTGGTGTTAGTTTTTTCCACCTTGATACAGTGGTTTTTGTATTTAAGTACTTAATCCAAAAACACTATTATTTCAGAATATATTTTTTTTTATGCTAACATTTAAATCCATTTTTCCTCAAGCTAATGCTATAATACAGACATACAACTATTTTTATAAAAGATTTATTTTAACGAGGTATAAGATATGATTAAAATAATAAAAGGACAATGCCCATGTTGCACCTGGTTTTTATTGAGAATGTGACTATAAATATAAATCGTATTGGCAAAATATCTCAAAATTCACTAAATCTAACCATGCTACCATAGTTTCCCTTTAAAGTCAGCCTAAAATACAATACTTTGTTTACTTTTCCTATGTCAGTAACTAATTTAAGGTTTTTGAACGCACCATGCCACTTAAAGCGTTTCGTTCCGCCTTTTAACTTTTAGTGTTAAAATTATTAATTAAATTGATGTATATAAAACTATATTCCAGTTCTCTTTTATAAAGAACTAGTAACACAATAATTTATTATTATAAATTGATTGAAGGGCTAACTTAACAATGATAAAACGGAACAAATTTTTGACTTGTCAGTTGTTGTCTGGGGGAGAGGGGAACATGCTAAATAATCTCAACCAAACCACAACTGAACCGCAGCCGCTAGACGTACTTTTATACTGCTATCGCGTTTGACACACGCGATAGCGCTATACGAAGTCGACAGAACGGCTGCGGTTTAGTTGTGTGTGGTTTGGTTGAGATTATTTAGCGTGATCGCACCCCAGCTCTTTCTGTCACTGTTGTCTGTGATTCTGCAGTTGTCCGATTCGTTCTTTTTGGTTTAATAAAACTCATGTATAGTCTTTATTATTGTATTCTTTAAATTATTAAGACAACACATATTTCATATTTATTAAAATATGTGTTGTGTGTGGATGATTAATTAAAACAAAAGTGGTAAAAAACGTTTTTAGCTATGATTGTATGTTGCTGAAAAACAAAAAAAAACAATGTCCAACCGTAAACTGAAAATGGTTTTTTTTACAATCTCTCAGATAACTGTGGCTTTTAATAAAAAATCTGACTTTAGACCAATAAACAGTAATATAATATATTACATTTTCTACCAAGATCATTTTATACAAGTTAACTCATTGTCAGGTTTTCAAATGTATGGTCCGTGGGCATTGTCCTTTACTGACAATATTATACACCCCTCTTTTTTATCTTTTTCCATAAATAACTAAATGACAGTTTTTTGGTGTCTGCTGTGTTTTGGAATTCCTCTATTCTAGAGAGCGTATCGGGAAGAAACTATGTACCGTTATATAAAATTTGTAAATATTAAATGATTCAATTGTCCAAAATTGTAGTATATAAAAATAAATGTAACTTACATATTATTCATTCTCATCACATTAACACACTTTGTCACATAATAAAAATGCTTAATATTGCACACAAATCTATATAATTCCTGTGTTGTCTTACAATTGTGTTTCCTTGCTTAACTGCTATTATTAGCCGCACTACAACTACAACAGTTATTAATAATACACATATTTCAGATCAGGGAAAGATCCCTATGGCAATGATAACGACAATGAAGAAGTTAAAATCTGGTTACATTAACGGGACCAGGGTGACGCTGGGGAACCTCGGCGACTTCCTCAGCACGTCCGCGATCACCAACTTGAGTTTTCTTGGTAGTCAGGAGGACGGATATCCTGATAGTAAGGACTTCATTATCATTATACACTGGCCTGCAAAAATAAGTATCACACTTTTAAAATTTAATTTTTTTCTTAGCTATAGAAGTTAGAGATTTAAAATAAAAAACGTTTTATAGCAATTTTATCAGCTTTCCTTGAAATTATAGTAAATTATACAATAGTAACATTTTTAAGTCTTGTGTGTCTTGTTTATCTTGAGTACTTTAAAAGTTATTACAATTTTAAAAGTGTGATACTTATTTTTGCAGGCCAGTGTATTACATATTGTAAAGTTAAGTCGCCGTTTTCCTGTGTCTGTGACTCGGGCTTTCTCCTTCTAACTAAACTAAGGATTTTTACACGGTTTCACTTACAGAAAGATCGATAAAGAACAATGGTTTTATTATAAAAGAAAATTGGGCAGATCGGGTAAACTTATTGCTTAACTGTACACTAACGAAAATAAGACCGAAAATCCTTATAAGTATAAATAAAGGTGACACAATGCAAAGTATTACAATTTTTTTTACTGTTTGTTAAATGTACAAACTTTTAAGAACACGTTTGACTCAAGCGAGAAAAAAGGAAACAGGCACCATTAAAAAATATATCCGATAAACTACACCCGATAAAGTGTTCCGAAACAAAGATTCAAGTTCATAATATTTGTCTACTAATGTTATCAGTAAGTTTTTCTAATATCTTACTCTCAAATAGTTTCAATTATATTTTATAAAAAACACTAATGTTGTATAATAACACCATCTGGTGCAGACAAGAGGGTTTAGTAACTCTTGTCTCATACATTTATAGATAGATGGCGCTAGAATAGCTGTTTGCATAATGTGTTGAGTTGCGCTTCTGTATGTTGCCTTGAAGTAATTATGTATAAAACTGCAAGTTATACCAAGAAATAGTTTGACTGCAAAAATAGCCCAGAGCCCAGTGCATTTAAATCAATCTAAAACCAGTAGATATTCTTATACAAAAATCATAAAAAGAGGTTATGTTTCTTATTCAAAGTCGGGTTTTTTCAGCTCAGACGGTACGGATTTTATTGAAATAAAAAAATCCCTTAAAGCACTTTAAATTAGGAATATTTTAATGCTTATTTGGTCGATGTACAAAAATCCTAAGCTCGTCCCCGAGCGCCATACAAAAATGCGCAATCTCCTTTGTATTAAAAAATGTTATTGAAACGATATTTATTTTGTGATTACTCCCGTACCTACCCATGACAAATTTCCAAATTTTTTCTTTCATATAAACCTTGTAAACATAACAAAAAAATAATTTGCCAAATAACTGCCTGCAGCTGTTTTGAAGTGATGCGCGAACATAAGTTGGTGTCAATTTTTTTTTAGTTGAGTCTTTTGTCCACTTGTAGGTATTTGGCATTTTAGCCCCATTGTATAATCCTAAGCAATTGATTTTATTTTATACTTAATTATAAAAATGTTCCCAGAACTCAACCCTCAAGTGCAGAGTTACCTTGAGGAGCACCTACTGAAGTCGTTCAGCAACAAGCTGAGCTTCATATCGCGACCGGCGGGCGGACGCAACGCGCGGGCTCTCAGGCGGCGGATGTCAGTGCGCGGCGCCATCAAGAAGACGCGCTCCATCAACGTCGACTGTACGTAGCTGTTTATTTGTTTATTTGTGGAAAAAGGTACACCAACAGTATACATATGAAGCATTAAACAAAACATTACTTATACATATACCTATTAATAATAAGCTCGTTAAACGCTAACAAATGTAATTTAAAAAAAATATATTTGAAAATTAAAAAATCAAAAAAATCAAAAAAATCAAAATGAAAATTTAAATTATATAATAGGTAGGTATGTACTTACTAACAACAAAAATTAACTTATGAATGAAAAATAAAAACAATTAACAACTTTCTACTATAAAAACAAACAGCTGTTCGCTGTTCGTTAACCTTTTATAAGAATTAAGACGTCAAGGAAAGCGTTTAGCCGTGCCTACACCTGCCCTCTCCCAACCGCCTCTTTGAATAAACAAAGAGGCCGCTCTGACCGTCCCGTATCATACGCCACCGCTCGCCGGGCCTCAGTCGCTATGACTGTCTCACCCGGTTCGGCTGACCGCGCTGAGGCGCCTCGAAAGTTGGAGTGAGCCATCCTTACCACGCCCCCATCCCATTCGTCGCAAGACGGCTGCAACGGCGCCATACACCGTGGGGTTGACACCCCACGCGATGATGCCCGGATTGGAGCAACCGCTCACACCCGCACCGCCGCAAGGCGAAGAAACCCGAGAGAGAGAGTGGTTTAGCCGTCATAATGACATGTGAAACGTAGGCAAACGAGCATCGAATCACCTGATAACGAGTTATCACCATCACCGCCGCCCATGCACACCCACAAAACCAGAGGATTCACAGATGCGTTGCCGGCCTTGAGGAAGGTAAGTAAGGCCTTTGATAAGATAAGATAATCAATAATTTGCCAAAAACATGGTATTTATGGGTGGTATAAAAATTTACAATGCGCACATGTTTAGCTATTATAAAACAGCATGCAAACGTCATTTAAAATGTCGAAGTAAAACTACTGTGATGCAAAAATTCAAAAAGAAGTCTAATATGTCAATAATGTTAATTAATTAATTAAAAGTCAAATACATCACAATAAAAATAAATGTCCAAAATATCAAACTAAAAGTCTATTATCAAAATTGTCTATGAAAATTAATTAAAATCACTACAATAATAATACATTAATTAATACACAAATACTACATATTAATAGTGTGTTACATTATGTCCATTGAGAAGTTTAATCAGTCAATTTATAATTTAAATATTCTTTAAGTGTAAAGAAACAGTGCTAAATTTATTTTTAAACATATTAAACGGCAATTGTTTTATCTCATCAGGCAGTTTATTAAATATTATTATCGCTTGAACATAAGCATTTCGTTTAAACAGCTCGAGCTTACATTTCGGGAGAAATAATCTATCCGTATGTTTCGTGTGTCGCATTAGCACATTGAGGAAGGAGTAAGAATTGTGGAGGGAGGAGAGATGGGCTTCCGGTACTTCACCTACCGGACGAAACACGACAGCGACGATTGCCATTGTTTCACGCCGATATTCCGTGCTTGCTACTTATATTTTGTTATAGCAATAACAGTTGTTATACTCTGCCAGATTAGCAGAAGACTTATCTAATTAATTACAATAACTCATATTTTTCATTTCAGCGGAAACTCTTGGCATGGAGGGGGAGTACGTTGGCCCCCCTCTGGAACGGAAACCGTCATGGCTCGACGTGGACACACCGATCGGTCGCAGCCCATCTCCTGAAGAAACTCGAAAGAGGGCTTTCACTAAGTAAGCATGGCTAATAGTTTTACTATTTGTATTTTTTCAACATTTTAAAGGGTAAAATTCATATATAACTTGCCTTTTAGTTTTAGACATTTTTATCAAGAGATTTACACACAGCTTTACACACTTTCATACCAACACCTGACATTAAATGACAATTTTATCAGAAAGTAACAAAACTAACCATACTTATCTGGCTGTATAATATAATCGCTTCTGTACATTACACGTGAGATAAAATTAACTTTTTGATTTTAGGGGAACATCTACGACTAATCTAGGAGTGGCTGCGCCAACCATCGAAGTAACCAAAGAGCAGACACCACCTCCATCCAAAGAAGAAGGTAATAAAAGTATGATACTACTTAGTTACTACTAAGCTTAGTAGTAGTTATTAGTTCTTATAGTTACTGCCCGTGACTTTAAATGCGTGAACTTAGCTCTTGCTGGGCAGAGAGAGAGAGAGAGAGATAGAGAAAGAGAATAAAGTACTCGTCGACGCTAAAATGGCGGTGGATTGTTACAATGCAAATTATCGTGTTCAACAGATTTCTTATATTTTATATAATAATCAGTGTCCGTTGACGTGGTCAAATGGTCCTTTGAGCGAGATAAAATTTTGGAGAATAAATCAATAATTGTGTCAGTTAATATCAAAAGTGGCTAAATCCTTACTAAACTATTTTTCACAGACTTTGTAATTCTGTAACAGATACCTGAAATTCGACCGTACATTATAGAAACTAGAAGTAGGTTCAGCTTAAGTTTTAAAGCATTTCGTGTAATTTCATTATAATATTATTATAGTGTAGTATATACTACACTTATTATTTACTTATAACGTAATTAATTTTGGATTTAACCAAGTTTGATAGTCTGGCTAACGAAAGCTGAACCATGAAAAACGCGGCAAATTCAAAAAAATCATGACTGGGTAACACAGAGTCACCCACACAGCTGCAATTTTCTTAGAAAAAATTCAATTTGAGATACGACATGACCCCTCAGATAGACACACATAGAGACAAAGTGTTGCCAATCAAATAACTACGAGGTTCAGCTTTCGTTAGCCAGACTCATTTATTTTTAATTATTTAACTAGTTTTGAAGTAATTCATAGGTGGATTTACCTAATTTTGATCTGATATGTCATTGAATGTCGGTTATTGTCAGTAGCAGTAACGGCCATATTGAAAAATGCGCTGCTGTGATTGGCTGTAATGGACTTTACCAGTTTTGAAAAAATGCGTGGTGTGTATTTTACCGGGTTTGATATAAAATCGAACTTTGGACACTAGTTAGTACATCCCCTCTCCTTACTTCACTAAGTTTATTTGTACTGGCACCTCGAGACCAACCGTTAGGTTATGCAAGAAGTGCCAGACGTCCCTGCGCCAGTAGAACACTCGCGCAGGAGACCACCAACGTTAGGTCTTGACGCCAAATTAGTGCCCGCCGCAGCGCGCTCTTCATTCGGTACTCATAAGACTAGTGTCTCAGGAGAGTATCCCCGTGAACACGTGTAGTTCACTGCCTATTGTCCAGATAGGTAACCGGAGCTGTCAAGCTCGCTCACTTCTCGTTGCACGAAGGGCACAACTCGCAGTTGCCACTGCTAGGGTCGTCGACTCTAAAGTCGACTCCCAAGTGTCCACCTTGGTAGCGGAGTAGTAAGCACACTCACTTCTCGGAACCCATCCGGGCGCCTAGCCAGTTCCCACGTCCTACGCGGCTGGCTGGACCGGAGACTTACGGCATCTAGGAGGCCGCCTCTACTAGTTATCCAGACTAGTACCGGAGATGTCAACACCAATGTCCAATGAAAACCACCGGACAAAGCTGCCAACTATAAGGGAAACTCACGTTCCCCGCAGGACTTTTCGCTTCTGGCCCCTCAGAGACCGCTACTAGGCCCCGCTCGCTGTGCACGAGTTTGGAAGTCCTGGCACACAATACCAGGACAAACGAACATTCCCAAGCTCTAAAGCTAACCACACGCCACTACGAGTCCAACCCATGTCCGGATCCCGCCGGAGGCGCCTGGTTAAAGGCACGACCAGCGGGGGGCTTGAACCGGAACCCCGTAGTACCTCTGAAAACACAACCGGACCCGTAGTTCCAGTTGCGATACCCTATCTATTGAGGTCGGTAGATAGGGACAAGTTAGTACAGTATAACGATGGGTTCATGCGCTTTTAATAACAGCGTCTTAGACTATCCTAACATTACGATTGAGTTCTATATATCTATCTAATCAGCCGGTTACGCCCACTGTTGGGTAAAGGTCTCTTCTTTTTTCCGCCACTCCTTGCGATTGAATTGCCATAAAAAAATATATATTCACTATTTTGGATTTATCCAATTTTGATATCCACCGACACAATTATCGTCGTTATTAAGACTTTTACTTTTAATACTATTTGTCGTATCGCCTCAATTTCATTATATAAATACTGCAAAAGATCTTACATACTTATATTCAAACTCTTACATACCGGGTAAAATTAATGTTTGTACGGTCGGGGTCACCGTCGCTTTACCACTTTGCAGCGATTTTCGTATAAAGCGCACCGACCGCCCGGGTACGTGCCCGTACCAAATAGACGACGCGGTGTGCAAGGGATTTTAACCTTTAGACTGGTAAAGCGACGGAGTCCGCGATGGTACAGTCGAGGAAGTTGCCGGTAGACCACTTCTCGGTGACATTCGCTTGCGCTTCATTCCGACCGCGCGTCATTGACCTATAGTCGCGTAGCCGGAAAAATGTTACTTTCGATAATTCTAAAACTTTTCGTTTTTGCTGAGTGTATAGATTATGTGGATTGTGAGCTACTTTTAAAAAGTTAGAAGTTTTATGACTGTGCTTTTTTTTTTTGTTTTTTTTGTTTTTTATTTTTTTATAGCAGAATTAGGCAAACGAGCAAGCGGGTCACCTGATGGAAAGTAATCACCGCCGCCCATGGACACCCGCAAAACCAGAGGAATCGCAGGCGCGTTGCCGGCCTTTAAGGAAGGAATAGGCTCGTTTCTTGAAGATCCCTAAGTCGTAACGGTCCGGAAATACCGCCGCCGAGAGCTGGTTCCACAACACTGTAGTTCGAGGCAAGAAATTTCTTGAAAAACGCACAGTAGTAGACCGCCATCCATCAAGGCGATGTGGATGGAATGACAGTCGATTGCGTGTAGTGCGGTGAAGGAAATTAGCGGCAGGGATCAAGCCGAACAATTCCTCAGAACACTCCCCATGATATATACGGTACAATATACAGAGAGACGCAACGTCTCTCCGAAGAGCCAGTGGATCGAGCCGACCTGAAATAACCACGTCGCCGACAATTCGAGCAGCTCTGCGTTGGATGCGGTCAAATGGAAGGAGTTGGTATTGGGGTGCTCCAGCCCAGAGATGGGAGCAGTATTCCATATGCGGCCTGACCTGTGCTTTATACAGTTGTAAACGGTGGGCCGGCGTGAAATACTGACCCGCTCTATTAAGCACACCCAGCTTTTTCGAAGCTAATTTAGCTTTACCTTCCAAATGACCACGAAACTGAACGTCACTCGAAATATCGACGCCAAGGATTCCAATAATCGGATTGGTATCAAGGGGAGCTCCCTCAAAGTTCAGAGGTACGACGAAGGGATGTTTTTTCGCGGTAAATGCGCAAACTTGTGTTTTGGAGGGGTTAAAGCGGACTAGGTTATGTCGGCCCCAATCCGAGACATGACTTAACATGTTCTCGGTGTCAGTCACAAGTTTATTCCGGCTCTCGATGACGCTTTCCAGAGAAATATTAGCTCGCCCGGTGTAGAGCGTATCCCCAGTACTGTCATCCGCATAGCAATGAATGCTGTTGTTATGCAGCATGTCATTGATATGCAGAAGAAACAAAGTAGGGGACAACACACACCCCTGCGGGACTCCAGCATTCACGGGCTTCATGTCGGAGCACTAACCGTCGACTGCGACTCTGATGCTACGCCCAGTAAGAAAGCTGGCAACCCATGAACACAATTTCTCAGGAAGTCCGTATGATGGAAGTTTAGAGAAAAGAGCCCTGTGCCATACCCTGTCAAAAGCTTTCGCTACGTCCAAGCTAACTGCCAGTGCCTCCCCTTTACTCTCGACTGCCTCCGCCCATCGGTGAGTAAGGTACACTAAAAGATCACCAGCCGATCGACCGCGACGAAAACCATACTGGCGATCACTTAGTAGCTGGTTCTCTTCTAGGTACCTTAAGAGCTGGCGGTTTATAATGGACTCCATTACTTTGGAGAGTAAAGAGGTAATAGCTATTGGCCTGTAGTTAGACGGATCTGAGCGATCGCCTTTTTTTGGAATCGGGTGCACAAGGGCTGTCTTCCAAGAGCTCGGGACGACGCCAGTGGTGTAAGAGAGCTGGAAAAGGCGCGTTAGAACTGGTGCCAATTCAGGAGCACACGTCCGAAGCACAATGGGTGGAACTGCATCTGGCCCACTCGCCTTATGGATATCAAGGGAAAAAAGAGCCTTACGAACTGACCTTTGCAGGAACTGAACGTTTGGCATTGTACAAGCGCAATGCGGTATGGTTGGTGGAGAGTTTTCCCCATCGTCCAAGGTCGAGTTTGATGCGAAAAGAGAGCCCAAGAGATCGGCTTTCTCCTTTGCAGTATAGGCCAGGCAGTCATCGGTCTTGTGCAATGGTGGTAGGGACGGCTGACAAAAATTCCCTAAGATAGCTTTGGCGAGAGACCAGAACGCACGCGTCCCCGAAGGAAGACGCACTAGCCTCTCGCCAATTCTACCTATGAATGATGACTTCGCCTTGGCGATGTCCTTCTTAAAGGATCTGGCGGCAAAGTTGTACTTCTTTCTGAGCGCACTGGTGTTTGGATCCTTTGATGACACCGCATTAGCCCAGGCTTGGTAATGCTGTCGCTTTTGGCGAGACGCCATTTTGCAGCAACGACCAAACCATGGTTGAGACTTGCCGCCAATGGGAACCACAGAGTTTGGAATGAAAAGTTCCATTCCCTGCAGTATCACATCAACGACAGAGTCAGCGGCGACATCAGGATCATCCAGCGAGAAGCAAACTCGCCACCACGGGTAGGACGCAAAGAAACTTCGCATCCCATCCCAGTCCGCCGACCTATAATGCCAGACTCGACGGCTAGCCGCTGGTTGCGGTTTTGAAGTTTCTGTGAGAGGCACAGTGCTGCGAATCAGACAGTGGTCTGATGAGCCTAGTGGTGCATCAACAGAAACTTGATAGCCGTCTGGGTGCGAGGTCAGCAGAAGGTCCAATAAAGAAGGTGCATGGCCCTCCACATCTGGAACCCGTGTTGGCTCGGTTACCAATTGGGACAGACTGTAGGCCAAAGCGAAGTCATGAACGGCTCTACCCGCGTGGTCAGTTGTGCGTGAACCAAGCCATTCGACGTGGTGGGCATTGAAGTCTCCCAATACCACAATCTCGGCCGAGGGGATCCGTTGGAGAAGGGAGTCTGTCGCTGTTTGGACGGTCTCGATGAGTTGGTCAGTTCCGATGTTACCGCTGTGGGACCTATACAGGCACGCGTAGACGCGAGGATGACGTCCGCAGTCGACGTGCAGCCATAAGATGGAGAGGTCCCTATCTTCAAGATTGCCAAGGCGACGAACGCACATATCCTCCCTGACATACACAAACACCGGCTCGTGGCACAAATGCATGTTCCAGGTTGTATCCCGGGTAGCGCAAGTACGAAATGTCAGGAGGGGGGGATATCTGCGTCTCGGTGAGGAAGAGCAAGGCCGGTTTCGCCGTCTCGAGGTGGTAATGGACGGCGCTCAAATCAGAGTGGATTTCCCTGATATTGCAGAAGTCCACGCGAAGCGTAGGAGGGGGTGCCAATTGTCCCGCCTTTCTCCTGCCTGCAGCATGCCTTGGCACGGGCGAACTTTTGCCCTCCCCAGAATACGTAGGGCAGCCTGAGCGAGAACGCTCAGGGGGGGATTCTCCGACACTGGACGTGTCGGTACCCCCCTGGGGTAAATCTAGATTACAGTTCGCTGCCATATCAATTGTGAGGGGGGGGGGGGAGGGGTCTCCGGAACCCTCACTCGCCGGACGAAACACAACAGCACAGAGTGCCATTGTTTCACGCCGAAAATTCGTGAGGGGGTGGTATTACGCCGGGCGAGCCGACCCAATGCGTGCTGCAACGCAGCGTGGCTCTCAGTCGGTGTCACTCATTTAGCACCACCCAGGGGTCACGTGTAGGGTCTCAAGGGTAAACCTACGGACGCGAGCAACTTAACCCCCAAAAGGCTTTAGGTATGGTTTAGGTATTTCATAATATTTCGTGTAACGTAATGTATATAATATTAAAGTTTGAAATGTTGAGTGTTTCATAATAACAACTATCTTTTCTTTGTGTTGTAAAAAGATTAGAAACATAATTTATGTGGAACTATGAAAATCACAAAATCACTCTTTTTGTCTTTGAATAAAATTTTAAAATTTATGAAATAATATTTAAGACTTTCAGTGGTTAGTGGCATACATGTTGAACAAAGTTTAGAAAGTTAAGTGGTGCTTTGATAATTTCATTTTTCTTTCATAACACACGCAATAATAAATTAAAATTGACAGAATCGCTCATACATGGCCTTTGTAATGCTATTTTATACCACACAAAAAATTAGAAACATACATGCAGTGCATTTTGTTTAAATCACGAATAAAATATTTTGCTAACATACGTTTGTTTATGTGGTACGCAGGCGGCTGCGGGCGCGGCGCGGCGGGCAATCGCGCGCGGGGCGAACGCGGAGCATACCTACTTACACTTTATATGACAGATATTCCACTCGTCACGTCAGACGAGTGTGTGCGTGATGGGCGAACATAATACAAGAAGACGTAATGCAGAAAAGTAAACTAAGTACCTTAACCGAATTACTTTACATCTTAGCTGGCATCAATACAAACAAAACATTATTAAATGGCAAGTTTTGAGTAGTTAAGTACAGATCGCGCAATTCTTCTTTCAGATAAGATTATTCTAAAATCATCCGAATTGGATGAATGGGATGAAAACGTAAATACGCAATAATACATTAAAATTGACAGAATCGCTCATACATGGCCTTTGTAATGCTATTTATACCACATAAAAAAATAGAAAAATACATACAGTGCATTTTGTTTAAATCACGATTAAAATATTTCATTAAATACGCGATTAGGCATGCAGGACGTGGGCGGGTGGATTTGGGCATCAACTCCTCACACCAAAATTTTGTTCTAACTGGTCACACCGCCAAAAGCAGTATTATTTGTTTCAACCCGTCACAAGCTTTATTTCTATTAGGACACATTGTAATTTTTGTAGCTATTGCTGCTACTTACTACTTACTTACTGCTCTTTAATGATTTCTTGCAGTAAGCCGACGATATTATCTTATTTGCCCCTGCCCCTTATCTGTGCATAATACCATAGAATTCTTACATAATAGTACAAGTACAGAAGATTCACTCCGCAAAGTCATTTAAATAAATAGCGACTTATGCTAAGACACAATAAAATGCAAATCAGGTCGCACACCGCTCTCTACAGTTAATTCACCTAGAAAATGCCTCTCTTTCTATCGCGTACTCTTATCTCTTCTAATGACTTTTGGGTTGTCTTCTTTTAAATAATACTAAATCTGAATACTTACTTAATTTATTACAAGTTATGGTGTTTATAATGTGTACTTAAGTGTGAACAAATTACCATTTCATATAATCCTAGGCTAGGTATGTCAGTACAGTCAACGCCACATCAGACTACCTACACGGTAATATAATATATTACTCTACTACCTATACATGTTTACTTTGAGCACCACCGGTGACACTCCGTGTACGTGAGAGCTCGAGCGCTGGTGACCTTGAGCGGAACGTATAAACACTAGGGTTACCGAAATGGAATTTAGACTTGTGCCAAAGAAGACGTATGTATATGTTACATAGTATGTTATGTAATGTAAACCTGTGCAAGGACAATTAAGTATGAAAGTGAAAGGTAGGTCGTACGGATGATAGTATATCTATACTTCTTACGATTTTATATTAAATGAAGATTACTTTAATCGTATGATGTGGCCCTAGCTAGATATGCAATTCTATAGTCTATTGTACATCTTAAAAATTACTTTCCTATTATTGTGATTTGTGAACATGTCAGGATGATAGATTGATTAACCAAAATGCAAAATAAACAGTTAACTTAATCATTTGCAGGTTTTATTTTTAATTAAGAATATACGTTACATACTCATCCGTTTACGTTACGTACGTATTCATCCCATTCATCCGATTCGGATGATTGTAGAATAATCTTATCTGAAAGATGAATTGCGCGATCTGTACTTAACTACTCAAAACTTGCCATTTAATAATGTTTTGTTTGTATTGATGTCAGCTAAGATGTAAAGTAAGTAGGTTAAGGTACTTAGTTTACTTTTCTGCATTACGTCTTCTTGTATTATGTTCGCCCATCACATACACACTCGTCTGACGTGACGAGTGGAATATGTGTCATATAGAGTGTAAGTAGGTATGCTCCGCGTTCGCCCCGCGCCTGTCCGCCGCGCCGCGCCCGCAGCCGCCCGCGTCTCACATAAACAAACTGTTACGTAGGTATGTTAGCGAAATATTTTATTCGTGATTTAAACAAAATGCACTGCATGTATGTTTCTAATTGTTTGTGTGGTATAAAATAGCATTACAAAGGCCTTGTATGAGCGATTCTGTCAATTTTAATTTATTATTGCGTGTGTTACGAAAGAAAAATGAAATTATCAAAGAAGCACACCACTTAACTTTCTAAACTTTGTTCAACATGTATACCACTAGCCACTGAAAGTCTTAAATATTATTTCATAAATTTTAAAATATTATTCAAAGACAAAAAGAGTGATTTTGTGATTTTCATAGTTCCACATATATTATGTTTCTAATCTTTTTACAACACAAAGATAAGATAGTTCTTATTAAGAAACACTCAACATTTTAAACTTTAATATTATATACATTACGTTACACGAAATATTATGAAATATCTAAACCATACCTAAAGCACAGTCATAAAACTTCTAACTTTTTAAAAGTAGCTCACAATCCACATAATCTATACACTCAGCAAAAACGAAAAGTTTTAGAATTATCAAAACTTCTTTATGGAATTTAATGTCCCACGACCGGACTACTAGAAGAGATAGACAAGAACGTTCATAAAAACCATTTGTTCAAATTCTGGAATGAGAGACCTAAAGTTCGCTGCAGCCGCTGCAGTGCTTAGATATTTATGTCGTCTAATCAACACAACAGACAGACATCGCAGCGCCAGATCGCCGGTCGGTCAAAGACAACGTAGTGTGTATCAAGATGGCGTCTATGTTTGTAGAAGCCATGGCTCAGAAATTCAAAAAATATCTTTTGTATTCCATTATTACGATATAACTACATAATAATTACTTGAATAACAATTAATTTCACATGTACACTTTGATAAGAAATAAAGAATTATTTTCGCCGCTCCGCTCGCGCCTAAGCCGTGTGAATGTCAAAGCCACACTAAAGCAAGGTGCCGAGTCGACTCCGCAGATGAGTCCGACATAATCGCTGCCGCGCGTACGTACAGTCCCGAGCATCAATATGCATTCATTTTGACTCTTATTCCATTGTATTAAGAGTTACAGTTGTTTACATATTTTTGCTCGTGACTGTACAGTAGCGTGCGCGTAGATAAGGTAGCGTGTAAGCGAATATCGCCGAAAAGTGCTCGACGGCGAACTTCCTCGACTGTACCTAATCAGTAAATTAAATGCGCTGCGTAAATTTATATACATAAAAATGACTTGCTGTTCGTTTGTCTTGCTAAAACTCGAGAATCACTGGACCGATTTGGGTAATTTTGATCTTGAAATATTTGTGGTAGTTCAGGGAGGATTTAAACGGTGAGAAAAATAATAAAATTCTCAAAAACAAACTAAAAAAATAAAAAGACGTCGTGCAATAAAGGTATTAATTGGTTTCTTACATTTTTTTGCTTATTTCTTACTTCTTTTTCGCGACATTGATCTTTTCCCTGAGTTGTTGAGTTGTCATTGTGAATTGGACAGGACAACGTCTGTCGGGTCTACTAGTACTTAATAAAATATTTACAACACCATAAAGTTGCAATCTCTTCTTCCCAGCTGCCATAGTGAACAAGCACGTTGCGTCCATAGTACGCACCCGTACTACATCCGAATCGGCGACAATGTACGCGGAACAGGAGACCGACGAGCTGGTCGCCATGTTACGCGAGACAGAGAGCCTCGACGAGCAGGGCGACATACTGCAGTATTTGGTGGATACTCACGGGCTTGACTTTAGCACTGGTATGTAATTTTCTTCATCCTGCAAAGGGGCTTATTGTATAACTGCAACACCTATCGCAAAACCTTTCAATTAGAAGTAGATAAATAAATAACCGTGTCGCAAAGCGGTGAAAGAATACTACCACCCCCTCTCTTCCCTTGGGTGTCTTAAAAGGCGACTAACGGACTAAAGACTACACATACATCCAACAGCTTAGAGCGGCGATGGGCTCACCACCTGTCACGCTAGCACGCAAGAACGCAAGCACAAGTGCAGTCGCTATTTGGTGAAAAGTGGTCTATGGCAGAGAACTACTTTTGCGGTCCTCATTGCCTAGTCTCTGACTAACCCTTCGGGTATATTAGTCGCGATTATGCACCGAGATTTTTCATTGGTTTTGGAGCCGAAAACGTTGTAATACATAAAAGTTTTGTACCTATTTCTGAAATAATAATCGCTTTACAAGCTAAGAAAAAAATTGTGAAAGTGACTTTTTGTCGAAAACACGTAGTAACGTTCTCCTTATCTACTCGTAAAGCGCGACCCCTATGAACTTTCCCGGCCGGCCGCCTGCGCCGACGGCGGGGCGGGGGTAGGCAGAGCGTTTGAAGCGCCGCGGTCATTGACTTTCATAAGATCGTCCGGTACGCGTCGAAGACTTAGCCAAGGGTTCTTACATTTTATATTGATGTTTTTTTTAATGATTTTTTTATGCTCATATTTTAGTTTTACAAGCTAAATAGCTTCTACTGATGATAAACATGAACAGGGTTTCGGCTCCAAAACCAATGAAAAATTTCGGTGTATGTATATTTATTTACATAAATATATGTATGTGTAGTAAGTGTAGCGAGGGATTCTACTATACAATCCTTCGCTTCGCTCCGAATTCAAAAAATCTCTTTCGCCTTAAATAGATAATTTTGTTCCCTTGTGACACAGTCTACTATTTCCTTTCATTCTCCTCTATCAGCCGTCACCTGAGCAGTCACATTTTTTATTTCATACCATCCCTTACAATCCATACATCTTATCTTTGGTGCCGTGTGGTATAGCGGCCAACGACCAACCCCTCTCTTCCCTTGGGTGTTGTAAAAGGCGACTAACGTACTAACGACTGCACTGCATCCAACAGCATAAAGCAGCAAGGGGCTCACTACCTATCTCGCTGAGCATATGTGCAGTTGTAATTTGGTGAAATGTGGACTGTTTCTGTTGTCTTCATTGCCTAGTCTCTGACTGGGGATTATAGTCGTTAATCTAGTGAGTTTATATAAACACCCACAGGTATGCTGGAGAATGGCAAGAACGTGACCGTGAAGGATCTCCTCAAAATATTGTATGAAAAGGCGTGCACCCAAAAGCTTTGGGGCCTAGTGCGTCACACTGCCGGTATGCTGGGCAAACGCGTTGAAGACTTAGCCAAGGCAGTTACGGATCTGCTGGTTAGACAGAAGCAGATCACAGTAGGCATGCCGCCCAAGAACGAGCATACTATCACTGCGCCGCTGCCGGAGAACGAGCTGAGGCAGCTGATACACTTGGTGAGTTTGTTTTTAGAAAGAAAGAAACAACATTTATCAACAAACTTACTCATAGAATATACATGATAATACAAAGAGATAGATACTTAAATAAAATAAAGACATAACAGGATCAAAAAAATAAAAATAGTATTTTAAAAGAAAGCGAAGTGTTTGAGTTTAATTGACCTGTATTAGGCAGTTGTCCCACCAACGGCGAGTAAACGAATAACTATAGCCTATTTTCTCGCTCAAGAAGCGCTACAATAGATATTATACATTACGTGTAAACAAAAGAGATGCATATATAAATAGTTGATCGCTGACTGTTCACACTGCCGGCGAGGACTCGCTCCACTAGTTTGTCACTGAGTGACAGGAGCTATCAAAGAGTGATACTCGCTCAGCGAGAACTCACGCCGAGAGACCAACCAGCGGCAGCGGTCATTTCCCGCCAAGAGGACTGCTATGCAATTCTCTAAGCGACACATAGACGCTGCGCGCATGGCTGTGATATGCTGTCTCTTTCCAATTCTATGAACATGAAAGAGACAGAGTACATTCTCAGCGCTACGGCAGCCGCTGCTACCAAGGCTTTAACTTAGGGAATCGCACTGCTGTACGCTCGGCTCGGCCGCCGCGAGCGAGTGGCGCGAGTAATCGCCCGCCTCACTCGTACACTCGCTTATAGCCCAGCGACAAAACTATCGGAACTACACACTCGCTTTCCGCTGCTCGCTAATTCGTTTCTAGTTCTAGCTCGACTCGCTTCTCGTTCATCGTTGGCGGTGGGACAACTGCCTTAGCATAACCTGCTGTGTCATTCTAACCATTCACCATTCTGGCAGGACCTGAAAAAATTGGAGATAGAGTGACAAAGCAAACAAAACTAATAAAAACAATAGTATAGCGGATACAGTTTTACGCATTTTTAGTAAAGGCCTATATAATCTAAGATCCGAGTATAGAACGACCTTCACCGAGAAGGTTAATGGATGAAAAGTATTTTATATCAAATTTAATATGTTAAATAATATATCGCGAGTGGGTTGGCTGAAAAATTTCAGTCCAGTACCATTAATGATTAATTTAATATTAAAAACAATATTTTTAAATATTTAATTAATCATATACTGGACAGAAATTTTTCAGCCAACCCACAGGCAATATATTTTTTAACATATTAAATTTGATATAAAATACTTTTCATCCATTAACCGCTCGGTGAAGGTCGTTCTATACTCGGATCCTCTACTAATAGTCCATAGTAATATATATTACATACAGGATTAATTGTGAACCCCCCGCCAAAAGTAAATATGGGGTAAAAAAGTAATAATATAATATTTGAGGTAAAAATAATGAATGTTTTATTTTTTTAAATACAATTTTTTGCCTGCTTTTTATATAGTTCTAGGTGCGTGCGCTCACCCTCGCGGTCAAAGCGACGCCGCGCTGTCATTGGTGCACGGGGTGAATAATAGTGCTCACGCGCATGCGCTTTGATAACGCGACAGGCCGCGCGCTAGGTGACAATAATTTTAATTTTCTTAAGGAAAAGTTAAGACAAAAATGTACAAAAAAAATGTTTTTTTATTTCATTATTTGGTTGTACTGCTGCTATAGGATTACGTTAAAAAAAATGGCGGAGGGTCCAACATTAACCCTATTAACACACTAGGGATGTTGCGAATATTCGCATCCGCATCCGCATCGATTTAGACATCCGCATCCGTATAAAACGATGCGGAGCTGAGGCGGATGTGTAGCAGGTCGCGACAAGAAAGAAAGGGGCGGGCCCGGCGAGTGGCACCATGGCGGCCATTCTACTTTTCATTAAATATAATGCTCCAATATTCAAATTTAATTATTAAAATTACTCACTACTTTATTATTAAATAAAGAAAGAATTGATATTACCGTGTTTTTTGACCCTACCAAACCAACACTTAAGTTTTTTGTACAGATCCGCATCCGCGAATGTGAAAAAAAATGCATCTGCAACATCCCTAGCTGTGCCCAGCTTGCATCTGATCAATGGTTGCTCCTCTGTCTAGACAGAACGCTGAGCGGTAGCGGCTCATTATTAAAAGAGTACTACCGTCCCATCCCTTCTCTTGAGTGTCGTAAAAGGTGACTAACGTACTAAAATCTGCACATAATCCTTTCGCCAACATATTTGATTATGTAAATTATTCATATTATAAATATTTTGTTACACGCAGACATTTCGTCACGATAAGAACGATCCCAGACAGGTATTTAGTAATTCAATGTATAAAACTTTGATAAACACTTTTTCTTGTACAGTCACGAGCAAAAATATATAAACAATTGTAACTCTTAATACAATGGAATAAGAGTCAAAGTGTATACATGTTGGTGCTCGTGACTGTACAGGGCGATTGGTAATTATGTATTTTATCCTGCAACTGCTCATCCTACTGAGTGCAAAGAACAAGCGGTCGCCATATTTTTTGTCTATCCTACTAAGTGCAAAGAACAAGCGGTCGCCATTTTTTGCGGTTTAATGCATATTGCTTTTGCAATCATAATCTACACGGATGGCAATAAAAAAAATTATTATTTCTCATACTGTGAAATAGCCTATTGTGATAACTTTTCTTCCACCTACCCGCATTGGACCAGCGGCAGCGTGGTGTGTTAATGACCCAAGTGCTGTTCCACGTGAGCAGGATAGTGCCCTGTGGTGTTTATAGGCTGATGATGATGATGAATATTGACGATATTGACATATTTAACTGCTCTCTGAATGAATTCACAAAAGTCACATTGCTTGTTCTTTATTACAGAAATAGTAAGAAAGTACACTGTTGCATTAGGAATATCCTGTAATGATTTTTGTACGTTTGTAAATAAATATATAAAGTTTTTACAAATTGAAAAAGACAGTGTCGAAAAATGTTCACGAGCAGGATTCGGACCCGATGCACCCTTCTGACAATGCGGGCCAGATGCTATTTCCAGTTGAGCTACCGTGTAACTTATCTAACTTATCCAGCCCGCCGAAATTAATCAACACCATCTTTTTATTTTTTACTTTGTAAGCCAAAGACGATTCAATGTCAACAAACTACGTTATGAACATCGGATCTTAATATTTTTACAAACATTAAAGATCAGTTAAGAAATAGGCATGCTATGTTATAATGTATCATTTTAACGCAAATTTTGTTGCAAACAAATTACAAATTGAAAAAACTTTTTTGTTCCGTCTTGTCCAGGCGTACGGTGACGACGAGAGCACAGCGATGCTGACCCAGGAGCTTCTGGTGTACCTGGCGATGTTCATCCGTACCGAGCCGCAGCTGTTCCTGGAGATGCTGCGGCTGCGTGTCGGCCTCATCATACAGGTATTTCTTTTTCTTTATTGTTACCACTCCATCTGCGTTCAAGTTAACGTTATGTGTCGCGGTAATGCAGATAACTTTGTAATTCTATACAAATATTATAAAGAGGAAAGATTTGTTTGTTTGAATTGAATAGGCTCCGAAACTACTGGACTCATTTAGAAAATTCTTGACCATTAGAAAGCTACATTCTTCCCAAGTGACATAGGCTATATTTTATCCCGATATTCCTACAGGAACAGATACCACGCGGTTAAAACCGCGAGGATCAGCTAGTCTTCGATATGTCGATTACCGCCACACCAAAAGTGCGGTAATTAAAGCGTTTAACTCCGACCACTATTGCTAGGGTACGGTGACATTAGGGATGTGCTAATCGATAGATCTAATTTTCGTCTAACAGGATCTTTGATCACACGTATTCTAAGTAAAACATTGACCGAACGTCTATCGGTACCTTCATGTTGACACGTTTAACTTAGAATCAGAATCAGAATATCTTTATTGCGTAAAACTGTGTAACAACAAGTTGAAAAATATTGTTAAAATAGGTATCAACAGTTACCTTATTGGGCATGCAATATTATGAAATAAAATATAAAACATACAAAGAACTCAAATCGTTTCAAAATCAAAATATTCATAGATACTATAAAAAACATTATTATAAACCATATTCTTAACTTATGCTTTAACACATGACCATCTAATGCTTTAATTTCAGTTGGTAAATGATTACTCACTCAGTACTAAACGAAATGAAAACCTAAACATCTCGCTAGGTACTCTCTACTACTTAACTATAGAGGCTCTTTTTGTTCAGATATTTTGAAAGCGTTGACTCTGCATCTAGTTTTATATGTGATCGAAGAACAGTATGTATTATTAAATTGAAGAAATTTACCATTGTTTTGAAGGTATAACTGATCACCTGACCTAGCAGCTTTGTTCTGTTTTATTTACTTAAAAAACATAAGCGTTTAGTATTACAATATATGTATTATGTAGGTATTACAATAACTTACAAGCAAATAGTTGGGTCACTCAACAAATTACATTACATATATTATTACAACCAATTTTATATTATTTTTCTAATATATATTTTTTATTTATTATACGGGTCCTGCTGAAAACCAGCGCTAGGGATTTTAAATTCACAGCATTGCTGAGCTGCTACCATAGCGGCAAAAAAATAAGAATATGGACATGGGCTTCATTTGACATTTGAAGCCCATAATATGCCTATATAAGGACAAAATATGGGCTTCAAATGTCAAATGAAGCCCATGGCTATATCCATATTTTTTAGCCGATAGACCCTCAGGTCAGCCATTTCGGCTGTTTAGTTAATTCTAAAATAATTGCACTACCTATGTAACTTTTTATGTATGTAAAACGCCAAATTAATGCTTACTTTACTTTACTATTTTGAAGGTGATGGCGACAGAGCTGTCGCGCACACTGTCGTGCAACGGCGAGGAAGCGTCCGAGCATCTGCTCAACCTGTCGCCGTTTGAGATGAAGAATCTGCTTTACCACATCCTCAGTGGCAAAGAGTTTGCTATCAACAGTGGTAAGTACAGAAACAAAAAAAAATTAAATTATAATGTTTCAGAAGAAGTTGAAGACATTTATTTTCTTAAAAGAATTTACAATTCTCCTAATGAGACTTTATCTGTAACAATATTAATTTTCTTCTTGTTAATCTTATAAGGTTTACAATGCCAACACATTTCTTAACTTAATTATGATTATCTTATATTATACATTAAGTGGGTTTACGCATTTCGGTTTCCCATACAATTTTCCAAGTCGAAATTTTTATAGACCAATAAGCCATTTTTTATGAAACTTTGCATGCTAAAGTAAAACATAGGGATCTAAATAGTTTGTTGAAAATATTTAAAAAAAAATGTTTATTTAGCAGAGTTATTGCGATTTAAAGTCTAATATAGAAAGTTTAAAATCGCATTAACTCAGTTAAGTAAACGATTTTTAAACATGTTTTCAACAAACTATTTAGATCTCTATATTTTACTTCAGCATGACGAGTTTCATCAAAATTGACTTAATAGTTTAAAAAAAAATTCAACTTGGAAATTTGTATGGGAAACCGAAATGCGTAAACCTTCTTAACCCTCTCACTGCACAGTGATATCTAAAGTTAGACCGTGTCTGAAACTAATACTCGCACTTTTTCTCCAATACATATTACAATACAATTTCTGTTAAACAGTGACATAACATTTAAAAATACGAGATTATCTTTAAATACTGTTTTGTAGTAAGAAGTATTATTAATACAATTTTTCAAATTCGTAAAAAAATAAAAATAAATAACTGATTAACTAAATTAGCGCAGCGACCCAAAGAGGAAAAAATTAACCGGGTTTTATAACTGAGAATGCTAAAATTGCTACGGTAACCGTTTGCCACCAGATGGACCGTATGCCTGAGTGCTACATTAGTGCTATAAAAAAACTTTATAGAACATCAGACTACGACGCGCATTTGCCGAACATTAAGTACACTTATTTATTACGAGATATTTGTTTGCAGCGAATTCCTTGCACGTAATAAGGGATAAAATCAGCAAAAGCAAAGGCGAGTCAACCGGATCTCACTATTAAGATATTTGCTTTTGTGTTTGAACATATAATTGCCAGCAGGTCAACCTATCTAAAACTGTCAAATTTCTGTAATCGATATTGATACTTATTCCTAAATGATAAAGTTCAAAATTCATTGAAGACTTTTGTCATTTTGTGGTAGGTTGGCCTTCTTGCGTACTGTCTGTACCCTGTGGCGACCTCTGTGCGAACAATAGCAATTAACATTGATCTTCAATGGTTGTGTTAATGACCTTTTTATGTTTAGATAATTACTTTTGTGTATGGAATTAAGATATTTTAGTTTGTCTTCATGAGTTAATCTTCATTGCACATTCAACCTACATGAACACGATGTTATATGAAATAATATGTCCCGTGTGAAATTGTTTGTAAATAACTGAATAGCCCGCTCTTATTCCATAACGTTGACTATAGTTAAACCTAAGAATTAAACTGCTGGTAGTAAACTGCGGTAATTGCTTATGGCGGTTCCGGATCACCCTGCATACACGTGAGGAAATATACAGAAGTTTTTCGTAGAATATCAATTTCGTCGAATTCAACCTCGACACTTAGAACGGAGGCAAACTTTATTGTAAATTTCATCATTCAAAGACATCATTAAAGCAACCTAGAAAAACACGTGACGCAATTCACGATTTGTACAACGCCATCTCTATTGGTGGAAGTAAGTAGAAGGTTATTTTATATTCTATACAATCTTCAATCAATATCCCCTTTTGGGCTCTCCCACGTAGGCATTCGCGTTTCTCGGGGCGCATTGGTACGCCTAAGCCATATACATTGTAAAAACATGGTCTTAAACTAATGCTGTCTCTATCTACCGACATTAAAATAAAAAGAAACAGCGTAAATTTCCATCCATTTTAACTTCAGCCCGCGTTTTGGAATAATAGAGATAGTTTAGACTACGCCACCATTGTTATAAATCCCTTGTGTTACGTCATCAACATTTGTTTGGTTGTTTGTATTTAATGTGTCATTGGTTTATTATTTATTTAATATGCTCTATGATGCCTGTGACGGAAGTCGTGTAATGTCTATGTCCATTTCCAGTGGGACGCGGCAATTTCTCAATTGTAAGCAACAAATCTAATCGTTATGGGAAGAAGTCCCAGATCTTGTTAGAAGGTCAATCGCTTCAAGGCAGTATTGATGACAGTAAGTATTATGTTTCTACTTTTCGAAACACTATGCTAAAAGAACTTTTCAGCACATCAGACTTTTTTTATCCCATAAATTGTCGCTTTTATCTTTACTCTGCTTAGAATACATTTTTGTTGTTTCTAATAATTTTCAATGACTGCTTTATTTTCCAACGTAGCATAAGTTAGTACTTCAATCTTGCTGTGTATTCTATTTATGAATTACGTTTAGTCCTACTTTAGGGTTAAACTCTCATGGCTGTGTAATTGATGATACATACTATGAAAATGTTAAAATGAAACACTTTTACGGATCTAAGTCGGGTTTATTAGCACATTTTAAGAGTTTTGTTTAAGTCTAGACGTTTCGGACCCTTTACAGTGTTCCTGGTCACAGGGAGTCCATAAAAAGTGTTTTATTTCAATGTGTAAGGTTCCGTAAACCTTTGAAAATAATGTAATAATGTGTCGGTTGCTTACTAAAAGAATACTACCACCCCCTCTCTTCCTTTGGGTGTTGTAAAAAGCGACTAACGGACTAAAGACTGCACATACATCCATCAACATCGATGGGCTCACTGCCCGTCACGCTGAGCACATGTGCAGTTGTAACTTGGTGAAAATTGGACTATGGTAGTGGACTGCTTCTGCAGTCCCCATTGCCTAGTCTCTGTCTAACCCTTTGGGGATAATTCTCGTGGACGTATGAATGTAAAGTAATTTAAAAATACATGTTAAATACATAGAGGTAAATAAACTAGAGAAGACGTCCCATACAATAAATGTGCACAACTAGATGACAGCGGGCATCTAGTGCGTGATGCGTTGCGGACACGACACAATGATACTTGTACCGTGGTGCGGGGCTTAGTTTTCATCTTTTGCACAAAACAGAAATATTGTTACTCTATGCATTTTACCGAAACATGGCCGCCGCTTCATGTCTCGGCGATTTGATAAAATAATTAGTCAAATGCATGTTATATCGATAATTTAGTACGTATTTCCAGGTGAAAAGTGATTCCTTTGGTTTTATTTGTATTTCCTGAGTTGTTTAAACAGTACCTTAGCACACTTAAAGTCATATTTTAATAAAATAGAACACAGAATGCACACTATTGTTGTGTCTAGCGCCTGCCACAGACTAATATAGTTAGAGCGAGCTGGCTCTAACGCGTGTTACAAACAATCTGGTTGAGACGTCTTCTCTAGTACGTAGTACATTATAACTCAATGGTTAAATATTGTAGTGCCCTAACAGGGTTCATGTCATGACTATAATGTACCTGTAAGTTAATATCTGTACACCTGACGTGAGACAATAAAATTATGAATTATTATTATGTATGTATGATATTTAGTCATAATTGAAACAGCGCCAATAGCGGAGCCGGACCGCCAAGGGCAGTGGCTGCGCCGGCGCCGGCTGGACGGCGCGCTCAACCGGGTGCCGCGCGACTTCTATCCGCGCGTGTGGGGCGTGCTCGAAAGGGTGAGCTACCTATGGCCAACTATGCATTATCATTACTTTTTATAAAGTAAAGTCGCCGTTTTCCTGTGTCTGTGGCACCGCACTGTTCTTCTAACCCCTCAGTCTTGGATTTTTTTTTAACATGAAGCTGTCAACGTCAAATTTGACAGAATCGAGCATAGACCATGCGATATTTTGCGATCACGATGCATACGATGTACTATCAACAAAACCGATGCAGTACCATTTTCAAAAAAATTTGCTTGCACAAGATGACCATAGTTCGTTCTGCCCTTTGTTTAACGTTGACCAATAACGACAAACTGTTTATTTAAAAGAAAGAAAGTGTTGGCATACCCCGGTCCGCCTTTTGTTTTCATTGATTAGCAACAAACAAAACGTCCCTTTTTTAACATATTGACTGTCTTCACAATTTTATGATTTTTGCGTTAATAGAGGGATGTTGTAGCAAAAGTTAAAAAAGGATGTTGGGACAGGACAAATGCAAATCAAAATAGCCCTAAAGGTAGTATACGGCAGATTTTGTTGATAGTTGATAGACCACAGAACCGAAATAATCAAACTTGTTCATACTAAAGTAGTCTGTAAGTCTATGAAAACACGTTACAAAGTCAAGTGTGTTTTTGTAGGTGCGGTCTCATGCGACCGCTTGGGGCCTAAGGAGCACCACGCAATGGATTATTATGCGGTTTTCACTAAATGATAGAGCGATAACTAAAGATGATTTTTGTTTATATTTTGTAGATATTTTGTTCAAAATGACTGAAGTATGGCGGTGTTTCTAAGTTAGCGTGGACGAAGGCGCGGGCGGGCCGCTAGTATAATAATATAGCAATGTAACGTAACATATAACAACAATACGATCAACGCTTTGAGCAGTATTACTGTAAAGAAAGAAACAAATAAAATTCATTTATTAACTAACAAACACACAAAAACAATCAGATAGATAAATAAAATTATGATACAACAGGACTTTAATCTTACTATGCAAAATATCATACGAAGTTTGCGGAATGCGAATGTGGCTACTTTGATTCCTAGGGTTACTTACATTGGACACAGTTATAGATCCTAAAGGAGCTGTTAAAATGTGTTCCTTGCATTCAAGCCGTCTCCGCTGAATAAACTCCTCAGCACAAGACTAATCGCGGTGGAGATCCATGGGGGAAGCTTTTGTGCAACATAAAGTCGTCCGATATAATTTACATACGTAGGTTTTATTGGAGTTTTTTTTAGAGTATGAGGTAGCAAGTTTTATTTAGGCTGTCTTTATGTTAGATCCCATTCATATTGTGTAAGTAATAGTTAGACAAAATATTTCATAAAAACCGCGTATTATTATTACTACTATACTTGTCTGTTAATTATAGTGGTTATAGAATTTATAATAATGTGACTTTTAGATTATTTGTATATAAATCCTTTTCATTGAATTATTATTTATTTTATACCAGATAGTAACACGAACCGCGTTCTATTCTATGTATTCTGTTACAGTGTCAAGGCCTGATTATACAAGGGAAAATCCTCCAACCGAATCTCACCCAAGAGATGACGTCCGGAGAGTTGAAATTCGCGCTCGCCGTCGAGACGGTGCTGAACTCGATCCCGCAACCCGAGTACAGGCAGCTGGTGGTGGAGGCGCTCATGGTGTTGACCCTCGTGGTGGAATACAAGGCCGTGGACAATCTTGGCGCCACTATAGGAGTGGAGACTCTGGTGCACAAGGCTAACCAGATATTCTTGGAAGATCAGGTGAGGATAATTTATTGAATAGAGATTGTTGTTGATCAATACCATTGTCAGTGGCGTGTGCCCACGTGCTAGGGTTTTATGATGGGCATGTCTGCGCCTGTTTACGTCCGTATTTAAGGCGGCTTTAAATTAAAATTGGCTGTGGATAGAGTGCCACAAGCGGCATTCTAGTACGATCGGTTACGATGCCGTCATTACGGCATCCTAGTACAATGAATAGAATGCCACAAGCGGCAACATAGTGTACCTAGTATAGAGTGCCACAAGCGGCATTGTATCTCAATCGGTTCGGGAACCGTAACATATTTTTTATTTGCCATAATGTTCAGAAGATTTTTGTATAGTTAGATTTCTGCTGTCTTAAAAAAAAAACCTCTAAATTCAAGAAAATTAAATTGGAAAGCTAAACAAATTTCGAGCTTAAGCAACTTATTCAAATGCGTCCAAACTGTAACGCTCAACGGTTACCACAGATGCGTTGCAGCGGCGACGCGACGCTCTGCTGCGCGAAAGGCGGCGGCGCCACTGCGGGCGGCGGCGGCGCGCTCGTGTGCGGCGGCGCGGCGGGCGTCTGCCAGCATCTGTACGACAGCGCGCCCAGCGGCAGCTACGGCACTATGACGTATCTAGCGCGCGCCATTGCTGCTCTACTTAAGGATCGACTGCCGCCCAGCGACCCCATACAGTGCGCGGTCACTTAACTCCACCCACCCAAGCAAAGTTGTAGCCGTTTTGTTTTCGTAGATCAATTGTGTATTTCTAAATTTCACATCCAATTTTTTTTAAATATTTTTGTTTTTGACGTGACAACGTCTTATAAATTTGTTTGCCCGGTGACACTTCAAGAAACTGCGTTACGCTCCGCTCACGTTATGCGCTCACAATGAGAGCGAGTGAGAGGCACGCGTCCCTTCCACTCGGGCATGGTTAGCCCGCCTAAGAGCGAGAGAGACAGACATAAAAAGTGAAAGGCACGCGTCCCTTCCATATAATTCTTTGTATAAATAAATGTTTTAAATTGTTACTATTATTTCATCCTTCTTCCTACTATACGAATGAATATTCACATTAAAATTATTTTACCACTCAAAGTCGTTGTCACGTAAAACTTTCGCCCGTATACCGACTTTACAGGCAACCAATTTTTTTTTTTAAAACGGGTAGACCTAGCCTTTATCTTACCTGATAGTGAGTCACTCCATACAGTGCGCAGTCATCTAGCGTAAGCCCGGCGCGGCGAGCGTCTGCCAGCATCTATGCGACAGCGCGCCTAGCGGCAGCTACGGCACTGACGTATCTAGCGCGCGCAATCGCAGCGCTGCTCAAAGATCGTCTGCCACCCAGCGACCCCATACAGTGCGCGGTCACATAATCTACACCCACCCAAGCAAAGTTATAGCCTTTCACTTGTTTTCGTATATCAATTATTATAAAGTTGTAGTCTTTCACTTGTTTCCGTATATCAAATATTATGTATCATTTTAAAATTTCACATCGAATTCTTTTTCAAAGTTATTTTTTTCATTTCTTCTTTTGTAACGGGAAAATGCCTTATCCTCGCGGTCACCTAGCTAGCCAGTGCGTACAATGATGTGTGCGGCGGCGCGGCGGCGTCTGCCAGCATCTATACGACAGCGCCCCTAGCGGCAGCTACGGTACTATTATCTAGCACGCACAATCACAACGCTGCTCATGGATCGTCAGCTGGCCAGCGACCCCATACAGCAAGCGGTAACATAATAAATGCAAAAAAGCCCTACCCACCCAGGCAAAGTTGTAGCCCTTCAGTTGTTTTCGTATATCAATTTTATGTGTTTTTTTAACATGCAACATTTAAAAAAAAGTGCTTTTGTTTTATATCTTGTTTTGTAACGGGGAAAAGCCAGTGTGCTGTAGTTGTAGCCTTTTACTTGTCTTAACCGACTTCAAAAAAGGAGGAGGTTCTTATTGTGTATCATTTCAAAATCACACCAATCTCTTGAATTTTTTTAAAGGTACATTTTTATCTTACCGATGATGAGTGACAATAAGACGTAAGTTACAAGCGCACTTCACCCGGGATCCTAGACTCTAAAAGAACTGGCTATCTTTACTAACTTCCGGTTCACGAAATACTAAATAATATAATAATAATGTTCCCTGTATTGTATGTTTTTTGCGACAATGCATAGTTCATTCATAGCTTTTTTTATGAAAGCAGAAAAAATAATTATATGATCTTCAATGGATAATTATGTAGTAGACAATGTAGATAATAATCATGTAATTAATTATGTTTTTCTGTATTCCTTCTCTTAAGAGGCCTATTACATCTCAAATGTGATTTCTGCGTAAAATGCCCATCTTTGCATTTTGTAGTAATTTTGCAGTTGTATTTATAGTTTTTATCGAAATAGGATAACAAGTTCATGCCCGAGTTCGGACGGCCGGCGCATCGCATTTTGTAGTAATTTTGCAGTTATATTTATCGTTTTTATCTCCAAATAGGATAATAAATTTATTATAAAATCTTTATTCCTCGTGAAGTAACAATTATTCTGATAAAAATTTTGCTCAATAATATTATCGTAGATAGGAGAAATTCACAGTTAACTTAAAGCGATTTCGATTTTTTTTGGTTTAGAATAAGATTTTGCTTTCTGTATCAATGATATCTAAAAATTCCGAGGCCGCTACGCACTATACAAGAAATAACACTCTATTTCATTTGTTTAGAACAGTAGTTCAATCTAGGAGCTCAAAAAAATGCCTGCGCGCATTTTATGAAATGCTCTCTCTGCAATCTTGGGTTTAATTAAAAAGTTAAGCAAAATTTACAAAAAGAAAGACCGCTACGCACAATGCCAATAGCTATATTCTACACTATTCAATATGTCAAAACTGTTAATGTATTTTTGTTTCTGAGATCAAAAACGCCAAAATTGGCCATTTTTAGCAAAAATCAGTCGAGATGTAATAGGACTTTTTATTTTTGTTATTTTTATTTAATAAATGTGAGTTTAATTAAATTGTACCTATTATATTAGTGTGGTCTTGACAGTATACAAAGAGTTATGCAACAAACATGATTTTGCAGGTATAAAGAAATGTTTTTAAAAAAAATATTATAATAGAATGTCTTTTTTTTAATAAAATCAGTAAATATACTATTTGTTTTGCCTTTATTGTTTTGTATAATTTATATAATATAAGTTTGACCGATAGTGATATTATGGCAAACCCTCCCAACAATTGTTTTATTATGGCTGTGCCAAACAGTGATTATGTAATATTTATATGAATAAATGCCATTTATATATTCGGATAAATAAAAATATAGAATACGTGATTAATTTACTCTTTTTATTTTCTATTCTAATAACAAAACAGAATTGGGGATAATCAATAACAAAAACAGCAAACTGAGCAATAAACATCTATCTACTTCCAATGTATTATTACATCTCGTCTATATATAACACAACAATTTATACTTTTTGGACCACTGCACTGTCCTTTAATGTTCACTAAGCTTCATCCTTCTTGCCAAATGGATTCATTTTCGATAGCCAGGATGTTGTGTTCCTAAAACAAAAAAGTTATCTTGATTGCTATTTTTGATTTTGTGTCATCTAAGCAATTGATTCTTGATCCACTTAGAAAGTTTCCAAAGTCTGTAATTTGTATTGCTGATGACAAAGTGGCTAACAATTTAAAACGACCTCATCATAACAATAATGTAGAATGCTCTATATTGAGTTGATACATATTGCCTTGAGATCAAGTGGCAAAACCAATTTATAAACCCATACATGTATTGTATTACATTAAAAAAACTAAAATTAAGACTGCATAGGAAGATTCTAATCTTCTTAATCTGAGCAGGCATCATTCATGATAGTTGAAGAGATATTATAAATAAATGTTTATTTTATTACTTTGGCATCCTTAACATCTACAATCATATCGAATTTAACATGTTACTGATAATATTATATGTAAAATAACTTTAATACAGACACATATATATACAGGGTGGAAAACAAAGACCGTGGTATATTGATGATGGCAAATTTTACTGAAAGGACACATTTCTTTATTTCCAAAAATAATTAAAACTGCATTTAAAGCTTTTTGAAAAGTCACCTGCTTGAGCCGGGAATCGAATCGGTAAAATGTAAAAAAAAATTCCAGTATTTTATGATACTAACCGATGTCCGTGACCCCAGCGGGATAACCCTTTCAGATCGGCTTCAAATTACGCACCGAATTAGTTGATAATATGTTTAAATTTGTTAGCAAATACCAAAATTTGTTCATCAATAGTTATCGAGATATCCCATGTTAAAGAGTATCCCATCTCGCAGGGGTCACGCTCGTTAAAGTTATTTGACCTAAAACGAGCAGGAACTCTTGACAAGAGAGAAGAGTGAAAATTCCAGGATTCTACCTTCTGTAGTTACCGAGTAATCAAATACCTACTTTTCGTCAAAATTCCTCTGAAAAGTAAGTTCTAGTTGAGGTATAAGAAAATAGGCTACATTCATGAAATTTAGGGAAGATTTTGTTGACTGAGAGAAAATTTGTTAAGACAAAAACGAGAACTCGAGCTACAGTACATCCTGAGATATAACGCTAATTATGGTTATCCCGCTGCTGGGGTCACGGTGTTGATACCTACGAGGGGCGTTCAAAATATTCTCGGTATTGATACGTTACAACCTCTTTTATATATATATTTGTTACTGGCCGCTAAGATTCATCCATTGACATTAAAAAAAAGTAAAATTGAAACCGAGATGTTCTTTTGTTTTTCTGCAATTGCCGAACAAACATGAACACCATGAGCGAATTAACAATTTTAACGAAATAAGAGCACCGATCCGTCATAAAATTCTTGACAAAACAGGGTAAAAATCAAAAAACCATAAAAGAGGAAATGGATTGTGTTTACCGTGAGTCTGCTCCTTCTTTATCTACTATTCAAAAATGGTCAAGCGAATTTAAGCGTGGAAGGGAGAGTATTGAAGATGACCCTAGACCTGGCCGGCCTGTAGTGGCTACCTCACAAGAAAATATTGATAAAGTGGAAAAACTTATATTGGAAGACGGCCGAGTGAAGGTAAAATCTATAGCTCAAGTAACCAATCTCTCTATTGGTACCGTACATGACATTATACATGACCATCTTAATATGTCAAAAGTAAGTGCAAGATGGGTTCCGCGAATGCTGACGCTTCTTCAAAAGGATATGCGTGTGGCTTGCTGTTCAGATTTTATCGACCTGTGTGGTGAAAATCCCGATGAGGTGCTGCAAAAAATAGTTACTGGAAATGAAACCTGGGTTCATCATTATGACCCAGAGAGCAAACAGGAGTCCATGCAGTGGCACATTAAGGGTTCAGCTCATCCCAAGAAGTTCAAGGTAATCCCGTCAGCTGGCAAGGTCATGGCCACAATATTTTGGGATTGTGAAGGAGTTTTGCTTATCGATTATAAAGAAAAAGGTGTAAATATCACAGGGCAGTACTACGCTAACGTTATACGTCAATTAAGAGATGCGATCAAAGAAAAGAGGCGAGGAAAGTTAACCAAAGGTGTTCTGCTTCTGCATGACAACGCCCCTGTCCATACTGCTCATATTGCCAAGGCAGCTATTGTTGAATGTGGGTTTGAAACTGTTACTCATCCACCCTATAGTCCGGACTTAGCCCCAAGCGACTTCTTTTTGTTCCCCATTCTTAAAAAGGATCTGCGTGGAAATAAATTTTCTGACGATGAAGCGTTGAAGACGGCGGAGGAGCATTTTTACACCAAAGATAAAAAATATTTTTATGAGGGATTAAAAAAAATAATTGATCGATCTTATAAGTGTATGAACATAGGGGGGGAGTATATTGAAAAATAAAAATATCAAACTTTTCGTACTTGTTTGTTTTTATCCACATACCGAGAATATTTTGAACGCCCCTCGTAAACATGGTTTTTCCACAGGAATGGAGCAAGTAGCGAGTTCATGACTATAGCCAAGATTTTGTTGATGTTAAAATCTAACCAATTCCTACTTTCAGTTTTCTAGGTACAGTATTTTAGGAGAAATTAATGTTTATGAACTTTTTCATACTAAAAGTACGCGTATAAGCCGACCAAATTAAGTTGATTTCTTATAAAGACCAAGATGGCGGCCAATTTTTTAGTCTAGGGGCTGATTCCGATAACATGTGGTTGGACATTATATAAAAATATTATTATTATTCAGCCCGGCTTGTCCCACTGCTGGGCAAAGGCCGCCCTACCCTCCTCCCACTCCTCACGGTTCAGGGCTGCAACCCGCCAGTCCTTCCGATAGCAGTCTAGCTCGTCCCGCCATCTCCTTCTGGGCCTGCCGCGACGTCGTCTAACGTTGCGTGGACTCCACTCAGTGGTGGGTTTAGTCCACAGCTCGTCCGACATGCGGCAGACGTGTCCAGCCCAGTTCCACTTCAAATATTGGTACACCATAATGTAATATACCTAATGTAATATATGAATGAATGAAAAAATAAAATATAAACTATTCATATCAATACCTATACTAATGTAGTGGGAGAAAATAGGAAGGGAAACGAATACACGGCGGCGCGGCGTCGCAGACGCAAAGCGGCACAGATGCAGCAATGCGTGTGCGACGCCGTGGTGCCCCGGTGTGAATTGTTTTATGTCGCAGCGTGCTGCAGATACAACGCATCGTGCCGCAGATGCATCCTGTGTGTGGCAGCCTTTAGACTGGTAAAGCGACGGAGTCCGCCATTGTACCTATGATTGCAAACTGTGGTTTTTTTTTCTATACTTAATTACAATAAAAATAAATACTTTGCTAAAAATCTAATATGGGCCCACCCCCCTAAACGATCATATTGTAAATTAAGTAATTTACAACTAGTTTTGTAATAGTATATTATGATATAAGTGCGGTAATTATTAAAGCGCACGTATGTCATACGACGTTTTATAACATACTCGTATTTGCGAGGAAAACACATTTTCTGAAAATGACAGTGCTTTTGTTTTTTTTCTAGTGTATAAATCTTCGGAAAGCAAACCTGTATTTTTCTTTAGACTTAGATGGTAATAGGCTGTCAATAACATTTTGTGCTTCACTTATTATTTCCGGTGGTGTAGAATATAAATTTAGTTGTTCATAACTAAAACTAGACATATTTATTTTTAAACTTTCAAAGTAATAAGTATTGAACAAGAAGCCGCTGTTTGAATCGACAAAATATAGCTATGTGAATGGTAGGAAGTCTTTCTATCCAATCCCTTGGGTGTCGTATATGGCGACTAACGGACTAGACGGACTAGACTGCATGGCATAGAGCGGCGATGGGCTCCAAAATAATACTACCAACCCTCTCTTCCCTTCTCGGTGTCGTAAAAGGCGACTAAAGGACTAAAAACTGAACATACATTCAATAGCATAGAACGGCGATGGGCTCATCGAAATAATACTACCAACCCCGCTCTTTTCTTCGGTGTCGTAAAAAGCGACTAACGGACTAAAGACTGCACATACATCCAATAGCATAGAGCGGCGATGGGCTCATCATAATAATACTACCAACCCCTCTCTTCCCTTGGGTGTCGTAAAAGCGACTAACGGGCTAAAGGCTCACCAACTAAGCACTTGTGCAGACTGTGCAGTTGTTTCTTGCTGAAGCGTGGACTGTGTGGGCGTGGTCTGTGTTGTCCATAGATTTAAATTACCTATTACTAATTTTACCATAAACTTTAAATAAATATCTCAAAAAAGTTATTGATTTATGTAAACAGTATTATGTCGAGTCTTTATTCATGATTATTCTACTTATAGTAAACTAAAGATTTTTTCGTTTTTGTAGGCTCATTGTCATTTGGCAGACAAAAATTAAAAAAGAAAACTATTTTTCGTACCACTTGCTCAAAAAAGTGAGATTCTATGCCACAAAAAGCGAACATAACAATAGTCATTTTTAATCTGTTAAAAACAGGGAAAGAATATTGTACTGAATTTCATTCATCCTCTAGGGGGAAATGTGATTTAAATTTGGAATACTTACCGAAATTTACTCTGAACTACATCTGTGTTTACACCATTGAGTTTGTATATAAAGCATTATACATCTTTTTGAAAAAGGAAATAAATAAAAAAAAATTATAATAAAAAAAGAAATTAAAAAAAAAGAAATAAAAAAAAATTACAAATCAACTCATCAACAATAATGTACCTACCAAACAAAAATGTAACTCTCTCTATCAATAATTGGACCAATGTTTCGAATGTTAACTTTGACTTTTAATTGTCATTATTTTTCATAAATGCTTATCTCATATTATTATTGTGTTAATTTTTTCGCAAATGGTACGAAAAGTAGAGTATTTTCCTCGGTGATAAAGCTGTCTTAGTCTTGGGTGAACTTAAATCCCTCGCTACACTCAGGACTCGTCTTAAATCCCTCGCTTCGTTTTTAACACCCTCGCTACGCTCGGGAGTAAATAAACCTCGAGTCCTTCGTTACGCTCGCAATTTAAATCGTCACCCGCGACAGAAGACACTGCTTTATCCCCTTGGTTAATAATCTACTATTTCCTAGTGGAAAAAAATATATTATTTCTTTGCTCTGGTCGAGATTACCTACATTACCGCACTAGTGTGTAATAAGCTACATTACGATGCTGAAATCGGTGTAATAAAAATAAGATCAATTATCTGATGAATCATTAAAAAAATATTAACATTATTGCCATAATTATTATAGTATCAATTATTATTAGTATTGTATCATTAAGATCATCATTATTATCAAATAATCAATTTATTTATTTACTTCTATTATTAAAATTTACATGTTATTGTCTGTTACAATTTAAGAGGCCTATTACATCTCGAATGTGATTTTTGCGTAAAATGCCCATTTTCGCATTTTGTAGTAATTTTGCAGTTGTATTTCTACACTTTCCTACACTCACACCAATTATGTAGCCCAAGAGAAGTTTCGAAGAAACTCGTGAAATGGTTACACAACTAGACAACGGATAAACATACTTAAAATACTTAAATACATACTTATTATACATAGAAAACACCCAGACCCGAGACAATTTAGAAAAACAATAATTTCTAAATTGTCTCGGGTCTGGGGGTCTCTAAATTGACCCGACCGGGGATCGAACCCGGGACCTCAGAGATGGCGACACTATGAAAACCGGTGTACAAACCACTCGTCCAAGGAGGTCGTCGTGTATTTATCGTTTTTATCGAAATAGGATAATAAATTTGTGCATAATATTACAAATCTCCATTCTGTGAGCATAAGTTGAATTCGGACGGCTGGCGCATCGCATTTTGTAGTAATTTTGCAGGTGTCCATGTCTACAGCTTCCTCATTCGACATAGAGAAATTCTAAGCATACCATATTTTTGTGCATATTATGTGCAATCAAACGTGTCAGTCCTAATTTTTGTGCCACCACAACTTCGTTACTATGAGTTGTTTTAAGTGTGTAAGCTGGAGACACGTGTCACCAGTCGTTACAGTCGTTAAAACCCACCAACCCGCATTGGGCCAGCGTGGTGGGTTATGGCCCAATATCCCCACGTGCTATTGTCCACGTGGGAGGCCTGTGCCCAGTAATGGGACGTTAATAGGCTGATGATGTACACCATTACCCCGTCTACACAATGGCTATGGCCAGTAGTGGGCCAACATACGCCAATGTGTACTGGGTAGTGTTGTTGCGTAGGATTGTGATACTATCGTGACTTCGAAAATCAGTCATACTATCGATAGTCCTATCGAAACTATCGACCCTTGACAATACTATCGATAGTATCGATTGTTAAAAATAAGTAATACTATTGCTAAAGATCAATAGTTTCGATACTATCGATAGTATCAGCAAAAAACCATTCGATCGATAGTAACAGTTGTTCAACATCGATAGTCAAACATTTTTCGATACCATTGCTTGCTCATAAAAGGTAATATAGCTGGTAATTACGTAGGTCATCTATCACATCATATGATTAGATTTACAATACTCACTCGATAGTATCGAAAATTCGTCGATGGTTTCTAAAGCAAAACTATCGATACTATCGAACCTCGTCGATTTTTTATAGATAGTATCGATACTATTGATAGTATCGTATGTCGATAGTATCGATAGAATCGACGCGATTCTGTTTCGGCGTGCAGTGGTACTGGGGGTAGCGATGCGCATTTATCTGGCACAGACTATAGCTCGTTAGATTTGTTGTTAAGTCTTAACTATAAGTTAGTTAACTGTTTTTTTATTATTATTAGTATTGACGTCAATAAGTGCCTGTAAAGGTTTACATTGAATAAATAATTTGACTTTGACTTTAGAATCGATAGTATCGACCAAGTTCAATAGTATTACCCAATTTTCACCATCGATACTATCGATAGTATCGCAGCATTTCGATAAGACTATTCTCGCTATCGACTATTTTTCAAGATCAACTATCGATAGTGAAACTATCAGTATTGCAACAACACTAGTACTGGGGCCTTAAAATAAAAAGTAGGGTAGGTTAGTTAGGTACCTATAGTGAAACTAAATTAGTCGAGTCGCGCATCGATTTAACAAACGGCCTTAGATTAAAACAAAAAGGGAAGATACGGCATGCTCCTACTTGTAGTCATTCAAATATAGTCCTACTCAACTACTTAAGCAAACACTCACACACGCACACCTATAAAGTGTAAATCGAGCGAGCGAGACAAAGCGGTAAGTTTCAACGTCAACGCGAGGGAGTCAGCGAGTAGCGCGTTGACGTCTCGGTCGCTTCGCAACAGACGAGTACGTACGATCGATTCCGACGCCACTGCGGAGTAGCGTCTTTCTCTTTTTCACACAGTAGAATATCCGCAATAGTGCGATGTAGCCTGTTGGCTCGGCAAATTGTGACTGAAGTGAAATTGTGCCTTTAGGCCTAATTTTGGCGGCTCACTCACGAGACGCTAATGCCGTATCTTCCCTTTTTGTTTTAATCTAAGCAAACGGCTCCTAGTCTAAAATTCTCGGTACATAAATTAAAACAATCGAGAGCGCAAATTAAAATGACTCTAAATATTGCTAGCTCTAAGTTCAAACTCGATTGCAATCGTGTAGCGCACGGAACGGCAACGGCGCGCTTAGCCACTTCCGAGCCATTATTTTGAATTTTTTGGCGGGAAAACAGTTTTTGGCTTATAATTTTTAAAATAAAAGGCCCAGAGATTTGAAATTTTGCCTCGTGTTTGCACAAATTATAACGTATTAGTTGATCTTTAAAACGAAACGCTATCTTATACAGTTACAGTAATTCACCATGTGTTAGCCCGTGTTACGTGTCACCAGCTTACACATACTTATCGGTTCGTAGCTCAAAAACCTTTTGAGTTAAAGTTTTGAAAATTTTTGTGCCTTATGCACAAATTATGCACAAAATTTTGAGGTATAATTCATAACCGTAGCTTAAACAATTACGAAGATACAGCTGTGCAAGCCAGAGACCCGTGTCTCCAGCTCGCACACAGTTTTATGATCGTAGTTTCAACAGTATTTGAGTATGATGGTTAGTTTTTTTTGTTCCTAGTGCACAAATTATGCACAAAATTTCTGGCTATAGTCTAAAGCCCTATTCTTACTGGTTTGTCTTAACGGGCGTGTGCGAGCTGGTGACACGTGTCTCCAGCTTACACACATAAAACAACTCATAGTAACGAAGTTGTGGTGGCACAAAAATTAGGACTGACACGTTTGATTGCACATAATATGCACAAAAATATGGCATGCTTAGAATTTCTCTATGTCGAATGAGGAAGCTGTAGACATGGACACATTTTGCAGTTGTATTTATCGTTTTTATCGAAATAGGATAATAAATTAATTATAAAATCTTTATTTCTCATGAAGTAATAATTACTCTGGTATAAATTTTGCTCAATATTATTATCGTAGATAGGAGATATTTACAGTTAACTTATTTCGATTTTCGAAGTTTTTTAGTTTAGAATAAGATTTTTTTCCTATATAAAATCAATGATATCTAAAAATTCCGAGGCCGCTACGCACTATTCGACTATTTAAGAGATAACATTATAATTGTTTTATTTCACTTGTTTAGAACAGTAGTTCAATCGATGAGCTCAAAAAAGTGCCTTCGCGCACTTTATGAAAATCTTTCTCTGCAATTTTGGGTTTAATTAAAAAGTTAAGCAAAATGTACAAAAAGCGAGGCCGCTACGCATTAATCAAATAGCTATTCTACACTATACAATAAGTCATTATTGTTAATGTATTTTTGTTTCTGAGATCCATAACGCCAAAACTGGCCATTTTACGCAAAATCACAGTCGAGATGTAATAGGCCTCTTAACACATTGATTAAATTACACCTATAGGCTATGATAATGTCCGATGGAAAATGTCCCTCATTAAAAGATAGATTAATTATGTGACAGAGGGGGAGTGATAAGAATTCCGCACAGAGCTTCAGCAGCTTCAGAATGACTCTTTCGGTTGGTATCATAAAAAAACAGGATGTTTTTTTTCACATTTCACCGGTTTGATTCCCGGCTCAAGCAGGTGATTTTTCAAAAATATTTAAATGCAGTTTTAATTATTTTTGAAAATAAAGGAATGTTTCCTTTTAATAAAATTTGCCATCAGAAATATTAATATATCATGCAGTCTTTTCCTTAAACCACGGTCTATTTTTTCCACACTGTATAAGAATGTTATATAATACTTACGACATTTCTTCAGCTGAACTCTGGCTACCTTCTATTCCTGCAGCTTTTAATTTTTCTACAAGGTTTTTTCTATACACATTCTTCAAAGGAGTAGGCCTACTTGCTGCCTCTTTTTGTTTTGCAACTTTGCAAAGAGCTTCATACCATGTTAACCCATACCACTCAATTTCTTCTGGTGTATACTGAAAAATACAAATAACATTTTCTTTTAAGACTAATCATTGCAAATAATAATTTATGAAGTAGTAACGTGAATTTACATGATTAAAGCAATACTGAAATTTCTCTTGATAAGGATCTATAAATCGCTTAATTAATGTACAACTTTTCACTAATTCAAGTGGAAGTGGTACAACTGCAACAACACTAAAATCACATTTAATGTCCTCGAATTTCACAAAAAGGTCAACTGGATTGGATACAGGTTTGTCTGACATTTGCATATTATTTACATTATAGTATATCCATTCATATTATTTGTTCACTATTGCAACAATATGGGTTCAATAATAAATAGTGTTTTTGTGTTACAAATTTACCTTTTCAAGGCTTTGTGGAATTGTATAAGGTAATATTAAAATAATATAATAATAATTAAGTTTATTATCGCCAACGGTTGTACATAAAATCTTACAAGGAATATCTATGACAGTTAATTTATTGAACTTATGACTATAAAATGTTGTGTACTGGTTGCCCTTACTGGGTTTTTAAATTTAATTTCAAACTATAAAATGCAAGAAGAATTTTTTTCAGCACCTTTTCAAATCTACAACCTTGTGAGGTTTTTCACATAGTTTCGTAGATGATTATTTACTTTAACAGTCCAATAATACGATCCACTTTATATAGCGTAAAATGCACTGGGGTTAGAACCAAGTCATTATAGCGACGCGAGACGTAGCGACTGCGTAACTCTGATGTTTTGGAAGTAGTTAGGCTGTTTCCTGACAAGCCGGCATAGTCCAAAAATGTACATGCAAGTAAATGTGAGATAAAAAACTTACTGATGACAAATAGGTTTTATATTCTTCATAAACTTCTTTTTGCTTCTCAGAATCATATGAATGTCTCGGACATCCATTCATCAGTTCATTCAGTATTTGTTGTTTTAATTTCAATGCTAACATAGAAACAAGGTCACAAGCTGGAGTCTTTAATAAATAATGATCAAAACCATAGTGATCATTAATAAGACGAATGGTTCGGTCAGTGACAGTAACAGATAGATGAGTATTTAGAACCTCGGACCGGACAACAGTTCTTTTGAGAACTGGGACCCAGTAATGAGGCACTCTACGCCTATGCTGATCACGTTTCTGGAAACCTAAGAAAACCAAGAATAACAGTTAAATAATGAGTGTTTATGTGAAATAACAACTTTATAATAAATATTTTTACAAACTCTTTATACCATTGTTTTTAATAACAAAACAATGTTTAAAAAAATTGTTATGGCTCTAAGTTATTTTCTATCACTTTCTATTATGTTATTTCTAGTTGAAACTGAAACCAGAGAAGCCTAATAATCTATATTAATAAAAATCAATTGTCGAAATGTTTGTATGCATGCACATCACTTATGAACGGCTGCACCTTTTCGGCTAATTCTTTTTTTGTTGTGTTCGTATTTGTTAGGACAAGGTTTGTGTGAAAGAAAATGTTTTAAATAAATAAGAAAAGTGTAAAAATATGGATTAAAAAATCTCCATGTAAAGTAATTGTGTGATTGACATAGAAGCAGGGCTTGGAACCGGTACCAAAAATACAGGTATTATATCGGTAAGTACCGGTATAGTACCTCAAAAGTACCGGTATCTATCTGGGACGTTGCTAGTCTGTTGGTGCGAAATGCAGTGCAGTTAGCCAATCCAAGCGCCACTTTTTTATCTACTCGGTATCCCTCGCTCGCACTAATGAATTTGGTTACTTTGTACCTACCAGTATTAGTATTAGTACCGGTATAAGTACCTGTATTATATCTGTATAAAACATCACAGTCAGGGAATACTCAAACTGATTCACTTTTCCGGTGACTCTGTTATGGTATACGGGTATGCGACTCCGGCTTCCCGAGCTACTACTGACTCACACCTGTCTTCCGAGACAGTAGTGTCTTTATCCCCTTTCCTTTTCCTTATTCCCATCCTGCAACCTATATTCCCTGGTTCCCTGGTTCTTTGGGCTGATTCCCCCATAAAGTTTTCGAGCCTGTAGCGGTGCGGAAGGCGGACACCGCCAGAATGGCACTTAACCCGTCAACTGCAGCGCTGCAGCAGGGCATCTGTGACGTGCCTCAAAGGGCGTATGTCGGAATCCGAGGGGCATACGGCCAGTCGCTGCATCTTGTAGGTCTAACTAGTCGTAGCGGACACCCGCTCCACTAGCAACCAGGCCTAGAAGACGAGAGAGTGAGTTTGTGTATGCGCAAATGCTCACCCACTTTAATATATTCCCGCGCTGATGACTCCTGGCAAGTACCTGGACATTGAGTGCAAGTCCTGCGGCGATGGACTGGTGGTGGGGACTGAACTGGTGGGTTTGGTCTCTAGCTGGATCTCTGCACGTATGGCGGTTGGGTGGTGATGGTCGTTCCGGTACTCATTTGAGGCAAGAGAACTGGTTCGGCAGCTCACCCGACGACAAAGCAGCCCTATTTAGGGATCGCATTGCCATCCCCAATCCGGGGAGGGGCCTAGAAAAGGTGGCCTAAACAAAGCTTGCCTCAATCCGACCCAGACAGCTAACCGCGGTTGTCTGGTCACCAACTAAAAGTGGTCGAAATAAGCACAAAATAAATGCATCCCTTTATATAGCTGCGTGGAATGTCAGAACGCTATTGGACAATGACAACAACCTTTGCCCAGAGAGGAAAACTGGACTCATAGCACGTAATTGTCTCGCTATAACATCGACATACCAGCAATCAGCGAAACTCACTTAGCGGATAGTGGTGAGCTCTGTGAGGAGTTGGGTGGATACACGTATTACTGGGTGGGCAAGCCAGCCAGTGACCGAGCCGCAAGTGGCGTTGGATTTGCGATCCGGAACAACATCGCCGGATCACTTATTGAGCCTCCTAAAGGCATTAATGACAGAATTATGTCCTTGCGACTTTAAGTAGCACCCAGGAAATATCTTCACCTAGTGAGCGTGTATGCACCTACCATGACATCATCTGATGAAGATAAGTTCCAATTTTATGAAAGTCTTCGTGGAGTTCTGCAGGGAGTTCCAGCTTGTGACAAATTGATTTTGCTCGGTGATTTTAATGCGCGTGTTGGTACAGAGTATATCGCCTGGAGGAATGTGTTGGGGAAGCATGGTGTTGGTAAGTGTAACGCCAACGGCTCTGCCCTTCTTACTCTTTGTTCCGAATTCGATCTCAGCATCACAAATACATTCTTCAGGCTCCCTGACAAATACAAGACATCCTGGATGCATCCCCGCTCCGGGCACTGGCATCTTCTTGACATCATTGTACGCAGGCGAGACCTGAGGGATGTACTTATAACAAGAGAATGCGTGGTGCCCAGGGTTGGATAGACCATCGCCTTATCAGATCCAGGATGCGGTTGAACTACAAGCCCCCGCGCAGAGCAGAACACAAGATTCCAGCTCGACTAGCCTTTGCGAAGCTGGCCTACGATGAAGAGACGCAGCACAAACTTGATGCGGAATTTGATGCTGTAATGTCTGGCACTGATGACACTACCTCAATAGATGCCAATTGGCGTACGTACGCAAAGGCTCTGTACGGAGTTTCTCAGCAAGTAATTGGCAAACCACAAAAGAAAAACCAAGATTGGTTTGATGACTCTGATGTGGAAATACGGCAGCTTGTTGAAAATTCTCGTCTTGCTTTGAGAGGTGACACTAGTGCAGGACTTCGCATCTCTATACAACAAGAGCTCAAGGCAAAAATCCGAGAACTGAAGGATAGTTGGTGGCGCCGCAAGGCCGAAGAGCTGCAGTTGTTAGCAGATACTGGTCAATCTGCAAAGTTCTTCGAGGGGCTGAAGTCCGTTTATGGACCACGCGTGAAAAAGACTGCTCCAGTTTATTCGCGAGACAAATCCCGGAGATTGACAGATCCGAAAGAGGTTCTTTTGCGTTGGACTGAACACTTCAACGAGGTGCTGAATCCCGATAGTCAAGACGCAGATCTAGCCTATATCAGCTCGCTTGAGAACTTGCCATCAGCATCGAGTCTAGATGAGCCACCGTCTCTCGCGGAGTTCAATGCTGCAGTACACCGTTTAAAGAACGGTAAGTCACCAAGCTCGGACGGTCTCCCATCTGAAGTTTTCAAATACGGAGGGCCGAGTATCAGGTCCAGATTGTTTGACCTTATCAAATTGATTTGGGACGTTGAAGCTGTTTCCTCAAGACTGGAGGGACGCTTCTATAAGCAAGTTGTATAAGGGCAAAGGAGACCTCTCTGATTGCTGATCCTTTAAAGGCATTGCCTTGCTGTCCACGGCTGGTAAAATACTGGCGCATATCATCAACAGACGCCTTAGTAGCTTAGCCGAAAGTTTCCTGCCCGAGACTCAATGCGGGTTTCGACCTAATAGAGGCACGGTTAACTTTGTTCTCAAGCAACTTCAAGAAAAGGGTCTTGAACAACACCGTGACCTTTATTTATGTTTTGTGGACCTAGAAAAAGCCTTTGACCGCGTTCCTAGGACTGCCCTCTGGACAGTTCTGGAAAAATGTGGCTGTCCTGTGAAGTTTGACAATTTAGTGCGTCAGTTCCACGAGGGTATGACAGTCCGTGTACGTCACGAGAACAGCTTCACAGAACAGTTTCCTGTCACCAGCGGTGTCAAGCAGGGCTGTGTTATGGCTCCGACCCTTTTCGCCATATACTTTGCTGCAGTAATGAATGACGCTCTAAGGAACTGTAAGAATCCGATTTCCATAAACGTTCGTATGGACAAAAGCATTTTCGACCTCACGCGATTCAGAGCAAAACGCAAGACGCACTCTGTTCCGGTAACAGAAGTTCTGTATGCTGACGATGTTTGCCTTATGGCTGACAGCATGAGCGGCCTGCAGAATTATCTCGACAGCTTAGACAAATCCTGTCGCAAATTTGGCTTAGTAATCAGCGCTTCCAAAACCCAGATTCTTAAACAGCCTGCAAAAGGAAAATCTGCGGACGATGTTGCTGCTTACCTGCGAGGAAAGCCTCTAGATGAAGTAGAAACTTTCCGGTATCTTGGGAGTCTAGTGCGCAGTGATAATCGTCTCGAGTCAGAGATTTCTGCACGGATCGCGAAAGCCGCTGCGGCATTTGGTAAACTAAACCGACGAGTTTGGAAGTCACATGACCTGAAACTCCACACAAAGCTCGCTGTATACAAAGCAATAATTCTACCTTTGTTGCTTTATGCCTCGAAAACCTGGTGTCTGTACAAAGGAGACGTCAGACGGCTTGACATCTTTCACATGAAGTGTCTTCGGGCAATTCTTCGGCTGAGCTGGCAGGATCGTGTTCCAAATTCGGAGGTTCTACGTTGAACAAAGATGTCCGGAATGGAGTGTCTTCTCATGAAAGGCCAACTTCGCTGGTGTGGGCACCTTGTTCGCATGGAGTCTACCTGGTTGCCAAAACAAGTGTTTTACTCTGAGCTTAGCTTAGGTAAACGCAAACCGGGAGGTCAGTTTCTGCGTTACAGGGACGTCTTGAAACGCCACCTCACTGCTATTGGCATGCCTAGTGAGTTGTGGGAGAAGCTTGCCACGCAGAGATCGAACTGGCGATCTGCTGTCAAACTGGGTCTCCAAAACTTCGAACGTGCCCGTCTTGAAGATCTTGACGCCAAACGCCAGATTTGAAAAACTCGACCCAAGCCCTCTTACAACTATACATATGATGCTAGTGGGTCTCTTTATTGTGCTTCCTGTAACAGGACTTTCAAAACCAAATTTGGTTTTGCAAGTCACGCTCGCGCCCATGCAAGGGTCCAGGTTAACGCTTACACTAGCTAAGGGTGCCGCCCTCGACGGATACGTCTGGGAGGACATCATATCTGTATAATACCAGTACTACTACAATCCTATTTACTGGTACTCATCGGTTATTCTGTATTATTATTAAAAGCAGTGGTTTACGCACAGTAGAGTTTAATATGAACACGTTATAATATAATCCGATAGAATATGTTGTATTTAGTTTGTTTTACAAATCTATTTTCACCATATTCTATCGGATTATAACATGTTCTTATTAAACTCTACTGTGCGTAAACCACTGCTTTTAATAGGTTATACGGCCCGCATAATGGAAAATTTTTCAACAAAAATTTCGATTGGTCATCTCGACGGAAAATTGAACTGGATAACTTGGAAGTACAAAATTTCAATTTTACTGCGCGCAAACAAACATGCCATAGAGGTAGTTGAAGGCAAGTTGACGAAACCAGTTCTTCCAGAAGGTGCAGGGGACGCAGATGTCAGCGCTTATATTCATTATAAGCATTAGAAAACTTTAAAAAGGCCGACTGTACCGCCCTGCTAATCTTGACCACGAACATGACGGAAGAAACGTTACAAAAAGTAATGAGATTTGAGACAGCTCATGAAGTCTGGCGAGAGTTTCACCGATTATTTGACGGCGAATCCGAAGACAGAGTCTACAACTTGTGCCTGGAGTTCTTTTGTTTTAAACGCAACATGTCGGATGACGTATCCTCTAGGGCATGCTCCCGGGAATACCCGGTACCGACTTTTCCCGGTATTTCCCGGAAAAAAGACGTTTTACGCAGTACCGGTACTGAAATTTGTTTCCCGGGAAATTCGGTACTTTCGGTACTTTTGTTATAACTTAAAATTACGCCAATACTAGGCTCCGCGTTTGCGGTATAGTCGTTACCGTAACCTCGGCCTATGCTCTTAGTTGCAAACCAGGCAAATTTCGTACCGTTACCAAATTTTTATCTCCTGAGTTCTCAACTGTCACCGGTACTATTTACTGGGGAAAAAATTGTAACTAATGTACCCGTACCCTACACCGTACGGTTTCATCGTCATCGCACTCCAATGATTTGATAATTCCATTCAAATAATTTCTTTTTTGTTTGCTAATAGCTTTACCTTCCAAATGACCTCGAAACTGAACGTCACTCGAAATATCGACGCCAAGGATTCCAATAGTCGGATTGGTATCAAGGAGAGTTCCCTCAAAGATCAGAGGTACGACGAAGGGATATTTTTTCGCGGTAAATGCGCGAACTTGGAGGGGTTAAAGTGGACTAGGTTATGTCGGCACCAATTCGAGACATGACTTAACATGTTCTCGGTGTCAGTCACAAGTTTATTCCGGCTTTCGATGACGTTTTCCCGAGAAATATTAGCTCGTCCGGTGTAGAGCGTATTTCCAGTACTGTCGTCCGCGTTGCAATGAATGAATGCTGTTGTAATGCAACATGTCATTGATATGCAGAAGAAACAGAGTAGGGGCTAACACACACACACCTGTGGGACTCCAGCATTCACGGGCTTCATTTCAAAGCAGGAACCGTCGACTACGACTCTGATGCAACGCCCAGAAAGAAAGCTGGCAACCCACGAACAAAATTTCTTAGGAAACCCGTATGATGGAAGTTTAGAGAGAACAGCCCAGTGCTATACCCTGTCAAAGGCTTTTGCTACGTCCAAGCTAACTGCCAGTGCCTCCCCTTTACTCTCGACTGCCTCCGCTCATCGGTGAGTAAGGTACACTAAAAGATCACCAGCCGAACGACCGCGACGAAAACCATACTGGCGATCGCTTAGCAGCTAGTTTTCTTTTAGGGTTTGTAATGGACTCCATTACTTTGGAGAGCAAAGAGGTGATGGCTATTATCCTGTAGTTGGAAGGATCTGAGTGATCGCCTGTTTTGAAAATCGGGTGTACAAGGGATGTCTTCCAAGAGCTCGGGACAACGCCAGTAGTGTAAGAGAGCCAAAAAAGGCACGTTAGAACCAGCGCCAACTCAGGAGCACACGTCCGAAGCACAATGGGAGGAACTGCATCAGGCCCACTCGACTTATGGATGTATATTAAGGGAAAAAAGAGCCTTACGAACTGACCTTGGAACCGGACGTTTAGCATTGAACAAGCGCAATACGGTATGGTTGGTGGAGAGTTTTCCCCATCGCCCAAGCTCGAGTTTGATGCGAAAAGAGTGCCCAAGAGATCGGCTTTCTCCTTTGCAGTATGGGCCAGGCAGTCATCGGTCTTGTGCAATGGTGGTAGGTACGGCTGACAAAAATTCCCTAAGATAGCTTTGGCGAGAGACCAGAACACACGCGTACCCGAAGGAAGATGCACTAGCCTCTCGCCAATTCCCCTTATGAATGATGACTTCGCCTTGGCAATGTCCTTCTTAAAGGACCTGGCGACAAAGTTGTACCTCTTTCTGAGCGCGCTGGTGTTTGGATCCTTTGATGACTCCGCATCCCAGGCTTAGTAATGTTGTCGCTTTTGGCAAGACGCCATTTTGCAGCAACGACCCAAGCTATGGTTGGGACCTGCCGCCAATGGGAACTACTGAGTTTGGATTCAAATCCAAAAGTTCCATTCCCTGCAATATCACATCAACGACAAAGTCGTCGGCGACATCAAGATCATCCAGCGAGAAGCTAATTTGCCGCCATAGCTAGGACGCACAGAAACTTCGCATCCCACACCAGTCCGCTGATCAATAATGCCAGATTCGACGTTTTTGAAGTTTCTGTGAGAGGCACAGTGCTACGAATCAGACAGTGATCTGATGAGCCTAGTGGTGCATCAACAGAAACTTGATAGCCGTTTGGGTGCAAGGTCAGCAGAAGGTCCAATAAGGAAGGTGCATGGCCCTCCACATCTGGCACCCGCGTAGGCTCGATTACCAATTGGGACAGACAGTAGGCCAAAGCGAAGTCATGAACGGCTCTACCCGCGTGGTCAGTTGTGCGTGAACCAAGCCATTCGACGTGGTGGGCATTGAAGTCTCCCAATACCACGATCTCGGCCGAGGGGATCCGTTGGTTAAGGGTCTGTCGCCGTTTGAACGGTCTCGGTTTGGACGATTTTTTTTTTATTTACTCACCTTAAAACACTCATGATAAAAATCCATTGTATATAGACCCTTTTAAACTTAAAACATTCAACTCGGATGACCTCTAACCAATTCCATTTGACAAAATGATTCCACAGCTAGTATACAACAATTGGCAAAACATTTTTTTTATTATAAACATTTTGTGTTATATTTTATTTTGCTCAATGATCCTTATATCAAACGTTAGTTAAAAAAAAGTCTAAAAAAATCTCAGTACCGACAAGTACCGAAATTTCCCGGTTTTCCCGGTACCAGAGTTAGGACAGTACCGGGAATCCGTTTTCTCCACAGTACCGGGACTGCAACCCCTAGTATCCACCCACATGTCAAAATTGAAGAACATCTGGAACACTTTGAACATTGAAATCAACAAGACTGATTCTAGACATCTGCCTGATTTGCCTCGAAACTCTCGATGAAAGATTTTTCACGTTCAAATCCAGCTGGTTACTTTTGAACAAGACCGATAGAACAATCGACAACTTAACAACTCAACTTTGCTCGTATGAAAAAGCACTCGAACGCAAAGAAGGGACTAGTCAAGAGACGCTAGTCACACAAGAAGTCCATAAGTCGAAAAAGAAAAAAGATGAGAAAGTTAAGTGCAATTACTGCTCTCATATAGGACAGAGTAAAGAACTGCAAGAAGTGGATTAAGGATGGGAGACCCCCTAAGCCAAGCAGCTCAGTGCCTTACAGGTCAAATCAGACTGTTCAAAGCTTAACTTTAATGGTGGCTAATGCATGTTCACAACCCGCAAATCAAGATAGAGAGAATTGGTTTGTGGACAATGGTGCAACAACACATATCACTGTTAGAAGAGACGTGTTTCACACATTTAAACCCTTCGATTCTGAAGACCAATCTGTGAAGACGGCAGATGGAACAGTTATTCCAGCGTTAGGGAAAGGACTTGTTATGGTTGAATCGACTGTAGGTAACAAAAAGGAAACTATACGAATGGAAGATGTCTGGCTTGTACCATCTTTGACGAAAAATCTTTTTTCGACCTTGGCAGCACAATACAAAGTGCGGAATAGTATGTTCACATCAACCGCTACTAGTTGTCAGCTAGATATCGATGGAGTTACGAGGATTGTTGGGAAAAGAGAACCCAAAGGAGGACTGTATAAAGTACAGTTGAAGACAATCGCTCCATCAAATATATCAAACTCAAATGAAGTGAACGCAATCACGGGCACCAATATGCTACAGGTATACCATGAACGTTTTGCTTATCAAGATAAAAGACATGTTAAAGCCCTTGTGAAGCGAGAATTTGGGATTAACTTACCTGCAGATGAAGTAAAATGCGAGGCATGCATATTTGGGAAGGCCCATAAGCAACCGTTTGGAAGAAGGGAAAGAGCAACCAAACGTGATGATTTAATACACGCTGATGTTTGTGGACCTTTCGAACGTCCCAGTGTATCAAAATATAGATATTTTGTGCTCTTTAAAGACGACTCTTACCGTCTAGTTTACTTCATGCGCAAAAAATCTGAAGTCATAGATAAACTAAAGATAAATGAAGTCAGAACAACCGACCATACTGTCAAATGCCTCTTAAGTGACATAGGACGAGAATTACGAAGAAGTTAAGGAAGTTCTGAGTAAACACTGTATTGATCAGCGACTTACAATGCCATACACTCCGGAGCAAACCGGGTGTAGCGAGCCTGAGAATCGCACTCTAGTCGAAGCCGCAAGAACTTAGTTACATGCATGAACTACCGCAGCAACTCTGGGCTGAACTAATAAATACTGCTGCTTATGTTCTCAACAGAACTGGGCCAACTAGAGAAATGGATAAGGTTCCCTTTGAACTTTGGTTCGGAAAGAAGCCAAAGATATCTCACCTACGTGTAATTGGAAGCCAGTGCTACGTCCCTAAAAAGTGCAAAAAGAAGAAGTGCAAGAAGGCTATCAAAGGAGTGCTCATCGGATATGAAAACAACGACGGTTATCGCATTTGGGAAGGAACAAAAACCACCCGGTCCAGAGACATTACCTTTGCGAGTGAAGTTGAATTTAAAGTTTCGTTAAGGACAAGCGATCATAATCAAGTCCCTGCAGAAAAAGAGGGAGTTAATTTTAGCGATGAAGCATGTCAGACCCGAAACGAGCATTTAGAAGCCTCAAACGAACAAGAACGTGATCTAGAGGGAGATAGTTCTGGAGATCACGATCAAGTCGATCGTCACAATAGAGTCGATGAGGAGAATAGCCAAGTAGCTGAAGACGTATTTCTCGACTGTGATGATGCAGGAAACATTATGATACAAGAACCTAGATACCATCTTAGGGATCGCAATACCCTACGGCGCCCTAAGCGGTACGAAACACTTTATCATCTGCACAGTGGCTTCCTTATATGACTTCCCTAACAGTTTTGAAGAAAATCTGTTGCTGTTGTTGTATTGTGACTTTTGGTGAAAATAGATTTGTAAAACAAATAAACTAAATACAACCATATTCTATTGAATTATAACGTGTTCTTATAAAACTCTACTGTGCGTAAACCACTGCTTTTAATAATTATGAATACCAGTATCAAATCGATACCGGTATTTTATTTAAGTCTAAGGTACCGTTAATTGAAAATACCAGTATTCCAAGCCCTGCATAGAAGACAGCAAAGAGGACGTAAGTAATTAAAATAGTTGGAAGATATTAAAAAAATGTATTGACAGAATTATTTCGAATTGACGGCTTGATGTTTACACTACATTCATTAATTCTTATGGGGTACATAGTTCACCGGGACGGCTTGTAGTACTATAAAATAATTTATCGATTTAAGAAATTAAGAAACAATCACATTTTTATTATTATTATTATTATTATAAATTATCAGGCAGGCAGTTGAAACAACTGATAAGTGCCTGTATTCTGCTATACACCACTAGTTATCATATTATCTTTTAATTTATTTTATTGAGAATATATTTGTCGAGTCTGTTTTTAAATTGGTTAAAATTTTGGGCTGAGACCACTTCTTCCGGGAGCTTGTTCCACGCACTGACTAAACGATTGCTCAGAAAATATTTGTGAGGGTTATTATTTGAGAAACTAGTACATAATTTAAAGCGGTGGCCTCTTAGATGGGTGTTGTCGTTTCAGATAAATAATTTGTCCAAATTTTGGAGATCATAATGTCTGTTTAAAATCTTAAATGTCTCAATCAGATCTCCACGGTCTCTGCGATCTTTTAGAGTCGTGAGCTTCAGCACTTCTAATCGCTCCTCATATGATCGCCGTTTTAGTACTCGTAGTATTTTGGTGAAGCTGCGCTGTACCTTTTCCAAGAGCTCAATGTCCTTAACAAAATAAGGGCTCCAGACCTGAAATTCGTACTCTAAGGCTTTTCTTATGAGGTAGATAAGACTTTTAGCTTTCTTGGTGATCGAAGCTATATGCTCTCCCCACTTCAGGTCCTCTGTAATCTTTACTCCCAGGTCTGTTTGCACCTTGGTCTCCATTAGTTGTGCATCACCCAATGTATAAGACAGACGTTGATTTCGACTGACTATGTGCAAAACAGTACATTTCGAAGTATTGAGATTTATGAGCCAGTCCTTCGACCAGTTGACAATTGTGTTAAGGTTGTGTTGAAGGTGGTCGTAGTCTATCAACGGGTTGGCAAATATTTTAGTGTCATCAGCAAAGATGCTGACGTTACTTTGAAGGCAGTGCGGCAGATCAAAAGTGTATATTATATACAACACGGGCCTAAGGACCGAGCCTTGCGGCACACCACTGTGTACCTCTCGGCGGTGTGACCCTCGATCAAGGTTAGTAGTTTCCCACGTATTCCCACATATTCTAGTTTTTTAAGGAGTCTTCTCGTAGGGACATTATCAAAAGCTTTTTCATAGTCTAGGTAGATAATGTCGATAGGCTCTTTCTAATTAAAGTGTTTTGTCCACAATGACAGACATGACAACAAGTTGGAAGAATATTTATCATGCTTATGATCTTAGTCCTCACTTGTAATGAATACTGTATTTATAAATTGGCACTTTCTTTTCGGCTTATGTTTAAAGACATTTATTCTTACACAAACTAACTGTATTTATAAATTGGCACTTTCTTTTCGGCTAATGTTTAAAGACATTTATTCTTACACAAACTATCACACACACAAACTAATATTTAATTGTTTCAAAAAATTACATGCTTATTAGTTTATTATTATAACGTAACTCTTAGTTAATTAATTGGAAGACATAAAGATGAATAAAATACCAATAATAAATATATATTATTATAATCAACAGCCAACAATAAAAAAATTACCAAATACTTAGGTTGAGGGTCTGCAATGTGTGAGTAATACCTCTGGTTTTGCAAATATGCACTTATGGTACCTCCTACTGTGCCTGATTGCTATCTTAATAGGTCAAGGATCATAAGACCGCCGGCGGTCGTGAAACATTTGATTTTCAATTGTCTGGTTTTACGATCCTCATGAGGTTAATAGTATAAAAAAGTTGGCAGAATCAAGAGGTAAGTCATGTTAACATACCAATACTAGTAAAGCAATGGTATAATTTTTAATTATGTGAACTTTAATGGTAAATTTAATTAATTACATAAACATGGTTGACTAGAGAGATATGAAAAATAACCTTTGATTATTGCTTCTCCACCCCATATTCCTTCATGCAGTTCAGCAGGATGTTTCAATGGTATAGGCATGTTTTGGACGGGCAGCGTCTCGCCAGTCAGATCGTCGCGCTTCCACTTGCCTTCTTGAGGCACAAAGTGGACAGCTGCTGGTTTTAATACTTTCCATTCGCGCCAAAACTTCTTGTAGGCAGCAGGCAATTCGGAAGCTATGCCTATATCAAATCTACTTTTTTTCTTATACGTTTTAGATAGCTGACGTACAGTAGCCTGAAAGAAATTACGCGTTTCAATGTCGTGACATGCAATGCGAGTACCTACATAAAGATAAAGCATCGCTTTGGTTATACATACCTGGATACGAGATGATGCCATTTAATTATATTTTTAATTTTAACGCATAGGAAATAAATATTAGACTGAAACACTGAAATAAATTTCAGTAAAAATAATTTGCAAATATTGACCTACAGAATGATGAAACTGTCAATTTTCTTTTGACATTTATTTTCTATTTTTTTTTTATACCTATTTAAATTTGTTCCATGAAGGAACAGGCTAAGGTCTGAGCCATACTGCCTAGTCATTAGTTTTTTATTTGTTTTTTTCCCTTGATGATAATGAGTGGTGATTAAGATGAATGATAAATGATGTTCCCCAAACCCCTTGAGTTCTCAGTAAAGATGTGGGACTTTACTGAGGTCTCACGCGGACTACTTAGGAGAATTTGAAAAGTGATGTTGCACTGTTTTGTTTCATTTGCCAACACTCATGCACGTTCACAAACACTTAACGGTTAATAATCCACTATTATTTCACATTAATATTCGAAAAAACACAAATGTTAGAAAATAAAACAAAACTGCAGACATGACGCTTCACTTTCCCGCCAAGAAGTACCCATTTATTTTCTTTTATATTGAGTTCTTCTTTCATTGAATGAAGACAGGCAAAGAAATCTGCGCCAAAGAGCTAAAGGTACAGATAAACATGCTACTAAATAAGCATGCTTATTAGCATGCTTACTACAAGCTTTGCTTGAGAAAAGCATACCTACTCATTTTAAGCATGCCTTTGAATGAGATACATTGAGATTGTACATTTTCTTTGCCTTGCCTTCACTGATACACACGTGTGTAGCTACCCTAAGGCGAACGCTACACGCATTGAGATAAAAATGGCTACACGCAAGATCCATATTGTGATCCGTCAATATATTCCTTTTTCTGAGGTCAATATATACTGACGGATCACGATAATTATTGACGTGTAGTGTAGTGTATTGACCTCAGAACAATAAGTTATTGTTCTGAGGTATTGACGGATCACAATATTTATCGCAGGATTTCTGGAAATCCAGTGATCCAATCCCAGATGTCGCGCGTCAATAATTATCGTGTCTAGGGTTGCCACCTTTTTTTAGGATGAATAAAGTATTAATGACACCACCGGCTCGACAATCTCAAATTATATGTCATGCAAACCTAACGGCCGAAATTAATAACCGATCCCGAGATAGAGATAGGCCTACTTTAGATTTGTTGCTTAGATATTTCTGTTAATATGACGGGAAATAACAACAGTTGCCTAGTAACAAATCCTAAATAGGCATATCTCTATCTCGGGATCGGTTATTAATTTCGGCCGTAAGTCATTAAAGACCTGAGGTCTAGCAGAGCAATAATATTGTACTGCATTTCATTATGACCCGCTGGTCATTAATGTGATTTGAATTTGGAACATAAATAGAAATCGCATACGAACATTTACTATAGACACAAGTTAGTAGGAAGGTGTGCAGTCTTTAGTCTTTAGTCTTTTACGACACCCAAGGGACGAAAAGGGGTTGGTAGTATTATTTTGATGAGCCCATTGCCGCTCTATGCTGTTAGATGTATGTGCGGTCTTTAGTCCGTTAGTCGCCTTTTACGACGCCCAAGAGAAAGGAGGGGTTGGTAGTATTATTTTGATGAGCCCATCGCCGCTCTATGATGTTGCATGTATGTGCAGTTTTTATTTAGTTCGTTAGTCGCCTTTTACGAAATCGAAGAGAAGATAGGGGTTGGTAGTATTATTTTGATGAGCCCATCGCCGCTCTATGCGGTTCGATGTATGTGCAGTCTTTAGTCCGTTAGTCGCCTTTTCCGATACCGAAGGAAAGAGAGGGGTTGGTAGTGTTATTTTGCTAAACCCATCGCCGCTCTATGCTGTTGGATGTATATGCAGTCTTTTGTCCGTTAGTCTCCTTTTACGATACCAAAGGGAAGAGAGGGTTGGTAGTATTATTTTGAGGAGTTCATCGCCGCTCTATGCTGTTGGATGTATGTGCAGTTTTTAGTCCGTTAGTCGCATTTTACGACGCCCAAGGAAAAGTAGGGGTTAGTAGTATTATTTAAATGATCCCATCGCCGCCCTATGCTGTTAGATGTATGTGCAGTATTTATTTAGTCCGTTAGTCGCCTTTTACTACACCAAAGAGAAGAGATGGGTTTGTAGTATTATTTTGAAGAGCCTATCGCCGCTCTATGCTGTTGGATGTATGTGCGGTCTTTAGTCCGTTAGTCGCCTTTTACGACGCCCAAGGAAAAGGAGGAGTTGGTATTATTATTTAAATGAGCCCATCGCCGCTCTATGCTGTTGGATGTATGTGCAGTATTTATTTAGTCCGTTAGTCGCCTTTTACTACACCAAAGAAAAGAGAGGGGTTTGTAGTATTATTTTGATGAGCCTATCGCCGCTCTATGCTGTTGGATGTATATGCAGTCTTTAGTCCGTAAGTCGCCTTTTACGAAACCGAAGGGAAGAGAGGGATTGGTAGTATTATTTTGATGAGCCCATCGCCGCTCTATGCTGTTGGAAGTATGTGTAGTCTTTGTAGTCCGTTAGTCGCCTTTTACGACACCCAAGGGAAGAAAGGGGTTGGTAGTATTATTTTGATGAGCCCATCGCTGCTCTATGCTGTAGGATGTTTGTGCAGTCTTTAGTCCGTTTGGGTCATTTTAGCTACTTGTTTAACAATCTACTATTGTTTTACTATTGCTTTTTATGTCTCGTAGATGGTGTGAAAAGTGTATGCTCCTCGGAGATAAAAGTGCCTTCGTCTTGGGCGACCTTGAATCCCACGCTGCACTCAGGATTCTAGTTTTAACTCCCTCGCTTTGCTCGGGAGTTAACGCTAGAATCCTTCGTTTCGCTCGGGATTCAAAACGGGGCGCCCGCTACATAAGACACTACTTTATCCCCTTGGTGCATAATCTACTATTTTATTCCTCATACACGGAAAGTAGGTTTGACGTTGCCTGAGGAGCGGGTGGAAAGTAATACTTTTCCGCCCTAGGGAGAATCGTTATTCTGTTAGGTACTGTCATGTGTATTTATTTATTATAACGCATGTGTAGTTGTGACTTACTGTTCCCGCCAAAGCCGGGACGGCTATTCAAACTATACCGCCATCGGTAAGGCGGTTGTTGACGACCGCGTCCGCCTATCTGCCGCGGCGCCACCGCTGCGCGACCCGCAGCCGCTGGCTTCGTGAGATACCGCGCCGACCAGTCTGTCTGTGAACTACCGCGAGACGCCCACAAAATACGCGCGCTGGTATCTGCCCTTATTTATAGTGACTCCTGAACCTAATGTGAAGAGAACGCCTGAGTGCCTGTGATAACGTAAAGTGACTTTGTGCTGTGCCGTGACAAATCGCCTACATCGCCGCCCGCCAGCTCGCTGCCCCGTCTCCTACAGTTGCCCGATCACCCATCATCATCCCAGGTAAGCCTTCCTACCTACCTACCTACCTGTTCCCTACGTCGCGTATTCGCCACTCAGACGTGGCGACTACATTTTGGTCCAATCGAGCGCGGAATAACCGCTAAGGTTCAGCCCTAATCTGAACCTAACTTTCTTTTAATTATCAATTTTAATACAGTCCGCTAAAGATAATTATTTCCGCCCATATTCTTGTTCTATTTCTGAATCTTATATCTAATTCGTGCCATCATTTCTAAATTCATTTGTTTACATAACTTTACCTTGCCCCAAAAAAAATTTGGCGAGGTAGATATAATTTGTTTGTGGTAGGATTGCGACCACACGACATCCGAGTTACCTTGACGCAATTATTTCTGCATGTTGTTGATGTTGATTTTATGGTGTCATACAATGTCTTTGTGATTTGAGCGAGCTAGTGTACTAATTGTGTAATACTTGTACCTACCTATAAGATCGTTGTCTAATGATCAGTGGTCGGAGTAGGTATATTGATTTTAGATACTTGCGTCATGATATCATAACATGGACATGCATTTCTTCCGGAATGTACCGGAGTTTCCAAAAATTTGGTAAATAGAGTAATAAAATAAAAAACCATATGTAAGCAAACAAAATTGTTTATTGTTAATACAAATAATCATTATTACAGTTTTATTAAAAATAATTATTTTTAATCCTCATCGGTTACAAGTTCTACATTTTGATTTTTTACTTAGGCCTTACACTTTTATTTAGGCCAAAGAGCCGGCTCAACATAAGCCAACAGGTCGAAACAATAAAGCTTTGGTCACCTATCCGTTGACCGGCCTGTGTGAGAGTGACTTAACCTCTACAATCAACGACCAAATGTGCGGCCAAGTGAGTCAATGAGTTCCAAAGGGGAAATAAGCCCAACAAATCTATAAACTACATTTCCTAAACTAGTTAATCGTTACTTACCCTAAATAATTATTAAAAAGCGACAATTATTAATAATTGTACCATCGTGATGGTTGGTTAGCGTGAGACGGGGGTTTTATAAAGGGGGGACAAAATTTCGTCCATTTTAGCGTAGGACGCACCGTTTCCAAGATATTTAAAGATTAACAAAAAAAAATCACTAATAATAATTTAAGACGTGATTTCTTTTCTTTTGCGAGATTGAGACAATGGATACGGCCAACATTAGAGATGGAGACCAGCGCCACTAGCAGCATAGCGTTGAGAGTATTGATACATTTTTAACTAGTTTCATGTAATAATTTCGATGTTTCGGTATTTTTATCATAATAATCCGGAAACTCGGAGGAGTATCCATATTAACATATACGTTTGATGTCAGTGACCTTAATTCAATATACCTACTCCGACCACTGCTAATGATACATTAAGTTTAGTAGTTAAATTATTGCGTTACGTTTGCGTTTTACGTTTATCGGTTGCACATATAACTTTGGTTACGTATAACACACCCGCGTCTAGACGACGATATTGTTGTTTTTCCCGTTTTATTTTTTAAGGAATTTTTTATGTTCTTGTCGTGTTAAATCGGCTCAGATCTCGTGCATGCTCACCACGCGTGTCAAGTAGCGTGCTTTATTTTTCGCTAGTATTAATTTTATATTTTTTTTGGTTTTAATTTTTGCCTTGGCAATCGGCTCATTCTTGTGCGTGCTCACCACAAGAGCACAGTACTTCTACACACGTTCACACGTTTGCCCACTTGTGGGACACAGACAGAGTGTCCCAATCTTTTTAATTAAGTTTTTATTATTAGTTTATTTTTACTTTTTTTTTTGTTTGCGACTGACTCATTCTTCGCGCTAGTGTCGGCAACAGGTCTGCCCGATTGTGAGCACCTTGCCCAACAGTGGGCTACGGATAACGTGATTCTTTTTTGTTTTTGTTGTTTTGTTTGCTTTTTGCTTTGCGGTCGGCTAATGTTACGTACGCGCGTTCAATAAGCATACATACATATACACAGACATACCTACACATACACGCGTTTGCCCACCCGTAGGCCATATACAAGGCGCCCCAACTTAGTTTTGCTTTCTTTATTGTTGCGTTAATTTTAGCCCATTTGCCCTTACCTTAGTAAACACATACGTCCAGCCAACTATAAAATATATACAGGGTGTTGTTCTTTTTACTGCCTTTATATTTGTTTAAATTTTTTTTATTTTTTATTATTTTTTCTTTTGTCTCTTTTTATTCATCGCGATGCCGACCAAGTCACAAGCCGCGATATTTAGGGAGGCCGCCAAAGCTTTACACCAGCTACTAGAGATGGGATCACTGATCATTGCTGGCGACACCAAACATTCCATAACGGAATTTAACGTGCTTTTCGCACAGATACAGGGCATAAAGGAGAAGCTGGACTCAGTGTACTACAACATTCTCGACGAAGAGAACTTAGACGAGGGGGTTGAGAGGACATACACTGAGAACCACACAAAAGCCTCCGGAGCATACCTGGGGATACTTGTGGCGAGGGAGGAAATCTCACCCTCTTTCACGTCGTCCCCAACCCATAGTGCTCAGCCCAGTTTCGGCGTCAATACGCCCACAGCCGTCCTCCCCAAGATAGCGCTGCCCAGGTTCAGCTCAAAAGTGGAGGACTGGCCTTCCTTCATTGCGCTGTTTAGGAGTTTGACTGACGACATGGCGACCCTGTCGGACGCAGTCAAGCTCCACTACCTGTTCTCAAGTCTCAGCGGTGAGGCATTAAGTATGGTGTCCCACTTAAAGGTCACCAATGAAAATTTTGCCGTGGCCATGGACATCCTCACCAAGCGGTACGAGAACCGCCGGGTTCTCATCGATAGTTTCGTCGACATAATCCTGGGGCTGCCGAGCATCCACACGCGCTCAAACATACGCACGCTTTTCCTCACTCCGCTGGTGTCCGCCCAGTGTGCCCTTAGTAATTTGGATCTGCCCATAGGAGACGACTACGTGTTTGTGTCGATAGTGGTGCGAAAGCTTAAGGGTGAGCTCCGCACGTTATTTGAACGCAGACACGGGTCTAGCAGCTCCCTGCCCACGTTGAGTGACCTCATCTCCTACCTCGAGGAGCACGCGCGCTGTGTGGAGACAGAGTTCTCCAACATAGCCCAGCCGCAGCCCATTCACGCCCTGCCCGGCCCTTCTCGTAGCCGCGCGCCTCCACAGTCGCCCCATCGCACTTATGCTCAGATGGCTCAGCAACAACCCGACCATTACCGTGGCCGCTCCTCAGCTCCATTGCCTCACCGCGCCTATGATCAGCCTTCACCAACCGCTCCACCCTGCTCAGCAAATGCGTCAGCGCCCATCCACCTCCCCGGCTCGCAGCCAGCCCTTCCCCGTCTACTCGGCCTACCAGCAAAGCTGCTCCTCATCATCGTCCTCGTCCTCTTCCTCACGCTCGACGTCCTACTGCCCCTATTGTGCCACTAGGGGACATACGCTCATGACGTGCAGATGGTACAATGCCCAGCCCACACAGGGCCGTTGGGACTTTGTACAGGCACGCGAGCGCTGCCAGCGTTGTCTCGGCCGTCACTACGAGAGCGAGTGCAGGTCAAGGGGGGCATGCAAGAACTGTGGGAGCACGAACCACCACACGTCCCTCCATCGACCAGACGGCCCAACGCACTCAGCTCATTCGTCGTCTGTACATGTGCCCCCACCACAGCTGACAGAGCACTCGAGGGAGCGTCCCAGAAACAGCAGGCGGCACGAACCCGCACATCCCAAACAGGCGCAACCCAGCTCTGCTCACAGAGCCAGCCCGCCCAGGTCCGGTTCGCCAGGTAGGTCCCGCGAACGCCGCCAGCAATTATGACTCCCTACTATCACAGAGCACCCTAGCGAAGAGGTAGATTTAGCCCATGCCCAGTCAACCCATGCCCACACAGCTGATACATACTCAGCTCATACAATTTCAGCTGATACTCAATCAGCTCACTCACCTTCTGTGCCCACTGGCACACCCATTTTGTTGCCAACCGTCTCACTAAGAGTCGCGGACGTACATGGCCATCTTCACACAGCCAGGGCTTTATTGGACTGTGGCAGTATGCTGACGTTAATAACGTCACGCATGGCACGACTTTTGAACCTGCCATTAAAACCCACTTCTTTAAAAATTACAGGAGTTGGGAATCAGCACAAACATGCACTCAACACTATAATCACTATAATCAACACTATAATAGCTCGTTAGATTAGTTATTAAGTCTTAACTATAAGTTAGTTAACTGTTTTTTTATTATTATTAGTATTGACGTCAATAAGTGCCTGTAAAGGTTTACATTGAATAAATAATTTGACTTGACTTGACATGAGTCAAAGGCGGCAATAACAATAGTATGCCGACCCACTCACAATGATACTCCTACAATCACTGCCACAGCTCACATTTTAAAAAACGTCACTGGCTACCTTCCCTTGGAGAAGGTACCAAACATTTCCCACGTACTAGGCCAGCCACCCGTGCCATTGGCTGACCAGCTTTACCACACACCAGCCCCGATCGACCTCTTATTGGGGTCGGACGTTCTTGGCCAGGTGTTGGACGGGACTAAGGTCTCGTTGGGCCCGGGCAAGCCCATAGCCTTCGGCACGATTTTCGACTTCGCGTTGATAGGACCCATTGAGGACTTGTATGCGCAGCCGGCGCAGCAGGTTAACTCAGCTCACGTCGTCAGCTCACAACCAGACTCAGCTGAATCAGTCCAGGACATACGTCAGAGTCTGGAAAGGTTCTGGGAGTCTGAGGAGCCCCTCCCTCAATCTCACACTCACAATGATCCCCTGGAGGAACAATGCGAGGAAATCTTCCGCTCTACCACTACACGCGATCCCTCAGGCAGATATACGGTCGCTCTGCCCTTTCTAAAGGACGCCCCTCAACTAGGTAAAACTCACCCTATCGCATTACGCAGATTCCTCAATATTGAGAAGAAGCTAATGGCGAACCCGTCCCTGCGTTCTAAATACGTCGACTTTATGGCCGAATACATCGACTTAGGGCACATGGCTCCCTGTCACCCAAATACATTCGCCCATAAACCTCACTTCTACATCCCTCACCATGGCGTATTTAAGTCAGGGTCGGACAAGCTGCGCATTGTTTTTGATGGTAGCTGCAAAAGCTCCAATGGTGTCAGCATAAATGAATGCCTACACACAGGCCCCGCCCTTCAACAGGACATTGTGGACATCATCATGTCCTTCAGAACGCATCCAGTCGTTTTCAGCACTGACATCCAGAGGATGTTCAGAAATGTGCTGGTTGCCCCAGACCAGAGACGGTATCAGCTGATACTATGGCGGTCCTCATCACCCTCTGCTCACCTACGCCCTCAATACAGTCACGTACGGCTTAAGATCAAGCCCATATCATGCAATCCGCACCCTGCTCCAGCTGGCTGATGATGAAGGCCATCGCCACCCTGGAGCCGCTCAGGTTCTTCGCAAGTCTATCTTCGTTGATGACATCTTGTGTGGTCATGACACGGTTGAATCCGCCCAAGCACTTCAGGACGAGTTGATAAGTCTGCTAGACCTAGGCGGCTTTCAGCTCAGTAAGTGGACATCTAACTCGCCGCTGCCGCTGTTGTCTAGCATTCGCTTCCCTCGGCACGTTTGTGCAAGCAAAGGCTCAGCTGCATACTCGCTCCACGGGTTTGCAGATGCCTCTGAAGCCGGGTTTGCCGCCGTTGTTTACCTCCATGAGCTCAATGCCTCCGGAGATACTTTGGTACACTTGATTGTCGCCAAGTCGCGAGTCGCACCAATCAAGAATCGCCTCACAATCCCCAAGTTAGAGTTGTCGGCCGCCACTCTACTCTCCCAGCTGATGATCCGTGTGTCAGTTCAGTTATCGGCCCATATCAGTATACAACAACACATATGTTGGTCAGACAGTACGATAGTCCTGGCCTGGCTCAATACACCGCCTCACCGTCTTCAACCCTTTGAAGCCAACAGGGTAGTCAAAATCAGCTCAGGCTCACCAGAATGTACCTGGCGACACGTACCTTCCGAGCTCAACCCGGCAGATTGCGCAAGCAGAGGGATGTCTGCGCAATCCCTGTCAGCCCACGACCTATGGTGGTCTCCCACGTGGCTTGGACAGCCTTGTGAGTCTTGGCCTGCCATGCCCTTAGCTCTGGGCCATCACGCCCTGCCCGGCCTTAAGCCCAAACACGTCCTGTCACTGGTCACAGTGCCCGGTCTTGACTTTGACCTGCTCACTCGGTTCAGTTCACTAGACAAGCTCGTCGGAGTGACAGCTTGTCTAAAACGCTTTCTGCACAACTGCAGACACCACCCAGATTCGCGACGCTCAGGCCCCTTGTACGTCAGTGAACGAAGAGAGGCCCTACTTTACTGGGTGCGCAGTGTCCAGCACAATGAGTTTGCGGAGGACATCCACCGCCTTCAAACTGGCAAAATTTGCTCCGTCACACTCCAGCGGCTGTCACCTCTCATTAAAGATGAGCTCCTTAGAGTTGGTGGACGACTGTCACATGCGTCTATCCGATATGACGCGCAGCACCCGCTCATACTTCCCAGCTCTAGCCCACTTGTAGACCTTATCATTGACCACTACCACAAAATACACTGCCATCCTGGCGCTGACACTTTACACGCTATCCTACGCCAACAATTTTGGATATTGTCCGCGCGCCGCATTATAAGACACCGAGTTTTTAAATGCATTAGATGCTTTCGATGCCGGGCCCAGCCGCAAGCGCCCTTCATGGCCGACCTGCCAGCCGATAGAGTTACGCCTCAGCCAGTTTTTAGTCAAGTCACGACCGATTTTGCCGGACCATTCCTCGTTAAATCTAGTACCCTACGTAATGTTAAACTCTTAAAAGCGTACTTTTGTATATTCGTGTGCCTCTCGACTAAGGCGGTTCATTTGGAACCGGTCTCGGACCTCAGCACGGAAGCGTTCCTCGCGGCATTACAGCGTTTTATAGCACGCCGCGGTGCCCCGGTTCTCATCCGCTCGGACTGCGGTACAAATTATGTAGGCGCTAAAAATCAGCTCATCGAAGTACAAAACTTTCTTGCCTTAAACAATGACACGATTGCGCACAAGCTCGCTGGTCAGCACATTACTTGGTTGTTGAACGTCCCTAAGGGACCATGGTTCGGTGCGTTACATGAGATCAACGTAAAATCAACAAAGCAACTTTTATATCGCGTAATTGGCGAACAACACCTCACATTCGAGGAATTCTCCACACTTTTAGCTCGAATTGAAGCGGTCCTCAACTCAAGACCTCTCTGCCCACTTTCGTCTGATCCTTCAGACTTTGAGCCGCTTACAGCCGGACATTTCCTTATAGGCCGCCCACTAACGGCCCTTCCCGAACTATCCGTGGAAGATAGGCCGATCTCCACACGTAGGCGGTTCCAGATGGTACAGGCCCTTTCCCAGCGCTTCTGGACGCTGTGGACCCAGTCCTACCTGCATACCCTTCAAACCCGCTCCAAATAGTTGTCCCCATCCTCCCCTCCCCGAGTCGGCGAGCTCGTCCTCATCAAGGAGGACAACCTGCCTGCCCTCCAATGGAGACTGGGGCGCATTGCTCGCACCCTGCCTGGGAAGGATGGCGTCGTGCGGGTGGTGGACCTGGACACCGCGAATGGACATCTTCGGAGGCCTGTATTCCGGATCGCCAGGCTCCCATTGGATGAGCCCACCCTGGCCCCCGGAGGATGTTCCCGCCAAAGCCGGGACGGCCATTCAAACTATACCGCCATCGGTAAGGCGGTTGTTGACGACCGCGTCCGCCTATCTGCCGCGGCGCCACCGCTGCGCGACCCGCAGCCGCTGGCTTCGTGAGATACCGCGCCGACCAGTCTGTCTGTGAACTACCGCGAGACGCCCACAAAATACGCGCGCTGGTATCTGCCCTTATTTATAGTGACTCCTGAACCTAATGTGAAGAGAACGCCTGAGTGCCTGTGATAACGTAAAGTGACTTTGTGCTGTGCCGTGACAAATCGCCTACATCGCCGCCCGCCAGCTCGCTGCCCCGTCTCCTACAGTTGCCCGATCACCCATCATCATCCCAGGTAAGCCTTCCTACCTACCTACCTACCAGTTCCCTACGTCGCGTAATCGCCACTCAGACGTGGCGACTACACTTACTATTAAAATAATACTAACAACTCATATTTTTAACAGTTTTAACCACCTCTGTGGTCTAGTGGCTAAGCCACCGGTTTTAGATCCAGAGGTCCCGGGTTTGATTCCCAGCGGGGGGTACGTCTTTGTGTGCTGGGTTTGGTTGGTGGTAGGGCTGTTAAGTCCGCCTGGCTAGCTACTACCATCTTATCTAAGTCGGTCGCCATAACAACGATGTTTATAGCATTGTTGTGTTCCGACAGTTCCAGTTCCAGTTCCTCAGTGGTTAAGGATTCCGGGTAAAGTGCGCTTCCACCTTCGGCCTTATCGTCACTTACCATCAGGTGAGATGAAGGCCAAGCGCTTACCTTTGTGTAAAAAAAAAGTATATATATCTTCCCTTGGGTGTCGTAAAAGGCGACTAACGGACTAAAGACACATAAAAAACACAAAGACACATACATCCAACAGCATAGAGCGGCGATGGACTCGTCAAAATAATACAACCAACCCCTCTCTTCCCTTCGGTATTGTAAAAGGCGACTAACGGGCTCAATTCTGCACATACATCCAACAGCATAGAGCGGCGATGGGCTCATCAAAATAATACTACCGACCTCTCTCTTCCCTTTGGTGTCATAAAAGGCGACTAACGGACTAAATTCTGCACATACATCCAAAAGCATAGAGCGGCGATGGACTCATCAAAATAAAACTACCAATCCCTCTCTTTCCTAGGGTGTCGTAAAAGGCGACTAACGGGCTCACCACCTAAGCACATGTCTGCACTGTGCAGTAGTTTCTTGGTGAAGCGTGGACTGTGTGGGCGTGGCCTGTGTTGTCCATAGATTCAAATGATTACTAATTTTATCATAAACTAACTTAATATCTCAAAAAAGTTGTTGATTTATGTAAAATAAAACTCACTCAGTTTTTTAACTAATTCATGTTTTTATTTTTAGTTACCATTCGTAATGAAAAGCATAGTGTTTACCTCGGGTGTAAGGTGTAGGACTTATTTCCTCCCTCGAACTATTGGCGAAACCCCGTCTCGGGAGTAAATAAGCTACTTTCACCCCTAAGATAACAAACATTGTACTATTTACATTTTGTTAGAACAAAAATAAAGTACATAGGTAGCATAAAAAAAGTATTTCTTTATTTGTCCTTATAAACGTATTTTTTGTTGCTCTCTGCGACATTTAACAAATATTTGTTTTTTACGTAATTTTATTGTATTTAGTGTATTGTATTTTCTTCTTATTATACGTCTGTGATTTTAGCGTATTTTATTGGTTTCGTATCGTAGATTATAAGGTACGCCTACATGAAAAATAGGACAATACTCTATTTTCAAGTGCGAGTGGCAACCCTACACGTCTGCCTCGACAAATAACGTATTTTGACGCTATCCGTATTGACGGTGTAGGGTGTGCTGTGATCCATCAATAAATATCACGATATTTATCACAATATTTATTGACGTGTACGTGATTCGCCTTAGGCGAACGCTACACGCAAGATCCATATTGTGATCCGTCAATATATACTGACGGATCACTATAATTATTGACGTGTAGTGTAGTGTATTGACGGATCACAATATTTATTGCAGGATTTCTGGAAATCCAGTGATTTGATCCCAGATCCTAGATCGTGATATTTATCTTGCGTGTAGTGTCGCGCGTCAATATTTATCGTGTCTAGGGTTGCCACCTTTTTTTAGGATAAATAAAGTATTTTTCTTTCCTCATACACGGAAAGTAGGTCTGAAGTTGCCTTAGGAGCGGGTGCGGGAGAATCGTTTTTCTGACAGGTACTGTCATGTGTAGTTGTGACTTATTATTTAAATAATACTTACAACCCATCTCTTCCCTTGGGTGTCCTAAAAGGCGACTAACGGACTAAAGACTGCACATACATCAACAGCATAGAGCGGCGATGGGCTCATCAAAATAATACTACCAATCCCTCTTTTTCCTTGGGTGTCGTAAAAGGCGACCAACAGACTAAAGACTGCACATACATCAACAGCATAGAGCGGCGATGGACTCATCAAAATAATACTAACAATTCCAACCCCTCTCTTCCCTTGTGTGTCGTAAAAGCGACTTACGGGCTAAAGGCTCACCACCTAAGCACAATTGCAGACTGTGCAGTAGTTTCTTGCTGAAGCATGGTCTGTGTGGGTGGCGTCAGTGTTGTGAATAGATTCAAATTATTACTAATTTTACCATAAACTTTAAGTAAATATCTCAAAAAAGTTTTTGATTTATGTTAAATAAAACTCACTATTTTTTTTAGCTGATTCATGTTTTTATTTTTAGTTACTTACTTTATATTCGTAAAAAAGCACAGTGGTGTCGGGTCGGGTGAAAGACTTTTACTCCCTCGAACTATTGGCGCCCGCCTCGCTACGCTCGGGCGCCAAACGTACTATTATTTATTATGTGGCCAAACCCCGTCACGGGAGTAAATAAGCTACTTTCACCCCAAGGATAATAATGTACTATTTTCATTTTGTTAGGACAAAAATAAATTACATCGCATAAAAAAAAGTACCTATTGCTTTATTTGTGCTTAAAAACGCATTTTTTTTGTTGCTCTTTGCGACATTTAAGAAATATTTGTCTTTCACTTAAATAGTTTTACGTAAATAGAGTATTTTAGCGTTCTTTATTGGTGACGTAGATTATAAAGTACACCTACATGAAAAAGAAAACAATATTCCATTTTAGAGTACGAGTGGCAGCCCTACACGTCTGCCTCGTACAAAGTACGTATTTTGATTTTTGACGCGATCCGTATTGATGGTGTAGGGTGTGCTGTGATCCAGCCCAAGATCCATCAATAAATATCACGATATTTATCACTATATTTATTGACGTGTACGTGTAGCGTTCGCCTAATGGTACATCACCACATGACAGATGACGTGTCAAATAAATGTCAACGGCAAGTCTGTGACTCTGTGTGCCAATAGTGCCAATAGAATAGTGGTGGTGGCAAAATATTTTGATTTATGTGGATTATTTACATTATAAATTACTTTAATCTAAAATTCTTACTTCTCTTTAACATTTTGTCTCCCTGAGTTACAATTTAGACACGCTTTATCCTCAACATTCATGTCCGCAGAGTGTAGTAAGCTATGGCGGATCCAAAGAATGTCGATAAATCCCAAGAAGGAGAACCACTGGATTATGTTGAGCCAAATATAGCGATGGCTACAACTGAAACCTCTAATATAGCAGAAAGTGTTAAATCTAATAAGGTAAAACTGCTTAATCGTCTAATTGCACATGTTTTATTATAAAAGTCGCACTAATAAGTTTCGTAACTTTAACTTGCAAGATATTATGCGCATTACACCTCAGAGTACCTCACAACACCGTAACCTTGTATATTTATTAGTTAATCTTAACACCGAAGAAACAGAAAACGCAATTGTATAAAGTCCTGTTATTATTGTACTAAGACAAGCATAAGTACCTATCTAAATACTGATCTTGCTCAATCAGATCAGCCCCCTTACTCTCGAAACCGATTGCTATTGGATCGGATTGGTATTGTGAATTTTCGTATTATTAAGTAACAACACCATCGCTAATTTGGATTTATATTGGGTGAACTAAATGGCATTGAGTTTTGTATTTTTTTCACTCAATATCCACGCAATAAAATATAATCATATTGTACAAGAAAATCTATTGCATGCGGCTCACAACAGTATTGCATAGGAGGTTACATATTTGTTTTCAAAAGATCATTGCGTCAATTGCTAATCATTTATTTGTATGATTTGCATAAAAAAAAATACGAAGAGTTTAACATTTTACAGTCTCACCATGTTTCATCTACATCAGAAAGGCAAGTAAAGTTTGAAAGAGCTCAAAAAGCCTTAGAAAATGCTGCACTTGTATCTAAGAGAATAAAGGAACATCGAAAGGCAACTGCGGAACTACTGGGAAAACCATTTGGTAATAAATTTGTAAAGTACCCTTTCCTATGTAAATAGTTAATTATTTTCATAAATTTCATCTTCCTTTTAAGATAAAAAGATAAAAAAGATCACTCAAACATTTGGTCTTTGAATTGAAACTGCAGGTTTTGCAGTCTAAATGACTGAGCGATCTTACCACCTGGATGTCGATATTGTGTACTATATGAATACAGTTGAAATAGTTAATTTGTTCACCATGTACATAACCTGATAAAATGTTTACTAGAAAAAAATCAACCAGTCTCAGGAAGCTCGAATGGAATTTGAACCCATGACCTTTGAATTGCCGGTCCACTGCTCTAACCGCTGGGCTACCGAGACCCCAGAAGACTTATTGAATTCTTTCTAGTAGTTGATGATTTACGCTGCAAGCCAGCAGTATTACGTCATTGTGAAGGTTAAAACCTTCCCTCACAGTTGAAAGATTAACAATTGATAAAGGCGTAATTGCTTATATCTTTATTATTGAAATTTTGCATTCACAATGCCATATAGATATAGGATAAAATGTTTACTAGAAAAAAATCAACCAGTCTCAGGAAGCTCGAACTGAGATTCGAACCCATGACCCTTGGATTGCCGGTCCACTGCTCTAACCGATGAGCTACCGAGACCCCAGAAGACTTGTTGAATTCTTTCTAGTAGTTGATGATTTCCTTCTTGATGACTTCCAAAGAAGTGTTAGAAAAAGGAAAGCAGCTGCAGTTACAAGTTGAAGCAGAAAAGAAAAAAGTAAACACAGCATTCATAAAACGTGATAAACTAATAATGAAGAAAAACAGAGACACCAACCCAGAAAAAAGGAAAAGAGAAGAGTCAGGTTCTCCAAACTCCTCAAATCAAAAGAAGACTACAACTACCACGTCAAATAATCAAACCAACTCATCTACAAAACCCCTGGAAAAGACATTATAAGACCTAACATATTCTCCTACACTGAACGAGGATGGTCGGCTTTACTATCGGAAACTCCAAAAAACATGTAAGATGAATCAACACCAGGAACCAAAATAACACAACATTAACTAAACCAACTTTTTGTAAGGACACCCCAATCTGGCCGGTCACCGTAGGAGAAGAAGTACTACTACTACTACCCTCCAACTATCTTTATAAATAATAATAATAATATCTTTATTAAAAACATATAACATTTATTTTGACAAACATGAAACAAACAAACATTTTGAGTAAGAAAAAAATATATATACTTACAATTATGCCAAAATTTAATAATTAGCGGTGGTTTCCACACTAGGACGAGCCTGACTTGTGACAAACCATACAGGTGCGAGAGAATAATTGTATAGTAAATCCGAAAATGATTTTAATTCAATATTAAACAATTATTAATGTTTTTATGCAACTTCATGCTTAAAGACCTATGGGTGATTGTATGTGTGTGTTTGAGGGTGAGTGTTTGAGGGTGAGTGTTTGAGGGTGTGTGTTTAAGGGTGTGTCTTTGAGGGTGTGTGTGTGTGAGTGTGTGTGTGTGTGGGGGGGGGGTGTGAGTGTATGTGTGAGTGTGTGTGGGGGTGTGTGTCTGGCTGGTATTATTCTTAACAAGTTTCCGGTTTCAGTGTAGGATAGGTTAAAAGCCACTCCAGAACCCTTTTTTTAGCTTCAGTTACTGAACACGACTTTATATCACAGCCTCGTGCAATCACATTGTAAATATATGGCAATTTAAAGGAAAGATGGTTTTTACCAAAGGCCGTTTTGACCGTGGTTTGCGGAATACGGAAAATCCTCCTTTGTATAAGGCCTGCGTATTTAGGAGAATTAAGAGTCGCCTGATGTCCTACAACGAACACCTTGATTATGTAAAGTTGTCGTACATTCAAGACAGAAGCCCTCTAGGTAGGTCTCTAGTAGGAAATAGAAAATGTTTTTCATCATTCCTTTAGGACAGACCTTTGTGCTCTTTCCAGACCTATCATGGTTGTTTTTCCTATGCCTCCCCAGACTGGAATGCAGTAGCTCAGGATTGATTGACATAATGTTGTATATACAGTGGTAAGTAGTTTTTTATCAGCTGAGTTTCGAAGAAGGCGCATAATGTGGACATGTCTTCTAGTTCTTTTAATAAGTGTAAGTAAAGAAAGTTTCTCATCAATTTCAACTCCTAGATACCTGATAGACTCTGTTCGTGCTATGGGGATACAGGTGCAGTGTGGGGCATTGCAGGAGTGAATTTTTATGTTGGTGGTAAGTGCTTGTTGTGAGGAGCAAGTCTTTTGGAAGCATAGATATTTTGTTTTGCAGAGGTTCAACGTGAGCAGATTAAGGTCTAGCCATTTCTTGATCGAGGACATACCGAGATTTGCAGAATGTAAAGTCTCTTTCCAGGTTTTCCCATGATAGATCGCTACGGTGTCGTCGGCATAGCAAATTAGTTCTGCCGAACTGGGAGCGTTTGCGTGGATGTCGTTAATGTATAAAATAAATAGGGACGGTCCCAGAATACTCCTTTGTGGCACTCCAAAGCTGGTAGAAAGTCTTTCGCTGATAATGTTAGCTTTGAAACCAGTCATGCGCCAATCCTCTGATACCAAAGAATTCTGACTTTTTTAATAGAATTGGCACGGATATAGTATCAAAAGCCTTTGCTAGGTCTAGGAAGACTCCTACGCAGCATTGCCCTTTATCCAGATGATCGGAGACAATTCTAGTGAGAAGTCCCACTGCGTCCTCAGTTGAACGCTTGCGCCTAAAACCGAATTGTCGATCTGAAAGGAGATTAAAACATTCGAGGTAGTTCATAAGACTCAAGTTAACGATCTTCTCCAAGATTTTAGAGAAAATTGATAATAATGATATTGGTCTAAAATTTGCTGGGATGGTTTTTGAACCAGATTTGTGTATCGGAATCACATAAGCTTCTTTCCACTCGCAAGGAAAAATACCAGTCGATATGCTAAGGTTAAATATGTGGGTTAAGGGAGAAATTATTGATGCCCTGAAATGTTTTATTAGAGATGGTTTGATACCATCTGGACCAGGCGCGCTGTCAAGCTTTAACTGCATGATAAGAGAAATTACTTCAGCTTCATCTGTCGGTCGTAAGAAAAAGTTATTTTGACTAGATCCTTTTATTCTAAGATTTGAGACTAGAGATTGTTTAGTTGCGTCTAGTGAATTTAACAACTGATCAGAAAGATTTTTACCGACATTCGCAAAATAATCGTTGCAAGAGTTTAATGATGCTAGTGTTGTTGTCTTTGCTTTTAAAAGATCTGTATTGGATTATTTTTTTGATGGATACTTTATTATAGTTTTAATCGACTTTTGGGGTCTTTCTTGTTGGTTTCTAGTTCTTGGGATTCAAAATCTTTTTTGATTTTGTGTAGGAGATTTGTAAGAAAGTTTCTATATCTGTGATATATAAGTTTACGAGTATGATCAGAAGGGTGTCGACGGAGATCTAAGTGAAGCTTATCTCTATGTATCATGCATCTAACGAGACCAGGCGTGATCCAGGGTTTTAGTATGAGTTTTGATCTTCTTATACGTGTTGTCCTGGTATTTTTCTGGATAACTCTATTCAATATTTAATTAAATTCACAAAGGGCATTAGTGACATCAGGTGATTCCATTACAGGAGACCAGTTCGCAGTTTTTAGTTCAAAGGCTACAGCACAGTAGTCAATAATGGTTCGTAATCGATTTGTGTGGTTGACAACTCTTTGTGTTACTAGCCCCATGATCGCTAACTTGTGATCTGTGATAAGCAGGTTTGCTATTACACCAATACATTTTCCGGTTTTGGCTCGTACAAATATGTGGTCTAGACATGACTCTAGCCTGGTGGGCTTCGTAATGGCAGGAAGAAAGCCAAGTTTCGACATAGGGATAAGTACTCATTAACGTTCGAGTCACTATAGTCCATGATATTTATATTAACGTCCCCTGCAAGAATGACTCTTGAAATATGTTTGACCGATTCAGCCGTATCACCCAAGCTTTTCAAAAATTGCTGATGTTGGAAAAGGAAGGAGAACGATAAATGCCAATAATGGTGCTAGAATTTAGAAGATTTATTTTAAGGCAATCGGCATTCAAGAAAAGTGTCTCTTCTACGGATACGCTAATTGAGTCTTTTACATACGCCACCACTCCACCCGACTTGTTATTGATTTGAGACGTGCGATAAGTGGTGTAGCCGGGTATTTGGGCAATGATTGTGTTTAGGGAAAGCCAACACTCTGCCAGTATAATAACGTCTATATGTAACTTAATAATCAACCACATACCATTTCTAAGAAAACCTGTCAAAACAAAAATATAATACACATCGCAACATATAATATGCTCTCTTTAAAAACAAAGGAAAACCTAGCGGAACTAATTCTAGCTTTAGAAAACATACATTGCTCAATAGTGGGACTTGTGAAGTAAGATGTCTAGGAGAGAACATAGATGACCATGGAGACTTTATGTTATACTACAAAGGAGAAACATCGGGCCAATACGGAACAGAATTATTGATAAAGAAAGAACTAAAACCACATATTGATGAATTCATTGGCATCTCGAAATTCTTAATCTAAAAATACCGCCTAAAAATGAAAAGTGGTCAATTGTTCAACTCCAACTGAAAAATCTAGTAAATTCGAAATCGAACCATATTACTCTACACTATCAGAGGCAATAAAAATCCGCTTGCACAATAACTTAATAGCATTGGGGGATTTCAATGCTAGAACGGGCGAAAAAAGAGACAGAGAGGAAATTATACTCGGTCCGTATTCTTCGGGAATAAGAACAAGGAATGGTGTAATGCTGATACAATTGGCTTACGAAAACAACTTAAAAATACTAAACAGTCTGTACAAAATGCGGAAGTCAATAGATGGACATGGATACATCCGGATAGCCACCATAAAAACGAGATAGACTACATCTTAACGAACAAAAGTAACAAGTTTCAAGATTGTAGAGTTATAAAGAACATTAATTTTAACAGCAACCACAGAATGGTTAAAGCTAAATTACAATCATACACTAAAGAAAAACCGACCTTTTAAGGTAAAGAAAATCAATAACGCATTGGATAATACCGAAATATTGAGAGAAAAACTAGAACACTTAATAGAATACACAAATGATTCCGATATACAAAATAAATAAAACAAGTTTTAAGAACTACTTTACATAAATAAAAGAACTAAAAATGAAGGTGAAAATAAGACAATAAAATGGATAGGAAATAAAACTAAAGAACTCTTACAATCCAGAGCAGAATTAATATCAAACCCTGAGAAGTCAAAACCCATAAGAAAAGAAATAGCCAGAATTAGTAATAAAATTAAAATGTAAATGAGAAAGCACCGTCAGAGATACAGATTGAAAGTACTAGAAGAATGCATACAAAGAACAGGAGGCATTAAAAGGGCAACCAAACAACTATTAGAGAAACAAAACTGGATACCAAATTTTATAAATAAGAACCACAAATATGAAAAGCGCCGCCCAGGAATCATATCTATAGCTACTAGCTTCTTCACAAAATTGTATGAAAGGAAAAGTACTACACAAGCAACAAGCTTAACAAGGAAGGAAAGCCTAAGGAGGAAGCGAAGTACTGGACATAATCTCTGCAGAAATAAACAAAGCTGTGAAATCTCAAAAGAAAGATAAAGCTCCAGGATCAGACGGCATTACCAACGAGTTTCTCATACTAAATAAAGACCACCTAATACCAATTCTCAAACACCTCTTTAATGAAGGAACAACGTCGACTGTAGTACTTTTGCACAAAAAAGGGGATAAAAATAATATAAATAACTAGATCTTTCAGCCTATCGTCAAATATTTACAAAGTCTTCGCTAAAATAATACTCGCCAGAATAACTAAGACGTTAGATGACAATCAGCCAAGAGAACAGGCAGGATTCAGAAGCGGATATTCCACTTAAGACCACATTTATGTTATCAAACAATTATTCGAAAAAAGTAAGGAGTTCGAACTTTACCTTCTATTGCTGCTTCGTGGACTATAGTAAGGCTTTTGACACTATAGAGCATGAAAAGATCTCAAGATCGCAAGCTCTCAAGAACCAATAAACCAAACCATATGTGATAAGATAACAGCAAAGCTAAAATTAAACTAGAGAAAGAAGGAAAGGAATTCAAAATAGAAAGAGGTGTACGCCAGGGCGACCCCCTCTCACCGGAACTTTTTACGGCAGTTCTAGAGAAAATCTTTCGGCTATTAGATTGGGGAAAATGTGGGCTGTGTCTATTAACGGTGAAAACCTATCACATTTAAGAGCGTTTACGTCCTTTTGCGCCGTTTTGCTCAAGAACTGTACTTTTTAAACCTCTTAATATCTGTTAATACTTACTTTACAAATATGTTAAATACTTATATCATTAGGCGATCTTGTAGTCGAAATAGTTTGTTGAAAACATTTTTAAATTTATGGATATTTTGGAATTTATAAAACGATAACTGAACAGAGGTTTTCATAATTTGACTTTCCGCGTCAACTTCGAAGCTTAAAAATGTGTTCAAATTACTAACAAATCTAATAACAACATTTTTATTTCAATTTGAAAGATCCTCATCAAAATAGTTTGTTGAATACATTTTTTTTATTTTGGTTACTAACAAAAACTATAAAATTCCAAACATTGTGAATTTTTAAAGAAATTATAGGTGATAAAGTGATTGTTTTCTCTAATGTACTAAATATATTTTAGAAGATAAAAGCTTTATACTATAGAAAAAAGTGTTATTTAAATTTTTAACAAAATCGTTTTTACTAAATAAGCTCTATAATTTTTCTATGAATATTTTAAAACTGCTCTAAAATTACTACAACACCCTGCGCTCCACTCGCTTCAAATCAGTCCGCCGCGAGGCCTCTGAAAGAGTGGTCACGTCGCTCGACGCTCTGCCCGGCGCGGTTGTCGACCTTTCCGTAAGTTCGAAGATAGTGCAAATTTATAGCTTGATTTGCAAATCTTAGTACTTTGGTGAGTAAATTATTACAAGCGTTTATTTAACTTGCAATGTATGTATGTCTTGTTCGGGTGGAATTTTGCAACTCAATTTTGACCCACTTCCCGTTTACTGATGGAGCTGAAAATTTTGCATACATGTGTAAATCGCGTGACAATGCAATTTTATGATTGACATGGTGCTGATCTGATGATAGAGATGGAAGGTGGCTATTGAAACTTTGCTATAAAATAGCACAACCTAATCGAGTTTAGGCTAGTTTGAATCGTCTTGACGAGTAGTTTGTCTTTCAATGGTAACCAGGGTCTGATGATGGAGCTGGATGGTGGTCATAGGAACTCTGTAATAAAACGACGCAACCCCATCGAGTTTCGGCTCGTCTCCTTCGTCTTGACGAGTCCTTTGTTTTTAGATTGTTACCAAGGTCTGATCTGATGATGGAGCTGAAAGGTGGTCATAGGAACTCATTGAAGAAACGACGCAACCCCATCGAGTCGCGGCTCGTTTGATTCATTTTGACGAGTACTATGGTGCTAGATGGTAACCAGAGTCTGATGATTTAGCTGGAAGATGGCCATAGGAACTGAGTAATTAAACAACATAATAACCCCATCGAGTAAGGGCTCGTTTAATTTGTTTTGACAAGTGCTTTGCTGCTAGAGTGTAACCAGGGCCTGATGATGGAGCTGGAAGGTGGCCATAGGAAGTCCCTAATAAAACGACGCAACCCCATCGAGTTTCGGTTCGTCTCATTCGTCTTGACAAGTCCTTTGTTTTTAGATTGTTACCAAGGTCTGATCTGATGATGGAGCTGAAAGGTGGTCATAGGAACTCATTGAAGAAACGACGCAACCTCATCGAGTCGCGGCTCGTTTGATTCATCTTGACGAGTACTATGGTGCTAGATGGTAACCAGAGTCTGATGATGGAGCTGGAAGATGGCCATAGGAACTGAGTAATTAAACAACATAATAACCCCATCGAGTAAGGGCTCGTTTAATTTGTCTAGACAAGTACTTTGCTGCTAGATGGTAACCAGGGCCTGATGATGGAACTGGAAGGTGGCCATAGGAACTCCCTAATAAAACGACGCAACCCCATCGAGTTTCGGCTCGTCTCATTCGTCTTGACGAGTACTTTGGTTTCAGATGGATACCAGGGTCTGATCTGATGATGGAGCTGAAAGGTGGTCATAGGAACTCAGTAAAGAAACGACGCAACCCCATCGAGTCTCGTAACCTGGGTCTGATGATGGAGCTGGAAGATGGCCATAGGAACTCAGTAATTAAACAACATAACCCCATCGAGTAAGAGCTCGTTTAAATTGTCTAGACGAGTACTTTGCTGTTAGATGGTAACCAGTGTCTGATGATGGAGCTGGAATGTGGCCATTGGAACTTCACAATGAAATAACACAACCTAATCGAGTTTGGGCTCGTTTAAATCCTCTCGACGAGTAGTTTGTCTTTCAATAGTAACCAGGGTCTGATGATGGAGCTGGATGGTGATCATAAGAACTCTGTAATAAAACGACTCAACCCCATCGAGTTTGGCCTCGTCTCATTCGTCTTGACGAGTACTTTGTTTTTAGATGGTTACCAGGGTCTGATCTGATGATGGAGCTGAAAGGTGGTCATAGGAACTCATTAAAGAAACGATGCAACCCCATCGAGTCTCGCCTCGTTTGATTCATCTTGACGAGTATTATGGTGCTAGATGGTAACCACGGTCTGATGATGGAGCTGGAAGGTGGCCATAGGAATTGTGTAATAAAACGACGCAACCCCATCGAGTTTTGGCTCGTCTCATTCGTCTTGACGAGTACTTTGTTTTTAGATGGTTACCAGGGTCTGATCTGATGATGGAGCTAAAAGGTGGTCATAGGAACTCAGTAAAGAAACGACGAAACCCCATCGAGTCTCGGCTTGTTTGATTCTTCTTGACGAGTACTTTGGTGCTAGAAAGAAAGAAATTAAAATGTATTTTCATTCCAGGTTATCAAAGATGAGGTTCCACAAACAACAAATAAGGTTGAAGGTCGAAGACTAGTAGATTTTCAATACTTTTTGGACCAAATTAAAATACTTAGTAACCACAATTGAGCCACAGGATGTACAATTGATAATTTACAAGTGATAAAAGAGCATAAAGTAGGCTTATTATCTACATTTTTAATGAAGTATAACATTTACCTTTAGATAAGTCTAAGAATCATGTAAAATCTTGTTGACATAAGAAAGGTCAAAGTGTATTTAGTTGACAATACAGCCTGGTCATAATTATATTTTCACATTATAGTTTCTTAGTCAATTATTTTTATAACTAATTAATTTTACGCTGGTATGATAGCCTTTAACAGCAGTGTCTTACAGACAAAGGTACCTACTCAAAATTTATGTTGCGTTTAAAGTAATGTTCTCTTACTTTCGTTGGAGTTGCTCGAGTGTGTCATGCTCTCTCAAAGTGTCTCTGCGGTGGTGGCTTGTGCGTCGGGTCGTTACGTTCCCTTATACATGGTTAAACGAAGCGATGGCTGATTCACATGTCATACTCGTAAACGGGTGCCGCCTGTGGAGGCTGGTCTGCTCTTGCAATCTTATTTTTTACTGGTAGTATTGAATAGTCTTACTTTTTCTTGTTTCAGAGATACTGTAAGACGTTGTTTATTTTATTTTATATCGAGCAATACTTACTTAAAACGCAACATAAATTTTGAGTAGGTACCTTTGTCTGTAAGACACTGCTGTTAAAGGCTATCATACCAGCGTAAAATTAATTAGTTATAAAAATAATTGACTAAGAAACTATAATGTGAAAATATAATTATGACCAGGCTGTATTAACAACTAAATATACTTTGACCTTTTTTATGCAAACAAGATTTTACATGATTCTTCGACTTATCTAAAGGTAAATGTTATACTTCATTAAAAATGTAGATTATGCTCTTTTATCACTTGTAAATTATCAATTGTACATCCTGTTACTCTCTTGTGGTTACTAAGTATTTTAATTTGGTCCAAAAAGTATTGAAAATCTACTAGTCTTCGACCTTCAACCTTATTTGTTGTTTGTGGAACCTCATCTTTGATAATCTGAAATAAAAATACATTTTAATTTCTTTCTTTCTAGCACCAAAGTACTCGTCAAGACGAATCAAACAAGCCGAGATTCGATGGGGTTGCGTCGTTTCTTTACTGAGTTCCTATGACCACCTTTCAGCTCCATCATCAGATCAGACCCTGGTAACCATCTAAAAACAAAGTACTCGTCAAGACGAATGAGAAGAGTCAAAACTCGATGGGGTTGCGTCGTTTTATTACACAGTTCCTATGGCCATCTTCCAGCTCCATCAGCAGACCCTGGTTACCATCTAGCAGCAAAGTACTCGTCTAGACGAATTAAACGAGCCCTTACTCGATTGGGTTATTATTTTGTTTAATTACTCAGTTCCTATGGCCATCTTCCAGCTCCATCATCAGACCGTGGTTACCATCTAGCACCATAATACTCGTCAAGATGAATCAAACGAGCAGAGACTCGATGGGGTTGCGTCGTTTCTTTAATGAGTTCCTATGACCACCTTTCAGCTCCATCATCAGATCAGAAGTACCTATAACATTATTTATTCTGTGCTATTACGAAAAAGCAAATTCAATCTAACGGATCAAAGTGAGTGAGTTTGACTACAGTGAGCAGAACTAGCCTTTTCTACACACACAGTCGCGCGCGCTCACAGCTCGCTTCTGTGTGCGTGATATTTGGACTTAAAAACCTAAACTTGAGGTCTCGCGCTCGGCGTAAACGCTCTTAAGATTCGCGGATGATTTGATAATCCTCTCGTCGACGAGCGAGGTCCTGCAGATGATGTTAACTGAACTAGATAAAGAAAGCCAAAAGGCGAGATTAGTCATGAATACACAGAAAACCAAAGCTATGACAAATGGGAAGCAAGAACCTATCAGGATCAATAACAATCAGATCGACTATGTTGATGAGTATGTATACCTCAGTCAAATAATTTCTCCCTTAGATCTAACCACAAAAGAAATTGATAGACGCATTGGAAATGCTTGGCAACAATATTGGGGTCTGACGGAAATTATGAAAAACAGTGAAACCAGGATAACTATCAAACGGAAACCATTTGATACCTGCATACTTCCTGTACTTACTTATGGTTGCCAAACCTGGGCACTCACAAAAACCCACAATAAGAAGTTCGAAACCTGCCAGAACTCCATGGAAAGAAGTATGCTGGGGAAAAGGCTATCATCAAAGGCTATCAAAATCAAAGGCTGACAACATCAGGAACAAACAATAACAAAGAATGTTTTAAAAACAATATAAAAGAGGAAGTGAAAAATGCACAAAATTAATAATGAATTGGTTCACAAGTAACAGGAAGAGGAAACGGGGTAGACCTTTTAGACGATGGGTTGATGATATCAAAGCCGTAGCAGGTGGTATATGGACAAGAGTAGCTAACGATAGAGAGAAATGACGGCAGTTGGAGGAGGCCTTTGTCAACGAGTGACATACAGACAGGGAGTCGATGCATATGGAACTAGTGTTACTGAAAAACTTATTATAAATAATCATGTAAATTACTGTCTGAATAAAGGCTATTATTATTAGTTGATGATTTACGCTGCAAGCCAGCGGATTTATTACGTCACTGTGAAGGTTTTACCTACACTCACAGTCGAAAGAAATACTATTGCAAGTATTTAACAATCAATAAAGACGTAATTGCTTATAAATATCTTTATTATTGAAATTTTGCATTCACAATGCCATAGATATTTAAGATAAAATGTCTAGAAAGTAAACATTTTATCTTAATAATAAAGATGTACCTACATAACCCATTATTTTTTTACAGAAGACGATGACATTGGAGAAACAGCTGAAATGGTGTCTACCGTGAGTGAAAGAACTGGTTATTCGGTAGCAACCGACACTTCTACGACTCTATCTGTGCAGGATGCCTTAAACAGTAATAAAATAATATATTTTTTATAGTGATTATAACAAAATATTGTTAACAAATAATGAATTATCTTACTTTTGAAATTGAAAACATTATTATTTTCAGTTCCTGGTATCAGTGAAAGCTTAGCAAACACTTTGAAACAAAAAGAGATATTGATGGAAAGAATAAAGCAATATAAGGAAATTAGTAAAAGGCCAATGAAGTCATCTATAATAAAAAAAGACTCTATTATTAATCCAAAATTAGAAATAAGAAAAGTAAGTACCTATTATTATTCTTTGGATATTATAAACTTTAACATAAGGTTTTTTAAAATATTTCATTCAGATCCTTAAAATTATCTATGCCTACAGTCTCCAAAGCCTATGAGACTAAGAACCTCCACTAAATTCAAGGTCTAATAAGACTTAACTAGCTCATCATATAATACCAACATTACATAATATACACACCACAATTATGGTGTATAGTATCACGTAAAAAAAAATGACAAGCTTTTTTATTTGATGAAATATTATTACCTAGTTAAAAAAATTATGAAATTATAATTTAAACATTATTAATTTAGTGCTTGTCTGCCTGCAAGGTGTAGTTTAGTGACTTCTTAAAATTTTGTTATAAAAATATATGGAACCTATGTAAAAATAACTAAACACAACATTTTGTTATTTCAGACTTCAATGAGTAGTGATACATCACAATTTATAAATACTCTTAAGGAAAAAGAAAATTTTCTAAGTGTTATGCAGATAAAGATGAAAGCTATGGAAAACACAATTCTCGACTTGACAGAAAAGATCAATGAAAAGGACCAAATAATTGAATCCAAAAATATGGCTACCACATTAATGTCTGACAGTTTAAGTAAAAAAGGTAGGCATGCATTTTCTTTTATAAATATATGCCACAGGCAGATTGTAATTCGGCATTTTACAAACGGCGTCGTTTGTTTGCAATCGCTCGCTAGTTTGTAAAATGCCCAAGGAAAATTGTAAAATGCCTCGTCATTTTGTAATAACCCACGAAAATGACAATTTGAAAGCCGTTTATAAAATGCCGCGTCAAATTGTAATAACTAGTTCCATTTTCTACCACTTGTGCCGCTGCTAATCAAAAAAACAGAAATATCGTCGTGCAATGAAAGTGTCTATGAAAGTAAAAGTAGAAACAGTGTGGAAGAAACGAGTGACAATTAAATATCTTTTATTATAGAAAATTAAATAAAATTTCCTTATCCCGGCGGGATCATTGTTATTGAATCAAATGATAATTGAAGTTATCAATTGAATATCATTATCTGCCGTTAATCGTTTTTTGCTTCAAATTATCATTTTGGATGCTATTCAGATCACTTAATTTTTAGAAATACATAATTAATACGTTAATAAAAATACGTGAATAGATTTTGAATGTTTTAATAATTAACAAATTCTTAATAATGTATTAGTGTACAACCTAAATCATCATCGTTATTACTTGAGTCACTAGAACAGTCCTTGTCAAATTTTACTACCCGCTCAAAATCACCTTTTAGTTCTATAATTTTATAAACCACTTTTTTCCAATCGTCAGGGTAACATGTTCACATGCATCATGTAGTAATGTTAGCATTTTATTTGCTGTAAAAGGTGGCTGGGTGTTATGTCGAGCCGCTTGACCTGAACAATATAATATGTAACTATCGTAATTTTTATTAGCTATACCTACATGTATTACATCATTCATTACCTGCAACTGTTGGTCAACTCTACACAAAGAAAAAGTTATAAATAAAAATAATAAATTTTACAACTGTCACACCAATCATTCAGCACCAAACAAGCATAGCCCGGCTAGTTACATATTATATTGTTCAGGTCAAGCGGCTCGACATAACACCCAGCCGCCTTTTACAGCAAATAAAATGCTAACATTATTACATGATGCATGTGAACATTTTACCCCTGACAATTGGAAAAAGTGGTTTATAAAATTAAAGAACTAAAAGGTGATTTTGAGCGGGTAGTAAAATTTGACAAGGACTGTTCTAGTGACTCAAGTAATAACGGTGATGATTTAGGTTGTACACTAATACATTATTAAGAATTTGTTAATTATTAAAACATTCAAAATCTATTCACGTATTTTTATTAACGTATTAATTATGTATTTCTAAAAATTAAGTGATCTGAATAGCATCCAAAATGATAATTTGAAGCAAAAAACGATTAACGACACATAATGATATTCAATTGATAACTTCAATTGTCATTTGATTCAATTACGTCTGTAATGTCTCAACCCTAGGCATGACCTTTTGACACCTGTCACAGGAATCAAGCTATATTGAACATATAATGATAAGTTATGACTTTATTGTTACAATTTTATTGTAAGGTATGGGAGGCGTCAGTACATGAGCTTTAAGCATACCTGCTTGCGCAAGCCTAGGTTTTGTTTCCACAACTTTATCATAATGGTGTAAGTCACCCGTAAAAGTCAAACCTATGTTTCATTTCTGTTTTTTTAGAAAAAGATTCATTTTTGCTGTTAGAAGACACCAGGCATCAAATGATAAAGATGCAAGAAAATTTTATTTGTATGGAAACGGAGTGGAAAGAAGAAAGACAGAGATTGCTAAAGGAAATTGAAACAAAAGAAGAGAAAGTAAAGAATTTAGAGGAAGCAAATACAATTTTAGAGAATTCAAGATTTGAAGTCAGTGTAACCAATACAAAATTAATTGAAGAAATTGAACTTAAAAATCAAGAAATTTCAAAGTTACAAGGCAATATAAAATTAATTTCTCAAGAAAATATTGATAAAGAAGAATCAAAAGAACTTAAAAATCAAGAAATATTAATGTTACAAGATACTATTAAAATACTATCTCAAAGAAATATTGAAGAAGAAGAATCGAAAGCACTGAAAAATCAAGAAATTTTAAACTTACAAGATACTATAAAATTACTATCGCAAGACAATTTTAAAGAAAAAGAATCTATCGAAAACAAAAAAGAATTTGAAAGAGAAGAAAAAGGATCTCTTGAAATTTCACAAATGATTGAGTTGACTAAAAAGATTGAATTACTGGAGCAGGTAAATTGTCAAATTAGACAAACAAATATAGAACTGGAAAATAAACTTGTTAATATAACTACCGAGTCTAAAACTCCCTGCATTAGTTCTCCTAATAAAAAGGCAAGCCCTCTCCCAATTCGTAAAGGTGGCAGAAATACAGCTTCAAAGATGAAGTCACCATGGAGCAATTTAACATCTGAATCTTCACAGCCAGATACAGAGAAAAAAACAAACAAGAATGAAGTTGCTAAGTTTGAGATGATTGTACAATCATTAAACAAAGACATTTTGGATAAAGAATATGCTTTATCTCATAAGGATGATTTAATAGCTGAACTCCAGTCAACAATTACTCTTATGGAAACAACAATAGCAGACCTGAAATCCTTGCAAGTAAAGTCTAGTAACATGGTAGATATTGGCACAGAAATGGTACATTTTGTTGCTAATAAAGTAGAGGAACCAATTACAAAGCAAATAACAGGTTTATCTGATGATACATTAGAAACACACATTGAGAAACAAGAGGCTGATTCAAAGAATATAACAGTACTAGAAGAAAAGCTAAATGTTGCTTTACAACAAATAAACTCACTAAATGAAGAAATTGAATTGGCCAATAAAAATATGATAAAGATTAAATCTACCCACAAATTGAAGTTAAAACAAATGCAAAAAACAATTGATAATTTTAGCAAAACTTCCGATGCTAATGCGGAAATAGTGAAACTTAATGAAGAACTACATCAGTTGTCACAGAAAGTAGCTGAACTTGAGGAAGAGAAAGGGAATTTACAGCTGCACCTAGTTGACTATGACAGTGGACGACGTAAGTATTACTATTTACTTATGATTAATAACGAAATATATTTTATAATTTGTTGTTTACATCTGTTATAGTCTTAGATCACATATTAAAACTAGATGCACAATCAACGCTCTTAAAGCGGCCTTTACCAAAAGCGTACATAGACCATTCGACAGTCGCATTCTAGACCTAACTCAAAATTTTCATATTTTTAAAGTAAGCTGTATACTCTGTTCTTTAAAGTTGATATTTCTTGAATCAAAATTTTGAGTTTGGTCTATATTTTACTGAAAGCGAAACTTGAGCTCAAAATTTTCTAAAAACGGAAGAAATTTTCATGATTCATAGAAGAACTAAAGTAACCGACATAGTCCAAAGAGTCGCCAAGCTCAAGTGTCATTAGGCAGGGCACATCGCCCGTAGAACCGATGGCCGTTGGGGCAGAACGGCTTTCGAGTGGCGACCGTGCACCGGAAGACGCAGAGTGGGCAGGCCTCCAACAAGGTGGTCCGACAATCTGGTGAAAGTCGCGGGTAGCCGCTGGATGCGAGCAGCACAAGACCGGTCGTGGTGGAGATCCTTGGGGGAGACCTTTGTTCAGCAGTGGACGTCCTATGGCTGAAGATGATGTTTTACTAAGAATGCGAATTGATTAGGTGCATATAGTGCGCGAGGCGAGCTAAATGTCAACATAAGTTCCTTTGAAAATTGCTTTTTCTTCTAAAACACATATACGTCAAATGTAAAGTCATCGCTGCCACTTTTCCGCTACGATTTAGTATGGAATTGTGTATCTATATTCTAACCTCTTCACCTGCCAGGCACTATTTTGACATTGACTGATACTGCCAGCTCAAAATGGCCGCCAGAAAATTTTGCGCCGGGCGTTTTAAACTATGAATTGAGCCGTTTTTTGTTAAATATGATGTAAAAAGTATAATTTTTCGTATTCCTTATAAAGTAATCTACCCGATGTTATACCTTTCGTAAAAGCCACAAGAATATACGTCTCAGAATCACCACCCTTTGAATATTTGTCTTCAGTTCTAAAACTATCGATTCATTCAATAAATTGTATTTCTGACATGATAAATTGATAAAACATGGAGTTACTGTCACCAAACCTCTTCAAGGTTAAGGTTAAGGTAAATAAATATTGGTAAAAGCTACTATTGTGAGTACTAACTGAGTTTTACTTTACTAATCTAATGTTAAGATGCAAGTTATGATGATTTTCTATAATTAGTACCTAAAATTGCAGTGACAGAATCTGATGTTTACAAGAAAATGATGGAAATGGAGAACTTAGCAGAGACAAGATTAAAAGTAATAAGTGTGTTGGAGACACAAAAATTCGAATTGGTGCAAGGTATTATACAATATTAACTAACTAATAATCTGCAAGTTATAAACTATTCCTGTGGTAGGTAGTATTTATTATAAATTGTTTAATTTAAAAATTGTTATTTCAGATTTACATATTTTGCAACAAAAGAATGTTGAAATGGAAGATAAGTTGGCTGATATGTCTCAACTTCATAATGAACAAGTGTGTACAGAAATAAAATCTGTTCAATTAGAAGAACAGATTGATGAACTCACTGCTTCTCGGAAAGAACTAGAACTTATAATAGAAAACCTAAAGTTAGACAAAGAACAACTTCATAGTACTATAAAAGTGATAGAAGAACAAAAAGAAGAAATGGCACAGAAGTTGGAAAGCTACATTCACGAAAACATGGCTCTTACTGATAAACTTGAAAAGTTAAGTGCTGAAAAAGTAAGTTCAGCAGAGTCTATAGAAATAGTAGAATCCCTTACAACACAAGAAAAGCTAGAGCTGGAAGAATACAATAAAGGTATGATGGATAATAAAGAAGAGCTAACTGCCAAAAATGACAATGAAAATAGTATTGAAAATTTGATGTACCAAGTTTCAGAATTAAATAAAAAGATAGAGTTGTTCACACAAGAGAGACAGGAAGTCATGGATAAAATGTATACAATTAATATCGAAAATGAAAATCTACACGACGAGATAAACCGGCTGACTGCTCATAGTCTTACTTATCAAAATAACATTGATGTATTAAACCAAGATAAACATGAGTTACAGTCGTTGAATGATGATCTAAGTCGTCAAATTGAAGAATTAAAACATGAGAGATTAGAAATAATTAAAGAAACAGCAGAAGTTGCGAAACCAATGTCAGTTGAAGAAACGCTAGAAGGATCAATTGATATGCAACAAGATGATAAAGGATCTGGTGAAAAGGGAGTCAATAGAAACAAATCAGCTAAACAATTAACTAAGGAAATTCTTAAACTAAAAAATACAATTAAAGAAAGAGAAGCAGAAATTGGTGATTGCCAAATGAAAATATTATCTCTTGAAGAACAACAGCAAAAGCAAAATGAATTAATGCAAACCAACGCATGTTATGAAGCTAAACTAAAATTATTGACTGGTGAAAATCAGTTGCTAAAAGACAAATTAGGGAAAGATAAAGATACTGAAGATAATTTAGAGCAACTAAAACAATCAAATGAATTATTAGAAGAAGAACTCCGTAAAATACGTCAAGAATATACAAATATAATCACAGTGCGAGATACTCGTATACAGGAGCTAGAAAATATATTGTTAGAGTATGAAAAGCAAATATTTAACTATGGCAATACATTACAGAATAAAGATAAAGAAATGGTAGAATATATTAACCAAATAACTAAACTGAATGATGTTTCCCAAAAGTTGAAATCAACTATTGAAGTACTCGAAGAAGAAAAATCAAAGGATCAAAATGCTGAAACTATAAAATCTCTAAATAAACAAATATCGACTTACCAGAAGAAACTGACAGAATGCGAAGAGAAATTAAAAGCTTTGGAAGAAGAGAAAAATCAATTATTGTCTATTAAGGTTGCTTTAGAAAATAAAAACATCAACATCGAAACAGAAATAAACAAATTACAGGAACAATTTATTGAAAAACAGAATCTTGTCAAAGAATTTCAATCACTGCAACAGAAACATTCCGAAGAAGTATCTAACGTTAAGCTCCAAGCTAAAGAACGTGACGAAGAAATACACGAAATCAAATTGCAATTAAGAAAAGAATCAATAGAGAACGAGAAATTGCGTACTCTTTTATTAGAAAAAGATAAAACTATCCAAGAGTATAGTAACTTAATTGAAGAAACAAAACAACAAATAATTTCAGTTTCCAATGATAAAATGCAATTATCAGAGCAATTCGCAACAGCTGAAACTAAAAATAAGGAATTGATGGAAAAGTTGAAGAAGTTTGCTGCAACTATAAAAAAGAAGTCGTCTTTGTATGTGGAATTAGAAAACCAATATCTGGAAGTCCAAAAACAACTAGAATCTAGAAATGAATATTTGGATCAGCTAACCATTCAAGTTGATACCCTTCCGACACTACAAGAAAAATTAAAACACGCTGAAGAAGAAGTTAATCGGTTTCAAACTCAAAAAGTTGCAATCGAACAAAAAGCTTCTCAAGAAGTGGAGCAACTTCGCGAAGAAGTAACAAAATTTAACGACGCATTAAATGTTGCACGTAAAGAACTGCATTTTGCTCAAGAAGATAATACAAAATTGAAAATGCAAGTAGATTCATTAAACAAGAAGTTAGTTGAACATGAAATAGAACAGAAAAATAATATTAACTTTACAACAAAAATTTCCACATTAGAAGCTGATTTAAGCCAAAAACAAGCGCACATAGTGGATTTGTCTCAAAAAGTAGAGAGTCAAGAACAATTGCTCAATCAATTGCAATTCGGACATGACGCAAAAGTACAGGAACGCGATTTATATATCGAAAGCTTAGAAACCGAAATAAGCAAATATAAAAGCCGCATCTGTCGCCTTGAAGAAAGTATATCCATCATGGAGGATCGGAGGCATTCCCTTGAACGTAAGGCGGATCAATTAGATAGCCAACTACAAGAAAAACAAAAAGCATATTCTGAGTATACCAGTCAGGAAGATGAACTAATAAATAGGCTAGCTGTACTTATAGATCATGATAGAGTAGTAGAAAAACAAATTCATGAAATTGAAGTTGAAAACAGGCAGTTGCAAGACAAAATACATCACATCGCAGAAGAGAATCAACGCCTACATAAATCTATTTCCGATATGCAAGAACATTACAATAATCTTATTGATAAAGCCAATAGAGCAGAAGCAGCTGAATCAGATGTCTTAAAGTGTCAGACGCAACTCCGTGATTTAGAAAATTTACATAAACGAATCACTCAAGACCATCAAGCAATGATAGCGAAAAAGAAACAAGATATTATTGAATTAGAATCGGAATTTAATACGCAAATAGAAAATGCTTTTAAAGAGAAGAAAATTTTAAGTGAAAAGTACGAAAAGATACTTGAGCATGTCAATCAATTAGAAAATAAGCTTCACGAGTATAGATACGAAAATGAACGAGTAAAAATTAACATGGAAGAACTCAATAGATTAAATCAAGAATTACTTGACAAGTCTGTGTCCAATGAGCAACCCGTTGCACCTGATTACACTGACCAATACATAAGTGAAATTAATAAACTAAATTCTTTGTTAAATAATAAAAACCAAGAAGTCTACGAACTTAACGGAAAATTGCAGACGATTCAAATGAATGGTGTGGCCGCTGTATCTAATTTAGAAAGCAAAATAAATGATTTAACTAGCAAATTGCAACAATCTACAAATGACGTAGATCAGCTTATTACAGAAATAAACAGACTAAAAGAAGACCATAATCAACTTCAAGAATTATTACTTCACAAAGATGAACAGATCAAAGAATTAAAAGATAAGAAAACAGTTACTTTTGAAATGAATATTCCTAAGACAGAAGGCATGATTATTTCATCTACAATAGAAGCTTTAAATTTTGAAACTCCAAATAAATTTGATGTTTCTGATTTAGAGTCTCAAATAGTAACCGAAGATTCACTAGCAAATCCAGAATGTCAACAACCTCGAGGCAAAGCTATTGAATCCGTACAAAAATCTTCTAATTTTGCACATGCTGAGATCACTGAGGAAATAATTGTGCCCAAAAAAGCCTATCTTTGTTACAAAGAGGACGATGTTGATGCAGTAACTGATCCGTTCAATTCAGACGAAGGATGGGGTTTAGGGGAATCGGAAGATACCGGCGACGTGGTACCAGGTCTTTCTCATCTAAATGAACAGATATGTCAGCTCCACAAACAAAATGCGACATTAAAAACTGATCTTGATGTAACAAACATAAAATTACTAAAAGTTATGAAAAAATTTAAAGAACTGAAATCTAGTAATGAACATCTAACAAGCGAATTGAAATTATCAAAACAATTGTCAGACTCTTCATTTTTAGACAATGCTATTGAGAATGAATTACGTGGCAATATTCAATCCTTAGAAAAGAAGATAGAAGAGCTTAGCTCTGAAATATTAAAAGAAAAACGTGAAAAAGAAGCAATCAAAAAACAAAATGAAGTTTTTAATTCTGCAAATGATAAATTGACAGAAATGAAAGAAAAAATGGATAATGAAATAGAGTTATGGAAGTTTAAATTTAAGGAAGTTAATGATAAAATGTCGACATTACAATGGAGTGAAGAAAATAAAGATTTACCAGATCATAAAGTCAGTACAAGCTCTTCAAATGTCAAAGATAACTTGGCGGAAGAGGAAATGGTTAAGCTTGAAAAAGAAAACGATGAACTTCAAATAATAGTTGATGAACTAACAACCAAAAACAACGAATTGTCAACTCTACAAGTAAACCTTCGAAACGAAATACATAATCTCAATCAACAGATACAACAACAACAACAACAACAACAAAACTGTAAAAACTGCGAAAGCCTAAACAATAGTACTAAAGAATTACAGAAGAAGAACACAGAATTGTTAAGTGATATTGAAGTTTTAAAAGAAAAGTCTAATAATTTCAAGGCCCGGTATAACGAAGCTGTACAAAGCTACGAGAATCTGAAAGCGGTCAATGAAAAATATTCTAGTGACGTGGAATCTGAAAGAAATCATATGACTGAGAAATTTAGTAACCTAGAAAGTTTATTAAAAACTGCACAAGAATCGGAAAGTGAAGCTAAAATAAGAATAGAATCTCTTATGGACGAGATCTATAATTTTAAAGAAAACATAAAATTGCAAAGTACGCATCAAATAAATAATCAAAATGAAAATATATTTTTATTAGAGAAACATTCAAAATTAGAATCGCATTGTTTACAATTAAAACAACATTTAGACGAATCAACTAAAAAGTTAGAAGAAGTTCAAACTCGAAACCAGGAATTAGATCGCAAAATAATAGAATATGAACAGCAATTGATTGAGTTGAATTCTAAACTGCAAAATCTTAGCACTGAGAAAAATCTGTTACTTTCAACTGTAAATGAATTACGATCTTCAATACCAAGTCAAGGACAAGAACGTACAACACTGCAACACGAACAGCAAATAGTTGAACTTAATTCCCAAATACAACATCTAAACACTGAAAAAGACAAATTACTTTTAACATTAGCTGAATTAAGTTGTCCATCAGTTTCAAATTCGGAATCTGAGCGTAAAATAATAGAGTATGAACAGCAAATTGTGGAACTCAGTTCTAAAATTGAACATCTTGATACTGAAAATGATCAGTTACTTTCAACTGTGGCCGAATTACGTTCCTCCGTTTCTAGTGCAGTTGATCAACGAGGATTTGAAATAGCAGAGCTATGGAAGCAGCATCTAGCGCAACGAGAAGCCGATTTCGTCAAAACAGAACAAGAACTTAGAGCAGAATTGAGCGCTTCGGAAGCTAAGTATGAGCAGCTTCTTGACAATATTCAATCTTCTAGCCAAGAAGAAACAGAAAAATTAATAATGATGGAGCAAGTAAACTCTTTACAGAATAAAATGCAAGACAAAGAAGAGCACTTACGCAATCTTCAAGATAAATATAGTGAGGTTATAAATCAATTAGACATCATGCGTTCAGAGTTAGAAGACGAAAAGGTTATGTACGAAAATAAATTACTCGCCCAACAAGAAGAATATGAAAAATTAATTAAAGAATTAAATCTTAAAAATCAAGAACTTACAGAGCTATATCAATCAGACTTCAAAAACATTCAAAATGAGCTCATGACCTCTAAAGCAAGAAACCACGAATTGATTAAAGAAGTGGAACAATTAAATAAAAATATTGAACAACTTGAAGTAACAATTATTGATTTAAATAATCAATTAAAAGCGAATGAAAGTGAAATTTATCAAAAAACTAATGAATTTACTATAACACTCGCGCAACGTAACGAAGAGTTTGACAATGTTAGAAAGCACCTGCTTGAATATGAAAAACGAACTGAGGATTTAACTTACGAAAAAGAAGCTGAATTGGCGGTCCTAAGATTGAAAATGCACGATCATACTAAAAGTTATGAAAACTTGCAAACTGAACTGAATGCTGAAAAATCTGGTTTAACTGAAGCTTTAAATTCAAAGATAATAGAATGTACAAATCTTAACAAACAGATTGCGGGCTTGAATAAAGCTCTTGAAGAATTCGCTTCTGAGTCTGCAGAAAAACAAACAGCTCTAGAGAATCAAGAATTAGAGATAGTGACATTGAAAGATGAGATATTCAGTTTGCAGCAAGCACTAAAGAAGTCCGCCAGTAAAATTGAAAAGCACGTTACTTTCGCGTCTGACACCAAAGTGAGTGCCGAAGGCGAACCCACAGATGAATTAACGAATAAAGAATTATTAGATGCAGTCCCAAGAGCTGAACTTGATTTGGCTTTGTATATGTTGCACCAGAGGGATGTAAGGTGTGAAGAGCTTACTATGGAACTCACACATTTGTTGGACGAAAGAGACACTCTTCAATTACGGCTGTCTGATAGCTTGCGTTCAAACGAAGACATGAAATCGAAGATAAAGTTGTCAGACATGGATATGTCTCCTGAAAGTCATGAAACCGGGCCAGAGTTACCGAGTTTCAGTATAGAAAAGGAGTCGCTGTTTGTGGATACACACCGAGGCCAGAGTTCCCGCAGCAGTAGCCTTAGTGACTTTGACCCAGAGAAACCGAAGCTGCAAGCTAAGTAAGAGGAAACTTTTGACCAAATTAATTCAGGTTTTTGTATTAAATTACATGTTTTCAATTGAAGATGTGGATTCTTGGCTTAAAACGTAAAAAATCAAAGAAGTACTTTTACCATAAATTACTTGAAAGACTGCACATACTTCCAACAGCATAGAGCGGCGAAGGGCTCACCACCTGTCACGCTGAGCACATGTGCAGTCGCTATTTGGTGAAAAGTGGACTATGGCAGAGGACTGCTTTTGCGGTCCTCATTGCCTAGTCTCTAATTAACCCTTCGGGGATAATAGTCGTGATAATATGTATGTATTTTATCATGTTTCTGTATGCTCTCGTTCCTTATATTTTTTTCCTATCCTAATAAGTTTTTCCGTAATTTCTACTAGGTTAACAGAGTTACGTAGCGTGAGACACAGTCGCGACGTCCGGTTTCGGCAAGAGAGCGAGCAGCGACAGATGGACTTGCGGCTGCTACAGCGCGACGTTGCCAACCTTCCGCCCGAGGCCGTCGAGCAGCTGGCGCAGGCCCACCACACTCTCTGTAAGTCCCGCAGCGCAATACTTAAAGTTAGACTCAGCTATAGAGTATAGAGCTATAGAGGGTTCTTCAAACGAGGCGTGAAGAAGCACTTTGTGGGCAGGCAGAGTGAGGGTGACTGATGCTACGTCTCTTACGCTGCACCAGTTGTCCTCGCGCCTGGACTTCATTTCCACTTAACATCAGGTGGAGTGGGATCATTTGCCGGGCTTAGTATATATAAAAAAAAAGAGTGACCAGTCATAGATGAACTTGCCGCTGCTACAGCGCGACATTGCCAACCTTCCGCCCGAGGCCGTCGAGCAGCCGGCGCAGGCCCACCACACTATCTGTAAGTCCCTCAGCACAATACTTAAAGATAGAAATAGCAATAGAGAGTGAGCAGCCACAGATGGACTTGCGGCTGCTGCAGCGCGACGTTGCCAACGTTCCACTCGGGCCGTTGAGCAGCTCAATCAGAGCCACCACAATGTCTTTGTTTTCTTAAATAATGTCTAAGCACGGTTTGCACATTCAAGTAAAAGAGATAGTAGTTCATATTTTCTTAGCGCAAAGCATATGATAATGACTGTTTATGAGAGTTTAATGCTAAATGATAATCTCCCCAAACCCTTTAAGTTTCAGTAATGATGTGGGACTTTACTGAGATCTCACACGGACTTCTTGAGTGAATTTGAAAAGTGATGTTGTACTTTTATGTTTTATTTGCCAACACTCATGCACGTTCACGAACACTTAAAAGTTATTAATCTACCATAATTTCAATTTTAAATCAGAGAAATCATAAATTTTAGAAAATAAAACTGCGAACATGACGCTTCACTTTCCCGTCTAGAAGTCCCCGCCACAATCTCTAATGCCCGATTTACACGTATTAAGTAATTTAGTAGTTAACTGAATTTTAACTAAATTTTAAGTGATTAAGTACATGTAAACACGGAATTTAGTAGCAAGTTGCAAGTTAAAATTTAGTTTACAACTAAAGAGCTAAATTAGAATTCTGTCTATTTTTCGGTTAAGTTGGTGGGCGGGGCTTGCCACTTGACACGTTTGGACAGGCAAAATTTAGTTAAATGCATTATATTTCGGACTTCTTGGCGGGAAAGTGAAGCGTCATGTCTGCAGTTGTTTTATTTTCTTTAATTTATGTTTTGTTGAATATTAATATGCAATAATGGTGGATTATTTACTGTTATGTGTTCGTGAATGTGCATGAGTGTTGGCAAATAAAACAAAACAGTGCAACATCACTTTTTAAATTCTCTCAAGAAGTCTCTCAAGAGATCTCAATAAAGTCCCACAGCTTTATTGAGTCTGAAGGGTTTTGGGTTTGATTAATTTACCATTAAACGTTCATTATCACTCATTTTTATTATCATCTACTTTATGAAAAAAATATTCACTTTATACGTGTAAATCAGCCATTAGATCTACGCCACACTTGACGGAAATTCTGACGCCGAACTTTCGTTGCGGTAAATCCGCTATTTAACATTGCAGCCACATTAAATATTCCTTGTCAGATTATCAGTCGACTGCCAACGCATATACGGTGTGATCTTACGCCGACGGAAGATGCGCGCGCGGACAAGACGGAACAGGCGCAGAGAGCGAGCGGTCCGCGATGCGCACGCGACCGATTTACCGTGTAGTTTGCCCGTGTTGACGTCAAGTGTGGCGTAAGGCCTTAGCCACACTTGACGGAAATTCCGACGCTGAACTTCCGTTGCGGTAAAAAGCCAAAGTGTGGCAAAGGCTTAAGACTTACGCCTTTGTCACATTTGGCAGAAATTCCGGCGCTGAACTTCCGTTTTTCACTACGCGGAAGATCGGTCGCTCCGTCGCGGAATGCTCGCTCTCTGCGTCTGTTCCGTCGTCCGCGCGCCGATCTTCCGTCAGCGTAAGACCCTTGGTACACAAGGCTACGCAAATATCCGATACTAATGTTGTATACTACATTAGTATCAAGTCGCGAGTATCGAGTAGCGCACAGTCCGTACACAGGGCTACGCAAATCTCCGATACTAATGTTGTATACTACATTAGTATCAAGTCGCGAGTATCGAGTAGCGCACAGTCCGTACACAAGGCTAAGCAAATCTCCGATACTAATGTTGAAGATATAGGCAAGGATATTTCTGCACCTCAGAAACATATTTAATATTTAATGATTGCTCTGCCATCTTGAAAATCGCCGCGACTTAAGTAGCGAAGATCTCGACTGGCAGGTAGCGCGAGACAAATGTCGGCGACGCGACTAGTGTACGAACCTCAATGGATTTGTATGGCGGTAGTCGCTTGGAGACTAAAATCGTCGAGTATCGGAGATTTGCGTAGCCTTGTGTACGAAGGGGCTAAGATCACACCGTATAAGCGTTGGCAGTCGACTGATAATCTGTCACGGAATATTCAAGGTGGTTGCAAAGCAATGTTAAATAAGGGCCACCGCAGACATGCTACTTTTAGCATCGGCGATCGGTGATTTTACGACTGTATCGATGCTGAATCACGTTTTGGCGACTGTCTGGGTTCGATCGCAGTATCGGAATTGTAACTGAATGACACACTGAACACTGTCGTGTCCAGTAGATGCCTAATTGATGCGACCGGGATCCGAATGTGTGCGGAGTGTAACGTTCAGACGCTGTGTCGAGCTTCCGAAAAGCGACTCATTCGCCGCGTTTGGCGTTTCTTGACTATTATATTCAATTATTATACATCACCATACGCCTATAAACGTCCCATGCTGGGCACGCGCCTCCCACATGAACAACAGCACGCGGGGAGTTGGGCCATGGTGGTGGGTTTCAAATATTTATGTTATAATTTTTCGTTTTTCAGCACGGGATTCACAGAGTACTTCAACGGTGCTTCTAAATTGGCTACGGGGAAAGAGTACGCCTAAAGTAGTGCATATGTGAGTATGGGTTATATTTATAAGCCGATATACATGTTAAATTAGTAATGGCCGTCCATTAATCACGTGAGTCTTGAAAGGGGGGGGGAGGGGGTTCGGCAAAAATCACGAAATATCACAAGGGGCAGGGGGGTTTAGTAAGATATCACGTGTATTTATTTTTTCATCAAACGCGCGATTTCTAAACCGAAAGCGGCGCGTGTAGTGTAGTGTGAGTGTGACATTGACTCGCCGCGCCGTTGAAAAAAAAAAACAGTCTGCAACCTTTCTGTCTAGACATTTTTATCATGCGGTCCTTAGTTTTCTAGAATAAAATTAGATAATACTTAATATACCTGTTCTAAAAAAAATATTCAAAAAAAAATTAGACTCTTTGTAGGTACTAAAAAAATACACGTCATTTTGGGTGGGAGGGAGGGGTAGTCTTAAACCTCACCACGTATCACCAAGGGGGAGGGATTACAATATGCTAAAAAAACATGACGTGATTAATGAACGGCCCCTAACCGACCATGGATTAGAATTGTGGATATATAACTTTAACAATAGTATTATAATTTCGAGGCGTCGGTAGCCGAGCAGATAGATGTTCGGGTTGAACACGAGAAATCGTGGTTCAACCCCCATAGCGCCGTTAGACTACTGTCGTGAACCCTCTCCTACACAGTCATTTTAGATTAACAGGATGGGTTAACAGGGCTATTATTAATGTGTGAATGCACATCAATAATAATCTTTTCTTAAAAATACAATAAAAATAATGTGAATTTTTTATTTAATGTTAGTTGCGTTTATTTGTACCTACTACTGTGTTAGACTGTTTTGCATTTATGTTTGACCAAAATTTTCCACCACCCTTCAACGACACAATTGTAAAATGTTTGCAGAAACATTCCTTTATAAATTGTGCACTTAAACGAACTTGCCAAACATATTATCAATTACCAGGATTAGTATCACCATAACGAAAGTGTAGCTTTAAGTAGCAGCAGCTATGGCACTATAACTCTACGTGGACAGTCCTGCCAAGTCTTTGTATGCTAAGCCTCGATTGCACTAAACGAAATGAAAATGTTTTCCATAATCTTCTTCCTCTACTTAACTTTACAATGTATTGTTCTTCCCTTTACTCTTTTGAAAACCTACTTTAATATATTTCTGAAAGCAGGCAGGACTAGAGGCGAGCGTACTTTATGCCATTCTCTTCTACACTGTCCAAAAGTAGCTCTATTAGTGTACATAGTCGACGACCTCCGTGGTCGAGTGGTTAGCAAGCCGGGTCTGGCGTCGCGCCATCTTTGAGGGCCCGTTCAATTCCCGGTCGGGTCAATTTAGAGAAAAACTGTTTTATTAAATTGATTTCGGGGCTGGGTGTTTTTTCTATGTTTATGTATATTTATCCTCTTGGTCTAGATAATTGGTGTGAGCCTAAACCAATTTAATTTTTTATTTTATTAGTGTTCAGTAAATGATGTTTGCTGGTATGTCATTGGTATGATTTGGCAAGTACGATCGATACGATTCGATTTACGATGCATTCCTTCTATTTAGACGTCTCTGTGACTTCATTCATTATTTGAAATTGTAATCATCTTTTGTTTTTTTTTATTGATAATAATACTATAGGTATACCTAACTCCTCCATTGAAATAATGTTGTACCCACATGTTTGATGGTACTATTTGAATGCGCTCATAGTATTAATTTAATATTGCTTATAATTATTATGAACTTTCTCGAAATGTGCCTTCTCATTCATAAATTGGTTAAATGTTACCAGATTCGATGTTAAACACAATTCATTGGTATAAAAAAATTGAACTTGTATAATTTATGTATATAATATAATAACTGATCTGGAGTGGGCAAGGATCATTTGTATATGACATTGTAAATTTGTTTTAAATAAACGTTATTTCATCATGTTAATATTGTTTCTGTTGCCACGCCTAACTCCTATATGACACCTCAGCACGCTTTAAAACACCAATAGTCCTATTAGGTCTCAAAGTGCAGAACCACCAACACTGCAGCATAACGGAACCGTGACTGTCCCACTGCTCAATTAGATTGCTCAACTAGTAGAGCAGTTGACATTGTCCTGCTGACATAGTTTATATGACCGAATATTTTATACTCGATAGCTCAACGATTTATAGCTCAACTCAGTTGTTGTACTGGCCACTTATAATTTATTTAATAGAGAATTTATTTATCCTGTTTGGATTATATAACACTACCTCAGGCATCAGCTTGTCTTAATAAGAATATTTGATATGTTACCAACTTGAAATATTAATAATCACCTTAAAAGAGGCAAAAATAATGATTTATCCCCTTGCCTGTCACGAAGACAAGTGGTTGCTAACTATTGAAATTCTATTATGTCTGGTATCACGACAACTGAGCTCTTATAACAGTAAAGGATGCAACAGTAAAAACAAGTGTTCATTTTGTAGGTTTTTTTTATTGTTTCTTTTTAAGTATTTACATCTCAACTTCTCAACTGTCTTACAATCCAAAGATACTTAAATTAGATACCTTATAATCACATATAAAAAATCAAACTTACGCATTTTTGCTTGTCATAACATATTTAGAATCTTGCTTCTTATCATTAATTTTATAAACTTAGTACAGTGCAATGGATAGCAAACATCACTTTTTTGCAATATGCTCTTACTATTTACATCACAGGAAAACACCTTCCCGACGCTTCTAGAAAACTATCTCATAACAAAAGTACTTAAATTTCTTATTAAACTATATCGAAAAAGCCAGTCCAAAGCCAAATAAGAAGCATTAATTAATAAGACTAACTTTTTAATGCGTATATTTTCCCACATAATTTTACATACAAACTTAAGTATAATAAAAATGTTTATTCTCTTTAATGTCAAGTGTTTATACCCAACATAGATAAATGCAGGCATATTCCACAACCAAAATAATGTGAACTTAAAAAATAAAGTATCTATAAACAATATAATATTCAGAATATATATTTACTGCTTTTTTAGGTTTCATTATAAAATATACCTTGCATTCAAATTAGCTACATAATTTTATCGCTAACGTTATAAATATAATAGTGTTACTTATGGCACCACATGCTTAGAGCATATTTATATTTAGTTGTTACAATATGTACACCACATATTTCTATCTACATACATCGCAGATCGCAATAGTTAACTGTTTAGGATAGTGCAGCTGTTTGGAGAAAAAAACATGTCATTACCTAATGTATAATGGCGGACTCCGTCGCTTTACCAGTCTAAAGGTCAAAATCATTTGCACACTGCGTCGTCTATTTGGTACGGACAGGTACCCGGGCGGGCGGTGCGCTTCATACGAAAATCGCTGCAAAGTGGTAAAGCGGCGGTGACCCCGACCGAACCTATGTAATGTTCTCCCACATTTTATTTGCTTGCCTTCCCAATAAACTAATGGAAGACATTGGAGTGATTCCTTGTTAACTTACTTATATAATAAATGAACTAGTAACTAAAATCGGTGTAATGATGAACAAAACAATTATGTACAAAGCATAGGTATTGTTACCTACTCCACCCGTACCTACTTATAGATATAAAAGGATTACTTAAACCTGACGAATTTATCACAATATTAATAGTTTTCATGAATGTGAATTTAATCGTTGAAACATTAAGTACAAGTTATTAGCACTGTTTAGTTGTTTACATCATGACTATTGCGTATGATTTATTTCCAATGTTTGCATAAATAGGAACGATATTCTGATTTAAACGACTAAATGCAGTTCTATTCTATACACTTACCAATGATCCCTAAATCACATTTTTTTAAATTTTCTTATAAGATATTTTAAAAACTTTACATAGTAACTCCTAAGTTAACATATTATGACTGGAAGTGACTATGATATGAAGTTTGACAACTTTTCAATTCTATCACAATTAAAGTTAAACTATCATTGTTGGTATTTCTCATCAAACAGGAACAAGATTAAAATTATTTCCCTTATAACTAATTAAGAGAATCCTCTAAATTGAAAATATACAGCCCTTTGCCTACGTAAATCCTATTAAATTATGGTTATTTTATAGATATATAATTGTATATATATATAGGTTGAAGAGATGTGCAGTAAATGTGAATGTATTTATTTTATAATCGACTGTAGTGGTTTAGAAATATAATAACAAGTGAAATAATATTAGATTTTTACAACATTAAAAAGCGTAATTTATTGCCTTCCCCCGAAATAGATGGAATCTGTTCGAAATTTTGTATTTACAAATACTAATAAAAAATTACGTTGGCTAATCATTGCGTGGATCTTTAAAAAAAATATATGTAAGGTTCGCAACTGAATTTCCAATTTATCATTAACCATTAACTTATTACTGATACAATTGAACTTTATAAATTCATCGTAAATCATACTCGCTAACTTATATATAATTAGGAATTTATATATCATAAACAATACTATTCTACTATGATAGGGTCTATCATAATAACTATTTATTAATAATGACAAGCATCTGAAGTAGTAGATCAGTTCATCATTGAAATTAAGATATTGCGAAGAGCTAACTTTGGTCCCATTCGATTACAATGCTTTATGTAATGTTATGACTATGTGTAACAGCTAATTTTATTTATAAAAAAAAATTGATAGCGCCAAGTGAAACTGAAGCTTATGCCTTAAAAATATAGAGGTAGATTGTAATTTCTAGAACCGTGTTACCATTTCCGAAAGATTGAACTCGTCCAGAGCGTCGACAGTGGGCGGTGGTCCAGGGATCGGCCTAGAGGAGCTTGTAACATAGACTGTCCCTCGGAACGGCGTAAGATAGTATATTGTCAAACATCTCAAGCTGTCTCAGTCGTCGAGTACGCGCAGTACTCGGGGCTCACGTTGTCACCGCACTTACCCTATACAACGAACAGTAAGTAGGTACCTACGTTAGACACATGCCATTGTCAGTCTTACTATCAGTCCTTCATCGCGGTTGCACGCCTAACGTTCATAGTTTAAAGTAGTCTCGTACTAACGCACCGTAGTTAAAGCAATAGTTCAGTTTTCCGGTTCAGAAGTGCACGTCTCTGACGTCGGTGGGGGTGGCGGCATTACTGTGCCCCTTGTCCGTGCTGGGAGGGGGGGTCCAACCCGCCGCCTCCCTGCGCTGGCCGTTTGGGACCGCGATGGACCGCTCCTCGATCATGTTGTCGACCATCGCTTCGATTTGTTCCAAACATGTTTGAAGGCAGTCCTGTGACAAAAGAATTCCCATTGAAGTACTGGCACATCTAGTAAATATGCTTATTTGAGGCTGCAAATGCTTTGTTAGAAAATAGCAATAAATTACTGTTATATGACAAAAATTGTTCAAAAAGTTTTTAACCACCTTGTTCTAAGTTTAGTTTTTACAATAACGACAATAAAACAAACAAAAAAGCTTTTGTTTGCTCTTCATTTGTCTTTAACGCTGACCCATATCAGATTTTGTTAGTGGTGATCACCTACCGTGGCGAGTTAATGGTCCATAGAAAGCCCATACTTACTGAAAAGTACAATACGAATACATAACAATGTATAAAACTAACCAAGTCAATGCGGGTGAGTTCTTGCAAGATCGGCAAATGGCCATCCAACCCGAGCCCGCGCAAGGCGGCGGCGATGCTACAGGCAGCCAGCGAGCTCGCGGAGTACAGAGTGAACTGGTAATCTGTAACAAAAGAAACGGAACTATGAATACAAACTCCAGAGTAAACCACTAAGACCTACTGCTAGTAGACTGCAAGATTATAATCTTGGAATAGGTTACCCTAAGACGTAGTAGCTATTATTTAATCTGTGTCTTAGGTGATTTTCATTTACATGTCTAACTAACATTGCCTGCTATGCTTAAACGAGTAGGGATTACAGCAATGTTGTCAAAATTTAAAATGAAAACATCTCATCAGGTCCTAAAAACCAGCTCGTTTACAAGCTACAAAAATAGGTGTTAATTAAACCCTATATTTTACAGATATAGGTATAACGGAAAGATAAAATATAGTGATATTTTCCTAAATATGTAACTAAAGAGATCATTATTCATTAATTTCCATAAATATTGTTTCTATATTACTTTTATTATGAAGACTAGTAGGTATTAATTTACTAGGTACTGTTTCTATATCTAAGACCTATCTCCAACATTCCGAAAACATATACCTAAGTAGCTCGTAGATTGTGTCAATACGTTAAGGCTGCGAATGTAGATATTAGAAGAGAGGCACATCCGGCAAAGGCAAGGCACGTTGCTTTCTCGCTCGCGCAGATTGTCAGGCCCTCTGGAGAGTTTAGCCTCAAAGGAGCCGGCAGCCGCCCTCACGACCGCATTCCACAACCCGCGCCCGCGCAGCCGATTCACTCGAATATTTCTCACGGGCTTACTTTGGCGAAACCATTATGTGTATGATGTTATGCGGTTGTACGTACTTGCGTCGCTATAGGTACTCACCGTGAGTGAACCAATTTGGGCTTGTCTCATGTTAAGATAATTTGTTTTTCATGTGAAAACTGTTTTTATGGTACCGAAGTAATTAAATTGGAATTGGAGATTACACGGCCAAATTAACGAGTAATGCTTTCATGAATATTGATTATTACAATAATGATTTTAATTGTTGTCTTCCGAATTTTGTAATTTGTAAGGTTAGGATTTGTTTTACTTTTGCAACAATAAAGCAGTTCATTTTGTATGTGTATACTTAATTGGTTAAATAATAGGATAAACATTATCATTAGTTTGCTTACATGCAATAGTTTAGCAGGAAAATCGGCCGTTTGGCCTCGGCCACAACCTAATATCTAAGCCGATTTCCATAAAGCATCATAATAATATATAAATCTAAATGTAACACTAGGTTAAGGTAGGTACCTACGTAGTTACTACTGCCATTAAAGAGACTTGCCTGTTCCCACGATATTACATGAATAATCACAAACAGACTGGAAAATCACAAATAGGTACCCAACAGACATGAGGACTCGCACAAAGCGAGTGAGGCCTTCAAGGGGCTTCTATTCATCATTAAGTAAACTCCATTATGCCGGCCCAACGTATGGATATCGAACACTCTTTCAGCTCATTTAAAAGATTTATTTTCATTTTTTTTGCATGTCGGCATACCCGAGATAAAGGGAACGGGCGGAGGAGTAAAAAGAATGAGATGATACAATGAGAGCGGCCGCTCAGCCGGGCATTTGCATAATCTGATGCTAATCAAACGGCGAGCGCCCAACCGCGCCGCCGCAGACGTGCTTTCCGCATTCGTATAGCTTTTCTCGCTCTTATCAATAACGTGGCCACACGAACAGCTATCAACTATACCACACACACACGGAGCGGATGCGATGGCCGACTCACAGTAGAGCTAGTACTTTGAACTATTGATTTAACATGACTACAATTCAAGGCTTTCATGAAAGCAACATTAGGCAGGTTAGGCACTAGGAACTAGATACAACTAAAAGAAAAACTAAAAGTTTAACAGAGTAAGTATCAATAGCTAGATCCATAGATGACGCACACTTTTCTAGATTAGATACTAAACTTGATGAAGATACTCTTCTTGTGTGTCTTGGAAAAAGCTATTTTTACCTCACTAAACTTTATGACAGTAGGTAGTCTAATGTGGCGTGGACGTGGCTATAGAATAGAACCCAATAGGACATCTAGAGTGACCAACCAACATCCCACTGCAATACCGAGCGACGCTGACACTCAGTTATAAACAAACCCTGACACTGAACAGAAACAAAGCACTCAATGGTAGTTCTTCAAGTTGGCTCACCAGCAGCGGTGACATAATAGTTCCGTTGCCCTTGAACGTGGAGCAGATGCGGTAACAGCCGTCGATGCGGGCGTCGGGCGCCCGTCGCGTCGCCGTCGCTCGCTCGTCTATTCGCGAGGTGAACGCTCCGGCGAGGCCGCGCCGCCTAACCGCGCACCGGAACAAACACCCGCGTGGCCCCCGCACAACACTCGCATGTGGAAACGGCCCGATAAGATACCTGCCCTCACGCAACGCCGCCGTCCACAGCCCACAGTATCACTCGTGTAAAAGCGCAACCACCGCTTTTCTGCTCATTTTAAGGCATCGACGACGACTGCCCGCGAGAGCTTCGACCATAAAACTTTTTATTAAAAAATAGCACAATTTAAATACCCGGCCGAGCTTTCAGAGACATGTCAGCTTTAAAATAACCATTACGAATTTAATATCCAGACGAGTTATTATTCCAGAGTAAATTGTGCCATTCAAATAATGACACATAATGCGGGCTCGCTCGACACCGCGAAACGTATGCCAACTACGAGGTCGTCGCTTTAGGGCAGTGGTTAGCGCCCTCTTTACTTTAAATTGGAAAAACGACATTCGAGCAATTTATTGAATAAATTTGATACTTCATAGGATGGAAACCATGAGCAAAAATAAAGATGAAACCTCTTTTATGGTCTTGAACAGAGCTTCCATCGGCGGCGAGCGACTAGCGAGACGATATCCGAGGAGCGAGTGAAAAGAGTTGGAGCGTGAACCTCACGAATAAAAAACAAGACAGCGGCGGCGAACAACAAAAACCGTTGCACAAAAACATATGATCCCATGAGGGTCGCGGGGCGCGGGCGCGGGAGTCCCGAGGCGTGCTGGAATGCGCTCGGGCGAGCGGCGTGGGAGGCACTGCCGCCCGCCGCCAGGGTTGTCAGGTGCGATATTCAAATTGTTCCCGAATTTCCAATGTCACTAACAAAAATGTCTACCTAGGTAGTAAGAAATAGTTGTAATTTCTTACAAAGCTGTTGTTTTTGCTTCTTACAAGGGTTTTTTTTATCTGGAATTTACTTTCTTATCTCCGAATTCCATTGAAAATAAGAAAACTTAAAAGAAAATCTGATATTTCGTTAGGTTAGCTCTGTTCTTAATTATTATTTTCAAATTGGGTACAAACCGGTCGCACTACACACACTCAGTCCTCCCTAACCCCCTCACTGTAAACAATACTATTCTCATCTCGACTCGAGCCGCAACTGCTGACACTTTGTGATTCTAAGAATGCTAATCTTTATCAAACACAGTAGGCCCTTTACAAAGTTTAACTAAATCATTAGTTTCAGATTCAGAGATCATGCAAACATCTGTGTATGTAAGCACCCTAAAATTATGGTTTACCTATTGTATAGAAGAGACTACAATTCACGTTTTCTCACACAACTCCCAGATGATTGGGAAATGTTAAGGTTCACTGACATGACGGAGACGACAAACGCACGAGACGCCGCTCGTGACACGGCGAGGTATCTAGATGCTAATTACCGTCTGCCGCAAACAAAACCGCTCGGCATTAATTCAAACTATGGACGTACATTACTTATGGACGAAAATACCGCTTCACGTCTAATACGTGAACATTGTTACCGGTAATTGGAAGTTTTACCTAACTAAATTTAATGAATGTAACTACGTGCTATGGAAGAGTGGCTTAACTACAATTAATTCCACCAAAAAGGCTGCCTCAGCATTACATAACGGAGACAAAGGAACGTATCACGACCGACTGACGCTTGGTTTTCAGTGGTTGCCATGAGTGGGATGGGAAGCTAGAAGAAGGAAGATAGCGCGCCCATGCTGTGATAGTCCGTTCGTCGCCGTTTACGACACCCAAGAGAAAGAGATTGGTTCGTAGGTCCACCATCCAGCCCTGTGTTACATCTCTGAAATTCATCATGGGGTGCAGGTAGGGTTGTCAGGTCGCCAAACCTAATAGCCGGACAGACCAGCCGGTTTGCCCGGACATTTGTGAAAAAGGCCGAACACCCTACATTTTCGGGAGCAGCAGCGACCGACAGTCGACTCGCCTGCGCTCGGCCACGCTCGGGGTTCGCTCGTTTGCGAAATGTAAAACAAACCTAACAAAAGCCGGACAAGTCGGACACCGTTTATTTTGGCCGGACACGCAATGAAAAAGCCTAACTATGTACGGCTTTTTCCGGACGCCTTGCAACGCTAGCTGGACGTTCACGTAGACGAAGTAGCGGGCGGTCCACTAGTTTGTTAGTTATTGAAAGAGGCGCGCGGACTGGCTCATTAAAAGAATACTACCACCCTCTTCCCTTGAGTGTCGTAAAAGGCGATTAACGGACTAAATACTGCACATGCATCTAACATCATAGAACGGCGATGGGCTCACCACCTATCACGCTGAACACATGTGCAGTTGTAACTTGGTGAAACGTGGACTATGGCAGACGACTGCTTCTGCGGTCCCCATTGCCTAGTCCTTAACTAACCCTTAGGGGATAATAGTCGTTAGTCGTGAATCTATGTATGTATGTATGTAGAAGCTCACCTCTTGCCGCTAGAGATGAAGGTCTGCGCGTGCCGCTGCACCATCTCTGTGCTGACCAGCCCCTGCAGCGGCAGCCGCGTGATTCACATTCACATTACGACACCCAAGAGAAGAGATTGGACGTGCTCGGGCCGCTAGTTTGCTATAAACGTTCTCGAAGCTCACCTCTAGCCGCCAGCGCGATGAAGGTCTGCGCGTGCCGCTGCACCATCTCGGTGCTGACCAGCCCCCGCAGCGGCAACCGTGACAGCAGCAACGTGATTCACATTACGGCATCCAAGAGAAGAGATTAGACGTGCTCGGGCCGCTAGTTGGCTATAAACGTTATCAAAGCTCACCTCTAGCCGCCAGCGCGATGAAGGTCTGCGCGTGCCGCTGCACCATCTCGGTGCTGACCAGCCCCCGCAGCGGCAGTCGCGACAGCAGCAGCGGCAGGAAGTCGTGCGCCGTCACGCCGGCCACGTCCCACTTCAGTTTGGACAGCACCAGCAGCTCCCACGTCTGTTGGCAACGAATAGGTTCGGTTAATTAGGGTTACGCCGGCCACGTCCCACTTCAGTTTGGACAGCACCAGCAGCTCCCACGTCTGTTGGCAACGAATAGGTTCGGTTAATTAGGGTTGATGGTTGGTGGCACACTGTCTCAAACAAAGGAGGTACTTGATATGAATGATGGAAGCCTTTGCCTAACAGTAGGACAGACGTAGGTTATACTTTTATGTATAATAGACTGAAATAAAGGACTGACTTGGCCCGTGCCGCTTCTTACGCAGTCACCTCTTAGGGTGGATTTCACCAAACTGGAATAAGACTTACTCTTGAGATTAGTCTAAACAAATGCGGCGTTTAATCTAGGTATAAGACCTATTCCAGTTTGGTCGAATCCACCCTTAGAGCAGTAGTATTTTACTCTTACTATGCAAAATTCGTATGGAAATTTAATCTAAGAATTGATAGTAAGGCCCCGGGCTGTCATCTATCTATAGTATTGTGGCACCGAATGGTAGCTTAACTCAACAACTGCCATGTGAGATGGCGCTGGTGAGCAGTCTTTATTACCGACTTTACGAAAAAAGAATACTTACTTAATTAAAAAACTTTTAACCTTTTCTTCAAGTGTTAATGCTACGAATGAGTACCATCTAAAGGTAGATTTAATACGTGCTTGCACGTTGTTGGCGACCAGAGAGTCTGAGGTATGGTTACAAAATAGTATACGGATAATTTGTATTCTAGTTGTATTTCAATTATAGTTAATTTTAATTTCGCCTTATTAAGTGTTGACATTATCAGTAGTTAACAAGCGGACGTTAGCCAAACTGATAGGTACCTATGCAAAGATACATGCGTAAGTTTTTTTTAGGATAACTTCATTATGTATTGTTTAGGTATTTTAAAATATCAATGGCGAACAAAGATGTTAATTAATTGTTCCTAAACTTATCGGAAGAAATATTAAAACTGATTTCGATAGTAAATTGTACCTAGATTTTAACCGTTACATAAACCAGCTGTAGTTCATTTAAAAGGGCATTGTATGTTTCCTTGAATGCAAGATGTTTGTGACTCATCTGGGAACAAGAGCTCGACAATAAGAGAACAACGGATTAGAGCTGTTACAAGAAAGTGTTGAGACTCTAGGACAATAAAGTGGCTTCCCGCTGGTACATCCGTCCTATAATCGTAAACATTCCAAGTTTCGACTTCCCGGAACGAACGCGTAGGTACAACCCACAGTATTGTGCAATCAAACGCACAAATCGAGTAGGTATGCACAGTTTGCCACAAATGGACGAGAGACTCACATTTGCACAAAGTCATATCAAAGGCATTCCGAAAACACAGTTTCATAGCCATTGTAACGCAGCTGATTAATTAACGATCACTAAAGAGGGAGCATTGTTCGCAGTAGGTTTCATCTGCATTTTTAAACAAGCAACTTTTGCAACTTATCAGTTTTGTTATTCCGTTGACATCTACAAATAAAGCTGACCTAGATTAAATTAATTAACGTTTTAAAGCTAAGCGATGTGCCTACGTTACTGTTGCTGATATCGGGTCGGTTAATTTTATGAATAACTCGATTTTTTGTGTACACATACGCACACACACGTAAGCGATGCATGTCCGTTGACAGATAATACTCATGTTTACTTAACTCAATCGGCGGGGTCGACAGCGCGCTACTCGCCCGTGCATCCCGCCTACGCGGCTTTGTGTCTCGCGCCGAGGAATTAGAGTCTGTTGTCGTTTAGCAGGGCACTGTGCTTAGGGCATCTCGCTTTTGGAATCGACCAGCTTGTGAATGAATGAAGTCTCATCACTGGAAGTCTAAAATCGAAATAACTCCGAGTGTCAGTGTGAGACGTTACTTTGTAGCGTCGACACTCGTTTGAGGTAGGTATGGTTCGTGGAACATTACGTTTTCTCAGATATCGCGGCTATAAATCGGTTGAATAGATATTAGATGAGCAAAAGCTGTTAACCGTGCGGTGGTATGCGGGTCGACCGCGAAACGAAACTGCCTTTCGGAGAAGCTACGACCGGTTGAAGAACGCGAAAACAATGCGCTCATAAAGCATTCACCGCAGATGGCGTTGCACGACGCGACGCCAGACGGATGCGTGAATGTGCGCGTATCTGCCCGGGCGGTTGTTAGTTAATAAAATATTCAGCATACGTATATGACATCACCCTGCCCGCGCGAGGCATCAGCTGGGTGAGCGCGAGTGGTGCAGCGGAGGCAGGCGCGGAACCCGAGCCGGAATGCGGCGGGCATGTTTACGGGCTGGTAATCATTAGAGGAGGCGGAGCGCGGCAGCGGCCACCGAGCCGCGTTACAGCCAATAAAGCGAGCTATGCAAACAGCCCGCGCCGCCCGCGACGTACTCGCTGAATTCCACGCTCGGTTCCCATGCTTTATCCAATTTCATCGAACGGTCAACGGTGTGACTGCGCTGCAGTTAAAATCGAACAATGAGGCCGGTGTCGCGTGGCCACCTACACTCCTGAGACTAAACAACTTCGGAATTTTCCAGATGCGGATAAGAACACGCATAACCGGCCGGGCAGTCGTTATTAAAATCGCGCAGCACACATTCGAGAAACGAGACTTCGATTAACTTAGCTCAATGACTCCGAGCCAGCTCTTTGCGAACGCGCATAGCTCCATTAGCTCCCTACCGAGAAGGTTTAGGATTGCTCGTAAGTCCCTTTCACTACATCCTGAGGGATTTTTCTCTCGTAACTTTGATACTTATCTGTCGGAAGCCTGGCACTGGTCAGGCGTTGAATACTAAGCAACGCATGAAACGTGCGCGGCATGCAAAGAAGTTACAAGGCTTACGTAAGACAATCCATTTGCGAATATTTTTGTAATGACTAGTGATTTTATAATTTCCATCATCATGTTCTGTTACTATGCGCTGTGATGGTGGATGTGAACGGTATTTTATTGAAGAATGCACACGGCGCGGCGGCGGCGTGCGTCGGCCGTCTGCGGCACAATGGCCGGCCGTCGCGATTCACCTGACCACAAAATTTTAATTTTTTCTGCCGACGAGGTTGCTTTCGTCGTCGCCCGCATAGGCCGACTTGCCCGACTGGTATCCTAGTTGGAATTTTATTACCATCAGTGGTAGATTTACTCGTCATTCTGCTATGGTTAATCGAATAAAAAAAACTTTGGTCGAGCGTCGTTCTTTCCACATTCAAATAAAATGCGAGGGGCTATAGGTATTGAAGAGAGCTAAGAAAAAACGCAGCTGATCATAATGATTATGTATCGCTTGTTCCTGTGGGAGCCTTGCGCCGGAAGCCGGCGGGTCGTGCCGTGAGATCTGCAAATAACCGCTCGTGCTAATATGCTCATTCCTTACATTATAAACAATAGGTTTCACTTCCTTTTACTCATACTCATGAGTTATGGCGAACTTGACGTAGGTGTGAAAATAAAGCGCTCATATTTTAGCATGCTTATTTTTTATTACACATTGTGTTTCGATACTGTAGCCAACGAATTATTCACTTTTAAGGGAATTAACAGTATTAACTTTGAGTCAAATGATAATGTTTTATAAGTATTATAAAATGTATCTTGTACTTACTTAAAGTATTTCATGAAGAAAACAATAAGTAGTGTCATAGTAATATAAATATAGATTAGTTAGCTGTTAGTGATTTTATTTATTTATGTAATGTTGGTTCAAATTGTCATAAATATTACTTATTTAACAAACTTACAACCCTACTTGGAAACAGTAGTGTACCGAAAAACACAGAAAAAGATATGACATAACCCTTACCTCCTTAAGGAGGTATTATGATAGCAAGGCTTTATATAGTAAAGGGTAAAGTTTGTAAGTTTAGATATGAAAAGTAATCTCTGTCCCCTCCGTAAGTCAGAAATCAAAATTTCTTTCACTTTTATTTAAAATGGACTTTCGGTGAGGACGTAGTATACATTTTGTAACGCCATCGTATAGGTTCCTGTAAAATAATTTAGTTTAAGCGAACGAAATGACGTGCCGAAACTAGTAACAAATAAAAACGATGCTGTCTTAAAAAACAACATCTACAATTTAGCATACCAACGGTCGAATCTTGATGGAAAATGATCCGGTGTGGGGCCTCATTAAACGACCGACGTGCAAGCGAGTGAGCCATCGATATTGAATTTTCTCTTTTGACAAACTGCACCGCGCTCGTAAACGTACGCTTGAAATATAATGAACGCCTATAAGTGCGGTGGTTTGCATGCGAGTGCGAGCGTTTATGGCGAAGGAGACGAGCGCGGGAACCAAGGCTGGCCGGGATGCCGGGGCCTCCTCTTTTTGCTCAGAACCAGTGTGTCCACGGCCGAGCGACGTTCTAAGAATATTCGCTATGCGCTTGCGCTTGCGAAAGTTCAACGCATAAACCGTGTACGTATATACGAGCGACACGGTCACTTATATAAGTAAGTACTCCGAAAGTCCGTAGGGGTGGAGAGGTACATGTGTGATTTTTTTATCATTGTTTCCTTATTTTTATTTAAAATTAAGATAAATCCGGAATCATCATCATTATAAAGTTATGTCGCCGTTTTCCTCTGTATGTGGCACCGCACTATTCTTCTAAACCACGCAATGGATTTTCATGCGGTTTTTTACTAAAATATAGAGCGTTAACTGAGGATGGTTTTTGTTTATATTAAGTAGATATATTTTTTTAAATGGCTGAACTATGACGGTCTAAGTTAGAGTGGACGAAGGCGCGGGCGGGCCGCTAGTATAATAAAATTATAGTGTAGGAGCTTAGTATATTATAATCCCTCTGGAAATTTATACGGGATCTTTGGCACTATTTTACTACTAGATTAATGAAGCATTAAAGACAAAATAGAACCTAAATAATTCGGTTTTGATTCTATCTAGGTACTTAGTTTTCGTTAGAGCCTAAAGACATTACCGGAAGGCAATAATCCCTCTGGAAATTTATACGGGATCTTTGGCACTATTTTACTACTAGATTAATGAAGCATTAAAGACAAAATAGAACCTAAATAATTCGGTTTTGATTCTATCTAGGTACTTAGTTTTCGTTAGAGCCTAAAGACATTACCGGAAGGCAGAACAACGTTTTTTATAGCTAAGAGAAAAAGATATCTAGTAAAAAAATGTTATCGATTGCTTTGAGCTAGATCATTATTGATTTCGATACACATGACTGAACTATTGCTAGACCAGCATACGTTATGCATCTGCGGCGATACCGTTATTAGATGCTATATAAAAGCGTTTTGAGGCGTCGCGGCGTCGGTAGCCGAGCGGATAGACGCTCGGGTTGAACGCGAGATATCGTGGTTCAATCCCCATAGCTCCGTTAGACTACTGACGTGAACCCACTCTGACACAGTCATTTAGATTAACAGAATAGGATAAACGGACAAGAAAAAATAAAAATAAAAAAACGGTGCGTCATTTTGTCTTCTAAATCTATTTTAAAATCTTATTTTTGCAGCTCATAACGCATAATGCCCTATTTCGTGGACGCAAAACGCCCTAGACGCTAAATGTCCTAGTCGCAAAACGCCTTAGTCGCGAAATGTCCTAGATACAAAACGCCTTAGACGCAAAACGCACTAGTCGCAAAATTTCCTAGACGCAAAATGCCTTAGACGGTCCTAGACGCAAAATGCCTAAAACGCGAAACGCTCTAGTCGCAAATTGTCCTAGACGCAAAATGCCTTAGACGGGCCTAGATGCAAAATGCCTTACACGGTCCTAGACGCAAAATGCCTTAGACGCGAAATGTCCTAGACGCAAACTGCCTTATACGCAAAATGTAAATGACATAACATTTGAATTGACATGCCGGTGTATTATTGGTGGGAAGGAAATAAAATATTCACTCGGTTCGAAAAATATTAAACCGCAGTTAAGAAAGCTGACTTAAGAGGCCTAATTACATCTCGAATGTGATTTTTGCGTAAAATGCCCATTTTCGCATTTTGTAGTAATTTTGCAGTTGTATTTATCGTTTTTATCGAAATAGGATAATAAATTTGTGCATAATATTACAAATCTCCATTCTGTGAGCATAAGTTGAAATCGGATGGCCGGCGCATCGCGTTTTGTAGTAACTTTGGAGTTGTATTTATCGTTGTTATCGTAATAGGATAATAAATTCATTATAAAATCTTTATTCGTCATGAACTAACAATTACTCTGGTATAAATTTAGCTCAATAATATTATTGTAGATAAGAGATATTCACAGTTAACTTAAAGCGATTTTCGAAGTTTTTTGGTTAAGAATAAGATTTTTTTCCAATATAAAATCAATGATATCTAAAAATTCCGAGGCCACTACGCACTATTCGACTATATAAGAGATAACATTATAATTTTTTTATTTCACTTGTTTAGAACAGTAGTTCAATCGATGAGCTCAAAAAAGTGCCTTCGTGCACTTTTTGAAAATCTTTCTCTGCAATTTTGGGTTTAATTAAAAAGTTAAGCAAAATTTACAAAAAGCGAAGCCGCTACGCACTATTCCAATAGCTATTCTACACTATTCAATAAGTCATAATTGTTAATGTATTTTTGTTTCTGAGATCCATAACGCCAAAATTAGCCATTTTGGCGCAAAAATCACAGTCGAGATGTAATAGGCCTCTTAAGCTCCATACAAATTAAGTCTTATTTCTAACTCTAGAAGGCAAAACCATAGATAGGTTAATTAATAATTATTAATTTCGACCGCAAAAGTATTTCTCTCACTACCTTCAAAACATAGTTATTGTAAAAACACAATAACTTTGTGGAACCGTCATTATTTTAACATTTATATTCAGACAATTTCAGACATAGTACCTAACAGTTTGACGGTGCATACAACTGGCTACGGCTTTCGTAGTACAGTGCTACGAGTCTACGACGCTGCTACGAGACAGCACTAACATGTTGTTAGGAGGCCTATTATTACATTCTCGATCGTGAGTTTTGCGTAAAATTGTATAATGCCCATTTTTGCATTTTGTAGTAATATTGCACTTGTATTTATCATTTTTATCGAAATAGGATAATAAATTCATGCTTTATATTACAAATCTTCACTCTGCGAGAATAAGCTGAGTTCGGACGGCCGACCAACGCATCACATTTTGTAGTAATTTTGCAGTTGTATTTATCGTTTTTATCGAAATAGTACATAAAATTCTTTATAAAAACTTTATTCTTTATTATAAATTTTGCTCAATAATATTATCGTAGATAGGAGAAATTTACAGTTTACTTAAAGCGACTTTCGAAATTTTTTGGTTCCGAATAAGATTTTTTTTCTACATAAAATCAATGATATCTAAAAATTCCGAGGCCGCTAGCTACAAACTATACGACTTTATAAGATATAACATTCAATTTTTTTTATTTCATTTGTTTGACAGTAGTTAAATGTAGGAGCTCAAAAAAGTGCCTTCGCGCATTTTATGAAAATCTTTCTCTGCCATATTTGGTTTAATTAAAAAGTTAAGCAAAATTTACAAAAAGCGAGGCCTCTACGAACTATGCCAATAGCTAGTAGCCCATTTCTACACTATTCAATAAGTCAAATTCTTAATGTATTTTTGTTTCTGAGATCAAGAACGCCAAAATTGGACATTTTACGCAAAAACCACAGTCGATAAAATATAAAAGGCCTCTTAATTGATTTGTAACTTCATGTTTTACCGTTTTTGAAACTTGAAACTAATAATCAATCTAAATAAAAATGATGTTTATGTACTTATTTATTTAAATAAGTGTTTTTAATAACGCGTTTAGTATTTAAAATAAATCAATTATTTACGCATTCAATTTTGAATTTCTCTTTTAATAACCATTTAGACCTTAATCTTTTATCTAGACAGTACTTACAAACTAGTAAAGCACGTCAACAGTTACAACAATATACCTACCTAATAGTTATAGACTTCGAACGGGATAGACATCATTATTGGTGTTATTACCGCGTGACTCGGCAATTACAAGGCTAATCACATCGGAACACGTCGATGGAGTATACCTATACCTAACACACGCACGGCCGTCAATAAAAAACGATTCCCACATGAACAACAGCACATCGGGATATGTCATCATAAGTCACCATGATGACCCAATTCGGGATAGTGGGGTTTAAAGACTGCCAACTTACGAGAGCAACTGGCACCAAACGCGAGGAGTTCGAGATGTTTTTATTATTGATCACTAATCCAGCGACCGAAAAGTTGCTAAACTGACAAGATAGATCGCAAACCGATCTCCTTAGCCGCGGCGTCATAAGCTCCTCCTATAAAAAGGTTAATCGTGAAAAATTAAAAATAATAGGATATGATGATATGAGGTGCGATCTTATTTATCGGTGTCGAGAAGTTCGCGATCGCGAGAGAGGTCGCCGGCGGCGGCGCGTGAGAAAAAATAAGAGGCATGCCTCGTCTGTAATTGGTCTGATTGAAACGCGGGCCTCGCTTGCCGCCCGCTTCGAGTCGTTCCGAGAAGTTCGCCGGCTCGTTAGTAGGGGCTATTATACTGTGGTAGGGGACAGTGTCCGCGGGGTAAGCTCAAAAGCAGGCGCATTCCGCCCGAAACCACGTGACCGTCGATTTTGGTGATGAAGATTGCGTTAAAGAAAAATTGGGTTGTTTAGTACAGAAATATGGCAAAAGTTTTCGTTTACATAAAAAAACATGTAATGTGCTCGAAAGCAAAAGTACACATAGATACTAAGTTAAGTAACTTTTACTAAAAAAATTGTTTGTTTAATAGGTAACTACTTATTTTACAATTAAGATTCAAGTTTCGATATTTTAGGTTTATCGTATAAACCTTATATTTCGAATACTTAGGTACCTACCTTATTGATTTCAATTTGATTACATTACTACCTTGACAAATGAAGTCTTCTGTAAGTAATGAAAAAAAGTACTGAAAATGACAACTCGCTTTTCAAGGTCTTTTGTATACTTATCAGGCTGATAACACATTTTATCTAAGGATTGAAGAATTGCCCCTTAATTATGTGTTTATGTATAATTTCTATTTATCAACACCTATCAATAATTTTCGGTATTGTGCAAGAACATTACGTATCTTAAATGGTCCTACAGAAAATCAAATGATTTTAATATAAAAGTCTAAACACTACGTCAAAGCAGAGAATGCAAGGGTGTGCTGTGTATACTAATTACTTTAATCTACAAAAACAAATGCCAACAAGTGCATTTTCCATGCCAGATAAGAACAAGGCAAGAATTTACAATTACTAAAGATCTGCACATATAAGTATAGTTTGATTTTTTTTTTAAACCAGCCACTAAATTTTTCTGAAGACGCCTTAAAACGGAGTGGTTTCGCCAAATTTTGAAGGCTCCTGGTTATTAAATATAAAACATAGAAAATCTCTTTCTTTAACCAATGCTGAAAAAGTAATAAAAAATGGTCCAGCTCTGAAGTAGGAAACAGGGGAGTACGAAACGTCGTTTTTATGTGTTTTGTCATAGGTACTATTTTGTGGTTTTGTATGAGAATTTTGACATGTCGGACGTAATACAAGTGCGTGCACCATTGAGGTACCTATTATCACAAGAGTGGACACCGCGAAGCATGTCTTTGCGAACTGAGTTGCGGTTGCGGCCCCATGCAAACGCGTCGTCACGTCATTGATAGTGAATGATTCAAATCCAAGCGATTGTGGAACTAGCAGCCGCAAATAAGTGCGCAAAAAGTTGACTTGCAGTGTCGTATCTAGTTATAACCTCTATGGCGGCGTGCACTCATTATCTGTTGGGGCCCCAATTACGGGTGAGGCCCGCTGCAGACGGCGGCGGCCGATGCAAATACCTACCCGAATAAGTTACGAGAACCGATAGGCTGGCCGATCCCAATTAGCTAACAATCCGTGCCAATTAATGCGATCATGCACGACACGTTTTGAAATGTCTGGTTTACCTCATAGGTAAACTTAAACACAAACTCAAAATGTATTTACCTATTCAATAAACTTAATTAATAAGCACTTTGAATCGTCCAAAACATGTTTTAACCTACCTATTCAGGACGTCATTTTTTAGATGTGGAGAAGAATGGGCCCAAGAAACTACAGTTTATTACAGTTTAAGTACCTATCGACATTTACAAAAACAAGAAAATGTCTTCACAAAATCATAAAATACCTACAAAATATAAATATATATAGAATAGGTAGGTACTTAGAGCAAGGTGTTGCATCTCAATTATTAAAAGAAAATGTACTTATCTAGGTACTTACTTAAAAGTTGTTCTTACATTGTTTTTCACATTATGTATTGTTCCGATTCAAAGATTCCAACGTACTTATGTGGGTAGTAGGCTAGTTTAATGATAGTACTCGTAAGTAAGATAGGCATCTAGATTTATTTTAGTCGAGTCGAGGCGAATCTTGTTGAGTCACTTTAGTAGTGAGGAATCATTTTTGGCAGAGTTGCGATTGTATCAAATCTTATATTTTAAGTATAATTTTTCATGTAGGTAATTTCATTTATTTAAGGCACGATTAAGCTGTTAGCTTAAAGTTGTACCTACTAAAAGCCTACAAAAATAAGTTTAAGATGAGCAATGTCCTACGTTTCAAACTATTCTTAGAAAATCACAGTGTTATATTAATACCGACCTAGGTATTAATAAATTTGTGACTGTGCGTTCTCGGTAAAACAAAAATAAACAACATCCATTAGTCTAGCGTTACGCATAGGTAATTCATAAGTGTACAAATTCAGAAAAGCACATACTACTAAAGTATGTCTAGGAAGAGAGTCAAATTGAATTAACTCATACGAATACAAACAGGCTGTTTTTATTGTGGGCATGTGAATACGTCATAATAACTCTCTAAGATTAATTTGTTAATCATCATTCATATCGAATTACAATCTCACACGGATATTGTGATCTAGAAACCAGTGAGTGAACGCCACGAAAGCGCTCATTGCACTGCACAGCTCGGTGCATGCGCGTGCGCACAAAGCGGCCGCAAGCAACGCATGGCCGGCGAGATCAGCTGTTCGGCTAGACGAAGAAAGTTCATTAAATCTCTTTATTATCAGTTGGAAACCAGAGCACCCGTATACTCTAGGCCGTTAGGTAGTAAGTAACATAGCTTTACAGTAAATAGTACCTTACTGTACAGGCAGTCAACTATTATAAATAAGTGTTTTCAGACAGAATAAATTGTGGCATGTTTCTAATCCCGTGATTCGAATAAGGTGTTGCTCCTCAAAGTCGTCAAAAGATCCTTAAAACACACTAACAATATGTCTGCGATTTCTATTGTGTCTGTATTAGACAGTTGAGCTCATAATCAGCTGTGCGATCTGTGATTGAAAGCTGGAATTGATAAGAAGGTATTACTTACGCAAAGGTCTGCTAGCGTGATGCTGTTAGCGGTGTAGAAGATGAGCAGCTCTGCGGGCAGGCACCTGGAGCTGGGCTCGCGCAGCTTGGAGGCCAGCAGCAGGCACGTGGTGCCCAACAGCTGGACCTGGCTCTTTCGCACCGCACACACGCTCAAGAACCGGTCCAAGTAAGACACCGCCAGCGGGAACACTTCCTCCTGGCAACTTTGATCTTCGCATACCTGGAAAGAATACTATGATTAGCTTTTACGGTTACAGCAAATTTCATGGAATTTCAAACGTTAACGCCGCACCCGTGTTTGAAGTTTATCTTACGGAATTCCCGATAACCTATATATGTATATAAAATTGAAATACACGCACATTGCGATAATACGACGCGCATTGCTTTCCTGCAGTAACATTTCTTATCAGCAGGAATTGTGCTATACGTAAGTAGGTAGCTAATTTGAGTGTCGGAAATGACCCTAATACACGTTCCTTTGCATGCTTTGTACGCTACGCTACGACTCGAGAGTTAGAAGTACTACTGCGTAATAATAATGTACTAGTTTTAATGTGATTATTTAGCTTTGTAAGTGGCACACATTTCTTAAGGAAATAACCTTTATTAGTCTAAAGGGATTGCGGAGAAAACAGAGCGTTAAACGACGCTGACAAGTAAGGTATGTTACGGTGGAGAATGGCTTGAGACAGGGCATGGCATGGCATGTCTGGCGATTCGCACGCTCATCAGCCGTGTAACGCGACGCGGCGGATGTGATTCGCATCGTGTAGATACATACGGGCACAACCGAGAAATCGCCTACGCGACATACTTGCGCTCAGCTGACTGTCTCACTGGTCTCACGGTCCCGTCAGCTGATTCAAGCACAATTTCTGCGGATAATCCGCTTGCATTGTTCTAAGGAACGTTCACGGAGGTAGGTAGATAGCTATAAACGTTTTGCGGTATCTTTAGTTAGAGTACCTACGTACCTAGGTGCCTTATCTAACGAAGTGCATCGCAATCGTTACTTTTTCGCTTTTATCTTGCTTTTAGGTGATAAAATTCAAGCTTTGTTATTCGGAATAAGAACCGCGGCGCCTTAGGCATGTAGACAGCAAGATTACCTAATTATTTTAGAACATTTTACAACCTACAACAATTATATGACTTGGTCTAAACACGAATTTTGTAACAAGTAAGCTTAGATTAAATCAAAAGATTTAATCTAAGCATGTAAGTAACTGGTTAATAAGTTTAAGAGTATGCCAAAATCAGCTGATTGTTGGAGCTTTGGCAGTGACGTCATTTTCATAGATTAACGTTGGTACCTAACAAAACCTAACTATGTGGTAGGTAGTGGTGGTAGGGTACTACTACTGGTGCATTATTTTTAGTAAGTAAGTATTGAGAATAAGTAGTAGATTAAGTACTCAAAAGTATAATCTAAATGGGAATGGTAGGTCAACGAAGTTTTTAATAATAGATCTATTTTTAGAAATTGTGTCACTCATTTGTTGTTGGATTTATTATCTTCATTAAGTAGGTACCTACCTAGTTATATGTACCTAATAATAACAAATAACAATACTTAGCTTACCTATCTTTATACTATGTAATAGGTACCACAGAATAGGTAATGTAATACACAATAATTAATAGGTATCTATCTACATAACAAATGTTCGTTTGTCTGTGACTTTAGAATTAGCCTGACGACAATACCTAAATACCTTCATAATTTACAAAATCTAATATTTCCACTAAGTAGATAGGTACCTACATTACCAAGCTATACCTACTTGTGACTACTGACTAGTGTAGTGTCACACACAAGCACACTAGGACTTGTTCATGTAATGAATTAACCCGAAAAGGAGCGATGTACTCGTAGATTTAATATAATAGACATTGGGAAGGTACCTACGTAGGTATGTACAAAGCAGATACAAAGGTAGATATTTTTATATACCTAATCATGACGAGTCTGATGCGCTATGTATGGTAAATACAAACGTAAAGTAACGTCTGGTGGTGTCATTGACCGTGCAGCCATAGAGCGTTTCGGTCTGCTTGTGCTGAAACGTGGTAGGTATGTGACTGGTTTAGATGTAGGTACCAGTTAGTACTCCGCAGCGGCGCGGCCGGCGCCGGCGCAGCCGTGGCGTGACGTCACACGCCGGCGCCGGCTCCACGTGGCCTCAACACCCCACAGCTGATTTACTTTTAAACCCATTTAGACACCTACTACTTGCAAAACTTGGGAAATAGTACTAACTATCTCATCTGTGTGACATTGGCAGTTACCACTATCATTATTACTCATCCCTGAACTCGATGCATGCAACCAATGATTTGCATGCAACCCTACATTACACCAGATTACTGTGCACGTAATGACGATTCTACATTCGCGAGCAATTAATTGCACGAAGCATTATCTCTATGCTTTGCTACAAGATAATAGAGCGCGTCCGGCCGGCGTCAGCTGAGTATGTCAAAATCAGCTGATTATTCAAATAGAACGAGCTCGCAGCGCCTCGGTCGCCGACCGCGCCGCGCGCGCCGGCCGGTGGGGCCCCTCGCGGGCCGACTCATCAGATAGGTACTACGCCAACGGCCGCGGCCTACTGCATGCCGATGCCGGCACGGAAACTATACTTATTACATCAGTCATATTATACTTCAAACTTTTATTTCGAAATTGTTCCAGTTTTAGTCTATTATCATAATAACATTTTGATAAGATTCTAATGGATGTTTCGATTCAGAGAGTTGATCAGCTGATCGTGTAAACAATGTCGCGACGTCTTATTACTTTAATAAATACCCGGTCACTTACCATTGCAGGACATCACAGTTCAGGGGAGACACTAACACAATCATCACGGCTTTAGAGCTTCATGTCTGGGCTTCATAAGGTCACTGTATATCCTTTCGGAGGGATCGTCTGGCAGACGGGCGGTGGCTACATAGCATACCAGGGCCACCGTCGTCGCCTGTGTCGAGGAGTACCTACACGTGGCCGGAAAATGCGACAAAATGGCGATCGGTTCGCGCGGGTGGTGCGGGCGGAGTGGGTGCGGCAGTGCGGCATGCGCTGCGGTGCGCTCACCTCAAGCATCCACTCGGCGACGAGGCGGCGCATGTGGGTGGTGACCTCAGCCTGCACGGTGCCGAAGTAGTTGGCGGTGACGGCGTAGCGCTCCTCCGTGCGCAGCAGGTTGTCCAGCACGCGCCGCCGCAGCAGCACCGGGTCGTGCCGCGCGGCAGCAGGCCCGCTCGCGCCCGCGCCCTCGCTGCCGGGGCTCACCCGCTCTGCGCACAGCAGCTCCATGTCACACCGCACTGCGGCTTATTGATGGCTCGCTCGGCGACGTGTTTATGCAGACAGCTGATCGTGCGCAGGCGAGCGGCGTGCGTCTGACGTTATGTTGTGTTGCGACGGCGAGCGCCTGAGTCGCAGTGAGAGGTCGCCTCGCGCCCGGCCGCCGAACATATGATCGGCGGGGCGCGGGGCGGGGGCGGGGCCGTTGAGGCCCGCTCGCAGGCGCAGGTTTCTCCCCAGATTCGATTCGACGTTCAAATATTATTATTTGAACGTCGAATCGGGAGAGGTGCCTGCGTGCGGGCTACATAACACATTCTCTCGCTCGCTCGTTTGGTGTACTCTTCCTTCCTTTTTCTGAATAGTAGGTATGTATTTACAAAATAGAAGGATTCCATCGATTTAACAGGTAGATTAAAAAACGTAAGGATAATGACGGTTTATATTACGGTAATATAAGTAGGTAGGTACCTATTGTATGTATAGACGTAGGTCTCGCTGGATACATAACAATTAACAACACAAGCCGGTATGATAAGTTCAATATTGGCACAAGCATAAAGCATTGCCTCGCAGAACTATAGGTACTCCGAAGGTAGTGGGTAGTAACTTACTCACTTAGAAGGTAACCCACCCCAATAGCTTTCTTAGCTAGGTAGGTTAGTACTTACTTTTATATTAACATTTTGTTCTCTGTGTATTTAATTTAATCATCATCGTTCTGTTGGTGTAGGTACTACCTAGGTACCTAATACTTAAGTAAAATTTTTCTAAACACTGTAAAAAGACGACAACCTCAGGCGGGAATTGAACCACGCACCACATTCCGGGCGGCTGCCTTAACCACTTGACTATGGCTACCGAGGTTTTCATCCGTCGAAATTTGTCAGTGCTTTATGATGCTTATGTTTTTAAGTCAACATTGCTTCATCAAATCTTATAAGTTATTAATAAGTACCAAATACTTATTAATTAATAAATTACTTTTACTTGCACTGACACTTAGAACTTTGTTCGGTGCAAAGAGATTAAAAGTAATAGTTTAATGACTTTGGTTCGGTGGTTAGGATCTTGCCTAAGTAATATGGCTTCTGGGGCTCGTAGCACTCGTAGGTTGCCGTAAGTTAAGTACCTACCTACCTACCTACCTGTCAGTCTCCTCGGTTTTTTATAGCAGCGTTTACCTTTGTTACGCGTAACTAGCTAGTTAAATTACAGTTAAAACTCTGAAGCCGATTAGTAAACACGCTAGAGTCCAGCGTCATTACTTTAAAATCAGAGGTTCGATTCCAGAAAGGTTATTTCAGAAAAACGTAATGTCTCGGGTCCGAGCGTTTTTGTTTAGTGGTGGGTGATGTTCTTTAGTTTTATTTTATATCATAGGAAAACATAGGACAGCTCATAGATGTAAACAATAGAGGAAGATACGGCATGCCCTTAGTACCTAGTACTTACCTAGTATCCTAGTATGAAGCAAAAAATAGTCCTACTCAACCTTAGATTAAAGGAAGTGTATACAGTGCCACAAGCGGCACGGCACACCATCTCAATCTGTTCGGGAACCGTAAGTTTTGCGGTATAAAGGTCAATTTACACATATCAGTGAAGTCACAGTTCCGGCACAGTACCGGCACAGTGAAAAATATTCTTTCGTACATTCTCTATGAATTTTGTCAAAAGAATACGTCTGTGATTTGCCGGTGGCGGCACTGACAGTGAGAGCATTATCACTGACAGAATGTATGAAAAACACTGTGACGGTACTGTGGCTTCACTGATATGTGTAAAGCAACTAGGGCATCGAACCCGGTCCACTTTTAAAAAACCCGACTTTCGGGTTTTCTTGAAGTCAAACCCGGGTACCCGGGTTTTTCGAGCTTTTTCGGTCTTTTTGTATTTTTTTCAAATATGAAGAAACTGTATTATAGTATGGATTTGCTACGTCAATACGAGTGTATAAAACAAGGAAAGGATTCATATCAATTAAACAGTACTTACAGAATCACAAAAATATTATTAATATTAAAAAGTATTTTAGACAATGAGTATTTGTTCAAAACAAATATAAAATAGAGAGGTATCTAGTATTTATCTAGCTAATAATTATTTTTGATCACAGACTCACGCAGATTAGATTACCTATTTAAATTAATTTAGTCTTTTGGTAATAGTCAGTTCTTAGACTGCTAATAATTATAATATGCTAAAGAGGTTTTGATACCTATAAAGAAATATTTTAAAATTATTAAACTCTTTTATTCTCTCTTTTAGTCTTTCAGTAATAATCAGTTTTTCTCTTAACTAAAAATCTGCTAAAGACTATTACTATACTATATTATAAGACTTATATTAACTTTAATGAATTATTTTCTTAACTATAACAATAAATTCGTCTAGTGGCTAACAAACGCGTAAGAAGGCAATTTTTTTTTTGTGAAACGTCATTCATCCGTGACTACATACGTGACTATATCCTGCCTGATGGTAAGCAGCCGATGCAGTCCAAAATAACGGAGCGCTCCTCACCGTGGAACAAGCACGGTAACAAGCGCACCCATTCATGACGGCCTGCATAAATGCTGTTTCACGCCCCGCTTAAAAGACCCGGGACTATAGGAGCTAGGAAACACATGCGTCTAGCCGAATGGTCTTACAGAGGAACGACTAGCCAATTTTTTTGGGACGAGTGCTGATAGTCTGCACAGTATGATGGTGGTTCCTAAGACCAGCACGTGTAGTCCGGGACAGGAAAGGAGATGGCGGGATTAGACCAAAAAGTTCTTCAGAACACTCTCCGTAGTAATTTCGGTAGAAAACACTGAGAGAAGCAATCCCAGCTAGCAAAATACCCTTAGAAACGAAAGCTTTTAAGAGCTATGTCCTTAAATAAATTTTATATACGTTCTGATTAAGATAGAGACTCTAATAATGGCATATCATAAGTCTATTTAATCTATAAGAGCATATATACTTGTAAAAAATAATTTTAGAAGTATATAAGAAAACGAGAACTGACATCAATAAGACCAGTAGTGTTATAAACGCACTCTGTAAGCCTAATTCTTAATTAACACCTATACATGCACTATGTAAGTCCACTTAATTTTAAAAGTGACTTATCAAAGTATTTTATTAAATATCGGCTGTTACACTTATAACTTATTCTTACAGACGTATATAAGCAAACTTTATATAATGTTTATTAGAGCAATAGTATTATACACGCACTTTATGGGCCTAATTGCCCTTGAGTCTTAATTAACACTTATACATGCACTTTGTAAGACCACTCAATCTTAGAAGTGACTTTACTAAGTGTTTTGTTAGATATCGTCTTTGACTTCTAACTTATTCTTAAAGATGTATATAAGCTTACTTTACAAAACATTTGTAAGAACAGTAGTATTATATGCGCACTTTATGGGCCTAATTACCCTTGATTCTTAATAAACTCTTATGAATGCATTTTGTAAGATCACTCGATCTTAGAAGTGACTATTGTAAAAGATAGTAAAGAGTACTAGCACGTCAAATGTCTTAGAAACTAGATAATTGCAATTAGAATTCTAATGCATTGCAAAAAAGTCAAAAGGTGGTCGACCACGAACTTCCCTGTTTGTCTTTTAGCCTACTTTTACTTTATTAAGGAACCCTAAAGGTTATGAGCAATGGCCGCGTGGATTAAAAAAATGTGGTTGAATTTGATTTTAGAAGTGCGGTGTAAACCTTAAACAATGGTAATGCACTTATATTGGTTCTGTTAAAGCCACTATAAGGCATGATTTGTGATAATGGCGACATTTCCATATTTTTTAATTTTTAATATAATATTTTTTATTATTAAAGATTCATTGTTGAAATGGCCCGTAAAAATATTGTGATTGTTATTTCAAAATACTCGATAAAATCGACTTCGCAATAAAATAACAGTTAGTAATGCGTAATAAACATGAAATTATACTTACACATTTTGTAGGAAAGTGAATTAAACAGGACAGTACATAATACTTACGTTTTTAATACTCTTCTTATTATTTAGAAAAGTTTCACGAGCACTTGGCAATCCTTTCGGCGGACTGTAATTACATCTGATTACATGTCTTACTAAAAGCTAGCAAAGAGCACTATTTTATTATAATGTGACTGTCAGGTGACAGCTTGATATTTGAATACTTAATATAATTCATCTAATATATTAAGTGTTCAAGGTTAACAATTATTTGATAAAAGAATTAACATTGATTGTATTAAATGTTTTCCTTAATATTATTATTATAATATGGTATCTTATTCTTTTTGTACTGGCAATATGACTAGGTTGGTAACACTTACCACGGACGTTTGTTTACGATTGAATGGAAAATTAACGACAATCTGCCAATTTGGATTGTAAGAAAAACAATATAAATAAAGCGATGTTAACTGTTACTATGGTTTTTAATGTTTGAAATTAAGTAATTACTTAGCTTTTACAAGTAATATCACACTTAGAACAGCATTAGTAAGTGCATTATAAGGGTAAATGCCCATAAAGTTTGCCTTTGTAAATCATTTGTAGGTCTGTTTGGCATTATTAATGCATCAACAAGAATTTTGTAAGATTGGAAATACACTTCTCGAGACCATTTTAAGATATATTTAAGGGTAAATAGACTTATTAAGTGCGCCCAAATACACACTTATAGCAGTCTATCGGAGTACCATAAGACTGGTAAAATTATACTCTTGGGATGTGTGTAAGAGGAAATTTTGCTAGTTGGGATGTCTCTACGCAGCTGGAGGTCCTCAAAAGAGGCTGTAACCTCAGCATCTCCAATAATGCGTACCGCTCGCCATTGCAGTCTATCAAGTGCATCGAGAAGGTATTTAGCGGAGCCGTCCTATAGATGAGAACAATACTCCATACTCGATCGCACCTGAGTCTTGTACAGCAAACAGCGCTGCTCGGGAGGGAAAAACCGCCTCACCTTATTGAGAATACCCAACTTACGGGAGGCAGTTAAAATAACACTCTCGATGTAGCATTTTGGATTCAGTTCCTGGCCGATGTCCATGCCAAGAATGCTGAGATCCACTGAAATGGGTAAAGGAGAGTTCTGAAGAGAGGGAGGAGGACTGCCGAAACAAAATGGCGGGGGAGACTCGCACGCAGCTCACCGCTCCCGTTGCGCGCCAGAAACGCGACGACGCATCTTGCCTCCATTTTTCATTCCGTATATTTATATGTCATTTCTGATCTGAGTCAAACGCACGAATAACGTGCAACTTGCTTTTTTAATTTAATCTTTTTTGCACAAAAAAACAACCTGTAGTTAATTAGGTCAAGCAGAAATTATTAGTACCTAGTGCAATAAAAGTTAGAGACAAGTGAATTTCACTAACTTGTTTGTATCTTTGATTACATACAAAGATAGAGATACAATGGAGTTAGATACTTTTTGACCGTGCTCAATCAAAGAGATCATTTCGAAGAGGCATAAATATACTTATGATACGAATAATTACCGACAAGAAAACGATTGTAAAAAAGCTCGAAAAACCCGAAAACCCGGTTTTTGATTTTCACATAGATAATATAAATAAAAAGATTTGTAGTTACTGTTATGCATTGCCTATTCCAGCAGAAAATTCTTCCACTGAATAGCTAAAACTGCTTATTTTGGTAATGTGTCTCCTCTTCTAAGTTAAAGAATTATATTATGGGGTAACTCTGTAAATTCAAATAGTACATTCTTGCTACAGAAAAAAAGTATAAGAATTATTTATAACTTGTATTATGATGATATTTTTAAAGAAAAGAAGATTACTCTCACTAACATTTACATTCTGGAAATATGTGTATTTATTAAAACTAACATTGACAGTGCATAATCTCTTCGTAGCCAGCGTAATAGATATAAATATAATTTAAACCTACCAATAGTGAATTAATGTATACTACAAAAGTGCTTTTATATTCGGTATTAAAGTGTTCAATCATTTACCAACTGAAATTAAAGCATTTGATGGTCATGTGTTTAATATGATTATTTAATAATGTTTTTTACACCTCTATGAATATTTTGATTTTGAGACGATTTGAGTTCTTTGTATGTTTTTCTATTTTATTTTATAACATTGCATGCCTGATAAGGTAACTGTTGATACCTATTTTAACAATATTTTTCAACTTGTCGTTACACAGTTTTACGCAATAAAGATATTCTGATTCTGATACACTTTGTACTAGGATGCCGTAATTACAGCATTGTAACTGGTCGTACTAGAATGCCGCTTGTGGCACTCTATCCACAGTCTAGATTGAAACACTTTTTGTTTTAATCTAAGTACTCAACTTCATGTATATACTCTTTGTAGTGTGACAACAGTTAATGTCAAGTGAAGTCATTCAAGCGAGCGATACAGAGCTATGCTAAGCGAGTGGGTCAGTCAGTCAGCAAGCACCCCGAAGGACCCGAAGTTCCACCGACGACGACGAACTAACAATTTAACGTCCGTCGTTCAGTAGTTTAGTAAACGTTATAATAATACCACTGTTAGCAAAAGCTAGGTCACACTAACGTTATAATAACGTTTGCTAAACGCGAAAAGGGCCCCATTTTTGTTTATTGTTGTTTAATGGTCTTACAAAAGACACAAGATGACTTCGTTAACGTCATTCAAAAGTCGTGTGACATCGCGCAGTAGTCGCATCAAAACTTTACAACGACTCGTTTCGTTATATTGTACGTTTCGTCATACAGGTGTTTTTGAATGACAAAAACGTTTTATTTGAGTCAAGTAACTACATCTGTAAGACTGATTTATGGTTTATGGCGTTTTTCTAGATCTGAGTGCAAAATAAATAATTACAAGGAAATAAAAGGTGCGAGTATTATTGTAAACCTGTATCGTAGCCATCGTCTATTGTAGCCATCGTGGGTTCGAATCCCACTCGAGCTTCTTGAGACTGGCTGATTTTTTTCTAGTAAAACATTTTATCCGTTATCTATATAGCATTGTGAATGCAAAATTTCAATAATAAAGATATTTATAAGCAATTACGTCTTTATCGATTGTTAAATACGCAATAGTATTTCTTTCAAATGTGAGGGTAGACCTCATAGTGACGTAATACCGCTGGCTTGCAGCGTAATCAAACTACTAGGAAAAATTCAACGAGTCTTCTGGGGTCTCGGTAGCTCAGCGGTCAGAGCAGTGGACCGGCAATCTAAAGGTCGTAGGTTCGAATCCCACTCGAGCTTCCTGAGACTGGTTGATTTTTTTCTAGAAAAATATTTTATCCGTTAAATATTACGCTGTTGTGCTGAAAGCCCTAATTTATTGATATATTTATGTAAGTTCAAACTAAAATATTTTTTTTATTTGACAACAGAAATGTTAGGTGCCTTACTCCTGTAGGTCATGTGATAGGTAAGTTAGAAATTTAAGACAATCGTAGCGAATGTCTTGAATTCCGAGGTTATTTTTTATTAGACAATAGAAATACTAGCTGCCCTACTCCTGTAGGTGACGTGATAGATTAGAAATTTAAAAATAATAAATTTCGAGGTTATTTTTTTATTAGACTACAAAAATACTAGCTGCGCTGCTCCTGTAGGTCATGATAGGTTAGAATAGATAGGTCATTTTTTATGACAACAGAAATCTACCTTACCTAACATTTTGTGCGTTTTAAATTTGTGCGAATTACAATTTAGTAATTGTATTATGATTGGTAGGTACTTACCGCGTAATGTCGTAAGTATTTGGGAAGTTTAAAGAAGATCGGGCGGAGGTGGTCCAAGTGGCGTCGGCTGATGAAACCTGGTTCTTTAAGTAGTTCAGGAGTATACGATATTTTTTTACTATGGGCACTATAAAATTGGCCCCTGGAGAAAAAAGTTACACAAACCAGAAAAATGGGTGTTCTACAGAATGGTTAAACGTGCCTTATGCCTACGCGCATCGAATCCTCGGTACATGTCCGGGGTGGTGTCTACAACATAGAGATATTTCATCACGGTGCACCACCCGCAGGATTGGAGCGATATAACTTTATGTAAGTACCTAAACATAACACTGTTACAAGGGCGCATACTGTCAGGTCAAGATAGACAAGTTGCAGGATTAAATGCCATACGGCATTATTATTGTGGCTGCATATCGGGAAGGAGGACATTATAATGTTGTGCCTACATAATGTCCATAATGTAGTATTTAGTGGGCCCGGCACCATGATCAAATACTTAATATCGCAGCATCCTTCGACGACATTTTAATACGAGACCCATAAAGTATTAAATTCGTCTGCCAAGTATGCGGCCGGGGCGATGGGCTCACCACCACCACGCTGAGCATATGTGCAGTTATAATTTGATGAAACGTGGACTGTGGCAGTGAACTGCTTTTGCGGTCTGCCTCTGCCACACCTTGTTGCAGATAGCGTGGAAGATATGTTCGCCGCGTTTTCATAGAGCTCGAATTGTTTCGATAGGGATTCTCTACCTGTGGCTTTTCTGTTTTTGAGATGCTTTATTGCGGCTTTTACTTCAGACAGAAGAATGTCGGATTCCAAATCTTTGCTGTCGACGTCTGTACTGGGAAAATCACATGCGCGCGGGTCTTGCAATAGGGACTGACAGATAACTCTTCCCTCTGCACGACTTATGTCTAAAAAGTAAAACGTCCGTCATTTAAAAATAGTCTAATCAGTTATTTGACCAGCTATAAAAATGTCCAACTCTAGAAACAACTGACCAGATACATGACCAGTTATAATAACGTCCAGCCAAAATTATGATTTATTTTACAGATTTTAAGTTTAATGGACCTTGTTGACTAATGGATAAATAATAATAATTGTTTTGACTTTTATTAATATACAGCCTAAATATTAAACAAGAAAGCAGAGACTCTGTCTCGCTGTCTTGTCAGTTTAGTTCGCTAATTCTCTTAATAGTTTCTCACAGTTTAAAGCTAGACATTTTCAGGGGGTTGTTTGGGCCGGGCGAAGTAAAATATTAGATCAGTTGTCTTTTACTGGTTCGGCATAATATTTGCCGTCATACACTTTTATATGTGTATTTACAATTAAAGTCATCCGGAAGTTTTTAAATTTTTTGGGTTCTGGTATTTTCGGCCATCTTTTTATTAGGTTATTTTTTAGTTTATAGTTGGACTCTCAGATCATTCTATGAGCTGAGGTTGGACTATATTAATTCTGGTAATTTTTATATTTAGGCAATATTATCATTGGACATTTGTATGGTTGAATAATTTTATCACATGGACATGCCTTTAGACATTTGTATTTTTGGACGTTTTTCTTTTTAGACATAAGTCGTGTTTACGACTTTCTTCAACTAAACTTAGAGTACTGTCAGTCATCCAGTGTTGCCGCTTACTCAGGTCTGCCTTTGGTGTGGACTCTGTACCGCATTGTCCAACAGTATGTCCGGAGTTGCCCCGTTATGGTTTACTTCTGACCAGTCTGCCCTGTTTTGCTCGACAATCGTAACAAATTTTGGCTTATCAGTAACTTCAATCCTTTTTATTTATTAGAAGTTCTTGCAGATTTCAATTTTAGTCTCATTTTAATGATCGTGATCTGAACCACAACTGGCACCTGGTAGTGTATGTGCATTGTGGATGGAGGTGTGCCAACGTGATCTGATCAAAATATAATCGATCTGATTGCGGTACCTACCACCTGGTGACGTCCACGTGTACTGCCTGCGAGGGTGGTGTTGAAACAGACTGCTGGCTATCACCTGACTGTTTTCGTTTGCAAACTGCATTAAACGCTCTCCTCTTTCATTGGGTACTATATTACCGGGAATGGGCACCAATTTTTGAGTTGAAGTCACCCATTATTACTAGAAGTTCTCTGTTAGGGACCTTTTCTATGGACTTCTGTAAATCGGCGTAGAAACTCTCAGTGACATCGGGACTAGAAGCGCTAGTAGATTTGTATAACGTTCAAGTTGACAGCTGGTTTATTTTCATACAAATTATGCGAGCTAAATTAAGGCTCAAAGCCCAACACACTGCTACTGTAATGCTTCGGGACAAGTAAAGCAACACCGTTTTGGCTAGCACTGTCGTTTTCAGAGAAATAAATGGCATGGGTATCGGTGAGGAAATGGCGGTGATGAAAATAGTGGTTTTCGCTCAATCCACAAATGCTTAAACCACATCGGGTAACTTCTCCTTCTAATATCTTCAGTTTCCCTGGTTCTAGTAAGCCACGTACATTCCATGTTTCTATCTTCTGAATTTTACGCAGCTTAACAGTAATTCCAGTAACATTATTTCCATGTGAAGTCTATCTACCTACGACCTATGGTCTCCTACTCCAAATGGCCGGCAACACTGGCGGTAACCCATTTCTCACCGCTCGCCCTGGACGCGGCGCGGCGCCGCGCCGGTCGCTAGGCGGTTTGCATGGCAATCGTGGCTCTTGTGTGTTTACTTCCAAAACTTAAAACTTAAACATTCCTACACTCACACCAATTATCTAGCCCAAGAGAAGCTTCGTTATGAAAGACGTTAAATGGTTACTAGTCAACGGATAAACATAATTAAAATACTTAAATACATACTTCTTATACATAGAAAACACCCAGACCCGAGACAATTTAGAAAAACAATAATTTCTAAATTGACCCGACCGGGGATCGAACCCGGGACCTCAGAGATGGCGACACCATGAAAACTGGTGTACAAACCACAAACCACTCGACCAAGGAGGTCGTCAATAACGATTAAATCGGGATAATAGTTTCAGTGGTTTCCTCTTGCCTTCTGCACCAGACTTTTTGGGGTTATTTGAAACCCAAGGCTCCTGCAGTATCATGCAGATGAAGTGACTGTCCGCGCGTGCGCAGGTGAGGTTGATATTTGGGGCCGGAAAAATGTTGAATCCGTTCTCCCCCATTACCCCGCTACTACGAAACAACTAATAATGTTATGTTACCAATAAACTTTCTCCCATATGTCATATTTTGTTCGGGTGCTGTACCCTTCAAGGATCATTAGACCGCCGGCGGTCGCAAAACAATTGGTTTTCAATTGTGTCTGGTTTCACGTTGCTTGAGGGATTAATATCGTTTTAGTTTATTTAATAACGGCTTTATTAGCGATTGTTAAGTAACACCAACTAATTTATCTATGGTAACACCAAAGAAGTAAATAATATCATTATCAATTACGTAAATATCTTTTAAATTTCTATTACATATTCTACTCATACCAACGATAAAACCATTTTTTTCTGAATATGTCACTACTTGTGTGGATAAACTCCCAAAGAATTTTAATCAATATCAATTAAAAGTGTCTTGAAACAATTTCAATGCGATGCTCAGTAACAATTACGGACAGTAAAATGTACCTATTTGGTCGGCATGAGAGAGGACTGGACGTTTCGTGATTCGTTGAAATAAAGGTTCAGGTTTTTGACCCGAATAACCAACGACTCTCGTATCAGAATTTGGGGCAAAAAACCTTTTAAATGCTTTTATAGGTACGTCTGGTGTGCACAATCTAATTCATGGACACTTCGTAAGCGAATGCGACGGTAAGTTAAGTTTTTTGTAAGTAGTTTTACTTAGCTCTTGTTTTTATTTTACCTCGTCTTGTTCTGTCTTTGTCCAGATTTTGTAACATTAGGTACTTAGGTACTGTATTTAATTACTTTTTCGATGAATTACTAGATTAAAGTTCGTAATCTTCTTACCTTACCACATAGTTTAGTAAGACCTATTGCCCAAAAACTAATGCGGCATTTTACTAAACATATTATTTTTTGTTTTAAATACATTGATTAGGTAAATGGTTGCTCATGACTTCTTGAGTTACTTTTTATGATTCTGCTAATTGACTATTATTTTGCTTTGTTTTAATCTAAGTTATTTTGTATTCAGTTTTGTGAGACAGGGACTTGTCAAGCAGATGAATTATACCTAGTTTAAAAATTCTAAATTCAAAATTATTTATTCAATCTACAATAATTGAGCACTTATGAATGTCACTATGCTATCGGTTCGTAAGTCTAACTATGGGGCGGGAGCCTTGTACTGAGAAGAAACGGCAAGAAACTCAGCAAGGGCATTTCTTTTCTCCCTTTATTTTACAGCGTCAATACAAATTGGAAAAACCCCTCCCTATCATAGAAGGACATTTTCCATTACAACAACAAAAAAACATTTACTTAATACGATTACAAGACAACACAACTCATACAAAAGAATATAAAAAAGTATTGCTCAATAATTTAAAATAAATGAACAACGTCTTACAGTATTTATGAAAAAAATTTAAAGAAAGACTAATAAAAACTACCAATAAAAATATGATTGCAAGAGCAAACCAGCCTCCACAGGCGGCACCCGTTCACGAGTATGACATGTGAATCAGTCATCGCTTCGCTCAACCATGTTTTAGGGAACGTAACGACCACCGCAGAGACACTTTGAGATAGCATGCACACACACTCGAGCAACTCCAACAAAAGCAAGAAAACACATAGACAACAGATAGACAACAATAGCATAAAATAAATAAATAATAAAACAAAGCATACAATTATAAACAGTTCCTTTTTAGATCTACAGGCATATTAGTTTGGGTATTGCCGGGACTCACGCTAGGCTTTCATAGATTTAGCATAGTAACCAACCTAGTTTTCACGCTGCCGGATAAAAAGTCGCATAGATTTAGCATAGTAACCAACATAGTTTTCACGCTGCCGGATAAAAAGTCGCAGACGAAGTCTGATTGCTTGGTCACGGTTTTAAAGGAGAGCAATAAAAGGGGCTTGCCGTTCGTCAACCTTATTTTTACGCGGGAAAATTCATCTAGGATGCTTGGCGAATAGGTATAAACAAAATACAAAAATATTCTTGTTAGTTAGAAATAAATCCAGGTAACTGGAATCATACATTATTTTTCACACACCGAATCTATATGTAATATAATTAAAATACATTTTATAGTTATGTTGTTAATACCTGTTATTGAGAGGTGGGAACCTGGTGTCCTGATATACAGGAATTTATGCCTAGCTTAGGCATCAGTCTCTCACAAAGAAAAGTACTGTTAATATTAATTGTATTTTGTATTTCTGGAACCTGTAAAATCTTTGTGGTGAGAAAAAATAAACGAATTTATTATTTATTATTATTATTTATTATTATTAATTCAAAACCAGATTAAAGTTACAAACATATTTTTGGGGCCTCCTTTTAAATAGAAAGATGTCTGTACCAGAAGACCTTGCTCGTCCATTTTCATAAATATTTTCTAGTTTTGCAATGCCAACTAAAAGTTATAAAATTATAACTAGAATATACATATTTTTTTTAAAATCATAATAGGTTGTATTCATCTCTGTGGATTCATTGGGCCAGACGCCAACCCACCACGTTTACGCTTACCTGTGATTGGGCCGATCTCAGTCATACCAGTGGGACAATTTTTAGGCTGGTGATGATCTATGTGGATAAGTGACTTTAAATCTCTGACGGTATCTATTGTTTTCTGACATATCCTTATGAATAAAAACCCCTTAAAAATTAGATTTAAAAAAAAACTGTTGTTTTCTAATGTTTACTTCAACACTAACCATTGAAAGAGTTTCCTACACTAAAAGATACTGTTTGCTTAATTTTCAGAACACCTCCGATTTTTTTAAGATGACAGCACAAAGTTACCGTCTTCTATCTATCTACAGGCTGTATTATGTATTGGGATAATTCCCACAGCAGGGCAAAGGCCTCCATCATTGAAGTCAGGTCATCGCTACAAATGATGATGATGAAATCCGAAAACACTTTGCCCTAACTAGAAATTGCACCTGGGATCAATCGGGCCACGCGCTTTATTACCTCTCGGCTACCAAGGCGTTATTGTTCTCGAGTTATAAATTAAACTCTTAGGTTTATTAGCAAAGATGGGTTTATTACTAAGGGTTCATATTACGTAACACAATTTTTGAAGATTTTTGACCATCTCTCCCCCACATGTAACGTGCCCTAATGTTTTTCTGTGCGCTCTCTAAACGAAACGTAACACTCAAATGACCATATTTATCGAAAAGGCTTTACTAATAATCTTACATTAAATCGTCGTTTTCTTGACTCGGCCCTGTCCTTGCATACATTTAGGCTTCATCCATCATTGTTCTTTTCATGCATTCTTCTATTTGTTTTTTTTTAATTACTTAAGTACATGTTTATTTATATTTTTGGCAATTTAATTAGTAACTGAAACCTAACTGAAATAAAACATTTTAGTCAAATAAAAATGAAGAATAAACAATGGAGTACTATACAATCGCGAGATTCCCCGTAAAACATCAACGAAAAGGGTTGCCAACGTAGGAGGATTTAATTAGCTAGTTTTTTAGTCAAATAAATAAAAAAAATGTATCGAACGCGTTGTTACAAGTAGGTACTTAAATTCGGTCTTTGTGTGATTAAAAGTAGAAAATGTTGGAATGTTTGATCTTTAGTGTAATTTCGTCAACAACCCGTATTTTTTTAATAGTAGTTATTTTGTTTACCCTTACTTTTATATTCAATAGTTGTATTTTACAAAAAAAAAACAAATAAGTGTGTATGTTTTGTTTTTTTTTTATTATTTATGGGGGAGGTGTAGTGTGTATACGCCATATAGTTACACACATGCATCTCCACCCAGTATATAAGCGTAAGCCTAACTTTAATAAAGGCATTAGAGCATTATTATAACTGCAATCCTCTTTTATTCGTTGCGCGAACCTTAATATAAAATAAAAATAAGTTTGTAAAAATCCATGATCAGTACCCTAAGCACGAACCATTATGGTACTAGTTAAGGTTAAGGTTTAGTAACTTTATGGTTTTCATACAAAATAATACGATTACGATTACCTTAATTAGTACCATAATGGTTCGTGCTTGGGGGTACTGCAGACTGCTCACTAAAATCCTTTCCTTTCTGAATTTCACTGCAAAAGCACCGTAAGAATTGTTTGTAGTATTAACAGCAATAAATGCTCCATTATGTTAGTTACCTACACGTCTGTGGTTAGTTATTAATTTCCATAAAGAGAGAAAGAAGTTTCATCAAATTACTACGCTTCTGCAAGTCGGCAAGTCAAGTAACCTCAGCAACATACTCAGCAATAAAGTTAAACAAAATCTTAAAATTAACCTTTTATGGCAGTCTTTTTATTTTGTATTGCGTTACTGAAATACTGCGCTAACTAAATTTCATTATTAAGTATCTATATAAAACTGTAATTGTTAGAATAAACCTCAAAATAAAATAAGGATTATAGCCGCAATCGTAATCGTACAGTGAAATGTTCAATTTCAGGTTATGAAACTTGCTCTCTACTTAGTCTGTTATGGCATGAATTGGTATGATATTTTTTTTAATGGCTCTCGCATCTAGAAATAATCGTTTGTGCACTGCGTGAAACCAGTGTTGCTAGACTAGATCCTATTTCCCGAAAATCGGGTAAAATGGAAATGTTTACGTTAAAGTTAAAAACCGAAATATCTAAATAATCGGTTTTGTCAAATCTTAAACCCGGTTTCAAAAAATAGCGGCTAACCCGGTTTACTCGGTTTTTTCGATTCGGTAAAACCGGTTTTGTGACCCCTACCCCTGTTTTACCTATCACTACCTATATCCGCTAGTAGGGATAGGTGGATTTTAATTCCACCTGTCCCCACTGGTAGTTGTGGATTTTAATTCCACTTGTCCCTATCTACTGACCTCTATAGATAAGGTATCGTAGCTGGAACTACGGGTCCGGCTGTCTTTCTCAAGGGTACTACGGGGTTTCGGTTCATGCCCGCTCACGCTGGTTGTGCCTTGGCCGGTGCCTTCGGCGGGATCCGGACGTGGGTTGGACTCGTAGTGGCTTGTGGTTAACTGTAGAGCTTGGGAATGTTCGTTTGTCCTGGTATTGTGTGCCAGGACAATAGGTGGAACCTATTAAGACGGTTTTATTTTAGTGGGGATACGTTGAAATATTATGGCTTTTTATCTCCACTGCACTGGTAGGGACAGTTACACAAAATAATTCCACCTATCCCTACTAACCATGACGTGTTTTTTTATCCTTATCCTTCATCGATCCAACTCAAAACTAAACCAATTCTACATTCCTTAATATTAATGAAGCAGAAACTCAGCTTTTGGATGATCAGTCCGATGTAAGAATCCGATTAATCAACATTTCCTACATTTACCTATACTAAACTACTCATAAACAACATAAAACACTTATCAATTATTTTCTTATTATTTAATTACACAATCCATTATAAAATCCAGCTTCCTAAAATATCTACTTTTAATATTTCGTCATAATTATTTTGAAGTTAGTCAAATCAGAGAAACATATTCCATATTCATATTTGTAGTATCCGATATTTAATTATCTTCACTAAACCTAATAAAATTCATTATTGGTTGTAGCTTTTAACATTAGGTACATTTAACTCCGAGAAAATATACATAAAAAATAAAAAACACGTTCAAATATTTGGGTTGTAACAAATAAAGAATATTCCTTGACATTCGATTTTTAAGAAATACTTAGAACCGAAATTACCGAAAAGCCAGAAACCGGTTTCGTCACAGATTCAAAACCGTAAACCCGGTTTTCAAATATAATTTAGAATTTGTGAACCCTAAACAGGGGGAAAGGCCGACTTGAAAGGTCTAAACCAAACTGTTACCTATAATCTGTCTTTCTCATGCATACATCTCATAAAGTGTTTGGTTATCGTAGCTGGGGTGTGCGCGGCGTTTCATAAGAAAGGCAGACCATGTAAGGTCCAAACCTAATAAATAACTTTCTACGCTCACACCAATTATTTAGCCCAAGTTATGCTTCTTTTGAAACTCGTTAATACGGTTAAACTAGATACCTAACGGATAAATATACATAAACATAGAAAAACACCCAGACCCGAAATAAATATACAAAAACAGTTCTTTCTAAATTGACCCGACCGGGAATTGAACCCGGGACCTCAGAGATGGCGCGGCGCTAGAATCGGCGTACTTACACGGAGATCGTCTTACTAATAATCTGTCTTGTATTAGTTTTTGGGTAAGTATAGCACGGAATCTTAATGTGGTGAGGTCTGCGCAACGTTTTATAAGAAAGGCAGACTAGGAAACGTCCAAACAAATACTAGCAATCTATCTTTCTTGTATTCAGTGTTTGATTATAGCACGGTACCTTTATACTGTGGTGGGGTCTGCGCGGCTTTTTATGGGTAAGGCAGACTTGAAAGATCTAAACCAAACACTAACCTCTAATCTGCCTTTCTTATATTGTGTAATGTACTTAGTTAGTGTCGCTTATAGTAGCCGGGTTCTGCGCGTTGTCTGCTTTCTTATGCAGTATATAAACAGTATAAAACTGTGGTGAGGTCTGCGCTGCGCGTTTTATAAGAAAGGCAGTCTAGGAAAGTTCCAAACCAAAATACTAATAATCTGCCTTTCTTATACTTAGTGTTGCTTATAGTAGCCGGGGTCTGCGCGTTGTCTGGCCGCTGGTCGCAGGAAGTGCTATAACCGCGCACCATTAACCGCCGCCGGCTTCCTTCCAGGCAGAGGCAGGCATGGGGGTGACACTTTTATTGTTTCGCATATTTCACTTTTTATATTGACTTCGGACTTCGGACGACGATATTTCTCGATCACGGTACGTAGACGTTAGTTATGCTGTAAGCTGTATAAAGTTTGCTTATGCGTCGAACATCGTTATGAATCCGTATAAATTAATGCACAATGAACTATGCAAACTTTGTTTGTACCCAGGGTACTTTGTTTGTACCAGGGGTACTTTGTTGTAACCCGGGGTTTTGATTCAGCTATACATAAGAGGGTTAAGCATTTCGGTTTTTTTTTAAATAAAAGAAGTAGGCTAACGAGCAGGCGGGTCACCTGATGGAGAGTAATCACCGCCGCCCATAGACACCCGCAAAACCAGAGGAATCGCAGGCGCGTTGCCGTCCTTTAAGGAAGGAATAGGAATTGTGAGAGGGAGGGGATGGGCCTCCGGAACCCTCACTGGACAGACGAAACACAACAGCACCAAGTGCCATTATTTCACGCCGGATATTCGTGAGAGGGTGGTATTACGCCGGGCGAGCCGGCCCAATGCGTGCTGCAACGCAGCGTGGCTCTACCACTCAGTCAGTGTCACTCATTTAGCATGGGGGCACTTGTAGGGTCTCAAGGGTAAACCTACGGACGCGAGTAACTTTAACCGCCAAAACCAATTCCCATATAAACTTCTAAATTTTTAGAAACCAATGAGTCTATTTTAATGAAACTAAGCATGCTAAAGTAAAATACAGATATCTAAATAACTGCATTTAAAAGTCACGTTTATTTAACTGAGTTATTGCGATTTTAGACTTTGTATTGTGGAATATAAATCGCAACAACTCAGCTAATGAAACTTCATTAAAAATTTGTTTTTTAAAAGAAGCCGTTTAGCAATTATACCTCTCTTTTTAATTTAAAATCATGCAAAGTTTTATTTAAACTGGTCATTGGTTTGTAAAATTTTGAATTTGGAAGTTTGTATGGGAAATCGAAATGCCCTCTAACGTTTAAAATAGTTAAATTGTGACATTTGTACTTTGGAAAAATATCAGTATTAGGGTCGCCGAGACACGATATAGCAGATTCGAAGTATTCGTGTATGGAAGATGGTTCAGAGTCGAGTACCGCTCGTGAAAATTTGTCTATCGCTCATTCCTAATGATGAATGATGAATTCAACCGAATGTAGAGTAGATTGAGAGAAAAACCCAACGACTAGGATTAAGCCAGCCTGGCCCAACCACCCCAATCTTTCCTGTGCGAAGGCCTGTGCCCAGCAGTGGGACGTTTATAGGCTGATGATGACGATGAAAGAGAAAAAAGAGTTAAGTTAAAAATGTAGTTACTAAAATAATGTGCTGTACGGTACGTGTGGGGAACCGACTTAATTGCTAAAACAGCTAATGTATGCCAAAGTGACTTCTCAAGACCTTTGACCGGATACGAGCTTAAAATTACCTTACGTATATTGAAATAAGCTTGGCCGCAAACAATGAACAGAATTCCGAAACACAGCAATAACACGCCGCTTGGTGCGAGTGGGACATCACTTGTTCTTGGAACCGCGAGCCTGCCTAAAGGAACGCGGCTCCGAATGGAATGCAACGGCACAGCTCCGCACAGTTCACGGCGGCACAGTATCTTAATGTCTGACAAGGGGAAACACCCTAATCGTAAGTCTATAGCGATAATACTAGGGCTTTTTGCCAAAGTCGGCAACTCGTCAGAGATACCCTTGGTGTGGTTCCTAAGCCACCGTTTATTGGTATAAAAAGAATGAAGTAGTAAAACCACAGTACAGAAATACTGTATGGTGTATGTCAGTCATTCTCCGATTAGCCATTTTTTGCGCGACCACGCCCCTAACAATCCTTCTATAAAACGAAAATTTTGTTCTTATATTTTATAAATCTAATTTTCATCCACTAAGCGTTACACGTAAATTTAGGACCGAAAAACTAGTATTCTGTCTAAAATAATTTTTAAACCTCTGTTCTCTAATTACCGTAACGTCGTGTCCACACGCTGACTTTGTGAGGAAATTAGCTTCTTATTTTTACCCAAAAGGAATTATAGCTGGTTATTACACATTTTGAAAGGCGGGATGTTATTTGTGTTATCACTATAAACACCTATTTTTAGAACCTATCTATGTGAACAACGTTTAAACGTAATTAGCGTAATGTTTCCTTTAAGAGGGTGTACCTCTCTATTAACTAGATAGTTAGCACTTCACTCTGCCCCCTCCCGAGCTCTCAGTCCGGTCGTTTCGAGGCACTGGAGCATTATCGGACCTCTGTTGCGTCGGTATCCTGCCAGTGCTATAAATAAGTATATAAGTAATTACCATACCATTGGTTTGCCAATTTTCTAATGACCGCTCCATTATTTTTATACTCGATTAATTATTTAGCGTAGCTATCGGTAGATTAATCAAATTTAAACTGTTTTCTGGTGTACGAAAGTTACAATAATTATATCATTATTAAACAACTCTGTGTTGCACCATCGACACAAATATTTTGCTTTTCTAATTACCGAAGTACTTTTCCCATTTAATGCCCTTTGATCTGGTGATTCATGTCTATTTAAATATTCTAATTCTAGTATTTGATAAGCTGAATATGGAGAAAAAAAAATTGTTTGCCTGTAAAGTCGGTTTTACGGGCGAAGATTTTACGTGACAACGTCTTTTTCTCGGTAGAATATTTATTGATATGAATATAATTAATTTGCACAATAGGAACAAGGAATTGAATGAAAATAAGAATTGCACAAATTTATCATAGTTGAGTGGGAGAGAGACGCAAGGCATTTGGCGGGCCTCTCTCTCGTTCGGTGACTCATCGTAACGTTACCCAGCGTTACACTTTTTCATAAGTGACTCCCAGCCGCAACCTAATTTAAGACGTTGTCACGTCAAAAAATCGCTACGTTAATTAGGTAAATAACACCTTATGCGGAGAATGACCGATGTGTGCTGTTTTACAAACACTCTATGCGATACTTGCCTTTATTTATTTTCTACTGTTTTTGGTCAGACACACTAAATATTTAAAATATGTTTGCCACACACAACACGCATGATGATCAGCTGTTGAGAGCAGTAAACGTAACGAAAAAATAATTCTACAATGCATGATTCAAGAACACTGTTCAAGTTAATAAATGTGACGTTCACGTTATTTTATAAATAAGAAAAACACGACCTTAAGAAGGCTTAAAGAAAACACGAACACGACCTCCCTGACCTAAGAAAAGATAATAACTGTTCAGCACCACAAAGGAAAGAGAAGATGCGGTACTATTACTTCAAGTTAGGTCAAGTGGTTAAAATGTTGCTGATACGTATTTATTATGTAGTACAAGACTACCGTGCGAAAACGAAAAGCTGTCGCCGAGACACACACCATCCAAGACCAGTCTCACAACTTTTTAGGGTTCCGTAGCCAAATGGCAAAAAACGGAACCCTTATGGATTTGTCATGTTGGTCTGTCTGTCGGTCCGTATGTCACAGCCATTTTTTGCCGAAACTATAAGAACTATACTGTTGAAACTTGGTAAGTAGATGTATTCTGTGAACCGCATTAAGATTTTCACACAAAAATAGAAAAAAAAACAATAAATTTTGGGAGTTCCCTATACTTAGAACTTAAACTCAACATTTTTTTTTATCTAAACCATCCGTGTGGGGTATCTATGGATAGGTCTTCAAAAATGATATTGAGGTTTCTAATATCATTTTTTTCTAAACTGAATAGTTTGCGCGAGAGACACTTCCAAAGTGGTAAAATGTGTCCCCCCCCCTCTCTAACTTCTAAAAAAAGGGAATGATAAAACTAAAAAAAGTATATGATGTACATTACCATGCAAACTTCCACAGAAAATTGTTTTTTTTGGTAGTTTTTTTTTAAATACTTACGTCATAAATTAAATAATTAAAAAAAATCTAATAATAAAACATCGATCAAAGTTACAACGAACTACAAGAACTTTTATATGATGTTACTTGCTGCTACGGAACCCTTCATGAGCGAGTCCGACTCGCACTTGGCCGGTTTTTTATATCATGTTTCAGACTATTAATAAGTTTAATCTCTTTTATATGTATATGCATGCATTATAGATACAAAACTTATGGACAGATCAAAGATATAACCACCCGATACATGGTAGGAAACGGTAAAACTAACGCTGAATCTTTTAAAAGTCGTCTACTGTCTGTGAAGAGTCACTGTGTTACATCCGAGCTGGTCAGAAACCACTCAGTATCCAGAGTCTGTCTGAGTTAGGACTCGAAATAAAGTCAAGTTTTCTGTTTTCAAATCAACTGCCTACCTGAAAATGGCCATGCACTACTTTTAATAATGAGAAAAAACCTGATAAATTTTAGATATTATTTATAAACACTATTTAAATATTATTTAGTTAAACATTGTTCCCTTTTTTTTGCTCAAATTCAAAATGATGTTTGTGTGACGCTGACAAAACAATATTTAACTAAATAATGCTTTTATAGTGTTTATCAGTAAGGCCATTTGTGTTTTGATTATCTTATTGAATATAACTTTTTGTTTTACTCGTATATAGAGAACAACAGTCTCAGAAGGATTCACATTTAGCTTTAGGAGTAACATTTTGGCCTTAGTTGTTTTAATATAACGGTTTTTTATAAAGTAGCTTTAGTGTCGCTTTATTTAAAATGACGTGTCAACATAATTAGGATCACAATCTGGTTGGTACAGAGTTTTTATTTGATTGTTGTCTGTTGTCCATTTAAACAAATAATGCATATACACAAACGCCTCGTGTCGTGTATCTTTAATGATTTAGGTAATTTCCACCGATAAGTATATATTTTATCTGATAGATTTTTTTGCAATTTCTCTAACATAATAATCTAACAAAATATAGGTTTAAAGTAGTGATAGTAAAGTTATTTATATCTTTATCTGACAAAAAAATTAATTAAGCAAGCGACACGCGTGATATGAAACTTTACCTATGCGATGAGTACCTAACTAGATTTGGTTAGATGATAATGATTATGGAGGAAGATAGGTATTTAGTAATCATCATCATCTTCAGCCTATAAACATCCCACTGCTGGGCATAGGCCTCCCAGATGCACAACAGCACGTAGATTAGGCCATAACCCACCACGCTGGCCCAATGCAGGTTGGTGGGTTTTAACGACTGTCATCTCACGACTACAACCGGGACCAACGGCTTAACTTACCTTTCGAGGGCCTAGATTAAGTTAACGAGAATCGGTTAGGCAAAATTGTAACTCACCTCGTTTGCTACCAGGAGGCGTTGCTTCGGTGCTGTACAATTAGAAAAAAATATTCTCGAAAACTAATAAAAAAAATTCACCAAAAGTTAGGTGGTTTGCTGTCCGTAGTCCCGAAACACCCTGACGACTAGTGATGGGATATCATCTAATTATTAAGTACAAGAAGTTTTAGTGGGCAGGGCCTCCTTCACCCGAGCCCCTGTCGAGGCCTTCGGACTTCGACTTACTCTTGAAACACAATTGCATTAGTCAATTTCCAATCACAAATCTAAAAAATGTTAAATGGCACTTTTGTAAGCGACAATAGCGCCACATTGGAATTAAATTGCGTGGAAATAGATTGAACAAATTATTATCGAGATGGCGTTCCGGAATTATCTTTACTTATCCTAATATCGATACATATTAATCGCATTGGAATTGTATTAAGATTGAGTTTGCGTTCGAGAGCAACCCCCCTGAACAGGCTATGCGGCCAGCAGACATTGGGGGGAGAGTCGCCACATAACCAGTGAGCTTCTAAGACCTACTGTGTACATAAGCCAAATGGAGAAATCCTATTTACGGATAGCCGTAAATAGGATTTCTCCATTTATTAAAAATATTAAAATAAAAGGTTAGTATTTTATATTGTATGGTCATTAAGGTACCTCAATGTGTATGGTGAACATTTACTGTTTGGTGCACATTTCAACGTAACCCATACACATTGGCGCTGTCGTTAACGTTAACGAATGGTGAATAACTCGCTGTAAGCACTATAAAACTATTGGTCAATCCTTTATAGTATAAAGGATTGACTAATAGTTAAGCCAAATTCTTGAGGGAGATTTCGTGTAACGTGTTTGCTGATATTTCATGTTTCACAATCGCCCTCGCGGATGTTTTAACCACAATCACAATACTTCTGTTGTATTGATTTGTAATCGCTGACTCGAGTCGGAATCAGCTGATCCAACAAAACCGTATCTATGTACTTTGAACGCTAGTAAACAATCGTTTGCGCAGTACATTATTGTATCTACATAATTCGCGAACAATAAACTTTAGTAGGAAATGTAATTATAATAATTATGGTTTGCACAGAACAACAGTTGTGGCCTGACACACATACTCACTGCGACGTTAAATACTATTACAGTATCGCGAACAGTTCTTCCAGTTATAGGGAAAGTTGTGTAACATTGCCTACTCCTAAACTAAACTCCTACTACTCCTACTACCAAACTCATTGTTGTATAAGGGTATTGGAAGAAAACTAAATTTAGTTTAATTGGGAAATTAAAAAACGATTTAAAATTCATAAAAAAATTGTTGTGATTAAATTCTATACCTATATTGATTTTATTTATTTTTTATTTTAAAAGGTAGGTCTGCCAACATTTATCTCCATTACAACATTCAAATTATTAACAATAAATAGTAACATTTATCACTCATATGTACTCGCAAACACATATTATAGCCATTGAGTTTATTGTACCTCAATGATTATAGACTATAAATTCGTAACCTTAGAAAAAAAAATTCGGGGTCCTGTAAGTGCGTAAAAAGGCTGAGATCTATTTCTGTGGCTGACGCCAATTACTGCAAAGATGAAATCTCTTTTATTTATAAAACATAACATATCCTATCTGATAGTTAGTGATGATAAGGGCGAAGGAGGAAGCGCCACCTCCACCCTTACCGGAATCCTTAACAATGAGGAAAATTTTCAAGCGCGTAGCTACCGCCGTACCACCGTATCAATAATACAGGGCCTCCAAACGTTCTTAATAAAAAAAATCTTGAAAACTTTTATGGTATGCACTGGAACAGCTACCACACTGGATTTTATGTGTAATTGTAGAAACACAACGAATAAGAACGATGTAGTTTGATTGTGACATCATCATCATCAGCCTACATCATTAGCAGTCCCACTACTGGGCACAGGAATTGTCAAACGGGCACCAGCACATGGGAAGACTTTTATAGTGCACTAGAGGCCCGCCAGCGCCTTCGTCCACGCCGGACGAAGATTCAGAAACACCGTCATATTATTATCTCAGCTATTTTGTATGAAACTATCTAGGTACGAAAATTATATAAGAATACCATCGTCCTTTATCGATCTTTCTATCTGAAAACCGCGTAAAAATCCATTGCCTGGTTTAGGAGGAATACGGAGACACAGACATCGGAAAAGGGCGACTTTACTTTTTAATATGCAATGATTTTATGCAAACTTACAAATATTTATAAACTGCTCTGTATCGTCACAACAACATATGCTGGTAAATTACAAATCACATTAACAAAGTTAACTCTGGAGAATCACATGTATAAATTAAATTTGTATAATAAATTAATAAATTACAAAATTGAACGTTTTCACTTATTGAATTACCTATAATTGAGTACCCACTCATGGCGCGTTGACAAGACAATGCTATATTATTCAGCATGTGGTAAAACGGACAGTTACTAAAGCATATCCGTGACGAAATGCATTCCACGCAGCATTAGAATATTTGTGTAAGCCAGCGGAGGCACAAAGAGTCGTCCGTCACTGTTCATTGGGGGCCTGGTGAGACAATGGCTGCAATGGCTGCAGTGGAAGTGCACGGGAACCACAGAAATAGATCTAAATAGAAGCCGCATTTGTACGTACTTATACTTTGCGTTCAAAATAGTGTTAAAAGGATGGTGGTCATCATCGCCAATCTTTCGACGCGTTTCATTTAGCCGTTGTCAGCACTGGACATGTGGTTTCAAAAAAATTACTAGATGCGTCGTGTCGAACTGTAAAAACTGTACAAGAAAGGTTAATTGATCACAACTTCTGACATTTTATATTATAATAACTACTATTTTGCATTTGACAATATTGTAATTAATTAATTTTTCTGACTGGGCATGGTCCCTCAAATGTATTTCTATACCTTAAATAAGGTCGAAGTGTAGTGATACCTGTAACAAACTATTGTCATCTATTTTAATACCTACATTTACATTTACATATTGTAATACCTACATTTCACAAATAAAGATATTACTATTACTATTAATTAATATTACTATTACTACTACCGAGATAATCAACAAGTTCCCTTTCGTTATATAATGTTGTTATTAATTTGACACAGAAAAAAGTGACACGTTTGGTTTTCATACAATGGAGTTAACATGCGGCTTCTATTTAGATCTATTTCTGTGACGGGAACAGAGGCATTTGGAATTTTGTACTTTGTCTGTGGTATCCATTGAGGGATTATAACTAGAGTCGACACCGCCAAGCAAGTTTTTGCGCACCGATTTTAGTGAGTAGGTGTAGCGAGCGCCCTGCGCGCCTTCACACGAGGCCTTCGGACTTGGACAGGGAAACGGTCGCAAGGGGGGAGAGTCACCACATAGTCAGTAAGCCCTCTCCAGGCCCGTTGTGTATCCGTAATACATTGTGATCCAAGCCATTACGGATCTTGCCGCCGCAAATCAGTAGGAAAAAAAATGCTTCACGATGTCATCTCTAGTTATAATACCTCAATGGTTGTATCTATCTACCTTTGTATTTTGTACTACCAGTGTCTTGTCCTAACGAGACTGACTTACCCTGAATAGGGCGGAGATAAAAATATTGACAAAACCAGGTTTTGTGTTATTTTTTATACGTTTATTAGGACCCTTTTCAACATTATTTATGAAAATCTAAAATAATAGTTCTTTCACGAAAATTAGGTGGTAATCATTTTACCATCGCCCGTTAAGGTTTAGGTGTTTGGGGTAATTATTTAACCTTGCCCGTTTAGGTACTAGAAGCAGAGCTGCTACAGTCCATAGCCTCTCCTCCTTCTGGAGTAATATGAAAGCTTTTGAAGCATGGTGAGGCACATAAAGCTACTTTGCAGACATCGCAAATGATCCTTGATCGTTTTTGAGTATTTTTCATGCTGTAAAACCGGCATCTAGTAAATTTTCTTTGATCTTCTGGGTAGTGTGGCACAGAAGAGCGTCTGATTTCAGCGGGTACCCCGAAATTTCCACTGAAAATAATATTAGTGGTTTTTTTTTGCCTGTGAATCCATCTAAAGACTGCGAGCCAAACAAAGTCTGAAATCTCGATGTGTGTGCACCGTTTGTTTGTGAATTTGTATGCAAGCTATGTACGCGTTGATGATAGCTGCATCAAACGTGAAATAAAATAGGCGCAACCAGTTGAGTCTCGATTTTTGGCCGATTGGATATGAGGCACGGAAGTGATCGAATTGATCACGAGGGAAGTAATTACTCAATAGGCGGTGTTTTATCAACTATATTCAACTCAGGCTCTTCACCAAATATTCTTGAAAGACCTCGCTAAACTTCATCGTCGTAAGCCAGTACGCAATCGCCCAAAAGTAGTTCTTCCGAGATACTTTCGTCGCTACTTTCAATACCGGAGAGATCATCATCTAGAACTCTGGCGAATACTGTTAGATAACTTCTTTTTCTTCGACAGTCTCCTGAAATAACAAGTATGCTAATGGGTAATGGTAACTAAATTACCACCAAATAGGTACTACTATGTTGATGTAACCGGGGCAACGGTAAGAGTTTTACCGCCAAGTTTAAGAAGATTTTCTATTTTTCTATTTCGTTACAAAAATAATAATTTTATTTTTTTCTGCGAGTCATGCAGGATAATATAATCAATAATCCTACCAAATATTACAAAACCAGAATCTTATTAGTAAAAATTGCAAGTCCTCCGATTTTCAAAATTGTTCGATATTTTCTTTTCAATGTTGGTAGTTCGCAAACTTTGACAGTTAGCGTAGTTGCCAGTACAAATAAAAGTTTTAAGGGTCTTTACCTCAGAACAATATGCTTTAGTTATTGTTCTGAGGTCTTTACGCATTACAAATATTGAATACAAGAAAGTATAAACAGAACGACTCTTGCTCTATGGTCAAAAAGCTGAGTTGAGCTGAGGAGGAGTAAGACACCATAAAACCCATTGGGGATAATTGTTGTAAACCTATGTAAGTATGTGTGCTGTTATGTAATCACCGGCTCATCTTGATTAGCCGTTCGTTGCTGCCTCAGCCATTCGGGTTAGTATGCTTCATAATTGTGGCGCTGGATTTCTTTGACGTTCTCACTTACCGGAATGCGATTGTCTCGCGATGCGCAGAGCTTTTATAGCGGGTATTAGCTAGCCACCTTGTTGTACCCACATTGAGGTTAATTAGTCTTACTCTGAGCACAGAATAGTAATTAAAGACATAAGGCAGAACATGTTCAAATATTTGTTGGTTTGCAATTTTATCTTCGATAACATAAAGTCCAAAATATGGTGGGGTTTTGGGATTATTTATCCCTCTGCTTGTTAAAGGGTTAAATCATCAAATTAAAAGTGCAATTAATAGAATCAGGCGTTACTTTGCGGAAATCCATGATATACAAAAATCGTAAAATATAATATACCGATATAAAATACCGAAACCGAAACCCCTTCGGTTTCGGTTTGCATGCCTTATTTAGCATCCATCGCTCCTTTTGCATGTGCATACATTGCGGGCAGGTGGCGGTGCTTGCATGCAGCATCCAAGCCTGATAAATTAGTGAGTTAGCGGGATTAACACTAGATATTTTTATTCCATTTTTGTTAAAAGTGCAATGTGAACGAGGAAAGAGAGTTTGGAAGGAAGGCAGCTTCTCTTAGAGACACTAGAGAGGAGTTGCAATTTCCAAATCAAATCCAAATGTGCTTTGTATACATTCATACATATTGTAATCTCGACTATTATCCCCAAAGGGTTAGTCAGAGACTAGACAATGAGGACCACAGAAGCAGTTCTCTGCTATTAGTCTACTTTTCACCAAATAGCGATTGCACATGTGCTAAGCGTGACAGGTGTTGAGCCCATCGCCGCTCTATGCTGTTGCATGTATGTGCAGTCGTTATTCCGTTAGTCGCCTTTTAGTAAAAGGCTTTTACGACACCCAAGGGAAGAGAGAGGGTGGTAATATTCTTTTAATGAGTCGCTACGCGACATGGCTTGTTTTATAAAATTTATTAAAATGAAAACAGTACACAAACGTCCCCTTTTGAGTATTAAGATACCAAGACTCAGGACACCCTCACTCTTTCTTAACACTTAGCATGGGCGTAGAAAAATAATTATTATATAGTCCTTGGTACGTGGCGCACCTATGATCTGGGGGGCGCACAATACACAATAGAAAATCTATTTATTGAGCACTAATCAGTGCGCGGCCGCTGTTGAAAGGTTAACAACGATATCATATGAATATTCACTCATGTGACCATATTATTAAATTTTACCATTATTTTTAGTTAAGTGGTCGGTTTTTGGGCAAATCCCAATCGAACGGCAACGCGGCCACTCACCTCTTTCTTCGAAACGAAATTTGAACCGATTTCGTTTGCTATTTATAGCGCTTTCTGTTATTTTTGAATATTCAAACAATTTTCTAAAAATTAATAATCTAAATGCCAAACCTATTTTGCATGAACGAAAGGACCATGGGGGATTTTGTATGAACCCCGTCCCCACCCTACAACAGTCGTGGGATACGTGTCAATTTGTTCATTGGGACCCAAAGAAGCCTAAAGTACCTGTGTTGTTTATTTATAACAAAAAAAAAACTTTTATTGTTTTCTTGCTTTAGTTGGAGTTGCTCGAGTGTGTCATGCTCTCTCAAAGTGTCTCTGCGGTGGTGGCATGTGCGTCGGGTCGTTACGTTCTCTAAAACATGGTTGAGCGAAGCGATGGCTGATTCACATGTCATACTCGTGAACAGGTGCCGCCTGTAGAGTCTGGTCTGCTCTTGCAATCTTATTTTGTTGGACAAAAAAATAAAATATTCAAAAACAATATATTTTTTATAACCTAAATCCTGCGTATTTGAAGAACGTCGCGATAGTAATAAAATATATATCCTACTAGACCCTTCAAATGACACTAATTTCAAATCTGTTAGATGGTGGGGACAAAATTTCCCATGGTCCTTTCGGAAGGAATGGAAAGCGCTGTAAGCAAACGAAAATGGACCGAAATTTCGTTTAACTGAAAGAGAGTAGGCCTCATCTGTATTCTGGACGACTACAGAGGTATCGTTGCGATGCGGAAAGGAAACCAGCCAAAATGGGGGCCTTTGTAAATTGATGTATTCATCAATACCTATTGGTAAAGTAGTAATTAATGTTCCTTGTGCAGTTGTGCATTACATTATAATCAAAACAGTCTAAGAGTCGGCGTGGTCTAAGCAAACAAATTCCTAGTATCGTATTCTAAGTAGGGTTGTTATGTGTGTGTGTTGTGTGCTTTAGTTGGACATGTCCGGATTTTTATAGCAGTCCGTGAGCCCGGCCTGACCGGCTTTTGGTAGGCTTTTGGTCAATCCTGTCGCGTTAGCCGAAAGATGCCAAACGAAAGCGCGCGTCACGCGGCTACGCACGAACGTAAATGTCGCAAAGTCAACAATAATTATGTTATGTGTTAAATAAAATCCAATCTGTCAGGCTTTCAGGGCAAAATGTCCGGCTAAATATGAATATGAGTCCGGCTTTTCTATTTTTGGGCCTGGCAACCCTAATTATAAGTACATAATGGATTCTTATTACCAACACTTTAAACGATAATTTTATATTTATAAAACAAAATACTTTGTTGCATAGCATTACGTATTCACGTAAGTACATCTTATCATAACTATAGTTACGTACCTACATTATTTTAGCTAGCGATTACTTATTAGGTACAATTATTTTATCACTTTATCATTTCATTTTGTACATTAATTTAATTATTTTAATTTAGTTACCGCTCAATGCACCTGGCAACAGTAAAGGATTTGCAATATTATAGGACTTCTTGGCGGGAAAGTGAAGCGTCATGTACCTATGTAGTTTTGTCTTATTTTCTAAAATTTGTGTTTGGCGAATATTAATGTGAAATAATGGTGGATTATTAACCGTTAAGTGTTCGTGAACGTGCATGAATGTTGGCAAATAAAACAAAACAGTGCAACATCACTTTTCTAATTATCTCAAGAAGTCCGTGTGAGATCTCATTATAGGCCCACATCTTTACTGGAACTCAAGGGATTTGGGGGGAATATCATTTAGCTTAATATCACCACTCATTATCATCTTATAAGCATAATAAATGAACTCTATTATTTCGACTGAAGGACTAGTATCCATGGTCAAGAAACAAATTATCAAAAAGAAATAAGAATAAGAAGTAGTGCTTTGACTTTTGTCTGGCTTAAAGCCAGGTTACAGCTATGATCATCATTAATTTCAAAACGTAATGTTTGCCAGAAAGCAACTTATTATACCTTTCGTTTGCTTTTATAATATTACTTACTAACTTTTGTGAACCATCTACCTTTATACTGAAATTCATCAAAATAGGTTAGGGTGGTACAGCGATATAAGTGGTAAAGCATAAAACATACAATCTCACTTTCGCATTTATAATACGAGTATACTACTTAGGCCCTCCCGCGCCTTTGTCCGCGCTAACTTAGAAACCCATCATACTTCAGCCATTTAAAACAAAATACCTACAGATTATATTAAAAAACCATCGTCCTTTTTATCGATCTTTCTATCAGTGAAAACCGAGTAAAATACATTGCATGGTTTTTTTTTGCCTGTGAATCCATCTAAAGACTGCGAGCCAAACAAAGTCTGAAATCTCGATGTGTGTGCACCGTTTGTTTGTGAATTTGTATGCAAGCTATGTACGCGTTGATGATAGCTGCATCAAACGTGAAATAAAATAGGCGCAACCAGTTGAGTCTCGATTTTTGGCCGATTGGATATGAGGCACGGAAGTGATCGAATTGATCACGAGGGAAGTAATTACTCAATAGGCGGTGTTTTATCAACTATATTCAACTCAGGCTCTTCACCAAATATTCTTGAAAGACCTCGCTAAACTTCATCGTCGTAAGCCAGTACGCAATCGCCCAAAAGTAGTTCTTCCGAGATACTTTCGTCGCTACTTTCAATACCGGAGAGATCATCATCTAGAACTCTGGCGAATACTGTTAGATAACTTCTTTTTCTTCGACAGTCTCCTGAAATAACAAGTATGCTAATGGGTAATGGTAACTAAATTACCACCAAATAGGTACTACTATGTTGATGTAACCGGGGCAACGGTAAGAGTTTTACCGCCAAGTTTAAGAAGATTTTCTATTTTTCTATTTCGTTACAAAAATAATAATTTTATTTTTTTCTGCGAGTCATGCAGGATAATATAATCAATAATCCTACCAAATATTACAAAACCAGAATCTTATTAGTAAAAATTGCAAGTCCTCCGATTTTCAAAATTGTTCGATATTTTCTTTTCAATGTTGGTAGTTCGCAAACTTTGACAGTTAGCGTAGTTGCCAGTACAAATAAAAGTTTTAAGGGTCTTTACCTCAGAACAATATGCTTTAGTTATTGTTCTGAGGTCTTTACGCATTACAAATATTGAATACAAGAAAGTATAAACAGAACGACTCTTGCTCTATGGTCAAAAAGCTGAGTTGAGCTGAGGAGGAGTAAGACACCTTAAAACCCATTGGGGATAATTGTTGTAAACCTATGTAAGTATGTGTGCTGTTATGTAATCACCGGCTCATCTTGATTAGCCGTTCGTTGCTGCCTCAGCCATTCGGGTTAGTATGCTTCATAATTGTGGCGCTGGATTTCTTTGACGTTCTCACTTACCGGAATGCGATTGTCTCGCGATGCGCAGAGCTTTTATAGCGGGTATTAGCTAGCCACCTTGTTGTACCCACATTGAGGTTAATTAGTCTTACTCTGAGCACAGAATAGTAATTAAAGACATAAGGCAGAACATGTTCAAATATTTGTTGGTTTGCAATTTTATCTTCGATAACATAAAGTCCAAAATATGGTGGGGTTTTGGGATTATTTATCCCTCTGCTTGTTAAAGGGTTAAATCATCAAATTAAAAGTGCAATTAATAGAATCAGGCGTTACTTTGCGGAAATCCATGATATACAAAAATCGTAAAATATAATATACCGATATAAAATACCGAAACCGAAACCCCTTCGGTTTCGGTTTGCATGCCTTATTTAGCATCCATCGCTCCTTTTGCATGTGCATACATTGCGGGCAGGTGGCGGTGCTTGCATGCAGCATCCAAGCCTGATAAATTAGTGAGTTAGCGGGATTAACACTAGATATTTTTATTCCATTTTTGTTAAAAGTGCAATGTGAACGAGGAAAGAGAGTTTGGAAGGAAGGCAGCTTCTCTTAGAGACACTAGAGAGGAGTTGCAATTTCCAAATCAAATCCAAATGTGCTTTGTATACATTCATACATATTGTAATCTCGACTATTATCCCCAAAGGGTTAGTCAGAGACTAGACAATGAGGACCACAGAAGCAGTTCTCTGCTATTAGTCTACTTTTCACCAAATAGCGATTGCACATGTGCTAAGCGTGACAGGTGTTGAGCCCATCGCCGCTCTATGCTGTTGCATGTATGTGCAGTCGTTATTCCGTTAGTCGCCTTTTAGTAAAAGGCTTTTACGACACCCAAGGGAAGAGAGAGGGTGGTAATATTCTTTTAATGAGTCGCTACGCGACATGGCTTGTTTTATAAAATTTATTAAAATGAAAACAGTACACAAACGTCCCCTTTTGAGTATTAAGATACCAAGACTCAGGACACCCTCACTCTTTCTTAACACTTAGCATGGGCGTAGAAAAATAATTATTATATAGTCCTTGGTACGTGGCGCACCTATGATCTGGGGGGCGCACAATACACAATAGAAAATCTATTTATTGAGCACTAATCAGTGCGCGGCCGCTGTTGAAAGGTTAACAACGATATCATATGAATATTCACTCATGTGACCATATTATTAAATTTTACCATTATTTTTAGTTAAGTGGTCGGTTTTTGGGCAAATCCCAATCCAACGGCAACGCGGCCACTCACCTCTTTCTTCGAAACGAAATTTGAACCGATTTCGTTTGCTATTTATAGCGCTTTCTGTTATTTTTGAATATTCAAACAATTTTCTAAAAATTAATAATCTAAATGCCAAACCTATTTTGCATGAACGAAAGGACCATGGGGGATTTTGTATGAACCCCGTCCCCACCCTACAACAGTCGTGGGATACGTGTCAATTTGTTCATTGGGACCCAAAGAAGCCTAAAGTACCTGTGTTGTTTATTTATAACAAAAAAAAAACTTTTATTGTTTTCTTGCTTTAGTTGGAGTTGCTCGAGTGTGTCATGCTCTCTCAAAGTGTCTCTGCGGTGGTGGCATGTGCGTCGGGTCGTTACGTTCTCTAAAACATGGTTGAGCGAAGCGATGGCTGATTCACATGTCATACTCGTGAACAGGTGCCGCCTGTAGAGTCTGGTCTGCTCTTGCAATCTTATTTTGTTGGACAAAAAAATAAAATATTCAAAAACAATATATTTTTTATAACCTAAATCCTGCGTATTTGAAGAACGTCGCGATAGTAATAAAATATATATCCTACTAGACCCTTCAAATGACACTAATTTCAAATCTGTTAGATGGTGGGGACAAAATTTCCCATGGTCCTTTCGGAAGGAATGGAAAGCGCTGTAAGCAAACGAAAATGGACCGAAATTTCGTTTAACTGAAAGAGAGTAGGCCTCATCTGTATTCTGGACGACTACAGAGGTATCGTTGCGATGCGGAAAGGAAACCAGCCAAAATGGGGGCCTTTGTAAATTGATGTATTCATCAATACCTATTGGTAAAGTAGTAATTAATGTTCCTTGTGCAGTTGTGCATTACATTATAATCAAAACAGTCTAAGAGTCGGCGTGGTCTAAGCAAACAAATTCCTAGTATCGTATTCTAAGTAGGGTTGTTATGTGTGTGTGTTGTGTGCTTTAGTTGGACATGTCCGGATTTTTATAGCAGTCCGTGAGCCCGGCCTGACCGGCTTTTGGTAGGCTTTTGGTCAATCCTGTCGCGTTAGCCGAAAGATGCCAAACGAAAGCGCGCGTCACGCGGCTACGCACGAACGTAAATGTCGCAAAGTCAACAATAATTATGTTATGTGTTAAATAAAATCCAATCTGTCAGGCTTTCAGGGCAAAATGTCCGGCTAAATATGAATATGAGTCCGGCTTTTCTATTTTTGGGCCTGGCAACCCTAATTATAAGTACATAATGGATTCTTATTACCAACACTTTAAACGATAATTTTATATTTATAAAACAAAATACTTTGTTGCATAGCATTACGTATTCACGTAAGTACATCTTATCATAACTATAGTTACGTACCTACATTATTTTAGCTAGCGATTACTTATTAGGTACAATTATTTTATCACTTTATCATTTCATTTTGTACATTAATTTAATTATTTTAATTTAGTTACCGCTCAATGCACCTGGCAACAGTAAAGGATTTGCAATATTATAGGACTTCTTGGCGGGAAAGTGAAGCGTCATGTACCTATGTAGTTTTGTCTTATTTTCTAAAATTTGTGTTTGGCGAATATTAATGTGAAATAATGGTGGATTATTAACCGTTAAGTGTTCGTGAACGTGCATGAATGTTGGCAAATAAAACAAAACAGTGCAACATCACTTTTCTAATTATCTCAAGAAGTCCGTGTGAGATCTCATTATAGGCCCACATCTTTACTGGAACTCAAGGGATTTGGGGGGAATATCATTTAGCTTAATATCACCACTCATTATCATCTTATAAGCATAATAAATGAACTCTATTATTTCGACTGAAGGACTAGTATCCATGGTCAAGAAACAAATTATCAAAAAGAAATAAGAATAAGAAGTAGTGCTTTGACTTTTGTCTGGCTTAAAGCCAGGTTACAGCTATGATCATCATTAATTTCAAAACGTAATGTTTGCCAGAAAGCAACTTATTATACCTTTCGTTTGCTTTTATAATATTACTTACTAACTTTTGTGAACCATCTACCTTTATACTGAAATTCATCAAAATAGGTTAGGGTGGTACAGCGATATAAGTGGTAAAGCATAAAACATACAATCTCACTTTCGCATTTATAATACGAGTATACTACTTAGGCCCTCCCGCGCCTTTGTCCGCGCTAACTTAGAAACCCATCATACGAGGGGCGTTCAAAATATTCTCGGTATTGATACGTTACAACCTCTTTTATATATATATTTGTTACTGGCCGCTAAGATTCATCCATTGACATTAAAAAAAAGTAAAATTGGAACCGAGATGTTCTTTTGTTTTTCTGCAATTGCCGAACAAACATGAACACCATGAGCGAATTAACAATTTTAACGAAATTAGAGCACCGATCCGTCATAAAATTCTTGACAAAACAGGGTAAAAATCAAAAAACCATAAAAGAGGAAATGGATTGTGTTTACCGTGAGTCTGCTCCTTCTTTATCTACTATTCAAAAATGGTCAAGCGAATTTAAGCGTGGAAGGGAGAGTATTGAAGATGACCCTAGACCTGGCCGGCCTGTAGTGGCTACCTCACAAGAAAATATTGATAAAGTGGAAAAACTTATATTGGAAGACGGCCGAGTGAAGGTAAAATCTATAGCTCAAGTAACCAATCTCTCTATTGGTACCGTACATGACATTATACATGACCATCTTAATATGTCAAAAGTAAGTGCAAGATGGGTTCCGCGAATGCTGTCGCTTCTTCAAAAGGATATGCGTGTGGCTTGCTGTTCAGATTTTATCGACCTGTGTGGTGAAAATCCCGATGAGGTGCTGCAAAAAATAGTTACTGGAGATGAAACCTGGGTTCATCATTATGACCCAGAGAGCAAACAGGAGTCCATGCAGTGGCACATTAAGGGTTCAGCTCATCCCAAGAAGTTCAAGGTAATCCCGTCAGCTGGCAAGGTCATGGCCACAATATTTTGGGATTGTGAAGGAGTTTTGCTTATCGATTATAAAGAAAAAGGTGTAAATATCACAGGGCAGTACTACGCTAACGTTATACGTCAATTAAGAGATGCGATCAAAGAAAAGAGGCGAGGAAAGTTAACCAAAGGTGTTCTGCTTCTGCATGACAACGCCCCTGTCCATACTGCTCATATTGCCAAGGCAGCTATTGTTGAATGTGGGTTTGAAACTGTTACTCATCCACCCTATAGTCCGGACTTAGCCCCAAGCGACTTCTTTTTGTTCCCCAATCTTAAAAAGGATCTGCGTGGAAATAAATTTTCTGACGATGAAGCGTTGAAGACGGCCGTGGAGGAGCATTTTTACACCAAAGATAAAAAATATTTTTATGAGGGATTAAAAAAAATAATTGATCGATCTTATAAGTGTATGAACATAGGGGGGGAGTATATTGAAAAATAAAAATATCAAACTTTTCGTACTTGTTTGTTTTTATCCACATACCGAGAATATTTTGAACGCCCCTCGTACTTCAGCCATTTAAAACAAAATACCTACAGATTATATTAAAAAACCATCGTCCTTTTTATCGATCTTTCTATCAGTGAAAACCGAGTAAAATACATTGCATGGTTTTTTTTTGCCTGTGAATCCATCTAAAGACTGCGAGCCAAACAAAGTCTGAAATCTCGATGTGTGTGCACCGTTTGTTTGTGAATTTGTATGCAAGCTATGTACGCGTTGATGATAGCTGCATCAAACGTGAAATAAAATAGGCGCAACCAGTTGAGTCTCGATTTTTGGCCGATTGGATATGAGGCACGGAAGTGATCGAATTGATCACGAGGGAAGTAATTACTCAATAGGCGGTGTTTTATCAACTATATTCAACTCAGGCTCTTCACCAAATATTCTTGAAAGACCTCGCTAAACTTCATCGTCGTAAGCCAGTACGCAATCGCCCAAAAGTAGTTCTTCCGAGATACTTTCGTCGCTACTTTCAATACCGGAGAGATCATCATCTAGAACTCTGGCGAATACTGTTAGATAACTTCTTTTTCTTCGACAGTCTCCTGAAATAACAAGTATGCTAATGGGTAATGGTAACTAAATTACCACCAAATAGGTACTACTATGTTGATGTAACCGGGGCAACGGTAAGAGTTTTACCGCCAAGTTTAAGAAGATTTTCTATTTTTCTATTTCGTTACAAAAATAATAATTTTATTTTTTTCTGCGAGTCATGCAGGATAATATAATCAATAATCCTACCAAATATTACAAAACCAGAATCTTATTAGTAAAAATTGCAAGTCCTCCGATTTTCAAAATTGTTCGATATTTTCTTTTCAATGTTGGTAGTTCGCAAACTTTGACAGTTAGCGTAGTTGCCAGTACAAATAAAAGTTTTAAGGGTCTTTACCTCAGAACAATATGCTTTAGTTATTGTTCTGAGGTCTTTACGCATTACAAATATTGAATACAAGAAAGTATAAACAGAACGACTCTTGCTCTATGGTCAAAAAGCTGAGTTGAGCTGAGGAGGAGTAAGACACCTTAAAACCCATTGGGGATAATTGTTGTAAACCTATGTAAGTATGTGTGCTGTTATGTAATCACCGGCTCATCTTGATTAGCCGTTCGTTGCTGCCTCAGCCATTCGGGTTAGTATGCTTCATAATTGTGGCGCTGGATTTCTTTGACGTTCTCACTTACCGGAATGCGATTGTCTCGCGATGCGCAGAGCTTTTATAGCGGGTATTAGCTAGCCACCTTGTTGTACCCACATTGAGGTTAATTAGTCTTACTCTGAGCACAGAATAGTAATTAAAGACATAAGGCAGAACATGTTCAAATATTTGTTGGTTTGCAATTTTATCTTCGATAACATAAAGTCCAAAATATGGTGGGGTTTTGGGATTATTTATCCCTCTGCTTGTTAAAGGGTTAAATCATCAAATTAAAAGTGCAATTAATAGAATCAGGCGTTACTTTGCGGAAATCCATGATATACAAAAATCGTAAAATATAATATACCGATATAAAATACCGAAACCGAAACCCCTTCGGTTTCGGTTTGCATGCCTTATTTAGCATCCATCGCTCCTTTTGCATGTGCATACATTGCGGGCGGGAGGGCGGTGCTTGCATGCAGCATCCAAGCCTGATAAATTAGTGAGTTAGCGGGATTAACACTAGATATTTTTATTCCATTTTTGTTAAAAGTGCAATGTGAACGAGGAAAGAGAGTTTGGAAGGAAGGCAGCTTCTCTTAGAGACACTAGAGAGGAGTTGCAATTTCCAAATCAAATCCAAATGTGCTTTGTATACATTCATACATATTGTAATCTCGACTATTATCCCCAAAGGGTTAGTCAGAGACTAGACAATGAGGACCACAGAAGCAGTTCTCTGCTATTAGTCTACTTTTCACCAAATAGCGACTGCACATGTGCTAAGCGTGACAGGTGTTGAGCCCATCGCCGCTCTATGCTGTTGCATGTATGTGCAGTCGTTATTCCGTTAGTCGCCTTTTAGTAAAAGGCTTTTACGACACCCAAGGGAAGAGAGAGGGTGGTAATATTCTTTTAATGAGTCGCTACGCGACATGGCTTGTTTTATAAAATTTATTAAAATGAAAACAGTACACAAACGTCCCCTTTTGAGTATTAAGATACCAAGACTCAGGACACCCTCACTCTTTCTACCTATGTAGTTTTGTCTTATTTTCTAAAATTTGTGTTTGGCGAATATTAATGTGAAATAATGGTGGATTATTAACCGTTAAGTGTTCGTGAACGTGCATGAATGTTGGCAAATAAAACAAAACAGTGCAACATCACTTTTCTAATTATCTCAAGAAGTCCATGTGAGATCTCATTATAGGCCCACATCTTTACTGGAACTCAAGGGATTTGGGGGGAATATCATTTAGCTTAATATCACCACTCATTATCATCTTTTAAGCATAATAAATGAACTCTATTATTTCGACTGAAAGACTAGTATCCATGGTCAAGAAACAAATTATCAAAAAGAAATAAGAATAAGAAGTAGTGCTTTGACTTTTGTCTGGCTTAAAGCCAGGTTACAGCTATGATCATCATTAATTTCAAAACGTAATGTTTGCCAGAAAGCAACTTATTATACCTTTCGTTTGCTTTTATAATATTACTTACTAACTTTTGTGAACCATCTACCTTTATACTGAAATTCATCAAAATAGGTTAGGGTGGTACAGCGATATAAGTGGTAAAGCATAAAACATACAATCTCACTTTTGCATTTATAATACGAGTATACTACTTAGGCCCTCCCGCGCCTTTGTCCGCGCTAACTTAGAAACCCATCATACTTCAGCCATTTAAAACAAAATACCTACAGATTATATTAAAAAACCATCGTCCTTTTTATCGATCTTTCTATCAGTGAAAACCGAGTAGAATACATTGCATGGTTTAGAAGGAGAAAGTAGAGCCACAGACTACAGAATCTATAACTAAATAAATAAAAATGAATCGCTGTGTTGCTAACTCAGAATAATAATTTAGTTATTATTTTATGGTTGCTAAGCGCAAAACTCGGGAACGGCTTGACAGATTTGACTGATTCTTTTATTTTTGTGTTTGTAATAGTCAGGGGACAAAGTTTACTTTAAAAAAATTAATTTCATATCGGGTTACAGGGTGCTCGTTCGTTCACGCGGACTAAGTCGCGGGCGAAGCGCTAGTACCTGTCTTTGTAATGAAATGTAGTTAGGATTATAGAGTGTGGAAAAAAAGAGCGTGGTTGGAGGAAAAGTACCCTTAAGGGGAGGTATTTCGGGCGCTTCTCTCTCGCTCTCTCGACGGTACGACGGTAAGGGACGGGTATAACAGCGAAGAGGCGCGAATAACCGCGTTTTATATTTTTAAAAATTGATAGATGTAATAAATAAAAAAACATCGGTTATAATTCCTCAAGTTATCTATAAACTTCATTTTGGTAAATGACTTATAATATCAAATCACTTATTTTAAGAATAAAACCTGGAAAAGAAGATAAAATGACACAAAAATTTGTAACTTTGTGAATTTATTCTATCGAGCCAACTTTATCAAATCGTGTTTCCATCGGGTGTATTTCACAGATTATAGCCTCAACAATATTTCATAATTTTCGCAGATTTTAATTTTACTGTTTACTACTTCAAAAAGTAATTCTAAGAACGTGTTATTTTAATTTTTCACTAATACCTAGCCTTAATATTGAATGGCAAATTTTACTGAAAGGAAACATTGCTTTTTATTAAAAATAATTAAAACTGCATTTAAATATTTTTCAAAAATCACCTGCTTGAGCCGGGAAACGGACCGTTGAAAAGTGAAAAAAAACATCCTGTATTTTATGATACCAACCGAAAGAGTCATTCATAAGAATAAATTTCTTTTAAACAACAGTGACGCATTCAAAAAGAAACAGGAGTATGTACCTATAAGTAATTACTTAAAGGTACATACTCCTGTTTGATAAAACCATGGCAGAATTATCTAAGTAACGTCCTATCTATTAAATATTATGTAGGTATATTTATATAATTATTTGTATATTTGTAATTTGTCTAAGTATGATTATTTTTAGTAGGTATGTTATTTACAAGTTAAAAATTTCATTCATGCTCTCTTCCACTTTTGTTACCGAAAATAAGTGCACCTACCATGTTATCTCTGCACCACCCTAAGGTTGACTAGTAGAAAATGCCTCATGCATTAAGTCTTCCATGTAATATTTTAATGTTGCAAAAGTTTAAATAAATAAATAAGTAAAATAAACATTGGTGTTATCCGCGTATCGCAAGTTCTTTAAACCACCGACCGCAACTCCGTCCGTCCAATCATCCAGAATTGGGGTTGGAAGAAAGAAGATAGTGTTTGGACTTCATTAGGGAGTACGATCAAAGAAACCTCAGCATCTGTAAAGGAGTTGACGAAGAGTTCCTGCCGCAGCTGCATTAAAGGGCGATTTCTATGTAGGAAGTCAGGGCTTCCTTGTACGGGCCTCTGTGAGTGCGGGGGAGATACCTGCAATTTTAATTAAAATACCAAATTATAAATTAATAACTCTCCCTGGACTTGACTGGTAGTTTCAATAAGTTGCTTGAATCCCGGTACTTGTTTATTCCAATAAATGCCAGATTCCGTGCTTCGGTGGGCACGCTAAACCATTGGTAAAAACAAAACGTTTGATGCCTCATTAGCAAAAATAGCTTTAGTAGTATTTACGCTTCGCTCAAACATTGCTACATAAATACATACATACATAAATACATATTATACAACCTTAATTTTTCTTAAAACAAAAACAATTAAGGGTGAGTTCCACCCATGAAACTGAACAACTTAACCCAAAAAATATAAAATACAGAATGATTTTTTTTTCACATTTCACTGGTTCGATTCTCGGTTCAAGCAGGTGATTTTTCAAAAATCTTTATATTCAGTTTTAATTATTTTTGAAAATATAAAAGGACAATGGGCATAAATGTATGGAACTTGGTCCAAGATGAGACTGATCCTCCACTGATGAGACTTATGGAAAATGAAAGTACGTACTTGTCGTATGATTTTTTCAAATTATTTTCAAAATCTGTCCCAGGATTTATTTTTATAGTCACCTGATAGCGGTGGAGCTGGAGGAGCGGGAGAGGTGGGGAGGAAGGAGGGGGGCAATTTGGCTCGAAGAAACGAGATACCGTATCTTATTTAGGAAGGCACAAACATGTCTAAACATAACGTAAAATTTATTATAGTCAGGTTAACTTGACCACATAAAAAAATTGCCGGGACGGATTTTAATAATCCTTTGCCAGAATCATATGACAAGTATAAACTTTCATTTCCCACAAGTCTCATCAGTGGAGGATCTAGTCTCAGCTTTTGGACCACTTTTGCCCATTGTCCTTTGCTATCATCAATATTAAGGGTACTTTCCTCCAACCACGGTCTTTTTTTTACTCTGTATATACTTACATCGCTACAGAAAAGCTTGCCCGTTGGTGACATACGCCCGGAACTAATTACATACATAATAATCACGACTATCATCCCGAGGGTTAGTCAGAGACTAGGCAATGAAGGCAGCAAAAGCAGTCCTCTACCATAGTCCACTTTTCACCAAATATCGACTGCACATGTGCTCAGCGTGACAGGTGGTGAGCCCATCGCCGCTATATGCTGTTGGAAGTATATGCAGTCTTTAGTCCGTTAGTTGCCTTTTACGACACCCAAAGGAAAAGAGGGAGTTTTGGGGGTTAAAGTTACTCGCGTCCGTAGGCTTACCCTTGAGACCCTACACGTGACCTCTGGATGGTGCTAAATGAGTGACACTGACTGAGTGGTAGAGCCACGCTGCGTTGCAGCACGCATTGGGCCGGCTCGCCCGGCGTAATACCACCATCTCACGAATATCCGGCGTGAAATAATGGCACGTGGTGCTGTTGTGTTTCGTCCGGCCAGTGAGGGTTCCGGAGGCCCATCGCCCCCCCCCCCCCCCTTCTCACAATTCCTATTCCTTCCTTAACCCTATTCCTTAAAGGCCGGCAACGCGTCGGTGTCCATGGGCGGCGGCGGTGATTACTTTCCATCAGGTGATCCGCCTGCTCGTGTGCCTCGTTTCTTTTATAAAAAAGGGGGTGGATAGTATTCTTTCACCGCTATGCGACACGGTTATGTAAACGAAACTATTAGCATAAGTAAAAAAAAATACTTTAGTAGGCAAAACAACAGATTGATTGGTTATTAATTTCGAGCGATGTATTCGGCTTCTTCTACTTCTTCAGGCTATCGTTTCCCGGGCCTAGTGCCAGGGGTAGCTTGCCTCTTACTCCTAAGCCTCTAATTAAGCTGGTCTTCGCCATCCTCTTTGGTGAGATCGTTATCTCACATGCCCTCACGATACCTGCAGTCTGCGTTTTGGGCCTATTATAGGATCTAGATTTACTAGTAGGTATACAGGCAGGCCGAAGGGCAATAAGTCATGTCCTTGATTATGCTATATGTCCGTAAATAAATAAATTTCTTAAACTAGGTTCTTAAAGTTATTAATTGAAAGTCGCATGTACGGTTGGTGTCACCGTTGCTTTACCACTTTGCAGAAATTTTCGTATGAAGCGCGCCGCCCGCCCGGGTGCGTGCCCGTACCAAATAGACGACGCGGTGTGCAAGGGATTTTGGCCTTTAGACTGGTAAAGCGACGGAGTCCGCGATGGTACACATAAAAGTCAAAACATTCATTATTCTATTCTCCAAGCGTTCATGTCTCGCCTAGTACTAGTACTTGTCTAGCCCTTCTGGTCACTGAGACCTTTTACAATAGCAAAGTCGAGGTGTTACATAAGTAAAACACCACATGTTGTAGGTCAGGTGACGATAGAGTGAATATCAAACAATTTCCATTTCATACTTGACTTGCCTTAAACAGTCGGCGCATATTTCAACATAACAAAACTATTTGAAATTTAAAATATGACTCCATCTTCTACTGTCAGATGAATAAAAGATGTGTATGAAACTGAAATGCTGTATTATGGGGCAGCAAGGCGACTGAAAGTTATAGTGGCGCCAGCAAACGTGCCTCGATGATTTTTTTTAGAGTAAACATTACGATTAAACTAAAACTTAATTAATGTTTTTTTATATATTTTAGCGTTTTATTAAGTAAAACTTTTAAAAACCGAAACGAACACTTTTTTAAAATTTCGACGGGTGAAAACTAGACCTCGGTAGCCAAGTGGTTAAAGCAGCCGCCCGGAATGCGGAAGGTGCGTGGTTCGATTCCCGCCTGAGGTTGTCGACTTTTTTTCAGTGTTTAAAAAAAAATTTGAAAATGTTGTCTTATTTTAACAAATTAAAATTGAACTCAATTGTAATGTCGTTGAGGGAAATTCTTAGAAATCATTTTAAGTGGCAAGAAAATTTTTGATTCACACAGATTACAAAGCTTAGAAATCGATTAGTAACTAAATATGTAGTTAATTCACAATCCGGGCGGCTGCGTTGGCCACTCCGCCACCGAGGCATGGTTAGGACTTAGGCCTGTCAAAAATGTTCAACTCAGTCGTAGTAATTTTTTTTTCAACGTTTCAATATTTTAGCGTTATTAACGAAAAAATCATCAAATACTATAAATTGTCAAACTCGTAGTGCAGTCACCAAAGTATTGAAGAGGCGCTTGTCAACGTTAATAAAGTTATATGATGTAATGATACTAAAGTGTCAGCAACTAATTCTGTTGCCAGCAGTACCTACGTATGAATATCAATAATTGATGGGCAAATGAACGCGTCCGCAGAACGGAAGTTTCTTCTGTTCTGTGGACATAGGCCTTCCCAGATGGACTTTAAGCACATGGGGAAATTAAGGTTTGACTTATCACGCTGGCCCAATGCGGTGGGTAGTGGTAATAAAAAAAAAATATGGCATTTATTAATGGTACCATAAATAGAATAGAATTCCTTTATTGCTGAAACTGTGTAACAAGTTCTTAAATATATATATATATATATATATATCTATATATAAGTAGTATCAACAGTTTGCCCCTGATCAGGCATGCAATGTACACAAATAAATATTATTAATATTAACAAAATTCATCGTGAATGTAACAATTAATTAGTCTTGAAACTAAAGTATTCATTTAGTGTATAGAAAACATTATTAAATAACCTTTAAATTAGTAGGTAAATGATTATACACTTTAATACCATGTATGAAAGTACTCTTATCATAAACATTATTATTGACAATTGGTAAATTTAAATTTTGTTGGTTACGGAGAGATTTACAGTTAAATTTAAACTTTTACATCTTTTGTAGTATGAAAGTACTATGTAAATTAACAGAATTACCCCAATAAATTATCCCATACGTTAAGAGAGGATACATTATGGTATTGGTATGTTATGGTATTGTGGTAATCATTCGCGAATCCTCAAACACTTCTCAGATCTCATGTTACTTAGAAATCATAATACAGAAAAGTATAAGTATATTTTTTTATATTTTGTAAGTAATACATTTTTCATTGCGTAGGTATATTTAAACAAGTCATTATTTAATAATAATGCTAAAATGATGTAAAAGTTTTGTAAACATAAAAGTATAGCCTATGCTACACTCTGAGAGTGTCTCTAATTTAGTTAGTTTTGCTACGGAGGTTATTACGTTATTATTAGTTACGTTAAAAAATGTTCATCATATAAAATCAAAAGCTCTATTCATTGCATTATTGTTACACAGCAACTTGTTTTTCGAACAAAAGCCTCAATAAAGTTAGAATAAAAAACTACCAAGTACATTTATAGCTGGTGAGTACGGTCTGCCCTTGAATAAGTGAGGCACCTACATTCAGGGGGGCCTCTCGAGCGGGGACCTATTATGAGAAACGTCTTTCGCAGTTATACTAAAATATCGACTTATCTTAAAATTTTCATATTTTTGGACTAAGCTCTGAACTCTGCTCCTTAAAGTCGATATTTAGAAAAACAAAATTTTGAGTTCGGTGTATATTTTACATTAGAATGCGATTCGCATACCGATGGCGGTATATAGGTACGGCTCATCACATTGCACATTGCTACATTGCTAGACATTGCGTAAAGTGGATTTCAACGACTGCTTTAACACGACAGAAGGTACAAAAGTCGAAATATACACATATTGTTTTAGTTAGGAACAAACATTAGCCGATGCGACCAGGATTATTTATTTTCAATAAATGTGACAGTAGTAAAATTAAACCTATGTATTTTATTTAACGTAAGGTGTAGCAAATGACATGTCATAGTACCTACAATAGTGAAACAAAGCTTTATTACCGGTGTAGCAGTTATGTACTAATATTTATTCTGTGCCGTTATCTTTACCGGTCAGCTACGATCTATGACGTTTTGCGATTTCTCTGTTCATTGCGATATTTCTATTATCGTAGGTTTAATAAACCGCCATAGAAAAACGCGTAATGAACTAGAAAACAGCGTGACGTGTCGCCAGACGCGAGACACGCGCTCGAGACATTAAAGTATTATAACTAGAGACAAAACCGCGAAGCAAGTTGCGTGCGGCCCATGGGCTGCAAACAACTCAGTGATTGCAAGCGATATCCAAGCGATTGTAGACCTTGCATCCGCCAATCAGAGCCCAAAAAATTCGTTCTCGGTGTCGTCTCTAGTTATAATAACTCAATGGCTCGGGACTCGAGAGTCTCGAGACTGAGGCGTTACAAGTCGATGCCTCGATTGTCGCATTAGTCCCCTGGCTCGTTCAGCCGGCGGGCGGCGAGCGAAACGCGGCGCTAGAGACGCGCGCGAGCGTTGACCCGCGAATGTTTACTGTCCTTGGGCGGCGGCGCGTCCGGAGTGACGTCACCGCGGAGGTGCCAATGGGTTTCAGGAGGCCACCGACTGTGCGCAGTGAAATTTTTTTCGATAACCTTTTTTAGAATGAACAGATAAAAAGTTGTGGTGCACACCAAAGAGGATTCTAAACCGTTTTGGAATGGAAATAGTTTTTGCGGAGTTTTTGATTGTTTTCCTTATGCTTTTGAAACGGCAACTGTGCATGAAGACTATTTAAATTGAAGTGTCGCGCTGATAAGCTTTTACTTTGGTTAAAAGTTATTTTTCGTAACTGCGAAATGTCTTATTATAATATTAAATAAAATGTTTTTCAAGTACTTATGTATTATTTCGTTTATTTCGATTTATTATTTTATTTTGTATTTTATGACCTGGTAACGACATATTTCTTTTTTTGGAAATGTCGTTGCTTCTGTTCGCTCACTGTGGTTTCTTTTAACGTTTTTTGCCAGTTAAAAATGTCCTTAATGGGTGGTACTTAGTGGTAGGTTAAAAGAGATACCTATGGACTATTCAAAGTACTTATAAATTGAGTTTATTGAATAAATATATTTTATGTAAGTGTCCGTACCTACAATAATTGCTTTAATATGAGAAGACCACTGAAGAGAGCGTTTTTACTACTTATTTCCTTGTTTTTTTAGGAATCCAACTCAAACTCAAACTCAAAATATTCATATATATAAACACGACTACCATCCACGAAGGGTTAGTCAGAGACTAGACAATATGGACCGCAAAAGCAGTCCTCTGTCATAGTCCACTTTTCACCAAATACCGAATGTACATGTGCTCAGCGTGACAGGTGGTGACCGCTCTATGCTGTTGGATATATGTACAGTCTTTAGTCCGTTAGCCGCCTTTTACGACACCCAAGGGAAGAGAGGGGGTGGTAGTATATTGGTGGTACTTTCATCGCTACGCGGCACGGTATAGACGTTGAAGTTATACAATAAGCCCCCAGGTTCCCGGTCGACATTTCGAGCTTCGAGCACCCGCGGCCGCGGCCTCCCGGCACGCCCGCTATCGCGACTGTTTCGTTTGAATTCCGTTGCCGAATAAACCCAATTAACTTGTAAATGAAGGCTACGACACTTTAGTATGCGGCAGCTGCTAATTTACGGACTGGTTCTGTAGTTTCATTTTACCTACTACTAATTTGGCAATCAGACATACGGCCCGTAGTAAGCAGTGACTGTAGACGTTTGGAACATCAGTACACTACTGCAGTTTATCAGGAACCCCTAGTTTAAATACCAAATCATAGACCAAAGTAAAATTGTCCTAAAAAGATATTGGGCCATTAACCCACCACTCTGGCCCAATGCGGGTTGGTGGGTTCCTAAAAAGGAATACTCTCTCAGTTTTCTAAATAAAGGCAGATAGAGACAGCCTTTGTAATGAAAATGATGATGACCAGGAAAAAAACAGGTTTAAATGTATCTGTATGCCACAGTCGTTTGACTCGTAGCCTGTTAAATCTCACCATATCTGTAACGCCATCAAAATGATGAATAACCTTTTAAATGAAAATATTTAGATTACCTCTCCATCTTTTATAAACATATAACAGGTTATTTAAAAATATATAAAATAACATATTTAAACTTAACATGTTTAAGGCACAAAGCGATAGTTTTCGACTTCTGAAATCTGTTGATTCAACATAAACAAGAAGACGACATTTGCCCAACTATACGGTTGAGTAATAATGATCTACAATAGATATTGATCAACAATATATCTGAAATCGTAGACAACATATGCAGTGAGGGCTGTGACCTGTAGTGAGAGCAGTCGCAGTCATTGTTTACGAAAGGATAATGGTCGTAGCGCAGATGAGAACGGGCCGGAGCACCGGCGGCGCGGCCGCATTGCGGGACGAGCGACTGTCGCAGTTTTTGCCGGCAACCGAAGGTCGGCCCAGCCAGCCACGAGCGGTCTAGCATTCCGATCGCTATGAATGAATAGTCGCTCGACTGGTCCCGTGGCGCATACTAAACAACTTCAGATTAATTTGACAACAAACATTTAAGTTGACTAAAACCGGATAGGTGCCACCGGCTCGTGGGAATCGCGGACTGTATGCCTCTGATGACTGTTCGATGGATAAGTACCTGGGCTGGTTGGTGTTGTTTTGTTTTTCCGTGGCATGATGTGCGGCCAATTTGGACCGAGATTCGTTTTGACACGACACCGGTGTTTCGGACACGCGAGCCTGTCTGCAGCGTTCGAAGGGCAAATTAGTCGGCATCTAAAAGGCGTTGCTTTGATTGCATATTCGCGAGTGAGCTCCGAGATAACGGAGAAGTCGTATTCATATTTAATTAGTTAAGGCTAATCTTGAATATCTTCTGCTAGCTTCATCCTCTAGTCTACGAGTACCTATATCGCGTGCTGCGGGCAACATTGTATTGGACCAGGACCTAAGGTAGCCTATATTACTCAGGAATAGTGTAGCTGGTTATTTGTGAAGTAGACGTTTAGAAGTAGAATGTTTTATTTTGAGAATATAGGGAGTATTTATTTTGACCGTCTTAGAATCTGTCTTCTTCCACATTTCATTGACCTTGACATTTACCTTGGTAACTTATCATATCATTATAATGTCAAACATCTTTAAAGTTAAAATGGAAATTACCCGGACATAAAGTTGCGAAGTTCTCAACACGTATAGGTATTTATCAAAATAATCTAACGGCCGGAAGCGAGAGGCTATAAATTCTTCATACATGTGCCGTCACGGCGATCGACCTTGGGATCTATGGTAAGTATTCTGGAGGAGTAACTATGGCATTGTTCTGACGACCAAGACAAAGATCTTGTCTTCTTGGTTATAAAACAAGCAGGTAAAGTGTCCCATGCAAAATGTTCGATCTAAAATAGCATTGCACACGTAAAAAGTTACAGTTTAATCGTTTTTTTATTGCAGGATTTCAAGTATTTTAAAATGGGACCAACCAATTATCCCAAACTTCTTAATTATACAAAAAGGGGCCTAGGCCGATGCATCAAAATAATGTACAATTTAGATTTTATGTTTTTATGTTTGTAAAATCCGAGTTAGTTATATAAAACGTAATATTATAACAAACGTGGTGATTTATGAATTCTCTAGATAGCTAGACAATAGTACGAATTAATATATCAATGCTTGAACATTGTATGAAAAAACTGACAAAGGAGTAATTACATATTATTTTGCGAATAAAATACAACAGCCAATCAAAAGTCAGACTACGGAAGATTGTTGAGTCGGGCGTGGCAGGCTCACGGCGAGGCCAATAAGTCATTTAAGTTTATGCCAGTGTGTCATGTATGTTCATATATTAAGCTCATTCGTATTTGTAATGCCGACTTTAACACCAATGTAGTTTCATTGAATTAAAATAATTGTTATACTCGTATATGAATTCTGCACCATATTGCCTCTATTCCACCTTCGGCCTCATCGTCACTTATCATCTGGTGAGATGAAGGCCAAGCGCGTACCCGTTGTAGAATAATAATAAAATTTTATTTTCTGAAAATCTAAAACCAAAAGACACTTTAATCAGGGAAAAATTATTATATGAGAATGTTTTTTTTTTACATGAAAACTACACAGTGTACAACTTTGTTGTTCTAGCTATTCTCACAAAATTTAAATACGAAAGGAAAAAGAATATTTGTAATGCCTATGATAACGCCATAAGTTTGTTCAAACATCAGAATAAAATAATATGTGAAATAAACGCTAGTGGATCTGTATGAAAAGCGTTTTTTTAATAAATATTTCTTGTTTATAACTATCTTAGGTAAGTATACCAACATTTTAAACCGACATATTTCCGGTTTTCATTGAAGAACAGATTAGTAAGATGTATTGGTTACAAACTTTAAATATGAGCAAAGATCGGTAGGCATAGTGATTATCCAAATAACTAAATGATTAATGACATCAATGGCTACCTCAGCAACTACACGTATTTCAATTTTCAATTATGTGCCGATGTTTCCTTTGATCTGTTTAGTTTTGGCAGTATGGGCTTACCAAATATAATTTTTCCTATCACAGTGAACATAGAGTCCAAAATGGTCTAAATTTTTTTGATACGACCTTATTCTATTTCTTACTTGTGAGTTGTGTCAATGTGTGGGGTGATGATCTTTAATAGGAGTCCAATCGCACAAAAGCGAGTGACGCAGTAACCTATTATAAGAGGCGGTTCTAACATCGTGGGAAAAAATAGCACGCTTTTTGAACTTTTAATTGCTATTGGACTTTAATAAATTCCATTAACGTTTATAAAGCCTGTTGCTGATTGATGTAAAGCCACGATCTCGGCCTGTACGTTAGGAGCATGCATATTTTTTTATTTTATAGGAGTTCGATGGCATCCCGCTCGGGTAATGATCGCGAAGCTGAACAACTTTCGCGATTGGTGGCCGTTGGATGGATACTATTACACAATTAATCTAGAGGTCCCTATAGTGCTTCTGGTATTTTAAGATTTAAAGAAGGCATGCTCATGGCGGTTGCTTTCGTTGAAACCTTTATAGATTTCCCCAGGCAATGTCAGGCGGGTGTTTGGTCAGTAGGAGTCTGACATAACTTCACCAGCCGCTTGATGTCGTACTCATGCCGAGTTCACTCCTCTCTCCCCTCCGTTATGGTGTCTGCTTCACAGGCAAGAAAAAAGATAAAAGGACTGCATGCTAGATTACTAGAAATAATATAGCAGATTGCCAGACGATTATTTAAAAAAAGAATATTATGACAGGATAAAGGATGGCGACCACCCCAAGACTTATTTCCACAGTCAACGGCGTATCTGTATAAATTCAGTTCCAGTTCAATTATATAAGCATACGAACTGAAACTTCAACTGCGTGGATACCCTTGATGTCAAAAGCTTTTAACAGACGAAAAGAAAGATTTAAAAGATGAAACATTGTAGGTATTGATTTTATTTAAAACTATCTGACCCGGCGTACTTCGTACCGCCTAGAACCGAATAACAATCAGTGTCGTGTTATCTTTTTTATTTAATATGTTATTTATTAATAACTTAAGAGGTACTTAAATGATTCTGCAGTTTTTTTCAAATCCACATTCGTATGTAATATGTAACTATATCCATGATAAGGTGTCCACATGTTGAGATCCAGATAATGTTTAAGCAGATGATCATTTTATTGCGAACTTGCCCCCTCAGAGCGACCGTGAACCGGCCACGTACAAGCCATAATCCATCGGCGTCACTGCCATGTTGTTTAACTTACTACAAACTCCAAATATTTAATGGATTAAATGCGTGCTGTACGTGATTAGTGCGTTTATAGAGAAACCTAAAAAAATACAGCCCAAAATCTACTTTAAGTAATTCATTCAACTCTCCCCAGACCACAAAGCCATCCAAATTCTATAAGATTAAGCGCTGACAAGAAAATGGAATTTAACGCAAAAACTTGATAACTTGGCGGGCAGTAATAACGAAACGTTACTGGACACAAAATGTTAAGTCGTTTCTCGGGGAATTCTTTATCACTAGCTAGGTATCAGAGCTACAGTTTCGGCAGATGCGCGCTAAAACGATGTTGATAACTTTGTGCGACTGCTGGACTGCTTTGCTTAGTAAAAAAAATATTAAGACGTTTATCCACAAAAGATGGTTAACGGAATGTAGACCTTATATCAACGCAAAAAGTTGAATAGCGTTTGCCGTCGTTAAAGTTTACGATCATATAATTTTCTGGGTTAGGATTATGTTTGTCATTGTAGCAGTTTGTACTTAGCCGTTTGCTGAAAACAATGCATCTTTTTTATATTAATTTAGCCACTTTAAGAAATAGTTTACCTGTATGGGCTACCCTAACTATATTTCCGGCAAACTGAATAGTTGTTCCGGTTTAAAGAGTTCGAGGTCTAGTCAAATTACGGGCGTTGAGGTAGAGCCGACCGATTCAGTCGAGAATATTATTTACTTCTGGTAGTAGGTACCTATTGTTGACAAATATCTACTTATACGATGTTAAGCTGTCAAATAACAAGAACGCATAGCAAAAAGAAAGATGAAAACTTTAAATTGTTAGAAACTTATCGTCGTCGTTATCAATTACGTAAGTACTACAAAGTTCCGACTGTTTGTTGTACTAATATATTCTTATAATATCTACGTATCGATATAGACTGAATGTGCGGTGTGGTATGCACCCATAATGGGTGCAGTTAACAAAGTAGTTCTAACGAAGTAGATACTTACTTCACAGCCATGTCGAGTATGCACTCATGTCGCGACATTAGCGACCTAGTTCGCGATTGTGAACGTTTCGTCAGTTGAAATTGATAGGTTGCACATTGTGCGAGTAGATATTTCATCGAGTTACTGTCGTCAAACTCAACATACGAGGGAGAAGCGTCGATGGCCGTAAAACAAATGACTCCAGACACTGAAGTTAATAGGATTAAATGAATATGATATAATTTTAAAAATCTCTTTATTGTAGTAAAAGCTGTCTATTGTACTTCGTCTTTGTCGTTTCAAAAAGATAATGATAGAGCTTCAGCACGTGCTTTGTCTACTTGACTCTGAATGCTTGCTATCAGTTCTTATTTTTTTAAGATACATGAATATGTAATCCCAATAATATTATTCTTATCAAAACTAATACTTCACAATCACATCATAAACCTTTTCGAACGCCTAAGAATAAACATTAATAAAAATGTTTCATTCCACTATTTCCGCCACAAAGAGCTATTTTAGGAGAAATGTTAACGCCTTATTTCGGTTTAGGCGCCCCAGCGACCATAAAACCGGTTCAAATCAGTTCGACGAACAATAAAAACAGTCTTATTTCGGGAATACACGCCGCTCTGTTAGAAGTCGGGGAGCGAAGGTTGCCGAGTTGATGTTACTTCTAGGTCAATCTGAATGCTTTGGGATTGCCCTTAGATTGCCACGACGTATTTGTTAAAGCATGTGTTCTTTCTTACTCCAATACAAGGCTTTTCTCTTGTAAGATATCTAGTAAGAAGATACCTACATAGATAAGCAACTATATTTTATTTAAAATATCTGTGTATAATTTTATTAATCTCACGCAGTCATTGCGTGATGTTAGTCTGGTTGGAAGGAATCAATCCTCGGATAAAACTGGTCCATCTGATATAATTATTTTCGAGAAAAAATAAAGTTCTTAAACCATAAGTATTACGCGATCAACCTGTATACCTGATGTTTTTAAACCCATTTTCAAAATGGTTGTATAAAACGTTGACAGATAAATAAATTCTACCAATTGACAAATCGATCCTAAATCTACAATTTACATTTTTACGTTTCCCATGCAAGCCCTTTAAGCAGAGCGGTGATTAAAAACTTCGAACATTCTGCCAGTAGAAGTAATAAATAGCATCTTAATTTACAAACATGTGTTATAAAAACAAATTGTTCTGTTTTTTGCGAGTTTTTTAACTGTTATAAATAGGTAACGTGATATAGATATTTATAATTATATTCTACTCTGTGGGATACCATTTTGTGTCTCTCTCTAGTCTTTACATCCGTGCTACATAAGGCCTCTGTCTGCCCATCTGCGTCTGACCGAAAACCCAGCCCAGTGATACGATTTACATATTTTTTAAAGTTTACTAGACTATGTTCTCTGGCCAGGCTTATCCGTGTAACAGCGGCACGGGTTAAGTCAGAATTTGTATATATACTAATACATATTATAAAGAGGAAACATTTGATTGTTTGTTTGTATTGAATGGGCTCCGAAAATACTAGACCGATTTAAAAAATTCTTTCACCGTTGGGAAGCTACACTATCTCCGGGTGACATAGACTATATTATATTTTCTCAAATAAAACTCTAATAAATTCCTTAAATCGCGTGCGCAAACGTTAAACGTTATCCTCCTTCAAACTATTGATGATAGAATAAAATAATGTACTACGGCTTTGCAGAACACACCATTATCTACAATAAATGTCGCAATAGCATATGTCTAACTATTTTAGTTACGTCACAATAAGTGTTCTTGGGAGGGGAGTCATTTTAAAAATTTGACACGGGGTACGGGTCCACGCGAACGAAGTCGTCGGCGGCGGCGGCGGCGCGGCGGCGCGGCGGCGGTCTGCTAGTTAAACGTAAAAGTTTAGACGTACTGTCCCACAGTTGGGCAATGGCCTTCATCATTGAAATGAAGTCGCTACAATTGATGAGTATGTAGTCCCTATCTACCGACCTCAATAGATAGGGTATCGCAACTGGAACTACGGGTCCGGTTGTGTTTTCAGAGGTACTACGGGGTTCCGGTTCTAGCCCCCCGCTGGTCGTGCCTTTAACCATGCGCCTCCGGCGGGATCCGGACATGGGTTGGACGTGACGTAGTGGCGTGTGGTTAGCTGTAGAGCTTGGGAATGTTCGTTTGTCCTGGTATTGTGTGCCAGGACTTCCAAACTCGTGCACAGCGAGCGGGGCCTAGTAGCGGTCTCTGAGGGGCCAGAAGCGAAAAGTCCTGCGGGGAACGTGAGTGTCCCTTATAGTTGGCAGCTTTGTCCGGTGGTTTTCATTGGACATTGGTGTTGACATCTCCGGTACTAGTCTGGAGAACTAGTAGAGGCGGCCTCCTAGATGCCGTAGCCTCCGGTCCAGCCAGCCGCGTAGGACGTGGGAACTGGCTAGGCGCCCGGATGGGTTCCGAGAAGTGAGTGTGCTTACTACTCCGCTACTAAGGTGGACACTTGGGAGTCGACTTTAGAGTCGACGACCCTAGCAGTGGCAACTGCGTGTTGTGCCCTTCGTGCAACGAGAAGTGAGCGAGCTTGACAGCTCCGGTTACCTATCTGGACAATAGGCAGTGAACTACACGTGTTCACGGGGATACTCTCCTGAGACACTAGTCTTATGAGTACCGAATGAAGAGCGCGCTGCGGCGGGCACTAATTTGGCGTCAAGACCTAACGTTGGTGGTCTCCTGCGCGAGTGTTCTACTGGCGCAGGGACGTCTGGCACTTCTTGCATAACCTAACGGTTGGTCTCGAGGTGCCAGTACAAATAAACTTAGTGAAATAAGGAGAGGGGATGATGAGTATGTATTAATCACCACGTTTGTCAAAATGCGGTTTGGTGATCACAAAACCGGGCATGGGCATACGAGAAATCCGGAACCCGCGACCTCCAGGTATCAGGCCGGGTGTTTATCCATTCGACCGCCGAGGCACATGAGTAAAGAAATCTTTACTCATGTGGCCGAGGTATTTGTTCATCCCAACTATAATTTTATAATATATTTAATACTTAAGTAAGTAAGTACTTAACTATATTTTATTTCTTTTTTATTATTATTATATTTTTTAAAATTTTATCTTTACATATAGGTACACTTTTAAACTTTCGCGTTTCTTATGTAAAGGCATCCTATACCCGACGTTTCGACCGAATTGCACCGCCGGCCGCGCCGTGTCCGTGCCGCGCGATCGTAAAAACTGACATAAGTCTCATAATGAACTTCAAAGCAAAATCAATCATAAGATATTTTAAATTAGAACAATTCTCCTTTGAAGTTTACAGTTTAGACCTAGTAATTTGATTAGAGCAATGTTTTTATTCTGCGAAATGTACAAAACCATCACGCGCTTGTGTTAAAAATTAAAATGTACTTGTTTATGATGGGTGTGACCTGCGGAATATTAATATGTACAAATATTTTCGTGTAAGAATTATTGTTACATGCGTAAAATTAAGAAAATTGTCGAAAAAAAATGTTTTTAGGAGTTATTAGATTTATGTAGGTATTGTTTGTTATTATTTAAAGAATTTGTTTCAAATTTCAACAAGGCCACGACCTTGTGCAATGATCAGGCTAACTTACGTAACTACTTTTAATGTATTTAACTAATTCAGCGCATAGTACAAGTAACTTAAAAATACGTACATTTTCACAATTTCGTTGCGATTTATAATATGTGTCTAGATAAATGTCACAGCGAGTTTGGTTCTATGTTTGATAGTTAACCGCAAAACCGATTTGGGGCAATTTTTGTATAGAGAATAAGTAATAGAGATAAAATACATCCTTCCCTTAATTACGATTATTATCCCAAAGGGTCAGAACTAAGCAATGATTACCGCAAATGCAGTTCTCTACCACAGTCCACTTTTCACCAAATAGTGATTGCACATGTGCTCAGCGTGACAGGTTTTTTTCCGTATCACTTTAACATGATTGGAGTCGTATTAGTTTCACATTCATTCCAGTTCTCTCATATATATTCTTCTCGCACTTTCATACTTCATACGTCACACACTACGTCTCGCTTTTTAAACTTTACTCAGGTGGGATGCCCGGCTAGTCAACAACCATCCTTATGGTTTTCTTAATGTCAGTCATTGACAATTTGTGAAAAAGACAAAAACTACAATTCAGCTCTATCAAAAACTGTGTCAACAGAACAAAACCTTTATCGCCGTCTTACAAAAAACCTTCATCATCAGCCTATAAACGTCCCACTGCTGGGCACAGGCCTACCACTTGGACAACAGCGCATGTAAATATATTGGTACATAACATAACATAACCCATCAACCCGCATTATTAGGTACTCGAATACGTACATAAATTAATTTTCAATTTTCCCAAACGATATTTAAGCCCAATCCGCGGAGTCAATCGCTATTGTTAAGAGGGTTTACGCATTGCGGTTTGCCATACAAACTTCCAAGTCGAGAATTTTAAAGTAAAGTACAGGGATCTAAATAGTTTGTTGAAAATATTTTTAAAAAACGTTTATTTAACTAAGTTAATGCGATTTTAAACTTTCTATAGTGGACACTAAATCGCAATAACTCAGCTAAATAAACGTTTTTTAAAAATGTTTTCAACAAACTATTTAGATCCCTGTGTTTCACTTTAGCGTGCAAAGTTTCATCAAAATTGGCTCATTCGTTTTTAAATATGTCGACTTGGAAGTTTGTATGGGAAAACCGAAATGTGTAAACCCTCTTAAAGGTAGGTCGCCATTTAGCCGTAACGCGAGCGTGCCATTACGCGTTATCACAATAAACACGAAAGGTGTATTTACCGGTAATGTGAGGCCCTACTGCATGTCATTTGGCGGTCGGCCTAGGGGTGCCACGTGTCCAGCTTTTTACAACATGTCCGGCAATATACAAGTCCGACCTGTCCGGCATATGGTCAATCCGTCACGTCTTTGTTTTCCACTACGAGTAAGAACTTCGCCTTCATCTCACCTGACAGTAAGTGACGTAATGCCGAAGGTGAAAGCGCGCTTTACCCTGAATCGTCAACTACTGAGGAACTGGCTATCTTATCTCTAAGCTGTGGGAACACAACAATGCTATTAACATTGTTTTTATGGTTTAAATGCGCTCGCCAAAAGAGCGTGCGAGCGAGTGACGCGGCCATAGATAACTCGTGATTTGCTTTTGATTTGATTTCGAAGGCGTGTTATTAACAAAAATGCAATAGTGTTTTTGTTTTAAAATCCCATGTCAGGCTTTCAGTGCAAAATGTCTAGCTAAAATGAATCTGTGCCCGGTTTTTCTATTTGTGGGTCTGACAACCCTAGGCCGGCGGCGACGGCGGCGGCTCCGCGGCCGGCCACGGGCGTGCCAATGACTCGCGGGCCTTGAGTCGACGGTACGTAGATCGACTTTGGGTTGCGAGTTGATGTTGTTGTTTACCCTAAAATATATAGGAAACTGAAAGAGAAAACAGATTGTTGAAGCGCCCATTACGAGATTTATTCACTATTCGATCAATGTTGGGGGATTAAAGTCACTCGTGTCTCTGTCTAGGTGTGCCCATGAGACCATACACGTAACCCCTGGGTGATGCTAAATGTGTTACACTGTGGTAGAGCCGCGCTGCGTTACAGCAGAAATTGGGCCGGCTAGCTCGGCGTAATACCACCCTCGGGGTATCGGCGTGAAACAATGGCAATCGTTGCTGAGTGCCATTGTTTCGTGTGAGTGAAAGGAACCGGAAACCCATCTCTCCCCCTCCTCCACAATGCCTACTCCTTCCTCAACGGACCTACTTCTTCCTCCAAGGCCATCAACGTATGTGCGACTCCTCTCGTTTTGTGGGTGTCCATGGCTAGGTGCGGTGAGTAAACTTTCTACTGCCAACCGTACAGAGTACCATGCTTATACCCTAACCTAAGTCTTAGCCAAGATTAGCTTAGTTCTCCCATATTAATGGCTTTTTATCCCAAATTGGCAACACCATGTAGAATTTGCGGGCCTCACTCCGGCTATATCCTGTCGCAGTGAAGGCGCCTCGCCTAACGCCCGTCTAACTAATCGTAATTTCAGTACGTGGCGCTAACGCATCACCCGCCGCGTTGCCTAAATACTTACCAGCTGTTTTTGTTCCCACTTTTATATTTCTAAGGTTAGACTTTTCAACTGTCAGATAAAATTTGTAACCATAGGATACTGCCTTCTCTCGCATGCATTTTTCACTGGAAAGAGTAGTAAGAGTAGAATATAACCGTCACCCTATCTATCTCTATACTCAATTTGAGCAAAATCAATTGAGCGCTTTATAAGCGTCTAGCTTTGACGCTTACTCGTAAAAAACAAACAAAGAAACTCACTTTCGCGTTTATAGTATTTATTTATTTTATTTACGAATTTCTGAACGAGTCTTGCAAATGTAAGCTATTGTTATAGTGAGGATTTAAAACCATTTTGAAAATGTATCGTCATACCCTTTTTCTATTTTTATAGGTAACATTCACAGACCCCGTGGTCTGTGGTGACATTTTAATACTTTATCCTTCGATCAATTGTTGATCGAAGACTTTATCAGATGGTAATTTCATCCAGAATTGAAAAATCTGCCAAAAAAATCCAGTATATAAATTGACAATTTCTTAGTAAACAAAACGGTTAATACACATCTAGTACTTGAGTTTCTTTTACATATATTTTTTATTCTGACATTTTTTAACTATGTATTTGCGGGGTTTCGTCACAATTATGTATGAGCTGTGAGCTTGTTTGGCTTAAATATATGCTTTAGGTGACCCATCTCCCCCCCTACCCCTTCCACAATTCCTACTTCTTGAGGCCACAACGTATCTGCTACTAATCTGGTTTTGAGGGTGTCCATGTGCGGCGGTGATTACTTATCCCATCAGGTTGTTTGCGACCGTACCACATAAAAAAGATCAGAATTTCATATTCTATATTGGTATTAACACAGTCTGTACTAAAATCGAATAAAAAAAATACCAAAGTCTGTTATCGTACAATGTCGGTCATACACTCGGACGAGCATGGGGGCGTTATCGTGCCTCTACCTATTAATAAACTTGCGCGATTGGTCACATTTCGACACTACATAACTGAATAATACATGACGATGAACAAACATATCGGATTACAATTCACAAAACTTTCATACAGAACAACAGACATACATATAATGACGACTATTATCCCCGAAGGGTTAGTCAGAGACTAGGCAATGAGAACAGCAATATCAGTCCTCTACCATAGTCCACTTTTCACCTAGCGACTGCACATGTACTAAGCGTGACAGGTGGTGAGCCCATCGCCGCTACATGCCGTTGAACGTATGTGCAGTCTTTAGTCCAGAACATACACATCAAACTGTTGCAAATGGCTTACTTGCATCTTGCATATCACAACTGAGGAATGCAAATGACGTTTGCTATATTGGGCAGCGGATGCATTTGTGCTATGGGGCTATGGGGAGACGCAAAAAGCTATTGCGCCGATAAAAGGAATGCGTGCCGGGCAATTAATTAAGAGCGATTTAAACGACGATACTCCTTAAACATGAGCGTAGAAGAGCCTCGACGTAGGGCATTCTTGTCTCAAGGACGATCCGATCAAACCATATCGATATCAGTAATGACATTGTATTGCGGTGGGGATTCTGCGGATTCCTTGCGTGTCTCAAATTATTTTAGCACGGTAATTATACATTTTGTTCACGGTTTTAAATTGCAGGCGATGGTAAGTACCAACCGGCTTAATTATTACACTTCGAGGCATTTTTGTTTAGGTTTACATGAAAGAAAAGCGGTGTGTTGTGAACGTGCCTTTATAGTATTAGGCCTTTGATCCGATAGGTCTAACTACATCATTGGTTTTCCAACAAACTTAGAATATACCTAATATGTAATTGGATTTATATTCGAGAAACATTATTAAAAGCAAAAAAATGTTTTAAGGTTCCTATTTGACTGTGAGTTTTGCGTAAAATAGCCAATTTTGGTGTTCTTGATCTCAGAAACAAAAGCTCATTAACAATTTCGACTTATTGAATAGTGTAGAATAGCTATTGGCGTAGTGCGTAGCGGCCTCGTTTTTTGAAAATTTTGCTTAATTTTTTATTTAAACCCATATTTGCAGAGAAAGATTTTCATAAAATGCGCGAAGCTTATCGATATAACTACTGTTCTAAACAAATGAAATAAAAAAATAGAATGTTATCTCTTTTAAAGTCGTATAGTGCGTAGCGGCCTTGGAATTTTTAGATATCATTGATTTTATATAGGAAAAAATCTTATTCTCAACCAAAAAACTTCGAAAATCGCTTCAAGTTAACTGTGAATTTCTCCTATCTACGATAATATTATTGAGCAAAATTTATACCAGAATAATTGTTACTCCATGATGAATAAAGGTTTTATAATAAATTTATTATCCTAATTTGATAAAAACAATAAATACAACTGCAAAATTACTACAAAATGCGATGCGCCGGCCGTCCGAATTCAGCTTATTCTCGCAAAGTGGAGATTTGTAATATTATGCATGAATTTATTATCATTTCGATGAAAACGATAAATACAACTGCAAAATTACTACAAAATGCGAAAATGGGCATTTTACCCAGAAATCACATTCGAGATGTAATGGCCTCTTAATTTTCCAAGCTATAATTCTAAAAAAGTTCTGGCCTCTAGCACTCTTTTCGTTGGAAATAGACAGGCAGACAGACATTTAGGTTATATTTATAAAAGTCAAAGGGAAATCATAACTAACGCAAATGTCGAGTGTATTGACCGAAAATGCGGAGACAGCGGACAAGAACTACTTATATCCTGTGGGGTCGGTCCGATTAGGCGCCTGTCGCAGCTAGGGGCTCCACGCTCTCTTCATTAAGTGGGACATAGGCTATCCGAGACGGTGCATACTATCTAGACAATATTCAAATTTATAATCCAAAGTCACTGACCATGCATACTATTTAAGCGGGCATTTTGTTTTCCCATACAAACTTTCAAGTTTAAATTTTTAAAAACCAATGTGCCAATTTTAGTAAAGCTATGCATGCTAAAGTAAAATACTGAGATCTAAATAGTTTGCAAAAACATAAAAAAAACTGATATTAAGCTGAGTTACTGCGATTTTAAACTTTTTGTAGTGGACTTTAAATAGCAATAACTCAGCTAAGTAAACGTTTTTTTATATGTTTTTATACAAACTATTCTCTCTTTGTATTTGCTGTCTCTGTTTTTCGGTATTTTACTTTAGCATGCAAAGTTTAATTAAAATTGGATCATTGGTTATTAAAAGTTTGAACTTGGAAGTTTGTATGTATGGGAAACCGAAATGCTTAAACCCTCTTAAATAGTATGCATGGTCAGTGAGTTTGGATTATCAATTTGCATATTGCATAAATAGTGTGCACCGTCTCATTGAATATACCTAAGTAAACGTTTTTGTATATGTATTTTTACATACTATTCTTTACTTGTATTTTCTGTCTCTGTTTTTCGCGTTATTTTATTTACTTTAACATGCAAAATTTAATTAAAATTGGCTCATTCCTACAATTGATGGGTGCTTATCAGCTTAAGAACCACACTTGCGAAGCGAAGGTTGGCGACCAAACTCTAAACTTGGGCTATTCATGTGTAACCGTTCGCGTAGCAGTGAAAAAATACTACCATCCCCTCTTTTCCCTTGGGTGTCGTAAAAGGCGACTAACGGACTAACTGCACATACATCCAACAGCATAGAGCGGCCACGCCGAGCACATGTGCAGTCGCTATTTGGTGAAAAGTGGACTATGGCAGAGAACTGCTTTTGCGGTCCTCGTTGCCTAGTCTCTGACTAACCCTTCGGGGATAATAGTCGTGATTATTTGTGTACTCTCCGTATATCAGGCCGAGTGCTTCGCCATTCCGAGGCGAGGCAACATACATAAATTAAGTGTAAACTTAAAAGATATTGCGAGATCTTTGTAGAGCTAAGCGATAAGATACAACACATTAGATATTCTGAGCACAATTACTTATGCAAATAATACAAACCATAACCCGTAAAGTTTACGTCACAGTAAAAAAAATATAATCTTGTGCGATCTTGTCTGACAGCTTTAGTGGGGCGTCTAGTGTTCTATTCACATAGTTTCTCAACCCACCTCCACGACACAGTACATCCGAGCCTAGGTACTGGCCTTTACATGCCTTCGGGTTTTCCGCACTCATCAACTGACTCGAACCCCTCGGAGAATCTAGATGGGGCCTTTCGAGAGAGTCTCTAAAACCTCTGAGGATCTTAGCCACTACGTCTTGAGCAATATTTTCAGCCGCACCTAAAATTCGGTTAGCTCTTTATAGGAAATATTTAATTGGCCTACGTTTCTAGGCAATTCGGTCGAAACGTCACATCTGTTATTAAAAGATATTATGCATAAAATTGTTGTTCGCTTAAATCTTTCGTTTTAATGTATTGTATAAAATTGAACGCCAAAGTTCTAAACTGTAAACGCCCTGTAAATACAGTATTGAATCAACAGCAATCTCTCTCCTCAAAAATAAAAGAAGTGGAACTTGATATTTCTGGTAGTCTGTAGAATAAAGGTATGTCTCTTGTCTATGGGCAGCGGTGGCCACGCACCATCACAAGTGCCGTATGTTCGTTTGTGACATAAAAATAAATTAAAGATTTTTATTCCAGGCCGGCACGGTCATGAATGGTGTCTGTAACCGTGCGGTCACTTCGCACGCTCCCGCGGCGGGTTTTAATTGAGTCCGGCCGCAGGATACAACGGCCACGAGTTCACGACGCGCCTACGGCAGTGCGGCACCGATTCCCTCCGTGGTCTAGGTTAGAGACTCCTTAACTAAAATACTCAACAAATCTCTATTAAAATGAAACACTTTTTTACGAACGTTTTATTTACCCATATCATATCGGTGGGTAAGTGGTCAACGCAGCCACCCGGTATGCGGAAGACGTGGGCACATATTATCCTACTAAATATTATAAACGCGAAAGTTTGTAAGTATGGATGGATGTTTGTTACTCTTTCACGTAAAAACTACTGAATGGTTTTGGATGAAATTCGGAATATAGATAGTTTATAACCTGGATTAACACATAGAATACTTTTTATCCCGATATTCCCACGGGAACGGGAACCACGCGGGTGAAACCGCGAGCGGCCGCTAGTTATTAAATAATAGTTACTACGTCGTGAGTTCGATTCTCACCTGAAATAGGTATTTTTAAAGGTTTCGCTATGTTTAGATACTTTTAGATTAATTTGTATACTTTTTCGTGATGAATGACGACGTCCTTCTATCATATGAGAAGTGGGAAGGTAAAATAATGGAAGAATAGAAACTTGCTTGCTGAGTTTCTCGCCAAGTGCTCCCAAAAAATATTTTTTTTTATCATTTTTGCACAAAGGTTTCTTGGGGAAAGTTGTTCAACAACAACTTTTCCCAAGAAACCTTTGTGCAACAACAACTTTCCCCAAGAAACCTTTGTGCAAAAATGACAAAAAAAATGCGACCTGCCATACAAAACTGTCCGATCAGCTGACGACAGTAGTATGGGTGGTCGAATTTTTTTTGTTATTTTTGCACATAGGTTTCTTTGGGAAAGTTGTTCAGTTTCATGGGTGGAACTCACCCTTAATTTCATTAAAACGAATAAATATTAATGGTGTATTTCTACCTACATACATACATTCATACAACTACATTCTATATACTGATTGGCGACTATTACGACAATAAGGACAGAAGTAGTCCACTGCTATAGTCTGCGTTTCACCAAATTACAAATGCACATGTGCGTGCGCCATCGCCGCTCTCTGGTGTTGGATGTATGTGCAGTCTTTAGTCCGTTAGTCGCCTTTTACGACATAGTATTATTTTAGTGAGCCGCTACACTCCACGGCTCTATATATTTATATCTGTGGCAATATGTTCCAAATACATTATCAGGAGCAGACGTTTTATGAACAAGTTTTATGTTGTTGCGACGGTTTTAATGAATTTGATAAAATCGCAATTCGCCATTAACCGTCAAATGTTTGACAACATCTGGCACATGCTATATACGTTGGATTACATAGTTTGGGGTCCCGGACAATGAACTTATTAGGAGTTGACAGATGGTGAACATGATTAGACCAGCGCAGCACTTGAATTTCATCCATAACATTTGCGAATTGCCTTTGAGATATTTATATCTACACGTGCTTCAGATAGGGCATTGAACAAAGGATTTTAAACACCATATTACGCTGATACGGTTACTACTATAAATAAAATACTATCTGCCTACCAAAGTACTCCGGCTTCTTAGAGACAAATTTAGATTGCGATTTGTACAATGTAAGTTACTGTATTAAATCATACAACGGTTGCTTAGAACTTACAATTAATAAGTTATTAGTTCTACGAATATTAGCCATTCGGAAACATAAAAAGATAATGCTACGCAATCTCCTACGGTTATTCAAAGAGGTGAAATCTGTATTTATGGTGTGCCTTTTTTATTACTTACCTATACTACTGTGTCTATACTAATAATATGTTGCCTCGTTTATATTACTACAAATATTACTATTGTAACTAACAAGTTTTGATAAGTTTGTATTTTGGGGAAAAAGTTTCTTCGCATTTTTTAAGAAAATTCAAAACATTTTTTAATATAACTTGTTTATTTACATTTAACTAAAGTATGTAGGGGCCATTTTGTTCGATAACTTTTTGCCATCTTGTAGGTAGGGAAATGATCCCATTCCCATTGTTGGGTGCGTATCATTTCATATAATGACATATGAACTAATTACAAAGGACATAACGTTCATTGGATATAATTTTTACTTGATCTTATACACTTCCCATAACAACATTACGTATACTAGTCATTTGATATAATACTCATATTCTATGACAACTTTTTCTATAAAGCTATATTGGTATAATAACATATTATATAACTTCATTTGATAAATTTTTTACTTTAAAATAAAATTAGCATTTTAACCCCAATTTGATTTTTTTTTTTAAAGTTAATACGTTGTGTTTTGGTAAGGTTGTGCCACAAAAGTCAGTGACAGAAACGAATCGCGGCAAAACCGTCTCCACGTAGACTTGTCTGCCCTACGCTAGAGTGTAATTTAAGCCCGCGTAGGCGCGAAGGGGCGAGGCGGCCCGCGAGCTGAGGAGCAGGTGGCTTTAACCGTGGCTGAGGCCGGCCGGCAAAGCCGGCTTGCAAGCCGAAGCTACGATGGTGAGCGTAAGCCATCTGCGACGACAAGCTCGCGTGGGACCGCCAGAGCCCCGCAGCTCCGAAGCCGTGAAAGAAACCATGCCTGCTGCATGCTTGCTTGCACGCTGAATGCTTGCTTGCACGCTGCATGCTTGCTAGCTATTATATAGCTAGATTATTATATCAAATGTTTATTATATCATATGGACATTATATAACATGAAATTATAGATTCTAAAATTATATTAAATGTTTATTATATCAAGTCAGTTGTTATATCAAATGAAATTATATTAATGAACGTTAGATCATAAGTATTTATATCAAACATTACACACCCCCATTGTTATAGAAATTTGGAGCTTCTGATCAAAATATCGCAACAAGTGATTTTGGCAGTCCTCTCGTGATGTTAACCTGACACTGCCTAAAGAAGTCTGAAGAGACCGAAACAGGTGGAAATCTGAAGGTACTAGGTCAGGACTATACGTCGGGTGCATTAACACCTCCCAGCCAAACTCTCCTAATTTTTGCTGAGTGGCTAAAGATGTGTGAGGTCTAGCGTTATCATAATGAAAAACCACACCCCTTCTGTTGATTAATTCCGGCCGCTTTATCTCAACTTCTTGCTATAATCTTATCAGTTGTTCGCAGTACAGTTCAAAATCGATGGTCCTGCCTGGTGGTAACAGCTCATAATAAATAATGCCCTTCCAATCCCACCGTGTGGTGGGATCACACAGCATCACCCTATTGCGAGTTAACCCGGGTTTCGCCACAGTCTGTGAAGCCTGAGGCCTTTGATCACGACCTTTTTCGCACGTCATCCACTTTTCATCACCAGTTATCAGCTTCTTCAAAAATAGTTCGGTTTAATTACGTCGTAATAAAGAATCACAAATGGGTACACGGTTCATTAGGTTTCTTTCAGTGAGCTCGTGAGGTACTCAAATATCGAGCTTTTTTGTTTAAAACTGATTTGTGGTCAATTCCCAGTTATTCAGCTACGTCGTAACTACTATGCCGATCTTGCCCCACTTTTTAAAAAATGGCATGCATTTTATCCGTAATGCAATGATATTTTTTACTATTATATCATTGCGTAATAGGGCGATCAGAACGACGTGCATCTTTGACATCAAAATTTCCGGATTGAAACGCTTAAACCAAATTTGTGCTACTCTCACAGACACGTAAACGACGCCGACACTGCACGAGGTCCATAAACATCGCAATTTTTTTACGGAGCTTACGTTGCATTTTTACCTTTTTTGTAGTAAAATTTTAAAATGTATCCAATTTCTTCATTAGATTCTCTCATCTTGACAATCACATTTTCCTAATTTTAATTTGGATCTTTAAAATTTAAACTTTTGATATATCAAAACTAACCAGTATAGTATATAATAGTATAGCCAAAGAGATTTTATTACAAGTTCTTCTATATGCGAAAATACTTTTTGCCCCTAACCTAAATATAAACCTAAGTATGCAAATATTAATACTGCGTCCCGTAGCGCTAAAATAATACTACCACCCCTCTCTTCCCTTGGGTGTTGAAAAGGCGACTAACGGACGTAAAACTGCACATACTTCCAACAACAGAGCGGCGATGGGCTCACTACCTATCACGCTGAGCACATGTGCAGTCGCTATTTAGTGAAAAGTGGACTATGGTAGAGGACTGCTTTGGTTGTCTTCATTGCCTCATCATCAGCTAGAAGACGTCCACTGCTGGACAAAGGCCTCCCCTAAGAATCTCCACCACGACCGGTCTTGTGCTGCTCGCATCCAGCGGCTACCCGCGACCCTCATCAGATCGTCGGACCACCTTGTTGGAGGCCTGCCCTCACTGCGTCTTCCGGTGCGCGGTCGCCACTCGAGAAGCGTTCTGCACCAACGGCCATCGGTTCTACGGGCGATGTGCCCTGCCCATTGCCACTTGAGCTTGACGACTCTTTGGGCTATGTCGGTTACTTTAGTTCGTCTACGAATCTCCTCATTTCTGATTCGATCACGTAGAGAAACCCCGAATATAGCCCTCTCCATTGCTCTTTGCGTGACTTTGAGCCTGCCTATTAGGCCCATAGTGAGCGACCACGTTTCGGTACCGTATGTCATCACTGGCAACACACACTGGTCGAAGACTTTCGTCTTGAGACACTGCGGTATTTTGGACGAGAAGATATTTCGTAGCTTACCGAACGCTGCCCAGCCGGGTTGGATTCGACGATTGACCTCTTTCTTCAAGTTGGACCTACCTAACTGGACTGTTTATCCCAGGTATACATATTCGTGAACAACTTCAAGAGTAGAGTCTCCAACCTTCATTGCCTAGGCTCTGACTAACCCTTCTGGGATAATAGTCGTGATTATAATATGTATTGTCATGAATTCAGACACATGCGTTAATTGTATCGACATGATATTGCATAACATTTCAACGTGTGTTCTTGAAAATGGTATCGCTGTTAAATAGTTTGCCACTTGTTTGAATGAATAGAAGGATGGATCTAATTATTAACATTCTCTTTTTAGATTTATAATAATCGATTTTGAACGGTGTGCCAAATGTTTGAAAGAATAAGAGGGAAGGATGACCGAAACCTTTTTATAAATGTTTTCTCAGTTTGAACAAAACGAAAACAAAAGAGCATCAACAATATCAATTGGGCCTGACAGATATCGCCCGCGGCGGCACGTTATGGAAAATGATGATCATTACAAGCCAGCGAGCTGTACGGTTTGGGGCCCTAAATATCCAGGGTCGGCCTGCCGCATGCCGCGGGGCCCTCTAACACGTTAGAACGTTGACGTCTTTGACGGCATTATCTCTGTGGTATTATAATTTACTCTTGTTTGACCGCTGCGCTGCGCTGATTTCGTGTAAACGAAAAATGCAGTCGTCTTTTTGTTTTTGGACGTAATACAGAAAAAAAATTGAACATTACTGTAACTTTATTTCTTTATGAATGAATGTGAATGACGATAAGAGTAAACCGTTATTTTTTTTAATGTTAAGCCGCTTGGACTGCTATAAGTGACGAAAAGAGTAAGCTGTTAATTTTTTAGGGTTTACCCAAAGAGTAAAAACGGGACACTATTACTAAGACTCCACTGTCCGTCCGTCCGTCCGTCTGTCTGCCACCAGGCTTGTATCTCATGACATGAACCGTTATAGCTAGACAGTTGAAATTTTCACACTGATGTTCTGTTGCCGCACTGCCGCTAATAACAAATACTAAAAACAGAATAAAAGAAATATTTAAGGAGGGCTCCCATACAACAAACGTAATTTTTTTTTTGTTGTTTTTGTTTGAAATATTCACAGAATATTTAGTTGTGTATTTACTTCAAAAATAAATAATTAAATTAAAATAAAATAAATTTAGGTGGGCTCCTATACAACAAATGTGATTTTTTTGCCGTCTAATGGAAGGTACGGAAGCTTTTGTGCGCGAGTCCGACTCGCACTTGGTCTGTTTTTTATTAAATTATCGCTTGCTATACCGTAGCACAGAATAATTTTCTTTCCTTTTCCTCTTTTAGTCTCACACCAATTTTATAGCCCAAGTTAAGTTGCTTTTGAAACATGTTTATAATTGTTTAGATAACGATACACATAGGTACTTATTTTCACAAAGATAACACCCACGTAACTAGTGTAGGTATCTACGGAAGACCAGCGTCGTGGCATTACTGAGATGCTACGACACAATGCTTAACGAGCTCTAGAAGATGCCCGGGCATGAGGCTTAGCCTCATGCCCGGCAAAGCCACTGACTGACACAATGCTGAGTTGATGCCTTTTCAGTGTCACGTAATAGGTATTGTTATTTGTAATCTGAATAAATTTATTTCTATTCTATCCTATTCACGACGGAAATTTATTTAGAACAATAGTTAACACGTTAAACGCCATGGCAGACACCGTATGTCTGCCACCATATACTCCCAGTGGGCTTCGTGAAAAATCAAAAAATGGTCATTAATGATGACATTGAATGCGAGCAACACGTTGAAAGGTCAAAAACTAAATTATGTAATTGTCTCCTATTTAATTTAAAGCGTCGTTCCTTTTTTATCACAGAAATCTACATTCCCTAGGGAGGTACTGCTATTTCCTCCAGTAAGATTATATCTATTTTGCTCTACTTCCAGTGTACTTACTTAAGGCGGCGCGGCGTGTCGGCAAAGCAATGGATTTGCGTGTCCGCGGCTCTCCTGGCCGCGGCCTCAAATCGTGACGGCCGTTTGTTAAACTAATGGCGAACAAAAAGGAAACTATACCTTCCATTCTTCCATTAACTTTGCCCAAGCGACTGTTGACTCGAGCTATTTGCGCGCACCAATTGAATTTGTCATAAGTACCTAGTTCCATTGTAGTTTTTATTTCCGTCTGGATACGGCATCGTCTCGACTCGACAGACCGCGGTATCGATTCAATGCCGCAAGTTTGTATAGTGACAGGTCCTCTTTGTGGGAACGATTATTTTCGGACGAAGTTCTATTAGTAGATAATTGGTTAGAGATGTGGCTCCAAATAAAGCAATGGGCAGGGGCCGTGTGGGTTACAGAATACGCGCAAGTATGTAGAGCTGTTATTGATTTGATAAAGTGATCAACCGTAGTTATTGCGGGTTAATTAATTTTTATGTTTATTAAAGATTTGCAAAACCTTAAAATTGTATTGTACAGTATTTTTTGTTCAGGTTGTTTGCTGCATTACTTTCCTATGTTTATGTTACCTGTGTTTATATATAAAATACATATAAAAGTAGATAATGCATGTATATATGAGACCACTAGTGCCCATTCACTAGAGTTGTGTATTTGGTAGTAGGTACATGTGTTTCAAGATATATACCCGAAGCCGTATCTCAAAAACTCGTAGATACATCCGGTAGACTAAATACTAATTTCTACTGGTTGTCTTGCCTTATTCTGAAGACCTTGAGAAAGATCCCCTTATTATAACAGCCTGGCAACTGTGTGGTGGCATGGCGAAGAGGGTACGTGTCGCGATATAGATTACCATTTTCAAGATTATTAATAGAGTCGTTACTAGGGTGATACTATATTTAACTATTCTGTTTGTCAGTATGTTCAATAGTGATGGAAAGTGACCTTTATTATAATTAGGGCTTTCCGTTGCGATAAAAATGGTAGAAAATTCTTGCCTAATTTCTTGACAGTTGAATAAACATTAAAACAATTAGCACAGGACCGCAATCAGTGGAAGAAATAGAGGGGATAGGCCTTTGCCCAGCAGTGGGGAGGTGGGACAGTGAGGGCTAATGTAAATAAAATTGTAATTGACATTTAGAAAAGAAATAGATACATAATTAAAATGAAGTAAACATAATTTAGTAATTTTCGAAAATATAAGTTAGTAACCCCTAAGACCTATATTCGTCCTTGCCATACACCTGCGGCCATAGTAACAGCGGCCTATAGGAACAAGGTGGTTGCATGATGAAGTAATTAGCGAAGGGGGGGTGGGGGGAGGGGTCGCATGTGGCGCGTCGCGGGGGCCTGCACATGTCGCGGGGGTAGGGTTGCCACTTGCCTTACTTTATGTTTACTAGGATGCTGTAGTTCTAGGTGAAATGAGACACCGCGGCAAATTAGCGTTCGATATTTTCGAAACTATTATTTTTTTTACTAAATAACGTGACTTTTAACACAATGATTTAAATTTTAATATTCTATTAATTGTTTTGCCACATCATTATCTTATAATAAATAGAAGACCTAGAAAGACGGCGCCGGGTCATTTGGCCCATACATACTATTATGTGCATTGATTATTAGAATAACCGGCGTAAATGATTTAATATAGTATACAATTACTTTTACATATTTTTCATTTGTCTGTACAATTACTGTACAACGGCAACAACCATATTACAGTGGAAGAGGACGAAGGCGGCAAGTGCGTGGGATTCGCGCAATGCTAAGCTACGGGTGATGTGGATGAAAACGTGTCGTCGTAAATAAATTGATATAAAATTAAAAACGATGTTATTACAAATCAAATTAATGTTATAATGTTAAAAATCTATTTTACATGCTAAAAAAAATGCTCACTGATAGTAAATAAAATTATATAACGACGAGGGGTCATTGGACCCCTAGCGTCTTTCTTGGTAAGATTATTTTTCCGTCTTTCTAGTGTTAATAGAATAGATATTATATAAAATCGAGAATTGAAAACACAACATAGTGAAAATTGAATTTGGAATTTTTTAGCAATTTTTTACTATTTTTTACTTGACCTACTTTTTACTTTTTATATTTGTGTTTTTGTACAAACTACTACTTATATATCTCGGAATAATGAGCTCAAATCACTAGAATTATACGCCCTGAATAAGGGTGACAACCCTATTGAATACTCGCCCGCGCCGCGCCGCCGATAAAAACGCGCGGCGTGTGAACAACGCGCCGCGCTCATTCATGCATTTGATTCATAAGTCCATGCTAGGGCCGTTGTGTGAATTTATGGTATGCTGCACAAGACTGCTTGCAACTATGTTTCCGGATTTCTAGATCAGCTGATTGTTAATTATTAGTTTGTTGTTTAAGATATTATCGAAATATTTTAGATTTAAATACAAATATTATAATATTCTTTAAATGTTTTACACATTAATAGAAATAGGGGAAGGGTGGGTAAGATGGATATAATTGTGTTTATGAGCTTGTAATTTGAACAAATATGCAAATACGAAGATTTCCAAGTAAAAAACGAAAAAGTAAAATAAACAGCCTTTATTATAAAGAAAGTTAGAACAATCAGTCTTTAATAATTTTCAATATAACAGTAAAAACCATAAAAATTAGAAATATCCATTATGCTCGCTCTATGGTGGGCAAAACGAATACTTTGGGTGGGCAAATTGGATATACCCTTATAATAATTATAAAATAAACATTTAACTTCTAAAAACGTAAACACAGATTAACTTTATCATAATAAACAAAAAAGCAAAGAAATAACCGATAAATTTAAAAACCATAAAATAAAGCTTCTACTTTTTAATGTAGGTAGGTACTCAGCTAGTTCCATTTCTTCTTTAACTGTAAAAATTGTTGTGTAGCGTCCTTATCGTTTTTATGTAGAATTAGATTTTAAATGTCGGAAGCTTTTTTATCGATGTTTTTGAAGCTTCGTCCATCACTTTTTTAACTTGATCAGAGCTCTAAGAGCCTCTTTTTGTTTTCCTAATATATTTATACACCAACTGAAATGAAAAGAAACAATAATTAAATTAAATTAGTGCTATATTTTCATTTGAGAAAAAGGCTGGAAAAACGGGTACCGGGCAAGATGGATTTATCCATTTTGCCCGGTACTCGACTTGCTGCATATATTCACTTATCAAATCAAGAGTTACCAACAAAAAGTAATTAAACGTGATTAAATGTAGAACTATGATAGGTAACCATCAGCTATGCACAATGAGAAAGGAACAGTTTAAGCGCAATAAAGAAATATAACACTTTACGCACCTTAGACACATCAATGTTTTTTCGATGAAAATGAACGAAGCGTTTCCTACGTATGCACTTTGCATTGCGTCCCGTGCCGCACTGTCAGTCAACGAATAAGATCGACGTGCAGGAGTGCAGGGTGCGTTCGAAACCTCCGCCCGGTCTTTAGTTTTTAAATTATTCACGTTTTTCATCTTGCCCACCCTATCCATCATGCCCCCCCCCCCCTTCCCCTACATTCAATACATTGATTTAAAGGTTTATACATATACATACATACATACAACCACGACTATTATCCCCGAAGGGTTAGTCAGTCAGAGACTACTAGGCAATGAGGACCGCAAAAGCAGTCCTCCGCCATAGTGCACTTTTCACCAAATAGCGCGACTGCACATGTGCTCAGCGTGACAGGTGGTGAGCCCATCGCCGCTCTAAGCTGTTGGATGTATGTGCAGTCTTTAGTTCGTTATTCTTAAGTTTTGTTTATAAGTTTATGTACTAGGACAATTGTGTACGCATATAATACGCTGCATAAAACTGACTGCTTGCAATAATGTTTTCCAGAGAAGTTGCTTTGCTCAGCCGGGTTAATACATTTTTTCAATTATGAGAAGCATTTCGGGTAAGAACTTATTTTTAAAGAAAATAAAATTCATACAAAAAGGTACTAATTGGCTAATCTGGAGTAACAAAAGAGCACCTACTTACACACAATGGGCAGTTTAAACAAAGAGTTTCTATTAAAACGGTTCGTTTGCTAATCATTGCAAGAAAGTATTCTCTTTTCGTAATAGCATACAACAGATTTTATAACACGGACTTCTAATCTCATTTCTCGCTAGAATGTCACACTGTTCCATACAATGGACCACAATAATTTCAATAGAAATAATAAATGTGGAATAATGACTGTTATGGTGGGCGGATAATGCAGCGCGCTACCACGTGAATAGACAATCTGCAGAAACGTCACAGGACGGACTTCTTTTGTACGTACACGTAGTGCAGTCACGTGCTACAAATAAACGTGGAATAAAATTGTATACCAAGAATAAAATAAGTATAAGCTAAATGTATAAGTACTAATAAATATTACAATAACTAATTTTGTAGGGACCTATTCATATTAAATAATAATTTCTTATATTTAGCGCCATTCTGTAACTTTTTGATATTTTAACCATTTTAATAAAATAAAAATTGAAGCAAATGAATTCTCCGTGGAATTAAGTGGTAATTTTAAAATGAACAAAAGTCCTTCAGGACCAATAAGTTGAACTCCCAACTCCCATTATGTTGACTTTTATAAAAGTTGGATTCCCATTATTGTTGAATTTCATTAAGTTGAATCCCAATTATGTTGAATTGGCCACTATAACATGAACCCCTGAAGTATCAAAGTGACTAAAATCATAGACCAATCTTTGTTTTTTTGTAAGATTGTCTTGAACCGCGACGTTGCCGCTTTGAGCTTATGGCATAACTAGAAAATAGTTATTCCGACTCTATTCCAAGTTTAATAGAAACAAATTCTTACCTTCTTATTCGCAATTTATACTTATCATAACTAAGTAATAACGTAATTAGTTACATAAGTTTTTATTTGAAAGACTGTAAAAGTGCAGTAGGTAGCAGGCTCTTACCGACTACTAACGTTCCTTACGTACTCGTTATATACACTCGAGAGCAAAGAATCCGGGTCACTTTAAGAAACATATAAATCACGGAAACTAAGAAATTGTGTTTAATGAACAATTAATAAAATTTATGAGTCACTACATTTTATTTACAAAAAATTACATAAAGAAAAAAAACTGCTGATCTAGGAAACATGACATTTTTGAACAACATTACGATTTTTTCGAATTTTAAGACTGCAAACTTTATATCGGCGATATTTTGGTTGGCTTTTTAATCAGTTTATAGAAGTATGTAAGTGCGCACATTACATTGATTTAATATTGGCCGATAAAAAGTTAGATGGGCTGCACAATTGCCTTCAAACTGAACTATCGGCGAACTATCGGCCGACCGCTTGATCAGTATGGCGCTGTTCCCCGCCCGCAAACTTGCCGATTGTTTCATCGGCCGACTCAGTTCGCTCCGCCTGTTCCACCTATCCCTACCAGGCTATCTCCACTGGTAGGGATAGGTGGAGTTTTTTTACACCTTGTCCCCCCACTGGTAGAGATAGGTGGAACCTATTTAGACGATTTTATTAGATGCGGGTGAGGACGTGCGCGTGGGTGAGCCTAAATGATGAATTCATCTTCGTCACTGCTTGTCGAAACGTATATTGAAAACTTAATTCAGGAAAATGAAAAAAGGTCCGCGCTCTATAAAAAAAAAACTTAAAAGAGTACTTTGATGTTCATCAATAGAAAAATGTATGGCGGATGTTTGTGAAGCAGTTTCAGCAGCATCCTTCTTCTCCTTTGTATCAAGTATAAAGCAATATTATTATTATTCTCTTTATTTAACATATATATCTTAAGGAATATTTTTTTATAATTTTTTATATAAAAACATATTTACAATATAAAATATTATAAAAAACTTAACCTAGTTTGCCACCGGCAGCGGGGATAGACCCAAGCTATTATTATTATACTCTTTATTTGTCATATATCTTAAGAATTTTTTTTTACAATATTTTATAAAAAACATATTTACAATACTTATAAAATATTATAAAAAAGTTAACCTAGGTTGCCACCGGCAGCGGGGATAGATCCAAGCTATCGGTGGTTAGGGCTGCAGAGTAAGGAACCTCCTGACAATACGTGCCGTGTCAAGGAGTAGGTACTGCCTTTTGCATCTGACCCTTGACCCAACCTTTCAGCGAGAGCCTCTCTAGGTGTTGATCGAGGCTCTTCGCTATAAGGCCGTGTGCCGAAAGGACTATCGGTACAATAATAGTTGAATCAAATAATAATAATAATAATCATCATTTAATTTTATTATTATTATAATAAGCCTATATTTTCCCACTGCTGGGCAAAGGCCTCCCTCCCCTCTTTCCACTTTTCGCGGTCTGTTGCTTGTGCTGGCCAACCATTTGCAAGCAATAATAATAATATTATAAAGCAATAATAATATTAAATTTTCTGGGCAACATTTTACGCAACTGATCTCTTAACCTACACTAGCGTAGAGAATGTAATTAATCAGCCCAGCCGACTGTTTGTTGGCCGGTCTGCGCACTCACGTACAACCCAACTGTTTTGTTGGCCCAGTGTGCGCACTAGCAGCTCAACCCGACCAAACTATCGGCCGATATTAAGTATGCAGTCTGCGGGGACTCTAATACTTCGTATTGCCACCTCGTGCTTACATTATTACGTTTACGCGGTTTGGCATGCTGTATTTATGTATGCTGATTGTTTGATATAGAGAGTCTACATCAACTGACTTCCCTAATAGCGATTCTCTGCTACCAGAGAAGGCACGGTTCAGAGGTCCTGTTCCGGTGAACCTGTAGACCGCACCCTCTCGACTTAAAGATATACTAACTAAACTTAAATTATAATTAAACTAAACGACTTATGTACTATTCTTCCCTTGATACACGCCGCTCAGCCCGGAGCAGTCCGCCGCGCCCAGGCCGCTGCTGTGTTGGTGAAGGTAGCTCGCCTCCCCGGCGACTGCTCTGGCTGCTGTGGTGGTGGAAAGACCCTAAGCGTCCCGTGGCTACCCCTGAGAGCTCTCAATCCTAGACAAATACGTACCACTGATGCACAACAACACTTAGTCCACTTAGTTTAAACTTATTAAAGTTCACACTCTAACGCGAGTACACTGCGTGGGTCTCATAACCAAAGGGGCCAAAATACCTCGTGCTTGACGACCGCTGTCGAAGCTCCAATCAATTAATTGTTTGTCTCTAGCCCGCCCTGGTACTAATGTTTTACACTGTTTAATTATTACGGACCCCCGAATCAAAACAATATGTGCCCCTCACAACAAACTATCAATTCAATATTTTTCTACGCGACCCCGCGATATAAAACTTAACTTATCCAAGAAGCCAACGTGAGTGTGTGTCATGTTGACACTGACAGTCGTCTGTCACTACAAATTAAAACAACAAAAAAGGTTGCCAGCCGTAAGTGGCCATTTTGTTCCGAACATCCCCCCGCTTCGGTCTGGAGGGCCAGCCCCAGACCGCTAGCTCAATCAATCGGGCAAGGGGAGACAGTTGCTGTGACTCATCGCGGACTCGAACCGCAGTCCCATACTCGCCAACAAACAACTTTACAACGCTGCCCTAGCTACAAGCAAGGAGAGCAAGTCATTCTCCTTCAACAACATACTAAGTCTAATTAGCCAAATTAAAGTAATGCTAAATTATCTTATTCATCAAAGCTTATTTTCTAAAAATTTACAAACATCATTTAGATACACCCGTGCCCTTGCCATTTTGTGCCATTGTCGGAGCGAATAAGTGAAGGTAGACCCTTACGCGACACGAAACGATCCAACGCGACGACGAAGGCCTTCGTGGACAACGAAGAAACTCCCAAGAGGACGGCCTTAGTAGCCAGGCACAAAAAAAACACAAAATATTTACCTACAACTCGGGCGTTGCGCAGTTGATCGGTTTTACCGAGAAAGGTCCAGCAGAACCCGTTGCGTGCGACCCCCAAGAACGGACGAGACTGAGTGACTCGGTCCGAAGGCAGTCCCCCCGTCTGTGGCTGCACGGGTGAAGACGTCCACTGTGACAAAATAAACACCGAAAGAGCACTACACAAATAAAGCTCTTTGGACAAACAATATTCAAAATTACAAATTAGGTTACCTAGTAACACATCCAACAGACGTCAACCGTGACGTACTAGCCTATTGAAAGGCTTCACAATCCTCATGGGCATGGGCTACCATGTAGACCATAGGAGGTTTCTCAATTTCCCAAACTTGTGCATAGTTATGGAAATGGTACACAAACGCAATGCAAAACTCAACTCATTGCAATCACTCATGCAAAACTCAACACAACGCAAAACTCCGTACGAGTAATGTTCATCTCTTGAAGGTAGTCATTCATAATCCAACATGTATGAGGTCGAGCATTATCATGCATAAAAATAACATCCTCACCCAAATTGACCATAAATGGACCAACGTGTTCATTAAGGATTTCTTCCACATATCTTACGCTAGAGAGAGCCGTTCTCTAAGTATATGAACCAGTTCTGTGCGACTCTCAGAAGAAATTCCGGCCCACATAAGTACAGACCCACCACCGTACACCGTAGGCTACTTTTTCTTCTATGAATGCTTGCTTGAATCTTTCTCCTGGTCTTCTATACACTCTGTGTCTTCCATCGTGCTTGTAAAGTTCACATTTTGATTTGTCGGAGAACATAAGGTTTGACTAATCTTCAATAGTTCAATTTAAGTGGTTCTGGGCCCTTCGGAGCATAATGTACAAAAAGCATAATGAGCACTACAATTAAAATGTACAAATCGCAAAATATACAAATTGCAAAATGAACAAGTAGGCCTTATTCAAGGCGACGACGCATCTGCAATCGCCTTTTAAAAAAATTTTCTTTAACCTTCTAATAGAAATGGAAGGAAAGGCGATGTTTTATTTGACAAAAAATACATAAATATTTGAGACAGTTTGAAAACACTGAAATAACCCTTTTGGAATTTTTAATGACGATGATTATGCCAGATTATCTTTTTAAACCTTTTATTATACATGCCTATGTGTGTCTATGTATGGCATACAAGTTGTGAGTTTTTTTTATTTTTTTATTTAACTCTGGAGATCAGACGTTAGTACCGACTTGCTCACAAGTAAATTGTATGTAAGAGAAAATATTTTGCTTTAAATAAATATATACATATATAAAAATAATAATAATAATAATTTGTTTAAAAATAACGTTTAAAAATGTTGCTCACAACCTTTTGCCTATATATGAACGTGCGCTTACTTGTTCATTTTGCTTTATGTACATTATGCTCCGAATGGGTTACCCTAGCATTAAGGCCGTTTGGGCAAAAGAAACCATAATTCCCGGGTTACACGAGGCTAGTTTTTCAAGCTAGGATAGCAAGCTAGTTCTCTACTAAACTGTCCTGGCTTGCTGACCTGATTATTTTATGCTAGTATTATTGCAGTGACTGAGGTGACCACACGTCCAAAATGAACTGCATGCGAAAACATAATACTTTCCTACTATTCGACTGAAAGAGTTACTTAGAAAATTTTTGTTTGTTCTTGAGAATACGTTGCTCTTAAATTTTTTATTTTATTTTTTATGTCTTTGGTAGTCATATCAATACCCACTGTCTTTAATTCGCCGCAAATTTTTTGTGGTGCTGAATTACGTTTAGACTTGTTTTTTTTATTTTAAAAGGGTGGCGTTCCACAGACATTCATGGTCACGGTACAGTTGTACAAACTTTAAATTAATCTCCGTACTTAGTTTGGGCATCTTAAAACCTTAAAAACACGTCGCCGTTACAAAAATAAACGAAACGCGTGGTTCATGCTTATTAGCCAACTGAAAACTAGCTTCGCCGGCCACATGAAGATAGTACACAAGCCAGGATAGTAAAATCAGTAGTAGGGGGTGCTACTAGCCTGAAAAATAGAACTCTATTCTATTAAAAACTGTCCTGGTTTGTAAACTAGCTTACTAGGTTAGAAATGAAGCTAGTTGTGTCTACACGAAGCCAGAAGTACTAGCTTGCTAGCTTACTGACATTAGCTTGCTATTCTAGCTTGAAAAACTAGCCTCGTGTAACCCGGGCAAGTTAATTGAAGGAACTAATCACGGGCTAGTGCATACGGTTTTTCTTTGTTTTGTGTTAAATTGTTTTATAGTGCAATAATAGTATATAAGGAAAGTAAAAACAAAAACATGAATGTCTTTAGTTCGTTAGTCGCCTTTTACGACACCCAAGGGAAGAAAGGGGTTGGTAGTATTATTTTGATGAGCCCATCGCCGCTCTATGCTGTTGGGTGTTATGTGCAGTCTTTAGTCTGTTAGTCGCCTTTTACGACACCCAAGGGAAGAAGGGGGTTGGTAGGATTATTTTAATGAGCCCATCGCTGCTCTATGCTTTTGGATGTAGTTATGTGCAGTCTTTAGTCCGTTAGTCGTCTTTTACGACACCCAAGGGAAGAAAGGGTTGGTAGTATTATTTTGATGAGCCTATCGCCGCACTATACTGTTGGATGTACTTATGTGAGCGGTTGATAGTATTATTTTGATGATTCCACCATCGCACTATGCTGTTGGATGTATGTGCAGTCTTTAGTCCGTTAGTCGCCTTTTACGACACCCAAGGGAAGAAAGGGGTTGGTAGTATTATTTTGATGAGCCCATCGCCGCTCTATGCTGTTGGATGTACCTATGTGCAGTCTTTAGTTCGTTAGTCGCCTTTTACGACACAAGGGAAGAAAGGGGTTGGTAGTATTATTTTAATGAGCCCGTCGCCGCTCTATGCTGTTGGATGTATTTGCAGTCTTTAGTCCGTTAGTCGCCTTTTACAACACCCAAGGGAAGAAAGGGGTTGGTAGTATTATTTTGATAAGTCCACCGCCGCACTATGCCGTTGGATGTATGTGCAGTTTTTAGTCTGTTAGTCGCCTTTTACGACACCCAAGGGAAGAAAGGGATTGGTAGTATTATTTTGATGATCCCATCGCCGCACTATGCTGTTGGATGTATGTGCAGTCTTTAGTCCGTTAGTCGCTTTTTACGACACCTAAGGGAAGAAAGGGGTTGGTAGTATTATTTTGATGAGCCCATCGCCGCTCTATGCTGTTGGATGTATGTGCAGTCTTTAGTCCGTTAGTCGCCTTTTACGCTCGGGTCAGACAATAAGTTTCAATTTCGCGTTAAAGTCGTTAGAGAGTGAACCTTCTGTACGGTAGTACTATTACTTATTCTGTGGTAGTAGGTAGCTTTATGTTTCACTCTAAACAAATTATTCATAACCGCATTCTACTGCAGATACCTATCATGAAATGATATCGACTAGATGACAGAATAGTCCTAGCTAGTACCTACACAGTGTCATCTCTAGAACCTTTCTCTACTCTCACACAGCACCTTATAAGCAATAAATCAGGACTGATTGAGGTCGGGCCGGACGCGAGTTATTTTTAAAATTGCGTGCACAATATTATGTGTTTAGTTGGAATATGATAATTGCGGCGGAGGCGCCGTAAGCCGACACCGCCTGTAGGATTACAGAGCGCCGCCTGCCCGCCTGACCGCGCCTCGTTAGGCCCCGACCACGAGCACGACTTGCGTTGCGACACAGCAAGTAGTTTGTAACTCATTGCTTGCTGTACTACAACAGTCGTAGATAGCGGTAATAGAAAGAACGCAACCCTACATAGAAGAAAGGTGGCGCGTCGCAAACCGTCAGCGGTAGTGGTTGGTGGCCAGCTCGACTCAACCACGATGCACTTAGCTCGCGAGACGAGCCTTTTTAGGGTTCCGTAGCCAAATGGCAAAAAACGGAACCCTTATGGATTCGTCATGTCTGTCTGTCCGTCCGTATGTCACAGCCACTTTTTTCCGAAACTATAAGAACTATACTGTTGAAACTTGGTAAGTAGATGTATTCTGTGAACCGCATTAAGATTTTTACACACAAATAGAAAAAAAAACAAGAAATTTTGGGGGTTACATGTGGAACTCAATTTTTTTATCAAACCCATACGTGTGGGTTATCTATGGATAGGTCTTCAAAAATGGTAATGAGGTTTCTAATATATTTTTTTTCATGTAAAAAAAATATATGATGTACATTACCATGCAAACTTCCACCGAAAATTGGTTTGAACGGGATCTAGTAAGTAGTTTTTTTTAATACGTCATAAATTAATTAATTAAAATAATACACTATTATTAAAACATCGATCAAAGTTACAACAAACACAAGAACTTTTATAAGTATGATGTTACTTGCTGCTACGGAACCCTTCATGGGCGAGTCCGACTCGCGCTTGGCCGGTTTTTATAACAATCGATTTATCGAACTTTTACCGCTGTAAATACTTATATACATACATACATTAAACCTGTTTCCTGAAGGGGTAGCACGTAGGGGAAGGGGGGTACCACTTTTCCATTTGCTACGATCATCCAGAATCGAAATAATCGAAAAACCGTTCTAATCAAAGAGCAAGTTAGGAAGTTGTAGGTATCTCGTAGATTTTCGAAGTAAAAAGTTATGAAAATTACTTTTTTACCTACTATAGTAGTTTGTTAACAACACTATAGGTACAGAATTTGTGCAGTAATGAGAACATTTTAACGGAGTGTGAAATATGAGACGGGCTGGCAAGGTGAGCATCGGCTTCCTTAACCGATTTGTTATGAGTATTTAAGTACAACAAAACGGTGTGTAATTATAGCCCGTCCACAATTTTGCGAAAATTCGAAAGAAAAATATTTGAGTGACTGGCTGGATATTGGATAGGTATAGGTACTTAGCTCGTGTTTACGCTCGCTGACAGATTTTCTTTAATAACATTGGCATATTTACAGATATTAAAACAGTCACCATTAAAACAAAAAGGAATCCTTTTTAAAACTTTTGTCGGTTATCCTTACAAAATGAAATTAAAAAATCTTTACGAGATAAACTGAGGTGAGAAAAATATTTAAAAAAAGGCAAAATACTGGCATTATTTAAGTACATAGGGCCATTATTTTATTAATCGTAATCAGTAATTCTAAGTTTTACAAAATATGTTTTAATTACTTCCAAGGCTAACTAAGGTATGCTATATTCAGATGTACCGAAGACCGAATAAATTCTTAAAAATATATTGATAAACCGTAAACGCTCTAATTATTTGTTTCCAACATTTTCATCGATGAAACACAGTTGGAGGACATATTTTATTTGTTCCTTTTATCTACTATAAGTTTGTTACATCAATATTCGTCCTGTGTCTTGTACTGCCTCCAAGGATGTGTTGTTGGAGAAAGTTTATCAAGATTTCGCTGTAATGTATGTAACTTTACTGGTGTCCAATCATTTGACAAATAACAAATTTTCTTTTGAAAAATAACATTTGACAAAATTATACTTGATAAATTTATCATTATACAAACTATTGTTTATTAAACTACTCATTTGACAACATATTTACTAAAAAAAAAATTATTATGCTAAAACATTATTTCACAAATTGATTACTTCTTATACATGTTAGTTAGAAAAACAACGTAAAGCATAAATAACATTTAATAAATACTAGCTGCTCTACTCCTGTAGGTCACGTGATAGGTTAGTTAGATATATATAAACGCTACGCTGCGCTTCGCGATTGTCAAAGTAGAATGCGCGAGTTTCATAGAAACTTACCCCAGCCGGTAGTGTATATATTTTCTGCCCCAGCCCCGGCGCAAAAGGTATACCTACCTATCTCAGATTTATGTATATTGCATGTGCGTTAAAAAAATATAAATGTCATATCTAAATTACAGTCAAATAAAGATAAATATGCTTTGATTATCCTTTCCGGCGCGAATAATAACGACGATAATAACAAATATCGAGTAAAATATGAAATAATGGCTATTGAATTACGTATATATTATGCATTAGCCTTGATTACACTTTCAGGCGCATCATATCATACCTAATATCGGATCTTATTTCAAGGGTAGTAAATAATAATAACAAGATATGATTTTGAACACTTTAAGGTATTTATTTAAGCTTTACAAAGGGGAACTTAAAACTAAAATAGCCTTATCAGTTATTATCAGTGTTTTTAAATATTTAGGTTGAGCCCGATACAACGAACAATTTGAACATCCTGCTGCTTTCTTAGAAAGACTTACAATTATGAGGTTACAAAATTAATGGATTCAAAGTCATACCTTGTTATTATTATTTTACTACCCCTAAAATTTAATATGATAGGTTGCGCCTCAAAGTGTAATCAAGGAAAGTGCCTACATACGTAATTCAATTCCCACTATTTCATATTTTACTTGATATTTGTTAATAACATCGAATAATAAATTCGTTCGTAACAGGATAATCAAGGCAATTTCTTCTTTGTTTGGCTGTGATTAGGGACATCACATATATTTATTTTTAATACACATGAAATGTACAAACATCTGAAATAGGTTCCTTTTACGCCGAGGCTGGGGCAATTTTGCGCATTCTCCTTTCGAGGTTATTTTTTTTTATTAGATAACAGAAATACTAGCTGCTCTACTCTTGTAGATCACGTGATAGGTTAGAAATTTAAGACAATCGCGAAGCGCAACGTAGCGATTGTCTTAAATTTCGAGGTTATTTTTTTTATTAGACAACAGAAATACTAGCTGCCCTACTCCTGTAGGTCACTTGATGGGTTAGAAATTGCTTACATCCTGCTTATATAATATATCATACCTAATATACCATACTTTTTGTAAAATCACCAATTTGGCAAACGAATTATTTAGTCTAGTGAATATTATTAAAATAATATTTTAAAAGTAGAAATATTTAATAAGTAAAACATTTGCGAAACCTGTATTATGTCAAATGATTATTTTTAAAGTAATATGTATGCGAAAAGAAAGTTTGTCAAATGATTAGTTTTTCAAACGTTGTTTGTAAAATGATCTTTTGTCATACGTTTTTGATAAACTATAGTAAACCAACTTTACTACCGTTTAATAAACCTTATTAACTTTATCACAACCGAGTAAAACTACCCGCATGTCGTCATCGCTCACTTTCCTATTTAACTTGAAAGGGTGAGCGAATCGGTACTTCAAATCAATTAAAGCGACGCAATCATCATGTTTAATTTTATTACTTATTGCTGTTGTTGGCAGGCAACATAAGTCCATAGTCCGTATTCTATTCGAGTGAATTTACATAATCATGTTATATGAACACAGCTGACAAAAAAGAAAATAAAAGTTATTATGGACACTTCATCATTCGCTGAATAAGTCGTAGGGAAATGAAAATACCAGGAATTTCACGAAATCCCTGGTATATCCCAGGTACAAAAAACTATTTAAAACAAAAAAAACAACATAAGCTACACGATCAAACACTTTACAAGTTCTTAGTTCTGTCTGACTATATCTAGTCTTTAGTTTTTTGTACCATGAAAATACTAGGTATTTCACGAAATCCCTAGTATATCCCAGATACAAAAAAATTAAAAAAAAAACAACATAACCTACAATATCAAACACTTTACAAGTTCTTAGTTCTGTTTGACTATATCTAGTCTTTAGTTTTTTGTACCTTGAAAATACCAGGAATTTCACGAAATCCCTGGTATACCTATCCCAGGTACAAAAAACTATATAAAACAAAAAAAAACAACATAAGCTACACGATCAAACACTTTACAAGTTCTTAGTTTTGGCTGACTATATCTAGTCTTTAGTTTTTGTAAAATGAAAATAACAGGTATTTCACGATATCCCTAGTATATCCCAGGTACAAAAAAAAAAACAACAAAAAAAACAACATAAGCTACAATATCAAACACTTTACAAGTTCTTAGTTCTGTCTGACTAGATAATCAACTAAACAAAAAGTGAAGTGGCATAATTTTAGATAAGTACTTACAGGTATTATTAAAACGAAAATTTTTATTTTCCATCACCATCATAGGCCTCTTAAATCTATAAAAGATGAATTAAACAGATGCCCATTGTGAGGTTTGGCATTTTCTTAAGTGGCTTGTAAGGCCAATACGGGAGCGACAGCCACGGCCGCATACTTGGCAGACGAATTCTGGTGACGTTGAGGGAAGTGCAGCGCGTTGGTGACGTCTATTGAATGAATGAATGAATGAATGAATGAATAATAACTTTATTGGTATATACTTAACAGATATACAAGGTTATACAAAATAAAAGATAAAAAACAAAATACTGCGGTTTTTTCCTTACGCACTCATTATAATAGTTTAGGATTGAGATTGAGACCTCCTGTAGAGCATCTTACAGATGCATTCCAGGAAGTCTCGCACCTCGTTAACAGCTATTATTATTATGGGTAAAGTTTTAAAGTAAACTTCGTGAGCAACATAGATAAATAGGTAAGGCATGTCATTGTTTTAAAATATGACTACGTTGAAAAAGTAATATTTAAACGTCAGCAGCGTTATTTGGTTAGGTGCACACTGCGTTGTGAATGTCGAGCTGTGATGCAATGTCACCTACGAATGGTAGTAAAGGGGCATTTCTCATTATTCACAGTAATGCAATTATGATAATGTCTACGTTTACTTTTGATAGTTATTAAAATATTAAAAAGTCAAATCATTTTGTCAATGTAAACCTCACAGGCTTTTATTGCCGTCATAACTATTTAAGTTATAAAAGAATAATAAACTTAAGTATTGTTTAAACTGAATTACTGAAACCAGCTCAGATATTGGGAGAACTTTCAACCGAGAAAAGCTAGCAAAAAAACTCAGGTTTTTTTATCTTATCATACCAATAGAGCATTACTGCGTTACGAGTTAAGGGAGATCGTGAATAAACAGCGGTATGAGTCATAATCATAATAAGTTGTCACACAGTATAAGCGAAATAAAGCGAGACACGATGAGGACCGAATGTAAAATAAAGACCGCGTCCTCGCATAAAGGAAGTTGCGATGGGCGAATTGCGAGGCTCGTAGGGCGGAGCCACAAGATCAACACAACGGTCACGAACAGTTGCAGACGACCAAGACACCTCTTTCTTCCGAAGAAGATGGTATGATGCCAACAGAAAAGCAGGAGAACATAGATACGGGACACATATCCCGAAACCGACATGTATTAGCGCAAAACGGTGGCGATGATACAGGATCAAGAAAAAGCAGAAGATTAAAAATGTAACACTAAAGACAACATTATCTAGCAAAAGTATCGTGATTCGTGTCACAATAACTCTACTAGAAGTTAGCATGCGCCTGTCACATTACTTGTTGCTATGACAAACTAAAGAGAACTGAGAAGAGAAGAGTTTAGGGACTTTCGGCACTTTCGGTGCTGAATGTTCATTAATTCGAATCTTATAAGCTCACGGCAGATCTACAGCTTGCAGCAGCATCGATTAACAATACAGTGCTGCGATCAAATCAATGTATTAGAAGGTATTAAAACATGTATTAGATCATTCACAACAAACACAATCTGATTAGGAATGCAATGACAAGCATGAAAAAGCACTATTCGAATGCTCCGAAAACCAAAGCATGGCCCGCCTACAATTACAAGGGAATGTAACCGAATAATGATAACAAAGCTATTATGGAAACTATGGATATGCTTCAGTATTAGAAATTAACATAATATTTTTTGTCGCCTTCTTTGGAGGTGGCCGCGTACAGGTACATTCTATGAGGGTGCAGAATTCTTTGAATGGGCAGTCAGGTAGAGCAAAAGCAAATAACAATGAACTTTCTCTATACAACATAAGTTTTAAAGTTGCTTGCTACCGTTTATCTTGTTTGAAGTGGAACAGGATTAAAGGTGTAGATTGAAATGTCGACTTTGATCGTTGAGTTTTGAGTGCATTATTGGTTGCTGCGTCGTAGGTGCGAAGGTCGGCGGTGCTACTATCAATCAGCAAGGCGCCATTGAGGGTTGGCCGAGGCTCGTGAGAAACCGTAAACACTTACCCGCTTTATCTGATAGAGATTTTTTCCGCTCAGCAGCGGGTCCAGTCAATTAATGGATTGCGCCGTTACGTGGTTTATTTTTGTTACCGATGCTGCTTAGCATTAGAGGAGACTAATTTATTTGGAAGGGTTTGACAGGTAAGGCATTAAGATGATGCAAATCGCCATCAAAGAGGAATGTTGCCGTCTTATCATAGATTGTTATAAATGACCTCCTTGAAGCCGGAAGGGTATCGTTCGTCAGTTTTCTTTTTTCCCTTAGCACACATACGTAAGAACCTTGTTTAAATAGAGAGGTGAAAATTAATTGTATCGTTTCTCGAAAACGCGGAGTCGATTGATCTGTTGAGCTCTATTGATTTGTAGAGCCGGTTGTAAGCGTTTTAGAATTGAAGACAAATATTTGTCAGGGCTGGGCGGTCTGGCGCACATGTGCGCATAAAAAACCGTGTACAGTGCGGGGAAGTGTGTTGACAGTGCGCATAGCTGGTGCCGACCACCCTGCTGGCTTACTGACACCTCACTGTCCTTTATACATTAGTATACTTTCATTCTGACCCACTTTGCCTAGCGCGTCCACATATGTGACAAATACTAAGCTCATCTTATAATATAGATATAAAGTTAACACAATAACTTCAAACACACATCCAAGACTATAAACTCTTATCAAGAGGAAGCAGTTGTAAAATAAATATTTATTAAAATAGATTGATAAATATTTAATTTAGTCGCAAAGCGCGTGAGAGGCGGTCCCGCCAGGACATCCAACCGCAATCGTAATGACGTGTAAATCTCACTGATTAGATACCATCCCTGGGAACTGACAACAACATTAAATGGGCGACCTCATTTTCCGGTGCTCCACATTCCTTCGTATCTCGATACGCATGGGTTGCGCAGGCGCTTTCACCGCCAGTTCTTCCGACTTGGCAATTGTAAACAGTACTGCATGTCTTCAAAATTATCCCGAAGTCACACGTTGTTATTGATTATTAGACGTGCATTGGTGCGGCCCATAAACAAACCCTAATTCTTATGTTTATCTAATGAGATGTGACGACTGCACGCGATCCATTCTCACGGCCCGACCGAAAAGGGTGAAAAAAACGGAATTCCCAAAATTTTAACGCAATAGATACATTGTCTCTACATAAACAACGGTTAAATTTCACCGAGAACAAGAAACAACGCTAGGATTGTATGGAAATAGCATAACAAACTTAAACTCGAGGAAAAATATTTGAAAGGTGCCCGCGAATATCATATTAACTGAACGTTATTTCTACAAGTCTTCAAAAAAATTCTGGTTTAAAAAACATTATAAATTTAGGAACTTTGTCAGTAATTGTAACTGATTTCAAAAAAACATAGTTTTATTATGGTAGAAATTTTAATATCTTATTTAATACATAGGTACCTAATTAGATACTATGCGTAATTTAAATAGAGTCCTTGTACACCGGCTCTTTTCTGTACCTCAGCTTAGTTTTATGTCTTAGGTAGGTATCTGCACTGAAAGAACAAAAAGGTTGATTTTGCACGGGTTGGCGACACATTAGTTGAATTAACAAAGTGATGGGTTAAAGCTACATGAACAAATTGTTGTTTTCACAGAAAAGTTTTTGTTGATATGAAAACAGTTGTTTTTACCTATTTGTACATGTTGGCGTAACAATTCATGCATAATTCAATAGGTAATTGTTGATTTTACTGTTCAAGTTGTTGAAATAACCATTTTTAAAGTTAAATTTACAAAATAAATACGTTAAAACAACAATGATTTATGTAATAAGTTCAAATTACCGTAACTGATCAACAATACAGTTTTTGTTCATTCAACAAAACTAAAGAGTAGGTGCTATATTAACCCTAAAATTTTGTTGAAATATGGTAAACCCAACTAATAATTTCTTTCCGTGTGGTTGCTTCTTAGTTTTAGTTTAAGGTTAATATCTCTTTGCTTTTTTGCTGTGGAGTTAGGTATATCGGCGAAAGAGAAATGACTTTACTGCACCTATTAATGTTATGTGGAACTGGAGTCCAGTGGTGATTTAGATTTGAATATTAATTAGGTACTTATATTCAAGTTTTCTTTTTCTAAATATTTTTATAAACATAATAAAATTGTGTAGTTATTATGTTTCTGAATTGGAAGAGTTTTGAAGTGTTTTTCTCATTTATGCTTCTCCAAATTATATCTAAACAAAAGGTATATCAAATCAATAGAGAAGTCTATGCCACACTACGTCAGCCGCCATCACCCAAGGAATGCTCATTCGTCGGCAGGGTGCACTTTGCGCCTCCTTTTCGAATTGATTGCTCCTTCTACTTTTGGCTTTGATCTTTTAACAAGTAAACGACCAAATTGGTATGTATGATATTAATTATACACGTGAGTAAACGTGTATTATGTTACGTGATGCAATTATGTTGGTATTGGACTACGGTATAGGAAATACTTGTGTTGCGGAGTTGAATACTTGTTTTCATTATCTTGTAGCTCCATAAAGATTACAGAGGTCTCACAGAGGACTGGACGAATTTTATTCACTGACGTAAACGATAACATACTTATTACCCAGTCCTATGTTTTTTTTTCACTTGTCATAAAAACATTTTCACGAGTTACTTTCTTATTTTATAAATTACTAGCAGACCGCCGGCGCCGGTGACTTCGTTTGCGTGGACCCCGTATCCCATGACGAATTTTCAAAATGACTCCCCTCCCAAGAACGCTTATTGTTACGTAACTAAAAATAGTTAGACATATGCTATGCTATGCGACACTTTTTGTAGATAATGGTGTGTTCTGCAAAGCCATAGTACATATTTTATTCTATCATCAATAGTTTTCTTAGTGCACGCGATTTAAGGAATTTATTTAAGTTTTAGTGAGGATCCCTAATTATTTTGAAAATATAATATAGCCTATGTCACCCGGAGATAGTGTAGCTTCCCAACTGTAAAAGAATTTTTTAAATCGGTCTAGGAGTTTCGGAGCCTATTCAATACAAACCAACAATCAAATGTTTCCTCTTTATAATGTTAGTATAGATAACGTTTACATATGCGGCAGACTGTCATAAACCACACACAATAGAAATTTAATTGCTAATAACATCTAGGAGTCTTCGTAGCAGACAAGGACTTGACCTCCTCTTACCTTATATATAGTCCTTTCTATTTAGCTTACGCTTTCTATGTAACTTATGTAGAGTCATTTTTATAATATTTAGGTATAGTTTAACATATAGGTTACCTACCGATTGTGTACCAACTAAAAAGATGTGTGACATTACAGTTTTGAATGTCATACATACATACATGGGGCGGATGGGCCGCGCCGTAGTACAGCAAACACCATCTGCGCGCGCGCACGCAGACGGTCGCCGCTGAGTCACCGCGCAAGTGATCTGCGACGCCGTGACCCTTCTAGCGCCCAAATTGATATTGCTCGTGTCCTCAATATGTCTGCACTTACATACGACACGTCATTATTACAACTTGGAGATCTTTGAAACCTTTCAAATGATAATAAACTGTAATCTAAAGAAAAAGTAGTTGTAGTTCTTATTAATTTAAATGTGAAATGAAAAATCAATTCTATCGTAAGGAAATTTAGTATGTGGAGCGACAAAATATTATCATGTTTAGAAACATTATGTAAGATAATTATCAACAGGCTTAAAGGAGCCCTCGATGTTTTCGTAAGGAAAGCGGAGACTGGCGACAAAAAGCAATGTCTCGTTTGGAATTTTCGCTCGTGTTGTATAAATATTTATTGGAGGTAAACGCTACCACCGAGACAGAGCCCAGAGGCGCACTCTGCTTTACACCACTTTAGTACTAAAGCCGTAAAGTTGAACTTATGAAAAACGACGCAGCGCAATGAATTGTTCAGTGGAAACGATTGTCGCGCAGCAACTTGTGTGTACTCGTAATGCTGCAAAAATGTCGCTCTCTCGTAATTAGCACTAGATTCCCAAGACACTTCACAAATAGAATTCCTCTCTTTATGTTTCTCGCTATTGTAGTACTGAGAGCAATGCTCTCAGCGAATTAAGTGATTATCCGAGGAGGTATTAGATTATACACACACTTCTCAGACAATACCCATTTCAATGCCAAGGAGAGACATAAAAACATAACTTACCGACATTAGAGAGGCCCATAAAGGTTGAATATAGCTTCTTGGCTTGGTTACATAATCAGTTAGTTGGACATATCCTTTCAAATGTCTTGTAAGAGTAGGGCGCTAAATAACGTTTACCCGAGTGAAACTCGTCGGCGGTGGCCACCGGGAACGGGAACCCGAACGCGGAGTTAACTGTCGAACGCGGATGTCCCTTTTAGCACCCAGATTTTCTGCCATCCCCGTTCCCAGATCAAACATCGTCGCCGTGGTCGATAAAGGGACCATTTATTTATTTACTAGCCCCGTCGCTCATAATAACGGAACAGCCTAAGATCAATAAATAAATCCGTTCCTTGTAATTCTCACAGTTCGCCCCGTGCGTTGCTGAACCTCATTCCATTGAGCGTCCGCCTCGCTCGCACCGGCGCTACGGGCGTGGGCCGTCTCTGTCGTCGGCTTTGAATAGAACCGCCCTGGGCCGAGGTTTCCGAGAATTGGGCTCGTGGCATTTTTTGAGCACATTATAATTTGATCGGGAAATATTTATGGAAGGGGTGTCCGCTCCAGACGACCCCGACGTGTCAATTACCGGTGGTTGGTGCGGCGCGGGTGCGCGGCGGCGGCGGCTTCGGCGGCTTCGGCGCGATGGGTGGCTGGTTGTACCACTCTTAGCCTACAATTTACGAGCTACATGGAATAAGAGGAATTTCACATGATCCTCATATTACGTCCATGTGAAATGTGTTTATTTCATTTTTGAATAATGTTGCCAATACATACCTACTTTGTAGCACTCTACAAGTAGGTACCTAACCTACAAGTAATTTATAAAATAAAATAGTAAGTACGTAGTAGTTTAATCTATCTATCTTGTTAGATTACAATTGGATTAATTATTATTTAATGATAATTTGGTAACGTTGTGAACATTGAAATGCTATGCTACACCTATATTGGTTGTTTTGTACCAGGCCCAAACGAACAAACGCCAAAATAACAGTTAGTGTTAATTGAGAAGTGAAAAACATGAACCAAAATGAATTCGTAGCATGCTGCTACGCATAACTTTGCTACGAAATTCGTAGCAGTACATTGTTAAACATTACTTAGTGTTGTATTAGGTAATGATTTATTTAGCAAATACGGTTAATTTATACTTAAATATAAGTACTTTTAATATGTTTCAATATAGTAATATGTTGCTAAACACAACAAATGTATTGGATAGAATGTAGCTACCATAAATGTACTTATTTTTTTGTTTTGTTATTAATATCATCTTTTCTTAGTTCACAATACTTATACTTAAACACTCACATAACTTTACAATAGTTACACGTAGTTTCTAAAATGAAAAAGCACTTTAAAAAAAACGCACTAGCCTCAATTGAGAATCCAACTTTCGACCTTCATCATTCGACAATTATTCGCGTGCCATCTCTTCCAACTGCGATATCGAGATTTTTTTTCCGTGTGAATTTTGTTAAGTGCTTATTCATTATTACGTAAGTATAATTTAATATTGTTTAAAATAACAGAAATGTGTTTATTATTATTTTTCGTTATCATAAAAATTATGGAGAATGCTAAAATAATTAATACCTAATAGGATAAAATGTCTACTAGAAAAAACAACCAGCCTCAGGAAAGCTCGAATCCTATTCGCATTCCTATTCCCCATATCTTATTGTTTTCTTATATAATATCATTGTTATCCTTTATCTAGATAGCATCGTGAATGCAAAAATATCAATCATCATCATCATCATCATCATCAGCCAGAAGACGTCCACTGCTGGACAAAGGCCTCCCCCAAGGATCTCCACCACGACCGGTCCTGTGCTGCTTGCATCCAGCGGCTACCCGCGACCTTCACCAGATCGTCGGACCACCTTGTTGGAGGCCTGCCCACACTGCGTCTTCCGGTGCGCGGTCGCCACTCGAGAACCGTTCTGCCCCAACGGCCATCGGTTCTACGGGCGATGTGCCCTGCCCATTGCCACTTGAGCTTGGCGACTCTTTGGGCTATGTCGGTTACTTTATTCGTCTACGAATCTCCTCATTTCTGATACGATCACGTAGAGAAACTCCGAGCATAGCCCTCTCCATAGCTCTTTGCGTGACTTTGAGCCTGCTAATTAGGCCCATAGTGAGCGACCACGTTTCGGTACCGTATGTCATCACTGGCAACACACACTGGTCGAAGACTTTCGTCTTGAGACACTGCGGTATTTTGGACGAGAAGATATTTCGTAGCTTACAAAACGCTGCCCAGCCGAGTTGGATTCGACGATTGACCTCTTTCTTAAAGTTGGACCTACCTAACTGGACTGAAAAATATCAATGATGAATAATAATTAACACACCTTGCTAATCACTAACTTACGAGTAACTTGCATAGCGTTGCGATTACGCCAATATTCATCAATTTATAGATTTTGTAGCGATGACTTGATTTCCATGGTGAAGGCCTTTGCCTAGCAGTAGGATAATAAATAATATGAAAATTATTTTTTAAATACTGATAGAATATAATTATCTAACACCTTAACTTTTCCAAACACAGTAAATGTAATGTATCTAACATTCCATCAGTATATTTAAAAAAATAATAATATAATACTTAACTTATTATTTCTCATACGAAGATTTGATTAGATTAATTTGTTTTAAGTCGAATGTGCTTATATACTTACGTAATAAAATGCCCTTAGACAACGATAACAATGTACTTTTTTTAATAAAATTGTTAAGAGTTAACTGTAAGATTGGTGGTTTAAATCATCAGATTTGTGTTTTATCAATTTGTATAATAATATTATCAATTTGTATCAAGACTAAATATTTTAATATTTGCCTATATTTATTTTATTTGTTTGTTCGTTGTTGCTTATTGTTAGTTGTGTTTTGCTGTTCCTTTAAAATTTTGTAAAAAGTTATCTAGCTCCGTTAATTAGACTAGTCACTTACTAACCACGAGTAAGAGAAATGTGTTACAGCGGCCAAAGGTTATCTCGCACATTTTAACATTGTAAGTCGCAGTGTGCTTTGCCGCCGCCGGTTCCGGTCGACGGCTCGGAGGGTCTCTAAACAGAAACGATAAAACGCACTGCAAATGTTACCGCATCGCAATAATTCTGCTAATTTGTCGTAGAGGGCACGGGGGCGGCGGTATCCGGCGGCTGCATGTGTGAGACAATGCTGAATGAGCCCATTAATAGCAATGAATGAGTGCGTACGACACATGTGCGCTACCCCACAGCCCGGCCGGCCACATGCTGCACAAATTGAGGTATTATAACTAGACACGAGAGTGCAAAGCGATTTTTGCGTACTGATTTGCGGCTGCAACTAGGATTGCCAACTTTAAAAAAATTAAGGTAAGATAAGAAAAATAAACAGTATTTTAGAAAAATGGACAGTATTTTATTTCTTCAAAGATTTAAATATGGCTCCGCAGCACCGCGTGCACAGCGTTCGCAACTTTTTTTACTTTTTAACCTCTCAGTTTTGGAATCGAAATGTCTTAAAATTTTGACAGCAGGTGTGATTTAGCGGGAATGGAAAAAAAATTAAATTTGCGGAAATGGAAAAAATTATAAAAAATCGAACGCAGTTCATGTTAAATTTTGCGTTCACGATGCATAAAATGTACCACAAAACCGAAATAATCGACCTTGTTCATACTAAAGTACTCTCTAAGTGTATCAAAACACGGTACAAAGTCAAGTGGAGAGCGCGGCCATAATATATGCATGGCCGCTTGGGGTCTGACGGAATAGCGAGTTTTTTAGGTGCGACCATATTTGGTCGCTTGGGGCTTGAGGGGTTAAACAGGTATATGGTTACCAGTGCACAGTGATATTACAACGGTATTTTGGATACTTTATTTTTGTTTAACAGTAAAAAGTATAATGTAGTGAAAAACAGTATAATACTGTTTTTAACAGTATAGTTGTCAACTCTAGCTGCAACGTCCACAATCGCTTGGTTCACTCACAATCACTGAGGTGTTTGCTCCCATAGGCCGCAAGTCAAAGCACAAAAACTTGCTTCGCGATGTCGCCTCTAGTTGTAATATCCAAATGGGCTGCACCGATACATTGTCTTATGCAAAAGGACGGAACTTTACGTTCATTCATTCATTTGTGTGGGATTACGGAGAAACGCCACCTTTTTTATGGGCCGGAACGGAAACTTTGCGTTACCAAGAACGGAAGTTGATAATGTGCGATAGTAAACACTTGTCGTCCCTATTTATATTGTGATGTTATTAAACGTCATTGAGAGCTTACATTTCGGTGTCCTATACAAACTTCACAGTTTATTATTATTTAAACCAATAACTAATGAAATATGGATCTGAATACACCCAAAAAAAATAAAATTAATTGACGGTATGTAAGTAAGTTATGAGATGACCAACACTGCGAGACGGACCCGATAAAGACTTTTAAACGTCAGGAATAAATAAATAATCAGTAATATAGTAATTAAACGCGAGTGAATCCGAAAAGGTGTACTGGTATACCTACCTAGTGTTCAAAGTAAGACAACCAATAAAACATAAAATAACACGGTAACATTTTTTGTTTCTATTTTTGCGTGTAGTAGTTTATTACTGCTAGATCAAAAGCGGTAGGTACTTCTGATCTATCTAAAGAGGTAAAACAACCTTTAGAACCTATAAGGTCTTCTCAGGTCTCAGGTTCTCAGGTCAAACCAACCCATCTGCTATTCATGCCTACATGAACAAACAATAGAAAATGGAAGATTGTTCATGACCCTCCACTCTAGCCTATTGCTGGTTAGTGGGATTGTACGATTGCTATTTTATGTCAACAAACCGGGATCAACGGTTTTGCGTGCCGTCCCATGCACGGAGAAGCTCAAATGTATGAGATGAGATTTCTTATTTGGTCACCCATCCAGTGACCCCGAAAATTTGCTTGTTGTAAAATGTTTACTAGAAAAAACAACACCCAGTCTCAGGAAAGCTCGAATGGGATTCGAACCCATGACCTTTGGATTGCCGTTCCACTGGTCTAACCGCTAAGCTACCGAGACCCCAGAAGACTCGTTTAATGTTTTCTAGTAGTTTGATTTACGGTGCAAGCCAGCGAGTGGTATACTCGTATGTCACTGTAAAGTGTACCCTCACAGTCGAAAGAAATACTATTGCAAGTATGTACATACCTATTTAACAATCGATAAAGACATAATTGCTTTATTATTGAAATTTTTGCATTCAATAGATATAGGATAAAATGTTTAAGTACTAGAAAAAAAACAACCAGTCTCGGGAAAGCTCGAATGGGATTCGAACTCAAGACCTTTGGATCCATGGCCCCATGACTCGAATGGGATTGGACCTAATGGCTCGAATCCAATTCGAGCTCTCCTGAGACAGGTTGTTTTTTAATCCAATTTATTTCGTCTATTTATTCGTCTTTTATTCCTTACCTAAGTGTAAATAAAATATAATATTGCAAGGTATTGAGTATAGACCACCATTCAGTAAATACAAAGACAAACATTACAATAATGGGTGCTGTGCTAATATCATTGGCTGTGCTGCCCATTATTAGCGGTTACAGAAACACTGTTGAGGAGAGTCAATATTATCGGTGGCCATTTCAAAATCCGTTCACACTGTACAGGTACAATTAAGCATTTACGTGGAGAAAAGTGTTATTTTTGGATTATTGTCTGTTTCAATGATAATATCGCTTCCTGCTGTCTGTCTATCCCCGGTTGCTGTGAAGTCAGTGGCCGTACCTGCACCACAATGGCAGGTACCGAGCATCGGACAATTTGTCCGAGTCAGCGTGACCGTTATATTGTTGTTGGTGCGACGCTCTGGCGCCAGACACTTGCTCTATTGTAGCGGACAATTACTTAGTTCTACGACAATTGGCATTACATCCTGGCAGGCGATTTATTACGTACACCGTACAAACCCAGTGCGAGAATTGAGACGGAAGGATCTGACTCGGTGGCGCTTCTTCGTAGAAACGACCACAAAGCGTTCGTCCTTCTTTCTGTAGACAAAGCTATAGCTCTTTAATATGGGTTGTCCCCCAATAGAAAATCGTGGCATATAGTCAAATTGGTAAACACACATGTTTGATATTGAGTTTATCAGCAGCGGAAATGATGTGTCTCGTCGCCATCCCGACTGTTATCGGCTGTAGTGCTCAATAAAATCTATTCATAAAGCAATCGTTGCGTCCAATATGGTTCGTTTAATTTCGCAAACATGAGCTAATCAAGCGACCCGCATGGGGCCCGGAATTAGACGACTTAATTGTGGACATAAATAAAGTCGCAGTATTAACTGGTGGTGATACATTTACGCCCTCAAATAGTGGTCACGTGCCTCGCAATTCGCCACAATTGCCTCGTCATGCGAAATTAGGAGTGCCCCGATCACTGGGATGGGATATGGGATACAATATGAAGTGATTATTATGTTGTAACTCGAAACGGGATCATCGTGGCAGAGATATATGGGAACTTGGTTTCCAAAATGTTCACGGTCAATGGATTATACAATATTGAACGCAATTTTAAGTCCAAATGAAACATGCTCGCTTTGTAAATCACATTTCCGTTTGGTTTGTATTTCTGTGTTCAGTTGAATGATGCGTAATAGGTATGTCGTTACTAAGAATGTTTACTATAAAAACTTGTCATACATACAACTGTGGGATCGCAACGTTTGAGACACCGCAACTAATTGTTTGCTATTAAAACAGTGTCATATTTGATCACGTTTCAGGATAGACGTATCTCTAACACTGCTGTGAACTATTTCCCATGGCTGGTGCATTTCCCATGAACTTATCATTCGGCAGAGTTTCACGATAACACCTGATTGATACATTATGCATACCGTGGGTGAATCTAGTAGATTGTATTAGTCTTTGCTAGCAGGTCAACGGTGTCAACGAATTGGTGAATATCCCGTTTGTTAGCGTCAACTACCGATAAATTACTATGAATGGACCACATAAAGATTTCAGACCCACCACTTCGATGTGATTTCCTTTGTGTCAATAACACTACCGGTCTATTCATGTTCACATTCCGTACGATCGCACCGCACTCTCACTCCATCCTATACATATTATAAGTACGGCCCGATTCCCAAGGTTTTAATCCGTCGGCGTCTGCAAAAATAAAAAGCCGGTGTCCAACTTATGCGATTGCAAACAAATGATAAGCAATTAGGATTATTGCATCGCCGAATGAACAAAGCTGAGAGAGATGTGTGGTTATAATGTGCGCGCACGCATACAGCCACGTAACGAAATAAAACGTACACGACGACATTCCCGGCGAGTGCCGCTGCATATTATACGTATATTTGTGTTATAAATTTCACAGGCCACGACAAGTGTTTGCACAGCGAGATGGAATTTTGTGAGCTTGTACACCAACCAGACGGGGTGCATTCACGTATTTGATAACGCTATTAGTGTCAACTTAACTCTGAATGAAGGGAATGCCTCAGGGTATTAACTACTTAGGGAATTGCAATTATTATACGTACTTTGAAACAGTTTCGTTTTCAATAAATACCTTTAAACTATTACCGTGCGTACCTACAGATAGCAGTGCTGTAATTTATTACCATAAACGTTTTCACAGCGGGGGGTTGCGCAATGGAGAACATTTCTTTGTTGAGAAATGAACGGATAACCTCAGAAAAATAAACTACCTACTCAACTCGCAGAGATGGGTGATCATTACAGCTGCCGCCAAATAGATTTGGAAAAGATTGTCTGATATAGGTACCTACCATACGATCCACACAGTATCTTTAAGATGTAACTGATTATCCTCTAAGTAGCATGTAGTATGAGTAATTGAAAAGCGAAGTGTACGACTACCTATTGTGACTATAAGTATCCATTGCCATTGCCTTCACGCTCAAATTTTATAATACTATTGATATTTTGCAACCGCCTAGCAGGACAATCGAGCGTGGGAGCGATCCTGGTGGCTGCGTCCCTAATGGATCCTCGAAATAGTCTCATTACTATTGTATAATTGTTGTCTTTTTTCACTCGCAACACAACAATGAGACTAACCGCGTTGCATAATAGCCAGTGACAGTTGCCCGAGATAGTTTCCATAACTCCTATTAAATCGGTTATTGCAGTTTTTGCGCGCATTCGGCCCGTGGAATACTTGGTTTGTCCATATCATGTTACGCAGCCAGTGAGTTTTATCAGGGTTTTATGGTTCTAATAGTTCGAGGATATTTTGTTTGCACGAATGTGTCTGTCAAAATACATCAAGGATGTTTTTTTTATGAAAGCTCATAAGGAGGATTTGGCTCAGCGAATTCATTAGTGTTATCAGGAGTTTGGCAGCACTCGAGGGGCCGTGGGGCGATTGGGGCGCTTGGGGCGGGCGCCGCCAGTCCCCGAGTCGCACAGCCCGCAGCCCGCAAGGAATTCGACTTCGCCAACTATCACACGCCCAACATGAGTTGGATCTTTTTTAAAGAGCGCGATTCCTGGAAGTGCCTGCCGGGCGGCGGAGGCTGGCGCTCGCCGGCCATTGTGCCGCGCGGCTAGTTTTGATCTTATTGTTAATGGGACGCCAAGTTTTTTTCAACGCTGCTCGGAAAAAAGGTATCATCAGACCCCAGCGGAAACGTTACGGACCCTTGTGAAGTAAAATGGATATACGTTCTACGAAGGTGTTATTTTAATCGTAGGTCGGCTTTGTTGTTCAGGAATGTAGATGGCCTGTCATAATTTTAATGGGCAGTTTCTCAGACGATCTATGGTGCTGCTGCAGCACATGTCCTGAATATTCATCGGAGATCTTCTGTGTCTATCCCTTTAGTATTGGAATGCGATATACTCAATATTAATAAGCATAGTGGACGAGAGCGCGCTATAGATATTGGTACACTCACTGAATGAGTACAAGTATCTGCTATCGGATACCCAAACAATTACGTCTGGACGGTTTTGCCTCCCGTAAGTGATAATCAGGTGTGTAGTCAATAGGGGTGCATTGAGTGCATGTCCATAGAACTGTTTCCCGTGCTATTGTGCGCCGGCGTGTAAAGGCCAACCACGTTAAGGGGAGGTATTTCGGGCGCTTCTCTCTCGCTCTCTCGACGGTACGACGGTAAGGGACGGGTATAACAGCGAAGCGGCGCGAATAATAGCGTTTTATATTTTAAAAAATTGATAGAAGCAACTAATAAAAAACGATCGGTTATAATTCCTCAAGTTATCTATGTACTTCATTTTGGTAAATGACTCATAATATCAAATAACTTATTTTAAGAATAAAACCTGGAAAAGAAGATAAAATGACACAAAAATATGTAACTTTGTGAATTTATTCTATCGAGCCAACTTTATCAAATCGTGTTTCCATCGGGTGTATTTCACAGATTAAAGCCTCAACAATATTTCATAATTTTCGCAGATTTTAATTTTACTGTTTACTACGTCAAAAAGTAATTCTAAGAAGGTGTTATTTAAATTTTTCACTAACACCTAGCCTTAATGAACAAACCGCACACGAAGCCATTATAATGACACGATAACCGCCCGTGTGCCATTATAACACCGGCTCGAAGTATAATCTACATGCGTTCATATCACCAAATTATATCGTCCCGTAAAATTCGCATGCGTTCTGCTCAGTATCGAAGCAAAGATACATGTATCTAGATAAAGCTGTTAGTACATATACGATAAAGTTATAAAGTAGATATCATTTTATCGGGTATAAAGAGGCCGCGAAATGTGAGGTCTAAAGGCATTTTTTCAGTCCCTCCGGGCTTCGCTTCCCATCTCGCTCCGCCAAAGCATAATGAGTGGTTGTTAAAATTATGAATGGAACATCTCCCGAGTCGCGTGGCTGTGTGCGTGCTCTCACACTGGCGGGCGGCGGCGGCAGCGGCGAGCGGGTCGCTCGAGTGTTCTGCATGTGTCGGGCTTGTGCCGGCCTGACTGTTGGTACTTACCTACTCACTGCCTCCCATTGGAATTTTATTGGGACCTATCTCGAAATTAGCACACAAATTACTACTTACATTAAAGCTGTTTTTAACGTCATTTCACTTAATTTGCTAAATACAGCGCACGCTGATAGGCATGACGGGTAGTCCGAACAGTTTCAATTGGGATCTTTACGGTTTTATTACTTCTGTTTTACGATTTAAACATTTAAATATCACAAAATAGAGACGTAGGCCGACCTTAATCAATTGGTGAAAGATTACAAAGGAATGTACGAGATAGGTACCAGGCAGAGCCCGAACAAAAGCTCTCTCTTGAAAGGGGTGAGCGAGTCGTTCCGAATGAGCGCTTAGCCTGTGTGAGTTTATTGAAGGAATTTTAAGGTCCAATTACAGTGAGCCGCCTACCATTAACAACTTTATTTATAGTGGGATGAATAACTTGCGGCTTTTTAATCAATCATGTGGGCTACCAGAGACATCCGGTGCGTACAACAATTGTCCAATAAGTGCTGATCATTCCGTCGTAAACTATGCATCGAAAATCGCGGGCGTTTAAAGAAAATTATCCATCGGTGCGGCGCGCCCGCGCACCGGAATGCTGTCCGGACCGGACAACACCACAATACGCATTATTTATATGGCTGCAATTTGGCGCACTCGAAAAAACCGCACAATGAAGCCACAGATGAAGCTGATCAGCCGCGGCTGTTTATCCTGAGGTGCATCAGGTAATTGTCTTGACACGATCTCGTGAAACAATAATAAGCTTTCTTGTTTTATTGTTTTTCTGGGCTATTTAATAGAATCTTGGGCTGATCGTCTGTTGGCATTTCTTAATGGAGAGGTCTCGGCACAGAATAGGTAGTCTCGGGCTGATTGCTGGCTGTCCGGCGTTTAGTAACAGAAAATCAGACAATAAAGTTTGACATAAGTAATTATCGAGAAGCTCGACTGCGGCATTTGGATTGCGCTCTTACAACAAATAAATACATATCAAGTTAAGTAACTTTCGCCATGCTGCTTGGGAGACTATTTTAATATAATATTTGCCAAGACATTGATTATATTATGGCATTCGATAAATACCTTGCCTTGGGGTGGCAGCTATTAAATTAGCCTTAGTTAGCAGCATAGATAAGATTAAGTAGAAGAGAAATACTGGGTCTATTTCGATATAGGTACTTACATCGATCTAGTTTTATCGTTAGACAAAAGCATTAATTTAAAAAATATCATCTGTCATCAACACTTAATTTTTTGTTTACTGTTCTATGTAGGTAATTTGTGTGTTATGTATGTGGTATCAATAAATATTTTTTCTTTCTTTCTTTCATCATCATCATCAACTCATAATAATACGTGATAGGTACCTACTGCTACTGATGATCGGGCTTAGCCCACCACGCTGACCCAATGCGGGTTGGTGGGTTTACTGACTGCCATCTTAGGACAACCGGGACCAACGGCTCGTTCGTTTTAAAAGACGAAGGATTTCAACATTGTATCGTTGTTCAGGCGACCTGACATTCCGAAAGTTGCTTAACTCTCAAACTCGCAACTTGAATGCGCAAGTCACGGCGGCGACAGAGAGCAAGAGCTCTCTAGTAACTTAAAGTAAGGAAGACCTTACTTTCTTACTTTAATAATTTACTAGTTAAGTACCAAAATACTATGATCATAGTGCTTGACAGACAGGAAAATATGCTTCCTCCGACTCAATGATCTTTTGCTGCAATCAGTCTAAATATTTCCAAAGCTAAATTAGCAATTAGTCTTTCCTCTATCAATTAGTATGTGAAGCGCGTTTTGATATCGTACTGTTGTGTGTATTATTCAACTAATTAAAAGCTCCTTCTGAAAATTTTCCTGTTTGTCCAGTAGATAACGTAAACCGTACCTACACAACTCGTAGTTACTATGTTACTCTATTCTATATAATGATTAGGCAATGATATAATATAATATTATTGTGATCAGACCTATACTTAATTCACAATTTATTTACAGCGCTCATCATCAGCCAGAACGACGTCCACTTCTGGACAAAGGCCTCCCCCAAGGATCTCCACTACGACCGGTCTTGTGCTGCTTGCATCCAGCGGCTACCCGCCGCTATATAAAGTGTTGTATTTATGTAATTTATGTACCTAAGTACTTACTTACGGTTCTTGATGAGCTATTAAAAATGATGAATTACTTTCTATCTAAGTTTACTGTTAGCCTGTAGGTAAGGTACCCAATAAAAAAACAGCAGCATGGAATTCCCACAATCCACATTCCATTGTCTTGGTGAATGCCAATATTTTCAGTTGATTGAGCGTTCCGCGCCGGTCTGGTTTCACTGGCCCCGCCATCCTATGGGGCAAAGCCGACCACCGGCCGCACGCACTCGTCCAAAAAACACCCCGTCGTCCCCGCCGCCGACACGTAACATAATATTTCCCAAGCAGCCTTTTATTTATGAACAGGGCTCGCCGGGGCCGGCGCCGCGACAACGCAGCTTCCCAGAAACGAGCACTGATGTGTCGGGTTCGAAGCCGTTACATCTTACATCTATGGTGAAAAAACAATATTTATGTCGATGAAAAAATTGGGAGATATCTACGTAGTTACGAGCCGCATTTATTTGAGCGCCGGCACCGCGCCGTGAGATATGCTTTTTGTAGGCATACAGTTTGCAGGAATCCGCAGGTATCCCCGTGGCGTCATGTGGATGTTCATTTGCTAATTTGTCGGTCAAGTGGGCGTTGCCGTGGATGTAAGCCATTCTAGCGAGGAAATGAATAGGGGCGTGGAAGCTTCCACTTAGCAAATACATCTTCAAGAGGCAGTTACACAGAAACATTTTTTTGTAAATTATCCGTGTTTTGAATTTATGTAAATGTCTCATTAAAAAAATAGGCAAAGGTACGCAATGCACAAGCTTATAAAAGAAAAAGCCTTTGTCCACATGTCTCGATTACAACATTTGTAAGTATACAAGTTACTAATTTGAGTAATTTGTAAAGCTCTCCCTAATCTGCCTTTCGTCATTGTTCCCCTCTTAATAAAAATTTTGAAACTTATAGCAATGACAACAAGTTTTTATTGTGTAGATGAGTCGTCGGAGGATCTCCGTTTATCGACGTGCTTAATGGCTTTTTCCAATCAATTAATTTAATACTATAAAAAGGCAGGTACCCTCTGCTCGTTGTAACTTCATAAAAACCTGTATCTACAGGGTGAACTTATATTGGCGGTAATTATATACCTACATATCTGACTATTAAAAGGATAATTATTACAACTAAGTAAAACCACTCTGTCAAGGCTGGAAATAAAATAATTACAGACAGTCCTTCATACTCATTTGTAGGCTCTAAATAAAATTGTTGATGTGAATGTAAGTATTTAATTAATCGTGTGTTTTAAATATAATTTTGGTAACATCTCGCATACTGGTAATTTAGGCCAAAACATGTTACTAAGTAAGTAAACTGAATAAGATTACCTTACGTGAAAAGTAAACTTACTTCTTATTCAGATTCAGTTACGTTTTCATTATTTACTTGTAAAGGAATGGATTGTATCAAGAACCAACAAGTTTTATTGAATTTTTAAACTCTTTGCAATTGTTATTAATAAGTATCTATTTGTACGTACGGATGTAGGTAACGCGAAATACAATGTTATATGCCTACTCTAAATATAATAATTAAATGTTATGCGTTAATTTTGTAGTTCAAATCTAACCATGCCTGATGATAAGCTAGCTTACTAACCTACCTATTGGTTTTGCACAGATATTCCATATGAATGGGTTTATCCGTCCTAAATTATGCCTACACAAAATTTATTGTAATTTTACATTGAAATCAAATGCGCTATGTAGTGCTAGTACATAGTAGTATCTACATAGATTAATTCGCATTTTTTTTAATTTCATTTCACTTAAGACTGGCATTTTTAAGGTTTAAAGCACGGTTCGTGGGATAACGTCATGGTAAAATAATATAAACGCGACTACCTAGTCAGGTCCATTTTTTTTCAATGTTCCCAACAACTTCTACTTCAGACCCAACAAGCCAATAAAATACCATACACGTCATAACTGTTCTAAAGGTTAGTCCGAGACTATGCAATGAGGATCGCAAAATCAGTCCTCTGCCATTATAGTCCACGTTTCACCAAATAACAACTACACATGTGCTCAGCGTTAAAGGTGGTGAGCCTATCGCCGCACTTTACTGTTGGATGTGTGTGCAGTCTTTTCTATCCCTACCAATGGAGATAGCCTGGTAGGGATAGGTGAACGGCGTTTTAGTCCGTTAGTTTTCCGACACCTTAGGGAAGAGATGGGTCGGTAGTATTCTTTTAATGAACCACCACAACACAACACAGCTCATCTAGCCACTAAGACTTTAAGTCATTGATACTAACGTTGGCTGACCTTGAATAAATAGACACCACAAAAAGGGTGAAAGTGTCACTGAAGCATCCATCTGTATAAAAAAAAAGAGTATTAAAAGTAAAAATGAAAGCGCCGGAGGTTTCCCGGCGCGCACTTGACACCATGAAGGTTTGCGCACACAAGGGACAGTCCTCGACGCACTTTTGTCGGTCTAAACCTTTGTGGCGGCGCCACCTACCGCATGCCGCCGCACATTATTCGACACGAAGCAAACACCTTCTCAGCCGTGTCAACAGATGGCGCCACAAACGTATACCAACGACGTCTCCATACTACGACGGTAAAATAGTATGGAAAGCCTGCATGGCGGTAGCGTGAATCCACCATCTCCTTCGCTATATACAGGGTTAATTTTGGACCGCCCGCCAAAAGCAAATATGGGGTAAAACAAGGAATCAAAAAATATTTGACGTAAAAATAATGAATGTTTTCTTTTTTTTAATACAATTTTTGTCTGCTTTTTATATCCTATATTGCTAGGTGCGTGCGCTCACACTCGTGGGAAAAGCGACAGCGCGCCGTCATTGGTGCAAGGGGTGAATAATAGAGGTCACGCGCATGCGCTTTGATAACGAGGCGGCCAAGCGCTACGAGCTAGGTGACAATAATTTTAATTTTCTTAAGGAAAAGTTGAGACAAAATAGTAAAAAAATATTTTCTTTTAATTTCATTATTTGGTTGTTACTGTTGCTATAGGATCACGTGAAAAAAAATTTGGCGAAGGGTCCCAATTTAACTCTGTATAGCACCTCCAACTAACATCAGTTGGACTTCGGTCTATACCACCCAGCTCGGACGAAGATCTTCCCTTTGCCTTCCTACAATGTGGCATCCATTCTACCTACCATTCGCTACCCTACACCTTGTAGATAAACATATACATAATATAGATTCATGACTATTATCCGGAAAGGATTTGTCAGAGACTAGACAATGAGGACCGCAGAAGCAGTCCACTGCCATAGTCCACGTTTCACCAAATTACAACTGCACATGTGCTCAGCGTGATAGGTGGTGACCGAGCCCTTCGCCGCTCTATGCTGTTGGATGTCTTTAGTCCGTTAGTCGCCTTTTACGACACCCAATGGAAGGGAGGGGTTGGTATTGGTAGTGTAGCCTATTACAGCCATTACCGGTGAAACAAGACAAAGCCCTGAAAATACCTGTTTATGACGTTGCCGTTGAAATAAGATGGAGCCCTGAAAAGAGCTGTTTATGACGTTGCCGTTGAAACAAGATGGAGCCCTGAAAAGAGCTGTTATAGTAGCAGCTACCGATGACGCCGATGATGCCGACGCGACGAGCTCCGTTCGCATAGCTGCACCGTCCGTCGTTCACAGCCGCCGCCGAGGAAAAGGTCGCGCGCACAGCGAAATCGCCTTTTATATGCGGCAAGCGCAGCAGCGCTGGCGAGGTGCTGCGCGCGTACTATACTCGCGGCAAAAATACTAATGTTTATCAAAGTACCTTATGATATTTTACAACTTATTTTAACGCTTTGCTATTGGTAATTGGATTTGGTAATTTTTGTATAAATACACGTATTGTTGTCAATAAAGACATTCATTACATCCTGAACAGTGTTTTAATCAACCACTACAAAGCTCCTCTAAAGTAGTGTCCGCTACCCGTACCCGTACTTAGGTCTTGAACGAGCGTTTTTGCGAAGCGTCGGATTCCGTCGTCTTCGTCTTACAAAAAAGGATTTCTAGTTCATTGCACATTAAACTACGGCAGTCCTAGTCGGTAATAGAACGAACGAACGGCACAGAGAAACCGAACGTCGTCGCGTCGCAATACCGTCAGTTGACAGATAAAACAACCCCCCACAGACAAGTGGCAATCGCTCACCCCTCGTCTATTCGTAATTCGCCGTACACTGCTATGAACTGTGCCAATTGCTAGAGAAAAATACACCAGCACGCTCGCAATACTTACGACGAATTACGAATAGACGGGTGTAAGCGTTTGCCACTTGTCTAAGAGAGCAGTACCTACACAGTGCGAGGACAGTCCCTCGTCTGCGCATGCTGAGGCCTTAACAAACGACAGAGGTCCACATCATTGAAGTTTTATAACTATAACGCACTGATTTGCGGCCGCAAGGTCCACAATCGGTTGAATCACTCACAATCACTAACATCACTATCATCATCACTATTTTTTTTTAAATTTTATATTTAGCCCGGCAAATGACTCCACTCTACCTGAAGTTAAGTGGAAATGGAGTCCATGCACGAGGACAACAGGTGCAGCGTAAGAGACAGCATTATTAGTCACCATCACACAGCCGGCCCACAAAGTGCCTCGTCACGCCTCGTTTGAAGGACCCTATGTTATAGATAGGAGGGAATACGTGTGCTGGTAGACTATTCCATCTTTTGGTGGTGGGACAATGAAACGAGTCACCAATTATTTTTTTTGCGTGATGGAATATTAGAGACCCGCCTCTGTGGTCTAGTGGCGTAACCACCGGTCTCAGACCCGAGGTCCCGGGTTAAATTCCCAGCGGGAAGTAAATCTTTGTGTATTTGGTTTGGTTGGTGGTAGGGCTGTTAAATCTGCCTGGCTAGCTACACAACCTTATCTAAGTCTGTCGCCATAACAACGATGTCTAACAATGTTGTGTTCCGACAGTTTAGAGATAAGATAGCCAGTTCCTCACTGGTGAGGATTCCGGGTGAAGCGCGGTTCCACCGTCGGTCTTATCGTCACTTAGCATCAGGTGAGATGAAGGCCAAGCGCTTACCCGTTGTAAAAAAAAGGAGGGATGAGGTCAAAGAGTTCATCAGATCACTCGCCAAGGTGTAAACGGTAGAAGACGCTGAGTGACGCAATAACTCTACGCAATTGCAAAGGCTCGAATGTGAAAGGCAGCTTTCATTTGCTACGATCCTACCTAACACACATCCTTTGCTTCTCTTATTCTGGCTTCGCGGCGTTGTGTCTAGTTATAAGGCCTAGGTAATGGCTCCTCTTCACAATCGCCGATCATAGACGATTACGGGCGAGCACGATTGTGTAGAGGGCATACTCGGCTGTATTCGCCGATCATCGTCTATGATCGCCTGCAATCGTCTGCGACCCGTGATTTGTCGGTTTTTCGGGCACGCATCAAAGGGAATCGCGCTGGGCGTTCGCGGAGGTGCCCACACAATCGCCGATCATTCATTCGCCTTTGGGCAGTGAAGCGTTGCACACGTGCGTCCGTAACTTACCTACCTATTAAAAATACGCACTAAAATGGCTAGTGGTAGTGGGTGGTCTAATGAAGAGACGTTCAAGTTCATAGAACTTTATAGAAAATATATAAATGATTGTATAAAAAATATGCTCTTTTAATAGATCAGTTTCTATATACCCACGTTGACATAATGGTTGTATGCCGCTATTAAATAAATGGTAGCAGCAGCAACACACTCCACGTCCATCTTGTACGCTTGCCGTTCGACGACTACAGACGAATGTGTAGACGCTTGCACGATGATCGTGCCGGTATTCGAGGCGATTATAGACGAACTCACGATCGGCGATACTCGCCGACTGTGAAGTGGCGGCATAAGATATATAACCGCCTCTGTGGTCTAGTGACTAAGCTACCGGTTTCAGACCCAGAGGTCCCGGGTTCGATTCCCAGCGGGGGGTACATCTTTGTGTGCTCGGTTTGGTTAGTGGTAGGGCTGTTAAGTCCGCCTGGCTAGCTACCACCATCTTATCTAAGTCTGTCGCCATAACAACGATGTTTATAGCATTGTTGTGTTCCGGCAGTTTGAGATAAGATAGCCAGTTCCTCAGTGGTTGAGGATTCCGGGTGAAGCGCGCTTCCACCTTCGGCCTTATCGTCACTTACCATCAGGTGAGATAAAGGCCAAGCGCTTACTCGTTGCCAATAAAAAAAAGACCTCAATGGTCCGCATACACAAAGTATGCGGAGTCCGCCGCCGACGCTAAGCCGATTGTCGACAGCTCGCTGTAAGCCGCTATTGTTAACTGCTACAACGCATTCTACCTCACATTAATATAGACAAGTGTCAACTGCGACTGCGACATAATCGGCTAGGATTAGATGGTTTTTAGACGTCTTAATTAATATCCCAATACCGACTTAGCTACACATTTTACTCTTTATACTGTGACACTACTGTGGTAATATTTTTCTTAATTGATTGACAATATATACCTATGCGTTTCTAAGATCGGATGTTGATATGATGTAGGTAATTTGGGCACAAACGTAGACATTTTAACATTCAAAGTTTCATTAAAGATGGCTCATTTGTTGAAGTGGAAGTTTGTATGGGAAACCGAATATCGGCAACCCTTTTCAGGCGCCGCGCAAACGTGAACATTTCTTTTTCCGACACGGGACACCATCAAAAGTAAACGCAATGGCAATGTTCGGTAGCGGCAAACTAAAGTAAATTAGTAAGAGATCTAAATACTTAGTCAGTTTTTATAAACATTAAAAAAACGTTTATTTAGCCGAGTTATTGCTACTTATTCAAAGTCCATACAAGGAAGTTTAAATCGCAATTAAGTGTGTTTCATTCGCCTTTTCGCATTAGAGAATGTGTATAATCTATCAAAATTGTAACCCCCCTTGTACAGTATGTCACCAGGAAATTGAATGTCACACAGATTATCATTTTGCCCAGCAGTAATGTTTAAAAAATAAAATGGTCAATAAAACTGGGACTCAGCCACAAAAATAGACCTAAATAGAAGCCGCATGTGTACGTACATTGCGTGTCAAAACGATGGAAAAATTCCATCTTTCGACCACGTTTCATTTAAGCCGTTGTCAGCACCGGACATAAATGGAATTTAAAAAAAATACTAAGTACTTGCGTCGTATTGAACTGTAAAAACTGTAAGTACTAGAAAAGTTAACCAAGTTAATCAACAAGTTCCCTTTCGGTAAGTAATTTTGTTATTAAACTGACACAGAAAAAAGTGGCACGCTTGGTTTTCATACAATGGAGCTAACATGCGGCTTCTATTTAGATCTATTTCTGTGGACTCAGCCCTCTTGGCTTCGAACACGTCAAGCCGTTGGTCCCGGTCGCTGTCCTAAGACGGATGTCGTTAAAACCCACCATTTACGCCATGCCCGCGCAAGGCATTATGCCATGCGCTCTTTCATGTGGGAAGGCTCGAGCCTAGCAGAGCAATGTTTCAACACATAATCAGAAACATTTGTAGTGTACCGGCAGTAAGAGATAAAATAATCAGTTCCTCAGTAGTTGAGGATTCTGAATGAAGTGCGGTGCGATCACCGGTCTTAAGACCCAGATACCCGTGTTCGTTTCCAGTGGAAGGACCTACTGTGCTCGGTTCAATTGGCATGTGTTAATCCACCTGACTATTATAGGAACTCCGCGCGGCGGTACCCTCATCCTCTGTGGCTCCTGTACTTGGTCCCAAGCCACCGACGCAAGCTGTTGATCTCGGTAGTTGTCATAAGATAGCAATCGTTACCACCTATCAACCCGAATTAGGCCAGCGTGGTGGGCTATGGCCCAATTTCCTCATGTGCAGACTTTCTAGAAGAGCGGAGGATTCGTCCTTTGTGAGTTTGTTCCTCCGCGTTCTACAGAGTCAATTCCGAAGTGCCGCAGGGTTCTGTGCTCTCACCTACTCTATTTCTTCTGCATATCAATGACATGTTGTCTTTGGGCAATAAGTATTCATTGTTTTGCGGATGACAGTATGGTGCATGAGCGGTACATTGGGTCTCTAAGTGGGGATCTGAAAACCTGGTACAGTTTAATACTAGCAAAAGCCAGGTTTATGCATTCTCGTCTCAGGTAACTCCCTTCCTTACTCCTCGCTCTCTTCAGAACTCTCCGTTGCATGCACACTGCATCGGCCGCTTCCCATCAGGCAGGATGTGGTCACTATGACGAGTCCCATGTAAAAAAAAAGTGCTGTTGTCCATCTGAGAAGGCCATCATCATTATCATCAGAATCCATGTGGGAAGGCCGGTGCGCTGTGAGTTTCAAACGCCTGTGGTCTAGGGGCTAAGCCACCGGTATTAGAATCGGAGGTCCCGGGTTCGATTCCCAGCAGGGGTACATCTTTGTGTTACTTGGTTTGGTTGGTGGTATTGCTTGTTATGTCAGCTTGGCTAGCTACCATCATCTTATCTAAAGTCTGGCGACATAGCAACAACGTTAATAGAATTGTTGTGGTCCGACAGTTTAGAGACGGGATAGCCAATTCCTCAGTGGTTGAGGACTCCGGGTGAAGCGCGCCTTCAGCCTTCGGTATATCGACACTTACTATCAGGTGAGAAGAGAAGAAGAGAAGTAGAAGGCTAAGCGCTTACCCGTAGAGGTTAAAACCGCGAATTAGCGCTGGTCTATGGATTGTATAACAACGTTATCCACATTAGGGCGCGCAGTCGCGACAGTGCTGCCCTCATTAAGTTATTCTTTATTTATAATGAATTTAGACCTAAATTCATAATAACCGCTCTGTAGTGCACTAAAGAAACATCTTGAGATGTTTCTGAGACGTATATTGTATATATTGCCTGTGCACATAAATAGCAGATTTTTGTGAAACTTGCTGCTACTTGGAAACAACACAAAAAATTGCTACTACAGAGCGTTTTTTGTAAATTTGGTTCTAAATTCAATTAAAATAAGGAAAAATTCAAAGAGGGCAGTACTATCGCTACTGCACGCCCTTTTAACCCCTTTAACCGCCAGACAATCCTGCAAAAAAATGTGCCCCTAGCGCCGATCACGTATTTTCAAGGTGATGTTAGTGATGTAGACCAATCGCTACACAAACTAGATTTTAAGGGTAAAATTACTGTTTATACGAAATCCTAATGTTTTTTTATTTATTTATCTCATAAAAATAATAAAATTAAAATTCCCCACATTAAAAAACCTAATAACCATGCACATAGACACTACCAAAGCCAAGATAATGTTTAGTTCATATTTCTACAAACTTCTGCTCTTGGAATCCCTATTGTTGCATTTATACAACCCCGGCGATACAAGAAAAACAACAGCGTGCATAGTGCGCCCAAGTGACATTATTTCCGGTTATCGGTTTTATTGCTCAAAATATTAAATTATTGTTATTTATAGTTTTCAGAGCTGGAGCCGTACCATGACAGAACTAATTTAATAGCTCATAATGTACGTTAAATTTGTGTATAATAAAGGGTACCTAATAGAACTTTATAAAATTTATCCTGTTTTATGCCCATTAAAAAAAAATAGTCAATGAAAGGGCACTTAATTTAATTGCCACTAAAGAAGCAGTGGGTAGACATTGCTTTGCAAGTCTCAGAAACGGCAAAGCACCCCACAGGTAGGTATGTGTTCATTTTCTCTATACAACGTCAGTCAGAAAGGGGGTAAGCTTTGCGAAAAACGTTCATATTTACTTCCATACAAAATAAACTTTTGGTTACGTAATTTAAAAAATGGACAACCCTGAATAGGGGCGGCGCTAACGCATGTTAGCAAACGCAAGAAGCCCCCGGCAATGAACTCAAATCTGTTTCTCTCAGCAGCTGACCGCCAGGGCTACCACAGCATCATTTCTTTTGAAATCTTAAAAAAGCTGTTACTTAATCTAAAATTATCCATTTTTAAGGAAAAGTTTTTAGACAAAAGTTATTCACTATCATGTAAGTATACTATACCCTCCTTTCGGCTTCGTACCCCCTTTTCGACTGACGTTGTATATTCAAAAAATATCAATTCTATTTGCTTTATTACAACTAAACGTAAATACTTACAAGTTACAATATCATGTGTGGTAAAATCTTACTTTCTACCAAAATATTTAAATTCTTAATATTAATACAGGTGATGTACCCTTACTATTATCATTATGAGTTCGCTTATGACGTCACAAGCGGTTGCATATGTACAACTCCGGCGCTGGACTCCTTTGATAACATTTAAGTGCTAGGGTTGTTACTAAAATACAATTTAGTAAAAACCGTCTATCTAATTGTAATATGAATCTACCTTAAATTATGTGAAGTTTTAGATAAAAAATCTTATTTATGTTTACGAGCAGGGGCAGCGGGCGTTAAGGCCCAATTGTGTACGAAACCTGAGAGATCTCATTTTTGGGAAATTAGCTTATATGGCAGCCTTGCCGTAGTTTGCGTAGTAAATTAAAAATATATATTGTAAACTTCTTAATTTATTATTTACACAAGACGCGATACCAAACATAATGCTTACAATTATAACATTGTGCGTATGCACAACTTGTCAATCAACAACAATCAATCATTGTGAATCGCTGTCACTGCCCGAGTAATTAGCTAACAATGAAAGCCCGCTGGCTGCTACTGTACTTTCAGGTTTATTCTGTCCTTTACTTGCACCATCATCTTTACCATTCTCTGCTTCTGTACTTACGTTTTCAGTTATTGTTTGAATTTTACTTACGGACTGTTCATTTTTACTCATGGATTCTGTTGGTTCAGGCTTTTTCTTCACAAGATTACTTAACAAGGGCTTCTTAGACAAAACACCTATGCTTCTATTCCACGACTCTTTCTTTTTCTGCTCAGGGATCTTAGGTGCTGCTATCTCAATCCTCGATATCTTTGCTGGTGGTCCACTATCTTCTTGCACATCTTCAATTATTTCTTCTGCAACTACTTTGCTTGTTGAAGAACTTCCGAATTTGATAGATCTGAAAAACATTTAAATATTTCATTAGCATGTAGATCATTCAAAGGTGAATATTTTATACTGATAAGGTTGTTTTGATAAACAACATACACACTAGTTTTTCAAAAATTATGCATTTCTGAAAACTAAAAGCTATTGAAAATCTCAGAACATACACGGGGTCAATTGGGTGCCCGTAGAGTTGCTCGACCTCTGGGCTTCTCCTTGCCCCAATTTCTTGGGACACTAAATATTAAAATCAAAATAAATATGTAACCCTCAATTCACTTAAAAGTTTGATACATTTGAAAAAAATTAAAGTATGATCCTTGCTTTCTCAGAAAGTGTTTGATTTCAGACTTGAAAATCGTTGAAGAAGAAAAGAGACAAAAGAGAAGCGTCAGACCTGCAACTATTAATTTATAATTGATGTATTGATTTTGATTTGTAGGGGATATTTAAACATTTCCAAAATCAATGCACGAAAACTTAAAAACTAAACTAGAGTAATGAGGCCAATTTCTAAGACTCTTTGTTACAAGATATTAGCAGTAGAGTAAAGTACAAATTACAGAGTAAATTAAAAAATCATTTAAAACATTTTAATTAAATAGTCTCAATCTTCAATTGATCTTTCTAAAACCTTAATGAAGGGTTGATGCTTAACGAAAAGCAAACAAGACATAACATTACAAACTACAGCTGCTCAACCTACTACAAAATGTCAAATTTAACTACACTGCTGGCAACCTACCACAAAATTTCAAATTTAGTCAAGAAATTTTAAAGGAGAATGACCTTTTTACTAAGGAGTTAGGCTAGTTTTTTAGCTAGCTAGCGTAACACAGCGCTTTAATGAAAAAAAAAGTAATCAATAGCAGCAATGCTCTGAATTATGAAGAAAAAATTACATTACAATATTATGCAGGAGTTTGAAGCTATCTTCATTTTTAGCTTAAGACTTTTTAGGTATTTTGAGGTTATGACAACTGTTATCGTATGACTATAAGTTTAGTTAAGCATTTATTTATCACTTGACTCTTAACAGTAGTCATTATAACTTAAGAGAATACTTTTGACATGTGAATGATTAAGACGCAATAGATATCGAATAGGCATAATTTGGTCATTCTCCTTTATACTTAAGGTTTAAGGATCAATATGGATTAGAGAGATTTATTACAACACACACTTAATGAATTCATTATCTTCCTTTTCCTCTCTCGCCTTCCGTTCTTGTTCTGATTCAGGCTGGTACTGTCTAAGCATGCCCTCATAGTCGACTGCTTGCTGTCGTCTGTTAAGTTCCTTAAGCTCTTCAAGACTTTCCAACACCTCTATTTCTTGCCGTGACTGCTCTGTCCTGTATTCTGTAATAATTATAAAACTGCATTATACACCACATTCTATAATATCTCCTTTTTAACTCATCTTATTGCCCTTAAATGCACCTAGCAATGATTACCTTTTCTTAGTTACAATTAAATTGAATAGGTGGTAAAATGGGAAATAGAGGTCTATCTTATCTTTGAAAGTAATAATTTTAGGATTGCACGTGGATGACTTTGAATAAGACTCATTTCGGTTTACATGTAAGCCTTATTCAATGTGAACACAGGTTTATCAGATAATTTCACAAATCATAATCTACTGATAAAGACAAATTATTCTCAGTAGATTATGTTGAGCAAATTGTAAGGGTTAGTTACAACAACAATGCCTAAATAGTTTATTACTGTTTTATAGCAGCATAGCATTTAATGTTTTGTAGTGGTGTAAGCGGCGCAAGAGACTTCCCTGTTATAGACATGCAAAAGATTTAACACAATTTTTTAATGAAAAGTAATAGGTGTTAGCTATTTTCAATGATACCATCCACAAGAATGACAATAAAAAATTAAGTTGCTTAAAATTTTTTTAAGTCCAACCTAATAACTTCATGGGATTGTTTGCTTCCTCTTCTTTTTGTTCCTCTTCCTCGCGCTTGGCTTGCTCCTCGGCTAGTTTTAGGGCCATAAAGTTTCTGGTAGCACCTGCTTCAATTTCATAATCGGTATTTTTTGGGTCTGTCTTGAATGAAATTTCTTGTAGACATCTCGTACACTAGAAATTAATAAAAAATAATGCAATTAGAGTTTATAATAAAGACCACATGTTGGATTTAGCTCATATAAGAAAATTTAAATTAAAATCTCAATATTAATGAAAGTAAAAAACACTATTGTTAATATTTTATAAGTTTGTAATAAGTTTTCAAAATAAGCAATAAAACAATCTAAAACAAGGGTATGAATATAAGTTTTAAAATAAAAAACGAACAAAAAGGGATGCATTATAATTTTATGAACAGCAATAAAAAATTCAATCCAAAGTACAGTAGTCCATGCTCAAGTTCAGGCACAGACCTCATTTTGACCTCTCAGGCTGACAGTATGCTTGTTTATGTAACAATAAATACTGGAGCAAGTTTTATAGATTATAGTACACTTACTTTGATATAGAATCTGTAAATTCGAATCCCCAGATAGTCTTCGTTTTCCACGTCTTCTTTGCGAGCATTGAACTTTTTTCCTTTGTAAATATATTCACCACAGGTGGCACATCGCATGTTGAAGGGAGCCATAAGACGAACTGTGTATTGGCGATTTTTCGCCAATTTCATACGCGGGATCTTCGAAGGATCGAAGTCCGGGGGATAGTATTTCTGAAATCGTTAATAGCAGTAATTAATAATAGCAGAATAATTGGGCAGACAGAATTATGTAGAGCTAGGTTACTTGTTATTGCTTGTAATCACGAATACAGCAAGTAATTAGTACTTACGTTAAGAACTTTTCTTTCAGACATTTTTTATGTAGGTATATACAAATACAATTGGCATAAAAAAGGATAATTTTCAAAAAAATCTAATAAAACAGAATCACAAAACACAACGAAGACAGAAAGAAATACTCAGAAATAGCAATTGGCAATGTCATTGTCAAAGTCAAATGTATTTTTTTTTAATATATTTGTTCCGTGAAGGAACAGGCTAAGATCAGAGACCATACTGCCTAGTCATTAGTATTTTTTTTCTTTTTTTCTTCCCTTGATGATAATGAGTGGTGATTAAGATGATGAATGATAAATGATGTTCCCGAAACCCCTTGAGCCCTCAGTAAAGATGTGGGACTTTACTGAGGTCTCACACGGACTTCTTGAGAGAATTTGAAAAGTGATGTTGCACTGTTTTGTTACATTTGCCAACACTCATGCACGTTCACAAACACATAACGGTTAATAATCCACTATTATTTCACATTAGTGTTCGAAAAAACCACAGACAATATGTCTGTGGAAAAAACACGAATTTTAGAAACTAAAACAATGTAAAATTGACAAATTAACAAATGTCAAACTTTTTATTTTTGATTCAAAACTGTATTTAATGACGGTAAAGAAGTCTATTTTATACAGCCGGCGATCGGTTAATTTTCTTAATAAAAATATGTTTTGAGTTGGGTCTAGAATACGATCACTAGAATAGGGCCCTTTTGAGAGCGTTGATTGAGCCCTTTAGGCACGTTATGTCCTATTACCTGAATGCCCAGTCGGTTCGTTAGGTCTGTTTCCTTGAACGTCCATTCCCCGAATGTACACTTACTTGAATGTCTACTTACCTGAACGTCCACTTCCCTGAACGTCCACTTCCTTGAACGTCCACTTCCTTGAACGTCCATTCCCTGAAAGGTCCACTTAACAGAACGTCTATTACTGAACGACCATTCCCCGAGTATCCACATCTTATAGAATTAGTTGGTTTAATGCTCTAAGATCCACATCTCCGAACATCCTTTCCTCTGACTAGACTAGACTTCGTTTTTTTTGCAATATACGAGAAACATTCAGTATTACCTAAAAATGCATCTCTTATGGCATAGAATAATATGCTTTAGTTATTATTTTGAGTCTTAAGGACGGATTCTCATAAGGACAAATTCATAAAAAGACAGATTCTCAAAAGGACAGATTGTCAAAAAACCGAAAATGGTACAGGTGCACACACAAATTAATAGAAGAAAATATCTCGCACACTGTTTCCACATTATAAATTAGTATTTTTCCTAAACTAACCTACCAGATTGTACTTACTATCAAGTATGTTACATAGGCAAATAAAGTTTCTATAAAATATAAAACAATCTAAGTTTACACACATTCAGATTTCAGATACCTACTTACCTTAGCAAAAAATTTTTTGAAAGCTATTAACATTAACACAATGTCCAGTTATGATCAGAAGGCCCAACTTGCAAAACGTCTTAAAGCAAAATGTCTAAAATCAATGTCTAAGTTGTAAAAAGTCAAGAAGGAAAACGATTCTGGCCTCGAATGTCTAGTTCCTTGAATGTTCATTTATTTGCCTGGAATGTTCAGTTCCTCGAATGTCCAGTTCCTTGAATAACCAGTTCCTATAATGACCAGTCCCTCGAATGTCCAGTTACTTGAATGACCAGTTCTTTTAATGTCCATTTGCCTGGAATGTCCAGTTCCTTGAATGTGCGTCTTGGCCTATCGCCTACAATATACCTTAACCTATTTCCTTAGTCGCTTCTTACGACATCCACGGGAGAAATGGAGAGGTGTCATTCTAAACCCGTCCCGGGTCCCGTCCGGTACACGGGTAAATATCAAATTACATTAAATATCAAATAGGTACACTATCTTTGGTTTCTACGACTTAGCAACGTAACACGACATCGACATCGTGTAATTGTCTTTGGGCCTTAAATCGGTAGGAAAAAATAAAAAAAATTACAATGTGATAGGGGTGGTACTTCTAACCCGTTAAGGCTAAGTACTACATTTAAATTCATCGACAAAAAAATTATATGGGGGATCCTACCCCCTTCCCCTATAATTTATGACCATTTTTATATTATGCGATATCAAAGGTTTCATACGTCGGAGAAACATAAAAAATGGCAAACAGTAGCTAATGACACTGGCTAACTATTAAATAACTTTTTTTTGTATGTTTGAGATTATTTTAGTGAGAAAAAAAATCGTTACTTAATTATTAAGTTAATTATTATAATTATTGTGTGATTTAAAATCACTTTTTTTAAGTCTATAATTTTTTTTGTAAGAAAGCAATATATGATGATAATTTTCAAAACTGAAAATTATCATCATATATTGCTTGAATCGGCCCCAAGTTTTGACAGACATCTTTTTTTATTTTATCCAGCACCATGTCAATTTTATTTTGGACTTCATCAGGAAAGCATACATGTGGTTTTTCACGCAATACCTACATCGTCAATTAATAAATGTAATTAATGTCATTGTAGCAGTACAAATCGTGCGATTCGTGCATCGCCACAAAGTAGTATCATTTTTCTCGTTGACCACACTTAAATAGTATTTATATCCTCGTAGTCTGACCACTACCGCTGTGCCGCGCCTAATGCTGGATTAACACGGAGCCAATACTTGAGACAATCCACTAAGCCAGTCCAATATTGGCATCGTGTAAATAGAGACAGTGCACTACATTGGATTGTCCTCAAGCCATTTTTGCTTAGCATTGGCATTGGCTTATTGGACTGGCTTAGTGGATTGTCTCAAGTATTGGCTTCGTGTAAATCCAGCATTAGGTATGTGCGGGCAGGTGAGGAGTGGGAAGTAACGAGCATGAACTCACATGGGATTCGTAGAGTCAGACAGATCTTACGATATCGAAGCACACAGTTTATTGAAGCTTTATATTATGAGTAAAATGTATATAACTAATAATATGATGTCACACTATCTGATGTATTTTATTTATATATGTAGGTATTTATATTTCTATGTAAAATATTTATTTATTTATTCATTATATTATATATTGAATCTTTGTTATGTAAGTATATTATATTTTTTGTAGATCTGTGTATTTTGTATATGCTATTTATGAAGTTGGTTGTAAGTTGTTGTTTTTCATTTAACATTCATTAATGTATCTTTTTTGATTTATCGCCTTACCTAAGTCTCCTACATCCATACCGGTTGACTGGTAGAGAATGCCTTGTGGCGTTAAGTCCGCCTTTTGCTGTTTTTATGTGCAATAAAGATTAAATAAATAAATAAATAAATATATTTACGAGTATAATTACATCCAATCCGTTTTTGTCCAATATGATTTTCAGATAAGTACAATATTAAAGAACCAATATAAATGAAATAAATCTTTAATTCTTGGAAATATAAATCAAAATCAATAACATGTTTTTTCTTTATAACTTTCTGTTGTTTTGGTGAACTAAATTTCAGTCGGCCCAAATTAGTTGATGAATTTCCCGCAGTTGTTACATTTCTTACAGCTTTTTCGCAGCATCCCGTAGCCTCCGCAACGATTTTGGCGATATTTGCACCACTTTCATATTCAAAACTTTCTTTCTTTCTTTCTTTTCTTAAAATATTCGGCCACTTTGAAAATGACAGTCTTGATATCTCGAGATAATGCACGAACCATTTTTAGATATTTTATCTCATGTGCGTCTGACACAGACAGTCAACAGCAACTGTTTCGCCCGCCGCCTCGCCGCTCGCATACCCAAGGCGCAGTACAGCGGTAGCGGTCAGACTTATATCAACGTATTTTGTTTCCCTTTTCTGCTCGTTAAATAAGTAAGTTCGTCCATTTACACACTTAAATCGTCTGCCGAGAAGGCCGAGAATGACAAGGCATTAGTGGCATTACATTGAAAAATGCATTCTATGTTTTTAAGTATCAAGCCAGTGTTAAATATCATTGACTTCGCCAGCCAGTATCATATTCATCAGATAGTCGAACTCTTAGAGCATTCAACTAACAGTCGAACTACATATGTAGACGCGATAAAATATAACATGACTAGCTTCTGCCCGCGACACTCGTCCGCGTAGAATTAGTTATTCGGCCATCCCATGTTGTAGGGAAAAGCTAGTGCTAGAGACGTTTGGGGAATGAACTGGATTTTTACTCCGTGCGGTGACGGAGAAAGAATACCAATCGCCGCCCTCTCTCCGTCCGGTGGGTGTCGTAAGAAGCGACTAACGGACTCTTTCGAGCGATGATCTGCTCCACTGGTGGTAGGGGTTGACCCGTCTGGTTGGTGACCACCGTACGCATGGTGTAAAACCCGTCAAGTGACTGCTTGTCGGTCGCGTTTCGCGATCAGCCAGCGTATAACCAGAGCTCGAGAGGATGATGCTGCGATGTATTTGGTCTGTGGAGGCTTCCGTCAAACCAGTGCCAGGAGGACTTCGTTAACCTGCCGACCAGGGAGACCCGTAGAAACGGTTGTCCCGCTGGCCGCCCGTGGCACAGTACAGGGGCCCAAGCGAGCCTAACCAGCTCGTGAGGCTGCCTCACCATGCCACGCATAATCTCGGGGTGGTCCGTCGTGCCGGTTGGTGACCGGAAGGTGGGGTCCCGGCGGCCATTCCCGGGGGGGTTCGGGGGCCCTTCCGTTCGGCAGGTTAATAATACTCGTCTGTGGGCAAATTCCTGGGGAAACAGGCCACCACACTTTGACCATTCGCATCGCGGCATCATTTTCTCGATTCACGCCTCTCTCTTTCCACTCCTAAAATGACAGCGCCTAACAACAAAACTGGTTCTACAGCGGTGCACACCCCCACCACAACCTTACCGTTTGAGGTGGAGTTCGCTAACATCCGCGGACTCCATGTAAACCTCAATGCCGTCCACCACCATCTTGAGACGGCACGGCCAGCAATGTTGTTCCTGACGGAGACGCAAATAATCCGCCCAGCTGACACCACCTACCTGAACTATCCCGGCTTTGTGCTTGAAGAGTCCTTCAAAGCCAAAGCCGGAGTTTGCTTATTCGTTCGGGCGGATGTTTGCTGTCGCCGTCTGCGCTGTCTGGAGGACCCTTCCTTCTCCCTCCTAGTGGTACACGTCGACTTAGGCTCTCATTGCCGTGTCTACGTCTGCGTCTACCGATCCCATAACGGCGACATGGAGACAACTCGACTAATTGAACATCTTAGTCGGGTAGCAGATGATGCGCAGGAGCGGTTTCCATCGGCGGAACTGGTGTTTTTGGGAGACTTCAACGCCCACCATGAGTTGTGGTTAGGTTCCTCCAAAACAGACCATGCTGGTAGAACTGCCCACGCATTCGCTCTCACGCATGACCTGACGCAACTGGTGAACCAGCCCACCAGGATCCCAGACATAGTTAGCCATGCGCCCTCCTTACTCGACCTTCTGCTGACGAGTCGCCCAGCTGGATACCGGGTGGAGATTCGAGCTCCTTTAGGTTCCTCGGATCACTGCTTGATATCCAGCACAGTGCCCTTGGCATCGCGCCCGCCAACAGCGGTTTCGAAACGCCAGATTTGGCACTACGCGTCGGCAGACTGGGACGGGATGCGGGAGTATTTTGCATCCGTCCCTTGGAGGCAGCGCTGCTTTAGTGGGAAGGACCCGACCGCTAGCGCCACTGCCGTTGCTGATGAGATAGTATTAGGAATGGAATACTATATACCACACTCCTGTGTTATCAGCAAAGGCAGACGCAACCGCTGGTTCAATCGCGAGTGTGCCAGCGCTGTTGAGAGCAAACAGACGGCATACCGCGCTTGGATCAGAGGTAAAGCTCATGGGGCTCCCGAAACTCGCTCGCTAAAAGCAGCCTATAATAATGCCACCAAGTCGTGTAAGAGGGCCTACATTAGAGCGGATGCCCAGCGCGTTGCACGAGTAGGCCAAGAACTCCTGACGCATCCTACGGGCAGCCGTAGCTACTGGCGTCTGGCCAATGCCGTGCAATCCAACTTCTGCCAACCCTCGCTGCCACCACTGAGATGTCTTGACGGAACTTTAGCTCACAAGCCGCAGGAAAAGGTCGATCTCCTGGCCAAACTCTTTGCGGCTAACTCCCGGATCGATGACTGTGATGCACAGCCACCCTCAATTCCTCACTGTGGCCACACAATGTCTGATATTAAAATCAGGCAGTGTGATATCCGTGCGGAAATGCAGTCAATCGATGTCCGGAAAGCTAACGGTCCTGATGGCATCCTAGCAATAGTCCTGAAAATGTGCGCAGCGGAGTTGTCTCCTGTGTTAACGCGTCTGTACCGTCTCTCGCTCTCTTCGGGTTGTGTGCCGGAATCTTGGAGAGAAGCTTATGTGCAACCGATCCCTAAAAAAGGAGATCGGTCAGATCCGACTAATTACCGTCCTATAGCCGTAACTTCAGTGTTGTGTAAGATCCTAGAACGAATATTGAACAAACAGCTTATTCGATACCTAGAAGATCACTCCCTAATTCCCGATCGTCAATATGGGTTTCGGCCAAAACGGTCAACGGGTGATCTTCTAGCGTACGTCACACATTTCTGGGGTAAGGCTATTGACAAGCGTGGCGAGTCACTGGCAGTTAGCCTTGACATAGCCAAGGCTTTTGATCAGGTCTGGCACAAAGCTCTTCTCTCCAAGCTCCCGGCATACGGTTTGCCCGCTCAGTTCTGTACCTGGATTGCCAGCTTCCTGCATGAGCGTAGAATCCGTGTCCTTTCAGATGGATGCGCTTCGCGGTTCATGTCAGTGAACGCTGGTGTTCCTCAAGGCTCCGTTCTATCCCCCACGCTGTTCCTTCTGCATATCAATGACATGCTTCCTCTTGGAAACATTCATTGCTATGCAGATGATAGCACAGTGCATGGGGGATATAACGGGCACCCAACGGCTGGGCGGGTAGACACCGAAATGAAGCGAGCAAATCTTGTCATTGAGCTCGATCGGGTGTTGGACCTCATTTCTAAATGGGGCTCCGATAATCTGGTGGAGTTCAATGCCAAGAAAACACAGGTGTGCGCGTTCACAGCGAAAAAGTCGCCATTCCTTCCCCTTCCCTCTCTTCAGGGTACATCTCTAGGCCTGCAGAGCAGTATTAACATGCTCGTTATGGATATCCGCTGCGATCTGAACCAAAAGGACTACATCGAAACCGTGATTAAAAATGCCTCACGTAAACTCGGTGTCCTGAACAAGGTGCGGCGATTCTTCACGCCTGATCAGTTGTGTCTATTATACAAGACACAGGTGCGGTCTTGCGTGGAGTATTGCTCTCACCTTTGGTACGGCTCCGCAAAGTACCTTCTCGATGCCTTGGACAGATTGCAGCGCCGCGCTGTGCGCATTATCGGCAATGCAGAGGTCACTAAAACTCTCGAGCCTTTGCAATTGCGTAGAGATATTGCGTCACTCAGCGTCTTTTACCGTTTATACCATGGCGAGTGCTCTGAAGAACTCTTTGACCTCATCCCTCCTTCTCCCTTCCTCCATAGGAGTACGCGTGCTGCTCTGCGGAGTTCCCAATTTACAGTCTCTAACATTCCATCTCGCACAAAGAAATTTGGTGACTCGTTTCTTTGCCGCACTTCCAAAAGATGGAATAGTCTACCAGCACACGTATTCCCTCCTACCTATGACATAGGGTCCTTCAAACGAGGCGTGAAGAAGCACTTTGTGGGCCGGCAGAGTGAGGATGACTGATGCTACGTCTCTTACGCTGCACCAGTTGTCCTCGCGCCTGGACCTCATTTCCACTTAACATCAGATGGAGTGGGGTCATTTGCCGGGCTTAGTATAAAAAAATAAATAAAAAAAAAACGTTAGAGGATTGGACGTTTGTGGAACTGGACGTTAGAGGATTGGACGTTTGGAGAATTGGACGTTTGGGGAACTGGACGTTAGAGGATTGGACGTTTGGGAAATTGGACATTAGAGGATTGGACGTTTGGGGATCTGGACGTTAGAGGCCAGAATGACTAAAGGTTGTTTTCTGTGGTCAGTACCCCGCGCGTGCGGTTCCACGCGGACGCTTGTGCCGGCAAGAAGAAATTTCAACGTAGTCAAAGTAACTTTTTTCCGTCCAATTTCGTTGATCATAATTAAAAACCTCGCATTAATTTTTACCCAGCTGTATTTTAAACGTTTCTTGATAATTGTTGACTGTATTTTAGCAGTGTAATGTAATTGTGATTAATAATGTGTAATTTTATTTATCAGTTTAAATTAAGGAGAATTTAACGTTTTTTAAAAAATAACCTTTAGGGGACGATTGTAGCAAATTTTCGGGGATGGCTGTAGCGGAACAACCATACCCGTGGTACGATTGACCCCAATAACTCATTTTCACCAGGGTTCAAATTAGAAAATACCTACAAATAAAGAAAATATTAAAATCTATACAGCCTGTTCTTTTTAAACTTCCGTGACCTAAGGTAAACATGATTTACTAAGTCCAAGGAACATTGGTTCTAAAATGCATATTAACGAAGATAACATCCGTATTAATGCTGAGTGCTGGCACTAGGTGCTTTAACTTTCATTTATTATTTATGGCAAGAGTATGCGACTAATATTAATAATTGATATAATAATAACTGATTACCGTAATAAGAAAAAAAAGCATTTTTTTATATTTAAGGGATGGTTGTACCAGGGGATAATTGTACCACGGGGACAATTGTTACAAGTGGTTTTCTATACATCTTGTTATTTAGTAATATTTGTTATTTTTGACTAATTATAAGTGTCACAACTACAAAAATGTAGCTCTTATGCCCTAAAGAACCATGTTTGTAGTCAATACTTTAAGATTAATTGTCTAAGACTAAGGAGGTTGTGTTTTAAGTTTGTCAGTTTTTCATTTTGAGAAGATTGTTATACATAAAAGTTTAAAAAAATGGTCTGCTGTCATGTTGTAATTCAAATAAATATATTTTTCTAACTAAAATACGATGTTTTGTTTGTATGCATATCTGGTACTACTAACCCTGGGTAGGGGACATTTGTAGCAGTTCGCCTGTTCCGTTTAAATGTAAATTGTACTTCGACGTTGCATCCTCGAGATTTATATTCGCAAGGTAGTCCACTCTTCAACGTACCAGGCAACCAACACATATTAAGAGCTATTTAAAATAAATTTTATTTAAAAATACATAAAACGTTACCCGTAGCCTAGACACAGGCGCCATCTAGTGAATACCAACCGACCGAGTGCACGAGTTTGTCACCCGCGCTGTCATCGCCATTCGCTTTTCGTGATCGGGCATCGGCACATCGTTACCCTAAAAGTGATTTGTGTAGCAAAAACACAGAGCAAAAACTATGGACAAAAGGAAGCATGAATTATCATTATATACGTAAGCTTGAGGAAAAACTGCGTAAACGACGATCGCCAAGTAAATCAGGTCAGTCAGTAATTTAAATATTACATTTTAACGATGATAAGATTAAATTATTAAGACAAACGATTTTGTAAAAACTATGTGATTCGTTAGCGAATATACGACTCAGAACATCTTCATGAGACATTCATAGTAGAAACGTTATTGAAATATATTTTATAGTACGTTTCTTTCTTAATTTCGATTAATACTTTCGCTAGTGCCTTTGAGGTTACCCACATTTTTTGACTTTTTCACTATTTATCGATTTTGAAGAATACTGACGACATTTAGCTGTTTTAAATAAAAAATAAACACACTTATGTAGTACCGTGAAGTGATTACGGTCAGTGCTAATATGAAATCTAGTATCGTGACGAGATTACGATCATTATTACGGGTACCTACCTATGCTGTGACAAGATTACGGCAATTCTATTTTTCGGTCAATCCTTCCAAATGAATCTTCATTTGCGCGAGGCAGTACTTACATTATATTTTAATTTTTACTAATCTTTTTATTGGAATGTTTTTTCGTATGCAAGTGTTTTCTACAAAATCTTACAGTGCCGCCTTACATACTGCATACTTATGTAGTACCGTGACGTGATTACGGTCAGTGCTAATATGAAATCTAGTATCGTGACGAGATTACGATCGATATTACGGGTACCTACCCTATGCTTTGACGCGATTACGGCAATTCTATTCCTCGGGCATTCTTTCCAAATGACTCTTCGTTTGCGCTAGACCTCTCGCCTACCACAAGGCTTAGTGACTCCGAATTCAATAAGGAACCGGAAATAACGGACGTATATGAATCTAAAATTGAAAAGGACTTACGATCAGTCATGACCGTAGCACAAGTACACAGCCCGGATCTTACCCAGACCATCCGGACGCTAGGGTAGTGTAGTAAATCCAATATCGTCGGATTTTCTTGACGTTCTTGGAGTTTCTAAAGTGAAGGAGGTACCATTGAGACCTCAGAACAATAACTAAAGTTGTTCTGAGATTGGGACCCAAAATACCAAAGGAGGTCTCTAAACGCTGGGGAAATCCTCATAGATGGCCTGTACAAAGATAATAAAAAGGAACTGTTAGCAACAACTTTGATACCTGTTTGAAGTTCGCCAAATTATGCTGCATTTACATTATGAAAATACCATGAATAGAAAAATGCTTACATTACCTACCTACTCTTGATAAAAAATTCTTGACAATGACACAAGATGTTAAAAGAGACGCAGACCTTTTTGAAGAAAATTTGGAAGAAAAGATAAAAGCTGCTAAGGCCGCTGAAAAATCTGGTTTGATACGGAATAATAACAACATTGAACCGTCAACTTCAGGAACTAAGAAATACGTCGTCCAGCAGGGAAAGTGGCAAAGCCCACTCAAGCAACAAGGTCATGGGTTGCCAGGCCGGATGGGAGCAAGCAAAGTTTCCTGTATCCGCCTCCGAGGCGACCAGCGCAAGCACCGACGTCCGCCCGCTATCACACCACAACAGCAGTGAGGCCATCATACAGACCGACGATGCGCAATAACAACCAAGGTAACCTTACACGCTGGTCGAATTTTTTTTTGTTTACACATGGCGTTAATTCACAAATGACCCGTTAGTCTTACCGTACGTTACGGGTTACAAAATACCATTTAATAATACCGTAAAGCAAGCTGTTGAACCTATCAGTCCTAACTTTTCTTCTGCTGAAATAAGTAAGTTAATCACAGTTATATCTGACTTGTGCCAGTCAGGAGCATTATGCATATGTGAGGATGTCAAAGACCAATTTATTTCTCCCATATTCTTAACACCTAAAAGTGATGGATCGTCCAGATTTATCTTGAAACTAAAATCATAGAATAAAGCTGTCGCCTCATACCACTTTAAAATGGAGGACATACGGACATCAAGCAAATTATTGTTCCAAGACATTTATATGGCCAATGTTGATATCAAAGACGCGTATTTTTTTTCTTTAGTTCCTATTGATGAAAACTACAAAAAAATTAAGGTTCAAATTTTTGGGACACAAAAACAAAAGTAATACGTATGAATTTCAGTGCCTACCGTTTCGACTTAGTTCAGCATCTTATTATGTATTTACGAAACGCATGAAACCGGTTGGGACTTATCTTAAATAAAAATAATGAAATTCCACTCCGAATTGACAACACTACCGCAATATCCTATAGGTATTAATAGAATGGGTGGAGTACGATATGTTTCTTTAAATAATATCACTTCTCGTCTATAGCAATGGTGCGAGAAACGCAACATATTTGTCTTTGCATCCTAGATAAAATCTAAAGATAACTTCGAGGGAAATAAGGAGTCACGGCGTATGAATATCGATACAGAATGGCAAATGTCGGCACCTGCGTGTTCGAAAAGATTGTTCAATCGTTTGGGACACCTCTTAAAGATCTCTTTGCTACTTACCAAAATTCTAAATGCGAAAAATACGTCTCATGGCAACGAGACCCCCCTCAACCTTTGACATAGATGCATTCACCTTATACTGGAAAATATTTTATTTTTATGGTTTTCCCCCCTTCTCGCTCATATTAAAATGAAAATAATTAATGACGAAGCCACTGGTGTACTAGTCGTACCGTAGTGGCCGAGTCAACCCTGGTATCCCCTACTTAGCTCAGTAGCGCACCACCAATATACTTTGGACCAAGTGACGATATGTTATTATCCCCTTTCAGGACCCAGCACCCCCTTTGCAAGTAACTTATCTTGGTAGCATACAAATTATCAGAAAAGCATTTCAAAGACAATCGTTATGTAATGAAACCATCGAGGTGATGATTTCCTTATTGTCTACATCCTCACTAAAACAATACAATGTCGCTTTTACGAAATGGTGGAGTTATTGTGATATTTATAAAGTTGATTTCTATAACTCCCCATTTCCAATTCTATCAAAATTCCTTACGGTCAACTGTTAACAGCAAAAATTGGTTATAGTTCATAAATATGTATCGTTCTGCTCTAGCTATTTAGGGCAAACGTTTTAGTGAAGCTGATTTAGTTGTTAGATTTTTTAAAGGACTAAACCTGGTCCGAAATATCCGAAACATCCGAAATATTCGGAGACGTGAGCTTCAAAGATTGTAATCGATTACCTTAGTAATTTATATTTATAGTTCCTCAGAACTTGCTCTGGAGCTTATTACCAAAAAAAATAAAAAATAGTAACTCTGCTCGCATTGTCAACCGCACAACGAGTACAGTACGTTATCTGTTATTCGAATTTCTAATTTAAAAATAAATAATTAATCGAAACCATTTTTATTAAAACATCTGCTCCAGGGCGACGACCGCCTTGTTTATTTATACCATTTTATTTAAATAAAATTGAGATTAGCCCTGCAAAAACTTTACTGTCCTACTTAGATATGACTACAGTTCACAGAGATAAACCTAGAACGGAAAGGTTATTGCTCACCTGAAGCCTATTCAAAATGTAACTAGTTCTACATTAAGTTGTTGGATTAAAAACACCCTATTTAACAGCGGTATTGACACTTCTCTATTCTCAGCACACAGTGTAAGACACGCGTCCACGTCCACCTCGGCAGCAAACAGAAAAGGCCTTTCAATATCTGGAGTATGGACTGGTAATTCTCTGGTGTTTGCACGATTTTACAATCGACCTCTTACCATTGAGAATGACGATAATGCCTTTGCAGCGGCTATTTACATTGATTGATTTCTAACTTATCGTTCATTATAATGTATCATACTGGTTTGGACCAATATGGTACCTAAATATATTATCGGTTATACTCGTAAATACTCAATTATAAAAGTTGAATTAAATCGTATAGGTACTTAAATTATTTCGCAAAATTTGTGTTATAAACATCTACCTTGTGAATATAAATCTCGTTGCATCCTGCAACGTCGAAGTACAATTGATGGTTAAACAAACTTACCTGAAGTGAAGTTTGACTTTAATTGTACGAGACGTTGCAACTGAAGAGATTTATATTCACAAGGTAGTCCACTCTTCAATGTACCAGGCATCCAACACATATTATGAGCTATTTAAAATAAATTTTATTTAAAAGAACATAAAACGTTACCCGTAGTCTAGACACAGGCGCCATCTAGTGAATACCAACCGACCGAGTGCACGAGTTTGTCACCCGCGCTGTCATCGTCATTCACTTTTAGAGCTTTTTTGCAAAATGAATTTATATGGGGCCAGCATGTAAGGGAAGGGAAGGATCTGTATATAATGTACAATTACTGTCAAACTTCACTTCAGGTAAGTTTGTTTAACCATCAAATATCTCTGTTTATATTGTTTCTACACACTTAAAGATGACGCTGCCTTAAAGCCAAAAAAAACTAAATATCAATACACATTGACACTATTGCCATAATATTATAAATCTCGGCCCTATAGCAGTCGCCACTCCTGTACTTATAGTTTATTTTTTAAAATATTTTTTAAGGTCTACAAAACTGGTTACAAGCTTAACTTAAAAATATAAAAAATGTTAACATGTCTTGCGATAGCTGCAACCTATTACATGTAGACACAACATAAACTAATACAATTACAGAAATAAGCTTTACATAATTGTTAAAACTTAAACTTACTTATCTAATCATAATACTTGTTTAAACCTAAACTTACTTTGCTAATTATTATAAATTGTTTGTAACTTATCTTTTAATACATTTAAAGTAACCGAAAATATACCTACCTCGAAACGAACAGCATTACAACATACACACATTCGAATTATTGGGGAGTGCTTACCAAGGTTAGACTTGTATAGTGGCGGTGAAAACATTTACCTGTTATGAAGGCGACTGTTTAAACGGGGAACAGAAAAGTTTAACTTCTCCAGCACATCAGGAGAATCAATGCGAGCATGTATCAGCCCATGACACATGACAGTACAACGTATCAGCAATCTTTCTACGGACTTGTAATGAAGTAGCTTTATAATGTTTTATACGGTCGGCATAAGAGGCAAGGATGCGGCACTTGTTGTCAGAGTATGCGAGATGATAGAAAAACCTTTTTTGCACTCGTTCAATTCTATCTGAGTGCACTTGGTACCTGGGATTCCAAACCATGCTGCAGTACTCTAGCATACTCCGGATGATGCTATTATAGATGATTATTGTAAGACTTGGCTGTTTAAATATTTTCATTTGACGATTAATGAATCCGCTAAGTTGTGACGTCTTTTTTACAATGTGATCCACATGTTGACGAAAGCTTAATGAGCCATCGATGATTACGCCTAAATCCCGAATAGTTGTTACCTCCTTAAGAACAACTGAACCAATCGAATAAAATGCGCATTGAGGTTTTTTCTTCCTCGAAAATTATATATGGAAGCATTTGTCTGGATTTAAAATCATTCCATTATCGACACACCATTTTTGTACTGTGTCTATATTTGACTGTAAGACTTGTATGTCTAAATGAGATTTAATCACATGGTAAATCTTCAAATCGTCAGCAAAGAGTTTGTATTTACAACCTATGGAATGGCACATGTCATCTAAGAAGATCAAGAAAAACATGGGACCAAGATGGGATCCTTGCGGCACTCCTGAAGGAACCGCTAACTCATGAGATCGGTACCCACGAAGCGCAACCAGTTGCGAACGATTTCCCAGATAGGATGTACACCATCTCAATAATGAGCCATGAATTCCCATGTTGGCAAGTTTCACAATAAGAATATCGTGGTTAACTAAATCGAATGCTTTACGAAAATCTGTGTAGATAGCATGCACCTCTTCATTTTTATCAAGGGCATTCGCAATTTCAGAAACATATTCCACCAGATTCGAAGCAGTCGACTTTCGAGGAAGGAAACCATGTTGATTACAATTGATGCGAGTTTTTATGTGAGGTAGGACTTTTTTGTAGACAATCGATTCTAAAACTTTGCCACATGTCGACAGTATAGAGATTGGCCTATAGTTACGAACATCATTTAGTGAACCTGATTTATGAATAGGAGTCAAGAAAGCAAGTTTCCACCTAGTCGGAAAGCACCCAGATTGTAGCGATAAAAGAAAGATTCTATGGAGTGGTCCGTGTAATGTTTCGGCGCAGTTTTGTAACAAAATGGAAGGAAGACCATCGGGACCTGGACCCTTACCAACATCCAAACCTTTTAGCGCGTCAAGAACCTCACTCTGTTTAATTAAGCAATTACTCATAGGGACGTCAACGTGACCGTAATAGCTAACGTTGTCTATGTTCGTTGGAACTACATTAAGAGTTGCACCATAAACCTCTTGAAAGTACTCACCAAATAAGTATGCAACGGCCTGTCCACCTCGCGCAACCCTACCGAGTAGTTGCATTTCGTTTGATATTGACGCACTATCCGATTTCTTGTCTTTAAGGTATCTCCAAAAATATGTATTTAATACATATATACACTTAGAAACTAATTATACATTAAAAACACGCATTACATGTTTGCCACTTAAAAGTGTACACAACATTCAAAAGTAAAGACATAAATAACATGAACGTGCAAATAACACTACTAAAATAACAATACCAAAATAAGATAACAAAACAATACAACAATAAAACCTAAATGGATTTCAGAATCTTACGCTTAAACTGTTGATAGGAATCATTAAAGAGGTCAATGTCCGGTAATTTAACGTTCATATCATTGTATGTTGAACAAATTCTGGAGAGGGTATGATGCAAACCCAAATTAGTTCTGCATCGAGGTAGACTAAAAGTTTTAGTCACGTGATGCCAGGGATAACTATAGGGAACGGAGAATCGCAACATTTCAAGTAAATTTGTACATTTAATCTGATTATTGAGAATTTTGTGTAGAAACAACAAGTCCGTAATTGTACGTCGATCTCTCAAAGTTGACATTTTGAAGAAAGACAATCTCTGTTCATATAGTCGTTTATGAGTTATGCCGGGAGAGATGAACGCAAGGTGACGGGTAAAGGCGCGTTGGATACTTTCTACACGTTATGATGGAGTAGCATAGACTGGATTCCATGCAACGCTAGCATATTCCAGATGGCTACGAACTAGGCAATTATATAGAGCCAATCTAGTCTGCAGCTTTTTAAACTCCTTCAAATTGCGCTTCAGAAAACCTAACATTTGGGCAGCTTTCTTTACCACTTTATCTATATGCGCGGAAAATTTGAGCTTGCTGTCCAGTACCACTCCCAGATCTCGAGTTTCATTTACTCTTAACAAAACTATTAATATTTAGGAACTAGGAAAATATTTAGGACTAAGGCGCAAATTTTCTGATGCATTATTTTTTAACTTATTGTAGCATTACTTAATCATGGTGTCGCAGCGTTTTCTTAAAAGATCGTAAGTTAATTTGTCCATAGGATTACCATATTTTTTACATTTACCGTGGTATTTACTTTTCTTGAGGGATGGACTGAACCAAATAGGAAACCGTTCATTCTTTGGCCGTTTGCTTGGTGTATATTTTTGAACTATTGGTATTACACATTGGTGGAACATTACTATGCCATAGAATATATCTAACAATTGATTCACATCAGTTATACCTTTCCAAAGGGAAGTCCATTCCAAATTTCGAAGTTCTTCGTTAAGACCATCGTAGTCTGTCTTATAATAGTTATAACTTAGTACTTTATTTAATTTCAGTTTAGAGCTCGAAGGTCTATCCAATTCAATGTAGAGACTGGGATGATGTAAGTCAAGTGGTAGTATTGGATTTTCACATTCTATTACCGATACACAGTTCTGGTGACTACAAAGTACAAGGTCCAATATGCGCTGATTTACGTTGCAAACCGAGTTGCACTGATACAAGCCACTAAATGCAACTGAGTCTAAAAATAGGTTTTCAAGAAAGCAGGTACTGGGAGCCGGAGACAAATCATTGGAGTCTGGGACCTGTTTCCATTGTATATTGGAAAAATTAAAATCACCAATGATCAGGGTAATTGAAGACTTATTAACCTTGTTCAGAATCAGATTAGTATTATCAAGAATTTTTTTAATATAAATATGTTCAATGGGAGGAGGTACGTATACTGCGCAAATATTTACAATCACATTTTTTTTTAAATGTATTGCTAGCCATAAATCCTCACAGCTTGATTCCCATGAGTGCTTTCTCAGGACATTATACTTTTTAAGCACCGCCACTAATACTCCGCCTCTGTCTTTTTTTTTCGAACTGGTAGAAGATCTATCACGTCTAAAAATATTGTAACGCTGGTCTATGACTTCATGGTCGTAAACAGAATTGTTCAACCATGTTTCCGTAAGAACCAGAACATCAAAGTTTTGATTTAAAATCGTTAGATAGCAGTTATCTGTCTTTGATCTCAAACCGCGAACATTTTGATAATATATATTATACACTTTTACTAATTTAATTGAATAGATTAACATGCATTATAATTATTTAATAGATTTTAAAGGTTTCTTAATGAGTCCCTATCTCTAATTAATTTTGGAGCCGAGCTTACATCTTTCCTAACAAAAATTTGTCCATTTCGCACTCACACAAACTGATACTTCTTCTCTTCTCTTGCAGCATGTCTAGTTGCCGCATGTATTTTTTATTATCGGGGGACAAATGTTCCATAACAAAAACCTGCGTCCGTTCTCCAGTAACTCCCAAATGGTTAGAATTAAGTCTGTCCTTATCATGATGCTTGTTGAAGTTCTTTACAGCTGCTAATAGATTGTCACGGGAACGAGGGCTAGCCAGCTTTAACACAATGTTCCGAGGTCTTTTAGATGGTGGGTTCATCTTAGCAACTCGATGAAAGTTTATGACTTCTCTTTCGGGTAAATCATATGATATTGCTTTTGTTAAGCTATGAATAATATGTAAAAGGTTTTCATTCTTGTTCTCTGGGACGCATTGTATTTCAACATTACAATCCCGCGCCTGCTGTTCCATATGGTTCAATTTCGTGGACATCAAATTCAATTGAGTTGCGAGTTTAATGTTATCTTCAGATATTTTTGAGATACTTGCTTTATTTTCGGTGTTAGCTTTTACTTGATCGTCGTGAAAGTCCGAAAGAAAGGACACCGATTTAGTAATATCATCCAGTTCTTTACGCATTGCAGCGAAGCCACTACTCAATTCCTTCATTTCTTGTTTTACTTTCAGCATAGTAGTATTAAACCGTTTCAAGCACGACTGTTGATTTTCGAATTTGTCGTTCAGATATTTTTGAGATACTTGCTTTATTTTCGGTGTTAGCTTTTACTTGATCGTCGTGAAAGTCCGAAAGAAAGGTAACCGATTTAGTAATATCATCCAGTTATTTACGCATTGCAGCGAAGCCACTACTCAATTCCTTCATTTCTTGTTTTACTTTCAGCATAGTAGTATTAAACCGTTTCATGCACGACTGTTGATTTTCGAATTTGTCGTTCATTTTCGAGTTTTTACGCAAATCTTTGATTTCATTTAAAATTGCATCTTGAAATATTGATGCTGGAGGGGAACAAAGCGTGGCGTCAGACAATATTTCAGCTGAATCTTTCGTACATCTTCCATGAACAGGCGTGTTGCTGTTATCGCCCAGTTTTGTACGGGCAGCGACACACATTGGGCATACCCATTTGGAGCGGGCATTTAAAGACACATCAGTAAGTTTAGCACAATCTTGATGGTAAGTAAGGTTGCATGTACCGTTAGTACATTTTAATCGTTTTTGGGTAACCAGTACGTTAGAGTTACAGGCCCATTACAGAACCATTTTGTGATCACGATAAAGAGAAAAATAAAAAAAAAATGTTTTTACTCCAAAGAATCAAAAAAAAAAAGGTATAATTATTATTAAAGAATCGTTAGAAAGTTCAACAATTAAATTAAACCACCAAAAAGTATCCAAAAACAAAAAGGGCAAAAAGTTCGATATCAAAAATTTTGCGAGGTTTGAACTCGGATCGCCAACGTCAATGAAACTGCGTCATACCACAAGACCAATCGAGAGTATGGCACTACTGCCAATTTGCACATAAACACAAATGAGCTCAGTGACCTTTCTATTGTTCGGCAATGTCACAACACTCACTTTCACTACCGGCAATACCAAAAAACAGAATAGTTTTTAACAAATATGATGTCACTAATTGTTCAGTTCACTGTTTTATGGAATGGATATTCGTGTATACTTTGGTATATGTTTTGAGTAGATTACTCCACTTTTACTATTTTTTTACAAATAAAACCACAGAGAGCTCAACTAAGCGTATTTCTCAGACGACCTCCAACGACGAAAAAAAAAGTAAAATAGTTGTCATAATGAGAAGTTTTCATTTGAAGAAGTTGGCATTGCGAGCATTTGGCATTTCGAGAAGTTGTCATTGCAAGAAGTTGGCATTTCGAGAAGTTGGCTTTTTGCGAGCGGTTGGCAATTCGCGAAGTTGGCATTCTGAGCTGATTCGCACGTATGCTCAAGTGTGAGATGTTGATGCTAGCTGCGTCTGCCGTCAAGTCCTATTATTCACACACGTCCACGTCGCCGTCCTATTCTGTAGACCACCTGTACAGACAGGCGGCTCGTGAGTGGGTCGTCAGTCCTGGATATAATGCTGACGTCACTAAGCAACCATCGCACACCTACCATCAGGTCGGGCGCGGATTCCCTAAATCGCAATTCGTCTGATTATCTAAATTACCAGTTTCTCACTTCGTACACATCGAAAATCGTCCTAGTCGCAAAATGTCTAAATTTTAAAATAAATATGGATCGGGTCGGGTCGGGTGTGGATTACCCAAAACCTTGAATTGCGATTTAGGGAATCCGCGCCCGACCCCTATCATCTACCTTGCGACGTTCAGCAGCTGTGTGTGGGGGGCTAAGGCCGGGTTTCCACTGAAGCAGAACTGAGCGGAGCGGAGCTGAATTGACCAATCACGATGGTCGAAATCTCCGCTCCACAAGATTTTGAGTATCGTGATTGGTCGATTTAGCTCCGCTCCGCTCAGCTCCGCGTCAGTGGAACCCCGCCCTAACCCGCCAGTCTCGCACGGTGGGCCATTCCCTTACCCTCAATCCCATGATCCCTTCCATAGCAACTCCCCTCCTTACCATTTTCCTTCCTGTTCCCGCCAAAGCCGGGACGCCCATTCAAATGTTGACTCAGCGGTTGTTGCCGACCGCGTCCGCCTATCTGCCGCGGCGCCACCGCTGCGCGACCCGCGGCCGCTCGCTTCGTGAGCAGCCGGCGGCACTCGGCAAGCTAGCTAGCTACCGCGCACGCAACAGCCTGACCGAAAAGGTTTATAGTGACTCCTGAACCTAAAGTGAAGAGAACGCCTGAATGCCTATTGTGTAGTGTAGTGACTGTGCGCCAGGAAACCAACCTACCTCGCCGCCCGTGGTCAGCTCGTCTCCCGGTTCCAGCGACCTCGTCAAGCCTGCTCCCGGTAAGTTCCATTCTACCTCCCGCCTAACCTTCTTTACTTTGCTGTATTTGGCGGTGTCTTCTGACCCGCGAATACATTTTGGTCATCTTCGAACCGGTAATATTAAATACCGGCGACCTTCCCGTAACCAGAACCTAACTTTCTTTTAATTTTCAATTTTAATATAGTCCGCTAAAGAAATTTATTTCCGCCCATATTCTTATTCTATTTTTAAATCATATATCTAATTCGTGCCATCATTTCTAAATTCATTTGTTCACGTAACTTTACCCTGCTCAATAAAAATTTCGTCAGGTAGTCGTGAATCATTTGTGAGGATTGCGACTACGCTATATACAAGATTATTTTAACGCAATTATTTCTGCATGTTGTTTTGATATTGATCTCGTGTATGCATCGGATTGTCTGATCACAGACCTATGTGTAGGGACCTATACGATCGTTGTCTAATGATACATTGTTCGGTAACTTAGTAGTTAAATTATTACGTTACGTATGGTATTAATAACGAGAGATGGTTTCCCGTTTTATTTTTTAATGAATTTTTTATGTTCGTGTCGTGTTAAATCGGCTCAGATCTCGTGCATGCTCACCACGCGTGCCAAGTAGCGTGCTTTATTTTTTCGCTCGTGTTAATTTTATATATTTTTTTGTTTTTAATTTTTGCCTTGGCAATCGGCTCATTCTTGTGCGTGCTCACCACAAGAGCATAGTACTTCTACACACGTTTTCCCTCTTGTGGGACACAGACAGAGTGTCCCAATTTTTTTAATTAAGTTTTTATTATTTGTTTATTTTTATTTTTTTTGCGACCGACTCATTCTTCGCGCTAGTGTCCGCTACAGGTCTGCCCGACTGTGAGCGCCTTGCCTAATAGTGGGCTACGGATAACGTGATTTTTTTTTTTTGTTTTGTTTGTTTTTTGTTTTGCGGTCAGCTAATATTACGTACGCGCGTTCAATAGACACAGACATACACATGCGTTTGCCCACCCGTGGGCCATATACAAGGCGTCCCAACTTAGTTTTGCTTTCTTTATTGTTGCGTTAATTTTGGCCCATTTGCCATTACATTAGTAAACAAATACGTCCAGCCCAACTATAGAATATATACAGGGTGTTGTCCTTTTTACTGCCTTTAAATTTGTTTTTTTTTTTATTAGTTTTTTGTCTCATTTCATTCATCGCGATGCCGACCAAGTCACAAGCCGCGATATTTAGGGAGGCCGCCAAAGCTATACACCAGCTCCTAGAGGTGGGATCAAGGATCATTGCTGGCGACACCAAACATTCTAGAAAGGAATTCAACGTTTCGCACAGATACAGGGCGTGAAGGACAAGCTTGACTCAGTGTACTACAGCATTCTCGACGAGGAGAACTTGGACGAGGGGATTGAGAGGACATACACTGAGAACCACACAAAGGCCTCCGGGGCGTACCTGGGGATACTTATGGCTAGGGAGGAAATCTCACCCTCTTCCACGTCATCCCCAACTCAGCGCTCAGCCCAGTTTCGGCGTCAATACGCCTACAGCTGTCCTCCCCAAGATAGCGCTGCCCAGGTTCAGCTCAAAAGTGGAGGTTCAGTTCAGCTCCTTTATTGCACTATTCAGGAGTTTGACTGACGACATGGCGACCTTGTCGGAAGCAGCCAAGCTCCACTATCTCTTCTCAAGCCTCAGCGGTGAGACATTAAGCATGGTGTCCCACCTAAAGGTCACCAATGAAAATTTTGCCGTGGCCATGGACATCCTCACCAAGCGGTACGAGAACCGCCGGGTTCTCATTGATAGTTTTGTGGACATCATCCTGGGGCTGCCAAGCATCCATACGCGCTCGAACATCCGTACACTGTTCCTCACACCGCTCATATCGGCTCAGTGTGCCCTCAACAATTTAGATTTGCCCATAGGAGACGATTACGTGTTTGTGTCAATAGTGGTGCGGAAGCTCAAGGGCGAGCTCCGCACGCTATTTGAACGCAGGCACGGGTCTCGTAACACGCTGCCCACGTTAAGGGACCTTATCTCCTACCTCGAGGAGCACGCGCGCTGTGTGGAGACAGAGTTCTCCAACATAGCCATGGCTCAACCCATTCAGCCCCAGCCCGGCCCTTCTCGTAGCCGCGCGCCTCCTCAGTTGCCCCATCGCACTTATGCTCAGATGGCTCAGCAACAACCCGACCATTACCGTGGCCGTTCCTCAGCTCCATCGCCTCACCGCGCCTATGATCAGCCTACTCACCAACCGTCACGCCCAGCGCAGCAAATGCGTCACCGCCCATCCACCTCCCCGGCTCGCAGTCAGCCCTTCCCCGTCTACTCGGCCTTCCAGCAAAGCTGCTCCTCATCATCGTCCTCGTCCTCTTCCTCACGCTCGACGTCCTACTGTCCCTACTGTGCCACTAGGGGACATAGGCTCATGACGTGCAGATGGTACAATGCCCAGCCAACGCAGGGCCGTTGGGACTTTGTACAGGCACGCGAGCGCTGCCAGTGTTGTCTCGGCCCTCACTACGAGAGCGAGTGCAGGTCAAGGGGGACATGCAAGGACTGTGGGAGCTCCAACCACCACACGTCCCTACATCGACCAGACGACCCAACGCACTCAGCTCATTCGTCTGTACATATACCCCCACCACAGCTAAGAGAGCACTCGAGGGAGCGTCCCAGAAACAGCAGGCGGCACGAACCCGCACATGCTAAACAGGTGCAACCCAGCTCTGCTCACAGAGCCAGCCCGCCCAGGTCCGGTTCGCCAGGTAGGCCCCGCGAACGCCGCCAGCAATTATGACTCCCAACTATCACGGAGCACCCTAGCGAAGAGGCAGAACAAGACCATGCCCATTCAGACCATGCCCATTTAGCCCATGTCCCATTAGCCCATGCCCAGTCAACCCATGCCCACACAGCTGATACATACTCAGCTCATACAATTTCAGCTGATACTCAATCAGCTCACTCACCTTCTGTGCCCACTGGCACACCCATTTTGTTGCCAACCGTCTCACTAAGAGTCGCGGACGTACATGGCCATCTTCACACAGCCAGAGCTTTATTGGACTATGGCAGTATGCTGACATTAATAACGTCACGCATGGCACGACTTTTGAACCTGCCATCAAAACCCACTTCTTTAAAAATTACAGGAGTTGGGAATCAGCACAAACATGAGACAAAGGCGGCAATAACAATAGTATGCCGACCTACTCACAATTTTTTTTTTTTTAAATCTTTATTTAAGGAGCTTTATCAGACTTGACAATGTCGCTCCGTAGTATTTTTCAAGTATAGCTTACCTACATACACTTATTTATAAACTTGCAAATACAATTTGTAAAGTGCTATGGCAGCATCCGACATAGGTGCCGACAAAGCACTATTCATCTCCCCAACGTTGTAAGTGCCACTGTTACTCTGGCGTAGCCGGCTACGCATTTCTTCATTTCGGCTACACTCCATCAAGACATGATATACGTCGTCCAATACGTCACATTCCTCGCAATTAGGGGATGATGTTATGCCCAACAGTGCTGTAAACTTCCTTGATGGGATGTGTCCGGTCCGAAGTCTCAAAGCAGTTACAACATTCGGTCTGTTTAAGGAGCAGTTATCAATCCACGACTTTGTTAGGGCCTTGTGTTGAATAGTCTTGTACCAGATACCCTTTTCCAGCGACCTTCTATCGAAATATTCTTTCCAAAGATTGTGGCAATGGCTTTTAACATAATTTAAGCAATCCGCGTAGTAAGGTTTTGTGTCTAACAAGATTCCATCACTACAAGCATTCCTGGCCATGATATCTACCATTTCGTTTCCGGCAATACCGATATGCGATGGTATCCACTGTAAATTAACTTTTTTGGATTGGTGGCCTAATGTTAAGATTTGTTTTATTATTGTGTATGCTATCGGTGTTCCTCGAAAAGTCGAGATACAACGAGCTACATGTTGAAGAGCACTTTTGGAGTCTGTAAGAATCACAAATTTGTCATGGTTGATAGAAACTATATAAGACAACGCCTCACTTATAGCTACAAGTTCCACATACATAATACACGACTTTATATTAATTTGAAAAGAGATATGAGCATCTTGTTGCGGGTCAAAAAAAGCTGCTCCAGCAACACTTCCCTCTCTAGATCCATCTGTGTATATCTCGTAAAATCCGGAATACTGTTCTTTTAAAAACTTGTAACATAATTCTCTCATGTCAGGTGCTTTATACTGATGTTTAGGCTTATTTATAGTACTTATGTGTTCCTGTATACATTCAGACATGTCTAAATAAGTCATCCAAAATTGGAAAGTAAACATTTCTAAATTTTTACTTGTATGTATGGGTATTTCTTTAAGTTTCTCATGATTTGATAATAACCTAGGTTTATTTTTTCTATTCCAAGCATTAATAAGCAACAGTAGTTTATCTAGTAAATCAATCATTATGTTACTGCTATTTAATGATTTACTTTTTAACCAGTGTTTACCGGCTAAGTAGTTTCTACGTATGTTCAAAGGAAACAAACACAGTTCGTTGTTCATGGCATGTATGGGAGTAGTTTTGATAAAACCGCCTATAACCCGCATTGCTTGATTTTGTACTTTCTCAAGTTTATATAGATGAGTGTCACTACTATCTCCAAATAAAAAACTCGCGTAATCCATTCGACTTCTCACTATGGCAATGTATACCCTCCTTATGTGTTTTGGATGAAGTCCCCAATGTGAACTTGCTAGTACTTTCAGCACATTCAGGTATTTAGTTGCCTTTTCAGTGACTTCGTTAATGTGTTTAGCCCATCTGAGTGACCGGTCTAGCCACAACCCCAGGTACTTAACATTTGGGACTTCTTCCAAAACAGAATTATTGATTTTTAGAACAAAATTTTGTCGGTTACGGCCTTTTTTAAACAAACATACTTTTGTTTTTGACGTTGATATTTCAAGCCCTAGTTCGGAAAGTAATTTTGTAATTTGGTACAATGCGCCTTGTAATTGGTTACTAGCTTCAATAGCATTTTTTTTTCTGACATAAATGACGAAATCATCGGCGTACTGAGAAATATTTACGTCCTCACTCTTAATAATTTTACATATCTCCATGGTGGCTACATTAAAAAGTAAAGGCGACAAAGGGTCCCCTTGAGCTAGTCCCCGTTCCGTTACACGAATTAGATGGGAATTATTCACCTTAATTTTGAGATGTCTTTCACGGAGAAACTGCCACAAATAATAGCATATTTCACGTCCAACTCCCAGATTGTCTAATTTCTTTAATAATTGTATAATATCAATGTTATTATATGCATTATCGATATCAATAAAGCAACCTAATGTTATGCAATTTTGACAAAATCCAATTTGGATATCAGTTACTAATCTACTTAAATTATCTAAACAAGATCTACATTTTCTAAAACCTAGAGTGCTTTCAGAGAACATCTCATTTTTTTCTAAGTACCATTCCAATCGCTTTTGGATAATTGAGTGGAATATTTTGCACAAACACGATATTAAAGAGATTGGTCTAAGTGATGTAGGTGCTTGGGGGTCTCTCCCAGGTTTTGGGATGGGTACTATGCTAATATGTCGCCATTGTTCTGGTACAAATCCTAATGAATAACATGAGTTATACAAGTTCAACAGGATTATCATCGCGTTTTTTGGGAGAAACTTTATCATTGAAAAGGATATTTCATCTAAGCCGGGAGCCGTGTCCGAATTTTTAATACTTTTATATAGTTCTGGTAGCGTTATCTGTGTACCTAGTGTAGTATTTTTCGAGTTGAATATGGGTTGTGGGCGCGCTACGTAATCGGGGCATAAATTTTGTAGAAGAGAATTTGCCATTCCTTCATCGACATACTTCCTGGGTGATTTGTTTCCCTTTATCCATTTCATCTTTTGCCACAGTTCACTAGCGGAGGCCGACTCATCTATTGACGAACAAAAAGAGGTCCATGACTCCGTCCGAGATTTACGTAATACACGTTGCGCCTCACTTATCTTCTTTTTTAATATTTCTAAATTTTGTGGTGTAGGATTTCTTCTAAAGTTACCTAGTGCTAGCCGTCGGGATGCTATTGACTTCGACAATTCTTGATTCCAATAAGGTTTAGACCGAAACTTTGTACATGGGTTTGAGCTTATCTTTATTAATGGTATATGTTTGTCAGCGGCTTTTTCGAGTAAATCGCAAAATATGTTGTATGCTATTTGTATATCATTAGGAGTTGAGAAGTTACTACATAATTCTTCAACATAAGTGGTATAACCTTTCCAATCAGCTCGTTTTAAATTTCTTTTCTTATGAAATTGGGGGGTTGCCAAAATAGATGTCGAATTTTTTATTATAAGGTGATCGCTACCTAATGATTCTTTAGTAACTACCCAATTAAAGTCCAAGGATATATCTGACGTGACCATTGTTACATCGGGGGACGATGCCCTCAAACGGCCATCAACGAGTTGTACACGCGTCGGGTTGCCATCATTTAGGATTACGTAGTTAAAGTCCACAATTGAGTCCAATATCTGAGATCCTCTGAGGTCAGTTCTATGGGACCAATTAGTGTGATGGCCATTGAAGTCTCCTAACATAAAAGTTTTTTTTCTTTCGTAAGACCTACTCACAATGATACTCCTACAATCACTGCCACAGCTCGCATTTTAAAAAACGTCACTGGCTACCTTCCCTTAGAGAAGGTACCAAACATTTCCCACGTACTAGGCCAGCCACCCAAGCCATTGGCTGACCAGCTTTACCACACACCAGCCCCGATCGACCTCTTATTGGGGTCGGACGTTCTTGGCCAGGTGTTGGACGGGACTAAAGTCTCGTTGGGCCCGGGCAAGCCCATAGCCTTCGGCACGATTTTCGACTTCGCGTTGATAGGACCCATTGAGGACTTGTATGCGCAGCCGGCGCAGCAGGTTAACTCAGCTCACGTCGTTAGCTCACAACCAGACTCAGCTGAATCAGCCCAGGACATACGTCAGAGTCTGGAAAGGTTCTGGGAGTCTGAGGAGCCCCTCCCTCAATCTCACACTCATAATGATCCCCTGGAGGAACAATGCGAGGAAATCTTCCGCTCTACCACTACACGCGATCCCTCAGGCAGATATACGGTCGCTCTGCCCTTTCTAAAGGACGCCCCTCAACTAGGTAAAACTCACCCTATCGCATTACGCAGATTCCTCAATATTGAGAAGAAGCTAATGGCGAACCCGTCTCTGCGTTCTAAATACGTCGACTTTATGGCCGAATACATCGACTTAGGGCACATGGCTCCCTGTCACCCAAATGCATTCGCCCATAAACCTCACTTCTACATCTCTCACCATGGCGTATTTAAGTCAGGGTCGGACAAGCTGCGCATTGTTTTTGATGGTAGCTGCAAAAGCTCCAATGGTGTCAGCATAAATGAATGCCTACACACAGGCCCCGCCCTTCAACAGGACATTATGGACATCATCATGTCCTTCAGAACGCATCCAGTCGTTTTCAGCACTGACATCCAGAGGATGTTCAGAAATGTGCTGGTTGCCCCAGACCAGAGACGGTATCAGCTGATACTATGGCGGTCCTCACCAGATCACCCTCTGCTCACCTACGCCCTCAATACAGTCACCTACGGCTTAAGATCAAGCCCATACCATGCAATCCGCACTCTGCTTCAGCTAGCTGATGATGAAGGCCATCGCTACCCTGGAACCGCTCAGGTTCTTCGCAAGTCTATCTTCGTTGATGACATCTTGTGTGGTCATGACACAGTTGAATCTGCCCAAGCACTCCAGGACGAGTTGATAAGTCTGCTAGACCTAGGCGGCTTTCAGCTCAGTAAGTGGACATCTAACTCGCCTAAGCTGCTCGAGAGATTTCCCGACAACCAATGCGACATGCCCAAGGACTTCGACATGAACCCAGAGTCCACGTCCATTGAAGGTCTTGGGTATACAGTGGAGTTATCTTCCGCGCAAAGCTGCTGCTTCAGCAATTGTGGCTACTGAAGCTGGAATGGGGTGAGCCCACTCCCTCTGAAGTACAAACGTAGTGGCACCACATCTCAGAGGATCTGCCGCTGTTGTCTAGCATTCGCTTCCCTCGGCACATTTGTGCAAACAAAGGCTCAGCTGCATACTCGCTTCACGGGTTTGCAGATGCCTCTGAAGCCGGGTTTGCCGCCGTTGTTTACCTCCATGAGCTCGATGCCTCCGGAGATACTTTGGTACACTTGATTGTCGCCAAGTCGCGAGTCGCACCAATCAAGAATCGCCTCACAATCCCCAAGAGCCGACAACTCTAAAGTTGTCAGCCGCCACTCTACTCTCCCAGCTCATGATCCGTGTGTCAGTTCAGTTATCGGCCCATATCAGTATACAACAACACATATGTTGGTCAGACAGTACGATAGTCCTGGCCTGGCTCAATACACCGCCTCACCGTCTTCAACCCTTTGAAGCCAACAGGGTAGTCAAAATCAGCTCAGGCTCACCAGAATGTACCTGGCGACACGTACCTTCCGAGCTCAACCCGGCAGATTGCGCAAGCAGAGGGATTTCTGCGCAATCCCTGTCAGCCCACGACCTATGGTGGTCTCCCACGTGGCTTGGACAGCCTTGTGAGTCTTGGCCTGCGATGACCTTAGCTCTGGGCCATCACGCCCTGCCCGGCCTTAAGCCCAAACACGTCCCGTCACTGGTCACAGTGCCCGGTCTTGACTTTGACCTGCTCACTCGGTTCAGTTCACTAGACAAGCTCGTCGGAGTGACAGCTTCTCTAAAACGCTTTCTGCACAACTGCAGACACCACCCAGATTCGCGACGCTCAGGCCCCTTGTACGTCAGTGAACGAAGAGAGGCCCTACTTTACTGGGTGCGCAGTGTTCAGCACAATGAGTTTGCAGAGGACATCCACCGCCTTCAAACTGGCAAAATCTGCTCCGTCAGACTCCAGCGGCTGTCACCTCTCATTAAAGATGAGCTCCTTAGAGTTGGTGGACGACTGTCCCATGCGTCTATCCGATATGACGCGCAGCATCCGCTCATACTTCCCAGCTCTAGCCCACTTGTAGACCTCATCATTGACCACTACCACAAAATACACTGCCACCCTGGCGCTGACACCTTACACGCAATCCTACGCCAACAATTTTGGATATTGTCCCCGCGCCGTATTATTAGACACCGAGTCTTTAAATGCTTTCGATGCCGGGCCCAGCCGCAAGCGCCCTTCATGGCCGACCTGCCAGCCGATAGAGTTACGCCTCAGCCAGTATTTAGTCAAGTCACGACCGATTTTGCCGGCCCATTCCTCGTTAAATCTAGTACCCTACGTAATGTTAAACTCTTAAAAGCGTACTTTTGTATATTCGTGTGCCTCTCCACTAAGGCGGTTCATTCGGAACCGGTCTCGGACCTCAGCACGGAAGCGTTCCTCGCGGCATTACAGCGTTTTATAGCACGCCGCGGTGCCCCGGTTCTCATCCGCTCGGACTGCGGTACAAATTATGTAGGCGCTAAAAATCAGCTCATCGAAGTACAAAACTTTCTTGCCTTGAATAATGACACGATTGCGCACAAGCTCGCTGGTCAGCACATTACTTGGTTGTTGAACGTCCCTAAGGGACCATGGTTCGGTGCGTTACATGAGATCAACGTAAAATCAACCAAGCAACTTTTATATCGCGTAATTGGCGAACAACACCTCACATTCAAGGAATTCTCCACACTTTTAGCTTGAATCGAAGCGGTCCTTAACTCTAGACCTCTCTGCCCACTTTCGTCTGATCCTTCAGACTTTGAGCCGCTTACAGCCGGACATTTCCTTATAGGCCGCCCACTAACGGCCCTTCCCGAACTATCCGTGGAAGATAAGCCGATCTTCACACGTAGGCGATTCCAGATGGTACAGGCCCTTTCCCAGCGCTTCTGGACGCTGTGGACCCAGTCCTACCTTCATACCCTCCAAACCCGCTCCAAATGGTTGTCCCCATCCTCCCGTCCCCGAGTTGGCGAGCTCGTCCTCATCAAGGAGGACAACCTGCCTGCCCTCCAATGGAGACTGGGGCGCATTGCTCGCACCCTGCCTAAGAGGGATGGCGTCGTGCGGGTGGTAGACCTGGACACGTGGACACCGCGAATGGACATCTTCGGAGGCCTGTATTCCGGATCGCCAGGCTCCCATTGGATGAGCCCACCCTGGGCCCCGGAGGATGTTCCCGCCAAAGCCGGGACGCCCATTCAAATGTTGACTCAGCGGTTGTTGACGACCGCGTCCGCCTATCTGCCGCGGCGCCACCGCTGCGCGACCCGCGGCCGCTCGCTTCGTGAGCCGCCGGCGGCACTCGGCAAGCTAGCTAGCTACCGCGCACGCAACAGCCTGACCGAAAAGGTTTATAGTGACTCCTGAACCTAAAGTAAAGAGAACGCCTGAATGCCTATTGTGTAGTGTAGTGACTGTGCGCCAGGAAACCAACCTACCTCGCCGCCCGTGGTCAGCTCGTCTCCCGGTTCCAGCGACAAGCCTGCTCCCGGTAAGTTTCTTTCTACCTCCCGCCTAACCTTCTTTACTCTGCTGTATTTGGCGGTGTCTTCTGACCCGCGAATACACTTCCCTTATCCTAATCCTATCCCATCCGATCCTAGGAGGAATGACAACCACGACCCTAACATTGTCACTCTTCATAAGGTCTTACTTCTTTTTGTTGTAAGTCAGTCACAGTTCCTTTCCATGGTTTTATGTTGAAATGTACCATACGGTAATTTTAAAACGCTGTTACCTACGTTTTTCATTGTGAAGCGTTGTTTTATGTAATTATGAAGTAACGTCGTACTTCTATGAATTTTTATATACTTTTGTGTGTTCAATTTAGTGTTTCTTTTTCTTTTTTACGTCCAGTGTGGACATTCCCGATTATAAAATAGTAGATTGTTATACAAGGGGCTAAAATGACCCATTATATACGAGGTAGTTTTATTCCCGAGCTTTAGCGAGGGAGTAAATAGAAACCGAGTTTTAATGGGTTTTAGCGCCGTGTGTTACACTCTGCTTTTCACTACGAATGCGAGAAAATAAAACAATCCAATACAATATGAATTGGTATAATTTATAAAAAATTAACCCATTAGTTGCTTTAACGACACCCAAGGGAAGAGAATGGTTGGTAGTATTATTTTGATGAGCCCATCGCCGCTCTATGCTGTTGGATAGTAGGTATGTGCAGTCTTTCCATCTCTTCCCTTGGGTGTCCTAAAAGGCGACTAACGGACTAAAGACTGCACATACATCCTACAGCATAGAGCGGCGATGGGCTCATCAAAATAATACTACCAACCCCTTTCTTCTTTTGGGTGTCGTAAAAGGCGACTAACCGACTAAAGACTGCACACACCCAACAGCATAGAGCGGCGATGGGCTCATCAAAATAATACTACCAACCCCTCTCTTCCTTTCGGTGTCGTAAAAGGTGAGTAACAGACTAAAGACTGCACATACATCCAACAGCATAGAGCAACGATGGGCTCATCAAAATAATATTACCAACCCCTCACTTTTCTTCGACGTCGTAAAAGGGGACTAACGGACTAAAGGCTGCACACACCCAACAGCATAGAGCGACGATGGGCTCATCAAAAAATAATACTATCAACCCCTCTCTTTTCTTCGGTGTTGTATGTGCAGTCTTTAGTCCGTTAGTCGCCTTTTAGGACACCCAAGGGAAGAGAAGGGTTGGTAGTATTATTTTGATGAGCCCATCGCCGCTCTATGCTGTTGGATAGTAGGTATGTGCAGTCTTTCCATCTCTTCCCTTGGGTGTCCTAAAAGGCGACTAACGGACTAAAGACTGCACATACATCCTACAGCATAGAGCGGCGATGGGCTCATCAAAATAATACTACCAACCCCTTTCTTCTTTTGGGTGTCGTAAAAGGCGACTAACCGACTAAAGACTGCACACACCCAACAGCATAGAGCGGCGATGGGCTCATCAAAATAATACTACCAACCCCTCTCTTCCTTTCGGTGTCGTAAAAGGTGAGTAACAGACTAAAGACTGCACATACATCCAACAGCATAGAGCAACGATGGGCTCATCAAAATAATATTACCAACCCCTCACTTTTCTTCGACGTCGTAAAAGGGGACTAACGGACTAAAGGCTGCACACACCCAACAGCATAGAGCGACGATGGGCTCATCAAAAAATAATACTATCAACCCCTCTCTTTTCTTCGGTGTCGTAAAAGGCGACTAATGGACTAAAGACTGCACATACATCCATCAGCATAGAGCGGCAATGGGCTAATCAAAATAATACTACCAACCCTTCCCTTCGCTTGGGTGTCGTAAAAGGCGACTAATGGACTAAAGACTGCACATACATCCAAAAGCAAAGAGCGGCGATGGCCTCATCAAAATAATACTACCAACCCCTCTCAAGGGAATAGGGATTCCCTTGGGTGTCGTAAAAGCGACTAACGGGCTAAAGGCTCATCACCTAAGCACATGTGCAGACTGTGCAGTTGTTTCTTGCTGAAGCGTGGACCGTATGGGCGTGGTCTGTGTTGTCCATAGAATTAAATAATTACTAATTTTAACATAAACTTTAATAATAACTATCTCAAAAAAAAGTTATTGATTTAAGTAAACAGTAATAAGTCGAGTCTTTATTCATGATTATTCTACATACTTTTCTTTTTTGTAGGCTCATTGTCATGTGACAGCCAAAAATAATAAAAAAAATACTTTATCCCCTAGGGCAAGAAAAGCTATTTTAGCCTCGCTCTAGAACGCTACAATGATGTTCTTTTTGAGCAAGAGGAGTGAAAATGTATTTAATAGTTTTATTCTATATGTCTTTTATTTTGTTATAAAGAATATCTGTCCATTCAATTGGTTTTATAGCTCTGAGTCTCTGCGTATTCGGGGGTGTAGGTTATTAGACTGTACACAACTGTACAGTAGGCTTACTCTTGAAACACAATTGCATTAGTCAATTTCCAATCACAATTTTAAAAAATGTTAAAAGGCACTTTTGTAAGCGACAATAGCGCCACATTGGAATTAAATTGCGTGGAAATTGATTGAAGAAATTATTATCGAGATGGCGTTCCGGAATTATCTTTACTTATCCCAATATCGATACATATTAATCGCATTGGAATTGTATTGAAATTGAGTTTGCGTTCTAGAGTAACCCCCCAGGAACGCGACTCTATGAGAACTGGTAGCTGGAGCCGTAATCCCAAAAGGTATAACGCAATAATACAAACAAACGAAGAGAAATCGAAACACTTTCATTAACGGGTATAGGCACTTGGCATTCATCACAAATTATGTTAAATGAAAATAAGACAGAAGATGGAAGCACACTTCGCCCATAATCCTCAACCACCGAGGAGTGGCTATCACATCTCTAAGCTGCCGGAACACAACAATGTACTGTCGGGGAGTTATTCCCAGTTGCCCCCACCGGCATCGCCCCCACAGGGGGCAACGGGGACGCTACAAAGTGGACGTTCAAGGTAAGTGGGCGTTCAGATAAGTGGACATTCCGTAATAGGACCTAACGTGCCTAAAGCCCCCTCTTCACATAGGCAGACGCATCCGCAGACGTCATCTGCGGATGCGTCTGCCGACGTGTAGGGAGGTGATTTGCGCGTCTGTGGTAGGTATACAGAGTCTGCAGAGTCTGCAGACGTTAAATACCTACCACAGACGTGCAATCACCCCCCTACACGTCTGCGGATGCGTCTGCCTATGTGAAGAGGGGGGGCTTAAAGGGATTGAGCATCTAGTTTTTTGATCGAAGCTCGTAGTTCTGAGCCTTTCTGAGGGTCCCGCGCGCGGGCCATACAAAAGTGCATCGCGCGGGCGATTTGTTGTAGGTACTTACCTAATGTATGGCTCACGCGGTTCCCGCTTAACTTACCGGACGCTCTCATGAAACCAAAATATGAACGTCATCGTTAGTGAGACTACTTAGGGTTGGAGTGGACTACAAAGCCCGCAGCCCGGTAAGACATAATTGGTGGGATCACGAGTCAACAATCTTCACCTAAACCCAAAGAAATATTAACAATAAAAAACAAGAATACGTGAAAATAAAAATGAGTAGGTATTGCAGAAAAATATAATTTTATTTAAAATTGATTTAAAAAAAATACATCTAGTACAAAAACAATCATTTCAATTTAACCTTCACTTCTACAATTTATTTATTATTTTTAATAGTACTTAGTTATGAACACTACATTATCAGAAGAACAGATACTTCCTGAAACAAAAAAATTTAAAAGTTAGTTTTTACTGCACGCAAAATCAAGCACCCTCTGTATTGTTCACTAGCGGCCGCCCGCGAGCGTGGCGCTAACTGACCGACATACGTCAGCCATTTTGTAAAAATTATTTACAAAAACCATCACTTCGACGATCATTGTATCAGTAATTTACTGAAACCGCGTAAAAAAGAAAACGGAGTCACAGACACAGAAAAACGGCGACTTTATACAGGGCCGTCCCACGGATATGCCACATGGAGGGAAAGTACCTTGAATATTGTAGATGGAACATTTTACTGACAGAAGACATTATTTGAATTTACAAAACAATTGAAACTTCATTCATAGATATTTAAATAATTACATGGTTGAACCGGGAATCGAACCCGTTACATGATTAAAATAATCACCTGTAGCTTTATCATACCGATCGAAAGGCTTCATCATAAGGCTTATTTGTTGCTAAATAACATAGTGTCACAAATAAAAGGAAGACCATGAATTTTAATGTTTGATGTGAAATTTTGTTCAGAAAAATGAAAAGCTGACATTGCCGTAAGGACATACAACTGGCATTATCATAAGTACCTATTACTAATAAATGTACTCACTTATGAGAAGTACGCATCATTTCCCTATTATAATTTAAGTGCATGAACTTAGACGTATTATTTTTAAATATCCACCATAACAAGATCAAAAAATCGACAGGGAGCGAAATAATCAAAAGAGTGCGACTTTGCATTCAACAGGAAGGAAGGGACTCATTTTGAGCATTTAAATTTGATAAATTGATTAATTTTGTATTAAAAATGTTAAAATTCATGGTCTTCCTTTTATTTGTGACACTATGTTATTTAGCAAATAATAATCTTTATGATGAAGCCTTTCGATCGGTATGATAAAGCTGCAGGTGATTATTTTTCTCATGTAACGGGATCGATTCCCGGTTCAACCATATAATTATTTAAAAATCTATGAATGCAGTTTAAATTCTTTTTTAAAATCAAATAATGTCTTCTTTCAGTAAAATGTTCCATTTACAATATTCAAGGTACTTTCCCTCCATGTGGCATATCCGTGGGACGGCCTGTATACTTTATAAGTAATATGTAAAATGATATAGAAAGGCTGAGGACGATGATGATAAATCATCCCCATAGAATGATGACATTATATCAAATATAATATAATGTTGCAAAAGTTTAAATTATTACAATAATAATATAAAGTAAAGTCGTCGTTACCCATTGTATGTGGCGTGGTTTAAAAAAATAAAGCGGACTTTATTCTTTTAAACTAGGTGCGCAATGGATTTTTATGCGGTTGTCACTAATAGAAAGAACGTAAACTGAGGATGGTTCTAGTTTGTAATTTGTAGATATTTTGTACAAAATAACTGAAGTATGAAGGAAGTTAGCGTGGACGAAAGCGCGGGCGGGCTGCTAGTAAATAAATAAATAAACACCGCGATACATCTTCAATGAGCATTATCCACAGATGCGATATTGTTAAGTTATTTAAATCAACTTCACTTTGGTCAATCAAGATCATAAATAATAACTTATTATAACCTCCCGTTAATTACGCTAATACTTTACTTTGTAGACAGTTTTACAAAACTTATTATTTAGCTACAGTAGCTAGTAATAGTAGGTACCTAGACAAGATTCTCCTATGCTCATTATAATATGGAGTCATGATGCATGATCACGTTTTAATTAAGGTAACTAAAATAAATTTAAAACCAAATTCACAAAAAACTCTCTTTACAAACATCTTTAAATATTGTTGAGACGCAAATTGTGTTTATTTGTGTACAGCTTTTTTGATCTTTATTCTGTTTTACGACAACTAAGGGAAGAGAGGGTTGGTACCTAGTATTCTTTTGTTGAGTCGCTACACATCTCACAGGCAATTGTTTTATTTTTTCAAAGGGTGAGCAGGGACTACTTTCGGAAGGACTGGACCGTGAAGAGTGAAATGGGGGTAGGGAGGGAGGTCTGTGCTCACCAGTGGGATAAGCCGGGCTTAATAATAAATCCTTTATAAAAAAAAGGTACTCACCGCTCCTTCCGATTCCCGCTGGCCGCGAGCTCGTGCTCCAACGCGGCGATTTTCTCCTCGTGCCGCGTGCGCTGCGCCTGCGCACGCCGCTGCTGCTCCTCCAAAGCCAGCACTATCTTCTCGAGCCGATGGATCTGCTGCTGCTTGTTCTCCAGTGTGGCAAACAGCTCTTGAATCTCCTCGGCTTTTGCCGCGATCTGCTTGTTTACCTGAAATTATTAAGTGTGCTTTCTGATAGATTGTTATGCGTCGCTGTTAGTTTGCTTGGCAATACTAGACTAGAGTTAGTTATATAGCACGTGTACCCGATAATTAATAATACTAGGTGCCAGATTTAATATGACGATAGAAAAAGCTAATAAGAATGAACTGTTAATCAATAAAATTAATAATTTTGAATTAAATTGAAACAATTAGTTGGTTATTGTATTACGCATTTAAAAAGAAACAGCAATCGTTCGTACCTCTCTCTGGACACTACCTACACCTGCATGTCTTGTATCGAAATATAAGGAAAACTTCATAGGGACAACTTGGTAGGGTAAAAAATGAAATAACCAAAAATAAACACGTCTTACTTCGCCTACAATATTCATTCGATGCTCTAGGTCTTGCTGTAGAGCGGCTAGCTCTCGGCTCTGCTCTGTTTCCTTGTTCTTAAGCATGTTTATCAGCTCTTCACGTACCTGCATTCAATAGGTTACAATTCCAAACAACGTAAAAAACAAAGTAATTTTAATTTTGGCCAAGGGTTTTCACTATGAAGCGGTCTACTCAAAGGTTTGTAGGTAGGTGCTGTAACTGAACCTCTTGGAAATTAAATTAAGCTCTCTTACACCTACTTGAGCTACATTATTTCTTGAATTTGAATATGAATAGGATTTTAGGTCCTTATCATGTATGCTTTTAAACTGTCTAAACGCAAACGTTTAAGATCAAAGCGAAAACAAATTTTCTGAATCCGTTCGTACAAAGTTGAAAGCATTAGGCAACAACACTTCAAACCTTCTTTATTAAAGATGCAGGCCTAAATGTTTAAACGGTTGGTTTCTGTTTGAAAAGTCACTTGACGCAGCATGCACGAATTCAAGTCGCACAACATAATCTGATTAGGTTTTAATGCACGCTACTAAGAGCTAGGCAAACACATGAACCTTGATAACTCTTGCCTGGGCACGTGATGTTTTGTTTTGTTGCTCTAATTGCTGCTCCTTCTGCACCAGTAGCTCTGCCAGCTCCTCTTTTTTGTGCACAGCTTCCAGCAGGCGCATTTTAAGATCCATTATCTGTGAATACACCAAAAATTATAGGTCCAGTACTTTAAGTTCGGCAGCTAAGCTAAGCTAATCAAGGCAGTATTGATTCGAAATAAAAAGTTGAAAGCTGCCTAAACAAGTGGCATAAACGCTTGTAGAATGGACTGTTGAATGTATGCGAGTGGGTGGAGTGACTTATTTCAACTATACGAACATTTATTGACGACCTCTTTGGTCGAGTGGTTTGTACACCGGTTTTCATGGTGTCGCCATCTCTGAAGTCCCGGGTTCGATCCCCGGTCGGGTCAATTTAGAAATTATTGTTTTTCTAAGTTGTCTCGGGTCTGGGTGTTTTCTATGTATAATATGTATGTATTTAAGTATTTTAAGTATGTTTATCCGTTGTCTAGTAACCATTTAACGAGTTTCTTCGAAGCTTCTCTTGGGCTAGATAATTGGTGTGATTGTAGGAAAGATTTATTTATTTATTATTTATCGAAATTTAAGTTTGTAATAAAAGTTCTTGGTACCTAACCTATATAGAGCTGATTGATGAACATAATTATTTAATTAAATAAATATTCTGTAAATAAAAAATATTCACCGTATCTACAGATTTATAAACTATCTATCAATTAACTTACTAAAGGCGTTTAACGCAGTAGAATCGACATGGAGCGATTTTCACATCTCTAGGGGGGCTGTTTTGATACTTTCAAGCAATGCGAAACTAGCGACGAAGACAAGGCAAGACAAGACAATAAACATAAAAATGTACCTCCTGCTGCAAATCCTGGTAGCTGATGCCGTTGGGCGCCTCCTGGCAGTTGGCCACGGCCCGGTTGTGAGCCTGCAGGTTTTGGACGTACTGCTCGTACTGCACCACCTTTTGCTCGCTACATAAACACGACAATGGACATTGTGACACTTATTCAAAAGCTCAATGGTACAAAAATATTTTTGTACCATTGAGCTTGTTTTATTATTAACTATTATTATTAATATTCCTTCAAAAAAGATTGACAAAAACCATAAATTATTTGATAATATTCTTATTTCTAAGTACCTAAAGATAATACATTTCTACATAATTAGAAAATTAGAAGCCAATCGCAGTCTTACTTAAGCTTGATGTTCTTGGTCAACTCTCGTATTTGTATTTGCATCTTTCCCACTACTTCCTCTTTACTAAGTAGTTCAGCCGCCAGTTTCTTTTGCATTGCTACTTCGTTATCCGACTCCTGGAAAATTCTTATATTTAAGTCATTATTCAAACTTAAGCTCTTCCAACAGTAATTATCTTGAGGACGATGGAAAAAATACATCAGGAATATATGACTGGAATAACAAAAACGCGTAATATATTACAAAAATGTATTCTTTTGTAAAAAAGGCCATTTATTGAAATGACCGTATCATAATCACCGTAATCTTGCTCATGGTTTCCAAAAACCTGACTTTTTCTCGTTTGCAAGCGGCCATTTCGTCTTCCACCATTCGCAGAGTATCTTTAGTGGCTTGCAATTCAGCCCAAATATCCATTTCTCTCTCTGTAGGTAGATCTAAAACACAAAGTTCACATAACTAGTTAATGGGCCAAACTGTAATTAAATGAAGGAGAAATTAATTTACTACATCCCACTTGGGTTGGGTCTGCTGTTTTCGAGTTCAGCAATTTTAGCCCTCAGCTTTTCGACCGCATTCTGACTCTGAACCAACGTCGTCTGAACAGACTGTCTCTGTTCCATTTCTTTTTCGCTCATTAGTTTTTGATCTTCGAGAGCATGCTTCAGATCCTTAAGTTGACTTGTTAAATCTTGAATTGTGGATTTGTGCTGTCTAATCATATTTTCTATTTGGTCCTTCAAGTCTGAAACTCTGCAGTAACATTGATTAACAATATCACTTAGTAGGTAGGTAACTGGTATTTCTTGTGTATGGATGTTATAACTACTAAAACATTATAATACTTACTCGTTTTGTAAACTGTCACGTTGTTGCGCTATGTGACTACTAGCTACTTCACCAGTCTTCAACGATTCCTTTAGCTTTCTGGCGCGTGCCTCCAATTGCACTTCTTTCTGTCGGCTCTGTACAACGTTTTAGTGAAAGTTTAAAGTCTACGTTACCGAAAGATACTTTATAAAAAAAATATACACCTAAACTTTTGTTTTGTTTGTTAACCAAATAGTGCTTTGTTGCTTTCCTTTTTTTAAACTTACCTGGTCTTCTAAGGCCTTGACGGTGCCCGTGAGGCTTGCTATGCTGGCCTCAGCCTCCCGCAACTGCCGGTCCATCTTGGAAACACGCATACGCGCCTGTCGCAGCTGCGACTCTGTAGTTGACAGCTTGTCTTTGGTAGTCATTCGTGCTGCGCGTTCGTCGTCGAGCTCTCGGCGGGCCTCCTTAAATGTTTAGTTACCAGTGACACAGTTATAATTATAATAAATAAGCATAAGTATTTTTAGTTTATATTGAAATCAATGTGTTAGAAAGTTCATAGAGGTATCCACTTGGGTATATCTTTGTTAAAACTTATTATTTGTTCCGTCAGCGATATCCGGAATCCATGTTGAGTGTAGCCTTCTGTTTTTCGTTCGTTTCCGCCTAAGTTGACTCTCTCTTCCGCTAGGGGCGCCACGTGTTTCCTGTCTAAAGTTGTCCGTACTTCCGGCAAACTGACGCCATGTTGGCGCGCTTTTATTTCGTCATTATAGCGTCGTTTTTCGTTGCGTTCCGACGTCTAAGTAATATTACGGGAAAATCTGTGTTCGTAAAATTTTCCCTATTTTGAAATTCAATTAAATTTGCTATTTCTTATGCGATGGAAAATAACGAAAGTGGTGAAGTGCAACTGCAAAATAAAAGAAAATTAAGTGAAAACGTGGCGTCGTCAGAGGGGTCATCGAATTCTAACTGCAATGAGAGCGACGTGTCCGGTGAGTCGGGAGCGGAAAAGGAGCCTGGCCCGCCACCTAAACAGCGAGCACGACGTCATGTGAGTGATTTGAAATTGGAGTTTTTATCCCAACAAGTAAAGTTTTTTGACTTCTTTGATTACACAATCGCAAGTAAATGACTATAACAATTCTGGTAAAAGCGAGCCTCACTCGACAGTTATGTCACAAGTTAAGAATGCTGATTCTGTTAATGAACTAATTTTGCAACCACCGCCTGGCACGAGTTCGGAGAAGACTCAGCTTAATATTCCAGAATGCACAGTGGTAGTGAAAGATCCTTTATATCCAATTTCGAATGATAAACGATTAAAAACATTAGGAGAACTTCAACGTTTCAATAGTAGCGAATGGCATTCAGTCCGATTTGTTGAAGCGCAAAAGAAATATTTATCTACCCCTGGTTTTGTCGAGCTTACTATTAACGAGGAATTAAAGAGATTTGAGGCACGTAATAATGAAGATCATCGATTATACCTTTTAGAACGTTCTTTTGCCGCAATGACTAATGCAATGCTTTATCAAAAAGAAGAGTTGCGTAATAATTTGCAACAATTAATTAACTAGTCGGGGGAAAAGGATACCGAGTTAACACCTTCATCCTTTTCTACAAAAGTTGAACAGTTGTTTGATAAAAACTCTGCTTTTATGAAAGTCAGTAATGACATTTTGCAAATAGCGTGCGGCAGAAGAGCAGACTTTATTCATTTAAAAAAAATGGGCGAAAATTGCTGAATTCGATGCACTGTCACGCAGGAAGACGAGCCCATAATGGCGCTTGTTGCTGCAGGCGACGACAGCTGTGTTCCAGCGCTGGAGACAGCTAGAGAGGTAGATCTTTTTGCACCGACGGGAGACCCGAAATCGGGACTACATCCGCCAGAGATTCGCATCATGTTCTTAGAGGCTTGGCTGACACGAGGTGGGCAGATGAGTATCGAGATTGGACGGAGCAAGAAAAATCACTGTTTTTAACTAGCTGGAGATCAACGATTCGAACATATGTACCCGCATGGAATAAGTGGAAAAGGTGGTGTTTTTCTAATTCTTTAGACTTTAAAAGTCCTAAACCTTCGGAAGTCGCTAGATACTTGGCCCACCTACATATCCACATAGGTTTGGCTTACAGAACGATTTTAGTACACAAGTCAGTGATAGCTACTTTTGCAAAAAAATGAGTGAGCAAGATGTGTCTTCAAATTTTTTAGTAAAACAGATCTTACGAGCTATATCAGTTCAAAAAGTTAAGGCATCAAAACCACCTATTTGGGATCCAAGATCAGTTTTGGTATATTTAATTAGTCCTGACGAAAATAACTTCTACCAGGTTTCGCAACGCGTGGCGATTTTACTTATGCTTGCATCTAGCCGTCGAGTACATGACCTTACGCTGCTAAAGATCGGGCCAGATTATCTGATAGACCAAGGTAGTTCTATGGAAACGTGGCCTATTTTCGGCTCAAAAACGGATAACGCCGATCGCCGACAATCGGGCTGGAAAATCAGAGAACACCCGGACAAAAATCTGAATGCAGTGTATTGGATTCGTCGTTTAGTGCAAGTCTCACAACAACGTCGAAATGAAGGGAATGGGTCAGAGTTGTTCATTAGTACTAGAGGTCATTGTAAGCCTGCTACTAAGACAATTATAGGAGGGTGGATAAAGGTAGCGTCACCTGGGTCTGTGAGGTCTGCGGTCTCTTCGTTAAACTGGTAAGAAAACTTTTCTATAGACAAGATTTTAGCTACTGGAAATTGGAAACAAGAACATACATTTAAAAATTATTACTGCAGGCCAATTTTATGTAATTCAACAAGATCTGACAGCAATGTTTCTTTATAGCGATATTACAATTTTGATTTTCTTTATAACTTGATTACTGTAGGATTTGATTAGAAAATCGATAAATAAAGGTTTGCATATCGACGGTCATAAATTCAATTAGCGTAAGGGTAAGGTACAGGTTTTTTAGGAGGAGCAAAAAACAAAAAAAATAATTTAAAAACGATATAACTTTTTTATTTTAAAAGCTATGTAAAATATGTTTTTAACAAAAATACTTTAAATTTAGTCCACTTTAACTTAGAAATGCAAACAAAAACCAAAAAGGTCAAATTACAGAAATAGTGACCCTTACTCTTGCGTAAATTTGGAAATTTGTCCCTTACATCCACCAACAAATTTTCTCGGTTTGGTTGTAAAGGCCAATGTAATATTGTTAATTATAAAATTAAAGTAGTAAGTTACTTCTAATAATACAAAAAAAATGTAAATGATTGAATTAAATGAAAGTTATAATACTTCTTCTTATTTATATAACTAAAACAAGCTATAGCAACAGAAAAGTTATTAATTTTCAAATCATCATTTAAAAAATGCTTAAAAAAAATTTATTAGAGAGGTATACTTAGAGCTTTAATTAAATAATCAGTAAAACATTATTTTAGTAAACAATTTTATCCCAATTATGTTGAAAAAATTAAGATATAATGCAATTTTAACAAATTGGGGTAAATTAGCTACGTTAAGGTCGTCATCTAATTGGCAAAAAAGCCAGAACTAGGTTGATTTTTTAAAATTTTATTGTAAAATTGGCATGCTTAAAATCAGTTCATCCAAATCACTTTGATGAATAGCCGCCCACGTTATTTCTAACAAGTCAAGTTAGAAAGAATGTGGGCGGATATTCAGTTATTATGACATCCATGCTCGACAGAGCTCTTCTTTGGAACATGTCCCATGCATGCTCAATTGGGTTGAGGTCTGGTGATTGTGCAGGCCACGGCAAGACGTTGATATGAGAATCGGCAAAAGTGCGTGTTACGACTCTAGCCGTGTGTTTACGTGCATTGTTATGCATTAGTCGAAACGATTAACCCAATCGGCCTCGCAAGGGGATGATCACATCTGAAACAATCCTCTCTGCATAGATTTGAGCAATGACGTTGCCCCTGATTCAAATGAGATTGGTTCATCTGCCGATTAAAATACCGGCCCAACAATGATTGTTCCCCCTCCATATGGATGAACTTTCTGACAAAATCTCAAGCGTTCTAGTGCGTCTTGTATCCGTACTCATACCGAAACGTGATATCCGGACTCATACCGAAACGTGATTCATCAGAGAAGCAAACACAGCGCCAGTCTTCTTCCTCCCAATTTCGGTGTTGCGAGCCTATTCTAAACGGCCCTATTCTAATTCCGGGGTGCTATGGGTGGAACCTTCAGCGACCTTCAGGAACGCAGACGCGTAAACGATTCCGGATGATTTGGACGCTTATCAGCAAGCCTGAAACTCTGTGGACCCTTGTGGCCAACATCATAGCGGTCATGGTATCCTTCGAGCAGTGTTTTGGATGTACCGGTCTTGTCTTCGAGTGACGATACGAGAGCTTCTAAAGCAGGTTGTGAAAATAAGACGCGTATAGCGACGGCGGCCGTCGTATACACGCGTTTCGTTTTCATAACTGCAACAATATTGATAAACGAGTTCATGGTAATGCCCCAGAATAATTTACTAAACACGAAAATTAATGACAAAATATACGTGAAGTGTGCATTGTTAACAATATGAACACAATCAATAATTCTAAAAAAAATTTTTGAGATACCTACGAGTATTTTGATAGGTACCTACTACATGTAAAATAACTAAACATTCTAATGGTACCTAACCTAACATAAAATCAACAGTCACGAAAACTTACGCAATTCAGTGAATGTATAATATCATATAATTAAATCAAGTAACTTTGAACAATTATTGACACATATTAACTATAATAATCAAATCACTCACCCGTACAACATATTATTATTTTGAAACTGGGTTAACGAACTTAATTTCCTTTTTAATTGTCCATTGTCAACAACCCTTGGCAAAAAATTAGAAAAAAACAATTTTACTTTTCACAAATCACTTGCAATACAACTTTGTTGACAAGATTAAACAGGCCGAATAAAAAATGAATAAGACCGTCCAAACGAAGGAATAAAACTAACAATATCGATCATTCTCGTCGATTCCAGCAGTGTTGCCTTGTATTTTAAGAATAATAAAAATGAATAATGGTATTTAATGAAACTCGTTGCTAATATTTTAACTTTCCTATTATTTGGCAAAACTAGTAATGTCGCATGAAACATTAAGTACAAAGTTCTCGATCTTTACAGTGTAATGGACGAAAAAGTTTATTTTATGCCGCGTGAGGTTCTTCAGATTATGATGTAAAGAAACAAAATAAATCCATGAAGTGGCGTAACGTACATATAAATTTAACTTCCCGTGGTGTAAAGGACAAAAGGGAAACTTTATGGAACTTAAGCCCAATTTTGGTATTGTGTAATAAAAAGCTAAAATGGTGTAAAGTACACTTATTTTAATTTTGTATATTGTAAAGGACAGAAAGGAAACTTCAAGGTACTTAAGCCAAATTTTAAATTAGATTTAGTGCTTACATTAAAAATTCAATATAAATTTTGAATTAAGTGTACTTTATGACACAACGTTGAAGATTACCATCAAAATATTGTGTGGTGTAAGGGACTTTTTTAAAGAGATTGCTAAAAATTAAATATACAGAATGGTAGAGGAGAAAATGTTGAGTAATATGGTACAATATATATTTTTTTACCCTATGTCCCTTACGCCAATTGAGTATAAGACCGTCGATATGATAATATAATCTGTCATAACTTAAAATGACTTTTCCTTTTAACATATTTTACCAACACATTATAGCATCATAACATTATGTACCAGGAGAAATCAAACACATCACTGAACATGGATTCCGGATATCGATGACGGAACAAATAATAGAGAGTTTTAACTACCAATGAAACCTACCTATTATTTTTCCTGAGATATCCGGAATCCAAATAATTCCTACCTGGTACAGGACGTATAATGACGAAATAAAAGCGCGCCAACATGGCGTCAGTTTGCCGGAAGTACGGACAACTTTAGACAGGAAACAGGTGGCGCCCCTAGCGGAAGAGTCAACTTAGGCGGAAACGAACGAAAAACAGAAGGCTAAACTCAACATGGATTCCGGATATCTCAGGAAAAATAATAGGTAAGTTTTATTGGTAGTTAAAACTCTCTATTAATATAATTTTTATACAACAAAAGATTTTTTTTATACTAGAAGGAGGCAAACGAGCAGGCGGGTCACCTGATAGAGAGTAATCACCGCCACTCATAGACACCCGCAAAACCAGAGGAATCGCTGGCACGTTGCCGGCCTTTAAGGAAGGAATAGGTTTGAGGAAGGAATAGGAATTGTGAGAAGGGTGGGGGGGGGGGGGGATGGGCCTCCGGAACCCTCACTGGCCGGACGAAACACAACAGCACAAAGTGCCGTTATTTCACGCCGGATATTTGTGAGAGGGTGGTATTACGCCGGGCGAGCCGGCCCAATGCGTGCTGCAACTGCAACGCAGCGTGGCTCTACCACTCAGTCAGTGTCACTCATTTAGCACCACCCAGGGGTCACGTGTAGAGTATCAAGGGTAAACCTACGGACTAACTAACTTTTACCCTCAAGATTATTTATAGACTTATAAATAAGCAGGTAGGCGTAGCCACTCTGCGCATCGTATTATACTGAGGAAGCTAAGGTAACGCCAGCTGTAGAATGTAGTTTCTGCTTAAAAGGTTGAGTATATCATGGTTTTTCTTTTGCTAGCCAATACTGTCCCACTGCTGAAAAAAGACCTCTCCCAAGTCCCTCCATCTCTCTCCAACCTGAGCCACCTCATGCCAGTCAGTCTGGAATGAGACTCCTAACTCATAGGAAAACATGTCATATTCAGTAGAAAGCAGAAAGCTAAAATTCCCACCTCCAACATCCTGGCGATTTCGTTAGCACTCCGTACATGTCGCAGCTCGTCAATGGCCGCAGTGCGCACGTCCAGGTCTTGCCTGAGGAGCGCGATTTCCCGCACCAGCGTCTGTCCCACAGCCATCAGTGCGCCGCGCTCATGGCATGCTCGCCTGTGTGGAAATCGACGAATTCTTTTATGGCTGCCACGAGTGGAGTGTTACCTAGGTACTTAAGAGGAATATTACATCTCGACTGTGATTTTTGCCTAAAATGCGGCCAATTTTGGCGTTCTTGTTCTCAGAAACAATTAACTATTTTATCTTATTGAATAGTGTACTGTGTAATAGGCATAGTTCGAAGCGGCATCGCTTTTTGTAAATTTTGCTTAACTTTTCAACTGAACCAAAAATTGCAGAGAAAGATTTTCGTCTATTGCGCGAAGGCACTTTTTTGAGCTCCTATAGATTTAACAACCTACTGTTCTATCTCAACAAATGAAATAAAAAAAATAGAATAAAACCTCTTATATAGTTGTATAGTTCGTAGCGGCCTCGGAATTTTAAGATATCATTGATTTTATCGCTCCATCCATTGGGGTCGTAGGGCGGTTTGATGTGTGCTCAAGTGTGCGATGTTGAGCAAGCTGCGTCTGCCGTCAAGTCCTATACACACACGTCCACGTCGTCGGCCCTGGAAATGCTGCCGTCACTAAGCAAGCATCGCACACCTACCATCTACCTTGCGACGTGCAGTAGCCGAGTGTGTGGGGCTAACCCGCCAGTGATATCCCGCCCGGTGGGCCATTCCCTTATCCTCAATCCCATAATCCTATCCATAGCAACTCCCCTCCTTACCACTTTCCTTCCCCTTTTCCTAATCCTATCCCATCCCATCCTTGGAGGGATGACAACCTAGACCCCAACATTGTCACTCTTCGTTTCTACACAAAAATGGCACATTTTCAGAAACGAATTTACCCCAGGAGGGTACCGGCAAGGCCGGAGAACCCCTCCCTTGGCCTTCGGGCTCAGACTACCCCTTGTATCTGGTGGAGGCAAAAAAATTTGCCATTTTTTGAGGCTGCCTTAGGCAGCAACCTTTCCGTCCCGCAAGGGACCCATGCGCGCAACACTTCTTCGGGAGTAGGCGGGTTTAAGGCGGGCCCTACCGCGAGACACAGTGGGGATGGACACTTTCGGGGACCAACCCCACTAGCTGGACGTGGTAGGAACCGTGGGGGCTTCAGGGCTTCAGGTGCACCGGCACGGCATCCGCCGCAGACGGGATCCGCGCGGGGGCCCGGGGGGAGTGGGAACCTTAGGGGCCCCAACCCGCTGGGAACCATGAGCGGGAACCAAGCGGTCGGAGGTCTGCTGCTTGGTAAGGGGAGGGCGTCAGCACCTGCCGAGCAATCCCATGTGGAGGACCTTGGAATGGTGGGGCAACGGGAATTGGGTCCTGATGGGATCCGTCCTGTTAACACCGCCGGACCATCGAGGCAGAAGGAACTGGGTCCTCTTGGGATCCGACCTGACGCTCCCAGGTCTGATACAGGGGTGGGCTCGGGCAAGAAGCCGTGGCATAGGTCGGGCAACCGCAAGCGTCAGGCCAAGCTGCTTAGGCAGCGGGCCGAGGGAGAGATGACGGCTGACGCGGTGGAGCGCTCGAAAAGGCTGAGGGAGGTCAGCAATGAGAGTCAGGAGGCGCTTGATGCCAAACGCGTTAAGACTCACGGGTCTTACGCGGGGCAGTAAGTGCCTATAAGATGGCCATCATTGCTGACGATTACCCAGCGACTACGCTGGGAGAGGGCCACTACGTGGCGATCCAAGGAACTATTTGGGACCTGCTGGAGGCCGCGCCTGACCCTCTGCCAGTGGTAAACATCGGAGGCATTTAGTCGAGGGCTATACTCTTCACGTGTGAGGGGAGTAGCTCGGCGAACTGGCTCTGAGCGCAGGACGGCTTTGTCGTGGAGGGCGTCGTGGTCAGGGTGGTTGATGCGAAAAACCTTCCGAAGCCAGTTAAAATGGCTTGGAAATCCAGAAACATCTGCCGCCTTGAGGTAGGTAGAGTTTTGAGGATGTTGCAGAGGTACCATCCTGCCTTGCGGACCTCGAGCTGGAAGATCGTCGACACTAAGGTACAGGGTCTAACAGTTCGTAGGATCGTGTTGATGGATGGTGCCTCTGCAGCATTCATCAATATTAAAAGTCTCTACCTTTCGTCCATTCCTCTTCCCCACTGACATTCTTTATAAATCCTGTAAAGTATTAACGGTTAGACAGTTATTTATATTATACACAGTCATCAAACAACACGTCGCACTTCCATACAGCACTGAAACTATTAACAGTTATTGTTTGCCCTCAAAACGCGGGAACAAAACATGCCTTCTCTTCTAGATTTTACTTGTTCTTAGGTCCACTTCTTTATAATAGGTTAAACGCTAATTTAGGCATATATCATCACTGCTACAGTAAATCAAAGAATATACTCAAAGAAGTCCTTCTCAGTATGTCCTACGAGGATACAGAAAAATTATTAGTTGTCTTAAAATGAATGTTGCTCTTTATACCTAGTAGTTTGGAATGAATATTGTTTAAATTTTTATACATTAAGTAGTTAAGTTTATAAATGGAATGTTGTTTCGCTATTTATTTATTTAGCATAGAATAAAAAAGTTATTTGCATTATTATTTAAGAATTTAGTAAGGTTCCTAGTTAGAAATAAATAATGTTTAATTTGTACATTAGGAAGATAAGTTTTTAATGAATATAGTTCTGATTTTTTATTTTTATTATTATTTAGTCTCTATGAATATAAATGTATTTTGCATTGCTAATTTAAGTATTTAGTAAGTCCTTTATTTCTGCCTGGAAAACAGGATAAACCTAGTTCAGGCAGTTGTGTATTATTGTCACTAATAGTATGTTTAGTATTCTGGATATGTTGTAAAATAAGTTATTCAATAAAGATTTTATTTATTTATTATTTATCAAAGCGGAGGGCTACTGCCTTAATACGGGCATCGACAAGAGCTTCTTTAAGCTTCTGGAGGAGAGGCCTACGGACGAGCTTGTCGATGCCCAAGGCGGTAGCGGTGGTGTAAGCGTGGCGGAGGTGACTCTGGGTGAGTGCTCCCAAAGCGCTCCAGTGGCGGTGGGGCAGCCGGAACTTGGCGCACCTATCGCGGTAGCCGAGGATGTTACAGAGGAGACCACACCAATGGAGTGTGGTGGGATCTCCTCGCCAAGATCCGAAGATGTCATGGGGGAGCTCGCCCTGGACGAGCTGCTTCTGGGGGGTCCGTCTCCGTTGGCCGTGCACACGGCTTCGGACGGCGAACTCACGGAAGACGGGCGATAACCTTAACAGAGGTAAGGTGCGTTCAGATCAACCTTCATCATTGTAAGGCTGCAACTGCCCTTCTGGCACGCCAGCTAAAAAGGAATCAATTCGACATTGCCTTAATCCAGGAACCTTACCTTTACAGGGGCCAGATTAAAGGTTTAGGTGGAACCCCTGGTATAATATACTACAATTGTTCTACTAATGACATGAGGACTTGCGTTTATGTCAGAAACGACCTACATGCAATGCCTCTAATGAAGTTCTGTTGCAGGGATCTGACCGCTGTTAAGGTCCTTACGGGGGAAGGGGGTGCTAGGCGGACGGTAATTTTATCGTCAGCTTACCTCCCTTTCGAGAGGCGGATCCAGTGTCAAAGGAGATACGGGGACTGGTAACCTGCGCTGGCCGAGAAAACCAAGATATCATCATCGGCTGCGATGCCAACGCGCATCATGTGATCTGGGGCAGCTCAGACACCAATGAGAGAAGGGGGAGACTGCTGAAGTATCTGGTAAGTTCACCCATGCAAATACTTAACAAAGGAAATAAGGCTACCTTTTTCAATGCCTGGAGGGCACAGGTGAATGATATAACTATTGCTAGTAACAGAGCGGTAAGTAACATCACAAACTGGCATGTATCGGACGAAGTATCCCTCTCCGATCACAACTACATATGCTTTAGGTACAGACTAGGTAAGACCATAGGAACTGTGCGAAGGAAGAACCCAAGAAACACCAACTGAGAGGGCTTCAGGAAGGATCTCAGGCGGGAACTAGATGGTCCATGCTGTAAACTTAACTCAGTTGTGGACATAGAGTTTGAAGCTGACAGACTCACAGAAGCACTGATGACGGCCTGGCAGAACAACTGCCCAGAAACAAAATCAGTGGCGGGGAGACAGCCGTGGTGGACTCCAGAGGTGGCTCAGATTAGAAAAGAGACACGTACACGACAGGCGTTCAATGAAGCGAAGGCGAAGAAGGACTTTAGCGATTACAATAAGGCTACAACTCGCTACAGCAAAATGTCTAAATTGTAAATCACCAGTTCCTCCCCAACTAACAAAAATTATTCTTATAATGGCTTACATTGCCAAAATTAATAGCTTTGTAATAGCCGTATTATCTCTTATAAACCTGCGTTTGGGCACAAATTATAAGGACAATAACTTTATACCCGCCTTATAGTGGATTTATTGTTAGTTAGTGGATTTACTTTTTCTTCTTATACGTGTTTTATTATGGCCAGCAACAAGGGAGTAAAATTTATACCAGCAAAGCCTTTGCTGGTATAAATTTTACTCCCTTGTTTTACTGATTTAATTTTACTTCCTATTTTATAAAGCTGTTTGCCCATGTATGATTCTGTAATAAGTATTATGGATTTACATTTTCGTAAAAGTTTGGAAAAAATTAAAGTGACAGCGTCAACCCTTAAAATGACAAGAACAGTAAGTTTATAATTTATTTTACGTTGTTACTGACTATGTGCCTTGTATATAGTAAAAATGGTGTGGGAATTCAAATGCATGGCAAAATGTGGTACGTAGTGTGTTATATTATCAACGCGCCCTGGAATTTAGGCTGTTTTGTGATACAAAAATGGTTAATTATTTATTCATGTTTTTAATAAGGCTATTATAAGGGGAAAAGGAATCGCACATCGTTTATAAGGAAACTTAAGCTTATGCTATTGCCATTTTGTATTTATTTAGGGTTCTTTTCTCACCAGTAAAATCCCGTACCCACATTTATTTTATTGTCCAGATTTTTATTTTTTTTATTTTACTTTACTGTTTTGTTCATATTTAAATCCTTATTTCTTTTTCAGGATAATAATATTTTACGGCTTATAAAGCCGAAGTAATAGAAGTGTAATGTGTCGTAACCTATTGAAACAAGAAATTAAGAAAACGCAGTAATAATAGTAATAGACTTCCCTCAGTCTTTTAAGTAGGTAATTCAGCAGCCAGGCAGCTATCAATACGCGCCTAGTCGTCTAATTACGTGCTGTAATATTTGAAAATAAATTGCTAAAAGTTAAATGAAGGAAATATTTATTTTTACTGCCCAGTATTTTATATCCTTACACCAAAATTTTAATAGATTTATATGGTTTGCTTTCATTCTTATAAAGACTATATAAAATGCTTTTACTCTTTTGTCTTATAGACATCTTATAAAAAGTTCCTATAAATTAAAAAGCAATATAGTTACTCTGTGCATTGCTTTTACAAGAATAATTGGCCCTATTACAAACCTTTACAAAGCTTTTGAATATTATATGGCTAAAAAGCCATATAGCTAGCTCCTATAAGAATACCGCATTTTGAACCCTTATTTTGGCTATATTATTTGGATTTATTACCGTTTACCCAACTAAATTACAAGAATAATGGTAGTATTAGCTAAATCTTCTTATAATATACCATTATAATGTTCACTGACATATTGATTGCTATTTTAAAACAATTATGAGAGTATTGACCTTATATTTTAATTTTTTAAGGGTATATTGTTAACTTCGTACACGTCGCAAATCGTCTTAGTAGCAAAATGTCTAAATTACCAGTTTCTCACTTCGTACACATCGCCGCAAATCGTCGTAGTCGCAAAATGTCTGAATTTAAAAAAAAGTATGGATTAGGTCGGGTCGGGCGTGGATGGTTCTCATAATATTACATTAGCAAAATATTATTTTCGCAAATAATTACATTCGCATATGACTAAATTCTCAAAATATTAGAAGTGCTATCAAACACAGTGAAAAATAAAATTTAATTTACTTTAATAAAAAGCAAACACAATTATTATTTTACTTATTAATAATTTATGGCATGTGATTTAACGAAACTAATTTATTTAAGCATTCTACTAATGTGATTTTGTTTAATAAACAGTCTGTTATTGAGCAATAACTTTTTTTTATCTTTGTCAATATATTTTAAAAATCTTTTTTATCAGGGCAGTGAAAAGCACTTCCTAAAAACCTTTTATTTTGAATTTGAGCTTCTGATTTTAATGACGCTAAAAACTGGAAAATGGTTGGTTTAGATGGAATTCGGGAATTTATTCTTGTGCCATCCTTCAACTGCGTTCGTAGTGCGGTTCTTTTCACCATAACAGCTAAATATATCTTGAGTAATAGTTTGTATCCACTGGTTGTTAAAATAGTTCAGAAATTTCTGTGAAGCTTCCATCTCTGGTGCCATTTCATGCATAGCAAGATAATGCTTCTGGAATTAGAATAGGAGTTATTTTTTTTCTACTACAGGGAATGCTACTGGGCGATAGCAAAATTATAAGTTATATTTATTTTATTTATTTATATTTTATTTATTTCGAAAAACAGCTTGGTATTACCAAAAACTGACTAATTATGTAACCAACTGCATTATTTCCAGAGTTATAATTATTATTTCGTGTAAATCAGAAACCACTTTGTCCGTGATTGTGCGTTATGTAATATTTTGAGAATATAATCATTTGCGAATGTAATTATTTGCGAATATAATATATTTTGCTTATGTAATATTATGAGAATTACCCAAAACCACCCAATTTTTTTAAATTATATTTGACTAGTATTTTGACTTTTTACAGTAAAATTATGAAACCTCTTTTAAACAAGCTTTTTATTTAAATGCGCTAAAAAGAAAAAAAATAAGCTTTTACTATCAACTTATGTCGTCGTTACACAATTTACATGATATAAATGGTTGTCGCGCGATTTACTTGTGTAAATAAAAAGTAAATTAAATAACTTGATCTGATTGATTAAAATTTTCAATCTAAGTAGGTATAGTTAAATACGAGTACTCGACAACCTTTTAAATCATATAAATTGTGTAACGACGTTTTATGTTTATAGTAAAAGTTTATTTTTTTCTTTTTAGCGTATATAAATAAAACCTTCTTTATAAGAGGTTTCATAATTTTAATGGAGAAAGTCGAAATATGAGTCAAATATAATTCATAAAATTAGGTTTTGGGTAATCCACGCCCGACCCAAGCCGATCCATACTTATTTTAAAATTTAGACATTTTGCGACTAAGACGATTTGCGATGTGTACGAAGTGAGAAACTGGTAATTTAGACATTTTGCAATGTGTACGAAGTGAGAAACTGGTAATTTAGACATTTTGCGACTAAGACGATTTGCGATGTGTACGAAGTGAGAAACTGGTAATTTAGCTAATCTGACGAATTGCGATTTAGGGAATCCGCGCCCGACCCAACTAAACATTGAATAATGTTCCGTAACATTTAAAAAAATTACAGCAGCTTATATGCTGTGACAGGGCCCACTAACTTAACACACTTAGCTTTATTTTATAATACTGTTTTTAGTTTTTTTTTGTCCAGGGTGTGTCATATTTTCATTTATCTTTCACTTTGTATTATTGTGTATAGGTTAGTAAGGTAAACGCAGGTATTACCTAAATAAAATCAAGGCCTTAACATCAAGGTTTAAACTTTCGAAATAAGAATTTCCGATCGTAAAAACAGTCACAAGTATATATTTCCTGTTACTTTGAGATCTAGACTTTGGGAATCTAATGATAAAAGATAGGTTTTAAGTAAATATGTAAAGAAAAAAATTATTAAATATAAAACGCCAGATGAAGCTATTACACAGGTATGCTAAAGTGATTGCAGCTAATACCACGAATCGTGATTCTATTACCGAGGGTAGAAAAATAATGGGCAGTTTGGTGCCGTACAAATCTTTATTATAACAAATTGTTGGCTAAACTACGTGTGAGGGAAAACATCGTGAGGAAACCTGCACACTAAGGCGACTGAATGTGTAACCATGATCCAAGCTGGTTAGTTTTCCCTGTTAACAGGGTCACGGAGATCAGACGGCAGTTGCTCCACTGTAATTACTTGATCTCCCCAATCCTGGATTATGGTCCAAAGTAAAGGAGGTAGAGTTGGCGGTAAATCAAGCTGCTTACCATTTATTCTAATCTATGGGAATAAGAAATCAAAAATAAAGTTCTTTTATTTTAAAAGAAAAGAGGTAGCCTTGAATTTTTGCCTACGTAAAAATAGAATCCTCAGTTAGAAAAGTAGGTAGGTATAGGTAAAAATAGGGTTGTGAATTACATATAGGTATTGTTTCTAGAGAACCATAAACTGAAAAATAAATGCTATTATCAGTCGCAATTACATTTCTATGGTGAAGTTAATACCGAAAAATAACACTCGGTAATAGCTTCTTATACAAGTTATTACCGAGTAATGGCTTGTTTTCACCATCGGTGATAGCTTCATTCGCGGTAGTGTAAATAATCCAATTCCGAGGAGGAAAAATGGTTAATTTTAAACAAAACAAAAGTTTAATCGATAGCCAATGAAGTTACCTAAAGGTATACATGATATTTGAATAAAAACTGCGGTTTAAAATACAGACTAAGGTAAGGTTTCATGTCGTGTTCAATTTAGTGCTCTCATACAAAGTTAATTTTTATGAATTGGACAAAAAAATAAGAGTTCTGGTACAATTTTCATACCGCGGAAGTAGTTTTTTACGATAAATACATAATTACCTAAACAAATTACAAAATCATTTGGATTACTGCTTTATACAATTTTCTTAAAAATTTAATAAAACTATTGGTACTTATTTATGCTCATACCGAGTATACCGCGGTCAATACATTCAAGAAGAAATTTGTGAAGCTATCACCGCGGTATTTTATTTTTATTTACTGTCGAAATACTGTACAAATAAAACGAAAATTAGATAGTTACAATCATAGCTGAAACTATAATACACCTTGTGACCTACATCGAATCTGTTTAAATGGTTTCTTTACGACACATTAACCTTAGTAAAATATTGAGTGTACTTACATTTGGCGACTCGCGTTTATATGGAGGTCGTGCACCGGCGCCGGTTTGAAGCAAACTAATCATTGTAATGTTTGTCTGCATTGTTATGCACAGTCCACCACGGATCCGTCCAAACGAATATAAATTGATCTTTCATAAAAGTTTAACTTTTTAAGTAAAATATGCCTGTAATTGCTTAAAACTACAATTAAATTACAAACCTCGGTGTTACCTGCAGATTTTTGACTACTGCAGTAATACCTGCGTTTACCTTATGAGGTGGTATAAGTGCGTTTGTTAATGTATTTTTTTTCTATCTTTCTTTCAAAATGTGTCATCCAGCAAAGACTCGCCTTGACATCTGCGAGACGGTGTTGACAGCTGCGTGCGCGCATTGCTTCAGCTCGCGCAGCGCCTCGCACAGCTGCAACCCCTGCGCGTTGTAGCGGGCGATGCGCTCCAGCGTCTCGCTGCCATTCTCCTGCTAACATAATATAGATTCACAACTATTATCCCCAAAAGGTTAGACAGAGACTAGGCAATGAGGACCGCAAAAGCTCCACTACTGCCATAGTCCGCGTTTCACCAAATTACAACTGTAGGTAGTAATGAGTCCATCGCAGCTCTATGCTGTAGGATGAATGTGCAGTCTTTAGTGCGTTAGTCGCCTTTTACAACACCCTATGAAGAGGGTGGTAGTATCTTTGAGCTGCTACATAAGACGGCTCAATCTTATCTCTCATCACTTTTATGGAAAGATTACGTCGAGAAGTTAAGATTGAGATAAACCAATATTACCTACGTTATTGACTTCGATTGAGATTACCAGACGGAAACCGATTATTTGAATCTGCTCAAAAAGGGAAGAGTGGTATTGATTTATATAGGATCAATACGGACGCGGATTAAGTCTGATATTCCCAAGTTTTTTGATATTCGCCAGATCTATCTTTGGTTTAAACTTTGAAACTGCTCAAAGAGGGAAGAGTGGTATTGATTTATATAGGATCAATACAGACGCGGATTTTGTCTGATATTCCCAAGTTTTTGATATTGACCAGGTCTAACTTTGGTTAAACTTTAAAGTCATCGGGGAAACATCATTTTATAAAGTGTTCGATATGACAAAAGTTAGACCTATGGACTGGCAAAACCTAGGCATGGTTTCGAAAACCATCACTAACACATCCTCGTTGCGCCGCTACACTAATAATAACCACTAGCTACTACTACTATTTTACACACATCCATCCTCAAAGTAAGATATTTTATAAACTTTGCTTACAGTCTTGTCAACGAGTTCTTTGACCCAGTCTATGATTTCCTGTCGCGTGCTAAACGCCTGCAGGCAGAGGTCCGCAAAACGATCGGGGACGATGGCCACTTTTGCATCCACTTCAGCCAAGGCATGTTCATCTAAATAAAACTTGTTTCAGTATTAAATTTATTGTTTGACGACCTCCTTGGTCGAGTGGTTTGTACACCGGTTTTCATGGTGTCGCCATCTCTGAGGTCCCGGGTTCGATCCCCGCCCAACTAACAATATTCGGGACGACGTTTTCGTCACAACTTAAGGTCAGACTGTTTTGGTTATATAGCTGTCGTACTAACGTATATATGACGCGAAATAGGCGGAAATAATAAAACTTTTATTCGTATAGCGATCGTGTCAAGGTCATATTAGTGGCTACTAGGAAGGCAACAGTCATATTAATATCAGATATACGATAAATATTCGTATAGCAGTCGTGAAAGTGATTAATATTATAACCATCTTGTCGTGTAGTGATCCAATAGACGTCGTATAACTTAATAAATATTGGGAATTAGCATAGCTTTTACCCGGATGCTTGTTATTACAGCGCAGTTCAGTGGGAGTGAGACAACAAAAACAACAACAACAACTGTTTACAAATTGTCACCATCTTATGTCTACCATATTTATTACTAAATGTTATTGACTATATTGTAGTTGGTGTTAGTAGGTAACAATATCTACTTTTCTAAGGGAAATTAAATTTCATGACGATTGTATATACAATTTTTCACAAATTTTTAATGCTCCCTTCGAATTATTGCAAAATAATAATAATTAATCCCATTTTATTTAAGATTTCTTGTACTTTTACAATTATACGACTTTAGGTAGTGATGATACCTATTATATGATGTCTTAGGACTATAAGTCATATACTACGATTTTAATTCTTTTGTCGTCCGCCATTTTTAGGGTACCGTAAATAAGTGAAAAACCGTGGGATAAACATTTTATTGAAATCACAATATAGTGATAATTGCAGATGTTGTAAAATTCTCATTTTCATTACTGTTTTCATCACCTTCGAATTGGCCTTTAAACGAATGTTCATCATTTTCATCATCATTTTGCAAATCTGCGATGATTATTTGTGGATTACTTTTTGAACTTACTAAATTTTAAGAGATAAAAAGATATGATAATTGACAAGTGTTAGATATTATTACGATAAGCTACCTATTTAATATTAAGTTCATTTTGTATATGTACATATGCATCCTTTTTCACAAATACTATTTCTTACTACGGAACCATCTTTTGATTCTTTGACACTATCATAGCTATCATATAAAAAGCTTGTATAGTCGAACTCACAACAACGGAAAATATACAAGTTCAGTTCGTAAAAGAGTACCACGTGGAATCATTAAATAATCAAAATGTTTATATAAGTAACTTATATAATCATTTTAAACCCATAAGTTATATAAGACATATAAATCTGAATATTAGGCTTTTAAACATTATATAAAAGTCGTGTGAAGATAGTCAAAAATTCCTATAAGAGACGTGTATAGCTGTACGTTTTATAAGAGTTAAATTTATGGACTTTATATGATTGTTATGTAGAAATCTTATTACTGACAAAAAATACTTTTATACTACATCAAGAAGGCGTAAAGTGGTCGTAAACGAGACTAATAAACAAGTGAATGTATTTTAAAGGACACAGCTACGATCTTTATAAGATGGTCATGTAATTTGGTTGTGTAAACGTTTACAGGACTCAATTAAATGACTACAATATTATACGACTAATCGTTCGTATTATATATTGTAACACGATTATGGGAATTTGAGACCTGATGACCTCTATATGACCAAATGTTATATTATATGACAACTTTGCTAGTTGGGCGGTCGGGTCAATTTAGAAATTATTGTTTTTCTACATTGTCTCGGGTCTGGGTGTTTTCTATGTATAATAAGTATGTATTTAAGTATTTTAAGTATGTTTATCCGTTGTCTAGTAACCATTTAACGAGTTTCTTTGAAGCTTCTCTTGGGCTAGATAATTGGTGTGATCGTAGGAAATATTTATTTATTTATTATTTATTTATTGTGCTTAAACGTATGCACGGACTCGCAAAACAAAGGTCGTAAATACCCTATTTTTACAATTTTAAGGCTCTAGGATCTAAGTGACAGTAGGTAAGTTTAGTGCTTACCAAAAAAACCTTCCGGGCCACTATCTTGAATTCTTGAATCGTCGAGTTCGCTAAAACTTAAATTTTCATAAATACAACATTTGTAAAATTTACTTTTGGCGAAGGCAACATAATAGGAATTCAACATTTTGATCAGCAATATTAAATTTTTCACGAACTCAACATTTTTACACATTCAACTTTTAGAGAACACAACATTTTATTTTATGACTCAAATTGTGGCCCGGAAGGCATCAAAGCATTTACACATTTTAGATTTCAATTTCCAAATTATTTTAATTTCTCGTTGTAAAAAGTAATTACTGACCAAGCGGTCATTGACTAATATAATGTTGTAGTAGCATGCTGCTGGGTAGGTGTAAAATAGGTGTAAAATTACCCAACGGCTCAATGTTGTTGATGATGTCAGCGGCCCCCGGGGCGACGGTGGCTGCAGCTTCTCGGCACAGCTGCGCCACCTCGTCAGAGGTCCAGTCCGTCACGTTGAACACCACCAGCTCCTGCGGCGGTAACCCTTCGCCGCTGCCCGACAGACCCTCCTGAGCCATGCGATCGCGAAGTCCGCGGAGGCTTTCGAATATTTCAAGCACGGCTTGCTGTGTCGAACGAAATGCAATGAATAATCACACAACAAACTATGGAGGGTTAGGATTTTGACACCGGCGCTTTCACAGTGAAACCACAGGTGAAACTATTAACGGTGCCGTGACTATTTGGACACTTATGATTCGCGAATGGTATGTAAAAAAACAAATTATACGTAATTCAGAAATTATCCACTTCATAGTTTATTTTTCTTTTTTTAATTTCAAAATGATTAAAGATGATAATTAAAGAAAATGTTCTAATATGGCAAATGGTACATAAATTGCGTTTCGTCGCATTTCGTCCACTTCGCTATTGATCCACTTCGTCCATATCGTGAAAGTTCATATTCGTAAATAGTCCACTACGCAAATCTTCCACTTAGCAAAGCGTCCAGTTCGCAAAACGTTCACTTCGCAAAACGTCCAATTTGCGAATCGTCATTTTCGCATTTGGTCAACTTTTGATGAGAGTAACGTATAAGTATAGGTACTTAATTAAATAAGTGTGTTTAACGCCACATCTCAGCAACATGCGTCATGTTATCAATATTTTTTCGAAGATTTTGCTTTTTTTATATAAGAATATAATTTTGCATTAGGTCAGGTTTCCCTACTGTTCAATAAATATCATACAATATAAAACCCTATTTTATTTAAAAAGCCTTATTTTAGCTATTGGTTAAACGCATAAAAGCAACAAACGAAGAGGATATTTTAGGTAGACCAAATGCAAAAACGACTTAGTGCAAAGTGGAGCAAATGCGAAGTGGACTAAATGCGCATTGAACCAAATGCGAAGTGGACCAAATGCGAAGGGGACCAAATCCGATGTGAACGTGTTTTTGGCGAGTGGACCAAATGCGAAGTGAACGAAATGCGACGAAACGCCATGGCTGCCTGTTGTCGAATTACCACACCAGCTCCGCTTTCATAACCTAATTGATAAAAAAATACCTGTTTCAAATCGAGCTCCTTCTTCATATGATGGAATTCCCTCTGCTTCATAGAGTAAACCGCCTCGATATCGTCATCGTCTTTAATGGGTGACCTGGGCGGGCTCGGTGATGAGTTGGCGTTCTGGTAGGGGGTATTGGGCCGGCTAGCGGGCACGCCGGGGTGGGGATGTATAGGCGTGGTGGGTCTGCTCAGTGGGTGGGGGGTTTGAGGCCGGCTCGACTGCAAGCTCTTTGGTGTTAGGGGGCGGCTGCTGACCCCTGGAGTATGCGGTCGACTGCGAGGCAGCTGGTCTATAAAGCACTTTATAATATAACACAACTCTATGTAACACTTACTTGCTTTAGACAAGTGGTTTACGCTTGTACAATAAAAATGATAAATATATGGGATCGGATAAAGAGCTAATTTATGTAACATACTTAATTCCTTACTTAATTAATCTTTATTCAATTATTTGTGCCAAATGTCTGTAAACTTGTCTGTTTATTAATATTAACTTACCAGGTATTCGACCAGTACTTTCGTTTGTAATGGGATTATCTTCTATAAGTTTGTCATCTAAAAGAAGAAATTAAGATAGTCATGAATTTTCACATTAGCTTCTTATAATAGGCAGAAAAAGTAACAGTTTGTCCTTAATACTAACCGAAATTATCTGTTTCATTGATTTCCTCAATAGAAGAAGCAGCACTTTCATGGTTGTTTACAATTTTCTCGTTAGACGTCATTTCATCAATAATAACGACAGATAGATTATCTACCAGGTATGTATCGATTTCTTGCCTTGCTGATGATATCTATAAAATAATGAAACAGTATGAAAAAATAAGAAAATATACATACCTACGATTTGCTATGGGAATTTCGCGAACGCATTTTTTAGTTGCAGTGAATTTTAGAATCCCATTTTTTAGCGAATCAATATTTCATGTTGGATATGTTTTGCGAAAGCCTATTTAGTTGCAGCGGATTTCAGGATCGCATTATTTAAGCGTAAAAAAATTCAAACATGCAGCATGTATCGGCGGGCGCAGGGGGGCTGGCCCCCTGCTTGGGGGGGTAGGGGGGCCTGAGGCCCCCCGCTATAAAGGAAAGTTAAGTATGCAAAACTATAGTTCTGTCAGTTAGTATAGGTTAGACTTTTGACAAATGACGAAAGGGGAACTTTTGATAAAGAACGCAGGCCCCCCGACCCCCTTTCCTTAATCACAAATATATAATGTATAAAAAAGAAGCTTTCGCTAAAAATGCTACCTACTCTGAAATTTGCTGCAACTAAAAAAGGAGATCGCGAAATTAATCTAATAATAAATCTAAAAGAACATAAATAAAGCTTTCGCTAAAAAATGCTACTCTAAAATTAACTGCAACTAAAAAAGGAGATCGCGAAATTCATCTAATAATAAATCATAGGAACATAAATAAAGCTTTCTCTAAAAAATGCGACCCTAAAATTAGCTGCTACTGAGTAATGCGTTCGCGAAATTCATCTAACAAATCATACCTACATATAGTGCGACATAAAAGAGTAGAAATTAAATAATCCAGAACTAAATTCACTCATTTTTTGGCAACATTGATTATCTGTCATTAATCAAGTGGTTGTTCAACTCTGTCCGTGGTTACGATATAAATTGTTGTTTTAGTGATATTTCTACATTCCTGGATTTAAAACACTGATAACATGATTATGACCATCCGTGGCAGTTCTCGTAACATAATGTATAAGGTTTTTTTTGCGAAGTTTGGCAGAATTTCAATACGGAACTTTGTTACGTAATCTGGAGGATATTTACCAATATTTACCAACGTACAGCAGATTATACTGGTAAGTAAGTTATAAAAGATGTTGAAAGTATAATTATTTAAAATATGCCTATGCGCAATCGGCTAAATTCAGTGAAAAAATCAGTATTTTTAAAAGTTTTGGGGTTATGATATTAAACAAAAATGTTGGTTATTATAGTTCGACTCGAGAATCTTGAACTTTTGAATTTATTGGGACATTTTATCAAGTGTTAAGGGGTAGAATGTGGTAAGTATAGTAAATTATGTGGGTTGGCTTTTGAATCGAGTCGCCTGAATTTGAAGAAACTAACACTGTGGGGGGGGGGTCTTAGGGGTTCTTAAATAAAGGTTTATTAACATTTTAGCTGCCGATGTTGCGTTAAAATATTTAAAAAACCACTTGAAAGTTTTGCAAAAATCGGCTATAATCACGAAAAATTACACGTTTTTAGGTAATACAATACCATAATAACAGAACCGAAGCGTGGGGACGGGGGGGGGGGGGCGCAGCCCCCCTACGAGGGGGCTCGGGGTGCCCCCCGCCATGAAAAAAATATAAAGAGTTAATTAGGTTAGGTTAGTAAGTATGTTGACCAAAACGCGCGAGCCGAGCGAGCGAAGCGAGCGTGCCGCGGGAGTGGCCGGCGAAGCGCCAGAAATGAGGTTTTTGTAAATTTCCATATTTTTAAAAAAGAAACATAACTTAAAAATTACTTGTCGGCGGCAGGAGGGGTAAATGGGGGGGTACTCCTCCCCCACTCCTTACCTTCACCCCCCCCACCCCACCCCGATTCAGGCGACTCGATTCAAAAGTTTTACCAATTATGTTTATAACTCAGTCCATAGGACTGAACAATTTTGGTTTTGTTATTTTTTATGCATATATGTTTTTATTGTTCTACGTGTGTCTGAAAGTACTGTGCGGAGAATAGCTAAACAAGGCTCCGAAAATGGAGGAAAATTTTCGACTCCCGCTAAACACAGAAAGGGTCGACTTGCAAAGGAACTCGATGACTTTGATATGTGTGCAATCCGTCAGAAAATGATTTTTTTAAAACTGTAAAAAAAGAAGTACCAACAATATGCAAATTAATAGCTCAATTAAGGCAACTTATTTGCTATGATGGAAGCCGCGAGCATTTGCGAAACTTGAAGAGTATCTGGACTTTAATTTATAATTTTTGTATCTAAATAAAAATAAGTTATATGTACAATGGCTGTTTTCATTAAGTACTACATACAAACTACTCAAATTAATTATTTTAACGACCTCCTTATCTGAGAGGCGAGCACCCCGGACTTGGCGTCGCCATCTCTGAGGTCCCGGGTTCGATTCCCGGTTGGGTTAATGTAGAAAACCAACTTTTTATATTGTCTCGGATCTGGGTGTTGTGGTACCGTCGTTGTTTCTGATTTCTATAACATAAGTGCCTTAGCTACTTCCTTTATATCAGAGCAATGTGTAAAGTGATGTTTTCCAATTATATAAAAATATTAAATAAAAACAAGTATCAAGACCAATTTGATCGACCTATCAGGGTTGCTATGTTAACGACAACAGCGCCCTCATTTAATTTCTACTCTTTTATGTCGCACTGTATATATGTTTTTTTATAATTAGGATACTCTAGCAAATAAAAATTCAACTAAATATAAAAACTGCATCTGCATGCATGAATTTTTAGTCTAATTATATTATCATAGTAAATGCAAAAAAAACAAATAAGTATTAATGTTTTATATTTTAGCGTTTTATTAACGCTTAAATATTGACAATTCGCACCTTCCGCTTCCGGGCGGCTGCCTTAACCAGCCGCCCGGAATGCGGAAGGTGCGTGGTTCGATTCCCGCCTGAGGTTGTCGTCTTTTTTCAGTGTTTAAAATTTTACAAATAAGTATGTTACAATCAGTTTAAAAACTTACCATAGTACTGTCATCACAGTCAATGTCAGGATTTCGGTTCAGCTGGGGAAAGTTTTGTAAAGTTACGTTACCTAGTTAATATGGACTATGGGAAACATGTATTTAATTAAAGTGTTAGAAGAGACATAGGTATATCAGCAATACAAGTACGGTGATTCAATTAAAGAAAAACGTTAATGGAGGAGAAATAAAATAGCGACACTGAGAGGCTTGAGAATCTTGTGATGACAAAATACTAGAGAGATAGATCTACATCTCATCCCTTCTAACTTACTCTGATATCGGATTTCGAGTCACATTTTGAAGGATTTCGTGGCGTGGGACCTTTTCCCTGTAACATAGAAAAATAAATAAAAGTTTCAAAATACTCCATTCTTATTTTCATATAACTATCCGAAAACCTCACAACCGAAAAATTATGTTTATAGAATGATGTTGATAGTAGAACGGTTTACCGCACTCAAGCATTATTTATAGTTTAATTTAAATAACTAACATGACACAAATTGTACGAGTATATGCAATCAATCGGTACGGTCGTTTGTATCATTTCCTAACAATACATCATCTTAGTGTATCCCGTGACGTTACCTTTTATGGCCCTACGAGGAGAATGTAATACGCTGCAATGAAGAAGTACTTACGAATAAACACCTTTTTAAACACCGTCGTTAATCTTATTCTTCTATTATCATCATAAGCATCAGCCTAGAAACTTTCCACTGCTGGGCACAGGCCTTCCCACATGGAGAACAGATCATGGCATCATTAGAGTTTATTCTGATATACTTCTTTGTATACCCATCATGTATCATCATGACAACCAGACTGTGGTTGTGTGACAGATGCTTATGATGATGGAAGATAGAAGAATGAGAATAACGAAGTAAACGTGTTTTTTCCGTAGGTACTTTTTCATTGCGGCGTATTACATTATATCATCTGCCTAGGACCATAACAGGCAGCGTCCGTCACGAAAAAGAAATGTTTATGCCAATAAAAATATTCATTATTTGAAGCAGTGCTGTATATACTGTATATACCTTAATGGCAGCGCCGATGCCGGGCCTGGTGGGCGACTGGCGTTGCATCTGCGGGATCAGCAGGTTCCTGTTGGTGGCGTTGCGGGCGGCGCGGGCCGCGGACGCCGCCGTCGGTCGGGGCTGCAGCCGGGGAGCAGCGCCATCTATCGACACGAAAAGGAGCTAATTTGTATCTTATTACCTCATTTCTTTGACATTATTCTGTGCTTTGACTGTTCATGCTGTATTAAACCTTTTTAACATTTTACACATACACTTACACATTACTAAACCGTTAAGGGTAGTTTGCGAGTTTTGCGACGTGACGCGTGGTTTTCTGTTCCTTACGTTTTTACTATCACGATTTACAAAGACTGCTTGCTGTAAGTACGTGCAATGAACTAGAAATCCGCGTCACAAGATGCGAGCTCGTGGCACTGCCTCATGGTTTATTCTAACGATGTGATTCTTCATTGATCCTGCAATGCTTCTTTATGACAGAAAAGTTTATGCTGTATTGCTATTTCAGCTGCTATTGCTATTTTATTTTAGCAAACAATCGGGACATAAATGCATAAATGCGTTTTTAGGAACTTAGTTGAAAAGTGACGAATGTGTCCGGGATCATATAGACAAGGTACTTATACCGCATATGGTTAAATATGGCAATATTGCATTCCTTGTAAATGCTCTTGAATACGTTAAACAAATTAATTTATTAATGAATCTACATAATTATTTTCTTATCACGTACATGTCACAATCTAATTATTCCAATCCTTCAAAGCATAAAAAAACTTAGCAGAAAAAGTTTAGTTGTAGCGTTGTGGGTTTGTTTGTTGGCGCTACGATTTACTGCTACATAATGCAAAGCTAATAAATTACAGCCTAAATTACATAATACCTGTAACCAAAACAATTATGTAGGTACTTAGGTAAGTACGGGATCGTCGCTACGATTACTGCTGCGGGTCATAGCCTGGATCTATAAATCAGGGTCAACTCTTTGACGTTTCAGCTGTCAACGTCGCCGGTATCATGGAAACCTTGGAACCGGGGTTGGCGCTTTGGTCTCTCATTGAGTTTCATTGAGTTAAAATAATTAATTGTGCATTATTAATAAAGGATATCAGAATCGAGTCGAGAAAAAAAAAGAAGGTGATACTAATAAAACCGCGATAAGTACTAACTAATGAACCGCATAAAGTAAGCCAGTACTTAACATATAAAAACGGTACATCCTTACACAAAGGTAAGCCGATTGGCCGTCATTGTGATGTCAACCGTCCGTCCCCGTGAAAGCCAAAGCACGGCTCGTTCCCATGCATCCAAAAATCTATTCCCACTGCACCCAAGAGTTTTATTTAATATTTATTTCGTAAACAAATCAGTTCCCAATGCACCCAAAAGTGAAGAAGGTACAGTCGGAAAAAAACACCACGCGAAATAGTTACTTTAGCGCCGGTTTGCGATGCGTGTTATTGTCTTGTAAAATGTAAGAGCGAGATAGCAAGAGAAATTGTTTGTCCAGTTTCGGTCATCTAACGGAAATGCAATGTTTTGTTATCAGTAATTGTCCTTGCTCTCTTGCAGCGTGCGCTTTATTCGTATTACGTGTATTATTAACAAGTGAAGTGAAGGACAATGAATCGAGTCGACGACGACGCTGCTGGGCCCAGCGTCACCACGGAGTTGGAGTTTATTAGTGGTCCAAGTAAGTAATTAATCATAATGTGTTTTTTATATAACAATACACATATTATAATGTCATTCTAAATCAGTAGCAGAGCATCTTTTTTACTTTTTATAAACCAAAAAGGAGGTTACTCAATTTGACTGTATTTTTTAGGTATGATTATATAATATCTCAGTAAATTTTAAACCGTTTAGAATGATTATTTTGGTGTTCTGTACTAAAAAAAACTATTTATATAAATGAACAATTTTAAAATATTTATTTCCTTAGGTAATTAAAAATTACATTTAAAAACCGTCACATTTTTTATATACTACTGCTCATTCGTAAGGCAGATTCCTCTGACAAGAACGACCAAGAAACTCGAAGAATTGCTCTTTTTAAAACCAAATACAATTTGCTAACTACATAAAATAAAATGATCTTCTATTTTATTATTTATATAAAGTAAGCTTTTTTAAACAGTCTGTTTTATGGGTTTTAAAATTTTTACTGTCAGGTTCATTAATCTTTTTGGTGACTTATTAGGTATAAAACCTTATACCATACCCCATAAATGATGTCCTTACTTGGGCCAGTTTAAAATAAGGCGCAGAAAAAATTATAAATTTTTAATTGCTGAGAGGACCTTAAAAATTGTGCTTTAATGTAATTATTATTTTTTATTTTTAATATAAATATTACGTGGTTTTATTTCACGTAGTTTAAGATGAAATGCTGATTTTTTTTCTGTGCCTTTTTTATATAAAGTCATGATGTTTTTCTGTAACAAAATAGCATATAAATTAATTGTAATTCATAATTGTAAAGAAATACCTACCTTGAGCAATGCTATAAAAATATCAAATTGTTTTAGGAAACAAAAAACTTCTCGTAAGAGGTCTTCGGAGACATACTCTTCATCACACGTTACAAGATGGATCACAAATGTGGCGGTGTACTTCCAACAGAATGTGTAAGGCGAACGTCAAAATTGCTGAGCATTCTGAATATTATTGCTATTCAAAAACCCGTACTCGCAAACTCTCAAATTTTTATATACTTACATATAATTTTAAAAGACTTATTTATGGTTTAAAATAATACAAAATTGTGTATTTTAAAACAATATTATAAAAAATACGATTAGTTTTAAGATTAGCTCCTAATGAGCATCAAGCTGTGATGATTTATAGTTGATTATCTGTGATAATAAAAGATCTGCTTTATTTTTACTATTGAGTCTTTAGATTAGTTCCTAATGAACACTAACTGTGATGATTTAGAGTTGATTACCTGTGATAATTATTGTCTGTAATTAATAATAATAACCTGATGAATAATAAACAGTTTTAAATTAATTATTTGTCTTTTATTCATTAAGTTTTCCTTTTTAAACATCAGTCCAGTGACTATACAAGACACGCCTACACAACATCTTGCTTATTCCCTCTTACCGCAAATTCTTTTTAAAAATCGACCTCAAATGGGTCGCAAACTAAAGCTTCTGACAGTACTAATAGCATTTGGATGTACTGGGAACGTTTTTATTGAACCTTCAATTTCGTTTGTAAAACTTTCATTTTTCGAAAACAATGGGCCTTTGAGAAGGCGATCCGAGAAGAGAAAGAACGAAAGAAAACACGGCTGGAAAGCACACACACCAGCCAAGAGGTTGTTTTACTTGTTAGTATTGCGGCGCGGAGTCCTACTTGTTTTACTCGTCCGTGATCAGAATATGTTTCACAACACGTAAAGGACCTGTCAAAAAAACTCTGGAGGGTTTCTTACATTAAGGTTTATAATGAGCATACTCACAAGGTTTCTCTTTTAGCGCTTTTGGCGTAGTGGTCATGCTGGGCGCGGTTGTGTAGTCCCCGTGAAACGAACACACTATTATATTATTGAATAAAAAAAAGACTACATTACAATTTTGATATACCTTTGTGTCGGAAATTTGATAAATACATATAGTTCTAAACTTGAATCACGTTTTTACTTTCTTTATTTTTGACAGATTGCTGTGTTAAATTAATGCGTAAAAAGGTTTGTTTATATTTACATAAAACCTTATGCTAAACAAGTCTTGGCAATTTTGGTTCTGCTTGTAGCTAAGCTTCTTTTAATTTCTGTCACAGTGAATTTTTGTTTGTTTACTATGGATCAAAACCAGTAAATTTTTTGTATGGAAGAATTAGAATTTGATAACAGAGCGCTAATAACGCTGAGAAAATTATAAAATTTGAAGTAATGTAAAGTATTTTGTGTTACTAAGTATTATGTCAAAGTTGGAACCTAGTGAAGTCAAGATACACGGTAAAGATTTCTATGGTCTACTTATGCATCTTTATAGGTATCTACTCTAAGTTTGCACCAAACGTTTTATTAGGGACCTAGATACATCCATATACGAGTAAAAAAATAAGGACTCCGCGTCACTTACTCTTAAATTGACGCGATGTACCAAGCCAGTATTATTATGTAAGTAAATGCGGCACACCCTTACACAAAGGTAAGCCCAAGGTAAGCCGATCGGCCGTCATTGTGATGTCAACCGTCCCCGTGACAGCACACACACCAAAGGTTGCTTCACTTGTAAGTATCGCGGCGCGGAGTCCTTCTCTTTTTACTCATCCTTGCATAAATCATGCCCGTTTCTCGAAAAAGGTAGGTAAAGGCTGAGGCAAATGCCAGAGATTTCCACTTCTTAAGACCCCGACACACTTCACTTGCTTCATTTACTCTCATCGGTTTGAATAAAATTTTAAATGTAAAACATAATTAGTTACTTCTTAAAACAATGATGATGATGATGATGGATTCGATCGGAGTCCATAATTAGAAAGCGGTCAGATGCGCAGGAGTAAGATTACGCACAAACGCAGGTGCACCCGCTCGTCCTTCCCCTCCTTAATCCAATGCAACGAAAGATCGCTACGACTAGTAGAGGGTAGTCAGAAAGTAGAATCTGACGGACGTTTTCTAAATCAACAGTAACTATGCTAGCAACCGCCACCCTCAAGGAAATCCACCTTTCCTCCACCAACTTATTCAGCCATTCTACTTACCATGTCTGTGCATATCTACAGTATAGCTGTGGGTTGCCTTCCCCGCCAAAGCGTGGAAGTTTCATAACAATAATGTTATTTAGGCTACAATCAACATTTTAAAATTATGGTATTTTAGCACTATGGACATTTTAAAACTATGGTCATTTTAGCACTAATGACATTATAGCACTGTGGACAAATACACACCGAAAGGATAACAATAATGAAACCTTATGTCGTTTGAGAGTTAATGAATTTTTCAGAGCAATCGGATGCTGCAAAGAGGTCACTGAAGTGCCGCATCCCGCAGCTGCTGCCGTCGAGCCGGCCCAGGCCGCCTCAGCACAAGTGCAAAGCCGCCTTCAATATTAAATTAGCGGTACATTTTGATATTTACACAATAACACCAATCATCTTTTTTATGTCCAGTGATTTTAACCGCATACGCTATCCCCGTGGCGTTATGCGGGCTAATACCGACAAGGCTAAGAATACCAAGTCGGGGAAGAAGGCAATTCAAGAAAAGTGGAGGCCGCGGGAATAGAGCTACGTTAAACTAATTATCTAAACAAAGTTATGTTTTTGAATTGACCACAATTTACACTCAATTAACCCGAGACAATTTATAAAAACAATTATTTCTAAATTGACCTGAACCGGAATTGAACGTAGGACCACAGTATGTCGACGCCATAATCGACCTTCGCGCTTCGGTAGCGTGCTGATAATAATATTTGATTATTTTCATTAAAAATCGCTCAAATAAACTTTAAGATAACGGAACGTTGGAAAAATGTCTATCTCAGGCGGGAATCGAACCCGCGTCTTCCGCAATTCGGGTGGCTGCGTTGACCACTCCGCCACTGAGGTATCTATTGGTTAGACTTGACGAAATTTTTCAACGCTTTTGACCTTATGTTTTTATTGCAAGAGTGTCTTATCAAACCTCTTATGGCGGCTCCACATTAGTGACGTGAATTCACGCGCGAATTCACGCCATGAATTCATAGCACAAGTCGTGCCCTCCACTTTCACGGGATGCTCATAATCGTTCGTGAAATCCGCCGCGAAATGGACGTAGAAGCTGCTGCTGCAATAACTTTGTTTGCTGTGGCAACATACTATTTAGACGTCCAAAACATTATTAGAAAGCGTTGGAAAAAAAGAAGATGGTGGATGACTAAAATACATTGTAACCGATCAAAGTATAGTCTGGAGTAAACTGATTAATTTCTTCTTTGGTAAACTGGCACGAGGCTGGATTAGTACGCGTGAACGCCGCGCGAAGCCTTTGTTGCGGGACAAAACACGCGCGCGATCACGCCTGTTCCCCGATCAGGAAACAGGTGTAAATGCGCGTGAACCCCGCGAAAACCGTCCACATTCACGTTCACGCCTGTTTACGGAGCTTCACGGCACTAATGTGGAGCCGCCATTAGAATTTACATCCTTAGGCGAAGGCTACACGTAAAGTATTTATCGTGATCTATAACACGATCTGTTCTGGACTGACATATCGTAGAGGATCACGGTCATATCCTAGACGTGCGGACGCTACCATGGATACTACAAGAAAAGTTAAAGCCTGTATAGCTATTTAGTTTAGCAATATCGATAAAGAAAGTTTTTTCTATAGTTGGACCGTAGACTATTTTTTATTATATATAAATTTTTGCATTCACAATGCTCTATAGATACCCATAGGATAAAATGTTTACTAGAAAAAAACAATCAATCTCAGGAAAGCTCGAATAGGATAATTCAAACCCATGACCTTTGGATTGCCGGTCCACTGCTCTAACCGCTAAGCTACTGAGATAACATCGTGGATGCTTACTTGCTTTTTTTATATTTGTCCAGTAACTTGCTTAGGGCTTCGTTTCTTTTTTATACCTAATATTTTTGTAATAAGTCGATTAACTATCCCACAGTTCGGGCAGTATTTCCAGGTTGAGAATAAATTCTTTCAGGTATTTTTGGTCATTTGTAGAAGAAGCGCGGGTGACGGCGGCGCCGCCTACGCATCGTCGGCCCCGCATGGCACAACAATCAGTCATCGTCGGCCCCGCATGGCACAACAATCAGTCATCGTCGGCCCCGCATGGCACAACAATCAGTCATCGTCTTCCATCGCTGCCGCGGAGCGTACCTACTGATGTGATTATTTATCACGATCCATGGATTGACAATCCGTATTGGAAATCTAGAAATCCTGTGATCCGTATGAGATCCGTCAATACATCAGTCTACACGCTCAATGAATATTACGATATGGAATAAATAGCTGTGAATCACAATATTTATTGAACGTGTAGCCTTCGCCGATCTGAACGAAAATATTTTACAATATTTTGAACATTAGTAATATTTGATTATTTGCGTTAAAAAGCGCTCAAATGAACTAATTGATACGGAACGTCGGATGAAATTTCTACCTCTGGCGGGAATCGAACCCGCGTCCTCCGCAATCCGGGCGCCCGCAACGCAGCTGCCGCCGCCCGCCGCCGCGCGCTGCTTGAGGTAGAAATTATTTTATGTTACCTTTTTATATGTAAGTACTTACCATTTGACAATGTTTGTGGAAAAAATATGTAAGTTTCATTTTATTTTAGACTAACTTGAAATTTATTGAATACAGCAAAACCGGCCGAAATCGGCGATCAACAAAATGAAAGAGGAAGGGTTGCCTCCGAAGCCAGCTTACTCTGTGACACGATCCTCGCGCCCCGACAGGGAAAAACTTCTACCAGCACCCAAAGTACGGAGTAACATTTTTATTGCTAACTAACAACCTTTAAGTACAGTCACCACCCAGCATTAAGATGTGACTATTGACGGCCTGCAAAAATATCTTATTACTGGTGGAAGACATTTATATGCCTATAATATGCTTTCCACTAATGATCAGATATTTTTGCATCATCACATCTTAACGCTAGTGACTGTACTATACACACCGTGACGAATTTACAAAAAATGTTATACCACTCACTCGTTGAAATTTTCAGACACAGAAATTGGCGCAACTGTCAACGTCGAATTTGACAGAATCGAGCAAAGACTATGCGATATTTTACGATCACGATGCATAAAATGTACCACAGAACCGAAATAATTGACCTTCTTCATACTAAAGTAGTCTGTAAGTCTATGAAAATACGGTACAAAGTCAAGTGTTTTTGTAGGTGCGGTCTCATGCGACCGCTGGGGGTTTGAGGAGGTAAATCGCTTGGATTGACTCTTACGCACATAACATAAAAATAATTAGCCAATCAGTTGATAATAGAAGTAACGGTAATGAAGTTCACGTGGGAAGGCTTGTGCCCAGCATTGGGACGTTTATAGTTTGATTATAGAATGATGATGATGATTATTTATTCATTTATTCATACGCTCGCGCTCTCACCAATTATCTAGCCCAAGATAAGTATTATTTTGAAACTCGTTAATATGGCAAGATAACGGATAAATATACATAAACATAGAAAAAGGATCCAGACCCGAAATCAATTCAGAAGAACAGTATTTCTCTAAATTGACCCGACCGGGAATTGAACCCGGGACCTCAGAGATGGCGTGATGCCAGACCCGGCGTGCGAACCACTCGACCACGGAGGTCGTCAATCATTGGCCCCCTGCGTCTGTTTCAGACGATTTGTTTATGCAGTATACTGGGACTAGGAGCACTTCTGTACTACAAGAAAATCTCTATTATTGAAAATCTAAGTATTGCCTTAATCAACACGCCAAAATGTGGGAAGGTGATCGCAAACACCGGGCTATATTTATATCGAACAATTCTAAACACACTTTGCCCGGCCTAGGCCAATGCCTACATTGACAAAGCGTGAATTTCTGGAAATCAATACCTAGTATACATACGTATAATCACGACTATTATTCCCTAAGGGTTAGTCAGAGACTAAGGCATAATGGGGACCACAAAAGCAGTCTTCTCATAGTCCAAGTTTCACCAAATAGCGACTGCACATGTGCTCAGCGTGACGGGGGGTGAGCCCATCGCCGCTCTAAGCAGTTGGATCTATATGCAGTCTTTAGTCCGTTAGTCGCCTTTTACGACACCCAAGGGAATACCACCCCCTGGTAAGTATTCTTTCATCGCTACGCTACACGGTTAGTGGAAATTAATATTTATTTATTTTATTTATTTATTTAGGTCAGCCAACGGTTGCTACATTAAAAAAGGTAAAAAAAGACAAATTGTGACTTAAATCTAAATCTGCGAACCACATATAGGCTGACACAACATGCAAAATTTAAACAGAGAGAAACTTAAATTTACTAAACCACTTATATTGTTAACTTAACGAAAATAGTTAAAACTAGAACAAGATAGTTTTACTAAACCAATAATCCATGTCATGTCTCATTAGCTTCCAAAAATGCTTGTCTGAACGTTGATAGTGAATCATTATTTATATCTAATGCTTGACTGTATATATTCAAAAGAGAGTAGACTGTAAAATATTAATTTCCTACCACTTTATGGTACACTTTAGAACCTTTTTGTAGATTTAAAACTTAGCAACGGTTTGCAGGTTTTGCGAAATAACTACGACAACACCCGCGATCAACGGCTTCACGTGCCTTCCGAAACATGGAGGAGCTCGAAATATTTGATTTATTTGATCCCACATTACCTTAATAGCCGCCGGTGGCCGAGTGGGCAAGCGCCTGGCTCGACATCCAGAGGTCCCCCGGGTTCAATTCCCAGGTCGGGTAAGGGTGAATTTCAACAGGTCCATTAAAATCTTCATTTCCGTAGATTTTTTAACTTTAAGTTTAAAAAAAAAATTCGCAGTTATTAAAATTTTTGATATTTTTTTGTATTCTTGCTTAATATCTGGCAGATAACTTAAAAAACTAACAAGATATACAGGATTGAAAATTTCGTGCCACGGCGATGATACATACGTGCACGGCAATGAAACAAACGTTCAAGGCAATATGAAAAACATAAGTCACGAAAATGAAACAACTGGCCACGGCAATGAAACTAAACTGTTTTACAAGGCAAGGTAATGAATTTTTTCTCATTGCCGTGTCTTTTTTTTCATTGCCATAGCAAATTTTGGCCACGGAAACCACGGCAATGAAAGAACGGCGACGAAAATCAAGACAAAAATATAAAATAACAAAAATCTATTAATTATACGAAGTAATAAACTCTTCCCAAACAAACACGAGAGAAATGGCGTTCTATCGAATGCTTAATCAAGAGGACAATTTTATTAAAATAAAAGTTATACCTATCTAAAACGCAGGCACGTGTGTACGTCCTTCCAGGGGGGTGGACGCAAGTCGTTAGATAAAACAATATTCTTAAAAATGTTTAGGGAACGGCGATATGTTTTTAGTACCGATTTCATCGATGCCACGCAATTTTTGGTCCCGGGAAATTCACCCGTAAAGCGTGTTTTTGAATTGTTCGATTCAGAGCCCGGGTTCCGAGCTGGTGAAAGTCAATACCCATCCATTGTAGCGATGACTTGATCATCATCACTTTACTTTACTTTTGTATGCGCTTCCCCGCTTTACTGTTATTTTATTTTACAGAAACTATCTGAAATACCCAAAAGGATCATCAACGAAATGGGGTCTACAAAAACAAGACCTATTATTAAGGTGCCCGTTACTCAGGTACCTAGTTATTTCCTCAAATATAAAATTAATTTGTTAAGTAAGTACTAAAAATACATTTTAAATTATAACGAATTTAATATTTACAGAAGTTTCCTACTAAAACATTATACACTAATCGAACAATACGTCTGCCTGATCAGGTACGAATGATAACCTAAATTATTTTCTATTGCTAATGAAAGCTGTTTGTTCTACCTAAACATAGAAATAAAATTTGAATGTCTAAGCATATTTATTTAATTTGTAATTATATAACAATAGTTCGCAATCCTGTAAATTTTAATACTTTGCCTTAGATAACCTTCCAGGAGCTTTCGTTATAAAATTGCTCTTTGTTAGATACTGCTAATTATTCATATTCAGGACACAATAAATAAGCACGAAGATCTAGAGTTGCGACAAGTGAGCGAGGAAGGAGCCCGAAACGATTTAAATGATATTGGTAACTAGATCTTTTTATTTATTGCTATTTTTCATAATTTTGAAGATAAGAAAGAAAAAGATGTAACAAACATTGAACGTTACAGACTCCATTACTTCACGAAATGAAGACGTAACACGCTTGAACATAGCATGGCAAGAAAAAATTGTTCTGTTTGAAAAAATGAAAGACGAGTTAAATGATAAACAGGTATTTCCTTTTACCATAGGTTTACGTTCACTACCCTGTCAGGTGTCAGCGATCAATTTCTAATTCTTATTTTTCCAAGCGAGAAATTTTGCAAATTATTATTGGGACAAATTCTTCTTTGTAAAAACTCTTAATTTTATTGATTCTTAATTTTCCGAATGCCGCATTTTCGTAATTTTATATAGTACGAACATTGAGTTATAATGTACTACGTAGTTCATTATAACTCAATGAGTACGAATTCGATTTTTTTAACAAGTACCTAACTACAGTCATATTTTAAATTTATTTTGTGTAATTTTATTATAGATAATTAAGTATATCTTTTTTTGACAAAATCTACAACAGGTAAGTCACATTTAATGTAGCTAACAATGATATAGTGTCTTTTATACCCTTATTATTGATTTTTTTTTGATAATTGACATATTTTGTACTTGACACTTTACCTATTGACTATTAATTATAACACAATGAGTTTCTTAGCAAATAGGCGTTATAGTAAACTTACGTTCTTCATAGACATACCTAGTTGTACTGTCGCGTATTATTATTCATTTCAAAAATATATCTAACTGTACTTTCTACTATGGAGAAAATGAAATTCATACTAACTATAACAAGAAAAATGAAGCATTCGAAAAATTAAGAATTAGTGTATTAGGAGTTTTTATGAAGAAGAATTCATCCCGATAACAATAATTGACAAAATTTCACATGTAGAAAGTTTAAAATTGGGAAGGGAAGTAATGGCCGACTTCTTCACTACTCTGTCTAATTCTTTAACATTTTGTTATCATCGCTCTTTTAACAAATACAACTTGTCTGTTTTACTAAACTTATCTGTCTGTTATACTAACTTACTTATCTATATTAATAAAAATCAATTGCCGAAATGTTTGTACGCGCATAACTTCAGAACGGCTCTACCTATTTGGGTAATTCTTTTTACATAAGTATTATAATTTATTGGTTGCGGGTAGCCGTTGGATACGAGCAGCACAAGACCGGACGTGGTGGAGTTCCTTGGGGAGGCCTTTGTCCAGCAGTGGACGTCCTTCGGCTGGTGATGATGATGTTATAATTTAACGCCAATTTTGTAGCGAGCACATTACAGTCTGAAAAAAACAAATTAATTTTGTCCATCTGTCTTTTTCCGTAATACTATATTCCAGAAAGCATTATTGTCCACTTACGCTGGTTTGGGGGTAACCCACCGAAAGATGGCTGCCCTCGGCCACAACACCAACCTGCCGTCTTGTGACGAGCTCCAGGTCATGAACGTGGCGAAGTTGAGCCCGGAACAGCTGCTGCACCTCCTTCACGGCCAACGTCATCATGGTAACAGGAAGTTTTTTAACTTTTTGACTGCTACGCTTGGATCATCTAAACACTAGATACAGTCCCATTAATACGTAAAAAAAAGTAGTTTCCAATTATTCTGTACAATTTTGTTTTCGAATAATCACTACTAATTTTGATACTCGGCGCTATCATTTCTTTTAGAAAATATTAGATTATGGTGCCATAGGACTGCCTCTCGTCTTAAAAACTTATTTTCTGTGCCCACTACAAATGCTAAAACAAAAAGGTATTGATTATCTAAAAGAATTGCCGTACAATAACGTGGTTATACTGACCGACAGTAAAAGTGCTCTGGAGCATATTGCTGGGTGTGCCTCTGGCCGCAGAGGTACTCCATCAGCGTATGCTATACTCCAGCAGACTGATCAGTTGAACAAAGAAGGCAAGGAACTGATATTGCAGTGGGTTCCGTCACATATTGGGGTGTTAGGAAATGAGGAGGCTGATAGATTAGCGAAACGTGGTGTAACCGAAGGACAACCATTACAAGTTATACCAAGCTATGAAGAAAATTTACACAAATACAAAAAAACATATCAAAAACACTAGAAGTCATATTTTGATGAAAGATCAATGTCAACGGGTATTTGGTACAAGGTCATGCAATCGGAGCCTCCTCGGATTCCTTGGTTTAGTAAGGTTAGTTTAAGTAGGAACCTCATAGTAACTGCTCACAGACTTCGATCTGGACATGTTCCATTAAATAGATTTGGACATCTCATGAACAAAGTTAGCTCCCCCAATTGTACAGTGTGTGGAAAAGTTGAAGATGCCCATAATATATTGGTGGAATGTGTCCTAAATCGAGCGCTGAGAGAATGCTTAGTCGCGACCCTGAAAGTCAACAGCGTTGATATTGGAGTATTTCAACTGTCTGACCCCACGTCCAGGGAAGCGACGCTGATTTACTGATTCGCGGCGCAAAGCCTTCAAATTCGCCAAGATTATAATCAACCGATGTAAGATAGCTCATTAATTATTGGTTTAATATTTATTTATTTTTTTACTTTAAGTGTAACAGTTACAATGGGGCTGACATGTAATTATTATACAAAAGCCCTTAAAAATAAATAAAGAGAAAAAAAAGGTATTACCAGCATATTTAATTTGCTGGTAATACCTTTTTTAAACCAACAACAACATTTTTCTCCTCGGATAGCTTCTGAAGCGCTTTGGGTTACATACTAGTATTATTCTAAGGAACATTATGCACTATGATTCAATGTTGAGCAGCACTCTTGGTCCAACGTCCATACAAAAATGGCCAATCTCGTTTGGCCAATTTTCGGAGAAAGAGAGTAGGCCCTCTGGTTTTGAGATAATATTTTTCTTGTCTACCACCAAATACCCAACTTGATCTCTTGATACAACCGTAATAACCAAGCTACGTGGTAGATAATTTATCAAAAAGTTTGATCGTTTCCTGATGAAGTAATAGGTATATGTTTCGATTCGTCATGGCGATTGTTGAAACAACTTAGTTGCGTGTAACTAAAGAATCGCCGAGTGTACAGTGTGCCAAGTCTTGCGATAAGAAACATGCATTAATTAGTAATGAATGACATTTGTTTGGGGTGTGTAATGTTTGACATAAATACTTATGGTCTAACGTTCAGATAATATAATTTCATTTCATATAATTTCATTTGATGTAACAACTAACTTAATATAATAAACATTTAATATAATTTTACATTCTATATTTTCATTTGATATAATGTACTTTTGATATAATGTACATTTGATATAATAATCAAATTATATAAAACATTACTTATGTAATAAGCAAGCAGCATGCAAGCAAGCAAGCAGCATGCGCGCAAGCATGCAACATGCAAGCAGCACGCAAGCAGGCACGCAGGCATGCAGCATGCAAGCAGGCATGCAGCATGCAGGCAGACATGGAGCATGCAGGCATGCATGCAGCATGCAAGCAGGCATGCAGCATGCAAGCAGGCATGCATCAAGCAGCAGGCATGTTTTCTGTCACGGCTCCGGCGCTGCGGGACTCCGGCGGTCCCACACGAGCTTATCGTCGCAGATGGCTTTCGCCCACCGCCGCGGCTGAGGCTGGCCGGCGAAGCCGGCCAGCAAGCCGAAGTTAAACCCACCTGCTCCTCAGCTCGTGGGCCGCCTCGCCCCTCCGCGCCTACGCGGGATTAAATTACACTCTATCGTAGGGCAGACAAGTCTACGTGGAGTAGGTTTTGCCGCGATTCGTTTCTGTCACTGACTTTTTTAGCATAACCATAACGAAAACACAACACAATATTTGAAATCAATTTAGGGTTTAAATGTTATTTTTATTTTTAAGCAAAAATTATATCAAATGAGGTTATAGAATATGATTATTCTACCAATATAGCTTTATAGAATAAGTTGTTAGAGAATATGAGTATTATATCAAATGAAAAATATACGTACTGTTCTTATAGGAAGTGTATTTAGAACAAGTAAAAATTATATGCAATGAACGTTATGTTCTTTGAAATTAGTTCATTTGTCATTATATAAAATGATACGCACCCATTTGTTTGACATAACCGTGTCAGGTAGCGGTGAAAGAATACTACCACCCCCTCCCTTTCCTTGGGTGTCATAAAAATCGACTAGCGGATTATGACTGCGCATACATCCTACAGCATAGAGCGGCGATGGGCTCCCCATGTCACGTTGAGCACATGTGCAGTCGCTATTTGTTGAAAAGTGGACTATGGTAGAGGACTGCATTTGCTGTCGTCATTGCCTAGTCTCAGGCTAACCCTTCGGGGATAATAGTCGTGATTATATGTATGTATGACATTTGTTTTTCATCAGAGTTCCCGTCAGCCACGCCGATTGATATCGATAAGTTATACAGTATGCCATCGAAACTAGTAGGAACCTGTGAACAAACATTGTCGAAGAATAGAGAGATTATTGATTTACTAGAGACATCACTATCATCACCGGAAAAAGTGAGCTCCCAGCAAATCAATAACAATAAAATGATTCATTTGCTTTTAATGTACAGTCACGAGCAAAAATATGTAATCAATTGTAAATTGTAACTCTTAATACAATAGAATAAGAGTCAAAGTGTATACATATTGATGCTCGTGACTGTATATAAATATTTTTAGTGAAAATCATTCGCAACTTCTAGATAAAGTCACTTTTGAAAAAAGTCCAGGAATATGGCGCGGTAAACGAAATGCTATCTTGCTGTTTCAAGAAAGATAAAGATGATTTCATAGTAGATCTAGACGATATCGTAAGCTTTATAAGGTAAGTTAATAAAAATAAACAGAGTAGGTAATTTTTTTTTGTACTGGAAGAATGATACTGAGTAATGATTACCTACATAATCGCTTTTTTAGGAAGTCGGTGGAAGAAACTGTGGCTTTAAATCTCCGCAACGAACAGCTTATTTGCGAAGTTTCAGATCTAAATTCACAGAAAGACGATCTTAGTAAACGGCTGCATGAGGCAGATCATCGTAAGTCAAGCGGCAATAGAAACAGAATTGAAGTAAGTTCTGAAACTATTTTATAACATTTATTATAGAATACGTACATATTGGAAAAGTTTATTATCCTTAACTATTTAATCAGGCAACAGGTACCCACTGCTGATAGTGACCGCCTCCTTCTTTTTTACGCCATTTGTTTGACGCACCATTTTAACTAGTTTGACTACGTCATCCAACCTTCGAGCTGGTGCATGGTCTGACGCTCCTAGCCCTTTGTGTGACCACCATTCTGTAACTGCTTTCGTCCACCTTCTACTTATTACTTCTGCTTCGTACATTTTCTACTTATTTTCATTGAACCTTAATTGTCTCTGTAGGAGGTTTATTAATCGTTATAATATATTTATCATCATCAGGATTTAGAAAAGCAACTGAAAGAAGAGAAATGCAAGAACAATCTAGTAAGAGACCGTATGTCCCGTACAGCGGGTCAGATGAAGATTAACGCCGAGCAGGTGGCCCAGATACAAGCTGCGCTGGAACAGTCTAGGTCCAAGTGCTGGACTTTGGAACGGACCGTGCATCAGCTACAGAACCAGGTTGTTCTTATTACAATATACTAATACTTAATCAGAATTATCATTGCTGTGCAGAATAAGGCTGGGTCACCTCTGTTACCTGAATACCCTGTCTTTATATGTGCTGCATCATTATTATAATATTTTGTAGATAATGTACTCGCTGCTTGTATATGTGAATATAACAATTACTGTTAACATAAATATCCATAGTATCCGTAGTAAAAGTTGTTCAGGATCTAATTACAACCTGAATCTTAAAATAGTGCTAAAGGATTAAATTGCCATGCGTTATAGTTTTAACATAACATTATTATATTTCTTTTTTTCATATCTTATTATCTTATTTTCAGAATCAAAAATTGCACAATGATTATGACATAGAGTTAAACAAGCTTACTGAATCAATCCGGGAAAATACAGCTCGATTAGAAGAAATTGCAGAGGCTCGTGACAAAATGCAAGCTGAGTCAGTACCGTTTTTTTGGTTTACTTTGTAATTTTTGATTAATATTATTAGGCCGCCCAATAAATTATTGGGACCGAACGGAAAGAGAGAGAAAAATGATTTTAATTAATTCAGTTAATAAAGAAAATAAAAAATAATTAATACGCCTTGTTGGCCGAGTAGTCAGCGCTCGGCTCGATATCCGGAGGTCCCGGGTTCAATTCCCAGGTCGAGCAAAGTGCGTTTACGGATTTTACGGTACATAGCCAGAGGTGTTTACCAACCCGAATTACTCTAAAACAAACCTTATTACGAGTATAATCAGGTCTAATATAATATCTACGCTATGCTAAATGATGATGAGCTTTATATTTTCAATAGAGTAGTTGGTATTAATACCTACTACTCTATTGAAAATATAAAGCTCATTGGTGTGGTAGTTCGATTTCTTTGTTTCCTCTAAGTCAGCCCATAAGTCAAATAAACGGTTCTGAGAATTTTAAACCTTTTGAAATACAGTAATTAATTGAAAAATCCGAAGTACATAAGTGAGGTTTGAAATCGCAGATTTACTTGTTATAATGTATTGCAATATTTGTTTACTAATTTAGAAAAGAAGATTTAAAGAAACGTCTTAAAGAGCTGTCCTCAAATTACAATGAATCAATTAAAAATATGAAAAATGAAATGAATATGAAAATAGAAAAAGTAATTGAAACCGAAATGAAGTATGACAATGAGAAGGAGGAAAGGCTTAAATTATTGGATAAAGTGGAATCTCTCTGTGCACAACTACTAGAGTCAGAACTGCGGTACAAGGATATGTGTAAACAATTACAAGAGAAAGAGCTGCAGCTAAGTAAGTTTCTTATATTACATTAAGGCGAGTCACCGGTAAATGCGGCCAAAACTGTTTTGCTAGATAAAATGGTTTATGTATTTACTATTAAATTACGCTCTTATAAAAATATATAATATGCTAAAGGATATTGCCTAAAGAATGTGCTAATTTGTTACGCGATTAGATGTACTTTACTACATTATAAAAAATCCTGAAAACAGGCCCAATAAAAGTCTAAAACGGATGCTTTCTTACATTTTTTTATAATTTTGGACATAATTTTTACATGTAAATATTTATTTTGAAGTACTACAGTGAACCTGATTATTCGTTAAATCCTATAAAGTCTATATAGGCAAAAAACGTATAAGAAAAACCTAAACGCGCCTATTTGCGCCGCATCGCTGTTATACCCGTCTCGTACCGTCGGTCGTCGAGAGAGCGAGAGAGAAGCGCTCGAAAGCACTCACCTTAATGCTAGCTTATGAGAAATAGCTGTGTGCATGTGTGGTGGCGGCTTATTATCAAAAGAATACGGCCAACTTTTTTCCCTTGGGTGTCGTAAAAGGCGACTAACGGAAGGTCGAGACGGATAGCGGCTTTTACCGCACATACCTACATTTAACAGCATAGAGCGGCGATGTGCTCATCGCCTAACACGCTAAGCACATATTACAGTCGTTTTGTGAAAGGTGGAGGTGTGAAACGTGAACCATGACGACCGTAAGCAGTCCCCTTCCACAGGGGACTGCTTACGATCCTCATTGCCTAGTCTCTTACCAACCCTTCGGGGATTATAGTAATGAGTGTATGTTATGTACTTAAATATTGTATTCAAAAGAAAGGTATCAATTTTTAAAAAAAATCGCATTATTAAAGTAAATTTTTTCTATAAAAAAATTTACTTTAAGTAATATTTATTTATTTAAGGCGAAGCTACAGAGCTCCGACAAGAATTTGATGTCACAAAGCATCAGTTAAATATAGCAAATGCAGAAATCGAAAAGTACAGAGTTCGGTTTGCTGAGCAGAGTGAAGCTATCAAGGAAATAGAGGTAAGTCTAATGTTGTACATTTCTTAAAAATTCTAAGTCGATGAAAGGAATAAAATTAAATTTCAATTATAGCGCAACTTCAAGGAGACTGCAAGTTTAGAAGAAAATTTAAAATGTGATTTAAGTCATAAAGACGAATATATTGTAGAACTTGAGAAGAAAGTATCTTTGCTGGAACAACAACGGCAAGACAGGTCCGTATCTGTATGCTTACTGTTCCTCACATACTTATTTCATAGAAGGGTGCTACAGGGCTCTTATGCCGGCTCCACACGTTTGTAAACCTCAACAAGCCGTCACAAATTTAAACGTGTGGATAGAGCGTCTGGCTTGGTTTGCAAGCGCTTGTAGCCGATCCGTCGAACAAATCGCGGCGCGCAAGCTCAAGCGCAAGCGCAAGCGGCAAGCGTGCGATCGCGGCATTAACTTCGTCAGGCAGTTCACTTGTTCGTTTGCAGCCTTTCACATGTCTTTTTGTTTATTGATAATCAATAAAGTTAACTAAGAAAGCCACACAAACAACGGTGTGCCGTGCGATTCTCTAAGCTAAAGCTTTGATAGCTGCGGCTGCCGCAGCGCTGAGAAATGACTCTGTCTCTTTCATATTCATAGAATTGGAAAGAGACAGCAGATCACAGCCATGCGCGCGGCGTCTATGTGTCGCTTAGAGAATCGCATAGCAGAAGGACCCCTCAGGACGACTTCGTCATTTTCTTAAACTTGACACTTTCCTAACTTGTCTTATTTTTAACTCGGCCCTTTCTTAGTTGGTCTCTTTAGCAAAGTTGACACTATCATAACTCGTCTCATTTTTAACTCGGCTCTTTCTTAGTTGGTCTCTTTTGCAAAGTTGACACTTTCATAACTCGTCTCATTTTTAACTCGGCTCTTTCTTAGTTGGTCTCTTTTGCAAAGTTGACACTTTCATAATTCGTCTCATTTTTAACTTTATTTCTCTATGTCTAGTATGATAATAAGGCTCCCAAGTTTCGTTTATTCTTCGGAACAGGGGAGGGGTAGGACTATACGACAATGCAGTGCTGCAAACCCTCCAGCAGCATGATAAGCGATGCCTCGTACTTAAGTATCTAGTATGATCGATCTCGTCAAAAAACCAAAGCTAGTGTGAAAGATCATCTCATCAATTTCTGTGTTAGAAAAACCATTGCTGCATTTATACATCGGACATATAACTAAAAAAACAAGAAAAAAGCAATTTTTGATAATATTTGTCCCAATTAAATAATAAAATTATCACTCCATTGACTTTTTTAAGAAAAATATTTTTTTGAAGCTTATTTTAGAGTAAAGTGAAGTGAGTGAAGATTAAACTGGAAGTGTCGCTAGTATAGAATATAGTATTATGTTTATGTTAAAGATAACATTTTAATTTAATTTAAATTTTTTTTTGTAACCGTAAGCAGAAAAATAAAATGGTTTACATTGAAATATATTCGTTTTAATAGCTCTTGGACTCAGGGGTCAATTTACTCATACATAATTATTTACTTATAACAGTTATAATCAGGGATCGAAAATTCGGTACGGTTGGCTAAAATTTATATTTGTCGCTCCTATTTCTGAGTGTTTTGGCCCTACGGGCCGGCCGAATAACTAACATAACCTAAACCTACCTCATATTTTACTGAGTGTTTTGATCAACCGTTTCTTCCACTTAGGTCAGCTGCCACTTAGGTAAGAAAATGATTTGTTCCATTTAGGTTAAATCTGACCTAATTGGATTTTTCATTGTCGACATAAAACTATCTGACCTACCTGGACGCCAGTATTAACAGCGTGCTGACCTGTAGGTAGGTAGGTTTAGGTTATGCTACTTTTGCTGCAGGCGCCTAAGTCGGAACGCTTTAAGATGTAAGTATGTAAACTCATTTAATATTGTAGGTACAGTCGAGTTCATAAATATGTATACACTTTAATACCTTGGCTGGTCTATTTAATGTCTGTTTAAACTGCCATACATGAATTGTCAAAGCGATTAAAGTGACAAGGTACTAAAGTGTACACATATTTATGAACTCGACTGTACGCATCCAGTCCAGTTAATCTTGAAAAAAAATATGAATACAGGTGTCCCGTAACCACTTTCTTAGAGTTTATGAAAAAATTAAGATTTAGGAAAGAGTCAAGTTAAGAAAGAGACCAACTAAGATAAAGCCTAGTTAAAAATGAGACCAGTTGGGAAAGTATCAAGTTTAAGAAAATGACGAAGTCGTCCGGAGGGGAGATGAGTTGGGAAAGTGTCAACTTTGCAAAAGAGACCAACTAAGAAAGAGCCGAGTTGAAAATGAGACAAGTAAGGAAAGTGTCAAGTTTAAGAAAATAACGAAGTCGTCCTGAGGGCTTGGTTATGGTGTGTAACATTAAATTAAAACAAACATCCAATTGAAAAAGCATACCTTTAATAAACTTAAAAACTAGTAACTTCTTTCATATTTAAATCCTACATACTACATTTCACTTAAAACCTATTAAATACCTTGGCTCAAGGGGGACTGTGACGCGTTATGGCTCTAATAGCGAAGCTTCAGATTCGTACGAGAAAGTTTCGAATTTATGATAGGTTACCGATGCAGCTTCATCTTAACCGAATGTTCAAATATTTGTAAAATATTTCATTCTGATGTCAGAGGTGAAAACTTCTAAGATTTGATGAAGCAATGTTGACTAAAAACATAAGCATCAAGCACTGACAAATTTCGACGGGTGAAAACTAGATCTCGTTAGCCAAGTGGTTAAGGCAGCCGCCCGGAATGCGGAAGGTGCGTGGTTCGATTCCCGCCTGAGGTTGTCGTCTTATTTCAGTGTTTAAAAAAAAAATTACTTGAGGCTTTGTTGTATTTAAGATGGTATTGGTCTATATTTTGCTTCCTTTCTTAAATAAGCTACAAATGCAAAGAATGTGGGCTTCCGTTTTATTCTTGCGTTTACACGACTGTGCCATCCTTCAGCAGGATTTGTGGTATATACGGTGGCGTTCTGTGCTACAATTTCAAATTTATGGGTTGAGCTTCACCCATTGTTCTTCAAAATAACTTAATTTCATTAGTATCTGGCACAAGAAAACCATGTCTCCGAAATTCGATTACATGGAAATAACGGCAATAGAGCTACCTTTCTAGTAAAATTACGTCCTTCCTTGGAGTCAGTCGATTTTAATGTTTAATTGCTTTTTTCCAAATATTTTTATTATAATGATAAAAGCAACAAAGTATACTTGACAATTGGAGTATACGGTTTGTACAGCAATTATTTATTATATTCATATTGTACGGTGTTCCGTACAAACTTGAAATGATAGTTGATTTGATTGATAACAGTTTATTGATACCTACTGAAGTTAAATGATAAATTACGTCGCGTGTACTCATTACACGCGACGAGTGCTAGTCGGTAACTAAAAATAGTTCTTACAAATAAAATTAAATAATTATAAAATAAATGCTATTAATGTGAAATGCATTGAAGGAATGTGCGGTCATTCACCGTACACATTATATTTAAATAAAAGGTAAGTTACTGGTTTTTAAGTTTATTACAAGTACACTTTTTCAATTGGATGTGTTTTAATTTACTGGTAAAAAAGTCTGGAGTATTTTTTCACACTCTAACCAAAGTAGTCAATTAAGGAAATAGTCAAAAGCAGAAAATGGTAATTTAATGGTCTTTATGAGAACAGCCTAATAAAAAAATATGAATACGGACATGGGCTTCATTTGACATTTGAAGCCCATATTTTGTCCTTAAGGACAATAGCATAGACAATAGACAATAGGACAAAGGCATATTATGGGCTTCAAATGTCAAATGAAGCCCATGTCCGTATTCATATTTTTTTATTAGGCTGTTCTCATAAAGACCATTCAATTACCATTTTCTGCTTTTGACTATTTCCTTATTTGACTACTTTGGTTACAGTGTGAAAAAATACTCCAGACTTTTTTACCAGTAAATTAAAACACATCCAATTGAAAAAGTGTACTTGTAATAAACTTAAAAACCAGTAACTTACCTTTTATTTAAATATAATGTGTACGGTGAATGACCGCACATTCCTTCAATGCATTTCACATTAATAGCATTTATTTTATAATTATTTAATTTTATTTGTAAGAACTATTTTTAGTTACCGACTAGCACTCGTCGCGTGTAATGAGTACACGCGACGTAATTTATCATTTAACTTCAGTAGGTATCAATAAACTGTTATCAATCAAATCAACTATCATTTCAAGTTTGTACGGAACACCGTACAATATGAATATAATAAATAATTGCTGTACAAACCGTATACTCCAATTGTCAAGTATACTTTGTTGCTTTTATCATTATAATAAAAATATTTGGAAAAAAGCAATTAAACATTAAAATCGACTGACTCCAAGGAAGGACGTAATTTTACTAGAAAGGTAGCTCTATTGCCGTTATTTCCATGTAATCGAATTTCGGAGACATGGTTTTCTTGTGCCAGATACTAATGAAATTAAGTTATTTTGAAGAACAATGGGTGAAGCTCAACCCATAAATTTTAAATTGTAGCACAGAACGCCACCGTATATACCACAAATCCTGCTGAAGGATGGCACAGTCGTGTAAACGCAAGAATAAAACGGAAGCCCACATTCTTTGCATTTGTAGCTTATTTAAGAAAGGAAGCAAAATATAGACCAATACCATCTTAAATACAACAAAGCCTCAAGTAATTTTTTTTTTAAACACTGAAATAAGACGACAACCTCAGGCGGGAATCGAACCACGCACCTTCCGCATTCCGGGCGGCTGCCTTAACCACTTGGCTAACGAGATCTAGTTTTCACCCGTCGAAATTTGTCAGTGCTTGATGCTTATGTTTTTAGTCAACATTGCTTCATCAAATCTTAGAAGTTTTCACCTCTGACATCAGAATGAAATATTTTACAAATATTTGAACATTCGGTTAAGATGAAGCTGCATCGGTAACCTATCATAAATTCGAAACTTTCTCGTACGAATTTCAATTGTTCGAAAACGGAATGACGAAGTTTTAAATACCAGATTGTTGCTTTACATAATTTTGTTAATCCATAAACTTATTATACATACGTTTTATTTTCCAGAAAAACTATTAGCCGATTATCAAATCTACTTTTTTTCTTTTGGAAGATGTTTTGCTTACAATAACTTTCATATCTAAAAGTTTTAAAATTCGAAGTAACTTTTTCTATCTAATAATTATAATACCCAGATCGTTTTTTTGTTTTTGTATATTTTATTGTTAGGTAAATAAACTAAAATGGTTTAAAAAGTTAATAAGTACTTTGTGTTTTGGGTAAGGTTATGCAACAAAAGTCAGTGACAGAAACGAATAGCTGCAAAATTTTTTTTTCAATTGGATGTGTTTTAATTTAATGGTAAAAAAGTCTGGAGTATTTTTTCACACTGTAACCAAGGTAGTCAAATAAGGAAATAGTCAAAAGCAGAAAATGGTAATTTAATGGTCTTTATGAGAACAGCCTAATAAAAAAATATGAATACGGACATGGGCTTCATTTGACATTTGAAGCCCATAATATGCCCATATAAGGACAAAATATGGGCTTCAAATGTCAAATGAAGCCCATATGTCCGTATCCATATTTTTTAGCCAATAGACCTGCTGGTTCCTATACGTGAAATGTTTAAAAATCTATATTATTAAAAATCAATTGAATGTTTGCACGTGCAATTCAGAGCTGCACCTATTTAGGCTAATTCTTTTTTTGTTGTGTTTGTAATCATTACTGTCGTCAAGGTGTTCACGCGCACGAAGTCTCGGGCCGGGCGGGCCGCAAGTACTTAGTTACATGTAATTTTACAACACAAAACAGTTGTACTAGGTCTATAATATTAGGGTTCAGTCGCAGAATGTACCTTTCGCATAATGCACCCCATGTGTAAAACGTCCCTTCTCAAAAAGCACCTTTCGCAAAATGTACCTTTCGCAAAATGCACCCTTCGCAAAATGTACCTTTCACAAAATACACCTTTCGCAAAACATGCCTTTCGAAAAATGCACCTTTCACAAAACGTACCTTTTTTAACCGACTTCAAAAAAGGAGGAGGTTCTATGTTCGACGTGTATGTTTTTTTTTTATGTATGTCCAGCGATATCTCCGTCATTTGTGAACCGATTTTGAAAATTCTTTTATTTACATTAACCCTTTTACAAGTGCTACAGGGTACTCTTCCCGAAGGCAATTAGCCCTAAAAAGGTTATTGGTCCTTTTTAAGGCTATGCTAAAAAAGTAGCCATAGCCATAGCTAGCCATTTTAAAAAGGCTATAGGCCTGCAAATAGCTTTTTTGCAGTAATAGGTTTATTTTAAGGCTAAAAGCCTTTTTTAGACTAGGCCTGAGTAAGCCGTCATTATTCGTTTCTTTTCATTAGTTCTACTCATCAGGATAAGGGAGTCGCAAAAGAGGTGCAGGACTTCATCAATAAGTAGACAAAATTTCCAGAAAAAGTTTTACTGTAAAAAATACTTGAAATTTTCAGTTCATTTTAGTATGGAGCCGACGCTTAAAAAAATTGTGATATTTTTATATGGAGTTTGGACTAGTAAAATTTTTCGCTTGGTTTCACGTTGTGTCGTAATTTATTTAGAACTTTGTTCCAACTAGCTTGAATCTAGTGAGCCTAGGTCCAAAGTGATGTAACTCAAATAATATTTTTAAGAATTTGTACTTTATTGCGTAATCTTAAGGGTTATTTTTACAATAAATTTCAAACTTCGGCTACTACTGCAGCAACTTCATTGACCTAATACACTATGTATGTATGTATTAATATGTATTTATGTATGTATGTAAATACAAATATCCATCACTACTTTTGCCTTTTCATTACCTGTAAAAGGGGTAATTTAGAAAAAAGGTACCTACGTATTGCAAAATGTGCATTTTGCGAAACCTGCATTTTGCGAAAGGCACATTTTGCGAAAGGTGTATTTTGCGATAGATACATTTTGCGAAAGGTGCATTTGGCGAAAGGTACATTTTGAGAAAGGGACGTTTTGCGCAAGGGGTTGCGTTATGCGAAAGGTACATTCTGCAACAGCTCCAGTTCATACTGACTAAATCCCATTCCGGCAATTTCCTACATATGTCTGAATCTCAATATGCCTTAGTCCCAAAATGCCTGAAACCCAAAATGACTAATTTTCTCAATGCCCGAATTACAAAACGACTACATCTGAGCCAATATTAGATATTAAAATATGTAACTTTTTTAAGTTACGATCTTTTATGTGTATTATATTTTAACTGTTCATTAACATAATTTACTCAGCGAAAGTAAAATAAGCTCTTATGAAAATCAATTATCATCACTGAAGAATCATTTGGCTCAATTGGAAGATGATTTTGGAGAATTTGAAAATCTGAGCGAAATTCATGACATGGTAAGCAAGCTATTCATCGTGTAATATATTGTTTAGTCCAAATAGGATAAAATAGTCGTCAAAGTAACAATATATTTATATTTTTACATTTAGGTTAACCAGCAACGTGCTAAATTACTTGAAGCTGCTAGACAGAACGGTGAATTAGCGGAAGCTTTGCAAAAGAAAGATGTCGAGTTAGAACAACATATTGAGGCTGTGGCAGAGCAAGAACATGGCGCACAACAAAGAGATAACATTATCAAAATGCTATCACAGAAAGAAGAAGAACATGCTAATATTATTAAGTTGCTAAGAAACAATTTAGAAATGAGAACGCAAGCAGATATCGATGTAAGTGATGCGTTTATTTACTTATTCAGCCTCTAACAAGGCATAGCCTGAATTATATTAACTGAATAACGAATAAACATCACATCCATGCTCATCACACAAACATTATGCCCCTACTAGGATTCGAACCAGGGACCGAAGTACCTATTTAATTTTTTTTGCGAATTACTACAATTAAAAATAGATTTTATACGATTTAGAAAACATCAGTCAGATTCCACTTTCATCAGATCACTTCTTCGATTCTGACGAAAGTGGAATCTGACGGATGTTTTCTAAATCTTTTATACAGATCACCATTCAAAGAAACTCGTACATACTCGTACACCTTATGCACAACACATGTTGAATTGGATTTCTTATTGTTAAACACAGTGTGCCTTACCTTGTCTGGTTCGCAATTTGTCTGGCAGACAAATTAATAATAAAGTTCGCAGTACGACTGGACAAAAGATGCAGAGATTCTAGTAAATAAAGTAAAGAATTGTCTTGCACTGACTAAAAAATGAGCATGCATTTTAACAATTCGCGGTTTATCTGCAGGACAATATGATATTAAAAATTCGCTCTTCTTCTTCCGGACGAAATGCTTATCTTAAAAAGGATCCAGACGAATTGTAGAATACAGAGAAATTGCGAATGAGACAAACTGCGAAACACCATAAGCTATGAATAGTTATTTGTTCCTGTTTTGTAAACGTAATTTCTAATTAGAGTAAAAGAGACAAAACCCGAAATAACTAATCTGACCTTATTCTTTGTTTATTTGTAAGAAACCATGTGAATAACCTTTGCACTACTTATGTCTAAAAAGAAAAACGTCATCATTTCAAAATAGTCCAATATAAATATACTCTATTTCCAGCTCAATCAACAACTGTCTGAGAAAAATACAGAAATTGATACTCTTGTTAACAATCTTGATACTAGAAAACAACAAATTGGGGAGTTAGAAAAAATTATACTTACCTTAGAAAATCAAACACGAAAAGCTAGTGCTCAAAGAAGGAAAGATCAAGAAAAGATACAGTTTCTAGAAAATAAATTAGCTGAATTTGAGACATTTCATATGGAAAATAAGCGAAATGAAACGCCGACTGAAAATCTAGACAGTATTATTAAAATTCTTGAAGAAGAATTGATAGATCCTATGGAGCCTAAGTCCAAATATACAGATCAAATATTGTTTGGGAAGAAAAATCATGCAGGAGATCAGCTCTTAAAAAACTATGCACACAAGTGTAAAGTAGATCGCCAAGACATCAAACATGACATTGACTTTGACGAAAAGGTTCCAACCAAGATTGTTTTGGATAAAAGTTGTAAAAAATCTTCCGAAAATTTTAAATGCGATTTAGATCGCCAGAGAGGCATTACTGATATTCAAAAATGGGCAACTGCCCCTATTCCTGATCGAAATGTTTATAACGTACCTCCCACATTAAGTAAAAAAAATACAGCAAAAAGAAAAGATAATTTATTGACTAGGAATTTGAACTATCTGACGCCAATGTGTCAGCTCGGTGACGAGAAAAAAAGAAAAACTTTTAAATTAGCTGCTCACAGACTATAGTGCATAGTGATTAATAAGTTTTTTGAATTTGTTTGTTTAGTTTCCTATTTATTGAAAATGTTTGATATGATTAAAATAAAACTTTTGTTTCAGTATTTACAGAATTTATTTCGGAGACGAACAGTTTTTTCAAATGCAAATTTATTACGTAATTTAAGATAGCGTAGTCCAGGCGTCATCTTCTCATCTTGTTTATGCCAAAAAATGTCCTGTATCTGAAAGCACACACAATATTGTCATATAGGTAGTATAATGTCGATGCCACTTAGTCACCTTGAACCTCTCTGCCGCACTCATAAACGTTATATACCATTGACGATTACTTAGTACCAATATTTTTACATATTTAAATACATAAACTCACACCTATTTTTATATAATGTAAAATATTGGTGATAGAAGTGTGTAAGGACTCTTCCTTACATACTTCTATCACCAATATTTTTATTTAGGTATTACAAATCAGTGCTTAAGACGTTACAATTAGAGGCTCTTTTTATAACACCGGGCCTGACGTGTCCCGGGTTCAATTCCCGGTCGGGTCAATTTAGGCTAAACTGTTTTTCTAAATTGATTTCGGGTCTGGATGTTTTTCTATGTTTATGTATATTTATCCGTTATCTTACCATATTAACGAGTCTCAAAAGAAGCTTATCTTGGTTTAGAAAATTGGACTTAGTCGGAGTGAGTGTAAACAAAGTTTATTTATTTATTTATTTTATCCTTACGTCCCAACGAACATCCGAAATTCACGTTCAAGACGATCGTCCACTATTCTACTTAAGTTGTAGACTTCCTATCTTTTCCGCAACCAATTCCATCCATTTCATAAGTTCATTTCTTATCTTGTCCACTTTATTTTAACTTAAGTAAGTCAAAAGAAAGTACACTCACAACTTGGAAGTTGAGTAAAATATTTACTAACCCTCCGTATCAGAAGGACATAACAATCTGCCCTTGATGCATTAACGACATAAAAGTAAAACGGCAGTAAAACGTCTGAAATCTGAAATTAAGTAGTACGTCTGATATTAAAAATCGTCATGTTAGGAAAAGGACTTGACTATGTTATAAAGTACCTACATTCAAGAGCAATTGTATGGGTGTGTTGTGTAAGTAGTTCACAATGGTACTCCAGATAAAAAAAATCCTTAGTTATCCTTATTATTAAAGTAAAGTTACCTACCGAACACGAGGATCAAACGTACAAAGAATGATGGTATTTTTGATTTGTTAGCCGCAAGTTCAATACGCAATTCGTCCATTTCGCATTTTGCCGTTGGCCTACTACTCAATTCGTCAATAATTTAATTCGACCATTTCGTGAATCGTCATTACGCAGTTCGTCCATTTCGAGATTCGTCTTTATGCAGTTCGTCCATTTCGTGAATCGTCATTACGCAGTTCGTCCATGAGGGGCTAAGTCGTGAAATGAATTCGTTTATTAATCCGGCTTTAAACCAGCCGCTGTAATTTTTAGGGTTCCGTACCCAAGGGTTAAAACGGGACCCTATTACTAAGACTCCGCTATCCGTCTGCCTATCTGTCACCAAGCTGTATCTCATAAACTGTGATAAGTAGCTAGACTCTTATTTTTGTTCAAAAAGGGGTATTGGACCTACGGCTAACAAATGGTATTTTTGATCAAAAAAATACAAAAGGCAAATAAGATAGAAAATTTGAAAAAACTTCTTTTAATACGTGCATCCCACCTAAAACGGGTTTTTTTAGTAGCCGATTGCTAAAAGGTTTGAAAAATTTACCCGTTAAAAACGTATTTATCTACCATATCTAAAATAGACTTTTTTAGTGTTCCGTACCTCAAAAGGAAAAAACGGAACCCTTACAGGATCACTTTGTGGTCAGTCCGTCTGTCTGTCAAGACTCTTTATCTCGGGAACGCCTGGAGGGTATCGAGTGGAAATTATAACGATATACTCAGTTCTACAGTCTCTTGAAGCTGTGAAATGTCAAACTCCTAAGTTAACGTAAAAAAAAGATACGGCCGTTTATGCGTGTATTTTTCTTTGACCTAGAACTATGAAATTTGGGAAGTATTACCGTCTTATACTACAACTATAGGGAAAAATGTGGAAAACTATACATTCGTAATTAAATCATTAAAAACAGGGTCTATAAGCCAGAAACGGCGGCGGTCCAAATTTTTAATTAAGTTAACCGTGTCTTGTGGAGGGGGGGGGGGGGGTATCGTATGAAAGGGCTTCATTGGCACAACATTTTACAGATTTTTAATGTTTTTTTATATTTGTATGCACCTTTTTTCAAAAACTGACTTAATCGTTATTATTTGTAATCTATTAATAAACATCAGTTGCCGATAATGTTTGTACGCGCATCACTTCAGAATGTAATTTCACCTATCTAGCCAATATCTAGCTATTTTTTTTTTGTTTTTTTGTTGTAATTGCTAAAGTCAGCATTGCATTTTATGTGAAACCTTCATAATGTTTTAATTGAATTTATTGTTAAACTAACAAAGTAACAAACATGGAATTTGACAGCTTAGCAAAAACTATAGAACGATTTGATGTGTTTTGATACATAGGTCACACTAAAAGTTTCCGGAACTGGCCACTTACATAAACAATATTTAAAAAGTAATTACAACATTTTAAAATGGAACTCTTTGGCTGTAGTGTAGAATACAGTTTGTTTCATCTGACTGTCAAAAGCTTTTACACTGTGGCGCCATTTTAAAAATTGCGTGTCTACATTAACATGGATTTAACTCGGGAAAATGTTCGTAGTATGATTTTCTACGATTTTAAGTGTAATTTGACAGTTCAACAGAGCATCGCTCGGCTTCAATCTGCTTTTGGCAATGAAGCACCATGCAAGACGACTATTTATAGCTGGTTTGCAGAATTCAAGCGCGGTCGTTTCAATCTCAGTGACGAACTTCGCGATGGTCGGCATCCACCGCTGTGAACAACAAAAACATCGATTCTGTGCGCTGTATGATTGAAACAGAGAGGCATGTGACCTACCATGAGATTCGCATATCCTTAGACATAGGCATGAGTCAAATACAATCACTCCTACACTAACATTTGGGCGTGAGAAAGCTGTGCTCGCGGTGGATCCACACAATATGACAGAGGCTCAAAAAACGGACCGCGTCACATGGTGCAGTGCCATGCTTACCAGATTCAACGAAGGTGCGTCAAATTTGGTTTGAGACATAGTAACAGGTGACGAAACATGGATTTATTTCTACGATTCCAAAACAAAGCAGCAATCGAGCGTATGGGTCTTTCAAGATGAGCCGAAACCAAAAAAGGCGGCGCGCGTGAAAAGTGCATCTAAGCGGATGATTGCTTCTTTTTTAATCGACTTCAAAAAAAGGAGGAGGTTCTCAATTCGGTTGTATGTTTTTTTTATGTTTGTTACCTCAGAACTCCGTCATTTATACACCGATTTAAAAAATTATTTTTTTATTTGAAAGGAAATACTTCCAGATTGGTCCCATTTTTATCAAAATCCAGTTCTGATGATGCAATCCTCAAGGAATTGAGAGAACTCCTCAAATATTGTAAGGATACCTATAGCGATTTTGGTATTTTCAGTAATAAGTCAAGCATTTGCATTCAGAAAGTATCATTTGATGAAGTAGAACTGATGAAGAAGACCATAGAATGCCATTGGAACTCCTCAACGATAAGTATTATACGGGTTGCGATAAGATATCTCGATTAAGATAGTTAAGCGACTATGACGACGCAAAAGAATGCAGGTACCGGAACTTAGTTCTGATGATGGGATCCTTGAGGAATTGAGGGAACTCCTCAAATATTGTAGGCATACCTTTAGCGATTTTGGTATTTTCAGCCATAAGTCAAATGAGATCCACTCTGGCAATAAATCCTTCCTAACTAATATTGTAAATGCGAAAGCGTGTTTGTTTGTTTGTCCGTCTTTCACTTGCGCATCGACCTGATTTTGCACATAGATAGCTGAAGGACAAATATCTATATATAATAAAATCTTGGAGGTTAAAGTTACCGCATCCGTAGGTTTACCCTTACCCCGGGACCCGGGTATGTCCTAAAACTACGACCAGCCACCGGAGGACGGGCCGCAGCGTCCTCTAGCTAAACGGTGACCCGCTGCGATCCCCAAGCCGCCTGCCAAGCGTGGGGATTATGGCAAACCCCCCCCCCCCCCCATGACAGACAATATTTGCCCACGGCCCCCAGTCCCCGGCAGCTCCTTTATCCCTGGCCCAACGGGTAGCTGGTCAGGTAACGGAGGAGCAGGGGGTGCGAAGAATCACCGGCAGTTGCTCGGCTACCCACACACCCACCAACGAACCTTGGCCCTGGCAACACACAACATCCGCACGTTGAGGACCGATGCAAAGATTGTAGAGCTGGAGGAAGAATTGAGCAGATTGCGGTGGGACATCATGGGACTATCAGAAATCCGACGAGAGGGGCAGGATATGGTAGTCCTTGATTCTGGCAACATGCTCTTCTTCCGGGAAGGAGAACGAAAATCCCAGGGTGGTGTTGGGTTTCTCGTCCGCAAGTCCCTTCTTAACAACGTTATCAAGGTCGATAGTGTGTCAGGTAGAGTTGCGTACCTTATACTCAGAATCACCGATCGGTATTCGCTGAAGGTCATACAGGTATATGCACCAACCTCGACACACCCTGACGAAGAAGTAGAGGCTCTGTATGAGGAGATATCTGAAGCCATACATTCCTCCGAAACGTACTTCACCGTTGTTATGGGGGACTTCAATGCAAAGGTAGGCACAAGGAACGGCGATGAGTTGAGAGTGGGGCAATATGGATATGGACAGCGGAACCAAAGGGGCCAACGGTTGGTCGACTTTATGGAGAAGGAGGAACTCTTTTTGATGAACTCTTTCTTCCGGAAGCGACCAACCAGGAAGTGGACGTGGATAAGCCCCGATGGTTCAACCAGAAATGAGATCGACTTCATCATGACGACCAAGAAGCGTATATTCAGTGATGTCTCCGTGATCAGTAGGGTGAAAACCGGTAGCGATCACCGGATTGTTAGAGGCACACTGAATATCAACATCAAGCTCGAGAGGTCACGTCTGGTGAAGTCCACACTCCGTCCTGGCCCTGCCCAGATCCAGAGCCCGGAACACTTTCAACTCGAACTCCAAAATCGCTTCCAGTGCCTAGCCGAGTGCGAAACTGTGGACGAGATCAGCAGCGGGCTTGTGGAAACTGTCCAAGCTGTGGGGTCTAAGTTCTTTAAGACCCCACGCCGGAAAAAGCCTCAAAAGCTCTCAGACGGAACCATTAAGTTAATGGAAGACCGGAAAGAAATGATACTGCAATCTTCAGCTGATATGTCGGAATATGGCAAACTCAATAGACGAATCTCGAAATCTGTGCGACACGACCTGCGCTCCTATAGTGCTAAATGCATTAGGGACGCAATTGCGCGGAACCAAGGCGCCAAAGTGTTCGCAAAGAATTCGTCTATTGGTCAGAGCCAAATGACTAAGCTGAAGATCGAGGACGGCAGTGTCATTTCGTCGAAGCCGGAGATTCTGAGAGAGCTCGAGAGGTTTTATGGACAGTTGTACACCTCAACACAAGAGCCCGCTGTTGGTACAGCTCAGGACACCAGAGCTAAGTTAACCCGACACTATACCGAAGATATCCCTGACATCAGCCTGTATGAGATTAGTATGGCTCTTAAACAGCTTAAAAACAACAAGGCGCCGGGTGATGACGGAATTACCACTGAACTTCTGCGAGCGGGTGGAAAACCGATACTCGTAGTCCTCCAGAAGTTGTTTAATTCCGTCATGCTCGAAGGTACTACGCCAGAAGCATGGCACAGGAGTGCGGTGGTGCTCTTCTTCAAGAAAGGCGATAACACCTTATTGAAGAATTATAGACCCATCTCACTCCTGAGCCATGTGTACAAGCTGTTTTCGAGAGTCATTACGAACCGTCTCGAACGCAGGTTTGACGACTTCCAGCCTCCCGAACAAGCCGGTTTCCGAAAAGGCTTTAGTACCATAGACCACATACATACGCTCCGCCAGATTATACAGAAGACTGAGGAGTATAATCGGCCCTTATGTTTAGCGTTTGTGGACTATGAGAAAGCCTTCGATTCTATCGAAACCTGGGCTGTGTTGCAGTCCCTCCAGCGTTGCCATATCGACTATAGGTATATCGAAGTGTTGAAATGTTTGTATAGAAACGCTACTATGTCGATCCGATTGCAAGACGAGAGTACGAAACCAATCCAATTGCAGAAAGGTGTGAGACAGGGTGACGTCATATCTCCGAAACTGTTCACAAATGCGTTGGAGGACGTTTTCAAGCTCTTGAATTGGAACGGATTCGGCATCAACATTAATGGCGAATACATCACTTACCTTCGTTTTGCCGATGATATAGTCATAATGGCGGAGTCGCTGGAGAACCTCAACACCATGCTCAGCGACCTCAATATCGTATCCCAACAGGTGGGTCTTAAAATGAACATGGACAAGACGAAGATCATGTCGAATGTCCATGTTGAACCCGTACCGGTAATTGTTGGGAGCGATACTATCGAAGTTGTCGACCACTACACCTACTTAGGACAGATTGTCCAGTTAGGTAGGTCCAACCTCGACAAAGAGGTCGCCCGGAGAATCCAACTCGGATGGGCAGCGTTCGGGAAATTACGAGATATCTTTGCATCGAAGATTCCGCAGTGCCTAAAGACAAAGGTCTTTAACCAATGTGTGTTGCCGGTGATGACATATGGCACCAAAACGTGGTCCTTAACTGTTGGCCTTTTAGAAAAGCTCAGAGTCACACAGCGAGCAATGGAGAGAGCTATGCTCGGAGTTTCTTTGCGCGATAGAATCCGAAACGAGGATATTCGCCAAAGAACCGGAGTTGCCGACATAGCTCGTAAGATTTGCAAGCTGAAGTGGCAATGGGCAGGCCACATCGCTCGACGAACCGACAACCGTTGGGGAAGAAAGGTTCTCGAGTGGAGACCACGCACTGGAAGACGCAGTGTTGGTAGGCCTCCCACTAGGTGGACCGACGACATCGTGAGAGTCGCAGGCAACCGGTGGATGCGAGTGGCGAGTTGTCGGTCAGGATGGAGGTCAAAGGGGGAGGCCTATGTTCAGCAGTGGACGTCTTCAGGCTGGTGATGATGATGATGATGAGGTTTACCCTTGAGACCCTACACGTGACCCCTGCGTGGTGCTAAATGAGTGACACTGACTGAGTGGTAGAGCCACGCTGCGTTGCAGCGCGCATTGGCCCGACTCGCACGAATATCCGGCGTGAAATAATGGCACTTGGTGCTGTTGTGTTTCGTCCGGCCAGTGAGAGTTCCGGAGGTTTACCAATATTCGCTTTCGATAAATAGATCGGAACGATTCACTAAAAAGCGAGAAATAAACAAAATTTTTAACAAAAAAATACCGACTCCAAAAAATTTGACTGAAGTAAATGCACTAAAACGTGAAAAATAATTGCGTACTTTAGTTTGTTCAAATTACTTGCAACATTAACCTTTATTCTACTCAATCTTATAATCTTAAAACATATTTTTGGAGTCGGTGCCAGCCTAATACGACAAAGTAGCAATACCTAATAAAATCTATTTACAAATGAACACGACAACTGTTAAAGGCTAATTAAACATATTTACAAGCGAGGCCGACCTAGACGGAGGTGGAGAGATGAGCTTGATGCTTACGCGAAGGATTGGCCAACACACGCAAAAGGCCGCGAATGCTGGAAGGGGCGGAGGGAGGCCTTTGCCCAGCAATGGGACAACATGGGCTAATATAATAATAATATAGTACGAGTATGTAGTTTAATGTTAATGTATAATTTACCTTGGCTGGCACCGACTCCAAAAATAATTTTTAAGATTATAAGATTGAGTAGAATAAAGGTTAATGTTGCAAGTAAATTGAACAAACTAAAGTACGCAATTATTTTTCACGTTTTAGTGCATTTACTTCAGTAAAATTTTTTGGAGTCGGTATTTTTTTGCTATCTAATAAAACTGGACACGTGCTACTGTTGCTTTAGAGAATCGTCATACCGTGAATAGTGACTGGTACATGACCATTTGTTTGCCGGAAATTATTGACGAACTCCGTAAAATAACCGTAAACGCCGTGTCACCTTGCACCACGACAATGATAGTTCCCACATGGCCAGACAGACAAACGAATTTTTGAAGGTGAAAAACGTAGAACTTATGAGCCATCCTACATACAGTCCCGACCTGGCAAACTGTGACTTTTTTCTGTTCCCAAAAATTAAGAACCAATTACGCGGTCAACGATTTTCATCAACAGAAGAGGCTGTCGAAGAGTATGAAAAACACGTTTCTGAGGACACCACGGAGGAGTGGCACAAAAGTTTTCAAAATTGGTTTAATCGAATGAAAAAGTGCATTTACGCAAAGGGATGGAATAGTCTACCAGCACACGTATTCCCTCCTACCTATGACATAGGGTCCTTCAAACGAGGCGTGAAGAAGCACTTTGTGGGCCGGCAGAGTGAGGATGACTGATGCTACGTCTCTTACGCTGCACCAGTTGTCCTCGCGCCTGGACCTCATTTCCACTTAACATCAGGTGGAGTGGGGTCATTTGCCGGGCTTAGTATAAAAAAAAGGGAGAATATTTTGAGAAACAATAAATTCATTTTAATAGTATTTTTCTCTTATTCATTCCGGAAACTTTTAGTGCGCCCCACGATTACGCTCTGAACTGAATCTTTAGAGTCGAACTGATCACAGGAAATTTTTAATTGCTAAAATATATAAATAATAGCGTAAACATAACATTTATGAAATAATCATTATTCTACTGCATCATTTTGATATTATAGTAAAATAACGATCATATGTAACATTCTTTAACGACATGCAACTGCTGTATTTTAGCACCTTAACGAAATAACGTTGCGAATAATGTGCATTATTAGTTGATTTCACTAATTTGGTATTTCGCGCAATGCACTACGATACTTAAAATCGTACCTAATGAACAAACTCAATATTTATGATTCAGCTCGTTGAATCAATGAGCCGTATGATTAGAATAATCACTCTAATAATTGCATAGACTAGAAGATAGATTCATGTTGACAGCAGACTTCTCAATAGATAGGTCATGTAAAATTTTTATAATATTAGATATATTAATAATTGTGATTTAATAACAATAAAAGTGGTAAATATGCGTACAATACTGATTAAAAATTCGTGCCGCAGTGTGTGATACCTAACTGTTAATTAGTTTTGATGGATTACCGTGAAATAGATAGATAGAGATAGATAGATAGATAGATAGATAATACTTTTATTGTAACAGTTTACATTAAACACAAAACATAAAAAACAAGTACATTACACAGTTACAATATGACGGTCTTATCGCTATAAAGCGATTTCTTCCAGACAACCAGTCGGATGGAGAGAACTTAAACACTTTAAAATCGAAGGTGCAAACATGTCAAAGTTTTCATAACTTTTAAATTAACACAAAAAAAATATATATATATTAAAATTTAAACAAACATACGTACATACATAGTGTGTAATGTAATAATATATACATATACAATACATATAGTTACATAATAGTCTCAGGTAGGGAGTAGCGAAAAATAGCAGCTTTGCAGCGGGATAATGTTAGAAGGAGAGGTAGAAGTTTTTCACAAACTCTTTAAAAGTGTTCACAGACTGCGCACGCCTGATCGCAACTGGAAGCGAGTTCCAGAGACGAACGGCCTGAACAGTATATGAACAGTCATAAAAGGTGGTGCTGTGCAGAGGGGTTTTATGGCTCAGGTTTTCCGATGATCGCAATGAGCGTGAATTGGATGCGTGAAAGAAGTTAAAACGTTCTTTAAGGTAGCAAGGATAGGTGGGATTAAACAGTATGTTGTAAAGAAGGGCGAGGAAGTGAGTATTCCGGCGAAGACGAATAGGAAGCCACTTGAGTTTAGCGCGGTATTCAGAAACATGATCATACTTGCGCAAGCCAAATATGAATCGTATACATAGATTTTGAAGGCGCTCAAGTTTGTTTAGCTGGTCCTCCGTGAGATCAAGATAGCAGGCGTCAGCATAGTCTAGAACGGGAAGCAGCAGAGATTGTGCTAGCGCAATTTTAGTGGCAGTGGGTAAAAAGTTACGTAGTCTTCTTAAAGATACTGATTGTTTTGTGCGATTATTGGTTTGTTTTCATCAAGGGAAAGGAGATAGGTATTTTTGGGCCACAGTGAGTTGTTCGTTACAGAAATAAAAATGGTATAGAAAATAATGTCTTCTTATTGTATTATTATTGGTTTCTAAAATAAACCTGTAACACTCCGCAAAACCAAGATAAACAAAAAAAACGGATTTTCGAAAATAACACTTAAACATACTTTGTAAACACACATCTAGTCAGTAACAAATCGATTTATCGAATTCGATATACATTTGTCTAACTGCAAATACTTATTGAAACAGTATTTAATTTAAAATAATGAATATACCACTACTTTAGTTTTTGTACGTTGTAGACTATCTGAATTAACAATCATTGTAATAAAATATCCAAAAAGAAAAGTAAAATACTAATTTTAATCGATTTTTAAAAACGATTATTGGATGTCATGTGTCAGGTCTTAATTATGTCATTTGTCAATACGATTGTCATCCATTCATTAGTTCTCTTTGCTCCATGCATTGTAGAATATTTTGTGCCGGCTTTTCTTTCTAAATCGTTATTTTCTCACGACATTTTATGTTAAAAAAGTATATCCCTAAATACAGAATTTAATCTAGATCAATAAAAAATAAGCTTCAAATCCTTGTAACTACACAAATAACTAAGAAATAGTGTAAAAGCAGAACAAGGCATCGGGGCAAGCAACTCACGTGAATCCTCCATAACTCTTATCTGCGGAGTTGTATATGCAAAATAATGATACATCTGTAATGCTAACATTATTCCCTTCAAAATGCAGTAATCGTTATGTCTGTAACACAATTTAATATAATGGCCCAAACGTCCATACAAGCTCCCCTATCTCCTTTTGATTGGGACAGATTATACCTAAATGCACCAGCGAATTCGATTTTGTTCTTAAAACTGCAAAAACGGTAGAGGTTTTGTGTTTACTTACTGAAAAAAGGGTTGTATATTTACTGTAGATTGTCCAAATGGTATAACAAAGTTCTGAACTTAATGAAAATTTATCGATATATGTAAAAAATTGATCGAAACCGAAATTGATGAAAATCAATCAATCGAAAATTGATGAAAACACTCACCAAAACAGAGAGAGATGGTGCTATAAGCATTTACAACAGAAAGAATGTCTAGCCATGAAAATAGAGGAAAAAAAGGAGACTTTTTAAAAGACATCAACGCGTGCATTTTTCATAATAATTTATAATTGAATATTTACACCATTTTCAAATTTATCCTTTTACATCATAGAATTGTACTAACCAATAAAATGATATTATTCTCTTTGTAAGCTGAACGTATTGCTACACTTTCCACACAATTTTATGGCGCTATACAGCATATATTTTTTAAAGATTTTTTAATTTTTGCGTGCCGCGACGCTTTCAAACAAAACTGCATCCAGGTTTGGGGCGTCTCACTTACATTGTACGGCGTAGTAATGCTGTACAGGTAGATAGTGGTTGTGGTTAAGTTAGTTATAAGTTTAGTTTAAGTTCAGGATAGCAGTGAGACGAAATGTTCCGAAAAGTAGTTATTTATTCCTGTTCACAATGTAAAGTTGTTAGTGATTCTCACGCGACGTTCGATTGGCTCGGTGGCCTAGATTGCACTCAGCTGTTTTACGTAATTCGTGTAAATACAATTAAATTAATATTATGATAATATAGCACATTTAAGTGAGTCAGAGCTATGAACTGAATCTAAATGTATGGTATGACCGTACATACTTTATAATGGTAATACATTTATGTAGTTGGAATGACATTACCCTCGCATGCGGCGTCTATGGTTATGTTATGTGGCCTGTGCTTTCAGTAAATAGCTTAGGATGTAAGGAGTAAATGGCGTAATCGATGTTAGTAACATTCATAACGTGACTTATGAAACCGTCAAGAAAAGTGGAAGACATAGGGAAAATAGACAACTATTAGTTCATTCGCGTTAAGAATGCACTGACGTCATACTTTTTCATCGGCCAAGTCACACCCGAAATCGTTCCTAATTAGAAACTCAAGTTCACAGTGACCGGTTGAACGCATACTTAGCGCAACGGTTTGGTGTCCTGTGCTTTGTGTGTAACTGAAATAAATAAAAAAATGAATGTCTAAAATATAAAAAAAATATATGGGTACTTAATACGTACGTATTTCAATTTATTATATATTAATGAATGACTTTATTTTTATTTTAGACAGTCAAGTGTATTTTTATAAATCCATAAAATTAATCTTTAAAAATATAATTTGTTTGTACCTATTAAGAACACCACGGTGAATACACTCCGAGGTGAATACCCTGCAGTTCACTGATGACGTCACTGCATTCTTAACGCGAACGTAGTAATATAGCAAGTGGGACGATTTTATCCTGAACGGAAATTCGAAACAAATGGAAAGCTAGTTTTATTCTTTATTCATCCGCTGAAATAAGATAAGAATGATTTGTGGGACAGCAGAATAAAATATCAATATAAAATTATCGTATTGGTGGGTTTTATTAAAAAATTACTTCTGAATTATGCTAATTTACAATGCATATTAAGTAAAGTCGTGTATAATGACCGATTGCATTTTATACACAACTTAGAACAGACTGCATTAAGCTTCAACAAAAGTCAAGAAATTCTAAACCCGCTATGCGCTGCGCCATACTAAGGCGTCTTAACACTCTCCCACAGCAAAAACGGCAAAGCATTTTTAAAAACAGCGCGATCAACTTTTTCCTTTTCAACCTGTTCAAGTAAGAACCTTTCCTATTAGAAATGCGTCTTGCGGGCATGTGAATGCGAATGCGATTGTCGACTTTGACGTAGTTCTGTGGCAGAGCAATCAACCTCTAAGGTTTCCACCAAAGTGTGCGAGGTAGCTATTAAGAGCGGTGCGAGAGGAAAATATCCACAAATAGGATTTCTTCATTTTCTTGGCCTCGACAAGGCTATGTAAAATGAAATGATTATATTGGTAGATTTTTCTTCGCGCCCTGCTCTTTAGCTTGGAGACCGTCCATTTTGCAGATGGGATCGCGGGATAGAATGTCGTGCATGACCAGCGGGGATGAGCAATTAACCAAAGTTGCAGATGTGCGAGCTTCTCCATCATTATTTTCAGTTCTTCTCAGTAACATTTGCAGTAATGCTCATCTCGTTTGCTATGAAGCTGCTAAGCCACCTCGCACAGCTATGCATGTCGATTCTCCAAAACTCGATCGTAAACTCGCCTCTCATTGCAACCCTGAATCCTATTCAAATCAAAAGCGACCTATGTGACGTTGGTGTAGAGTGAAATTTAGAGAATGCAGACTTAATACCTCACTGCAGATTCAGGATCGAGCCTTACAGAATGGCACTGCGGTAGGAAACCTACCAAACTGACAAATAGTATCTTAGTTATGGAATACCAAACTTGGATTCTTGCCCAGTGTGTGCTCGGCGGAGCAACAGTGGTGCACGCGCAGCACCTCCCGCTCGAGGATCGAGCGCCGTCGCTCCAGCTGCGTGCGCACGCGCCCCTCGCGCTCCAGCTGCAGACTCTGAGCGAGCACCGCGCTTTCCAGCCGTAGCACGCGCGCCCGCTCCGCACGCAGCGCGCTCCACGTGTCCGCCGCGTCGGCGCACGCCGACGACAGCGAGCAGGACACCTGCATGACGACATTAAAGCTTCATATCCCCTTGTCTGCCACGAAGACTCCTAGAGATTTCCATTGGAATCAAACTTCTATTATGTCTGGCATTATGACAGCTGAGGTCATACGTACGACTATATCCCTAAGGGTTAGTTAGAGGATATGCAATGAGAACCGCAAAATTAGTGCACTGCCACAGACCATGTTTCACCAAACAACGACAGCATAGGCGGTAAGCCCATCACCGCTTTGTGCTGTTGGGTGTATGATTAGGCTTCAGTTTATTAGACACGCCAGAAAAGAAGGTTGGTAGTATTATTTTAATAAAGAGCCGCCACCACACAACTCCTTCCACACTTATAATCAAGGCACTTTTACAAGCCACCTTGCAATTTTTTACAAGACAATTCGTTTAGTGCATCCCCTGTGCATCCATATGCATTCTCTTATTATTCATGGCTTTGACTCTTACTATAAATACGGGACGGCTGTATACGAGGGCAGTTTGGCAACTCAATGACTTTAAAGTTGAATAAAAACTATTTTAATTTATTTTTTGTCTCATATTTAGAAACCCACTACAAAGCGCATGCCGTTCTTTTTTCAAATTTGGCGCGAAAACAAGCTTTTTAGAAACAAAAATCCACAGATCTCGTGCTAATTTAATAATTTAAATTTTTTTTCAGAACTAAAAAAAATGTTTTTTTTAAAACCAACTTTTCCAAAATATTTTTAGATTATTTTAAAACCTCTTGAATTCCGCGCCCGCCGCGTGATATCGCACCTCGCGCCGCGCAAACTCGCGGCTAAGGGCACCTCTACAGCCTTAACCGTCACTAATATAAAAAAAAATGTAAAATGTGTAATAAGGTAAAATGTTCCTTAGTTCAATACCGAGGTGCTTTTTTAATTCAGCCCGGTTCTCGAAATAACGGGAATTTTCTGGGAAAACACACGATTTATCGGTCAAAAAAAGTCAGTTTTTTTTCAATTTTCAAAATTGGTTTTTGACTTTTCCAAAATATTCTTACATAACTTTAAACCCTTTCTAATTCCGCGTCTTTTGAGCCCGCATACGTCCTCGTGGCCTTAAACAGCAGGGTATCACGGGCAAGTCGCACTTTCAGCGAAAATGGGGGGGGGGGCCCTACTGGAGCGAACGAAAAAACATTTTCAATGTTAAAAGTTAGGCGACTTTTAAGTATTGTTTGAAAATGGAGAAAAGCGAGTCTCGAGTGCTAATTAAACACTATTTTTTAAGTGGTAAAACTATTAAGCAGACCGAAGTCAAATTGAAAAAGTATTATGGTGATTCTGCGCTGCGCCTTCTCATGGGATGGTACTTAGGTAGTTCACTGAATTTCGTTGTGGACGTACTACCACTAATGACGCGGAGCGCCCAGGAAGGCCGATTGAGGTCACTACGGAGGGCATGGTTAATAAAATACATAATATTATTTTGGCAGACCGTCGTGAGAAGATACGCGAAATAAGTGATGCTGTGCATATCTCGACTGAACGAGTTTTTTATATTTTGCATGATATTCTGGGCTTGAAAAAGCTTTCTGCAAGATGCGTGCCGCGTTTACTAACATTTGAGCAGAAACGAAATCGTGTAACAGCTTCTGAGGAATGCCTAGCCATGTATAATCGCAATCCGAGTGAGTGGAACGTGCCCCAAAGAAGGCAAAAACTGTTTGCTCGGCTGGTAAAGTGATGGCTACAGTCTTTTGAATTAATGAATGAATGAATGAATGAATGAATGAATGAATGAATGAATGAATGAATAATGAATGAATGAATGAATAATAACTTTATTGGTATATACTTAACACTTAAACAAGGTTAAACAAAATAAAACATAAAAACAAAAATAAATCAAAAAGCAATGCCTGGTACATTAACAATGTATATAGTGTTGAGTCAACCAAAGGGGCGCCGACTCAGTTTTTTTTTGTTGCAACCAAGGCTACAACACTGATATTCTGCCGAAACCCGCGGAGGAGCGCGTACCGTGCCCTGCGTTTATTATACTATAAGTACTGTATTAAATCTAAATATGGAAGTATTTATGAATAATCTTTTTTTTTTGTTTTTAAATAATGTGAATAGTGTTAGTACGGTACTTCCTTCATTAAAAAGACCAATAAAAAAATTATTAAATAATACTTAATAATAAAAACAGAGACAACGAAATGCAATGCCAAAAATACTTAAAATAAATAAAAAATAAATAAACAGATAAATAAATAAACAGTAGCTACTAAGTGGATTTTTGGATGTAAAGTAAATGAGCCTTATAAGCACGTTTAAATAGATATTTAGTTCCTGTATCTCGCAGTGGGGGAGGTAGATTATTCCAACACTTAGTAGCATTATATTTGAAGCTGCCACGGAAAGCAGCAGTTTTATGTTCAGGTATTGATAGAGGGTGGGACAGCTTTTGGGACAGCCAAGGGGTTATTTACATCGATTTTTTGGATAAAGGCAAGACAATAACCGGAGTTTACTATGCTGCATTGTTAGATAGATTCAATAAAAAGTTGATCAAGAAACGACCGCATCTAGCAAAGAAAAAAAATCTATTTCATCAGGATAATGCACCGGCCCACTCGTCTGCAATTGCGACATCAAAAATTGTCGAATTAGGATACGAATTATTACCACACCCTCCGTATTCGCCAGATTTAGCCCCCTGTGACTTTTTCGTCTTCCCAAACATGAAGAAATGGCTTGGCGGGCAAAGATTTTCGTCAAACGAAGAGGTGATGGTAGCCGAAACGATGAGGCCTATTTTTCAGGGTTTGACAAAAAATATTTTTTTGATGGGTTGAATGAAGAGGTTGGAACATCGCTGGACTAAGTGCGTAGAGTTGAAAGGAGATTATGTAGAAAAATAAAAAATATATATGTAAAAAGAGTGTTTCTTCTTTCCAAAGTGATGGACTTATCAAACCGCCCTCGTAAACCAACGCTTTGTTAAAACAAGAGACTATCATACCTCCGCATGAGCGGTGTCATCGATAGGCGGCGGTTCCGTGCGGCCGTCGAGCAAGGCGGCCAGCTCCCTGCGCGTGCGCGTCATCCTCGCGAACAGCTCCGCGCCGCGCTCGTGCCGCTCGAGCATGAGCGCGCGCGATGCCGCCGCGGTGATGAGGGCCGCGCGCTCGCGGGACAGCGTCTCCACTTGCATGTGGGTCTCTAGAAGCTGCCAATAGTATTGTCATCAGCTTATCATCATCATTATCGTTATTATAAAGTAAAGTCTGTATCTTCTGTGCCTCCGCTTTCTCCTTCTAAACCACGTAATCGATTTTAACGCTGTTTTAACTCATAGGAAGATCGATAAAGGACGATTGTTTTTATATAGATATTTTGTACAAAATAGCTGAAGTATGACGGTGATTTTAAGGGGCGGGCCGGGCCGCTATATTATAGTACTTATACACAGTAACGCGCACAAGCACAACCCTCCGACGTCTAACGCAGACATGTTGCAATCTTATGCGGCACTTGTATTTTTAGTATGTATTCTATGATTGATGCGAGTTGGTGAATTCGTAATTTCATACCTAACAATAAAGGAATACCGATGTCAACAGACTACTCATTATGTACGTGTACAAAGTTTAAAAGATATACATTAAAAAAGAAGCTTAGTTTTGGAGAATGGTTCGATTCTTTCTGCTAAATTATAATTAGTGTATTGTTAATAGCGAAATTGCCAAATCTATAGATTTAAGTAAGAGCCAGCCAAAGTTTTTTTCTCAAACGTTGTATAAATATTAACTTGTTGCTATGGCAAAATTTTTCATTGGAATATTTTACCTCTGTTTGAATTTCCTGGAATGGAGTTTCTTTAGAATAACAGTCATAACAACGCAGTCGTTTCACTTCAAGCCGCAGCGCTGCTAATTTATTCTCGTACTGAGTCATTGTTTGTTCCCTGAATGAAAAAACAAGTTGTAATTTTATTTATTTTGGATAAATTACATACAGTAAATTGTGTCAAATGCCGACATACACTGATTTCTCATTTTCACGATATTCTTCAATCTGATGCTGCAGTTTTACTATTTTCTGTTCTCTATCTAACAATTCTGTAGCCATTTTATCTTGAAAGTTTTCGGTACCCTCTCCCTGTTGAAACCATTTTTGATTTTATTTTTTTTAGTAAAATTTATAGTAAAGCAGTTTTGACGTGAATACTGTACCGCAATTTTTGATAATGAATTCAAGAAGCTATCCTTGTCGGCACGGCTTTGACGAAGCTCTTCCTCTGCTTTAGATAAAGCTACTCTGGTTACTTGCAGCTCTTTCCAAAGTTCTGTTTCTCGATCTGACGGTTCAGACTCTGCAATAAAGAATGTTTGTCAAATTTACATATAAGTAGTATGGCGGTACACAAACTTAATCTTAACATTCTTATCTCAAAAGGCAGAAAATGTTTGAATATTTTATTGGCGTCAATCTTATCTCAATCGTATAAAGTTCAAAATATGGTAGTATCCCATCGAATTATTCGCACATCTTCGCTTTCGCATTTCTACAGATTCGCATCTCTTCAGATTCTCGTTACTTCGGAATCTCTTTACACCATATTTGTACAAGCGACGGAAAAACACTTAGTAGGTATCACTTGGTATCCAGCCAAAATTATTTTTATTCATTTCTTTATTAAACATACGTATAATCACGACTATTATCCCCGTAGGGTTAGTCAGAGTCTAGGCAATGACGACCGCAAAAGCAGTCCTCTGCCATAGTCTACTTTTCACCAAATAGCGACCTCACATGTGTTCAGCGTGACAGGTGATGAGCCCATCGCCGCTCTATGCTGTTGGAATTATGTGTAATCGTTAGTCCGTTATTCGACTTTTACGATACCCAAGGGAAGAGAGGGGGTGATGGTAGTATTCTCTCACCGCTACGCAACACGGTTATTTTAAAAATTATAAAAAAGAAGGAAAATTTCAAAAGGAATAAGGCTGGACCTACAAAGCCGTCTACAAGAGATCAGGAGCAAAATGAAATAATTCAAAAATGCAAATCAGGAGATATAACCATTCCTGTGTGTATAACTTTATTATCTCGTTTGTAAATTTGTATATTATATTTGATCGTTTGTATCATATTGTTATTAAATGTTTCGTTTTTAACATATTAGCTTTTTGCTATATCTGTAGGTACTCTGAAAAACTGCGATTCCGAAGAAACGAGAATCTGAAGAGATGCGAATCTGTTGAAATGCGAAACCGAATATTTGCGAATAATTCGTCCCATCACTGACCGGTAAAAGGGTTAAAATCACTGATGGCTAAAATTTTCGATCAAGAATACCAACTAGATAACGCGTCACTGTACGTGACATCAAAGCTAAATTCTGTCCAAGTGAATAAATACTTTTAACTAGAACAAAAGTTATAAAACAGTTTTAAGTTCAACCTAATTACAACCATGGCACCCAGTTATAAAGTCAATAATCTTCTAAAGTATTATCTTAGTAGACCGGGTACAATTGTAACATTTTCACTTTAACATTTATTTCTGGCTTTATTTATAATATTATGGCAATAATGTCAATGGGTTACTCGCATAATGACTAATTACGTACACGCATATTGACATACACGCAATTTGACTTACACGCATATTGACTTACAAGCATTTTCACTTACACGCATATTGACATACACGCATATTGACTTATACGCATATTGACTTACACGCATATTGACTTACACGCATTTTCACTTACACGCATTTTCACTTACACGCATATTGACACACAAGATATATTAAAATATTTAACACTAGTTTCCCGTCAAGCGGCTTCGATGTTGATTTCTGTTGATTTCCCACCGTAAAAAGTAACAGCCTGTGTCCAAAAACTATTTCTGTGCAAAATAACAATGAAAATTAGATGTGTAGTTTTCAAGGAGTGTGGCGATGACTTTCCGAAAATTGAACCTTACTGCAAGCAATTTTTCCATTCGCTTAATTTCCCAATTTTTTATTTTCTGTGCGTTTTGTTTTCTGGAGGGTAAATTTTGATTTTTCTAATTTTTTTACTACATAAATATTATAAACTCCTAGAAATGATCAAAGTCGACCGAAGGGCTATAAGCCCTATAAACATACCTTAAGCATTTTTATTTATCCATCCATTCGTGATTTAAAATCAATAAAAATTAAAAATCCTTTTTAAAAAACAAGCTTTTATTTAAATGCGCCGACCGATTACCGATTGTGACAATGCAAATTCAGAATTTGAAGGTTTTTTTTTAATTTGATGGTTTAACATTTACTGGTTTTAAATTCAGTTGCAGGATTTGTCCCACACTAATTAACAAACAGGGGAAGTCAAATAAAAGCTTGTAAAAAGGACGCACTTTATGTACTACCTACCTATGTCATTTCGCGAAGTCTACCAAAATGGGTCATTATGCGAATAACCCACGTCAATGTGTAAGTATTGATATTTAGTTTTGTTAAGGCAGCGTCATCTTTAAGTGTGTAGAAACATTTTTTTAAAAACGTTAATTTCTCGTTAATTTAAACTGATAAATACACTCATTACACTGCTAAAATACAGCCAACAATAGCAAAAAACGTTTAAAATACAGCTGTGTAAAAATTAATGCGAGGTTTTTTAATTATGATCAATGAAAATAGACGGAAAAAAGTTACTTTGACTACGTTGAAATTTCTTCTTGCCGTCACAAGCGTCCGCGTGGAGCCGCACGAGCGGGGTACTGATAGTTAGTCGGCACGTGTGCGTAGTTACAGAGATATTCCCGATGGTACTACTGTACCCTCCTACAACCGTACCCGGTCTACCCTACTTTTGATCATTCGTCACAAACAACGAGCAAAGCAATGATTACTCCTGTCACTTAAAAATGAAAAGACGTCAAAAATATTTAGTGGTGAAATCAACCTTATGGGGGGCAACAAAAAAAGTACTTTTACCTATATTGCCTTGAGTAAAGTAAGAGTTCACTTCTCAAGTGGGCTGTTATTTACTGAGACCGACCTGACATCTATACTCCAGCAGAATTCGATGACGAATGTTTGTAAACAGATTACTGTCATTTCTTTGTGCAAATATCTAGTTTCACTCGGATTTTTACTTTTTCTTGAGAGAGATTCACAAAAAAAAGTTAACTACATATTGTGTATTTCTTCCAAAAAAACAGTAAAAATCCGAGTGATACCAGATATTTGCACAAAGAAATGACAGTACCTAATCTGTTTACAAAATTCGTCATCGAATTTGGCTGGAGTATAGTTGTTGTTGATCGAAGGTTAAAATAAACATTTATCTAATTCACGAAGTGAATTTTACACCTTTTGAAGGGACGTAGTCTATACACCGCCTGCGTTCCATGTCAACGAGTCTAACGGAACGTTCCCGCAACGCGTAAAGTTGTACTTCAAACTCCTTGACACGCGCCTCCAACTCTGCGGCGCGACTTTCCGCTGCCACTCTGCTTTTTTCCTGTAATGGGGGAATCTTCAACGTATTATTACTTCGATGAACACAATATACAATTTGGAATATTGCGACATAGAGTTTAAAGCACCTCGTCTAACACTTTCGCTTGAAGCGAATCAGCCCGTGCTCTCTGCTCGGCCTCACGTATTTCTGCATCTCGTTCTCCCATCTCCGCTTGCTCACGAAGCTCCTTTACTCTGAAAACTATGATGTTGTAGCTATTTGCTACGTTAATGTAGCTATTTTGTTATCATATTCTTTTCTAAAACAGTTATGAAAATTAATAATGTATGTTGAGAACCTTAGTTCTAAAGCGTCTCGTTGCTGAGATAAAGCCTCAATTGTCATCTCTCCAGTTTTAGATACTTCAATTAGTTTTTTCGATCGCGCATCAAAACTCGTCTCCCGATGACGATACTGTAAAAGAAAGATCAAAGTTTATTTCAAACAGTACGTAAGTAAGATAATAAATTGAATTATCTCATAAAATAAAAGGGGTGTAAAGTGTAAGTAAGGGGTGGGCCTTCCCATTCAAAACAATAAACGATTCTTAAATTCTAAGCTTGGGGATAACAATCGCACGTTAATAATCAAACCGTTACACTCTCTCACTAACCAAAAACGTAAAATTTTCAGAAAGAGAACATAAAGCTCCGAAATTTTAAGCCGTTGCAAAACTGTATTAAATTAATAAAATTATTGTATTTTTTAATTCAATTTAACTGATTCGTGGTTTACCTAAATATTTCAATTATCTAAGTTTTAACATCTCAGATATTTAATAAAATATTTTAATTTTATTGTCAAGATAGTGTATCAGACCTGGGTTGCGTTACGTGCTATCCAAAGAAGCAAGCTTAAAGCACAGTAATCACACTAATATTATGAAGGCGAAAGTTTGTAAGTGTGTATGTTTGTTACTCGTTCACGTAAAAACTACTGAATGGATTTGGATAAAATTCGGCATACAGATAGTTTATAACCTGGATTAACACATAGAATACTTTATATCTAGATATTCCCACGGGAACGGGAACTACGCGGGTGAAACCGCGAGCGGCTGCTAGTATAACAAAATTAGCGTGCTTAAAGTACAGCCTGGTATATGCTGTCCCACTGAAGGACACTCCTCCATCATGTCATCGCTACAATCGAAGGGTTTTCACCACGCTTGCCAAATATGCATGCATCGAAAAATCCAAAAACACACTTTGCCCGACCTGGGAATTGAACCCGGGACATCCGTAAATCGAGTGAGCGTTTGACCACTCGGCCAACGAGCTAGCTTAGTTTAGTAAAAAAAATATATTTGTATGGCTTTAAGCAACGAACATGACTGTGACTTGCAATAAAATTTTGACACACAATTTGTTGTTCTCTTTAGCGAGATAAAAATCGCACTTAGCGCTCTGAGGAAAAGAGCTATCTATCAATTTCAAAACTTTATCTGAGAAAGACAAAGTTTAAAAGGAGTCTCATTTAACACATAACAAATCCTTTTTTATTACGTCAGTAATGTTTACTATCTCGCCATCAAGTTTGATAACTCAATTAATTAAACACACGTAGGTAGACATTCCGAAGTTTCTATAGAAGCATGAATTTTTTTTTTATTGCCATGCGACATGCCTAAAGTCCGCCAATGTCGGACTCGTATTAGAAATTTAATGACGAGTTAAAATTAAATGATAATGTTTATTAATCATAACGTAGCAGCTTTAAAGTTCTAAATACCCAGAGGTCCCGGGTTCGATTCCCAGCGGGGGGTACATCTTTGTGGGCTCAGTTTGGTTGGTGGTAGGACTGTTAGGTCCGCCTGGCTGCTACCACCATCTTATCTAAGTCTGTCGCCATAACAACGATGTTTATACTTAGATTAAAACAAAAAGGGAAGATACGGCATTAGCGTCTCGTGAGTGAGCCGCCAAAATTAGGCCTAAAGGCACAATTTCACTTCAGTCACAATTTGCCGAGCGAACAGGCTACATCGCCCTATTGCATATATTCTACTGTGTGAAAAAGAGAAAGACGCTACTCCGCAGTGGCGTCGGAATCGGTCGTACGTACTCGTCTGTTGCGAAGCGACCGAGACGTCAACGCGCTACTCGCTGACTCCCTCGCGCTGACGTTGAAACTTACTGTTTTGTCTCGGTCGCTCGATTTACACTTTATAGGTGTGCGTGTGTGAGTGTTTGCTTAAGTAGTTGAGTAGGACTATATTTTGAATGACTACAAGTAGGAGCATGCCGTATCTTCCCTTTTTGTTTTAATCTAAGTGTTTATAGCATTGTTGTGTTCAGACAGTTTAAGATAAGATAACTATAGTTCCTCAATGGTTGAGGATTCAGGTAAAGCGCGCTTCCACCTTCGGTCTAATCGTCACTTACCATCAGGGGAGATGAAGGCTAAGCGCTTACCCGTTGTAGAATAATAAAATAAAAAAATTTGCAATTTTAAGAATGAAATGTAGGTAAAATTGCTGTCATACATGATGGGGTCTCGTTTTTTTGTGTAAATGTTTTTTTCAATATTAAAATGATCTTTATTTTCATGGCAGGCACACTGATTACAGCATCTAATCTTGGCACCTGCTAGTGGTAGAGTTCCAGAAAAGAGAGCGTCTTCATGGCTACCCTCATACTCATTTCTACCATCACCAATTAGTATTCAGCATATAGGTGTTCCGGGTTAAAGGCCTTTTAGATCCACTACTATTTCGCGTAGATAAAATAAAGTTACACTTTTCCTCGTAATTCGACATAGTGTCAGTTTTCATTATAACATGTAGATATATGAACTAATATTTTAAATTAAAGCGTCACTTTGGCCTTATATTTGTAAAAACTGTGAGAATTGAATGGTTATTAATTAAGAACTACCATATAGAAAACTTAAGATTTTGATATTCATAAAGTTATAAGAGTATTTAGCAAACAAACAGGTAATTACTTTTTAAGAATGAGATGTTTTTATTATAATCATAAGGCACTCTTCATTGTCTTTTTTAAATTATACTTAATGTCTTTAAAATAACATTAATATCTTATATTATTATTATTTTTATATACTAAGCCCGGCAGATGACCCCACTCCACCTGATGTTAAGTGGAAGTGAAGTCCAGGCGCGAGGACAACTGGTGCAGCGTAAGAGACGTAGCATCAGTCACCTTCACTCTGCCGGCCCACAAAGTGCCTCTTCACGCCTTGTTTGAAGGGCCATATGACATAAGTAGGAGGGAATATGTGTGCTGGTAGACTATTCCATCTTTTGGAGGTGCGACAAAGAAACGAGTCACGAAATTTCTTTGTGCGTGATGGAATATTAGAGACTGTGAATTGGTGACTCCGGAGAGCAGCACGCGTACTCCTATATAGGAAGGGAGCTAGCAGGAGGGTAGAGGTCAAAGAGTTCTTCAGAGCACTCGCCATGGTATAAACGTAAAAGACGCTGAGTGACTGAATATCACTACGCAATTGCAAAGGCTCGAGAGTGTTCGTGACCTCTGCATTGCCAATAATGTGCACTGCGCGGCGCTGCAATCTGTCTTCTTAGACATCATGAAGGTACTTTGCGGAGCCGTCCCAACAGTGAGAGCATTACTCCACGCAAGACCGCACCTGTGTCTTGTATAATAGACACAACTGATCAGGCGTGAAGAATCGCCGCACCTTAGGACAGTGAGGTGAGAGCGAGTTTACGTGAGGCATTTTTAATCACAGTTTCGATGTAGTTCTTTTGGTTCAGATCGCAGCGGATATCCAAACCGAGCATGTTAATATTGCTCTGCAGGCCTAGAGATGTACCCTGAAGAGAGGGAATGCGCACACTTGTGTTTTCTTGGCATTGAACTCCACCAGATTATTGGAGCCCCATTTAGAAATGAGGTCCAACACCCGATCGAGCTCAATGACTAGATTTGCTTGCTTCATTTCGGTGTCTACCCGCCCAGCCGTTGGGTGACCGTTATATCCCCCATGCACTGTGCTATCATCTGCATAGCAATGAATGTTTCCAAGAGGAAGCATGTCATTGATATGCAAAAGGAACAACGTGGGGGATAGAACGGAGCCTTGAGGAACACCAGCGTTCACTGTCATGAACCGCGAAGAGCATCCATCCGAAAGTACACGGATTCTACGCTCATGCAGGAAGCCAGCGATCCAGGTACAGAACTGAGCGGGCAAACCGTATGCCGGGAGCTTGGAGAGAAGAACTTTGTGCTAGACCTGATCAAAAACCTTGGCTTTGTCAAGGCTAACGGCCAGTGACTCTCCACGCTTGTCAATAGCCTCACCCCAGAGATGTGTGTCGTACGCTAGAAGATCACCCTTTGATCGTTTTGGCCGAAACCCATATTGACGATCGTGAATTAGGGAGTGACCTTCTAGGTATCGAATAAGCTGTTTGTTCAATATTCATTCTAGGATCTTGCACAAGACTGAAGTTACGGCTATAGGGCGGTAATTAGTCGGATCTGACCGATCTCCTTTTTTAGGGATCAGTTAGACTATAGCTTCTCTCCAAGATTCCGGCACACAACCCGAAGAGAGGGAGAGACGGTACAGACGCGTTAACACAGGGGACAACTCTGCTGCAGACATTTTCAGGACTATTGCTGGGATGCCTTCAGGACCGTTAGCTTTTCGGACATCGATTGACTGCAGCTCCGCACGGACATCACACTGCCTGATTTTAATATGAGACATGGTGTGGCCACAGTGAGGAATTGAGGGTAGCTGTGCATTACAGTCATCGATTCGGGAGTTAGCCGCAAAGAGAGAGCTTTGAGTTTCTTCAGTTATTTCTTCTATTTCTTCAGGTTTCTTAGCAGCTGTATTCATCTTGGCTATAATTAATTTAATTTATGTCCTTGGATTAATTAGTGGCATAGTTATATATCCATAACAATTAAAAACATCTAAATTAAATTGCTTGTTGTTTATTAAGACTAGAAGTAGATTTCACGTTTTTGCATTTCTATGTTCGTAATAAGTCCGCTCATTAAGTATTTATCTAAATCTGAATAGATTATCAACTAGTTTAATGTCGCCTTTGCAAAAGTTGACAAATTGAATATACTACTTATATGAAGTTCGCTATTTGTACAATTTTAATCAAAAATTAATAAATAATCACAACAGATGATGACGTTTTAAAACTTATCAATAAAATAAATAAAAAATCCTGACTATTGACTTAAATAATCGGTAGCTATAATAGTACTTTTAACTTAATAATATCCATTCTCAACCGTGGTAGGCAGTAAAAGAGTTATATTCAGTTTGATAAATAATAACGAGGTGGATTGTGTCGATAGGTTGTGGTTTTAATAAATATAAAAAGCATCTGGATTTTTTTATTACCGTCATTAAACTCAAAGGTACATTAACACTCATATTTATTTTGAGTAGTCTTAACATAAATAACGTCAATGTTGTCACTTTACGCTTACATGCATTATTCATTTTAAAAATATTCTCCTAAACTTGAGGAAATTGACGTGAAGATTGACACTGTACGTTAAAAACGCGTTGTGGGTTTAAACAATATTCTTACAAATATACCCAAATAACGTAAAAACGGTCACTTATCTTTAAATGCATTATTCCTATACACAATTATTGTAACAAGCAACCGATATTAACAGAAACATTGTCACTTTATAGATTAATGTTTTATATTTTAGCGTTTTATTAAAGTTAAGGCAGCCGCCCGGAATGCGGAAGGTGCGTGGTTCGATTCCCGCCTGAGGTTGTCGTCTTTTTTCAGTGTTTAAAATTTTACTATTGTCACTTTATGTTTAAATACATTAGTCGTCTTTATAATATTCCTACAAACATGTAAACTAAGACATGTTGACTAAGACTGTCACTTTACGTTTAAATACATTTTTGTTTAAATAAAATATCATAATTACCTTTTAGTTTAAGGAAATGCGTCTTTAAGTAAAAATGACACTATTCCTTACAGAATTCACTAAAAAACCACGCCGACCACGTTACTAATAAAAAAAGACAATGTTTCTGTCAGTGTCATCAGTTATCTCCACCAAACGTCAAAACGACACTAGTGACATCTGACGATCCTTTTGTGCTATCGCTGCAAGATTTTTTGCATTATACTCATATAGGAGCGCGTAAACAGATGGCGTTGATAGATGAAATTTGTCAAATTTCGTTTATTGACAGTTTGATTATTAACGTGCGAAATATTGTACCAAAGAAACCCTTTTGTGAAGGCATCGACCCCAAGCACAAGCGTCTTGCGGCGCGGCGCTAATTTAGAGTTCATTGCGCATAATACAATACTGCGACAGTTATTGCCAGCGGTAAAAAAAAGAGCACAAGGAACAGTGCAATCACGCGTCGCGTCGCAAACCGCCAGCGCGCTAGTGGCCGAGCAAGGACAAAATTCGGTACGGCAATAGCGGAACCCCGATTTGAGTGTCGCAACTACAACTTCACTGTGTAATGCGAATGTTCGTGTCTGTTTACGAGTTGCTCGAGGTCCTTGTGCTTCCGGCGCGCGACCTCGAGCTCGGCGCGCGTGTCCTTGAGCATCCTCTCCAGGGTCGCGATGCGCGCGCGCGCCACCCGCAGCATGCTCTCCGCGGCCGACACCACCTCCTTCATGGTCTCGCGGGCCGCGCGCTCCCGTGCCAGCTCGTCGGACATTGCCTGCAAAAAAATACATCACTATTCTAAGACTACAATATGTTTAAGGTTAGTTTTAGCTCATAATTTTGCACTACTTTACAATGTCAAAGTGCAAATAAATAATTATTTATCTGTCTATCTCTGGAACCTATCTCTGGAACTAATTCTGAAATCTTGGAAAAAACTGGCTGCTCATCATGTTTAGATAGAGTTAGGTATAACAATGCATGGAACAAAATGAGATGCAAAAACTATGTCACTAGCGTAGATTTTATGTGAACATTGCAGCGCTTTTGTATTTCGGTGGCTGCCGATGCCATAATTTAACAATAATGCTGTTCTAATAGGAACCGCTTCTACGTTGAAAAGAATAACTTCTCATGGACCCTCTGAGGTTAAAAGTAGCAAACCATAGAGTTTATACATAACTTTGAAAGTAACTTTCTGTGTTCGTGACAGTAGTTATATAAATTAAAAGATTCAAGATGCATGCTAACAAGCTTTTCGTTATGAATGGTCTCTCAAGTATTTAGAAATACTCTTCATCAATGAGTACCTAAGCCATAGGTATCCCACCTGGTAAGTGGGAGACAACGTATCACTGGACCTGTCCCCATCTTTAAGTTCATCATCTTTTTTTGTATTACTGGCGTCTTCAATTTTGTTTTGCAATATTAGGTTGTCCTTTTGCAAACGTTCTATTCGTTTCAGCAGTGTCTCACGATCCTGCCATGGTAGCCTAATAAGGTTGAAATATGCATATTAATTTATGTTAAAATTTTGCAACAATGAAAGCATTTTTATTTATCAAACTCACCTCGCCAAGTCTAATGTGTAATTTATTTTAGCCTTCAAGTTATCTGCCAGAGCTGCTACCATTCTATGCAGTTTTTCTGTTTCATTGTCGAATTCTATATTTTTTGATTTCCACTCCAAATTCTGAAACAATCGTAAATTGCTAACACTAGAGTCTGGCTATCAAAAGTAGTCGCTGGATATTTTAGCAAACTTTTTACATGGTAATGCTAAATGCAAATGTCAACATCAATTTCCCAAGTTGTCAGTTGGACGTCAGTAGTTTTATGTGATCTTGTTTTATCGATTTACGGGTGTAAAAATTAATAAAACTATCAAGGGCCGGCTTCGGAGTCGCGCCGCGCGAAATTTTGGTTTTTACCGCTATTGTCACAACAATCGAGGATCGTGCCGCGGGCACAGTGAGTCGTCGGACTTGGACTCGCCAACTAAATTTTTTTGAAGGACCCTATGTCAGAGGTAGGAGGGAATACGTGTGCTGGTAGACAAAAATAATATATTGTACTAAAAACCTTTGTAAGCTACTTTATTTTGTATCAAAGTGGAGTCAAATATATGATCCTGTCCATGAGTCTAAATCAGAATAGATATTTACCATGACGTATTTATGTCAAAAATTCTGATTCCTAGAAAACTTTGGATCTCCTTAGATTAAAGCTTATGGCAGCCTGTTCCTTACGAACCATCTATTCATCTGTTACATTCGGTTTCAAATCTTTCGACGCGCTTTGCACCCTTGCTTTCCTCTCTTCCATTGATTTAATAATATAAGGCGGATGTCGTATTTGCATGCAGCGAGAATGCCGTGGGTCGACATATATAATATAATATGATAATATAATTACATTATTTGGTTGTACTGCTGCTATAGGATCACAGGCGGGGGGGTCCAAAATTAACCCTGTATAAGCATGTTGTTTAGTTCTACCACAGTGTTAAGAACTGACAGTGGTCCAATGCCTTTGAAGTTGCGCGAAATGCCGCCATCGTCTAGAGTCTAGACATTCGTCATTGTCGCAGGGTTGTCACATAAATTTTTTAGTCTATTTCATATTTTGCTTATTGGTAGATACGTTTATGTAATAATTTTCTTTCGACAAATTATTGTAATTTAATGTGTAATGTTATAAATTAGACAAATACTTCTTTAATACGTTAACTGCCACAAAACCAGACACAATTAAAATTTAATTGTTTGTCTTGTCGGTCACCGGTGACAACCAGTTGAAAAAGACCTTACGCATTTGCCTTTCAATTCTAATAAAAAAAATATTGACTATACGCGTGTTGTATTTCATATCAACACATGTATATGTAATAGATGTACGCGGCCGCTCTGTTAGCTATAAATAAAGTATCGTCGTATTTAATAAGCAGTGATCAATATAAAATTGCACCAAGCACACGTTTCTTCCAATCAAAACTTCTCAGTTAAAGTGAACCTTATTACCAGAACATATGGTCGAAATCGTAGCCGGATTTTTTGCATTAGATCGTCTTTGTTTGTACCTGCGCCTGCATCGAGCCGAGAACAAAAGGAACCCGCATTCCACACCTGCGCCGGCGATAAGGAGTAAACAAATTGTGATTTCGCAATTATTGATACATTATGTCGACTACAAAAGAACAACAACAACTTATTTACGTATTAGAAGACACAGCGAATTTATTGCAAAAGACACAAACTAATATAAAGAATTGTCCGAAGACTCGCTAAACTAAAGGTTACATAGAAGCACGTATGAATATCATAGATGATTATTGGAAGATATTTAAAACTGCACACAGAGACTTAGTAAAAATAACGCCACAGGAATCGAAAGGTGTACTGGCGTATTTTTTGAAGGAAGAATTTTTTGTTTACGAAGATCTATATAACATTCTTCAAGGTGATTTAAAAGATATGCTTGTGTCATTAACAAAAGTATCTGACCAGGAATCACGATCAGCGAATACGAGTTATGAAAAGACACACTCACAAAATAGTATTGTGCATTTACCTAGAATACCTATATTCAACGGCAGTTATGAAGAGTGGCCTACATTTAACGACTTGTTTACGTCGCTTGTGCACAACAATCAATCGTTGACGGCGGTCCAAAAACTTGAGTAATTTAGTAAAATAATAATAATAATAATATAAAACATAAAAGACAATAGTATAAAGAAACTATGTATATAAATCTTCGTAAAGAAACCAATGCTAGCCCCGCGATTTACCTCTTGGGTTCAAATGGCTACTTTCGACAGCAATTCGCCAACATTAGTTATACTGTACGCAGAACAATTTCAATTTATTGTTTTAAATAGATCCTCGGTTTGTGTGTAGTCTAAATCAGACAGCCATTTAATGACTTTTCTTTTAAATTCATGGTTGTTTAGTCCTTTAATATTTGGTTTTGGAGTAATTTTATTATAAATTTGTGGGGCAGTAAATGCATAGTGTCTTTTGGCAAATGCGCTTTTACATCTAGGTTTCGGTACGGAATCTATTCTTTTAACAGTAACCGGTAAAGTAGGTACAGTGGTGCGATGATATCGCTGTAAAATCTGGAGAATGTATAGCTTCCTGATAGAAAGTACGTCAGATTTGGCATATAATTCAGTGGTTGGATGCCTGAATGGAAGTTTGTGTATTACCTTCAGTAGTATGCGTTGGGCTCGTTCGGCTTCTATCATTAGTGTCTTTGCAGCACCGCCCCACGTACACACACAATAGGAGAGTAAGCACTCACCGAGAGCCCTATACACCTTCATTAAGGGTCCAACGTCCAGCACGTCTTTCAGGCTTTTAAAAACATAGATGAGCTTTCTACAGCGGCTAGCTACTGCTTGAATTTGTATGTTCCATGAAAGCTTATCATCTATGAGTACCCCAAGATATTTAATGTTATCAGTGCGTGTCAAAACAGGACAGCAACAGTTGTTTGGGGTGACGGACGTGCGGTTACATGGAAAGGTGTGTATTTTGAGTTTTAGGTTACTCAAGGGTTTTGTTGCGTTTGTTTTACTAAAACAAAGATATTTCGTTTTGGCGGTATTGAGCGTAAGCAAATTGTTCTCTAGCCATGCAGTTATGTCCTTTAATCCATTCTCTGCTAATGAATTATTCCAAGACCTATCGTGGAAAAGCAGCACGGTGTCATCCGCGAACATCAGTACATCAGCTCTTTTTAAATCTATCTTACAAAGTTCATTGATGTACAGTAAAAATAGAGTAGGGCCTAATGTACTCCCTTGAGGCACCCCATATGTGCAAATGGCACAGCTACTTAGCTCTCCACCAATACGTACACTTTGTTCTCTGCCATTCAAGTAGTCCCTAAACCAATCAAGTGGTATGCCTCTAACTCCTACACATTCCAGTCGCCTGAGCAGGATTGGAATTGAAACCGTGTCGAACGCTTTTTGGAGGTCCAGGAATACCCCTAAACATTTCTCCCCACTATCCTCATATTTTACTATAGAAGAGGTTAAAAGTATGGTTGCATCTTCTGTGGACGTAGCGATTCGAAAACCAAATTGGTTTTTTGATAAGACGTTTTTGCTTTCGAGATACAACATTAACCTTTTGTTGACTAGTCTTTCTATAACTTTGGAAAGTGAAGAAAGAAGTGATATTGGTCTATAGTTATTGGGATCGGTTTTGTTCCCTGATTTGTATACTGGAATTACTATAGCTCGTTTAAATATTTGTGGGAATTTTCCGGATTCAAAGCTGAGATTATAAAGAAAGGATATAGGTCCAGCTAATGAGTGGATACTGTCCTTGACTACTCTCATTGTAATATCATCCCATCCTGGTGCGCTGTGTTGTTTTAAACTCTTAATCGTAAGCATGACTTCCATTGGGTCAGTCAAGAACAACGAGAAAGAGCCTGTGGGCACACCTAATGATGTTGCTTTCTTTGCCAACTCTTCTTCAGTGATATTCAACCGTTGGAGATTGTTATTTGCTAGTTGTCTTCCTACGTTTATGAAGAAATCATTTACTGCATTAAGAGCCTCCGATTGGCTGGTGTTATTATCCAGTAAACCAACCGCAGGTTTATTAACCACGTTAAGGTTACCAATATCTTTTATTAATTGCCAAGTCTTTCGACTATTACCTGTATACTTAGCCAATTCATTTGCATAATACCGTTTCTTTAAATCTTTTATAATTTGATTGCATGTATTTCTATACTTTCTGTATTTGTTTTTAAGAACCATATCATCATTATTGCCTTTTAACTGCCTATACATTTTATTTCTACGTCTTATTGATTTGACGATACCGGGTGTAATCCAAGGTTTCAGTGTTTTTTGCCTAAAAGGGATCTTTTCTTTTTTGGTGTTGTTTTTAATTGAATTTTGAATAGTATTCACGAGATAGTCAGCAGCTTCATTAACATCGATAATACTCAGGTATTCGTCCCAGTTTTGGGAAGCTAACGCCTCTCGTATACCATTGAAGTTAGTTTTTACTTTTACAGTATGGATTGCATCTTGCGGCTTTGTGATGGCAACATCTAGGTAAAGTAAAATTGGGCTATGGTCCGTAAACTTATTAAAGATGAAAGTTTGCCAGCGTTTAGACGATTTAATCATAAAATGATCTATACACGTCTTTTCTCTAGTAGGTTCCGTGATGCCTGTTAACAATCCATAATAAGCTACAAGAGTAAGGTATCTGGCCGATAGGTTCGTAATTTGCAAAGGAAGTGTGTCTAGATTTACATCTCCTGTGAGAATTATATTGGGAGACTTAATATTTTGTAAAAGATTGTCTAGCGAATCGATGTAGTTTGACGGATTTGCGAAGCTTGGTGGTCTATAAGTACATACAACTGTAGTTTTATTTTCTATGCATACTACAAGACAGTTGCCATCATGAAACGTTGGTTCCCAAACCGCCGTTTTAATACCATTACGAACATAGACAACTACTCCATCATTTTGGTTAAGGTACGTTGTCGTATAGAAAAGCTTGTAGTTAGTAACATTTGCAGGTGGATTGTCTTTACTGGTCCAGCATTCAGTCAATACTAAAACATCAATAGGTATCGTAAAGCCAGAAACAAAAATCAAGAACCTATCAAGATTACAGTTAATGCTTCGAATGTTAACAGTTAAAATAGAAAGGTTGTCTGTAAATTTTGTTTTCTTTAGAATTTCCGCACTTGAAAGAGGATCATTAAGTTTGATACTACGTTGGTTTAAATGGCAGTCAATATCAGGTAAGTTATCAGGCGTGAATTTTAAAACAAATAACTACTGAGGAGTAAATCAAAGTGAAGGGAAACTCTGCTTTATGTTTTTGAATTATTGTTAGGTCTAAGGTGTTTGAATTGTAGTGAGTGCTTTGTGTTGTATGGTAGGATATTAGGTAAGTTACAGGTATTATAAGTAGTAGTAGGTGTAAGCTATTTATAAACATGATAAAATTTAACCCATCTTTGGGTATACAATATGTAAGAAATTGATTAACAGTTAACAAAAAAGTAAACAAAAAATAATAAGAATGGAAGTTAAGCTTTTTAACAGGCATTACCATTACTAGTCATTGGTTTTCACCAATATTAGAAAAGTCGTTTTCTGAGTTGATGCGAATGATTGCAGCGCCATCTTCTTTACGTAGAAGTATTTTCCCAAAAGATGTCCAGCAATACTTAAATTTGTTCAAGGCAGCAAAGTCTCGAGCCAAATGAAACAGGCGTTTATCTTTAGGAGTTAAATTTTCGGAGACAAAGATTGGCTGCTTTGGCCCCTCAATTTGCAGTTGAGAACTGTTCAGTTTGTCGCTCTTGTTTTCTTTGTTGAATATCTTGATAATCAATCATTCGATCTCTGGTTAATACCGACGTAAATTCGGCGTTAATATTTCGCTTCTGGTTCTTGGATTGGGCGCGGAATACTTCTTTAATATCTGACAGTTGAATCGGGGACTTTACTACGTTGCTCAGCTTTACAATAGTGTTAACGAGGTCCTCTTTTGTTTCATGAGTTTTCGAAGGAACATTACGTATTTCCAGACTTGTTGATCGAATTTGTCTTTCCAACTGTTCAACTCTCTCTTCCAGCATTTGAATTTGCTTACGGTCGTATTTTTTTCCCTCTTCAAATTGTTGTAACTTCAATGAAATTTCTTCGTATTTTGCCGCACTAAAGTCGACGGATTCCTGAAACTTGATATTTTGTTCTTTAATTTCCTCCATTTTAGATTGCAATGCAGAAAATTGGCGATTCTGTTCTACAGTAAAACCTTTAATAAGGTCTAAAATCTCCGACCTTAATGAATCAAAGGTCCCATCTTCTCTCTTCCTTTTCTGACGGCTTGTTATATTAGACAATTCCAAGTCTACGCGCGATAACAAGTTAGGGTCCGATAGACAGTGAGTTATAGTTGCAGGATTTGTTGGGAGACCAGTTGATGCATTTGTTTGCGGTGGCGAACGCTGCATGCTGGCAAAGTACCAGGAAAACAATAGCTGCAATAAGTAGTGTGTGCGTGCGCCGGCCGGTAGTTTGGTAATTATAGGAAATAAATAGGATCCGAGTAAAAACAACAACAAAGATAGTCTATTTTGTTACATTCACAGCCTAAGTGCAATATTGTTGTGGGGCGCCCGCACTCAAACGCAGCGATGACGTCAGCTGGAGCAAGCGGTCGCTTATTACGGCCCGGTCGAGCTCTCTGTCCTTAGCCTAGCGGATAAGGCGCTGCGTCACTCACCCAAGAAGTCCGGGTTCAAACCACGCAGAACGGCAAAATAATTTAAAAAAAAATCTTCTTGGTGCGGGGGTTTCTGCGGCGGCTTGGCGCAGAAATTCTTAATACGGGGCGAAGTCCGAAGCACCTCAATATTTCAGTATTAATTTAAAAATAGATTTGCACACGTCCACTCTCTATAAAAGCCACAGGGGAAGGAATAGTATTAAAAAAGGTTATTTGATCAAAGAAAAATGACGTCACAATCAGCTGCGCATTTAAAAGGTTTATTAGATACTACATCAGAGTGCATAAACAATTTGAATAATTTAGATATATCCACCGACTCTTGGGATTCGATAATTATTTATCTTCTGGTACAGAAGTTGGACCGAGAGACACACAGAAGTTGGGAAGAATATGCATACAAAAAATCAATCAAATCAAAAAAGAATCGGAAGCATTACCAACATATAACGAATTCAAAATGTTTTTAGAGACCAGGTTTCGCACTTTAGAATTGATTACATCAAGTACTAAAGAAATTAAGTCAGTTAAAGAACGAACATATCATGTTACTATACCCAGCTCATCCAGAAATTGTGTTATGTGCAAGGATAAGCACACGCTGTGTCATTGCAAAGAGTTTATTAACCTGGCACCAATGGAGCGAAGCAATTATGTCAAAACAAATCAACTTTGTTCCAACTGTCTGGCACCTGGACATTCAGCATTCAAGTGTAAATTGAACATGTCCTGTAGAATATGCAACAGGCGCCATCATTCTCTGCTACACAGTAATACGTTACCAGAAACAGCGGCACCATCGAGCTCTGTACCACCGCAGGTTTCAGCACTTGTAGCAGAGGAAGAAGAAGAAGTGCAAGTGCACACAATGATAGCGTCACACAACAGTACCAGACAGACGATAGCACTATTAGCAACCGCAGTAGTGGAAACAACAAATGATCAAGGCTATACCATTCCTCTACGCGCGCTTATAGACCCAGGTTCACAAGCGACATTTATCAGCGAGAAAGCAGCACAGATGTTGAAACTCAAACGCAGTCCAATAAGAGGAGGCGTCATAGGTGTAGGATCCACAAGATCTGAAATTAAATCTGAAGTACAGTTAGACATCAAATCAAGATCACATCATTCTATCAGCCTAACCATTCAAGCGTACGTAATGTCGAAACAATTGACAACAAACATACCATCCAAGAGAATCCTCCTACAACCTCCTCATCCCTCAGGCCTCATCTCAAAGGATTGACTCTGGCAGATCCTAACTTCTACACGCCAGGTGCGATTGATCTGCTCTTAGGGGTAAATGAATACGCTATAATTATTCAAGAACACATAATAAGAGGCCCACCAGAAACACCTAGTGCTCAAAAAACCTATTTGGGTTGGATTATCTTTGGAGAAATTTGTACAAACCCGATCATACTTACGTCGTTTTACATCATCAAGTAGATATAGAAGAAATGTTGAAGTCACTATGGGAAGTAGATCACGATAGCAAAAGAAGATTGAAGAACAGCTATGTGAAAGGACATTTATTTATTTATTTATTTGAAACAACAAAACTTAATACTACCATTACAGAAAAAAAATCCAATGCGATAGTACAAGCACTTATAAAACTTTCTAACCTAACCTATTTACAAACGAATATTTTTTATTTATCTATTTACAAACTTACTATTACTATAAAATATTCAGGACACATTCAGTAAAGTAAGTAACTACACTGTGTATTTACTTACTTTTTAGCTACTTCTGTAACAAAGAACAAACAATGTGACTTTTGTGAATTCATTCAGAGAGCAGTTAAATATGTCAACATCATTAGCTACCCTATTAATAGTGCACAAGGCTCGGGTAAATGGCGCTTCTTTTAAAATATTAGTCCGCGCCCTTGGCACCTCGAGCAGTGGTGGCCGACGCCTGCGCCACACGTACCGGTCCGGCACACACAGCTTTATACATTGCAATACTCCTTGGTTAAACAATTACCCACGTAACAGTTTTATTACATATATAGCCAGCCCTAACTCTCTTCGGACTTCCAATTTATTGTAGCCCACCATGCCGAGAACAAATAATGTCGGATACATTAATGGGTAAAAGGGATATACTCCATATAATTTGAAATTAAGAAATCTTGTGAATTTGTTTTGTATTCGCTCCAACATTAATTTATATTTCGCCTCATATAACATATCAAACCACTACTACTAGAAATGAAGAAAGACGATATATTATTAAATTGCCATTTAAAACTGAATATCCACAATCACCTAAGGGAAATACAAAAGAGATAGCAACACAAAGATTTAAACAATTGGAACGAAGATTTAAGAAGTCGCCTTATCTGAAAGAAGAGTACACGAAGGTTATAAATGAATATTTAACAAAAGGATACATGGAGAAAATACCTGAAATAGAAATAAACAATGAAGATACAGTCTACTTACCTCACCACGCCGTGGTCCGCGCTGATAAGGAAACTTCACAAACACGAGTTGTTTTTGACGCCTCGCAAAAGGGTTCAAATTATCTTTCGCTGAACGATGAACTACTTGTAGGTCCACAACTACAGGAAGACTTGCGAAACATATTGATGAGGTGGCACTCGAAGAAGGTATCGTCACCTTTATGGCAAACTTACGAATCTGAAAAAAAAACACATTTTACAGGGGAACGTTTTGAAACATTAGATTGACGATAACTTTTTTTTAGAGGCAGATGTAATAAGCCTTGGGATAAATTAGATATCCAAAAACCTACTGTTTTTGAATACAACGAATGGATTATTAATATATTACAATACAAGTAACAGAAATAAATGCATATTCGTTACTTTATACCTTCATACATGAAGGTTCCTAAGTTTTTAGTTACACCATAGCAAATTTACGAAAGTGGTAGTTACGTAAGTTACTTAAGAAAAGTATCAATTTAAAATTTAGGGAAACTTACGAAAGTGCCACTTTCGTAAGTTTGTTATGGTGTAACTAAATACCCAGGAACCTTAATGTATGAAGTAAAGTAACGAATATGAATTTATTTCTGTTACTTGTAATAATATATTAATAATCCATTCATTCTATCTAGGAACCGTAAAGAAGTTATTGTCAATCTAATTTTTAAAAACGTTCCCCTTGTGTTTTTTTTGTTTCGTAAAATTGAGGTATAAATCACGTGTTTTAGAGAAAAAGTAAGTTCCAACAAAAATTTTTTAAAAACAATAAAGGTGAAATCACAAAATAATGACAAAAAATGGAAAAAACAATAATAAAATACATTTTTAGATTTAAATTTCTTTTATTTTAGAAAAAAACAGTATAAACATGCTGTGACACAACACTATAAATAAGAAACACAAAAAATCAAAACATACAAGTACCTACTAAATGTACAAAACAACAAGTAAACTAAAAGTATAAAAGAACCCTACAGTTCCTCTTCTTCTTCAGCATCTGGTTCGGGCAAGCGGTCCTGAACTGCTTCCGAATCGGGTAGGTTTTCATAAAAATAATGGTAGTATTTTGGTATCTGGTTATCCTTTTTTTTATACTAAGCCCGGCAAATGACCCCACTCCACCTGATGTTAAGTGGAAACGAAGTCCAGGCGCGAGGACAACTGGTGCAGCGTAAGAGACGTAGCATCAGTCACCCTCAGTCTGCCGGCCCACAAAGTGCTTCTTCACGCCTCGTTTGAAGCCCTCAGGACGACTTCGTCATTTTCTTAAACTTAACACTTTCCTAACTTGTCTCATTTTTAACTCGGCTCTTTCTTAGTTGGTCTCTTTTGCAAAGTTGACACTTTTATAACTCGTCTCATTTTTAACTCGGCTCTTTCTTAGTTGGTCTCTTTTGCAAAGTTGACACTTTCATAACTCGTCTCATTTTTAACTCGGCTCTTTCTTAGTTAGTCTCTTTTGCAAAGTTGACACTTTCATAATTCGTCTCATTTTTACTCGGCTCTCTTCTCTCTCTTTTTTTGCTACTTTTGCTGCAGGCCCTTACGGCGGAACGCTTTAAAATGTATGTAAACTCATTTATTATTGTAGGTACAGTCGAGTTCATGAATATGTATACACTTTAGTACCTTGGCTTGTCTATTTAATGTCTGTTTAAACTGCCATTCATAAATGTCAAAGCGATTAAAGTGACAAGGTACTAAAGTGTACACATATTTATGAACTCAACTGTACGCATCCAGTCCAGTTAATCTTAAAAAAAAATATGAATACAGGTGTCCCGTAACCATTTTTTTAGAGTTTATGAAAAAATTAAGATTTAGAACAGTGTCAAGTTAAGAAAGAGACCAACTAAGAAAAAGCCTAGTTAAAAATGAGACCAGTTAGGAAAGTGTCAAGTTTAAGAAAATGACGAAGTCGTCCGGAGGGGAGACGAGTTGGGAAAGTGTCAACATTGCAAAAGAGACCAACTAAGAAAGAGCCGGGTTAAAAATGAGACAAATTAGGAAAGTGTCAAGTTTAAGAAAATGACGAATTCGTCCTGAGGGGTTTGAAGGACCCTAGGTCATAGGTAGGAGGGAATACGTGTGCTGGTAAACTATTCCATCTTTTGGAAGTGCGGCAAAGAAACGAGTCACCAAATTGCTTTGTGCGTGATGGAATGTTAGACACTGTAAATTGGTGACTCCGGAGAGCAGCACGCGTACTCCTATGGAGGAAGGGAGAAGGAGGGATGAGGTCAAAGAGTTCTTCAGAGCACTCGCCATGAAGACGCTGAGTGACGCAATATCTCTACGCAATTGCAAAGGCTCGAGAGTTTTAGTGACCTCCGCATTGCCGATAATGCGCACAGCGCGGCGCTGCAATCTGTCCAAGGCATCGAGAAGGTACTTTGCGGAGCCGTCCCAAAGGTGAGAGCAATACTCCACGCAAGACCGCACCTATGTCTTGTATAATAAACACAACTAATCAGGCGTGAAGAATCGCCGCACCTTGTTCAGGACACCGAGTTTACGTGAGGCATTTTTAATCACGGTTTCGATGTAGTCCTTTTGGTTCAGATCGCAGCGGATATCCATACCGAGCATGTTAATACTGCTCTGCAGGCCTAGAGATGTACCCTGAAGAGAGGGAAGGGGAAAGAATGGCGACTTTTTCGCTGAGTTTTCTTGGCATTGAACTCCACCAGATTATCGGAGCCCCATTTAGAAATGAGGTCCAAACCCGATCGAGCTCAATGACAAGATTTACTCGCTTCATTTCGGTGTCTACCCGCCAAGCCGTTGGGTGACCGTTATATCCCCCATGCACTGTGCTATCATCTGCATAGCAATGAATGTTTCCAAGAGGAAGCATGTCATTGATATGCAGAAGGAACAGTGTGGGGGATAGAACGGAGCCTTGAGGAACACCAGCGTTCACAGACATGAACCGCGAAGCGCATCCATCCGAAAGGACACGGATTCTACGCTCATGCAGAAAGCTAGCAATCCAGGTACAGAACTGAGCGGGCAAACCGTATGCCAGGAGCTTGGAGAGAAGAGCTTTGTGCCAGACCCGATCAAAAGCCTTGGCTATGTCAAGGCTAACTGACAGTGACTCGCCACGCTTGTCCATAGCCTCACCCCAGAGATGAGTGACGTACGCTAGAAGATCACCCGTTGACCGTTTTGGCCGAAACCCATATTGACGATTGTGAATTAGGGAGTGATCTTCTAGGTATCGAATAAGCTGTTTGTTCAATATTCGTTCTAGGATCTTACACAACACTGAAGTTACGGCTATAGGGCGGTAATTAGTCGGATCTGACCGATCTCCAAAAATCCAAGATTCCGGCACACAACCCGAAGAGAGCGAGAGACGGTACAGACGCGTTAACACAGGGGACAACTCCGCTGCACACATTTTCAGGACTATTGCTGGGATGCCATCAGGACCGTTAGCTTTCCGGACATCGATTGACTGCAGCTCCGCACGGACATCATACTGCCTGATTTTAATATCAGACCTTGTGTGGCCACAGTGACGAATTGAGAGTGGCTGTGTGCATTACAGTCATCGATCCGGGAGTTAGCCGCAAAGAGTTTAGCCAGGAGATTGACCTTTTCCTGCGGCTTGTTAGCTAAACTTCCGTCAGGACATCTCAGTGGTGGCAGCGAGGGTTGGCAGAAGTTGGATTGCACGGCTTTGGCCAGACGCCAGTAGCTACGGCTGCCCGTAGGATGCGTCAGGAGTTCTTGGCCTACTCGTGCAACGCGCTGGGCATCCGCTCTAATGTAGGCCCTCTTACACGACTTGGTGGCATTATTATAGGCTGCTTTTAGCGAGCGAGTTTCGGGATCCCCATGAGCTTTACCTCTGATCCAAGCGCGGTATGCCGTCTGTTTGCTCTCAACAGCGCTGGCTCACTCGCGATTGAACCAGCGGTTGCGTCTGCCTTTGCTGATGACATAGGAGTGTGGAATATAGTATTCCATTCCTAATACTATCTCATCAGCAACGGCAGTGGCGCTAGCGGTCGGGTCCTTCCCACTAAAGCAGCGCTGCCTCCAAGGGACGGATGCAAAATACTCCCGCATACCGTCCCAGTCTGCCGACGCGTAGTGCCAAATCCAGCGTTTCGAAACCGCTGTTGGCGGGCGCGATGCCAAGGGCACTGTGCTGGATATCAAGCAGTGATCCGAGGAATCTAAAGAAGCTTGAATCTCCACCCGGTATCCAGCTGGGCGACTCGTCAGCAGAAGGTCGAGTAAGGAGGGCGCATGGCCAACTATGTCTGGGATCCTGGTGGGCTGGTTCACCTGTTGCGTCAGGTCATGCGTGAGAGCGAATGCGTGGGCAGTTCTACCAGCATGGTCTGTTTTGGAGGAACCTAACCACAACTCGTGGTGGGCGTTGAAGTCCCCCAAAAACACCAATTCCGCCGATGGAAACCGCTCCTGTGCATCATCTGCTACCCGACTAAGATGTTCAATTAGTCGAGTTGTCTCCATGTCGCCGTTATGGGATCGGTAGACGTAGACGTAGACACTGCAATGAGAGCCTAAGTCGACGTGTACCACTAGGAGGGAGAAGGAAGGGTCCTCCAGACAGCGCAGACGGCGACAGCAAACATCCGCCCGAACGAATAAGCAAACTCCGGCTTTGGCTTTGAAGGATTCTTCAAGCACAAAGCCGGGATAGTTCAGGTAGGTGGTGTCAGATGGGCGGATTATTTGCGTCTCCGTCAGGAACAACATTGCTGGTCGTGCCGTCTCAAGATGGTGGAGGACCGCATTGAGGTTTGCATGGAGTCCGCGGATGTTAGCGAACTCCACCTCAAACGGTAAGGTTGTGGTGGGGGTGTGCACCGCTGTAGTACCAGATTTGTTGTTAGGCGCTGTCATTTTAGGAGTGGAAAGAGAGAGCCGTGAATCGAGAAAATTATGTCGCGATGCGAATGGTCAAAGTGTGGTGGCCTGTTTCCCCAGAAATTTGCCCACAGACGAGTATTATTAACCTGCCGAACGGAAGGGCCCCCGAACCCCCCCGGGAATGGCCGCCGGGACCCCACGTTCCGGTCACCAACCGGCACGACGGACCACCCCGAGATTATGCGTGGCATTGTGAGGCAGCCTCACGAGCTGGTTAGGCTCGCTTGGGCCCCTGTACTGTGCCACGGGCGGCCAGCGGGACAACCGTTTCTACGGGTCTCCCTGGTCGGCAGGTTAACGAAGTCCTCCTGGCACTGGTTTGACGGAAGCCTCCATAGACCAAATACATCGCAGCATCATCCTCTTGAGCTCTGGTTATACGCTGGCTGATCCCGAAACGCGACCGACAAGCAGTTACTTGACGGGTTTTACATCATGCGTACGGTGGTCACCAACCAGACGGGTCAAGCCCTACCACCAGTGAAGCAGATTATCGCTCGAAAGAGTCCGTTAGTCGCTTCTTACGACACCCACCGGACGGAGAGAGGGGCGGCGATTGGTATTCTTTCTCCGTCACCGCACGGATAGAATCTTTACATAGTTTTAATAAATCTCTTTTTTTTACTTTGAAAATCGGAATTCTTTCAGTATAAATATTACTAGATGATATTGTTGTACTCTTTCCTCTTTTTGATTTTATTGGAAGTTCCTTGAAGGTCTCGTCATTGTAATTAGTTTTGATAAAGATTGATTTAGGATTTTCTTTACGGTACTGAATCCACACAGCATCTTGGAAATTTAGCTTTACAATTGATCTTGTCTCATCTTGTTCTTGATTTCGTTCTTGTTCATAATTTCTTTTAACTTTATTTGAACATTTCTTTTTCAGGTTTGGTTTTTTTGAAATATTGTCCACAAACTGACACTATTTTTTTAACACACAAATTGCTGTATTTTTACATTTCTGTTCTATTTTGGAGTGTATGGAGTCACACTCCATGTGACTATATCCAGAAAACATGGTCAATTATGTTTATTGTCGAATGATTTGTTACCAATTGCAGCAACATACAACAAAAGGAAAAAAAAATTTCTTGGGTCCACAATTATCCGACTTAATTCTCACGTGTGTTATACCTTGTTAGTGACTACAAATATTTGTAAACGCAAGTCGCTATTTCAGCACTTCCCCGTTTGCCTTCTGTTTCGTCCCATGTGAAACAATCGACTTCTTGATCTCCAAATTTATAAAAGGTCAAATTGTAGACGGCTAATTTTCTTAGATAAAAGAATGGTCCAGATGCAGCTTTAAGGGTTTGGAGAACGGCTTCTAAATCAAAATTAAAAGCCAAAGTCTTAGGGTCATCCTTTGCCGCTACTTTGTCAGCGTCCCGAGGCAGATAAGCATCGTCGCGTCGCTTAATAGTAGAGGATCCGAGTATACAACGACCTTCACCGAGCGGTTAATGGATGAAAAGTATTTTATATCAAATTTAATATGTTAAAAAATATATTGCGAGTGGGTTGGCTGAAAAATTTCAGTCCAGTATATGATAAATTAAATATTTAAATTTTTTTTTTAAATATGGCACTTGTTTCGATAATAGATAAATTCCATAGGTACCAATCAAAAGTACGAAGCCTCTATAATATGCAAACGTAAGGTTGACTATTTTTTTCCTGTCATAACATTGGGTAGGCAGGTGTAAACAGGCAAGTCAATATTAGTAATTTGCAACCGTCTGGTTAAATAAATAAAATTTATGTTTATATAAAGATAAGCTCATTACAAACACACACACACCAAACCAATGCAATGTTAAAAAAAATATTTTTTTTATATTAAATTAATCGTTAATGGTAATGGACTGACATTTTTCAGCCAACCCACTCGCGATATATTTTTTAACACATTAAATTTGATATAAAATACTTTTCATCCATTAACCGCTCGGTGAAGGTCGTTGTATACTCGGATCCTCTACTATTAAGCGACGCGACGATGCTTATCTGCGTCGGGACGGTGACAAAGTAGCGGCAAAGGATGACCCTAAGACTTTGGCTTTTAATTTTGATTTAGAAGCCGTCCTCCAAACCCCTAAAGCTGCATCTGGACCATTCTTTTATGTAAGAAAATTAGCCGTCTACAATTTGACCTTTTATAAATTTGGAGATCAAGAAGTCGATTGTTTCACATGGGACGAAACAGAAGGCAAACGGGGAAGTGCTGAAATAGCGACTTGCGTTTACAAATATTTGTAGTCACTAACAAGGTATAACACACGTGAGAATGAAGTCGGATAATTGTGGACCCAAGAAAAAATTTTTTTTGATATAAAATACTTTTCATCCATTAACCTTCTCGGTGAAGGTCGATACTCGGATCTTAGACTATAAGGTGTTTGGAATGACTTTCCTTTCCAGAATTTGTCGGGTCATTACTTTTTAGTTCCTTGTAAGCGACACATTTTTTGCACAGTTTTTTTTTTTGGCACATGAAACTTTAATTTGTAGTATCTAAAGATTTTCCGGTAAGTCTCTATTCCTGCTAGGGTTGCGCCTTCGTCTTTACATTTTTTCTTGTATAACGAATACATTATTGTTACATTTAGTCCAGAATCAAGGTATCCATACTCTGTGTTTTTCCTGCAATAATGAGACTCCATGGCAGGAAACGAAAAAATATGTTTTTTAATTAGGTCTAGTCTCTCTTTAGACAGTTTATTAGACGGAGATTTTTTGCCTCGCCTATCAGGTAAAAGAACTCCTTCATTAGAAATCTTTTTTAAAGCACCCCGTACTATTCCTTCCTTGATATTTAATGTTTCCAAAAAAAAATCTCTACATACAGTAACCTTATTGTTGTCTATCGTAAAACAATATCGGTGTGTACTGACTTACTGACTTTCCGTGATGGGCCATTTGTTGTAGAACTTTACTTATTTTCTTTTGTAACATGTTGGATTATAAATTGACGCTGCGCTTCCAAAGATTCCATAGCTCGAAATGAGTGATAAATTTTTTTCCTCGAATCTTCGGGTACATATTTGCATTGCATTTATGTTTTTGTTTTCCTAGACACTTAGGTTTTTTCAAAGGCGTAGCCGCAACAAATTTCCCTTTGATAGTTTTATAAGCTTCACCTCTCAAACGTTTGTTCCTTTCAATACGTCTTTTCCACTTATTAGGATCAGAAACATGCTTTTTCTTTTGGTGAGCTGGACTTCATCTGTGAAAATATGGCACCGGATAAGGAAGCACGTCTTTTTATTTTTTTTGTTGGTGGGTGGTCTTGTTGCAAGTCATTTTCAGAGCAACGTCTATTCAATAGTTTAGAGGTAAATAGAAATTGTGGTTGCGAAAAACTTTCATTCATTACTTTAGATCCAGTAACTAGGCTATCATCATCTTCAAGTTCAGGAATAAAATCGGAGTCTCTAACACTATCATCATCATCACTAAAATTCAATGCTTCAAATATTTTTAGAGTTTCTGGTGACAAAGCGCGAATTGGTGAAGAATTTTCGCTACTTTCAGGAATGTCCACACTACTTCCAGCTAGAAAAACGTAGAGTATAATGGTGCTTCTGGCGTTGATACCATTTCTTCTTCTTGGGCTTTTGATGTAAGACAAAATTCTATAACATTACCATGACTCAGTAGTAATGTATTATTGTTAAAATTTTCAATTATATTTTGCTGATTTTGACTTGTATTTGATGTACTGTTGACTTCCAACTGATCCGTTTTGACTGGGGAAGGATTAAAGGCTTCCATAGTTGTTAATTTTTTGGGTGCTGTTGTTTCTCTCTCTTCTTTCTTCTTCCTCTGAATTTTCTGGTGCTGAAAATAAAATTCGTTATAGTTCGGGAGACAGGCATAGGCGTTGAAAAAAGAGGGTATCAGTTACAAGAATAAAACTATACTCGGCTGTTTTATGACGATTGGTTAAGTAGTAAACTACTGGTCTGACATTTTCAGGCTTTTCCAAAAAAAAATATTTTTTGTGAAAATTATACAAGTGTAATTTGCTTTTTAAATGATGGCGTATGATCGGTAAATAATAAAGAGTTAGGTATAGTGCGACATAAAAGAGTAGAAATTAAATAATCCAGAACTAAATTCACTCATTTTTTGGCAACACTGATTATCTGTCATTAATGTCAAGTGGTTGTTCAACTCTGTCCGTGGTTACGATATAAATTGTTGTTTTAGTGATATTTCTACATTCCTGGATTTAAAACACTGATAACATGATTATGACCATCCGTGGCAGTTCTCGTAACATAATATATAAGGTTTTTTTTGCGAAGTTTGGCAGAATTTCAATACGGAACTTTGTTACGTAATCTGGAGGATATTTACCAATATTTACCAACGTACAGCAGATTATACTGGTAAGTAAGTTATAAAAGATGTTGAAAGTATAATTATCTAAAATATGCCTATGTGCAATCGGCTAAATTCAGTGAAAAAATCAGTATTTTTAAATATTTTTAAAAGTTTTGGGGTTATGATATTACAAACAAAAATGTTGGTTATTATAGTTCGACTCGAGAATTTTGAACTTTTGAATTTATTGGGACATTTTATCAAGTGTTAAGGGGTAGAATGTGGTAAGTATAGCAAATTATGTGGGTTGGCTTTTGAATCGAGTCGCCTGAATTTGAAGAAACTAACACTGTGGGGGGGTCTTAAGGGTTCTTAAATAAAGGTTTATTAACCTTTTAGCTGCCGCTGTTGCGTTGAAATATTTAAAAAACCACTTGAAAGTTTTGCCAAAATCGGCTATAATCACGAAAAATTACACGTTTTTAGGTAATACAATACCATATTAACAGAACCGAAGTGTGGGGCCGGGGGGGGCAGCCCCCCTACGAGGGGGCTCGGGAGGCTAAGCCCCCCGCCATGAAAAAAATCTACAGAGTTAATTAGGTTAGGTTAGTAAGTATGTTGACCAAAACGCGCGAGCAGAGCGAGCGAAGCGAGCGTGCCGCGGGAGTGGCCGGCGAAGCGCCAGAAATGAGGTTTTTGTAAATTTCCATATTTTTAAAAAATAAACATAACTTAAAAATTACTTGTCTGCGGCAGGAGGGGTAAGGGGGGGTACTGCTCTCTCCTCCCCTCCCTTTCCCCCACCAATTAAGGAGACTCGATTCAAAAGTTTTACCATGATACATAACCTCAAAATACAAGAAAATTAACATAACTTAAAAACTACTTGTTTGCGGCAAGAGGGGTAAATGGGGAGGTACTCCTCCCCCAACTCCTTACCTTCACCCCCCCCCCCCACCCCGATTCAGGCGACTCGATTCAAAAGTTTTACCAATTATGTTTATAACTCAGTCCATAGGACTGAACAATTTTGGTTTTGTTATTTTTTATGCATATATGTTTTTATTGTTCTAGGTGTGTCTGAAAGTACTGTGCGGAGAATAGCTAAACAAGGCTCCGAAAACTTGCAAAGGAACTCGATGACTTTGATATGTGTGCAATCCGTCAGAAAATGATTTTTTTTAAACTGTAAAAAAAGATGTACCAACAATATGCAAATTAATAGCTCAATTAAGGCAACTTATTTGCTATGATGGAAGCCGCGAGCATTTGCGAAACTTGAAGAGTATCTGGACTTTAATTTATTAGTATATCTAAATAAAAATAAGTTATATGTACAATGGCTGTTTTCATTAAGTACTACATACAAAATACTCAAATTAATTATTTTAACGACCTCCTTATCTGAGAGGCGAGCACCCCGGACTTGGCGTCGCCATCTCTGAGGTCCCGGGTTCGATTCCCGGTTGGGTTAATGTAGAAAACCAACTTTTTATATTGTCTTGGATCTGGGTGTTGTGGTACCGTCGTTGTTTCTGATTTCTATAACATAAGTGCCTTAGCTACTTCCTTTATATCAGAGCAATGTGTATGTGATGTTTTCCAATTATATAAAAATATTAAATAAAAACAAGTATCAAGACCAATTTGATCGACCTATCAGGGTTGCTATGTTAACGACAACAGCGCCCTCATTTAATTTCTACTCTTTTATGTCGCACTGTACAGGCAGCCCAGTACCAAATGTTCTATTAAAGAAACTGGCCAGGCCTGGAAATGCCAGGCCGGGGTGGTTTATTACATTACTAATATTCATAAAACAAACTAATGTAATTCGATTTTTGTAACAGCTACCCTCTATGTCCAATGCCTATCGCCATAACTATCATTCACAATCATGGCAGGTAGTCTTAGCTACCCTTCGTCCGGCGGAATACCGCAACACGGTATCTGTTAAAATACACCACAACCGGCAAGGTGCCGTCCGAAATATCTTGTTATAAGTGTTTGTTTACTCTGCCGGTTCTGCAATAATTGCCAAAATTTTAGTGGCACAAAGAAAATCTATAAAACAAAAATTATGACAACGCTTAGCTGAAACAAATGACTTCTCATTTCTATAATCAATTGCCGGGGCAGTCGCCTTTTTTGGAATTATTGCAAAAACGGCAGAGTAAAAAAACACTAATGTCAAGATACTCCGGGACGGTACCTGCCGCCGGTTCTTGAGTATCTTGATAGATACCGCGTCGCGATATTTCGCCGAACGATGGTACTTGTCTGATTGAAGTAAAGTTTTTAACTCAAAAATATTTAGGTTATGAAAACCATACTTACTTGGAAAATTTGTATTTTTGCAAGCTCCTAACACTTTACGCAGCATTTTTTCATTTCTTTTCATAATTATGACCAAAGTAGGTTTAATTAACACAATAGTAATAACTTTTGTTTTAATCAGACCCGCACAGATAAATGCTAGAAGAGGTGACAAAAAAATTAACTATCAAATTAGTGATGTGCACTTATATATAAGATCGATACCTTAACGATAGTTGGTACTGGTTTGGCGAAACTAACAAAAATCTAATTGTATTCGCAAATTTAAAAAATATCTAGGTAAGTAGTTTATAAATTCTCTAGGTAAGTAGTACCTACATTGTATAAGGAATGATCAAATGAGGGGTAGTCAGGTCAAGTGCATAGATAGAAGACAATGGTGACAAAAGAAAACAGTGATCATATTTTTTTTTTTAGTATTTCCTACGAGAACGCGTCTTTTACAGTACGTTCTCGTAGCAAAAGACGTAACAAAACTCAAAACTCTTTTACTGTTTTATTTTCACCATCATCTTCGATGCACTTAACCTGACCACCTCTCATAGTTTGTTAAAAATATTTGCAAATACAAATTATTAGGTTTCTGTTAGTGTTGCAGAACTAGTAGCAACTAGCGATATGTAGTAAAACAATTGATAAATACCAAGGTACTTATTGATTATTTTACAAAGTCGTGTGAAGCAAGGCCTCATGCATCCGATTTTAATGAATTTAAGTAATTATTATTATTTAAGTACGATAACGATACCAACAGTTTTTTTCTAAAATTATCGACAGTGAATAATGAATGAATCAGCAACGCTAATTCCTATGTTTGCTGTTGGTTACTTGACCCCTTGGCAAATATCTGTTACCAATGTAAATTTACGAAAATGCCAGATTCGTAAGATTGCAATGATATATTCGACCCAGTTTGATAAACAAGTCACCACTGTAAATATACGAAATTGCCAGATTCGTAAGATTGCTATGGGCTACGAGCCCTTTGACAAATCAAAAGTTACCAATGTTAACTTACGAAAATGACAGATTCGTATGCTTGCTATGGGCTACTTGACTCCTATAAAAAATACATTCGTCCAATGTAAACTCACGAATATGACATATTCGTATTTTTGCTGTGAGTTGCTAGACTCATTCCTTAAAGTTTAATATGATGTAATTTAACGAATATGGCAGATTCGTAAGTCGACCTTGGTACATTTTTGCCAGACTTCATATATTCGACTACGCCAAAACAACGTATATCAATTTCGTAAGTTTACTTTGGAAGTATCCACAAAATATAGAGATTCGAACTACTAAATTTTTATAAGCGTTAGAGATAGAAATCTGAAAATTTGCCACCTTATGTAGTATATCATAAGGTGTAGTTTTGTATAGAAATGTCAAATTCACAAAAACGGCAGATTCGTAAGTTTGCCATAGAGGTGACGGCTATGCTTTGTAGCCGATATTACCAAAATGTACCTGCAAATCTTGGTTACAAAAAAGGACGCAGACTACCAGAGAGTAGTTTGGAGACCCAACGAGACTGATGACTTGCAAGAATATCGACTACTTAGAGTAACTTTCGGTACCGCATCTGCCCCATATTCAGCAGTAAGAACTTTAATGCAAGTGGCTGCCGATGAAGGTTCTGCTCATGCTCTTGCTTCTAAAACTATAAAAGAGGAGTTTTTCATGGATGACGCACTCTCCGGTGCAGATACAGTTATAGAAGCTAAGTTACTAGCTAAAGAAGTCACGGACATTCTACAGAGAGGTGGTTTAAAACTTACCAAGTGGTCGTCCAACAGCGCAGAATTCATAAAGTCTGTTGATGAATCTGAAAGATCTGCAAAAGCTCACGTAGATTTAAATCTTGATGGAACTATTAAGGCTTTAGGTGTCACATGGAATCTTAGCACTGATACATTCCAATACAATCTAAATTTATCGCCAATAGCCAGATCTATTACCAAACGAGAAATTTTATCTGATCTACAAAAACTGTTCGACCCTGGGATGGATAGCCCCAAGCACAGTTATGGAAAAAATATTAATATAAAAGTTGTGACTTGAAGAGGTTGGTTGGGACGACAGTATAAATGAAAATTTAGAAGAGGAATGGATACAGATAAGAAGAGATTTTGTAAACATCAAAGAAATAAAAATAGAAAGATGGCTTGGCACACACAGCACTAACAAGGAAAATTTACAAATTCATGGATTTAGTGACGCCTCCATGCGCGCATATGCAGCTGCTGTATACATTAGAATTAAAAGAAGTGATGACACCGTTGAAACAAAGCTCATAGCAGCTAAAACAAGAGTGGCACCTTTAAAAACAATTTCGATACCAGGTTTGAAGTTATGTGGTGCCTTGCTTTTGGCCAAGCTTATAATACAAGTTGGTCAAGCAATGAGAATACCAACGTCTCAGATGTATGGTTGGACAGATTCATCTATAGTTATTGCTTGGCTTTGTGGGGAGCCTAACAGGTGGAAACCGTTTGTGGTCAATGGAGTAGTTGAAATATTAGAGAATATTAACAACAAGCATTGGCATCACGCACAGTCAACTGAAAATCCCGCTGACATTTGCTCACGTGGAATGTTACTAGCAGAACTGAAGAAATGTGACATGTAGTGGAAGGGTCCACGTTGGCTATCTGAAAAAGAAATTAATATTAAAGAACAAGAAATAACAGAAACAGACTTAGAAATGAAAAATATTAAAATAAATACAAACCTTCATGTTGACAAAACCACTGCATCTGAAAGCACAAATCAAGAAATAAAAACATTTTATGCACAATTTGATAATTTTACAAACTTAACAGAATTATTAAAAACAATTACTTACTGCAGAAGATTTTTTAAATTTAGAATCAAACTAAACAGTGATGGTGCAGATTTTACAACAGAAGAATTAGAAGAATCACTACATATTTGTATAAGAAAGGCTCAAGAATTTGAATATAAAGATGAAATAGAACAGCTACAATTAAAGAAACAAGTAAAGAATAAAGCGGGGGTTAAAGTTGCTCGCGTCCGTAGGTTTACCCTTGAGACCCTACACGTGATCCCTGGTTGGTGCTAAATGAGCAACACTGACTGAGTGGTAAAGCCACGCTGCGTTGCAGCACGCATTGGGCCGGCTCGCCCGGCGTAATACCACCCTCTCACGAATATTCGACGTGAAATAACGGCACTTGGTGCTGTTGTGTTTCGTCCAACCAGTGAGGGTTCCGGAGGCCCCTTCCCCGCCCCCCCTCCCAACTCCTATTCCTTCCTTAAACCTATTCCTCCCTTGAAGGCCGGCAACGCATCTGCGATTCCTCTGGTTTTGCGGGTGTCCATGGGCGGCGGTGATTACTTTCCATCAGGTGACCCACCTGCTCGTTTGCCTCCCTCTTTTATTAAAAAAAAAAAAAAAGTTCATTAAAGTCCCTAAATCCATATCTCGATGACAGAAATATACGCAAGGTGGGCGGTCGACTGAGACATACCAAGTTACCGACTAATACAAAACATCCTATCATATTAGGAAACAAAAATTCACTTACCAATCTAATCATTGAAAATGCTCATAAAAAGACATTACATGGTGGAGTACAACAGATACTTTACTTGCTACGTACGAAGTATTGGATCGTAAAGGATAAATTATTAGTCCAGAAGAGCATACATAAATGTTTGATATGTGCAAGACTAAATGCTACCACCAAGAAACAAATAATGGGAGATTTACCATAAGAAAGGGTCACGCCATCAAGACCGTTTTTACATAGCGGGGTCGATTTCGAGAGGAAGTAAAACAATTAAGACCTACACAGCTATATTCATTTGCTTATCCACCAAGGCAATCCACATGGAATTAGTGGGTGATCTTACTAAGGAGGTATTTATTGGTGCGTTCAGACGTTTTGTTGTCCGAAGAGGAAAATGCAGCCATTTGTGGAGTGACCAAGGCCGCAATTTCGTTGGTGCTGCAAAAGAACTTCGTGAAGCCTGGAATGAAGCAAAATTAGAGTTTACAGGGGATATAGCATCCACATTAGCGATCGACGAAGGAACTCAATGGCATTTTATCCCTGCATACAGCTCGAATTTTGGAGGATTTTGGGAGGCAGGTGTTAAATCTATGAAACATCACCTTAAAAGAATATTAACATTTCACCTGACCTTCGAAGAGATGACGACAGTGCTCTGTCAAATAGAGGCTTGCTTGAACTCTCGCCCGTTGTGCCCTGTTGACAACGATATTGACAATCTCAACACATTAACGCCAGGACACATTTTGATCGGAGAAGCGCCCTTAGTGGTACCGCACCCGGAAATGAAAAACATAAAAGTACATGTCATCATACAGTCCTGATGTCGCCGCTGACTGTCGTTGATGTGATACTGCAGGGAATGGAACTTTTCATTCCAAACTCTGTGGTTCCCATTGGCGGCAAGTCCCAACCATGGTTTGGTCGTTGCTGCAAAATGGCGTCTCGCCAAAAGCGACAGCATTACCAAGCCTGGGCTAATGCGGTGTCATCAAAGGATCCAAACACCAGTGCGCTCAGAAAGAAGTACAACTTTGCCGCCAGATCCTTTAAGAAGGACATTGCCAAGGCGAAGTCATCATTCATAGGTAGAATTGGCGAGAGGCTAGTGCGTCTTCCTTCGGGGACGCGTGCGTTCTGGTCTCTCGCCAAAGCTATCTTAGGGAATTTTTGTCAGCCGTCCCTACCACCATTGCACAAGACCGATGACTGCCTGGCCTATACTGCAAAGGAGAAAGCCGATCTCTTGGGCTCTCTTTTCGCATCAAACTCGACCTTGGACGATGGGGAAAACTCTCCACCAACCATACCGCATTGCGCTTGTACAATGCCAAACGTTCAGTTCCTGCAAAGGTCAGTTCGTAAGGCTCTTTTTTCCCTTGATATCCATAAGGCGAGTGGGCCTGATGCAGTTCCACCCATTGTGCTTCGGACGTGTGCTCCTGAATTGGCACCAGTTCTAACGCGCCTTTTCCAGCTCTCTTACACCACTGGCGTCGTCCCGAGCTCTTGGAAGACAGCCCTTGTCCACCCGATTCCAAAAAAAGGCGATCGCTCAGATCCGTCTAACTACAGGCCAATAGCTATTACCTCTTTACTCTCCAAAGTAATGGAGTCCATTGTAAACCGCCAGCTCTTAAGGTACCTAGAAGAGAACCAGCTACTAAGTGATCGCCAGTATGGTTTTCGTCGCGGTCGATCGGCTGGTGATCTTTTAGTGTACCTTACTCACCGATGGGCGGAGGCAGTCGAGAGTAAAGGGGAGGCACTGGCAGTTAGCTTGGACGTAGCGAAAGCTTTTGACAGGGTATGGCACAGGGCTCTTTTCTCTAAACTTCCATCATACGGGCTTCCTGAGAAATTGTGTTCATGGGTTGCCAGCTTTATTACTGGGCGTAGCATCAGAGTCGCAGTCGACGGTTCGTGCTCCGACATGAAGCCCGTGAATGCTGGAGTCCCGCAGGGGTGTGTGTTGTCCCCTACTTTGTTTCTTCTGCATATCAATGACATGCTGCATAACAACAGCATTCATTGCTATGCGGATGACAGTACTGGGGATACGCTCTACACCGGGCGAGCTAATATTTCTCTGGAAAGCGTCATCGAGAGCCGGAATAAACTTGTGACTGACACCGAGAACATGTTAAGTCATGTCTCGGATTGGGGCCGACATAACCTAGTCCGCTTTAACCCCTCCAAAACACAAGTTTGCGCATTTACCGCGAAAAAACATCCCTTCGTCGTACCTCTGAACTTTGAGGGAGCTCCCCTTGATACCAATCCGATTATTGGAATCCTTGGCGTCGATATTTCGAGTGACGTTCAGTTTCGTGGTCATTTGGAAGGTAAAGCTAAATTAGCTTCGAAAAAGCTGGGTGTGCTTAATAGAGCGGGTCAGTATTTTACGCCGGCCCACCGTTTACAACTGTATAAAGCACAGGTCAGGCCGCATATGGAATACTGCTCCCATCTCTGGGCTGGAGCACCCCAATACCAACTCCTTCCATTTGACCGCATTCAACGCAGAGCTGCTCGAATTGTCGGCGACGTGGTTATTTCAGGTTGGCTCGATCCACTGGCTCTTCGGAGAGACGTTGCGACGAGTGTTCTGAGGATTTGTTCGGCTTGATCCCTGCCGCTAATTTCCTTCACCGCACTACACGCAATCGACTGTCATTCCATCCACATCACCTTGATGGATGGCGGTCTACTACTGTGCGTTTTTCAAGAAATTTCTTGCCTCGAACTACAGTGTTGTGGAACCAGCTCTCGGCGGCGGTATTTCCGGACCGTTACGACTTAGGGATCTTCAAGAAACGAGCCTATTCCTTCCTTAAAGGCCGGCAACGCGCCTGCGATTCCTCTGGTTTTGCGGGTGTCCATGGGCGGCGGTGATTACTTTCCATCAGGTGACCCGCTTGCTCGTTTGCCTCCTTCTGCTATAAAAAAAAAAAAAAAAAAAACATACCTTGTCACGCTGGCAGCACACCCAAAAGCTACTCGGTGATTTTTGGCGACGCTGGCAAGATGAATATTTATCTAGACTACAACGTCACTTGGGGGCTTAAGACTGAGAAAGAATTTAAAATTGGTGACATAGTACTGATTAAAACTGAAAATTTGCCGCCAGGCAAATGGTCATTAGGACGTATCACAAACAAACATCCCGGTGCTGACGGTTACACAAGAGTGTATAGTGTAAAAAGTGGAAATATAATTGTAAAAAGAACTGTGACTAAATTGTGTGCCTTAGCTATTGATACAGACTGATTACTGTGTCAAATTATTTAAACATAGCTATCGCACTTAAACCTTAAGTTCATCATTTGGTTTGTTAAATTTAGTACCCATCTTAAAAGAACTCCAGTGTTCTTTTTTTGGTGGGCGGTATGTTGTATTTCATATCAACACATGTACATGTAATAGATGTACGTGGCCGCTCTGTTAGCTATAAATAAAGTATCGTCGTATTTAATAAGCAGTGATCAATAAAAAATTGCACCAAGCACACGTTTCTTTCAATCAAAACTTCTCAGTTAAAGTGAACCTTATTACCAGAACAACGCGTTTTAATACAATGCGCCACTCCTGACGCGTGTGTCCCCAGTGGAGTGTATGGCAAGCAAGCCTCAGTCGCGTCGCGCCCCGCACACTCCTCACGATTGCCCTGTCTATACGTGCCCGTTGGTCGACTGTAAGAATTATATAGACTGTGGTTCTACGTTATTTATATATCAATGAACATTAGAATAATTTGAATATCTAAATTTTTTTTATTACGTAATACGAAACCAAATGTAATGTCAAATCAGAGACGCACAAAAAAAACACACGCACACAATAAGAAACATACCTATGAGTACATTACGCAATGTACTCATAGGTATGTTTCTTCAAATTCTATCAAATTCATTATAATGCATAATATTCACAATAATATAAAAAGTATATATACTTACTCAATTTCAAAATGATCACAAAAGTTTGCAAACGAGAACACTGTGCACTAATTTTGTATAAGTACACGGTTCGATCGCGATCTGTCAATGCGGCGCAAAGCGACGTGCTCTCAATTCAGAGGCACGTGGCCGACTCGACTGGTCGCGACTCGCGAGCCGCGAGCGCGCTCGTGCTCGTATTTGAAAAGAGCGCGCCGCTTCATAGTAATTTGTATGAAGATTTTGAGCGAAAAAATTGGGCTACTTTGTGATATTTTTACAAAAAATTTGAACATTTTTATTAAAAAATGAAGATTTCATGGACTTTTTTATAGTTTTCACTTTATTATTTAATAAAATTCATTCAAAATTTACACGTTTTAAGTGATTTTCTGATTTTTTTTACAGTTATCCATAAGCATTATCTTAAATTCGAATGTTTCAAGATAAAGATACATTCATTGGCTAGCTGTGTGTTTTTTTTCAAGGTTGTGGAGCATCGTTTTCTTTATAATACTCTGACATTCCCGACCCTCGATTGCCGAAGCCGGCGGCCCTTAAAAGCGGAATGCAGAAGATGTTGTTTTGCATGATTTCAAAGTTTCAAGAAAAACAACAGGAGAAAAACGCCAAATTCAATCAAAAACTAGATTGTTTACGAGTGATGCTTGATTTCTTAGGTAGTATGACGCAATTATTTTGATACTTGGTTTTTATGAAATTTTTGAATATAGTGAATAAAAAAAATATTACGGAATATTGTTTTTTTGTTTAACTATTCTTACTTAATTCCTAACACATAAGATAACAGGCGTTAGAATCATCTTAATAATAGTAGGTACTGAAATGATCCTACTAATATTATAAACGCGAATGTATGGATATTTATTACTCTTTCACGTTAAAACTACTGAATGGATTATTAGATGAAATTCGGCATACAGATAGTTTATAACCTGGATTAACACATAGGATACTTTTTATCCCGATATTCCCACGGGAACGTATGGATGGATGTTTGTTACTCTTTCACGTAAAAACTACTGAATGGATTTGGATGAAATTCAGCATACAGATAGTTTATAACCTGGATTAACACATAGGATACTTTTTATCTCGATATTCCCACGAAAAACGGGAACCACGCGGGTGAAACCGCGAGCGGCCGCTTGTAATTAATAATTTTTAAAAAGTAGTTTTAGTCTCTAATTTGCACCTGTGCTCTGGCTGATTATAGTATACCGGCGGCGATTCGCCCCAGCTTCGCCCGGACGCAATCTCTGATCATCCCGTCATAATTTTTTAAAGAATTTCTGTATAATTTATCCCGCCAAAGGAGTACATCATAAGCCTGTTCAAAAACGCTGTGAAAATTTTTGTTACCAAAGAAATCACATTTACGTTGCCACCCTTTTTGCGGTTTCTTAAAGGTTGTTAAACAGCACCATCTTATCGAATTGAGACTAAACTTGGCTTAAGGCTTGTATTTAAAACCAATATCAACATTCTCGCGCGCACGCGCTGCAATTTTATTCCTATTTCCAGGACAAAGTGCGACTGTACGCGGCTCTCTTTTTGGTTTACTTCTAAATAGAAAAAAACATCTCAAAATCAAAAACCAAGTTTCAATTAAGCATTTTTACAAAGGTCCCTAAGACGCAACAGTGTCCTTACCTTATACCCAGAAGAGGAAGAAGGAAGGTAAGCGGCGCGGTCGGGGCGGTTCTTGCCGCGCAGCAAGTTCAGCAGTTCCATTCGCCGCGCCATGATCTCAGCACCAATACCCAGCACCTCCTCGGGGATATGGTTCAACTGCGCGCTCATCTGCTGGAGCACTTGAGTACCTGTTTACACGGAAACTGGAATTAACCATTCAATAGCAATAAATTTCACGCCGCCCATAAGTAATTTTTCTGGCTAGCATTAGCGTGCTAACCAATCAGGAGTGATAAGGAATGAAAATCTGGTGGTGGAAAGGTAAACCGAACGTGAGTAATGTACACACCGTTAATACCGATGCTGAGTCCTCTATAGTCTAGAATCTTAAATAACTATTGCATAAGTACTTCAATGAGTCCAATTGCACAAAATATCCCAAAGAGTCGACGTCGTTCTACTGGGAGAGGGAGACTCCTGCAGGCCCAAGATAAATAAGTTCAAAAGCTTAATACCGAAATGGCTGTGTATTTCAGAGGACGCTGGCATCACCAGGTCGTCCCGCAGAAGCAGCAGCAGATCATGGGCGGGCCAGCTGCTCACCGACACTATCCTGACGTCACCGAGCTCATCGGTAGTCACACCAGCTCGCGACTCCATGTCTTTGAGGGCTGAGTATTGTTCTAGCAGTGTATTCTACAAAACAAGTCGCAATGAGAAATGTTAAGCACCTTTGTTAGAGAATAGAATTTGCCTAGCCGTGAGAATATATGGAGTTTGAACATTTTCGTTGAATTAATGAAACTAAATAATCGCTAGTCATCATGGTACTAAATATAATAGAATTTCAATTGATTTGTTGATTCAAAATTACTTTTATTTAATTACTAAGTTACAACGAATGAAGTTATTTCTTGCCTGTATAGTGAGGAAAGTCTGGCAGGTCTTTCCTCTGCAAACTGCATACATTAATAATAATAACAATAAATTTGCTAGGTATTAACGCATTTATTACGTGCAATATAATGTTAGGAATTAGTTTCATTATTGTATGGGAAAGTTTAATAACAAACTACTCGAATCTTTATTATTAACAGCATAAATGCAAAACGGTATTATGTAAAAAATTCAATTCAAAAGAAAAAAAGTTTTCTAGTAAATCTGAAAAAGATCCATAATAATACTGACTTGTTGGTGTATTAAACTCTTCCGCATTTTGAGAAATTCTCTCTTTTTTGTGGCCAACGACCTTAGCATTTTGGTCAAAACACATTGTGGCAGCACTTGTTCCTTTTCTGTAAAAATAAATGTGAAATTAACTTTGTAGAGTCCTTAAGGTAACTTCGGTGTTTACAACTTAATAAAAGTAAAAAGAGTTAAGACTTTAAGCTATCGCGTTGCATTGCATTAAAACTATTCTACACTAACTAAATATATGAGTTCGCTTGTGACCACGGCCGCAGCATCGCGGCCGAAACGTCAAGCAGTAAGTAGATATGTACTTACTTACAAAAATTAATCGTGTTAGGTCCCGTTAAAATAGTTTTAAAGTAAAAAGAGTGGTGAAGAGCAGCAATATTATCCGAATCCAAATCTCCTCAACACGGCATTTGTATTACTAATCCCGTGTTGAGGAGATTCAAACTCACGACCGCAGGTTTCGCAGTCAGTATCGCTAATTGCTAGCTGCTACTGGGGTACTGTCACCTCTTTTTTTTGTCTTTATTGAAGAATAATATAAGCTTAAAAAACATTATAAACAAACAAAAAATCACGGAGATTTGTCTCGTGTGCTAGGGGAGATACAATATTTCACTGCATACTTAACAATAGGTTCTCTAAATAATTTCTGCCACACAAACACTAATTGCAATAACAGCTAGATACTACAAGACCAGTTACGAAAATTTACAATAAAAATAAAAATGTAGTATCGTCCACCATATTGTTGATCGAAGTCTACCATACATTAACAGTATTCATCAATGCTATGATGATCTACCCAACAAAATAATGTAAATAACGTCTATCAAGTCGTCCGTCCCTCGCTGTAATATAATAGTATTTTCACACCACCTGCTCGAGAACATCAAATTATATGTCATGCAAACCTAACCTAAAGTAAGTCATTATAGACCTGAGGTCTAGCAGGGCAATAATATTGTACTGAATTTCATTATGCCCCGCTGGTCAATAATGTGATTTGAATTTGGAACATAAAATAGAAATCGCATACGAACATTTACGATAGGTAGGTACATAATAAATAATAATAATAATAATAAAATATACTTTTATTGCACACAAGAACATATAACAGAAAACATTTATACAGTGACAAAGTACAAAACAGGCGGCCTTATTGCTAACAAGCAATCTCTTCCAGGCAACCTTGGGTGATAGAAATATAATAAAAAGAATATTGAAATGGGTGCAAGAATAAGGGAAATAAGAAATAGAAATATAAAATAGATTGGATAATTATATAAATAATAATAATGAAATATAATTATAATTTAAATAAATGAATGAGATAAAAAGAGATAATGCAATATTATGGTACATTATGGAACTAAATAAACTAAGATGTTAAACGTAAAAAATGACTCCGGACCTGACCCTTGAACGAATCCAACGTACGAGCACTCCTGATGCTCTCTGGTAGAGCATTCCCTTTGATTATATAATGTCTAGATGGAGCCTTCCGCTGCATTTACACGATTGCATACGTGCCGGGTTTTATAGGCTAGTGTGCGTACCGTTTCTATCTAATAGACGCGCTGCTATCGTAGTGTGCGTGAGAAGGGGATGCCAGTTTCTTAGAAATACTCCTTGAAATGGGAGTATTTTTAAGGTCGGGCTAGTGCAGGCTAGTTTAAATTAATTAGTAAGGTATTTGAAGCCTTGAAATCACTGTAGGTATTTATTATTATAAAATATTGTGTGTGAGGAAATAAAAACGATTGGTGTAGAGTGTACGAGTATGTAAGTCCATGAGAGTGTAGGGATTATTGTCTTTGCCGCCATTTTGAATTTCTTGGTTTGTGCTCCGATTGCGTTCAAAACCATTATCTGGGGGTCTTTAAGTCTCTAAACATGATTTCGAGGCCAGAATTGGAAAAACTGGCCGCTTTTTGAATTTCTGTATTTATGCTCCGATTAAGATCGAAATCGATATCTGGGGGTCTAAGAGGTCTCTAAACACGATTATGAATAAAGAATTGGAAAAAGTGGCTGCCATTTTGAATTTATTGGTTTGTGCTCCGATTAGATTCAAAATCGATATCTGAGGATCTAAAAGGTCTCTAAACACGATTCTGAAGATAGAATTGATAAAAGGGGCTGCCGTTTTGAATTTCTATGTTTATGCTCCGATTATGATCGAAATCGATATCTGGGGGTCTAAGAGGTCTCTAAACACGATTCTGAAGATAGAATTGAAAAAAGGGGCTGCCGTTTTGAATTTCTATGTTTATGCTCCGATTATGATCGAAATCGATATCTGGGGGTCTAAAAGGTCTCTAAACACGATTCTGAAGATAGACTTAAAAAAAGTGGCTGCCATTTTGAATTTCTTGGTTTGTGCTTCGATTAAGTTCAAAATACATATCTGGGGGTCTAAAAGGTCTCTAAACACGATTCTGAAGATAGAATTGGCAAAAGTGGCCACCATTTTGAATATCTTGGTTCGTGCTTCTATTAGGTTCAAAATCGATATCTGGGGGTCTAACAGATCTCTAAACATGATTCCGAGGTCAGAATTGGAAAAATTGGCTGCCATTTTGAATTTCTGTGTTTATGCTCCGATTATGGTCGAAATCAATATCTGGGGGTCTAAGAGGTCTCTTAACACGATTCTGAATATAGAATTGGAAAAAGTGGCTGCCATTTTGAAATTATTGGTTTGTGCTCCGATTAGGTTCAAAATCGATATCTGGGGGTCTAAAAGTCTCTAAACACGATTCTGAAGAAAGAATTGAAAAAAGTGGCTGCCATTTTGAATTTCTTGGTTTGTGATCCGATTATGTACAAATCGTGTTATTATTACTAAAGAATCTCTTAAATGATAAGGTACCTCATTATAAGGGCGAATTGTTTACAAATATTCTTCCTCCAATTTACGTACACAAGCGGACACAGCACTAGCGCTGGGGTCAAAGAACTCACATGATTCATTTCATAGCCTAGCCTACGCATGCTTTCTGTCTACTTTATTTTCTGTTTCTATATGTAAACTTTTTTTGTAAGTACATACTTATTATACATAGAAAACAACCAGACTAGTACAAACAAGAATGTTCATGCTCATAAATGTTTGTACTGTGCGAGATTCATTTGCATGCCTACATAATATTGCTGATACCTTAAATCATTGTCTTAGATCTCAATGTTTTGTACATGATATTCCGCAAATAAATGATTTATAATTTATGATTCGAAGTCGCAACCTCTTTCCTTGCTGGTTTGAATCAGGAACGGGAGATCTACAGAAGTTACTAAGGCTACCGACATTATAATAACCTAGAAAGTTGCCAAGTAGAACCGTGAAAAGATTAAAAATTGAAGAAAAGAGAAAAGACGGGCTACAAATGCGATTCAGTCGCGATTCAGCATCGATACAATCGCGGTGCAGCATCGATACAGTCGCAAAACCTTGTACCGCCTTAATAAAAGTAGCGACACAATCGCGATGCAGTCGCACGACTGTCAAACGCGCGTTTGTATCACTGCAAAAAGTCGCAATGTATAAGTATCAGTATTACAGTGGCAAGAAAGGAACGGGATGCATACTTACCTAGGTATATGCGGATAAAAATTCCGGAATAGGTTTGACCTTTATAATCAGAAGAAATTAATGTACTTTCCCGTGATGAACCAACATTATCAACCTACCCAAATTTCCAATAAAAAAATTTAAATTAAATTAATATGTTAGCGAATAATCAAGTTTAGGTAAATATGCATCCGATTATACGATCTCCAGTGAATACCTGTAATTTCAATGAAAAAAATAACAATGACAATGTATTTTGATTAATTCGTATTCGTACACGTTAAAAATAATCAATGACCATCCCTCTGTATTTGTTTTATGAATAATTTTCTTTTGGGTTTTGCGTTGCTATTCACATTGTCCAATTTTAATTTATAATAATACCTCACTGACTAATACTTTTCTACAATCAATCTTATTAAATTAACTTGGTGAAGCATGCCGCAGATATGATCGGTGTCTACTGGAAAAAGATTCACATCTCCAATAAATTTTTTCATCACAGTGGATACTAATTTTGTATAATTAGTGCTTGTCATTACATAGTCCTGTTTAATAAACTGACGAAAAACTGTTTCAGTGGTTTTGCAAATAGAATAGACGTCAGATGAAACATAAATCAACCCACCTTCGTCTTTTTTAATAACTACATAATTTAATTTAACTAATACTGACAACCCATCTCTTCCCTTGGGTGTCGTAAAAGGCGACTAACGGACTAAAGACTGCACATACATCCTACAGCATAGAGCGGCGATGGGCTCATCAAAATAATACTACCAACCCCTCTCTTCTGTTCGGTGTAGTAAAGGGCGACTAACTGACTAAAGACTGCACATACATCCTACAGCATAGAGCGGCGATGGGCTCATCAAAATATTACTACCAACTCCTCTCTTCTCTTCGGTGTAGTAAAAGGCGACTAACGGACTAAAGACTGCATATACAACCAGAAGCAAAGAGTGGCGATGGGCTTATCAAAATAATACTACCAACCCCTCTTTTCTCTTTGGTGACGTAAAAGGCGACTAACGGACTAAAGACTGCACATAAATTCTACAACATAAGCAAAGAGCGGCGATGGGCTAATCAAAATAATACTACCAACCCCTCCCTTCTCTTCAGTGTAGTAAAAGGCGACTAACAGACTAAAGACTGCACATACATTCAACAACATAGAGCGGCGAAGGGCTCATCAAAATAATACTACCAATCGCTCTCTTCCCTCCGGTGTCGTAAAAGGCGACTATCGGACTAAACTCTACACATACAACCAACAGCAAAGAGCGGCCATGCGCTCATCAAAATAATACTACCAATCCCTCTCTTCAGTGTCGTAAAAGGCGACTAACGGACTAAAGACTGCACATACATTCAACAGCATAGAGCGGCGAAGGGCTAATCAAAATAATACTACCAACCCCTCCCTTCCCTTACGTGTCGTAAAAGGCGACTAACGGACTAAACACTGCACATAAAACCAACAGCATAGAGCGGCGATGCGCTCATCAAAATAATACTCTCTCTCTATAAGGATCTCTGTTAACCCAGACAAGTGTCAGGCCATCATTATTGGCAGTTCTCGTCAGCTCTCACAACTCAATTTGAGTAATACTCTGGCTCTGACATTTAATGGCATTGCAATCCCATACGCTACTTCCGTGAGGAACCTTGGGCTTGTCCTTGACTGCAGCTTGGGTTGGGAGGGTCAAATCCAAAATATTAGTCGTAAAGTACATGGGACTCTTGGCGCACTTTACAAACTAAGAATCTTTATACCACCCAGCACTAGAGTTGTGCTCGTACGAGCTCTTGTTCATCCGCTTTTTGATTATGCTGATGTTTGTTTGTCCGATATTAATCAAATCTTTCTCAACAAATTGTATCGTCTTCTCAACAGTACTATACGCTTTGTCTTCGGTCTACGAAAATACGACCACATCTCTGACTTTCGAAACCAACTTAAGTGGCTTTCTATTCGTGAGCGTAGAAACCTAAGGTTGGTTTGCCTTCTTTTTAATATCCTTTTCGATCCACGCGTCCCGGTTTATCTTAAATCCCGCTTTCAGTTCTTGGGTGCTTCACACCAACGCCATCTTCGCTCCAGCACTAATCTGGTACTCCAAACTCCTTCTCATAGCACTAATTTCGTTTCTAAATCTTTCACTCTTACTGCTATTCGACTCTGGAATGCACTGCCTTTTGACGTTAGAAATGCTTCCAACAAAGTTGCCTTCAAGAGTTTAGCGCGTGAGTATTTTCTGAAATCCGTCCAATAGTTTTAAGCTGATTTACACTATGTTTTTGTCGTTTGTATATATATATTTTTATAAAATATAATTATATATTAAGTATAATATGTATGTGTATAGTTATAGATATTTTGTGTATAATGCATGTACTTATGTATATTTGTGCTAGTTAAGTGTTTCATTTGTCTCTTTTTTAAATTAATTGTAAGTTTCTAATAATGTCACCTCCTACAAAAATGTATGTACACATTCACTGGTTGACTGTTAGAGAATGCCTTATGGCATTAAGTCCGCCATTTGCTGTATTTTAGGCAATAAAGTTTAAATAAATAAAATAAATAAATAAATACTACCAACCCCTTTCTTCTCTTCGGTGTTGGAAAAGGCGACTAACGGACTAAAGACTGCACATACATTCAACATTATTATATTTATATAGCGTTGACCAATTCATACTTTTATAGTCATCATCAGTATACACCATACGCACATTTCAAATGTCATCTACTCAAGAAATATTTATTCTAATTTAATACTAACTCGGGAATTTTGCGTGTCCTAGGGCAGGCAACACAGAAAAATGGCGGGCTACGAATTACGGCAAAATACGCTTCGCTCAAAATTGACGATAAAATTACATTAAGATAATTCAATGTTTACTTACCGATGGTAGGTGATTGTTTTAATTGTTTTATGTCGACCTTTATAATTTCTGCACACTTTGATAGCGCAAACCGTCATTTTTAGTAAAATTAAAAGGCGTGCAAAAGATGTGCATCATCTGCGGCGACACAAATGGCACTAAGCGATAGGTTTGAGCTTAGCGGCCAACAGTTGGCTGATATTTTTTTGGACGCTTTCTCGCGGTCGAGACTCTATCTAGACATTATATAATCAAAGAGCATTCCATAGCCGGACAGCATGCACAGAAAAGGAGTAGGAAAGGAAATCAGTGGAGTGAAGTGGAGTCGTTAGAGAAAGGTTGTAAGCAGAACGTAAAGTCCTACTAGAGGAAGAAGAACGAAAGGAAAAACAACTTCGTAGATAAAGAGGAGAAGTTGGTAAAAAGAGGACAGAATATAGAAGGGAAAGAACGTGTAAGTCCCTACGCCGTCGAATTGGCAGCCAGTTAAGCCGAGCTCGATAATACGAAACATGGTCATATTTTCTTAAATTAAAAATAAATCTTATACACACATTCTGCAGACGCTCTAGCTTGTTAAGGAGTTCCTCCGAAAGATCAGCGTAGCAGACATCCGCATAATCAAGAATGGATAGTAAGTGTCTATAATAATTCCATGCATTCACCAAATTGTTAGGATATCAAACTGGCCACCACGAGTAGAAAATAAAAGAAAAATAGAACACAACAAAGAAGCGCGAATACTGAAAATCTCTTTGTTTTACTATTGCTTTTTATTGTCTCGTAGATGGTGTGAAAAGTAGAGTATGCTCCTCGGGGATAAAGGTGCCTTCGTCTTGGGCGAACTTGAATCCTACGCTGCACTCAGAATTCTTGTCTTAACTCCCTGGCTTTGCTCGGGAGTTAACTCTAAACAACCTCACTGCGCTCGGGAGTTAACGCTAGAACTCTTCGTTTTGCTCGTGATTCAATACGGGGCGCCCGCTACATAAGACACTACTATTTCACACCACCTGCTCGACAATGTCAAATTATATGTCATGCAAACCTAACCTAAAGTAAGGCATTATAGACCTAAGGTCTAGCAGGGCAATAATATTGTACTGAATTTCATTATGACCCGCTGGTCATTAATGTGATTTGAATTTGGAACATAATTATATAGAAATCACATACGAACATTTACTATAAAGACAAGTTAGTAGGTAGGTGTGCAGTCTTTAGTCCGTATACGCCTTTTACGACACCCAAGGGGCGAAAAGGGGTTGGTAGTATTACTTTGATGAGCCCATCGCCGCTCTATGCTGTTGGATGTATGTGCAGTCTTTAGTCCGTTAGTCGCCATTCACGAAACCGAAGAGAAGATAGGGGTTGGTAGTATTATTTTGATGAGCCCATCGCCGCTCTATGCGGTTCGATGTATGTACAGTCTTTAGTCCGTTAGTCGCCTTTTACGATACCGAAGGAAAGAGAGGGGTTGGTAGCGTTATTTTGATAAACCCAACGCCGCTCTATGCTGTTGAATGTATGTGCAGTCTTTAGTCCGTTAGTCGCCTTTTACGAAACCGAAAAGAAGATAGGGGTTGGTAGTATTATTTTGATGAGCCCATCGCCGCTCTATGCTGTAGGATGCATGTGCGGTCTTTAGTCCGTTAGTCGCCTTTTACGGCGCCCAAGGAAAAGGAGGGGTTGGTAGTATTATTTTGATGAGCCCATCGCCGCTCTATGCTGTTGGATGTATGTGCAGTATTTATTTAGTCCGTTAGTCTCCTTTTACGACACTGAAGAGAAGAGAGGGGTTGGTAGTATTATTTTGATGAGCCCATCGCCGCTCTATGCTGTTGGATCTATATGCAGTCTTTAGTCCGTTAGTCGCCTTTTACGACACCGAAGGGAAGAGAGAGACTGGTAGTATTATTTTGATGAGTCCATCGCCGCTCTATGCTGTTGGAAGTTTGTGCAGTCTTTAGTCCGTTAGTCGCCTTTTACGACACCCAAGCAAGGGAAGAAAGGGGTTGGTTGTATTATTTTGATGAGCCCGTCTCCGCTCTATTCTGTAGGATGTTTGTGCAGTATTTAGTACGTTTGGGTTATTTTAGCTCCTTGTATAACAATCTACTATACATAACATATAATTACTATTGCTTTTTATTTCCCGTAGATGGTGTAAAAAGTAGAGTATGCTCCTCGGGGATTAAGGTGCTTTCGTCTTGGGCGACCTTGAATCCCACGCTGCACTCAGGATTCTTGTCTTCCCTGTCCCTAATGTTAACTCCCTCGCTTTGCTCGGGAGTTAACATTAATCACCCTCGCTACGCTCGGGAGTTAACGCTAGAATCCTTCGTTTCGCTCGGGATTCAATACGGGGCGCCCGCTACATAAGACACTACTTTATCCCCTTGGTGCATAATCTACTATTCAATACGTAAGTGGGAGGGAGATAACCCAATTACAGCAGTGGCCCTGCGTGTGCACGCTAGACTCGAGGAGTCGAGTCGCACGCAGGCGCCGCACGCCGCATGCATTGTTTACTAGGTCTATACTACAGGCTGTCTTAGAGCACAGATTATTTAAATCTTACTACTTACGCAAAATATGTATGGGAAATTGAGTAAGATTAAAGTAATACTGCTCCCAGAGGTCACAGTAGGCCCCCAGGACTTTAGGTATTATTACACTTGACTATGATTCCTATTCCTATATACAGAAGGCTCACGACCGCGTTCAGTGGAAAAATGGAGAGAGGCCTTTGCCCAGCATTGGGACAGTGAAGGCTAATATAATAATAATGATTCCAATTGGCATGTGTTAGATTATAAGTACCTAAGTACATGTATGACTGACTATGTAAAGTCGGAACTCCACTTGACACAGTAAAACCAGGTGAAGTGGAGTCGTTTACCTATTTTACTGCAACTACTGAAATGTCGCTATCTTTTTAAGTACCATACCAGACGCTGATAAGCAAATCACTTGAAATAATGTCATAATAATCAATTACATAGTGTCGTGTCACTCTACAAACACCTACAACAAGATTCAAAAAAACTCAACTAAATAAGAAAGCTCACTGAGGGGATTAACTACAAAACGTCGTCTCATGCAAAAGGGTGGTTTTGTAGTAGGTAAGCGTAAATCACCGTCAATTGAGATATTTTAATAGGTAAACATACATACTTACATACATACATTGATCACACAGTATGGTTTTCGTCTCGGTCGTTCGGCTGGTGATCTTTTAGGGTACCTTACTCACCGATGGGCGGAGGCAGTCGAAAGTAAGGGAGGCACTGGCAGTTAGCTTGGACGTAGCGAAAGCCTTTGATAGGGTATGGCACAGGGCTCTTCTCTCTAAACTTCCATCATACGGGCTTCCTGAGAAATTGTGTTCGTGGGTCGCCAGCTTTCTTTCTGGGCGTAGCATCAGAGTCGTAGTCGACTGACCGAACCCCTCCAAAACACACGTTTGCGCATTTACCGCAAAAAAACAACCCTTCGTCGTACCTCGGAACTTTGAGGGAGCTCTCCTTGATACCAACCCGACTATTAGATCCTTGGCGTCGATATTTCTAGTGACGTTCAGTTTCGGGGTCATTTGGAAGGTAAAGCTAAATTTGCTTCGAAAAAGCTGGGTGTGCTTAATAGAGTCAGAATTTCATGCCGGCCCTTACAACTGTACAAAGCACAGGTCAGGCCGCATATGGAATACTGCTCCTATCTTTGAGCTGGAGCACCCCAGTAGGTACCAACTCCTTCCATTTGACCGAATTCAACGCAGAGCTGCTAGAATTGTCGACGACTTGGTTATTTCGGGTTAGCTCGATCCACTGGCTCTTTTGAGAGACGTTGCGCCTCTCTGTATGTTGTACCGCATATATTATTCCGCTAGGTGGCGCGCTGATGTTAAGTCGTAGTTTAACGGTTGTCCGCTTAAATACATTAATTTAAATAGTAAAAGTAAATTTAATAGTGCTATTATTTCCAAAATGGGGACTAAGTGTAATGCCTGTGATGCAGTGATATGCGGCGATATCTGCTACATGTGTGTTCAGCGGAAAAATGCAAGAAATTGTATCATCTCAAGTGCCTGAGTATTACTTCTGAGGTATTTGAAGCATTTACGGAAGAACATAAAAACCAATGGGTATGCCCTAAATGTATTTGTTCAAATCCAAAACGCAATAATAATGATACCCCTGCGAGAGCTACCCTGCTGAATAAAACATTTACACCAACCAGTTACATTAAGACCGAGCGCGGCAAACTTTTAAGATCAGGCGAACTAGCTGTGAACAATGAGAGTGTACTACTAGAAGATATGAGACAGTTTCGCGCAGAAGTAATATCGCGCCTAGATGATCAAATGAATGCCTATAAACAGCTGGAGGAGCGGTTCTATAAATGATAAAATATGAACGAAATTGGTTCATTAAAAGATCAAATAAAGGCTCTTAAAGAGGAGAATGAGCATCTCCAAGTTTGTTTAAGCAAAAAAATTAACAGACTTCGATAACCAAGTCTGTTGCGTGTGAGATAAAAATCGTTTGCAACGATATTATCACAAAATCAAACGGAGGTGTCCACACACACTAAACGCACGATTGTACTAAAGAATGATCTCCATCAGGTGACCCGCCTGCTCGTTTGCCTCCTTCTTTTATAAAAAATCACGTCTATTGTCCCCGAAGGGTTAGTCAGAGACTAGGCAATGTGGACCGCAAAAGCAGACCTCTACCATAGTTTACCAAGTAACGACTGCACATGTACTCAGCGTGACAGATGGTGAGCCTTCTTTTAAGTCCGTTAGTCGCCTTTTACGACACCCAAGGCAAGAGGAGGTGGTTGTATTATTTTAATGAGCCGCTACGCGACACGGCTCAGCCCCCTTACTCTATAAACCGATCGCTATTGGATCGGATTGGTATTGTGAATTTTCGTATTTTTAAGTTACGACACCAGCGCTAATTTGGATTCATATTGGGTGTGAACTAAATGGCATTGAGTTTTGTATTTTTTTTCTCAATATCCACGCAATATGAATCAATATTAGCTCTGGTGTCGTAACTTAGGAGTACGAAAATTCACAATACCAATGCGATCCAATAGCGATCGGTTTCAAAGGTAAGGGGGCTGTTTAATGAAGGAAACATTTGTTTAAAGTATAAAACAATGATTTTGCCAACCATTGTTTAAGATTATTTGAGATAGTGACATTAAAAATAATTATCTCTAATAATTATAACTAGCTTGTTGTAGCCAAAAATGTGACAATCCTTTAAAGTTTATTGTATCTTGTATGGAAATAGCGAATTTTACAAAAGAAAGTTATATCTAAGAAATGAGAATTAACTGAAATTGGTTTGATAATAAAAAATACTTAGAACATTATAAAGTCATCAAATATGTATAGGTATTGGTTTAATTATCATAACAATGTTGATTGCTACGCAAGTAAGCAATTCACCACAGTAGACGACTTTAAATAACCATTTATTTCAATTTAATCACATTGGTAAAAATTTAATATCCGTATATTATAATAACATTATTTTTAAAATTTAATTTAAGTACTTACCTACATAATAGTGAAAAATGAAGCGCAACTTTTTTTTACATAATATGTTCTATGTGAGAAACGTATTACATACCTACGCACTGTATGTAGGTAAACAAAATACTTAAGTACTACAAATTAAAAAAGTTACTAAGGGCTAATTTTTCAATCCTTAGATAACACTTATCCGTCTGATAAATTATGACGCGATCAATTTAAAATATCACATATAAAAAAAGAAAAGACGTGATCTGACAATACATTTCAAAATGGCCGTGTAATACTATAACAAACGAATAAGTTTACCTGACAATTGAAAAATCGGCCTTAGGTCCTCTTGGATTAAATTCAAGAAATAAATAATAATATAAGTACTTCCTAATTTGCATAGAAAATGGCAGTGTGGTGGGGTTTAACTACAAAACGTCGTTCATTTATGCTAAAGGGTAGTATTGTAGTAAGTTTAAATCGCCGTCAATTTGAATAGGTAGGAACCTATTTAATAAGTAAACATTTGTTTATAAGTATAAAACAATGATTTTGCCAACCACTGTTTAAGATTTATTGAGATAGTGCACTGCTCATAAAAATAGACAAGACATTACAGTTACCTCTTTAACTAGTTTGTTATTGCCAAATGTGCCAATCGAGGTCTCAATTTCAAACAACTTCACTGGTTGAGGATTCCCGGTGAAGTATAAGCTTCCACCATAATCAAAGCTTCTACCTTCGGCCTTATTGTCACTTACCATCAGGTGAGACGAAGGTAAAGCGCTTACCCGTTATAGAATAATAAACACCTACATCCAACCATTGACCTAGAGTATAGACAAGAACGTCCATACAAACCATTAGCTCAAATTCTGGAATAAGAGACCTAAAATTCTCTGCAGCTGCTGCAGCGCTTAAACATTTAAATGTCGTCTAATCAACAGACAGACATCGCAGCGCCGCAGCGCCAGATCAGTCAAAGACAACGTAGTGTGTATCAAGATGGCGTCCCAAATAGATTGTCAATAACAATAATTGAAAAAATATCTTTTCTATTCTTATATTACTAACTGTCGTACTCAGAGACGTCAATTAAGTTTAAATAACAATTAAATGTATTTCCTTCTCTATTTAGCACTATACATAAGAAAGTGACAGCAAGAGACTTAATTGACATTAAAACTTAATTGACGTCTCTGAGTACGGCAGTTAGTTATTATTCTGAGATTACGATATAACTACATAATAATGACTTGAATAACAATTAATTTCACTTACTTGACAACTGAAGTGTAGTAAACGTCTAGGTGTACACTTTGAAAAGAAATAAAAAATTATTTTCGCCGCTCCGCACGTGCGAATGTCAAAGCCTAACATTAAAGCAAGGTGCCGAGTCGACTCCGCAGATGAGTGGAACATAGTACGTGTTCGGAAGAGCCTATCTAGTGTAACGTATATATCTCTGCATCCTATCCTATATACTATATATACCTATCACGCTGAGTACATGTGCAGTTGTTTTTTGGTAAAACATGGACTATGAAAGAGAACTGATTTTGCAGTCCTCATTGCTTAGTGTCTTACTAACCCTTAAGGGACAATAGTCGTAACGTTAGTGTATGTATGTAAGACATAGGTAATCGAAGCTAGCGAAGTATGAGAACAACTTTATCCACCTGAGCTGTGTTCCGAGAAGCCCGCCTGCGAGTTGTTGCTGCTGGCGTTCTGGCCCTGAGCGCCGGCCGCCTGCGGCGTCGACGCCGACACGCGCGTGAACTCTGTCAGCTCCATGGACCTTATCGACGGTTGCTGAGCCAAAAAGCCGGTCAGAAACTCGAATTAACTCTCCTTCTTTATAAAAGCTGTGCAAGGAAGCCAAACGGTGCGCTGCGAAAAATGATAAATAAAAGAAGAATGCCGAAATTTAAATACTTGTTGCTGAACTATTTGAAGAAACTAAAACTTACTGAGTCCGGTGGCGGTTGACTACTTAGAAAGAATGTAAAGTATCTATATAGCGTCGAGAGAGCCTATCTGGGCAGACGAACTGATCGACGTCTATTTGGATGTCCCAGAGAGATGTGGAGGCAGATCTCCGAGAATTGCAAGCCAATGACTGGTAAGCACATGAATAGGATTGAAACTAGTGACGGAACTTACATCGGAGAGCCAAGACAGATTTTTGGGTCGCTAAACCATCGGAGTAAGTGTTTGGTACGTACTATAGAGGTCACCGTCGCTTTACCAGTTTGCAGAACTTTCGTATGAAGCGCACCGCCCGCCGGCCACGTTGCCGTGCCAAATAGACGACGAGGTGTTCAAGGGTTTTTAGATATAAAAGGGATTTTACCTCATGCAGAAAGAAAGAAAAATGAAGTAATTAATCCTGTTGGTAGAGTTTGCCTCACGCACCGCTTAAAAAGCTTTCTCGCACAGCTCTGGAGGAAAGCACCCTAAACCTTATTGTTGTGTAAGGTGAAAATTTAAGTCTATAATAGGAACACTCACATTTGACGGTGAAAGACTTTGGCATCTTCGTTCTGTTCCAGACTTCTTGATACTAACAGGACTCTACAAATAACAATTTTAAATTACTGTAAAAGTTGAACTTTACAACATGGAGGTTTTGTTTTTTAGAATTAAATATTAATATTAATGTTGGCTTTTTTATTCTCAGAAAGACAAATATTGTTGAAACATACTAAAACATATATATTTATCTTCATATGTTATATCAGACAAGTTCATATTTTTTATATTTATTATCAACCACTAATTAGCATTTGCTGCACTAACATCCAAACAAATGCTATCTTAATTGTAAGTTGCCTGCCACAGAATATCAATATATTTAGACTATGCTCATAAACATTATACCTAAGATCTTTAGAGATAATAAAATTTGAATATGTAGAATGCAGCCAGAATCGCCTGCGGTCTCTACCATCAAAATGAAATTCAAGCTGCATGCTACCTTTACGCCTAAATGGAATAAAACAAAATTATGATTTAGATTTGAGCTTCAGTCAAGTTCTAAGAAACCAAAAGCTCGCCAAAATAAATACAAAACAATATTGTAAGTGTATACGTCCGCGTCGGTACAATAACCCGACGTTAGTCTTACTTTTAAATTATAAGTAAGTGCCTCTTTATTGGTAAATGTTTTCATATTTTTTTATTTTAACTTTCTTCTTTATTGATTTGATAATGTAAACTGCTGAATGAATAACATTAATTCCAGGAAAAAAGTTTTCTATGTATCATCCAGGATCTGCTCTACGTGTGTGTAGGTACCTACCAAATTTCACTTAGTAGATCCGTTCAACCAACCCTCCCCTCCCCCCTTTCACAATTCCAACTTCTTCCTCCAAGATCCTACTCTTTCCTCAAGGCTGGCCACGTATCTGCTCTATCCTCTGGTTTTGCGCGGGATAATTAAGAGTAAACAGTACGAGGAAGTGTCATGCAGAATTCTCATACGAAACACAGAAAAACGACGTTTCGTAGTCCTCTGTTTCCTCCTTTAGAACTAGACCAATTTTTATTACTTTTTCAGCATCGGTTAAAGAAAGAAATTTTCTATGGCTGTATGTTAGATTTTTTTATAAACAGGTTACTTAATGTTTCTCATCTTTCTCAAGACGCATTAAAACGGAGTGATTTCACTAAATTTTGAAGGGTTCTCGTTGTTAGATAAATGACTTAATGCAAAAATATTAAATCTCTTTCTTTAACTGATATGCTGAAAAAACATAAAGATTGGTCCATTTTTGAAGAAGGAAACAGAGGACTCCGAAACGTCGTTTTTCTGGTTTTCGTACGAGAATTTTGCATGACACTTCCACGTAGTATTTCCTCTTAAGTACTTTCCATGAGATGACCCGGCTGCTCGTTTGCCTTCTTATAATTACATGTAAATAAAGCATTGCCAGGTAGTTGACGGGTCCGTAGTCACTATGGCTATGGAATGGACTTTTTACAAGCCTTACAAGCTTTTATTAGAATAACAAGCTATTGTCAAATAAAATCCAATTTGGCGTACTTTAATTCTCGGTGATGCTGGGCTAATGGAATGTGGCCTCTTGTTTAGCGCGGACCGTGTCGTCGTACGTTTCTTGGTGGCATTAACGTCTACGAAAAATAAAATATCAATAATATTACTATCTAATCTTCACGAAGCCTGCAATGTAATTAGGATATATCACATGTTATTATGAGATATGTAGTTTACAATCTATGCCACGCTCTACGCTTGTCGATAATATTCAACAGCTACTAAGATACGCGTTGACAAGGCAATTGAACCTTCAAGATAATCTTGTCACCCAAGGAAAATAGAGTACTTATGTGAAATACTTTACCTTTATAATAAAACAATGTGGTAAATGTTTAAATCTGAAAATAGGTACGCAGAAAACAAACCAACCAAAATGATTTATATATTGATAAGTAGAGCAGTAAACATAAATAAATACATACATACATATGAACTCGACTATTACTATTATCGGCGAATGGTTAGTCAGAGACTAGGCAATGAGGACAGCAAAGGCAGTCCTCTACCATAGTCTGCTTTTCATCAAATAGCGACTGCACATGTGCTCAGCGTGACAAGTGGTGAGCCCATCGCTGCTCTATACTGTTGGATGTATTTTTTTTTATGGCAGAAGAAGGCAAACGAGCAAGCGAGTCACCTGATGGAAAGTGATCACCGCCGCCCATGGACACCCGCAAAACCAGAGGAATCGCAGACGCGTTGCCGAAAATGTATGTGCAGTCTTTAGTAGATTAGTCGCAATTTACTACACCCAAGGGAAGAGAGGGGGTGGTAGTATTCTTTCACCTCTACGCGACACGGTTATAATAATGAAAAAGTAAAAAAATAAAGTTACATAAGGTTTTCAATTGAAAAGTAGGTAAGTAAATGAATCTTTTTACCTCCAATCAGAGGAACGGGGGTTGGTGCAGACCTCAGCATTGTGTAATAGTTTTTATATTTTTTATAAAATTTTAATATATAGAAAGGCAACCTAAAAATTTTACTAACTTCGCATACTCTGACAATTTAGACATTTAATTTTTTTTTTTTAAGAAGATTATTATCTTCTGTCATTTCACCGCCATAATTTAACAAAAAGTATTTTATAAATATTGAGATAAGTCTTCGCATGACATCGAAACACGTGTTAGCCTTGGCACAATTTTTAATCAAATAATATCACTTTATTTACACTAACGAATTTATTTTATACTATCGTATAAATCCATTATGTACTGGGTACGGCTGTTAATAAAATACAGGTACTTACACAGTTAAACGATAAAAAACATCAAATAAAAATTAACTCTTATCCTTCTTATCCTCTCGAGAGACAAATTCATGATTTTTCCCGGCCCAAAATGAAACAATAATATATAGTTAGGTAGGCACTTTTGTAAATTATAAAATTATTAATTTCTGTTAACTAATTTGAAAATAATTAAATGATCGTCTAATCAATATAGTTAGTCATTTACTTGTAAATAAATCCATAATAATTACATTACCTATTGCTATTTAGCTTCGATCAACAATTGATCGAAGCTATTTAGCCTCTTCAATCACATTTAGTAATACGTGATCGAAGTTTAGCTTCAAAGATACACTAAGAAGATTTTCATAAAGAAACAAGTACATGGTATTAGATTAAAAGTGCTTATTAGTTTCGTTTCCTGGGACTTAATACTACATACATACTTAAGATTTTATTTCTCCGTACTACAGAACATTATCTATTCCGTGCTCCTTACGATACATAGGGCCTCCTTTTGATACAGAAGAGGACCTCCCCAGAAGGTTAAGTAGGGCTCTCCAGTCTCCACCCCAGCTGCCGCCTCCAAATCCATGGATATTGAGTTCGTCAATTAAGCGTAATTAAACAGTGTTGACTACGGCTAACTAATAACGCGCGGGCCGTATAGTACGGGCGTCAACAAAGCGACTCCACTATTAAGGGCCCCACAGACGATCAGGTCGCCGGCAGGTATTGGCCTGTCAGTTAGTAGTACAACGTTCTGCGGAACTGACAGACTGATACATGCAGGCGAACTTATCGTGTGTGGGGCCCGCCGGCAGGTATCAGCCAACTGACAGGCTGATACCTGCCGGTGTGTCGGCGAACTGATCGTGTGGGGCCCGCCGGCATTTATCAGCCTGTCAGTTAGTACTAGCCGCCCGCCCGCCGCCGCCGCCCGTGCGTTTTATTTACCACCAACTGACAGGCCGATACCTGCCGGCGACCTGATCGTCTGTAGGGCCGTTTAGAGATTATTAAAAATGAATAGCCAAATGTGCTGCTAAGCGCAAACTCGAAAACGGCTCAAACGATTTGACTGGTTCTTTTTTTGTTGTGTTTGTAATGGTCAGGACACAGGTTCACGCGGACGCAGGAGCGAGCAGGCCAGAAGTGTGATATAAAATTAAGTAAGTACTCTTAATTTTTTATGTTAACCTAAGATGGTTCCATAACAGTCAGCATGGCTATTGGCTACCCTTCCGCCTGTTTCTGTGCACAGTGGCCAGTGTCCTATCCTTTGAAGTGTAAGAGATCCGGGAAAATCACTTGGCATAATAACTAAGGACTCAGGGTCGGTCACTCGCTATGTAAACTACATCATCATCAGCCAAAAGACGTACACTACATTACGCTGTATTTTATAATTTTCGCCGTTGGTGACCGCTTTTGACCTAGGTGGTTTTAGTACCTGTACCTATATGCCGTTTGTCTTTTTGTGCAGACCTTAGATTAAAACAAAAAGGGAAGATACGGCATGCTCCTACTTGTAGTCATTCAAAATATAGTCCTACTCAACTACTTAAGCAAACACTCACACACGCACACCTATAAAGTGTAAATCGAGCGAGCGAGACAAAGCGGTAAGTTTCAACGTCAGCGCGAGGGAGTCAGCGAGTAGCGCGTTGACGTCTCGGTCGCTTCGCAACAAACGAGTACGTACGACCGATTCCGACGCCACTGCGAAGTAGCGTCTTTCTCTTTTTCACAAAGTAGATTAAGCGCAATAGTGCGATGTAGCCTGTTCGCTCGGCAAATTGTGACTGAAGTGAAATTGTGCCTTTACGCCTTTAGCACACCGACGCCGCGAACCGCGGTAGCGAAATTGCGGTAATCTGTCTACACACATCAAAATGTATCGCGTATGTTGCGTCTCGCTCTATCGTCTGTGACTACTTATAATTGCGTCTCAATTTGTATAGTATCGCTGATACTCGCGATACTTGTTTCACACGGACGCCGGTGTACCGCCACTTTCGTTTCGCCACTCGGAGAGAAACGACGTGGTTTGTCTTTTTGGACAGAATATCGCCGCGAAACAAGATGGCGGAAGCAGAAACTGAGAAAATTATTAATGAAATTCGAGATTATCCAGATATATATCTCATAGGGCAAATAGATTATAGGAAATCTTATAAAAATGAAGTAGCATGGCGAAAAATTACTTCTTTTTTTTTTATTAATTTTATGAACCCATATCCTTCGTCTTTTTCCTTATGTCGATACAAGAAGTTGAAAAATAGTTTTTCTTCTCCAGATTTGGAAAGAAATCAGTTTGGCTCAGACGAATTATTATTATTGCATTCGAATGAGTTGAAAATATTAAATTTATACAAGCGATATTCGAGTAGGTGTGAAAACGACCGCTAGAATTACGCTTGTTTACCGCATTTTCGTGTTCGCTAAGTTTTCGCTATCGCGGTTCGCGGCGTCGGTGTGCTAAAGGCGTTAGGCCTAATTTTGGCGGCTCACTCACGAGACGCTAACTAATGCCGTATCCTCCCTTTTTGTTTTAATCTAAGGTGCAGACATTTAAATTAAATACAGAATGGAAATATAAAACGGAATAATTACTTAATATCGTAGTTGTGTCGTTCATATTTCCATTAAATTATGTTTTATTTTCATGTATAGAATATTTGTCTATGTATAACTTTTATATTTTTATGTGACTGTATCAAAATGATAACACGACCGTAAGTAAATTGTCAAAATAAAATACAAATCAAAATAACATGGATTAAGAGTGATTAAAATCAAACAATGACTTAATAATTATCTTTGACCTAATTTACAGTTAGCCAAACACTCGAAAACAATGTTCAACGTTCGTAGGTATTTTCCATCAGCCTTCGCCTGTTACATTTAAAAAGATGTGTATATTATTATCTTGTTTAGTTTTTTAACGAGCTCTATCTCTGAAAGATATTAAAGTCAATCTTTTTCTTTAACAGTAGTGAAGTAAAAATTAGATAAGACACCTAACTTTGCTTAATTCACATCCCTACACAAAAAAGTTTACATAAAAAAAATATTTAATTATGATCTCCACATCATGTTCGCCCTTTTTCACCAATTGACGACCTCCGTGGTCGAGACGCCTGGTCTGGTGTCCCGCCATCTCTGAGGTCCTGGGGCTCAATTCCCGGTCGGGTCAAAGAGAATAACAGTTTTTCTAAATTGATTTCGGGTCTGGGTGTTTTTTATTAACGAGTTTCAAAAGAACACTCATCTTGGTCTAGATAATTGGTGAGAGCGTAAACGAATTAATTTAATTTTTCTCCAATACCTTTCTACAGAGACACAACATTTAAAACAAGAGTTTAACTTTAAACACAGTTTTGTAAAAGGTACCTAAAGCCCTAACTGTTTTGTAGAAATACCTACTATTGCTATTTTTTTAAATAATTCTTTAACTATTGTACATAGAAAAAATACATTGAAAAAGTCGTTACATGTAAGGAGTTAGGAAACGTGAACCGAAACGGTACCGAAAAATAATTTAATCATCTATTTTTTTTTATTATTAATGCCATATCACTAACATAGTCACCTACCCGACTTACTAAACCTTAAAACATTTTAAATTATTTTTATGTAGTAAAAAGATCGATAACTCATGTTGTAATACGTTTAATCTGGACAAATACACACTGAAACTAATATTAGGTAAGTATTAATTTAATGAATTGAATTACGTAAATGAAGGAGGTAATTAAGTATCACTGTTGTTTATAAAAATAAAATTTTATATTTGGTATGATTACCATAATTGTTTGCAATTACCGCACTGCATCGACGAGGCATCGAAGCTATTAGAGTTTGGCAAGTTTCAATAGAAATGGCGTTCCACGATTCCACAAACGCATAGGAAAGCTCGTTTAGGTTACTTGTTCTTTTAGCGGATACGCTCCTCTTCCCCAAATATTCAATGGGATTGAGATCTGGGCTATTTGCAAGCCAGACTGGCATCAAAACTGATTTGCTCCCTAAGAAAAATTCTGGGCAGTGTGTTTGGGGTCACTAGCATGTTGAAATATCCAGGTAACTGGTAACGTCTCCTCAGCGTAAGGAAGCATTGTTTCTTCCAAAATGTTCTTGTATTTAAATTGATCTAGAGTACCCTAATTTTTTTTCCCGGAGCCCACACCATATCCGAGAAACATCCCCAAACTTTAATGTTTGCTCCTCCATGCTTTACCTGTTTTGTGGTGTATTTATTATTCAACGCTTGCTTTGCAGGACGTCGCACGCACAGTTTACCATCAGAACTCAGTCTATTTATCTTTAACTAATCAGAAAATAACGTTAAGATACTCTTAAGAACGGTTGCTTTGTATATAAGTCTTTTGTAACGTCTTTTTAGGTTTATTGTTTCTATGTACCTACTTTAAAGGATTAATAAAAGGATTAATCCCTAAAGAGATCAATCAGCCTTTGCTACCCGAACAATCATAGAATCCTCTCGAGATTACGTTTTCCGAGATTAAGGTTCTTGAGATACATTGAAATTTACGTGTCAAATTGCTTAAGTGATTGACCGCGTTAAAAACTAAAAACTTTAGTTTTTGAACATTTTATATGATCAGCAAACTTTTTGTAAGACCAATCACGTTCTTATAGTGCAATTATATTTTTTCTTGTCGAAGAATCGCAAGTTTTTTGCTTTCCCATGTTTTGTAATAAATAATATAAAATATTAGAAGCCTATTACATCTTGACTGTAATTTTGGCGTAAAATGCCCATTTTCGTATTTTCTGGTAATTTTGCAGTATTTATTGTTTTTATCGAAATAAGACAATAAATTCATGCTTAATATTACAAATCTCCAAGCTGAGTTCGGACGGCCGGCGCATCGCATTTTGTAGTATTTTATTTTTATTTTATTTTATTTTATTTTATTTGGGGAGCTTACAGCATCATTTACAAAGAGACAGAACATATAGTAACTTACAAGCTAATAACAAGCTACCACATCTAAAAGTGGAATAAAACTTATAAAAATACTATATAGGTAAACGAACAAAATTTTCTGCATTCCTTAAGTAGCTAAAACAGTTTTTACCTGGCCAACGCTAGTACAAAAGAGATCGATGCGGCTATCTGAGCTGAGCTTATTAAAGTTCTCACATGATCGTATCATAAAACTATTATTTCTATAGTTAGTAAGTGCGAAGGGAGTGTGAAGCAATTTACGCCTATTACGTAATTTGTTGTTTGGTACCTTTAACAGAATTTTGCTGAAGAGCTCCGGACAATCCACTTTATTTTGAGCAATTTTTAAAAGAAAGCAGATGTCAGCAATGTTTCTGCGTAAGTAAAGTGGTAAAAGATGAAAAGCTGTACAACGTTGCTCATAAGCGTCATACGGTACACGAAACTTGCTGCAAAGAAAACGAGTAAATTTCTTCTGTATTCTCTCAATAGCATCAAAATAGATATCATAATCCGGGTTCCAAATTTGAGACGCGTATTCAAGATGGCTTCGAACATAGGCACAATAAATTATTTTTATAGTATTCATATTTTTAAAAGGCTTAGACGATCTTATTATAAATCCAAGGGCCTTGTAAGATTTGTCTACAACATGTTCTATATGTTTCTTAAATAACAATTTGCTATCATGAATGACTCCTAAGTCACATACATCAGAGCATCTAGCAAAGACCTGATTTTTAAGTTGGTAATCAAAGTTAAATGTATTACGTTCACGAGTAAAGTTCATAGACAGACATTTGCCAACATTGAGATCCAGTTTATTACGGAGACAATAGTCATCTAATCGATATAAATCGTTTTGTAAAAGAAGCGCATCGAAGATATTGTTGACCACTCTAAAAATCTTCATGTCATCAGCAAATAGTAGAAAACTAGAATTATGAAAACATGACTGAATATCATTGATAAACAACACGAATAGAAGTGGACCCAGCAATGATCCTTGGGGCACGCCGGACGGCACATCCACCCAAGAAGATGAGAAACCATTCAAGACGACTGCCTGAGATCTATTTCTAACGTACGAGGTGAACCAACGATATAAGTCACCGTGAATACCGAGGGATTGCAATTTCGCGAGTAGGATATCATGGTCAATTCGGTCAAATGCCTTACTGTAGTCTGTATAAATAGCATGAACTTGGTTACTCATGTCCATGCTATGCGTAAGAAAATCATTGAACACAATAAGGTTAGAAACTGTTGACCTACCCCTTAAAAATCCATGTTGCTAATCGATAAAACTTGATTTAAAAGAATTGTAAAGCTGATTGTACACGATTCGCTCAAGTACTTTAGCAAGCAGACATAATTTAGAGATTGGTCTGTAGTTCTCAATCTGAGCCTTAGATCCCTTTTTATGGACTGGAGAAATAAAGGCTTTTTTCCATAGATTGGGCATCACACCCTCCGATAAAGACCTCTTGAATAAAATGGTAACTGGGACAGACAATTTACTACCACAACCAACCAAAAATACAGCAGGCAACCCATCTGGACCAGCTGATTTATTAAGATCAAGCGACTTAAGGTGATTAAAGACTTCCTCGGCATTAATCTCAATGAAAGATAAATTACAAACGGTAACCTCATCGACATTGCCAAGATTGCTATAGCCGATCGATGCTTCAGAGGCCAAAAAAGTTGATCGAAAATACGAGGAGAAGAGCTCACTAATACCATTCCCATTATCACTCGACTCACCTCCAAAAGTCATGTTCGCAGGATAAGAACCACTTTGGCGCTTGGCTTTCATGTAGGACCAAAACAACTTGGAATTTTTAATGATAGATTCTTCAATTGTTCTCATATAATCCTTGTAGCCTTGGTTCTCCAAAACCCTACTAACTCTGTCGCGAAGCAAGTGAAAGGTAGCTTCATCAGATTTATTACCGTATGTTTTAAACTTTTTAAAATATTTAAACTTTTCTCTAATCGCCTTGATAAGAAATGGTTTATACCAAGGAGGATAGTTAGAGTTGCGCATTCGCCGGGTAGGTATATATTGCTCTCGTAACTGCGAGATGACAGAATAAAACTTGTCAACTGCGTCATCAACACTACCCCCACTCAGAATCGAAGACCAGTTGGTATCGGAAAGACATGATCTTATTTTCTTATAATCGCCTCGTTGGTACACAAAGACAACTCGTTCAGGCGTCTCGAGAGCATGAAACTCCACAAAAGTTGTTTGTATTAATATTGACTTATGAAAAGGGTCCTCCGTTACTAAAGGGTCGGAACACGCAGCAACATTGACGACGTCATTACACAAGACAAGGTCCAAAATACCGCCATGATCATCTTTTTCCAGAGGAATTATCGTTTTATCGAAATAGGATATATTCATTATAAAATCTTTATTCCTCATGAAGTAATAATTATTCTGGTATAAATTTTGTTCAATAATGTTATCGTAGATAGGAGAAATTCACAGTTAACTTAAAGCGACTTTCGAAGTTTTTTTGTTTAGAATAAGATTTTTTTTCTAAGTAGGTATACAGGGTCAATTTTGGACCCCCGCCAAAAGTAAATATGGGGTATGAAAGGTAATAATAAAATATTTGACGTAAAAATAATAAATATTTTCTATTTTTAAATATAATTTATTGGCTGCTTTTTAAATCCTACATCTCTAGGTGCGTGCGCTCACCCTCGCGGTCAAAGCGAACGGCGCGCCGTCATTGGTGGAAGGGGTGAATAAATAGCGGTCACGCGCATGCGCTTTGAAAAAGAGGCGGCCGCGCGCTAGGTGACAATGATTTTAATTTTCATAAGGATGAGTTGAGACAAAAATGTGACAAAAAAAATATATTTTTATTTGATTATTTGGCTGTACTGCTGCTATAGGATCACGCGAAAAAATTTGGCGGGGAATCCAAAATTGACCCTGTATATAAAATTAATGATATCTAAAAATTCCGAGGCCGCTACGAACTATTACGACTATATAACATTGTAATGTTTTAATTTCATTTGTTTAGAACAGTAGTTCAATGTAGGAGCTCAAAAAATTGCCTTCACTCATTTTATGAAAATCTTTCTCTGCAATTTTGATTTTAATTAAAAAGTTAAGCAAAATTCCAAAAAGCGAGGCAGCTCAAACTATGCCAATAGCTATTCTACCTTAGAATAATAACGCTATAGAAAGATAGTCTTCATACAAGCGTTCTGTCAAAAATGAAGCACTAAACCGATTCACACACGCGTGACGTGCGCGCATGGCCGTGATCTGCTGTCTCTTTCCAATTCTATGAATATGAAAGAGACAGCACTGCGGCACCCGCTGCTACCGAGGCTTTAACTTAGAGAATCACACTGCAGTTCGTTTATATTTTGACCTAATTAACTACAAGATACTATGAAATACTGAAAGCTTACCTGTGAAAAGTGATGTTATTACACTTCTTTTGTTTTTCAGATGTGTTGTGACACAATTTAACTGCACAAACCGTCATTTTTTTTTTGTTTTCGCGAGACACGTTCGGCGCGCTGTGACATTGAACACTACGGAGCGGTCCGGCGTTTGGTGCCATTTCTGGCTCCAATTAATGTGCTTCAAAATAGGCGCGCGAACTTGGTTTCTATAACGTTATTATTCTAAGTATTCTACACTATTCAATAAGTCAAAATTGTTAATGCATTTTTGTTTCTGAGATTAAGAACGGAAAATTGGCCATTTTACGCAAAAATCACGAAATGTAATAGTATTTGTGCGGCGGCTAGTACATTGCAAAAATATTTGTTTAATTTAAGGCCTATTCAAACCTGAGCGGTATTCACTGCCGCTGTGGGTAAAGGTATATACCGCGCGGTTGCTGCACGGGTTTCTTTTTTTTTTTTTTTTTCAACAAAAAAAACGTTACATTAATGTTTTTTTTTTTTTTTTTTTTACTAGGTATGGGTTTGCTCTTGATCCCAATCAAGCCCAGGGGCTAAGACAGGATCTATGATGGTGCGAGTTTACCCAGAAGGTGCCTATTTACTCTTACTTTGAAGATGGACGGGTTATATGTACTCGGAAACACAGACGCAGGGAGGGAGTTCCACTCCTTTGCTGTACGCAGTATAAAAGATGTTGAGTAACGCTTTGTGCGACATTTAGGAATATCCACCAAGAAAGGGTGGTAGCCCGCAGTGCGCCTGGATGTCCGATGGAAGAAGGGGGATGGCGGTATGAGCTCATGCAGCTCCATAGCACACTCTCCGAAGTACAGTCTGTAAAAGACCGACAGACAGGCAACTTTGCGGCGGTGAGCTAGGGTGTGAAATTTGCTCTTCACTAGTTCTTTGTCGCCAATTAGCCTCTCAGCTCTGCGTTGAATCGTGTCCAGTGCAGCTAGTTGGTATTTAGCTGAGCCGTCCCACAGGTGACTGCAATATTCCATGCAAGATCGGACTTGAGCTTTATAGAGAGTTAAAAGCTGTCCCGGCATGAAATATCGCTTGACTCTATTTAAGACGCCCAGCTTTTTAGCTGCAGTTTGTGCCTTGGACTCGATGCTGGTGCCGAAGTTGAGGTCTGAAGACAACTCCATGCCCAGAAGGACGAGACTATCGGTAACAGGCACAGATGCACCCCGAAAAGTAGGAGTCAGGTTAAAGGGACTCCTTTTAGCGGTGAATAAACACGCTTGCGTTTTGGTGGCGTTGAAATTTACCAGGTTACTGTCACCCCACTGGCAAACGTGAATTAATGTCTGGTTCGTTCGCTCAACCATGGCCTCTCTCATTAACATCACGTCATCACCACTAGCTTTTGCATCCGAAAGGAATCTCTCTACGACAGTACTGTCATCTGCATACCCAACAACTCCCGGTATCAACAGGTCATTGATGTGCAACAGGAAAAGCGTCGCAGAGAGAACAGACCCCTGAGGAACTCCGGCATCAATAGCCACTGAGTCAGAGGAGCAGCCATCGATGACTACTCTGATCGACCGTTCCGTCAGGAAATCAGCTATCCAACTACAAAAGTCAGCGGGGATACCATACGCTGGAAGCTTGTGCAGTAGACTTGCGTGCCAGACCCTGTCAAAAGCCTTTGAGATGTCAAGTGATACGGCGAGTGCTTCGCCGTGCATCTCGAGGGCCTCACCCCAGTAGTGCGTCAGATAAACTAGAAGATCCCCAGTCGATCGTCTTCGGCGAAACCCATATTGACGGTCACTGAGGAGGTCATTAACTTCTAGGTATGAGAGCAACTTACAGTTTAGAACTCTTTCCATGACCTTACAGAGTATGGAAGTGATGGCGATCGGTCGGTAGTTGCATGGGTCGGCACGACTTCCTTTTTTGGGTACTGGCTGCACATTAGCAAGCTTCCAGCATTTAGGTACGGTTTTTGCCTCGAGAGAAAGGCGATACAAGCGCGTTAGCACTGGTGACAACTCAGGCGCACAACACCTCAGTACCCTTGCTGGTATGCCATCAGGACCACTGGCCTTGTTCACGTCCAGACTAAGCAGGGCTCTACGGATCTCTTTATTGGGCATCGAAGAATCACAGCGAGGTAAATTTGGTGGTTGTTGAGAGCCGGTGTCTAGACGCGAGTTGCTCGCAAACAGAGAGGTAAATAAACTTGCTTTCTCAGCTGCAGAATGAGCCAACGACCCGTCAGGTTTCTGCATGGGTGGTAACATAGGACGGCAGAAATTCGCCTCGGCTGACTTCGAAAGGGACCAGAACTGTTTACTACCGCTCGGGTAGGATGACAACTTCGTCCCTATTCGGCTGATGTGATCGAATCTGGCCTTTCGAATAACCCTTTTGCACGACTTGGCGGCCGAATTAAAGGCTCTCTTCTTTGCTCGGATTCTCCGTGCACGGACTTTGCGATCCCGGGCTTGCACCCAAGCCTGGTAAGCAGACTGTTTTCGGGCCTCAGCACGAGTACAGTCCGCATTATACCAAGGGCGGGACTTGTAACCGAGCGGGATGTCGGAGAATGGAATAAAAAACTCCATTCCCTGCCGGATTACATCCGTAATCGCATCGGCCGTACACGAAGGGTCGTTAGAAGAGAAGCATGTTTGCCGCCAGGGATAAGATGCAAGGAAAATACGCATCTCGTCCCAATCTGCTGACTCGTATCGCCATACTCGTCTCGTGCCCCTAGGGCTCATATCCGGAGGAGAGCAACATTCTGCAACATTTTACAACATTCTGCCAAACTGTGAAACAGTTTGTCGGCAGCCAGCTCTCGTGGAATTGTTTTTACAGTACTGCTTTTAATGTGATATAACATTCTACATTTCTATAATAATCGTACTTAAACTATGTACGCTAAGGCACTAAAGATAAAACTATTCTACTAAAATTAAAAACATGATGAAAACAATAAACAAAATCTATCTAAAATATAAATAAGGTCTACGTATTTTTACAATAATATAATACTGTAAGTTTCCTTTTGCAGGGACCTACATATTTTAATAATCAGGTATTTAGTATAAAGTTCCGCGGCTAGTTTGACCTGAGCGGTATTCGCTGCCGCTCAAAGTCGCAGGAGGGGTGCTAGTTTTCTATACAAGTAAAGATCCATGATTATTAAAACAACAACAATTTGCTAGCGTTCTTCACTTCACGGTTGTCATCTTATTGTATCGACAGGCGACGGCGCATAGCCAATTGTCGTAGAATCTTCATTGTTTTAATTCTATCTACGATCTACGAGTAGCAATACGTAATGGAAAAAAAATACATTTTCATTAACATTTTCAACAGCTGAAATAATAAATGTGATGTGATGTGGAGAATTCACGGTGCGTTAGTGAGTAAGTGTTAAGAAATACGAATCTCATTATTGCCTTTGCCTTTAACCATTTTCGGTGACCGTAACGGAGCGGAACTTTAACAAAAAATAAATAGATTTACGCAGAACTAACGTCGGTCACGAGTAGCGTTAGTCGCTAGTTTACTGAATAGAAATAGCAACATCGTGCAGAGTATTTTGCCATCAGCGTGTGATCTCAATCTCTTGTTTTCGCGATAGGATCGGAGATATTTCTAGTGTCGTTCGGCGTGGAAATATCGGCGGCCGGCCGTGACCTCTTAACACTATGCGGCACGTTGAACTGGGAGCATTCGCACGTTCCGTGACAGCTACTGAGAAATTGGGACGATCTGGATGACCTAATAAAAATCATAAATGTTACCTTGAATACTATGAGTATCTACGTCAGTTTAAATCAAGATACTTGTTTAAATATTAATAATATGTACTTTATATATATGTTAACGGAAATATATGTAATCCGCCATTGTATTCAATTCGTAGGAAATGTGTGAAATAAATTATACAAGACACATTTCCAAGGAAATCTATACATTTCCTAAATGCAACCGGAAAAACATTTAAGATATCAATGGGTACGCAGGGATAGCGGGGAATACGGATACTAGCTGCCCTACTTCTGTAGGTCACGTGATAGGTGAGAAATTTAAGACAATCGCGAAGCGCAGCGTAGCGATTGTCTTGAATTACGAGGTTATTTTTTTTATTAGACAACAGAAATACTACAGCAGAAATTGAATACTTTGTACGGTATACCTGATTGTCTCAACAGGTGCCTTAATAAAAATTATTATTCTCACTTTAACAACGTGTTTTATTACAGAAAGCATTATTTTTATACATTTCCTAATGCGGTGTTGGAATTATATACAATTCCTAGGAAATGTATATAATTCCGAAGCAATTTAGGAAATGTGTAAAATATTGTTTTAAAAATTATTTATTATATATACATATCCTGGGAAATGTATACATTTCCTACGAGTTGTATACAATTCCTAGATTTCATACATTTCCGGTAACATATATTTATGTTATATTACCAATGAAGTTTCGTTTTATTTCATATCAACAACTTCTTTGTTTTACCTTCTATGAAAAATGTAGAGTTTCGTTGGGCCGTAAAACATTGTTTTTTTTATATTATTTGATATACATATTTTTATGAAATGGAGCTGTGTAGTAGCGTCTCATTATAACCTGGGAGCAGCACATTTTTAAAAGAAATCCATTCTCAACCAACAACTCAACCTATCTCTTCCCTTGGGTATCGTAAACGGCGACTAACGGACTGAAAACTGCACATACATCCAACAGCATAATGCGACGATGGACTCACCCACCGCCTATCACACTGAACACATGTGTAGTTGTTTTTTATTTTAATATGGGCTGTGGTAGTGCTCTGCTTTTGCGGTCCTCATTTGCCTAGTCTCTGACTAACGCTTTGGGGAAGATAGTCGTGACTGTACGTAATGTAGTAATATATTTATTAATTGTAAAGTGAGCGTTACAAGACTACAAATCATTAAAAAATAACTAGGGATGGGCCGAAATTCGTTTCACACTCGGTTTAACCGAATTTCGGCAGCTTGAACCGAACTTCGGCATTCGGCCGACATTCGGTTCAAATGCCGAACTTTCGGTACAAGAAAATATTGAAATAACACATTTTTTTTTACACTAAGCCCGGCAAATGACCCCACTCCACCTGATGTTAAGTGGAAATGAAGTCCAGGCGCGAGGACAACTGGTGCAGCGTAAGAGACGTAGCATCAGTCACCCTCACTCTGCCGGCCCACAAAGTGCTTCTTCACGCCTCGTTTGAAGGACCATATTGTCATAGGTAGGAGGGAATACGTGTGCTGGTAGACTATTCCATCTTTTGGCAGTGCGGCAAAAAAACGAGTCACCAAATTTCTTTGTGCGTGATGCTATGTTAGAAACTGTAAATTGGTGACTCCGGAGAGCAGCACGCGTACTCCTATGGAGGAAGGGAGAATAGGAGGGATGAGGTCAAAGAGTTCTTCAGAGCATTCGCCATGGTATAAACGGTAAAAGACGCTGAGTGACGCAATGTCTCTACGCAATTGCAAAGGCTCGAGAGTTTTAGTGAACTCCGCATTGCCGATAATGCGCACAGCGCGGCGCTGCAATCTGTCCAAGGCATCGAGAAGATACTTTGCGGAGCCGTCCCAAAGGTGAGAGCAATACTCCACGCAAGACCGCACCTGTGTCTTGTATAATAGACACAACTGATCAGGCGTGAAGAATCGCCGCACCTTGTTCAGGACACCGAGTTTACGTGAGGCATTTTTAATTACGGTTTCGAAGTAATCCTTTTGGTTCAGATCGCAGCGGATATCCATACCGAGCATGTTAATACTGCTCTGCAGGCCTAGAGATGTACCCTGAAGAGAGGGAAGGGGAAGGAATGGCGACTTTTTCGCTGTGAACGCGCACACCTGTGTTTTCTTGGCATTGAACTCCACCAGATTATCGGAGCCCCATTTAGAAATGAGGTCCTACACCCGATCGAGCTCAATGACAAGATTTGCTCGCTTCATTTCGGTGTCTACCCGCCCAGCCGTTGGGTGACCGTAAAACCCCCCATGCACTGTGCTATCATCTGCATAGCAATGAACGTTTCCAAGAGGAAGCATGTCATTGATATGCAGAAGGAACAGCGTGGGGGATAGAACGGAGCCCTGAGGAACACCAGCGTTCACTGACATGAACCGCGAAGCGCATCCATCCGAAAGGACACGGATTCTACGCTCATGCAGGAAGCTAGCAATCCAGGTACAGAACTGAGCGGGCAAACCGTATGCCGGGAGTTCGGAGAGAAGAGCTTTGTGCCAGACCCGATCAAAAGCCTTGGCTATGTCAAGGCTAACTGCCAGTGACTCGCCACGCTTGTCTATAGTCTCACCCCAGAGATGAGTGACGTACGCTAGAAGATCACCCGTTGACCGTTTTGGCCGAAACCCATATTGACGATTGTGAATTAGGGAGTGATCTTCTAGGTATCGAATAAGCTGTTTGTTCAATATTCGTTCTAGGATCTTACACAACACTGAAGTTACGGCTATAGGGCGGTAGTTAGACGGATCTGACCGATCTCCTTTTTTAGGGATCGGTTGCACATTAGCTTCTCTCCAAGATTCCGGCACACAACCCGAAGAGAGCGAGAGACGGTACAGACGCGTTAACACAGGAGACAACTTGATCTTTACTATTACTTTACCTTGTTAATTCACTTAAAATCACGTAGATAATAATGTAAACAATAACGCAATTGTCGCGTGGATAACGTATTTGCTAATGAGGAGATTTGTCGCGGGTTGCGGCTGGGTTGCGGGCGGGATGCAATACCAAAAATTGAAGGTAGCGCGTAAACTAGTTAGAACGTGTTGTAGTTTTAATAGAGAAAGCGCTGTGAAAAGACGGTTCTTTTCTTCTTCGGGCGAATTTCGGTCGAATTATGATTTATTACCGAATGTTCGGCCGAAGTTCGTATTCGGTTCAAACCACATTCGGCCCATCTCTAAAAATAACTGAAATTAATCGCTTATGAAACATTGACATCACCTATTGTCATCTCATTAGGTAGAGTTTATTTGAGAATAACAGCCAGTTAATGTTATGTAGACTAGAAATAGTACTTAATTTAAACCTTCAACTTTACTTAGTAAAACACAAATGGAAATTTACCTGTTTGTCAACATTTTAGCTAACTTCCGATACTGTTTTCTCGATCACTAAGAAATACTTGTCTTAAGGAAGATTTAAATTCACATAAACAGCTTAACGATAGACAGGTCACGCGATCGGCCATTCCATAAGTGGCTAGTTCTCCAAACGACAAAAAAATAGTCTCCCTGGAGAAACTACTATACAAAATATAAATTTATAATTTAGAATATTGTTTATTATAGTTTGGCATGCAGCATACCTTGGACATTTACATAATGGTGCCTAATATTATTATAAGAACATATACCTATGAACATTTTTCTAGTAAAATATGGGTAATAGACCCATATTTTACTAGAAAAACGTTCATAAACTTAGTAAATAATGCAGTTTTGATAAATTAAATTCATTTCATATAAATACTTATTAGTTTTACGCCAATACAAAATTAAAGAAGTGTCCGACGTTTTTTGTTGATTAGTCTGGACTTCAGTGACATGGAATCGTTTGCACACCTGTAGTTTATGGATGTAAGGCTCCACCATCACATCCGATACTTGCTCTTAGTTGCACTTTATATGCTGTGGGGGACTGTTGTTTCCCGCGTTCCCGTGTTTTTGGTGTAGAAAGGAAAATAACAGATCGCTCTGGTTTTGGTTTCAATAATTATTAATTGCTATGGCACATTTTATTTAATTATGAGTAAGTTGGCATTAATTGGAATGTCGAAATAATGTAATACTATGGAATTTCTAATGTCGTCACTTTTCCCAGAATTAATGAAAATGTTACTTTTTTTGACTGCTATGGCATTGATCGCTCTGGACAAAGGGGCCATAGCGATCAACTATTTCATTTACAGTCAGCTATTTTGGATAAAGATATGTTATGTTATTAATAACGCCTAATTTAAAAGAGTAGAGAGACTAATCAGAGGCACAATAACTGTGTAGAGTGCAAATAACCCTGATGTAGTAGCCATGCGTCGACTTAGCTGTAATAAAATGCTGTTGCAGGGAAGAATCTGTGGAATGTCTGCATGGTAAACATTTATAGGTTTTTATAATATTAGCACCCATTCCACTCAACATACACAAATCTCCAAAAGAATAACATCGGCTATAAAACACTAACACCTTCGCTCATCAAGCGTTCTAACAAAAAGGCCGGTCGTTCAAAAACAGTCTAATATCAGTTGTTCAGTTTCAAACAATAATGTTGAATTCATCAGTCCTTTTCACAAACGACAGCATGAAAACCAGTTTTCCTTGTCCCTGTCCCTGTTTCCTGGTCCTGTTTCCTAGTCCCTGGTTAAGCAAACGAATCTGGCACTTCAGGCTGTCTCTGACTGGGGCAGCGCCAATCTTGTCAGTTTCGATGCCGCCAAAACTCAGGCGTGTTTATTTACCGCTAAACGGAGTCCCTTTCAACTGACTCCGACTTTCCAGGGTGTATCGTTACCGGTGATCGAAAAGCTGCAGCTTCGTGGCCTGAAAATGTCGTTCAATCTAAACTTTGGTGAGTATATCGAGTCCATCGCAAAATGCCAATGTACCAGATAGCAGTTTTGGACTCGATCGAAAACCGGACTAGGAGGCTCATCGGAGCCTCGAAACTTGCTACGACTGAACTTCAGAGCCTCAGTCATCGGCGTAAAGTTGCTAATCTATCGGTGTTTTACAGAATACACTTTGGAGAGTCTGCGAAGGAACTGCACGATTTTGTTCCTCCAGCCCCATTCCACCATCGGTACACTAGACGCAGGCTAGCCTACCACCCCTACATAGTTGACATTCCACCTGTCCATACCAAGCGTTTTGCTAGTTCGTTTCTTATGCGAACCGTCAAAGAATGGAACGCGCTGCCTGCTCATGTGTTTCCCGATCACTGCAACCTTGATATTTTCATGGCAAGAGTGAATAGGCATATCCTGGGTAAGCATGTAACACCCTAGACTACATCCTGCTCAACAAGCAGGTTGGTGGTAAAATGCTTGCCCAGTTTCATTTAAAAGAAACATATGATATTAGGCTTTTCGCCCTCAAAAACATTGCCAAGCTTTGGCAGTCATTTTAACTGAAGAGTCAGTGTGATAGGACAGGGTTGCACAAAAGATTTCAATTGATCGACGTGTTGCTGCGTGCGGGAGGACTATGCAGGCCCCCTAAGATAAGATGTTCCATTGAAAATGCTGCTATTTTCTTATCGTTTTTAATTTTTTGTTCATGTTTAACATAAATCTAACTGTACGGTGACCTTGCAAATAATAAGTAAAATATTATATTTTACTAGTGCATTTTAGATCTTTTTTAATTAAGTATAATTGTTATATGATCTATGATAATAATTAGTATTATTTGATTGCTCTGGCTTCAATATTGATCGCTCTAGTCACAAAAATTTCAAATTGAAATATCTTATGAAACGTTGGTTGGTAGAAAAAGAGGGACAATAAGAAATAATGTATTTTCATACGGTATTTTATATGTAAGGATATATAAAACTCATTAACTATCTATAAATAAAAAGCACCAGAGCGATCAACAGAATAACGTTATTTTGGAGAAGTACGTACCCGTACTTTTCACCTGCTAGGGGGTTTATGAGAGTCGCGCCTAGCCGCGGTCCAGTTTCAATCAGGTGCTTAAGTTCGACAGTGCGCTTATCAGCGAGAGGTTTCGCGATAATAACGCGCCAACGACGCCGATAGTGCGCGCGCGCAGCCGAGCACAGAGCGCAGAGCCGCCGGCCGCAGTGCCGCCAGTGCGCCGCCGACGCCGTACAAGCCCGCCGCATACACGGCACTCCGCAAAACACTACACACGACGTCAAACGACTGATATGTGCCCGAGTTGCCGCCGGCGACGAGTGTTTAATAAACTACGGTGTTGTGACAAAGATTGCTTTTACTTTTGTGCAAACGAAAAGGAAAAACATCACGCTCCTTCTCGGTGTAAGTTTTTTTTGAAGTTTTACATAATTTTTTGTTGTGACAATTTCGCCGATACGATAGCGAACGGCAGCGTAAATATAGCGGCGCGCTCGCCGTTTTACGCCGTTTCTGTTGGGGCAACGAATAAAGTAATAATAGCTAATCGCCGGCAGTAGCCAGTAGCGAGCTGGCACGCGAGGCTGTTGTTTGTTGTTGGTTGGCGCGGCGGCACCGGCGGCGGCGCGGCGCGTGCGCTGAACCGCGCTCTTATTTTCTCTGACCTTTCTAATTTCACTCGTCTCCATTACTACGAGTATGAATAGCGAGAGAAACACCATGTCTTAGTCTATTCTAATATTATGTCTTATATTCCTGTGAAACAAAATTGTCTTAGTGTTGAATAAAAAAATTAGATAGATAGATAGATAAACACTTTATTGCACATACACAAGAAACACTTACACATGACATAAACTTAAAACTAGTATGTACAAAGGCGGTCTTATCGCTGAAAGCGATCTCTTCCAGACAACCTTTGGTTAATGGAACCTAAGAAGGAGATAGAGGAAGTGCGCAAGTTTTAATAAATAGATAATATGATGGACAATAAATGAATATATACATTTATTTATAAAAATACACACATACAATACATAATATAAAATATACATACTTACATTATATATATAAAATTAAACTATTACACGTTACTAGCAGATGACTGAGGAAAAAGTTGCTTGTGGAATTATTGTCGCTTATACTAAGACAAAATTTATAAATGTGTTTTATGAACAATTTGTTCTATTATACAATAACCTACTCCATTATCAACATTGGGTTTGTCTCAACCGCATTTAAAACAAGGCTGATGTGGGCACGCTGTTGGGCACGAGTGTTCAGTCGATAAAACTTTGATGGAGTCAAAATCAATAAAATGTATAGGTAAGTACCTAACAATATCGTAGAGCACACACGTATTAACTAAACAAATATTAGCAATAAGAAACATTAACATCACCTTATCATTTCATTAGGCAGAGTTTATTTGATAAGTAATAACAGAGAATTATTATTGTTATATGCTCGGAACTAACTTTATTCAGGAAGTAGCTATCCTACTCGCTATAATTTAATGTCACAGCAGGCTTTGTTTATTATTTTTGAGAAACTATTTGCCTGAGACGTGAATCAAGCAGACTAAAATAGACTACACTTTATTATAAAAATCAATAGGTCCATTCGACTTCCATCGAAGAGTTAAATCAGAGGATAACTCAAGTTAAACTTGTAATTCACAATAGTTTACAATAAAGTTAGTTTTCAATAAAGTTATCTATAAATCCGCCTTTTTTATTCCAACTCTCCTTACATCTGACCGTTTTACATTAAACTATAGCCATTTCTATGAATAAACAAAAAATTACATCATAAATTATTTTAAATAAACAGTCATAACTATTTCTATTTAAAAGAAAAATGTTTAAATATACTACAATGATCAAAATGTAGAGTTATTTCTTCAGTAATCCTTACATTTTGTTGAAAATTTAAAATGAATTCCTTTCGATAATTAAATTAAGACTGTCCAATTGTTCAATGATCCTTTTATTGTCATCGACACACAAGCGGCGATATAAACTCAAGATAGTTATTGTTTCTTTGTATCCTGACATCACCGATAAGAGGACATTATCACCGCTTAGCGATAGGCTTCTGGTATTTATCTTTAAAACGTCTACACAACATACACGATACGACCATTTATCGGATCTTTAAAACGTCTAACAACATACACGACCATTTATCGGATCGTTTCGATCGTTTGTCACTCCATCTGTGACTATAATGTTTAATTTTTCCCGACAATCCATTTTCCGAAAATCTTCTTTACAGGTGATTAAGGGTGCACTTAAATCACCTGGGTGAATTAAGTATACTATTTGGTAGACTCAATGCACCCAGGTGATATCAGCCCGGTGAATTTTAAGTCTACTAAACCGACATTAATAATAAGCGTAATTTTTTATAAGCCGGATAAGTTTTATCCGAGGATGGAAAAATCAGTCCTTAGTAAGTCAAGCGATATTTATACCTGGTGGTACGATTCTACCCAGAAATCGACTGGATAGCCTATTTCTGACGCCAAAAAACATTGTTATGTACTGCTGTGTTCTGTTTCGGAACTTGCACCAATGAAAGTACAGGACTTATGTAGAGGTTTCAGAACTGACTCCTACATACCTTACTACACCTACTATCCTTTGTGATTCATGGGTCCCTGGGCGGCTTCTATCTATCAAGTAGGATGTCTGCCATCCCGGTAAAATAAAAATGCGACTTCCAAACCAAGGAAGAAATTTGCTTGTCATCTGGAAACCGGACAATCTATAAGTAACTTAGCTTTCACGATCGTTACGTAAACACAAGCCAACCCGTGTGCGTAATTGAAAAGATTAACTCACTGGTTAAGTGGTTAATTACCAATTATCAGAATTTTACTGTGTGATCGATTCGCTATGTGGGCAGCAGATCAAATCGACTGTGAGTTAAACACTTACAATAATCACAAAACCAGATAAAAGACATAGAAGTAGTTACTCTTACGATAGCTGCTAACGACTCATTTCTTTTGTAATTGAAGAATAATGGGACTTCACTCATTAGCATAATAACATAAGTAACGTGCGCACACTTATCAATATATACTTATTTAATGAAAGATTATTACCAACTTATAAATATAGATTTTTGTGTTGTTAGTTTTAAGATTAATCTTTATATAACTTTGAGTACCTACTTATAGTTGAGTTTTTCATCTTAGATGTGGTGTAGATGATGTAGATTATAACTATTGCCCAACAAAAGTTCTAAAAATTCCGACTCAATAACTTTTTTTCTTATCAACTCTGTAGGTATTCACTGATTTTTATTGGATTTAGGCTGTACCTTTTTTCTTAAATTGATCGCACGCTTTTTGTACTACAATAAAATCATGCTGTTTCAACGTGGAATAATATTAAAACTGATTGTTTTATCTTACAAACATGAGAGAGCATTCAGTTTTAAACCATGTAACTTTTAACTTAGTTTAATCCACGTTAAGGAATGAAAAACTATGCCTATGTCATAATTATATTCTGTATTTAAATCCAGTTATTGCCAGAAAGTTATAAAAAATTAATCATCATCATCAGCGTCTAAACGTCCCAATTCTGGGGACAGGCCTTCCCACAAGGAAAACAACACAAAGGGAGATTGGGCTAAAACTATAAACCACCACGCTAGAAATATTTATTTATTTATTATTTATTTTATTTATTTATTTAATATGGTAAGCATACAGCCAAACACATAATTACAATCGAATCACTAAAGCATTGCCAGAAATTACATATGTGCAGGCCTATTATCTACTTACACAGCATTCATAAATATTCGTGTTGGTGCTTTGTAAAAATAAAGAAATATGTACTTTATCGAAATAAACTATAACATAAATGAAAAAATATATAGAAAACAATAAAATAATAAGTAAAACATTATATCTTTATAGCAATAATGTTCTCCTCATCTCCTCCTCATCCTTTCTCATCTTATGGTTTCATCTGAGGTACAGGAATGGTTCACCTCTTATCTTCAAGAGCGTCAGTCAGTCCGCATTGATGTGACGTCATCTAATTGGCGTAACCCCATGCGGTATTCTTTCTCCATTATTATTTTTAATATCTATCAACTTTATCACCCACCACCTTCAGTGTGCGTATCATCTGTACGCCGATGACCTTCAGCTTTACACCCAAACACGTGTAGATGACTTATCAGACGCTATTAAAATAAATCGGGACTTGGAAGCTGTTAGCGACTGGTCTCATAGGTTTGGTGTAGCTGTAAATCCTACAAAATGTCAGGCGATACGTGTTGCCAGCTTGCGAATGACGAATAAAGTGAAGATTAACTCTGTTGCTCCTATAATGTTTGACGGAACAGTCATACCATTTAGCACGCACGACCGATAAAAAAATCTCGGCTTACATCTCGATGATATATTACAGACATTACATTCAGCTGGCATTCTCAGGTCGCTAGTGTCTGTAAAAAAGTTACTTAGACTCTACGCTCCTTAAAACGACCGAGGACCTTTTTACCGTTCATGACGAAAGTAAACTTGCGCAGACTTTAATATTTAATACGATTGACTATGGTGACGTGTGTATCTTAATTCAGTCTTGCTTGATAAGCTTGACAGATTGTTCATTAACAGTATCAGATTAATTTGAAAACTGAAGAAGTAGACCACATCTCACAGCATAGATCTGACCTAAAATGGTTGCCCATTCGTCAGCGGAGGTGTTGGCGCGCCCTTACCACACTTTTCTCTTTCCTGAATTCTCCTAATGCTCCTTCCTATCTAACTCTACATTTTCAATATATTTGCACCTCTCACGACAGGAATCTTAGGACTTCAAATAGCCTTTTCCTTCTCTCTCCTTCCCACTCTTCTGGCTTTGTTCATTCTTCCTTTTATATTCAGTCCATACATCTGGAACGCGCTACCTCAGGAAGTCAGAATGGCTACGAGTCGTGCGTGACGCTTTTAAAAAGAAAGTCCACAATGCTACTTTTTAATAGAACCATGGCAGAATCATCTCATAACGCCCTATTTATATATTATTTAGTGTACGTAGGTATATTTATATTTTTGTATAAAAATATGTATATGCGTGCACGTATGTACCTATATGTTTATTTATATGTTTAAATATATTTTTATATATATGATTTCTTACACCTTTTGTCACCGCCGCTAAATGCAGTTACCATGTCATCTCTGCACCACCCTATGGTTAACTGGTAGAGAATACCTTAGGCATTGAGTCCGCCATGTAATACATTGTTGCAAAGTTTTAATAGGTAATAAATAAATAAAAATAACCACCAAGCGCTCTGCAACTTTTATCGTCAGAGATACCTAGGGCACTACAAAAAAGAGGTTGATCTCGGCGTTAACAGAGCGAGAAGTTTCTCTCGCAAAGGAAAAACAACCTGTAACACCGTTAACTGAATTGTATCAAATTGATTAGAAGTGAGTAAAAAACTTGGACGACCAATGACTTATACATTTATATATTTTAAGAAAACAAAATCTTTGATTCGACTTAGAAAACCGTGTCGCGTAGCGGTGCAAGAATACTACCACCCCCTCTCTTCCCTTGCGTGTTGTAAAAGGCGACTAACGGACTAAAGACTGCACATACATCCAACAGCTTAGAGCGGCGATTGGCTCACCACCTGTCACGCTGAACACATGTGCAGTCGCCATTTGGTGAAAAGAGGACTATGGTTAGTCTCTGACTAACCCTTCGGCGATAAGTCTTATTCCAGTTTGGTCGAATCCACCCTCAGACAACCAAAGATTTTGCTAGAATAAATTGCTCAGAATAAGCTTATTTTGTTACAAGGTTAAAATCTCTAGAACAGGCAGTGTCGGGGTAATTTGATAAAAAATAAATTTTTATAGTTTAGTTTATAGGTAAAAGATTAATATATTAATTCTAAAAAACCGGTTTATCTTTTAGTGTTATAAAATTGTATTTTTTTTCACAAACACTATTCGTTGCAGTAGTAAATAAAAAATAAAAATAAAAAATAACAAAGAAGTTTACGACAACAAAGTTTAAACTGAGAATCAAAATTATAATAATTACCTTTTCCTGTACTTTGAGCACAATGCAGTTCTCTGTATTGGGAATAAAGTAGACTCACTGAAATTGCCGGAGGCAAGCGATTACGACGCAAAGTGCCATCTTCCTCAAACTGAATGATGGATGAGAGTTAACAGCTACCAGCTACAAGTGCAGTCCAACATTATTCATACTAAGTACAATAATATTAGATTACTTTTAAACTGGTTTTTTCGTTGCATCTTTTTATACTTTTTATTCATCGTTATACAAAATAGTTTATCAGAAATGCTTTCTACTTACTTATTTAAACTTTTTTTTATACTTAATCTTGAAATGGTTTACTTTGCGTATTAGAATACCGTTAATTCTAGCCGTCGTTTCCAGATTATTCATGATCTGGTTAACAGGCATAAAAACATATTTGAATAATACAGTAATGCATTTAACTCCTACGCACTTAGAGCATTAGTTGGTTTAATGCTCTAAGCCTACGGCATCACTCTTCCGTTTATAGCCGCTACCGTTAGATGATTCTGCCATAACAACTTTCATTGGCCTCATGGCTAGACTATAGCCTACTACTACTTAACCTAGTAAAAAGCGCAACGCGCCGTTCATGGTAGGTATGCCAGGTTGGGTGATCAGCTCGCGACTCCATTTCTATATTCCTTATATCGTCCATAGTCGTCCACTGGAACGGTAAATTTTTGCCACAAGTCAGTCGACAATTTCAAGTCCTGAGGGTTATTACTATTACGCATTTCGGTTTCCCATACAAACTTCCAAGTCGAAATTTTTAAAAACCACTAAGCCAATTTTAATGGAACTTAGCATAATAGCAAATAAAGAGATCTAAATAGTTTGTTGAAAACATTTTAAAAAAACTTTTATTTAAGTGAGTTATTGTATTTTAAACTTTCTATAGTGGACTTTAAATCGCAATAACTCAGATAAACAGACGTTTTTTAACAATGTTTTCAAAAAACTATTTAGATCCCTATATTTTACTTTAGCATGCAAAGTTTCATCAAAACTAGCTTACAGTTTTTAAAAATTTCGACTTGGAAGTTTGTATGGGAAACCGAAATGCGTAAACCCTCTTAAGAAATTCTGCGACCACAGAAAGGAAATACAACCAATGGCGGTTTCTCGACTAGAAAACTTTAATTTACCTTAAACTACTTTCGTTGACTGTCGTTCGTGGTATGATTAGGTACTTTTATGGGAGACTTTCTATTTCCTGTGCTCTCAATTTTTGTCTTGCATTTATGACTTTCGCTTTCATGTGATTGCTCTATCGGCAGTTTATTGTATCTAACGATTGTAAAAGTTAAGAATGAGTAAAATGCCCGAATGTGGGATAAACGTTCAAAATAGTTTACGGTAAAATCAGACCGCCTATTTCACAATTTTTCAGAAAACTAAGAGTGATTTGATCATTTACTTTGTATTTTTTACAAGACACATATTTCTATCATCTTCATTTTACTACTATCATTTACTTCTACTACAATAATTATTATAGAAATTATTTAACTTTATCTACCTATCAGTCATGTCAGGAAGACATTGGCTAAATGTGCAAACGGAGAATATTAGAGAAACAGCTGACTCATTAAAACATTTTTGAACTAGGTTTGGGAAATTAAAAAAATATGCAAGGCTAGCTCCCAAACGGAAACTACGTTTTATGTATGTTCATAGGCAAAGACTCATTTTGCATAGCGGTTGTCAAATCCAAATAAAAAAAGTAATGCCATCAAAAACATTCTTGTAAAAAAACCAAGTCTCGCAACTCAGTTCTTCTACCGTAAAAAGTTGTAAGATCCATGTAATACCAAGTCGGTTGACTTGGCCATCGCATGAAAACACAATGTATCTCACAAGTAATACATAATATTAAATTAGATTAGATTGTTAAGTGCGATTGCCAAGTCAACCGATTTGGTATTACATGGATCTCACAACTTTTTACGGTAGAATTTCTGAGTTAAGAGACTTGTTTTTTTACAATATGTTTTGATGGCATCTCATTTCTTTTTGTAGATAGTCCTACTTTTTTCCTTTCCGGTACCTTTTACTTCTTGAATTCCAACAACGGATATTCCATTATACTTATTATAACTGGAATACATATTAACTGGAAAGCACACATACAAAAAATTAAATCAAAGTTGGCTAGTTTTGCATATGCACTACGAGAGACTAAAAAGACCACTAGTGTAGAAACAGCAATATCGACCTACTATGCATATGCACATGCTTGGCTCAACTACGGCATTACTCTGTGGGGAAATAGCACGGATGCTCCTGCTTTATTCACTCTTCAAAAGAAATTAATCAGAATAATTGCAAATATAACTCAAACTGACAGCTGCCGACCTATTTCCAAAAATACAGAATACTCATATTATCTTGCCTTTATATTTTAGAGATATGTAAATTTGCCCGTAAATACAAACACTTCTTCACAAAACGTGAAGAAGTACAAAGTAAATATTCATTACGAAATAAAAATAAATTAATACTGCCAACTACCCGGCTTAAACTAAACTCATCAATGATCAAACACATATAATCAATCAATAAAATAAGCTTCCAAAGGAATGGATAGAAGAAAAAAACGACAATATATTTATAAATAAAGTAAAGAAACTATTAATTTCCAAAAGCTATTATGATATAGACGAATATCTAAATGATAAGTTATAGTAAATTATTATATATTCAAATAACAAACATAAAAATATTTAATACTCTATATTATCTAAAAGCGCTTCCTCTCTTCTACTTAATTTTCGTGCCCCTGCGGGGTCCATAATTATCCTGTGTATCTATTTGTAATTACATACATTGTGAATTATGGTTGTGAAATAAATAAATAAAACACTGATTCATTCTTAATTGATGATTCTTCACTGATGTAACTTTGTATTCCTATGTATTTATATGGGATTACAAAGTTATTTATGCAGTTGGTGTATCTAGAAAACTGGACCGAAATTGCAAAATATTTTAGTTTTTCCTTGATTTACACACTAAACACTAATTATATTCTAAATTTGAAGCTTCTATGTCTGCTAGAAGTGCCTTATAGTTTTGATGATCGGTCATTCAGTGAGTGACAAAATTAAGAAATTTGACTAGTTATAATTCTTAAACTGCTGGTTCAAATTAAATGAAATTTGAAATATACCGTGTTTATACAATGCCTGCTTGGTTACTGAGAATTCAGGCTTCTAGTTTTATCCACAACGAAGTTATAGGGGGTATAAAATGACCTGAGCTGCTTCGAGAAAAGGATGCGCTTTTTATGCTCGACTTGGCGATTCCTTTTTAATTAATACTTAATTATATAGATAATAGATACAAGTTTACAAAAACAATACACAACAATAATCTTAACTTAAAACCAGGTTGTATCAAAAAGGACAACGGCAATCAGGCTTAAGCCGTATAATATTAATTATAATAGCTGTAAGAGTACCTAATAAAACCATAGTAATTAATTTATGAAATCATACAATGTTTATTACTTAATTAATTTACCCGCGTCGCGTAGCGGTGAAAGAATACTACCACCCCCTCTCTTCTCTTTGGTGTCGTAAAAGACGACTAACGGACTAAAGACTGCACATACTGCCAATCCAATAGCATAGAGCGGTGATGGGCTCACCACCTGTCACGCTGAGCACATGTGCAGTCCCTATTTGGTGAAAAGTGGACTGTGGCAGAGGACTGCTTTTGTGGTCCTCATTGCCTAGTCTCTGACTACCCCTTCGGGGATAATAGTTGTGATTCTATGTATTTATGTATGTTTATTACTGGTTTACTATCCACATGTTTCAAATAAGATATAAATGTAATTGTAACGTGTAAAATATTTGTAATCAATTTAACTTGGAATTTTAAGTTATAAGCTTTACGTATATTATGATTACGATGATTATGATTAACGTAATACATGAATACCTATTCGTTGAAAGCATGGAATTGATTATGATTACGAGTATAATATAATAAAGATACTTTACGACAAGTAGTCGTTCGTTCAAGTCCAAGCTTTCAAATAACATCATTTTGTTTTAGTTAATCGCAAGGCTTCTCCTAGATGACGGTGTATCTGCTTGTACAGTTTCTGAATCGTGATAGCCTCGGAGTGGCGCGCATCCATGTAGGCTGCGGTGGCTGCGCACCATCATCTAGGGCCAAATACTCTTTTGCCGGCTCAGGGTCAAACCACGTGTCGAATTGTCGATTGGCATACTCGCCATAAATAGGAGCTGTTTTAAAGAAAAAAGTGAAATAGTTTATTTTATAAGCATTAACAAGCACTTATTGATGTCAAAACTCTAAAAAACTAATAAAATAACAGTTACTTAACTAAAATTATCTAAACTACTGAATCTTTATCTGACTTGAAACGCAGTAACTTGTTGACCCCGTCGATGGTTAATTTTTGCTTGGATACCGATTTTTAGTAGGACCTACTTTTTGTAGGACGTCATGTTTGGTATAGAATTCATACTGTTTTATTTTTTTAGACAAAAAGACTGACACCGATAAATACCTAATTAATTACATAAATGAGTATAGGTCGTGCGGGGGTTGCTAAGTTTTTTTTCATATACAAATTTCATCTCCCAAGGTTGACTTAACAAAATGGCGATGAAGGAGTGGCTGCAGTGGCTGCCGCCGCCGCGTTCGCTGTTGGCGCTGCTGCTGGCCGTGGCCGGCTTCAGCGGGCGGCTGTTCGCGTCTCACTTCACGCACTCGCCGACGCTGCTTGTCGACACCTGCCACTCGCTATGCCGGCTGGTCGGGCTCATCACTACGGTGCTAGCTTATAAGGTACTCTAGCTGACCCGACAGACGTTGTCCTGTCCAAATGTTAATAAACTTTGCTACCGTTTTTAAAAATTCCGCAATACGTCATTGTTAATTTCTAACCAAATTGCACACAATTTTACCAATTTTTATCGATTTTACTTCAAAACTGACGCTGATTTCTACAAACATATTTCCCATTTTTTACCCCCGTAAATCGTGAATTTCCAAAAATCCTTTCTTGGTGCTTTACCTACTTATAAACTACAAAAGAAAAATTGTGTAAAATTTCAAGTTTCATTCAGTCATTATATGCCAGTTTTCCTTTTTATATATTTAGAAGATAAACAAGATTAATGAACGCTAACTACTTAGTAAAGGCATCCTCAAACCATTTATATCACCGGTCGACGGCTGACTATTCTACTACTAGTGCTCATGAAACTAGTAGTAGTTTGTTTGTGCTCATGAAACTAGTAGTACCTAGTTTGTTCGTTCTATTCAACAGTATGAAAGGGCGGACGAGGGCGCCGGTCGCGAAGGCCGTCTGCGCAACACGTTCGGCTGGGCGCGCATCGAAGTGGTGGGCCGGCTGTCAGTGCACGTGCTGTTCGCGTCGTTCGCGCTGGCGCTGGTCGTGAACGCGCTGCAGCTCGGCGTACACTCCTCCCATGGCCAGCCGCCGCGTTACCCCAAGGTCATCGTCGGCAGCGCTGTAATAGGACTGCTGCTGCATGCGGTCAACTATATGCTGCTTGCGGGTGAGTTACTGCTGTGCTGTGACTTTGTACCGACGTGCAAGTTTAAGAACGCTCGCGTTGGCGCTGGTGGTGAGTGCGCTGCAGCTCGGCGTGCACTCGTCCCACGGCCATCCGCCGCGTTACCGAAAGGTCATCTTCGGTAGCGCTATTATTGCCCTGCTGCTGCTCGCGGTCAACTACATGCTGCTTGCTGGTGATTTTGTTAACGCTGGTCTGTGACTTTGATAATTTGACAATACAAAAAGTGACGTCTAATCGGCGATACCATGGGAAGTATCGTAAATAGTAATGATTGGAAGGTGCTGGTACTACCTGTACTACTCTGATGCATTCTAAATAATAATAACAGCCCCATGTCTATTCTTAATTCGTCGTACACAGCAATGTACGACGATTAAACTGGGTTTGAAAGTTTGTCACTTGTCAAAGGCTGCAGTGCGATTCTCTAAGCGCGAGCCTTGGAGCAGCGGCTGCCACAGCTCTGAGAACTGACTCTGTCTCTTTCATATAGGTATATAGAATTAGAAAGAGACAGCAGATCACAGCCATGCGCGCAGCGTCTATGTGTCGCTTAGAGAATAGCATAGCTGAACATCTACCCACAAAATAGAAACACGCTTTCGTTACTGTGAACTGTGAAATAAAGCTTTGTAGTCGCAAAACTCACACTAGGCCTTATCAGTTATGCGTTAATGTTATATAACAAATCCTTGCGCCTTCGTAGGCTCTTACACAAGACTCGGGTCGATAGTCGCAGATTAATTGGTCTAGACTACCACACAAAACCTTTTTAGAACCAACGATGACACTTGTACACTTGTGACACATATGATGATGATACTTGTTGCACTGACTTCACTTTATCAGCTGTTAAGCGATACAACACTTCTCTCCTCTTACGCACAGACTACAATACCACGTAATACAAGCGGCCTGCCCGCGACTTCGTCAACGTGCACACCCCCTGAGATGAATTTCCAAAAAATACTATACTTACATAACAAACATAACAAAAAAGAATTAGCCAAATAGGTGCAGCCGTTCTGAAGTGATGCGCGTACAGACATTCGTGCCAATTGATTTTTATTTATAGATTTATTAAACTAAGTAAGTATACCATACTACACGCACGCACCTATTATTGAGAATGCTCGGTTTGAAATTCAAAAGGTAGGTTCTGAACATAACAGAAATACAACCTTACTTACTATGTATTATAATAAATAACTTCAGTTGTTATTACTTGACGTAACTGATAGATTAAAGAAGTATTAGGTAAGTACCTACCTACTTATCTACATAATAATAACTCGTTTTACTCCTTTGAATGTTTATTATAACCAAACACACAAATATTATTAGGGTAATCATTATATCAATTAACAACTCGATTATAATATTATTAATTATATCCGTTTTTTGATTATAATCTTTTAGTAGTTGCTAGGACTTAAGAAAGCGGCCATATAATGACGTGTAGACAATGCTGATTACTATAGTGATTACATTATGTTTTAAAATCCATTTTAGCGCCTGTTTCACATATTCCTACCAGGCTATCTCCACTGGTAGAGATAGGTGGATTTTTTTTCCATCTGTCCCCTAGAGATAAGTGGAAAAAAATTCCATATACATCTTCTAACTATCCCCCCGGGTAGGGATATTAGTATGGACTTATTTTTCCATTATTCCCTACTAGTACTGCCAAGTGGACGTCTTATCTATCCCCTATTCCACTTAGCTCTACTGCCACATCCCTCCTGATAGGGAAATGTGAATTTTTTTTCCCTTTCTTTTCTAGTGTGTAAGGATACCTATTTTTCCACTTATCCCTCGACTCCTAGGACGCAATTCCGTAGGTACAGATTGAACTTTTTTTAAGTTATCCCTACTGGTTTGCCCATTTGGTAGGGACATACAGATGGAACTTAAAAAAAATAGATTGACATTCTATTTCTATGAGATCTGAATACAATATTTTAAAAATTCAGTTGAGATAAGACTGCTTTATAGATTCATAATATTTGATTATTTGCGTTAATAACGCTAAAAAAAACTCGAAGATGACGAAAAGCCTCCGTATCAGAAGGCAAAATGTCCGTGAGGTATTAACGAAATAAAAGTAAAACGACCTACTGTAAAACGTCTGAAATCTGAAATAAATACTTTGTCATTTTTCTAGAACGTCTGATATGAAAAATCGTCATATTATTAGGTAAAAGAACTTGACTAGGTCATAAAATACATTCAAGTGCATTAAATTCATTGTATTGTATGTGTAGAAAGAAAAATAAAGTAGATCAAATTAAATTGATTAAGGGGGTGCCGCGCGAACGCAAAAAAAGACAACTCAAATGAACTTCAAAGCAAAATCAATCATATTGATATTAATAATTAGATCAATTCTGCTTAGAAGTATCAGACCTACCTGACCTACCAGCACTAAATGTGCAAAACCATCACGCGCTTGCGTTAAAAATATAAATTTACTATTAAAGAAGGGGGTCTGCGTAATATCAATACAAATATTTTCATGTAAGAATTATTATGTTATAGATGTCATTAGATTTATATATTGTTTGTTAATTTTTAAAGAATTTGTTTCAAATTTCAACAAGGCACAATTTTTAATGTACCTATTTAACAAATTCAGCGCATAGTACATAAATTTTCACAATTTCGTGCAGGACCCCCCCATAAGTCCCTAACTTGTCGTTGGCTAAACAATGACATAAAAAATATACAGCCAGTAATCAAAATCATTATACTTAGGTACTTACCTACTATATTCGACGACCTCCTTGGTCGAGTGGTTGTACACCGGTTTTCATGGTGTCGCCATCTCTGAGGTCCCGGGATCGATCCCCGGTCGGGTCAATTTAGAAATTATTGTTTTTCTAAATTGGTTCGGGTCTGGGTGTTTTCTATGTATAATAAGTACGTATTTAAGTATTTTAAGTATGTTTATCCGTTGTCAGTAACCATTTAACGAGTTTCATAATGAAGCTTCTCTTGGGCTAAATAATTGGTGTGAGTGTTGGAAAGTTTATTTATTATTTTATTATAAAGAGTTTTTATATCATATCTAGGCACTCAAGAAAACACTTCGTGGTCAATAGAGATAGGTGGAATTATTTTGTGTAACTGTCCCAACCAGTGGAGATAAAAAGCCATAATTTTTTTTTTTTTATTTTTTTTTATAATATTTGCACGTATCCCCACTAAAATAAAAGCGTCTAAAAAGGTTCCACTAGTTCTCTACCAGTGGGAACAGGTGGAAAAAAATCCACCTGTCCCTACCACTGGAGATAGACTGGACACCTAGGGATAGGTGGAACAGGCGCATTTTAGTAATTTGCACTTAACTTTTCTTCTTTTAAACTTACAAACATACATACACTCACGATGTATGTGTAGTGTAGTCTTTAGTATGTTGATCGACTTAATACGACACTCAAGGTCCTTCAAGGGAAGAGATGTGTTGGTAGTTTTCTCTTTCTCTCTCTCTCTCTCTCTCTCTCTCTCTCTCTCTCTCTCTCTCAGACGTGTTGGTAGTATTCTTTTAATGAGTCGCCACTTCCACTCTTGTAAACTTCATGTTTCCAAATTTTAGTCCAGAAAACTTTCAGCGTAACAGCATTACCTAATAGTACCTAGGTATGTTTGTATGTGCTATTTTCTAGAATTATTCAATTAACAATGGAATGCTTTGGTTTACACTCTACTATACATTCATAAACATACCGGTTCAGCGGGTTTGTTTGAAAACAACCGTGAACTAACCTAACACAAACCTTTGACCAAATATAAAACAACTTAATTTACCCATTTACATGGTATTGTCTTGTTTAGAAGTGTCGACTAAACTGATTAAATAATTCAGAATATTACAGCCAGATAGATAAATTTGATTTAACAGCGAGCTAATATAATAAACATGTTTTTATTAAACTTCTTGCCGTTATAAAACATCAAATGTAAACATAACTATCAGAGACGGTTTGAAAGTCAACAGCAGCTCTCCTGGCGACATTCCATCGGCAGCAAAGGCGCTTTGTTATTTTATTGGCCACGAAAGGAGAATATGAACATGTGTTATTCCAAACAATTGCTATTTGTTTGCTTGGCTGTGATCATGTTGAGTACCCACTTACGCAGCTGTACTTATATTTATTATTATTTACTGCATCTGCGGTACATACCTAATTAGCTTTAATTATTATTTATTTTATATTCTTACCACGTAGGCGGCCATGATTCGGTATGAAATCATTATTCCTTTTTTTATAAGTATTACAAAACAATACAGCAAAGTCTACGCACGGAAGGAGGCGTGAAAAAGAATGCACCGGCGCCACCTCTTTTTTTCCATTATTACATGGATCCACGTCGGCCGAGGCATATTAGCTACCTTGTGGATCGACTGCTCGACTCGAGCGCTTCGAGAGCGAAACACTAGATGTGTGTACTGGAATAGTGCTCTGTGACTGGAATACAAACTTACTGGCTTACTAAAATACCAACTTTATCTCTATTTTTATCCAAAAATAACTAGTGTTTTTTATTACAGGGCGAGAGCTAAGTTACAGCCGACGGCTGAGCATGACGGACAGCGGCGGCGTGATCCTCAAAATGGGGGCCGGGGAGCCGATACTGGCGCACGCCCCCACCGACATCGCCAGTAAGTTCACGAAAACGTCTGCTTCTTCTTCTCTTCTTCTAATTCTTAGTATTCTCTCCTCTACTTTTTTTCTCTCTTTACTTAGTTTGGGGCTTTTGTCCATGAAAGTCACTTCGCCGCTATCGCCATCGGTTGGTAACTCTAATAGGGCGGGAGATTTCCGGATTCAGACCCAGAGGTCCGAAGCGAGGGGTACATCTTTTGTGCACGGTTTGGTTGGTGATAGGGCTCTGAAGTCCGCTTAAGAGCCTTGAGGATTCTACTTTCAAGTTCAAGCCACGCTCTTGTCAGTGTCTCCTCCCACCTTCTACACAGAAGTACTACTTTGTAAAGGAATTAGCTTAGGACACCCCAAGCTAATTCCTTGACTTCTTGAAAAGGCATTTGTTCTGTGAATAGCCAGCAAGGAACCTATCAAGGGCACTTTATTTTCACCTTTTCCTTTACTGCGTTAATAAAAAAGATGCATTCCCTCCCATACCATAGGAAAACACTTTGCATTACATAAAACATATAAATTCTCCAGGGGCTCGCGGTTAGGCAATGCCTCTGAGCCACTCAGTATCGAAAGTATAATCAATAAACATACTACACACAATTATTGCAGTATCCACTACTTACAAGTAATAATTAATAAGAGCCTCTCTCATTTAATAATTTCATTTATAAACCACAACAATAAGAACGACTAGGTACTCGAGTCTACACGTGTGACATGTCGTTTTCATTGAGTACCTACTTGTTACAGTACTACTCTGTCAAGAAAGTACTGGGAAAAGATCAATAATACACAAAATGTTAGTTAGTCATCCAAATTTATTTTATCGCCTTCAAAGTACCTATGCTCCTACAGAAACGATACTCCTTCAGAAACGCCAACGAATAATCCAATCATCAAAACATTTTTTAAACGCTTTTTCCGGAATTGAGGAGTTCAGTTCTCGCCGCGAATTCTTTTTTATGTCTTTTACCGAATGAAAGCGGGTGCCACGAAGTGGTAATTTGAGTTTAGGAAAAAGAAAGAAGTCGGCTAGAGCCTTATCTGGTGAATAAGGTGGTTGCTCGATGGTTTTTTTTAGTTTTTGGTCAAAAATTCGTTCACAATGATGGCCTTGTGCGAAGGCGCATTATCGTGGCGCAAAATCCAAGAATTTTCTTTCCAAAAATTTGGCCTTTTTCGTCGAATTTGCTCTCTTAAACGCCGCATAACGCTCAAATAATACTATTTATTTACCGTTTGACCTTCCGGCAAGAATTCCGAGTGCACAACACCGCGATAGTCAAAAAAAACAGTCAACATGACTTTGACTTTTGATTGACTTTGGCGTGGATTTTTCGGTTTCGGTTTAGTCGGAATACACCACTCCGAAGCTTGTTGACTAGTTTGCATGAAAAGAATACGAAGAAGAAGAAGAGAAAACTCGTAAACCTACGTCTCGTCAGCGTTGCATGAATGTTGGGTCGGAATTGAATCGTTCTAGCATGTCCTCAGCGACTCTTATGCGATTAAGTTTTTGGAGAAAATTTAGGTCTTTTGGGACTAGCAGAGCGGCAACAGGTACATACCCAAGTGATTATTTAAAATGGTACGAGAGACACAGAAAGTTCAGCGGCTATCTCACTCAAACTTGAATGAGGATTTTCAGTCACCATTTCCTTCACTTTTACTACTTATGTTAACTTCAGTTGAAGACGTTGATTGTCTACCAGAGCGAAGCAAATCTTTCATCACATCTCGACCGCTTTTAAACGCTTTGTACCACTCATAAGCACGTTTTTTTAATAAAGTCAATCACCGTAAGCCTTCTGTAACATTTTCAGTGACTCCGAACACGGATACATTGGCGACGCAAAATTTAAGACAAACTCTTTGTTCGATGTTTTTATCTATTATGAAATTCGCAATACACACTAGAATCTAGATATAAACTAACTAAAAACAGCACTGTATCTAGTTTAAATAACAATGCAACTCAAACTCCGCGCCAAAATGGATAACAGTTGTGCTAATCCACAGACCACTTGGCCTGTGTGCCAATCTAAGAACACAAAATTTAATTTGGAATCATTCATAAACAAATCATTCAACTTTTTTGGCAGAATGTATATTAGGTATTCCACGGAGCAAATACGAATACGTAGTGTATCATTATACAAAAATAATATTAGCACTCGGCGTCGCAGCTGGCTTTCTAAATGGCCCAGCCAACATAGGTGACCAAATATCAGTTTAGATTTACCATAGGTATTAGGTACGCAGCGTGCTAGCGTTAATATTGTCGATAGAAAACTTTAACATCCTTTTAGTTTGAAATGCCCATTTGATGTGACGTGATTCTTTGCATGTAGAGCTAAACTCCTTTGTGCAATATTTAGGCGTGTGGAACGTTTATAGGCTGATGATGATGATGATGACAAATCTTTTGTGTGGCTATACAAAAGTTTTTTTTTTATTAATAATTCACCAAGTATAACTTTCAACAGCCTTGTCCATGTGGGAGTGGGCGGGCCACGTTAGTCGCATGCAATACCCCTGAATAGGGGTGCCCACTTCTCGAGTTATCATAATGGTTTTCATCTTTTAAAAATACTGAAACAAACGACAAAAATCATTAGTAAGAATAAAAATCATTCAAATATAAAAAAGTAAAAATTTTCATTAAAGTTTGCTTAAGAGGGTTTACGCATTTCGGTTTTCCATACAAACTTCCAAGTCGAAATTTTTAAAAATCAATGAGACAATTTTGATGAAACTTTGCATGATGAAGTAAAACATAGGGATCTAAATAGTTTGTTGAAAACATTTGTAAAATACGTTTTTCTAGCTGAGTTATTGCGATTTGAAGTCCACTATAGAAAGTTAAAAATCGCAATAACTCAGTTAAATAAACATTTTTTTTAAATGTTTTCAACAAACAATTTAGATCCCTGTGTTTTACTTCAGCATGCAAAGTTCCATCAAAATTAGCTTATTGGTTTTTCAAAATTTCGACTTGGAAGTTTGTATGGGAAACCGAATGGCGTAAACCCTCTTAATGTATTTTTGCATACCTATTGGATGTTGAGTTGGGTTCATTTTGAACAATAATAAATGGGCACACCCATGAATAGGGGTGCCCATTTCTCGGGTTGAATTTTATTCCTTCCCTCCATCCTTGGGTGCCTGAGGACGGGAGGCGAGATCGGGGACGACCGCGGAAAAGTTGGACGATCTCAATGCCTTTGTGGGAACTCTCCCCTTACTCTTGAAATCGATCCCGATCGATCGAGATTGGTATTATGAAGTGTCGTACTCTTGAGTTCCGACTATATTGAGTGAACTAAATGTAAAACTCAATGCCATTTAGTTTACCCAATATGAATCCAAATTAGCGCTGGTGTCGTAACTCAAAAGTACGAAACTCACACTACCAATCTCGTTCGTTTGGGATCGGTTTCAAGAGTAAGCATGCTGGCGGGAAAGCGTCAAGGATAGAGATGCGTGGAAGGGTTTGGGAAAGACCTTTGCTCAGCAGTTTGACAAAATAGGCTGAATACAAAAAAAATACTTGCAACCGGTGAAATCACTTATTATTTATTCAGCAGTTGTTACATAAACAAAACGCTTGTTCCAGGCAGCCTGTTCGTGATGGGGGCAGGCCTGACTCTCGAGTGGGAGCCGGAGGCGGCCCGCATCGCCGACCCTGGACTGTCGGCGTGCGCCGCCATCGTACTCGTCATCTTCAACTATCCTTTCAGTAAGTCGACAATATGAACAAACAATAACTAGTGTGCGATTGTCACTAGGTGGTGCTGCTTCGGTCCCATACAACTTCTAGTAAACCTAAGGTCCCTTCCTACTACAGCGGCTGCAAGTCGCGAAGCTGCCGATAGCGGATGTCAAATCCATATCCGCTACTACTATCTCGCGACGACTAGGCAGGCTGCAGTCACGCAACCAAGACACTTCATATAAAAGCTCTCTTAGGTACTCGATCGTACAGTGCAAGAAACTTGCACTCAGCACAGTACACTCGCACTCAGCACTTAGTGGTGTTACTTACAGCTAAGTTAATTAAGAAGGCGAACTTGTTTTCCTTTCTCTTTGCGTCCAATTCGCATCTGAATGCTGGCAGTCTCTCTCCACCTGTATTACCTCCTTACTGCGGATCACAAATGCCTGAGGTCTGCATTTACCAAAAAGAGGTACTTAAGACACTTTGCACTTTAGATGTGAACAAAGCCAGTGGGCTAGACGGCATTCCAGCAATTGTTCTGCGGACTTGCGCGCCTGAGCTGTCTCCAGTTTTAACACGCCTATTTCGACTCGCTTTAAAGACTGGCCTTGTTCCTAAAGCTTGAAAGTCTGCTAATGTGCAACCAGTTCCAAAAAAGGTAGCCGATCTGACCCTACCAACTATCAACCCATCGCTATCACGTCCTTACTTTGTAAATGTTTGGAACGTGTTTTAAACAACAAGCTCCTTGCATATCTTGAAATGAGCGACGGTCAATTCGGATATCGTCCAGGGCGGCCTACGGGAGATCTACTAATCTATGCAACACGTTTGTGGAGTGAAGCGATCGAAAAACACGGTGAAGCCCTTGCCGTGTCTTTAGACATTTCTAAGGCGTTTGATATTATTGATATGGTCTGGCATGCGAGCTTACTTAGCAAACTTCCAAGTTATGGGATCCCGTCGGCTTGTGCGACTGGATACAAGACTTCTTGAGGGAACGATCGATTCGAGTGGTCCTCGATGGCCAATCCTCCGATTTAATGGCGATAGATGCCGGGGTACCTCAAGGGTCCGTTCTGTCTGCAACGCTTTTCCTGCTCCACATAAATGATCTGCTGAAACCCGGTATTATTGGGTATGCAGATGACAGCACAGTTGTGGACAGATACTTTTCCAATGCACGAGCTTCCAAGGACGAAACTCACGCCCTGAGAGTTGATTTAGTCGAGCGTATTGACTTGGCCCTCCAAGCTGTCTCCGAATGGGGCGAGGCCAACTTGGTCAAATATAACGCTTCTAAGACTCAGGCGTGGTTATTTAGCGCCTGAGTCCATTTAACCTGACTCCGACTTTCCGGAATGTACCTCCCAAGCAGCAACTGATTCTCTTAAAAAGGCATTGAAGATATCTTGAAGACTAGTAGACTACTTCCAGCCGTTGTCTTGGCTAAGACTATAGTGGCGTTCAAGATATCTTGAAGAAGAGCCCCAAGACCATGGTAGGTATAAATGAGCACATTCTTTAGGAAATCACTAAGACAGAATTAAGACTACTCTTAAGGCAGACTTAAACCTTGTAAGAGTGTTTAGTTTTAAGGATTTCTAAACAAGTACTTTGAGATATCTTGTAGATTGACTTTAGACAAAGAGAAAGACTTGAAGATATCTTATTTAATACCTATAGTTAAGAGCAATAATTAAATTTTACAGACTATGTTATTTTAACTTAATGAAAATATAATTAAGAAAACATAGGATCTTTATTACTAAATCAACTCTATACGAAGGTTCATGAAAATGGCGATTAAATTATTTTATAACACATTTGCTCGTAAAGAAGCTCTTATTACACCGATTTCAGTATCGTAATGTAATAAGTTTCGCACTAGTGCGGTAATGTAATTAGAAAATTAGTTATCATTTGAATCTATGGACAACATAGGCCTTTAGCCCGTTAGTACCTTTTACGACACCCAAGGGAAGAGAGGGGTTGGTAGTATTATTTTGATGAGCCCATCGCCGCTCTATGCTGTTGGATGTATGTGCAGTCTTTAGTCCGTTAGTCGCCTTTTAAGACACCGAAGGGAAGAGAGGGGTTTGTAGTATTATTTTGATGAGCCCATCGCCGCTCTATGCTGTTGGATGTATATGCAGTCTTTAGTCCGTTAGTCGCCTTTTACGACAACCAAGGGAAGAAAGGGGTTAGTAGTATTATTTTGATGAGCCCATCGCCGCTCTATGCTGTTGGATGTATGTGCAATCTTTAGTCCGTTAGTCGCCTTTCCGGATTTTTTTTCCCTCACAAATATGTTATAAAACGTCGTATGGCATACGTGCGCTTTGATAATTACAGCCTCTGCTTTCTTGTAGCCCTCGCCTACGGCTCGGGCCAGCAATATCGCCTCGGCTGTAATTTTCATCTTACCGCACTTATATCATAATGTACTATTATAACACATTTGCTCGTTAAGTGGCTCTTATTACACTGATTTCAGCATCGTAATGTAAAGCTACGCACTAGTGCGGTAATGTAATTTAAAAATTAGTTCCTAATCGTTTAAATCTATGGACAACATAGGTGGGAGCCTTTAGCCCGTTAGTCGCTTTTACGACACCCAGGGGAAGAGTGGGGTTGGTAGTATTATTTTGATGAGCCCATCGCCGCTCTATGCTGTTGGATGTATGTGCAGTCTTTAGTCCGTTAGTCGCCTTTTACAACACCGAAGGAAAGAGAGGGGTTTGTAGTAATATATTGATGAGCCCATCGCCGCTCTATGCTGTTGGCTGTATGTGTAATCTTTAGTCCGTTAGTCGCCTTTTACGAAACCCAAGGAAAGAAAGGGGTTGGTAGTATTATTTGGATGAGCCCATCGCCGCTCTATGCTGTAGCATGTATGTGCAGTCTTTAGTCCGTTAGTCGCCTTTTACGACACCGAAGAGAAGGGAGGGGTTGGCAGTATTATTTTGATGAGCCCATCGCCGTTCTATGCTGTTGAATGTATGTGCAGTCTTTAGTCCGTTAGTCGCCTTTTACGACACCGAAGGGAAGGGAGGGGTTGGTAGTATTATTTTGATGAGCCCGTCGCCGCTCTATGCTGTTGGAGGTATGTGCAGTCTTTAGTCCGTTAGTCGCCTTTTACCCTGAAAGTTTAAAAATAAATATGTCTAGTTTTAGTAATGAAGAACTAAATTTACTGTCTACACCACCGGAAATAATAAGTGAAGCACAAAATGTTATTGACAGCCTATTACCATCTAAGTCCAAAGAAAAATACATGTTGGCTTACCAAAGATTTATACACTAGAAAAACAACAAAAACACGCAGTCATTTTCAGAAAATGTGTTTTTCTCGCAAATATGTTATAAAACGTCGTATGACATACGTGCGCTTTGATAATGACAGCCTCTGCTTTCTTGTAGCCCTCGCCTACGGCTCGGGCCAGCAATATCGCCTCTGCTGTAATTTTCAACTTACCGCACTTATATCATAATGTACTATTATAACACATTTACTCGTTAAGTGGCTCTTATTACACCGATTTCAGCATCGTAATGTAATAAGCTACGCACTAGTGCGGTAATGTAATTTAAAAATTAGTTCCTAATCGTTTGAATCTATGGACAACATAGGTGGGAGTCTTTAGCCCGTTAGTCGCTTTTACGACACCCAAGGGAAGAGAGGGGTTGGTAGTATTATTTTGATGAGCCCATCGCCGCTCTATGCTGTTGGATGTATGTGCAGTCTTTAGTCCGTTAGTCGCCTTTTACGACACCGAAGGGAAGAGAGGGGTTTGTAGTATTATATTGATGAGCCCATTGCCACTTTATGCTGTTGCCTGTATGTGCAATCTTTAGTCCGTTAGTCGCCTTTTACGAAAACCAAGAAAAGAAAGGGGTTGGTAGTATTATTTTGATGAGCCCATCGCCGCTCTATGCTGTAGCATGTATGTGCAGTCTTTAGTCCGTTAGTCGCCTTTTACGACACCGAAGAGAAGGGAGGGATTGGTAGTATTATTTTGATGAGCCCATCGCCGTTCTATGCTGTTGAATGTATGTGCAGTCTTTAGTCCGTTAGTCGCCTTTTACGACACCGAAGGGAAGGGTGGGGTTGGTAATATTATTTTGATGAGCCCGTCGCCGCTCTATGCTGTTGGAGGTATGTGCAGTCTTTAGTCCGTTAGTCGCCTTTTACCTTGAAAGTTTAAAATAAATATGTCTAGTTTTAGTAATGAAGAACTAAATTTACAGTCTACGCCACCGGAAATAATAAGTGAAGCACAAAATGTTATTGACAGCCTATTACCATCTAAGTCCAAAGAAAAATACATGTTGGCTTACCAAAGATTTATACACTAGAAAAACAACAAAAACACTTCAGTCATTTTCAGAAAATGTGTTTTCCTCGCAAATATGTTATAAAACGTCGTATGACATACGTGCGTTTTGATAATTACAGCCTCTGCTTTCTTGTAGCCCTCGCCTACGGCTCCGGCCAGCAATATCGCCTCTGCTGTAATTTTCAACTTACCGCACTAATATCATAATGTACTATTATAACACATGTGCTCGTAAAGTAGCTCTTATTACACCGATTTCAGCATCGTAATGTAATACGTTTCACACTAGTGCGGTAATGTAATTTAAAAATTAGTTATCATTTGAATCTATGGACAACATAAGCCTTTAGCCCGTTAGTACCTTTTACGACACCCAAGGGAAAAGAGGGGTTGGTAGTATTATTTTGATGAGCCCATCGCCGCTCTATGCTGTTGGATGTAGGTATGTGCAGTCTTTAGTCCGTTAGCCTCCTTTTACGACACCCAAGGGAAGAGAGGGGTTTGTAGTATTATTTTGATGAGCCCATCGCCGCTCTATGCTGTTGGATGTATATGCAGTCTTTAGTCCGTTAGTCGCCTTTTACGACACCCAGGGGATTGGATGGAAAGACTTCCTACCTTTCACATACCTATATTTTGTCGATTCAAACAGCGGCTTCAAGAATTACTTTAAAAGTTTAAAAATAAATATGTCTATGTTTAGTAATGGAGAACTAAACTTACATTCTACACCACCGGAAATAATAAGTGAAGCACAAAATGTTATTGACAGCCTATTAATCTAAGTCCAAAGAAAAATACATGTTGGCTTACCAAAAATTAGACACTAGAAAAGCAACCAAAACACGCAGTCATTTTCAGAAAATGTGTTTTCCTCGCAAATATGTTATAAAACGTCGTATGACATACGTGCGCTTTGATAATTACAGCCTCTGCTTTCTTGTAGCACTCGCCTACGGCTCGGGCTAGCAATATCGCTTCTGCTCTTCGATCAACAATACTCTGCTGTAATTTTCAACTTACCGCACTAATATCATAATGTACTATTACTAACTAAGTAATTTATATTATGTCTAGAAAAGACCGGTCATGTCGTTTTACGTGTTGGAAATATAAAACGCATTGTCTTTTCTCGTGTAAAATCAATGGATAATGTTATGAAACAGGAGGGCCTTGAAAAAAACCTAATATGAACAATAAAATATTGGAAAATTGTATTGCATAGAAAAAACTTTGTGGTTAGAAAATAATATTACATTTTATTCAAACGTTATAAGACATTCATGCAACTAGAAAGAATGTAACAAAGACATACTTTAATTAAAATGTCATCTTGTTATGATGTCGTTAGTTAATTTCTGAATATTTTTTGTTAAACATAGCTCATAATGGCGTTAATTCTAATTTGTCTTAACGTAGCAAGAGTTTAGAAGATTTTGAATTTGTTAGTTTAGCTAAGAAAGAGTTAAGTCAAGTAATATTTTACATAATATCAGTTTAGAAACATTAGACTTAACTTACACTTAAAAAAGTCTTGGTGAAGTATTACTTAAGTGATTTTGGTATTAAGTGGATCTTTAGTTTTATTTAGTTAACACCAGATAGTTTTCTGTAGTTTTCATTCTGTCTTAGTCTTGCTAAGTTATTGGTGCTGTTATTCAATAAAGAACAATTCATTTATTAATTCCGCGGCGGTTTTCTTAGTGCGAGAAATATTTGCAATGTCATTTGCCGACCGTTTTGTGCGATATCCACGGAAAGACCCATCGCGCCAACCTAATCCATAAACCAACATCTCTTCATAATTCTCAAATCTATGAAATGGAGGGAATCACTAACGGGAAAATCTAAAACAATGTCTATTGGCAGTTCTGTTAAAATAGTATCTCCTCTATGATGATCCTCATGTATTTTGTTTCGGAAACCTTCGTTTGTTCTATCAGGAAAATCACGCCTGGGATACACATTGCAACGAGATTCGTACGACTATTCGCCAACAGCAGTGCACTTGGGACATCCATTTTCACTGTTAAAATCAGCTATATTTTTTATAAAGGCCCTGGCTGGCTTTTAAAGTTATCAAATAACCGTTTATATGAATTCCATTTTGTAAGTTTTCTTTCAATTCAGTTACAAAAGCTCTTAGAAATTCATTAGGCTGAGGTTTTCCGATACCAGAATATAAATAAATAAATAAATCTTTCCTACAATCACACCAATTATCTAGCCCAAGAGAAGCTTCGAAGAAACTCGTTAAATGGTTACTAGACAACGGATAAACATACTTAAAATACTTAAATACATACTTATTATACATAGAAAACTCCCAGACCCGAGACAATTTAGAAAACAATAATTTCTTAATTGACCCGACCGGGGTTCGAACCCGGGACCTCAGAGATGGCGACACCATGAAAACCGGTGTACAAACCACTCGACCAAGGAGGTCGTCGATATATACCAATGGTCATTACAGGCACAGTATTCATCTCGTGAACATTACATAAAATAGGCCAGAACTCTTGTATGTGGGTAATCCATCGATATTTATATTATTTCTGTCCAGATCTTTAAAAAATGTAAAATATTATTAGTCAGGCTATTATGCCAATATTCGCCATTGCCGCAAGATTGAATATCTACTGACTTTACTGTCTTCCTCAGAAGTGTTCTAGCATCTTTTGGTAAAACACCTGGCTAACGTAAGTTCAGAATCTGCAATAATCCATTGATAGCAGTATGTGGTATATTGTTATCAATAGACCAGCTTCTCAATTGGTCTTTAAAAAAAAGTAAAGTTATATGTCGATGCATGGCAATCAGAATCACTACTACTATCAAAATTTTTCAATGTCTGAATTTTCCGCGGTAACTTCTTCCTCGTGGTCTACAGCTGTTCCCGATGTTACAGTCACCGACGCTGATTCTGAAGACGTTGCACTGTTAACATTTGCAACACTTACACTCGCGTTGTTATCTACTCTTTTATATTTGTCAACACGCCGACGAAAAGAACCTGTTCTTTTTATTTTATTAACTCTGTCCATTTTTGCTTGATCCTGTTATATAGAAATAAAAAAGATTGGAATTTTTCAAGATGACTTCACTGTACAGCAGACGGGTGCTACTGGACATAACTTTTCTGTATAAAATTGTCAACTCCTACATCGATTGTAGTCAGATCCTAGCTGAGCTGTCACTCATTGTTCCTAGAACCACACCCAGGTACCCTCTAGCGAAAACTTTCTGCCCGCCTTTCAACAGAACCAACATAGGGTCAAACGCTCCAATAAGTAGAATTTTATGAGAGTATAATAACATAAATAAATCTACAAACATTGATTTATTTTAGGACTCTCTCCACATTGTGAAAGGTAAGGTGCAAAATGCATAAAATACTTACTTAAATATATATATCTTTTTTTTTATGTATAAGTACCTACTTTAACGTATAATTTTTATTAATTTTATTTAATCAATTCAAATCAATTTGTTTATTTTATTTTAATCTATATAATTTTAATTTAATCTGTATAATTTAATTTAATTTAATTTAATCAGAGTAATTTAATTTAATCTGTTTAATAATTCTGTTCCATGAATGATGTGTACACCTATAAGTGGCAATTGTACTAGTACAAGTGCTGGAAATTTTTGAATATTATTGTTATGTACATTTTGCTGTTGGTGTTCCAATAAATAAATAAATAGAAATCGTCCCGTTAAGTGTATTTTTTCTCAAAGTGTACTAATTCAAGTAATGAAGTAGTTAAATTAGTCTTCAGAAATCTATTTGTAGGACAATACTATTGAATAGTCTTAAAAAAGTCTTAAGTAAATCTACGAATTCTTTATTTACTTTGCAAGACTTAAATAATACTTCATCATTTATATTTAGTATTAAGTAAGCATACAAATAATCTTAGTTTAGTAAAATAAGTTTTTTTTTACTTAACCCAAGAATAACTTACGACTTAATTATCTAATGAATACTTAATTTGGTTTTAGGTATCCTTAATTTGCCTAAGTAGCACTTGATGAAGAATATCAAGTATTAAAGAAAAAAATGTCTATTCCAAGTCTATATTGTTTTAGGTTAAGCATAAATTAAGATAGAGTTAAGACAAGTAAGATTTAGCCATTAATGCCAATTGCTACTTCAGCCCATGGGCTGTGGATATTAGCGACCATTTAAATCTTCTTGGCTTAGATTTGTCACCGGATCTCAATTTCGGCCGCTCTATAGAAAATAATGCCAAAACCGCTGCAAAAAAGCTGGGTATTCTCTCAAAGGTGAAACGGTACTTCACCCCGGGACAGCTTCTTACTCTTTACCAAGCTCAAGTCCGATTGTGCATGGAGTACTGTTCTCATCTTTGGGATGGATCTGCAAAGCACCAGCTGGCTGCCCTGGATTCTATAGAGCGAAGAGCAAAGAGGCTGATTGTGACGATGAGCTGGTCAATAACAAACTTTTAAGTTTGGAACACCGACGCAAAGTGGTTTGCTTATCAGTCTTCTACAGGTTACATTTCGGAGAGTGTGCTCAGGAGTTAATATATAACCTCATACCTCCTTCCCCGTTCCATTATCGGACTACTAGACGGAGGGAGGGCTTTCATCCCTATGTTGTCGATATTCCGCCCGCCCGGACGAAGCGATTTGCTTCTAGTTTCCTTATTAGGACAGCTAGGATGTGGAATGACCTCCCTGCGTCTGTTTTTCCTGAAAGCTACAACTTGGGCGTCTTTAAGGCTAGAGTAAACAGGCATTTACTGACTGCGCGTGCTCCATCTTCGTCCTCATTATCACTTTCCAACAGGTGAAATCGGGGACAAACGCGCAATCAGTCTCCAATAAAATAAAATTAAAATTAAAATGCAAGCAGTGATCAATGAACCAACGTTGCACACCTACACCATGCAAGTAAAGTAATTGTAGGGCATCTCGGTCGTAACCATTGTTACGTTGCGGTTGTGACACAGTCTTTGACCGCATTTTAATGATACTGGGCTGCGTCACTGTGCCACGTAATTTATGCAACAATTTGCATAACTATTATCAGCAACTACCTGACAGACAATAATATTTTGACAAGTCAAAGCTATCGTAAAAACCTTATTGTGAAAAGGAGGCGTAAATTGTGCAAACGAGCAGGCGGGTCATCTGATAGGAAGTAATCACCGCCTCCTCCCATGGATACCCCAGACTGCGCCCCAGAGGAGTCGCAAATGCGTTGCCTGGCTTGAGGAATGATTAGGATTTTTGAGGAAGGATGGGAAGGGGGAGAACTGAGAAGAGTGTGAAGAGAGAGATGAACAATTTATTATAACGCAAAAACAAACAAACCGTGGGTAAAAAGAAATCTACTCCGCATTTGGTATTATGTTTATAATTGATTGGTGTATTTCCGTATGTGTTAAAAAAAATCAACCCAAAAAATTGTGTGTCTGTATTATACAGTGCGTTCTGCGGGCCTGGTGCTACTGCAGACGGTGCCCGAGGGCTTGGGCACCAGCGAGCTGCGCGCGCTGGCGCTGCGCGTGCCCGGCGTGCTGGCGCTGCACGAGCTGCACGTGTGGCAGCTGCACCGCGACCGGCTCGTCGCCACCGCACACGTTGTGTACGGCACGCACAGGGTACGGTACTATTTCATAAGGACATAAATGAGTAGGCGGGCGACCATGGACGGGTATCGAAAATCAGTGGAGTCGCAGATGCGTTGCCGGCCTTGAAGATGGAGTAGGAAGTTTTAGGAAGAAAAGGAGAGTAGTAATTGTGGAATAGGGAGAGACGAAACACAACAGCAACGTGCGGCTTTACTTCACGACCGTATTCGGTGCATGAGAGTTTGGTATTAAAATAAATATAAATTGTCCTATTATAGCAAAGGGCAAATCTGGCAAACGGCTCTTCTGACTACTCTATTTGCTGTCTTGGCATCTGCTACCCTGTTGATGTCATCTTGGTTGGGATAACAAAGCGATTATGCGACGAAGCTTCAATTTCATTGGAGTATTGTCTCCTACTTGAAGGTGTTAAAGCCACATAGTGGTGGAGCCACGCTGTGTTGCTGCACGAATTAGGCAGCTCGCCCGGCGTAATACCACCCTGTCACGGAATATCGGCGTGAAACAATGGCACTCGTTGCTGTTGTGTCTCGTCCGGTGAGTGAAAGTACCGGAGGTCCATTTCTCCCCTCTACAATTACTATACTCTCCTTCCTAAAAGTTCCGCCTACTCCATCCTCAAGGCCGCCATTGCACCTGCGACTCCTCTGGTTTTGGACACCCGTCTATGGGCGGCGGTGATTACCTACTTTCCGTCAGGTGACCCGCCTGCTCGTTTGCCTTATTATCACGTCATACATACGTCATACGACATAATGGTCTAATCTGCCCACGTGCTGATTTCCATGTGAGAAAGATTTGTTTTTTTTTATTCGCCAACGGGTGAGCGCTTGGCCTTCATCTCACCTGATGGTGAGATGAAGGCCAGACGATAAGGCCGAAAGTGGAAGCGCGCTTCTTCCGGAATCCTCAACCAGAGAAACGGCTATCTTATCTCAAACTGTCGGAACACAACAATGCTATAAACATCGTTATTATGGCGACAGACTTAGATAAGATGGTGGTAGCTAGCCAGGCGAACTTAACAGCCCTACCGCCAACCAAACCGAGCTTACAAAGATGTACCCCACGCTGGGAATCGAACCCGGGACCTCTGGGTCTAAAACCGGTGGCTTAGCCACTAGACCACAAAGGCGGTTGAAGTTTGAAGGTTGAAGTGTGGCACGTTTATAGGCTGATGATGTCAATGATACGCAGCATGCCCCGTTTAGCTCAGGGTGATAAGGCTTAGCTGATGCCGCGTTGTTTGATTCTGACCAGGCAATTGTCTGACTTGATACAGCATTGATCAAACTTATTTTTTATGCATTCTCCTCTAAGTACAGACGCCAGCATATCAACCTACCACAAAATGTCAAATGTCTTCAATCAACTGTCACGCACGAGCACCAATATGATGTATACACTTTGACCCATATTCCATTGTATTAAGAGTTACAATTGTTTACATAGTTTTGCTCGTGACTGTACCTCCCAAATACATTACTAAAAATTTATTCTTCTTTTTTTAGGATTACCTTCAAAGCTCAGCACTAGTGTGTGACCTTTTCAAACGACACGGCATCGGGCTGGTCACCTTACAACCGGAGTTTGATCTCGTCGGCGTTATGGGCAAGTTTTTTCATACATTTACATCATGATCCTAAGTCCTAACACACTTCTTTTGCTTATTTTACTCATAACATTATTATTCATGCTTTTGGTTTATGGTAGGTACTCCTTGACCTTGACTACTCACCAACCCGCATTGGGCAAGCGTGGATGCATGCATACGCATATGCATATAACCACGACTACTTATTATCCCCGAAGGGTTAGTCCGAGACTAAATGAGGACCGCAAAAGCAGTCCTCTGCCATAGTCCACTTTTCACCAAATAGGTACTGCACATGTGCTCAGCGTGACAGGTGGTGAGCCCATCGCCGCTCTAAGCTGTTGGATGGATGTTCAGTGCAGTCTTTGGACCGTTAGTTGCCTTTTACGACACCCAAGGGAAGAGAGGGGGTGGTAGTATTCTTTCACCGCCACGCGACACGGTTGCCTTTTAAGTCATACCCATCAATTATAGCGACGACCTGATGTCAATTGATGCGGTCTCTTTTACTCATGTGTCTCTGCCCTGTAGTGGCACAGTTTACATTACAGGTTGTACTTAACTTTACTTTTACTCTTGACCTTTCTCACTGACAATCAAAATCGGCAATACATTTTTTTAATGACTACTCACAGAATCATCTATTAACAGGTACAGACGAGGAGAAAAAGGCTTGCATAGACTTAGCGAACACTGCGTGCACCAGTCCATGCGCCAAGGAGTGCATTGCACCCCGCTGCTGTCTGCCGCCAAGGAAGCCTTCTATTACACGCATTTAAACTTTTCCTAGAACTCAGTTACTCAATGTGGTGTTCAGTGAAAAACAATACGTACTCGTGTGGACATAACTATTAAGTTAGCCTGTCGTTGTGACTTTAGCCTTACCATAATGTGTTCAAAACAAACGTATCTATATTTTTTATACATAAAAGTATTCATGTGCTGGTATCAACATAATTGATAAAGCCGCATCTCCAATAAAGGCAGCCTCGCGTCGAGGCTCTGCCTTGCGACTGAGCCAAGTGAGGCAGAGCGGTGTTTCATTCATTATCGTCGTTTTTGTCCGTGCTCAAAGGCGCCTCAGTGTGAGCCGCGCGTTGTGAAGACAGGACCGACTACTGATTATACCACTGAGAATCGGCTACGATGTTGAGGGCTGCTGTTTCGTCACTGCTCAAGTGAAGACGCATGATTATGAAAGATCGCTGCCTCTGATGGAGATGCAGCTTATCATAAAATAAATATAAAAGTCCCGAATATAACTAAAGTCTGTATAGCCTTGCAATTTACCAATCTTTGTAAATATAATCTAAGTCTACTTTTCGTCAAAGTCTATCATGCCAAAGCAAAGACTATGTCTCTATTTCCTGTATCAACGAAAATAGATAGGATCACTTAAACCACGCTCAACTTTAGTCCATACTTTGGAATAATAAAGTATGAGTTGACTATGTCCAAACCTATATCAAAACAGTACGTACGCACACAAGGCGCTGTTATACTCAAAAAGAACTAGAGAATTTGAATAAAATTATTTTATTTTTAATATTGCCAATTTATGTTCAAAGAATCTAAGTTGAATGTACCCACTGTAAGGAATAAACATTATATTAAAACTAAATAAAAATACCGTAGTATACTTTTAATAATATAATTTATTGGAACTATAGCACAGAAGAAACATTTAGTTAATGTTCAAAGAAAATTTTATGATTGTTATATTAAACAGTTTGGAAGGAGTGTACAAAGCGACTGTGATGTTCCTAGACAGTATTATGTTAGGGATGCTAGGTAAGAATATAAAGATAACGAATAACGAATGTAAAGGTGGGGGTTAACATTGGAAAACTAAGTGAAGTTTCCCACTACATGAAACTCCAATCAGATTCGATCAATTTGTTTAATTCTTTAAATTTCTAATATATTAGGCTTACGGGAAAAATGTCCGGCTAGATATGTGTCCGGCTTTTCTTATTTTTAACGTGTCAACCTTATACGCACCCCTTTGAAAACTGTGGCAAACTTAGCCCTTAGTGCCAAAGCTAACAACCCACCCTAGCCTTATTATTAAAATAAGTTAAGTTTGTAATTGTGACAAATAATAATAAGATAAGATTTTTTCTGTACAAAGCTTTGTTGATTGCTAGTAAATAAAATTGTTAAACAATACAAATTAAATGTGAACATGTTTCTTATTTTATCAAATCCTACTACGGTGAATAGAAAATTGAAAAAAAATACCTATTATGTAACTTGAAATCCTCTATTTGCTTATTGCATAATAATATGTATTATTTATATTTCTATTGAATACTGAAAATTGAACTATGTATTCAAAATACTAAGAGCCTTCAAAGTTAGTTTCTTACTTTTATTGCCGTACCAATTAAACATGTGACACTTCTAACGTGTTGCCTAGAAACAAGTCTAAAAAATATTGCAAAGATGAGAAAACAGTATTGCCAGTTTACTCTTGCAAGCGAGAATAGACCTTATTGTATCACTGAATGTAAACTTTACGTGGACCATAGACGTTTTGTCCAAACCTACTACTCGCTTATAATTAGTTCCTAATCAAAACTCCCTTATGGCTCTGACACACGAGCGGCATACTGACAACGACAGACGTAACTGAAGTTGGTAACGGCGCGTCGCCTCGTGACCGTGAGTGCAGTGACCAAAGGTCGATTCACACATATCAGTGAAGTCACAGTTCCGTCAACCAGTTCAGTATTAGTGCTACAGTGTTGCGTAAGTTCACGGAGCTTCAGTGAAAACGTGTACGTCGTCAAGTATCGTGATTGTTGCTATGGCTCTGTTAAATACTACGGAGCTAGCAATGATAGCTATTGCTTTAGACGAAGAAGAAGAGCAGCATCAACACTGAGAGCACTGTGTCGTCAATGACACGTGGGTGACAAGTGGGGATGCGTTCATAGAGAATGTATGAAAGAATATTTCGCACTGTGCCGATACTGTGTCGGAACTGTGACTTCACTGATATGTGTGAATTGACCTTTACGCGTCGCCAGCAAACTGCCGTTCGTGCCACGATCACATATAAAAACCAGATGCACAAACAACATCTCAAAACGACCGCACAACAAGAGTACCCAGCGATATGCTTAAGTAGTTTTAGTTTGGTAGTGCTCCTTTAATATCGCTATTCTGCCAAAACACAAATACGTCAAAAGTATAGTCAAAGCTGCCACTATTCCGCTACGATTTAGTATGGAATTGTTTTTTTTATTAAAAAATTTGTGAATATTTTATTTTTACAAAATAAATTTGCTATTTTTTATCTGTGGATTACAAGACCCGAATCACAGGCGGCCATGATTGAGCTTCGTGTAAGGTCACATTTCACAAAATACTCAAAAACTATCTGTCAGGTTTGAAGTTAAAGTTTGTTTATTGTGGTGTGACGTCACAGGGCTAAATGTCACGTGACCAACCGTTTTCGCACGAAATTTTAAATGAATGAAGAAAAATATGTTTTTTTTTCTATTAAATAAAGCTTTTTCGATAAAAAAAAATATTGTAAGAGGTATAAAATTAGCGTTTGTAATTTTTAAAATACTTTTCCGAGAACTGTCAAGTAGCCAATTGTGTATCTAGGTTTTAATATGTGATCGCAGCGTTCGTGTGCGTTCGCGCTTAGGCTCCTTTGTTCCTTTGTTGCGGGGGCGGCAGGTGGTGGCAGTGCCCCGGCTTGCATCCACGACTCTTCACCAGTTTCCTGCATTCACTTCCTGAACTGGCAGATTTGTTCTAGAACAAACACTTGCTATGATTACATATACATATAGGCACGACTATTGTTCCCGTTAGTGAGAGACCAGGCAACGAGGACCGCAAAAGCCGTCCTCTGCATCAGTCCACGGCCACACCAAACGACAACAACATCGCCGCTCTTTACTGTTGGATGTATTTTGTCCGTTTTTAGTCCGTTTGTCGCCTTTCACGACACCCAAGGGAAGAGATGGATCAGTAGTATTCTAGCCGCTACCACACATTATTATTACTCGGGTGTAGCCGCTCCCTACCGGCTCGAACCCCCAGAGGCTCCGGGGGGGGGATCGGAGACTCGCTTGCGTGATGATGCCATCCCCCACCGGAATCCCACTGGGGAATTTCGACCACTCACGGGATTGCTATCAATAATAGTAAATAATAGTCTATTGCCTGACCCATTGCTGGGCGTAGGTTGTATGCATAATACGCATCGAAATATCCGAAATAAACTGCATGACCCTGTGCCCAGCAGCGGGACGTTAAGGGTAAGGAATGATAAAGGGTAAGTAAGCAGGTAAGTTTACCTTAACCAAGCGGTAGTTGAGTTTAACGCCAGCTCCACAACCTCCGAAGCACTCGCTCCAACCGAGCCATGGGCCCATCACGCACTTCCTCCCGTCCCTCCCTATTCAATTTAATTTAATTAAAAGTTTATTAATATAAGTATCGCTTTTAAGCTAACTGTAACATTTGAAATGAAGGGCCTTATATTATGAACCCTATTTAAGCATTATTTAGTTGAACATTGTTTAAAATGACGTTTAACAAAATAAAATAACGTTTAACTAAATAATAAATATTAGTGTAAGTATATAATGATTATACGAGTAGTGTTGATCAGTATACCAACTTGAAATTGTTAAAAGTGCATAAATGTTCTTAAAAGATGGAGCCAACCTACGGCAGATTGTCCCACCAACGGCGAGTAAACGACTAACTATCGGCTATTTTCTCGCTCAAGAAACGTACAATAGATTAACATTCCGTGTAAACAAAAGAGATGCATATATAAATAGTTGATCGCTGACTGTTCACACTGCTGGCGAGGACTCGCTCCACTAGTTTGTCACTGAGTGACAGGAGCTATCAAAGAGTGATACTCACTCAGCGAGAACTCACGCCGAGAGACCAACCAGCGGCAGCGGTCATTTCCCGCCAAGAGGACTGCTATGCAATTCTCTAAGCGACACAAAGACGCTGCGCGCATAGCTGTGATCTGCTGTCTCTTTCCAATTCTATGAATATGGAAGAGATGCTGTCTCTTTCCAATTCTATAAATATGAAAGAGACAGAGTCAATTCTCAGCGCTGCGGCAGACGCTCGGCTCAGCCGCTGCGAGCGAGTGGCGCGAGTAATCGCGCGTCTCACTCGTACTCGCTTTAGCACAGCGACAAAACTATCGGAAATCGGAACTACAACTCGTTTCTAGTTCTAGCTCGACTCGCTTCTCGTTCATCGTCGGCGGTGGGACAACTGCCTTAGGCTGGCGAATTCATACGTGACATAGTCACGTGGTCTGCGAGGCGGGTGACGGAGGGTTGCTGGGGGTGGGAAATAAGAGCGAGAGGCACGTCAGTTGTGTGCAGATGTCACCCCTCCCCCGTCGCCAGCAGACCATGGGACTGTCACGTAAAGTCACGATCAAAAATATGTAAACAATTGACTCTTAATACGATGGAATAAGAGTCAAAGTGTATACATATTGGTGTTCGTGACGTACGAATTATACAGCCTATAGTATAGGATATAATATGTAAAGGCGGTCAGCGAAAATTCCAGGCCCTCGCGGGTGTTGCGCGGTGCGGGGTCCGCGGTAATTCGTAAGCGCCATTCACATTTTTATCAAACACTTAATTTTAAAAAAATTGTTTTTTGGAAATCTAAAACAGTCAAGAAATCGAAAAGGTTGTGTTTATGATTTTATAGGAATTATTATTGTAAAACACGGTCGTAATGTGCATTTATATAAAATTAAGGGGTAACTTCAGGATTTTTTTCTATTGAGCAAAATGTTTCCAATCGTGTTTTAGAAACAGTCATCCCCTCACACATACGTTCTGTAATACATATTGAAAATTTCAGTGCGAAATATCTAAAATATTATGAATAACAGCTAATAGAAAATAGCCATTTTTTCCTTTTTTACCGTCTAACCCCCCATAAGCTGTGTGTGCCGGTCCGGTACGTGTGACGCAGCCGTCGTCCACCACTAACTAATTTTCAAAAGAAGCGCCATTTGACTGATCCTTGCGCACTGTTATAAAAGTCGCTAACGATATTGACATATTAAACACTTGACCGTCATTAGAAGCTTATAATATTGAGATAGGCATATCCGTTTCCCGTCGTATTTTCCTTCTCTTTCTTCCAGTATATCGCTGTCTCTCTCGCTCATCCCACTCAGTGGCGTCACCAGGTGGCGCGGTGGGGGAACCAGGAGATTTCACCCCCGTGCCCATTTGTTCATCATTGGCGTGAAATTTCCCGTCGGCGTAACTTGTGCACTACATAGTGATCAAGTGACAAAGAAATAGAATTATTTTTATTTAAACTGCAACACAGTTCTTGTGAGTTTCTACAATACACGTGAGTACTTAGAATAGTTTCTTAACTTAACGGTGTTACCGTTCGCTGAATTTATAATTTAAACTTATCTGGTATGTCAAACTGTTTATTTTACCCGCAAGGGATGTAGATACACCTTTTCTTTTAAGATAAGAAAGCATTCGATTAAAGATAGTATTTTTTAAAAGTGTTTTTTGTGTTTAATATGTGGTATCTACCCTCCAGGCACTTTTTCTTTTTATTTTAGATAAGAAACCGATAAATAGTGCTTACATTGGATAATGAGAAAAACGAATTGTAACTAAGCGGCTATAGCTGGTCCTTCTAACAATCCCGATCGTATCGGCGAAGCTTGAGTTCGAGTTAGTCGTCATCGTTCAAAGAAGCATTGTCATCGTACCCGCCTTTCATGACGATAACGACAATGTGTCTGCTTTATCGGACGTTAGAGGAAATCTTACAACGATTGTTGCACCTCGCAGGTGTTATCAATACTGACTAAAACAGTTAACAATTTAAATATTCCGTGTAGTGATCTAGATTTGATTTTTGATTTTAAAAGTAAACTAAAAGAGCCAGCTAGGCCTTAAGCACCAATTTTCTGATAAATCTTGTGCACCAATAACTTTTGGTATTTTAAAACTAAAAAGATATTTTTAATAATTGTCTGCGTAGTTTACTAGTTGGTCGCAAACATCTGATGCCTCTCTTAAAGGTCTTATTTTCAGTGGTGATTAGATTGTAGACTGAAACTACAGATATACGAAAAGAGGATAATACTCATAAAAATGTAAAATACCCTCTAATGCTTGCTACTTTGAATAAGATTCTACTTTCTTATAGTATACCATCGCGTTGTTCTTCTGGTTCATGGGACAGACACACGCACAGCATGCTGTGAACCGCCCTTGCAGGGCGCTTACCAAAATCAGTGTCCTCCGCAAGGACATACTTATGGCAGCTACGAACCATATCGTGGCTATAATCTGCCCGCCCTCGCAGGGCGCTTACCATTTTGGTTATTACATGAGTGTTCGCGGTTTTGCGAGAAGATGCATATAATTATGTTAATATAACGCTAAATGTACCTTATTTAATTTAATTTGATTTTGAAAAAATGTTTAATTATTGTAATTGGTATTTAACCGTTTTAATAAAATTAAATAAATAAATGTCCTCCGCAAGGGCATGCTTATGCCAGCACGAACCATATCGTAGCTATAATCCGCCCTCGCGCTCACCAAAATCAATGGTTATATTACTTGAGTGTTTGCGGTTTTTGCGAGAAATGCATGTATGTTAATGTAATGCTAAATGTCCCTTATTTTATTTGAATTTGAATAATACGGTTAATTGTTGTAAATGGTTATGTAACCGTTTTTTAATTAAATTAAATTAATAAATGTCCTCCGCAAGGACAGGCTTATGCCAGCCACGAACCACAGTGTGGCTATGAACCGCTCTCGCAGGGCGCTTACCAAAAACAATGTCCTCCGTAAGGACATGCTTATGCCAGCCACGAACCACATTGTGGCTATGGACCGCCCTCGCAGGGCGCTTACCAAAAACAATGTATTCCGCAAGGACATGCTTATGCCAGCCACGAACCACATCGTGGCTATGAACCGCCCTCGCAGGGCGCTTACCAAAATCAATGTCCTCCGTAAGGACATGCTTATGCCAGCCACGAACCACATCATGGCTATGAACTGCCCTCGCAGGGCGCTTAACAAAAACAATGTCCTCCGCAAGGACATACTCATGCCAGCCACGAGCCACATCATGGATATGAACCGCCCTCGCAGGGCGCTTAACAAAAACAATGTCCTCCGCAAGGACATACTTATGCCAGCCACGAACCAAATCGTAGCTATAATATAAACAACGGAGGCTGTTCTTACTTTCGATCCCCAGGATCATAGGCTTGGCAGCTCTTTCAATCAGGACAAAAACGTCCATCTTCTCTGCTAACAGAGGTAACAAAAGACATAGACAATGACGCTCCGAAATTTTGAGCCAGTCAATTTACACTTTATCGACACCGTTGGGACTAAATAGGTGCTCCAAGTATCATAACACAAAGGTATCGAATACCGTTTTATCTGAAGCCATCGCTCAAGGTTCCAAACGTTACAATCGACAGTTGTTACACGCTTGTATCGGACAAAATGTCTGCAATGCTGACACAGATGAAAGAACAGTTTTCTAGAAACAGTAAATTTTTTTTTCCCAAACTTCGTTTTAACCCAGTTCTTAGTACCAAAGAGCACTCAAGAAAGGTCACTCCGTTCAATTTTTAACCTGAAGTCGTTAAATTATTATATGAATTCCGGACTGTGTACGGCCAAGAGACGGGATGTACAAATTACTTTTCTCAGACCTAGGTATCTGACTATAGCCAAATCTCACAATGGTTTCGTCTGTTCTACAAAGGCGAATTACTAAGAATTATATGCCTTCCATTAGAGATGAGCACGGCAATGTTTTCTTAGACTATTATCTTATAGACATAAAGACCAGATGGTTCTGTCTAGACATGCCAACATTGTAATAGAAATACTTACTTATTTTGGTGTCTACATAAACTTCAAAAGGTCTGTTTGACCGCCCTCGCAGGGCGCTTACCAAAATCAATGTCTTCCGCAAGGACATACTAGGATACATGGAGGAATCACAAGCGTCCATACATACCTACATATGCTCACGACTGTTATCCCCGAAGGGATAGCCAGAGACCAGGCAATGAGGACCGCAAAAGCAGTCCTCTGCCATAGTCTACGTTTCACCAAATGATAACTGCACATGTACGTGACAAGTGATGAGCCTATCGCCGCTCTATACTGTTGGATGTATGTGCAATCTATGGTCCGTTAGTCGCATTTTACGATACCTAAGAGAAGAAATTGGGCGGTAAAATAGACTCTACCTTACGATGTAGTTAAATGTATTGGTAGCTAAAATTTATCAGAAACACCAATACATATACCTCCACCAACATTTTTTTTTGACAACCGTTGCTTCAGGATTGGGGGGTCACAACTCAACAATTCTGCCCTATCGGGAAGGTGGAGTGCATCCCAACAAAGCTGCACTGCAATCAAAAAGAAAAGCGGGCTGTTCTAAGTCTTAGAATTACAAGCATCGAACACGAAGCCTGCGACAATTTTATTTTAATCCTCCAAACTGCCAACCAACAAATGACCACCAACCAAATTGTGGTCAAAATTCATTACATTCCAGGGAAATTAAACAGCCATGCAGATCAACTGTCTCGACATAGCCAAGGTCTAGAGTGGCATCTACTGTCAGAATTCACACAAACGATATTCGCGAAGTGGGCCTGGCCAGTAATTGACCTGTTTGTATCCAAGAACGCTCGAGTAGTGGGTAAACTATGCAGATTTATCTCAATGATTACGAAGCGATGTTTCACAATGCTTTCAGCCTGAAGTAGAACGCTTCCCTCTGGCTTGGAAATTCGCACCACCTTCCCTCATCCCCCGGGTGCTAGCACACCTAAACAGCAATTTATCTGATTGTGGTACCCCTTGCTGCCTCATGCACAGTATGGAATTCGAAACGTAGACGCCTGGTAGACATAACCACAGGCCTGCCAACCCCCAAGGTTCAAGACATGACGTTGAAATTTGGTGTGCTTAAATGATATATCGTTATGGAACCACAAGCAAATTTCCCTGCTTAAGCGTCCGGTTATTATAAAAACATATGAGCACTTGTGCTTGGTCCAGTAGTACAGGAAGGGCGTAAGCAGCAGCAGCGGCGCCATCCACACGCGGAACGCGTACCAAATGGGTCCAGTCAGTCCAGTTTTTGGCAGATTTACACTTAATATTTTAAATCTTTCTTACAATACTATACACTACCATAAATTGTCGTGTCTACTTTATGCAGCGCACAATTGTATGGGAATCTTAGTGACGAGGTAATAGTTAAATATGTTTTAAAATCAATCTCAATTAAACATTTAAAAACAACAAAACCTCCTTTTTCCAGGTTTTAGTAATATTAGTCTGTAGACCTTTGTAATGTATTTCAAACCTAGGATCAACTAGATTTCAAACAGTTCGTAACACTGCAATATTATTGTCGCATTGCTCCTTTGTTACCTTGCTGTGGACACCAAACATTATTTTGTTCAGGACAATGCAGTAATATTAAGGCGACAGTTTGGGTCAAAGACTGACTGTAGGGACTACAGACAAACACGCTGGAAATTGCTACTGGTTAAAAGGATCAATAAATATTGTACAAAATGGCTAAACTAATTTATTTAAAACTTCGAGTGGTTCACCTACACCCGTTTCAAGCACTGTGGTAGCTATAGATGGATATTACAGCCACACCTGGTTGTGTTTTGCTCCGCTGTAGCATCTACAAACCAGATTGATATGATTTACCCATTGAGGATATACTAACTATTGCTAATTGGAGATTAGTTAATACTTTTCACAAGGTTTATTGTCGTGAAATATTGATTCAGGCGTCACGAAGTTTTTAATTTTTTATTTTTACCCTGTAAAGTGATTGAAATCAAGTAGTAAACAATATTTATTTCCTAATAATAATGTTTACATGGTTTACAAGCTAAATTATTTGATTTTTCATCAATGACTGGCCAATTATTTTCTTACATGACTTAAATTGTAAATAACCTTTTGTTTAAACCATAATCATATGATTAACTCTCTCGCACTTATTGTTTAATTTATTTCTCACATTGGCGTTTTCACCAGGCGATAACAAACAAGTCTCAATATTATAAGCTTCTAATGACGGTCAAGTGTTTAATAGACGCGTTTTACCTGAAATAAAACGCATATTAAATACTTACCTCATTAGAAGCTTAGTTTTTTATTTCCGCCTGGTGCTTAAGCATTTTTCGACGCAATGATGAACAAATGGGCACGGGGGTGAAATCTCCTGGTTCCCCCACCGCGCCACCTGGTGACGCCACTGAGTGGGATGAGCGAGAGAGACAGCGATATACTGGAAGAAAGAGAAGGAAAATACGACGGGAAACGGATATGCCTATCTCAATATTATAAGCTTCTAATGAGGTAAGTATTTAATATGCGTTTTATTTCAGGTAAAACGCGTCTATTTAACTGCTCTCTGAATGAATTCACAAAAGTCACATTGTTTGTAAGTTAGAAAGTAAGTACCTAACTACTCGTACACTGTCGCATTAGGTATAACCTGTAACAATAGTTGTAAGTTTGTAAATAAATAAATAATAAATGTGGCTCTTAGATTACCGTGCACCGTCGGGTCGTCGTTTTGCAGCACCTCATTGTCCTCAGCCGAGGGCGTCGGCTTAAGCTTCTTTACGATAATGTCGGGTGGCATCGAGGTCACTGTAAAAAAGGGATTGTTGGCATTAGTTACAATGTTAGATATTACAGTTATACAATCTATTAGCTATTCTGAACACAAAACTTATAAAATTTAGAGAATAAGAGTTTTAAAACCTATCACTCGCAGTGGTATTCTTATATTTAATCAATCAATCAGCCGGCACCCACCCACTACTGGGTATACCTAGGCCTCCCTTAATTTATGCCAGTCCCTTCTGTTCCGTGCCGATCTCATTCAGGTGCTGCCAGTGACCCTGATGATATCATTAACCTAGCGTGCCCTCGGACATCCTCGATTTCTATGGCCAGATTTTGACCACCACTCCGTCAAAGTTAAATAAATAATAAATTGAAATAATAATATTGAGCATGGCTTGTCCCGCTGCTGGTGAACGACCTCACTAGCCTCTTTCCACTCTTTACGGTTTAGGGCTGTAACTTTGCCTGTTCTTCCTATTCAAGTCCAGCTCGTATTATAATTAATAATCCCTTATCATCATCATCAGTCAAAGGCAAAGGCAAACATCTCATTGCTGAGCACATGGAAAATAGCACATTAGAAGATTAGACCATGATCTCTAAAAATAATAAATAAATAGGTACCATTGTCGACCGCGGCCGGCGAGGCTAGTAACTCAGTAGTATGGTTGGTATGGTTGCCGTGATCACCATGGTCACCGTAGCCATTACGAGTGCCGCCGTGCGGAAGTTGTTCGCATTTCCACCGCAGCCGCTGTACCGAATTGCTCACAGGCACCGCGCGCTTGTGATCACTAACCCGCATTTGGCAAGCGTAATGATTAAGCCAAACAAAGTTGGACGCCTTTACCCAGCAGTGGGACAGTACCTATATAATCCCTAATAATCTTCGATCGACAATACCAACTAGATAACGCGTCACGTACAAAATCAAAGCTAAATTCTGTCCACGTGAATAAATACTTTTTCAAAGCAATAAATTAAAAAAGAATAGACGTCAATAACATTTAGTGGTGAAATCAACCTTAAGGGGCAACAAATAAAGTACTTTTTCCTGTTATTGCCTTGCGAGAAAGTAAACGCTCACTTTACGTTTATTTACCGAGACACATTTTTAGCGCCGACCTGACATCAAGTTGTATTGTTGATTGAAGCTAATAATAATAAATAGTAAATAAATTAATAAACGGTAGGTACCATTGTCAGCCACGGCCGGCGAGGCTTGTAACTCAGTAGTATGATTGAAATGGTTGGTATGGTTGCCATGGTTCCCATGGTCGCCGTGACCATTGCGGGTGCGGTTGCCATGGCAGCGGCGGCGGCAGCGCGTCGCCGTGCGGAAGTTGTTCGCGTTGCCGCCGCAGCCGCTGTAGCCGAATGGCTCGCAGGCACCACGCGCTGTTGCGTAGAACCAGCGCTCTTCGTAGCCGCGGCAGTGGCCTACGGCGAGCGGCAGCTGGCATACCTCTGCTCAACAAAACATACATTTATACTAACGACTGTTATCCCCACGGAGCAAGTCCGGACACGACTGTAAAAAAGCCGGACTTTTTGAAAATTTGAAAATTTTGAAGCCCCTGCCAAAAGTAAATATAAAAGTATAAAAAGTTATAATAAAATTTTTGACGTAAAAATAATGAATGTGTTCTTTTTTTACATATTTTTTTTTACCTACTTTTTAAATCCTATAGTTCTAGGTGCGTGCGCTCACCCTCGCGGTCAAAGCGACGGCCGGCGCGCATCGTCATTGCGGTGCAAAGGGTGAATAATAAGGTCACGCGCATGCGCTTTGATAAGGAGGCGGTCGCGTCGCGGCGATAGGTGACAATAATTAAAATTTTCTTATGGAAGAGTTAAGACAAAAATGTGAAAAATATATGTTTTTGTATCATTATTTCGTTGTACTGCTGCTATAGGATCACGTGAAAAAATTTGGCGGGGTGTATAAAATGAACCCTGTATGAACAATCGAGGAAGTTCCCAGTCGACATGATGGGCACGGAGCAAATGTAAAGTATATATTATATACTAGCGGCCGCTCTCGGTTTTACCCGCGTAGTTTCCGTTCCCGTGTGAGTATCGGGATAAAAGTGTCCTTTGTGTTAATCCAGGTTATAAGCTATCTGTATGCCGAATTTCATCCAAATCCATTCAGTAGTTTTTACGTGAAAGAGTAACAAACATCCATCCATACTTACAAATTTTCGAATTTATAATATTAGTAGGATAGGATACTTTACGTTTGCTCCGTGCTCATCCCCAATGGGTACGTCAGAGACAAGACAATCTTCTTCTTGCGTATTGTTGGTTCGTACGACAGCAATAACACAATTAAATATGATTGGCCCAGCACGCAGCCAGATCGATCGCTGCTTCTGTGGCCGCCATGAGTTCTTTCATACTGCACGAGTGTGGCGCCAGTGGACTAAATAATGAGGATCGGAAAAGCAGCGCACTTCCACAGTCTACGGCACACCAATAACCAGTGCACATGTGCTCAGCTTGATAGATGGTGTCGCAGCTGTATGCCGTTTATGTAGGGATGATGAGGATTCCTCTTCTGCTTCCACATGTTGCGGAAGTTCCACAATTATTACAGTTCCCCTACCGCTATCGGTTCCCCGTAAATAAAAGTTAAAAATTCCACTGCCGCTCGCTTCCTCATAAATTAAGAGGAATAAAAAGGAGGAATTCAAATTGCGCGCGAAATCTCCGGCCCGCAACAAATAAATAAAATACTACGACGTAGGTACATTGTTTTTATTAATAACTAAAGAAAAAACGAAGAGTGTGATGAAATACACTTAATAATGTGCCTGTTTCATCACACTTTCTTTTGCTTCCTCTTCCTCATCCGCATCCTCGTCCTTATAAATAATTTTCCCGCATTGTCATCCGCATCCTCTTTCTTTATGCCATACAATTCCTCTTCCCCTTCCTCTTCCTCATAACCACATCCTCAATAACTCTAGTTTATAGTCGCCTTCACTCACACCACACTCAAGAGATGCGATAGGCTGGTGTAAAGGAATGGAAAAGTACAAATTATTAGTTTCGGCTAACCTTCATCTTTATCAGCGTCCACGCAGGAGGCGTCATCTCCGTCGCACAGCGCCTCTTGCTGTGACAGAGTGAACTGGCACTTCTCCAGCTGGTCCTCAACTAAGCTCTCAATTTCTGGGTCCACGGCAGTTATGTTCTCTGATGGAAATTCCTGTAAAGGACAACAGGCTGTTTAACTGTAAGCCGACGATACGTGCCTGTCTTAATTCACGCATGCATGATCTACAACTCAAACTTTTTATTCTAAGAAGAATTTATGTTGTAGGTGAGTTGAGATCGAGGCTTTTGCCCAGCGGTGGGACAGTTAATAGGCATCATTATCTGATGATACTGATGCCTATTAACTGTGCCTATGCCTATTAATTTGATGATTACAGCATTTCCCACATAAGATTGGGCCATAACCTACCGCCCGGAGGAGCAGCTCGAGATCTTTTTAATTTGGTCACCTATTCAGTGACTCTTAACATATTGCGAAAGTTGCGTAACGGCACGATAGCAATCCGAGCGCCTTAGCCGCTGCCCCATAGAACTTCTCAATATAGCCCTTCGATCAACAATACCAACTAGATGTCAGGTCGGCGCTAAAAATATGTCTCGGTAAATAACAGCGAACTTGAGAAGTGAGCACTTATTCTGTTTAGTTTGCTTGAAACACGGCCAATGTAAACACGTTCACAATGCCGCAAATCCGCAATGTATATTTAAAAGTAGCAAAAATAATGCCCGAAAAAGCAATTTAACGGCAAGAGTGTCTTACTTTCGGTATGTACATGTAGAATAAATAATATTATAAGCTTTAAACTAACAATTATTATTAAATTTTGACAGAACAGTGGATGGATGCATTTGTGACTTTATTACTGGGTGCCATGGTTGTAATTAGGTTGCACTTAAAACTGTTTTATAACTTTTGTCTCAGTTCGTCAGTAAAGAAATGTAGCTATTCACGTGGATAGAATTTAGCTTTGATTTTGTACGTGACGCGTTATCTAGTTGGTATTGTTGATCGAAGATAGCCGCTTCATACATACACTACACGCTTATTGCCGCAAAAGAGTGAATTAGAGACTAATAGGCAATAAGGACCGTAAAAGCAGTGCACGTTTCATCAAATAACAACTGCACAGCTCAACATGTGCTCAGCGTGATGTGGTGAGCCTATCGCGGCTTTATACGGTTACATGTATGAGCAGGTTTCAAAGCGTCAGCCGCCTTTTACGACACTCAAGAGAAGAGATGGTTTGGTACCACAGATCAGTTGAAGAAGGTTAGAATGGCGATCATTGAAATTTTGGACGAGAACCGTTGTCGCCAGCTCGCCCCTACGCACCTTACGCATGCATACGCAAGTCAAACGCAACGAATCATATATCGCACTCCATAGGTCACGTGTCAGTTCTAAGGGAGCGAATCATAGAAATCGGCAGGTGAGGTGACTCTCCAGATCTTTGATCATCTAAAGCTAGGATTGCTGTCAGTTGTCATTTGACATTGCCGTCCAAAAATAGCTATTGTGGTGATGATAGGGCCGAGTATCAAAAGTAGTTGTGATTATTTGAAAACAAAATTGTATAGAATAATTGAAACCACTTTTTCGAACGAGTTTTATATGGGATTGCGTATCTAAACATTAGAACTAAACATTCTATAACGATCTAAACATTAGTGGTTCCAATGATTCTATATCTACAATTTTGTTTTCAAATAATCACAACTAATTTTGATACTCGGCCCTATCATCACCACAATAGCTATTTTTGGGCGGCAATGTCAAATGACAACTGACAGCAATCTTATGCTCCCTCTTTATTTATTTTATTTATTTAAACTTTTAAAATATAATTTCTACATTGCATTCTCTACCAGTCAACCATAGGGTGGTACAGAGATGACATGGTGGTGCATTTAGGTGCGATAATAAAAGTGTAAGCGTATAGTTTTAAATAATTTAAACATAATACAAAAATATATAAGTAGTAAAATCTATAAACACACTATATTTTTAAAGTACATAATTCTATATTACTCTAAATATATCCTCTTGGTTGGAGCAAATAGTTCGAGGTGACACTTTTGGAGCGCTATTTGTATATCTAAGTGTTTAGGTGATAGAAGCTCCAGATACCAGATAAGTTGGACGGCCTCCTTGGTCGAGTGGCTTTGTACACCGGTTTTCATGGTGTCGCCATCTCTGAGGTCCCGGGTTCGAACCCCGGTCGGGTCAATTTAGAAATTATTGTTTTCTAAATTGTCTTGGGTCTGGGTGTTTTCTATGTATGATAAGTATGTATTTAAGTATGTTTATCCGTTGTCTAGTAACCATTTAACGAGTTTCTTCGAAGCTTCTCTTGGGCTAGATAATTGGTGTGATTGTAGGAAAGATTTATTTATTTATTATTTATTTATAGAGTATTTTAAGTATGTTTATCCGTTGTCTAGTAACCATTTAACGAGTTTCTTCGAAGCTTCTCTTGGGCTAGATAATTGGTGTGATTGTAGGAAAGATTTATTTATTTATTATTTATTTATAGATATAAATTGATCGTGTGCACAATGAACTCACAAGATTCTGCATCTCAGCAAACCGCCTGTTCCACTGGTGGATTAATCGCCTTGATAGCTCCGGCTGCGCGCGCTCGTCCCGCGCTAGGTAGAGGCGGGTGCGCAGCCGCCGCCCGCGCCCGCAGCGCGACGAGCACGGCGACCAATCGCCCCACGGCGTCACCTTGCAGGGCCAGCTCGGCTGATCCTGAGTACCATTTAAATCCTCTTAGGGTGGATTTGACCTAACTGGAATAAGACTTACTCCGAGATTAGTCTATACAAATTCAGCGTTTAATCTAGGTATAAGACCTCATTCATTCATTTTGGTCGAATCCACCCTTATAGATAAGTACATCACTTTTTCATTTTCTCGAAAAGTTTTATCAAAGTTACTTCATCTTTTCATTTTTTTTTATTTCATCGATAAACTATAAGACTGATGTTTTATTTCCCATAATTTTGATTTTAAGTAAATTTCAGTTTGCGAAACAGTCGTTAAGTACAGTTAGTCAGAGACTGGGCAAAGAGGACTGCAAAAGCAGTGAACTGCCACAGTCCACTTTGCACCAAATAACAAGTGCACATGCGGTCAGCGTGACACGTGGTGAGCCCATTTGCACTCTATGCTGTTGGATGTTTGTGCAGTCTTTAGCCCGTTAGTCGCCTTTTACGACACCCAAGGAAAGAGATGGGTTGGCAGCATTCTTTTAATAACGAACCGCCACCACACAGCTTTTCTTCTTCTTCTTCTAAATCCTGAGGTCTTATTTATAAGATAATAACAAAACACAAATAAATTGGACATAAGTAAGTAAGATAGGAAACTTATTTGTTTATTTGTTTTGTTCAAAGTTATAGCAAACGAGCTATTGTGTCATTTGATTTGAAGCAATCACCGCACATGGTCAGAATGTAGACATAGTTTATGAGTACATTATAAAAGTCAAACTTACCACATAGAACCAATCATGATTAGTAGCGTTTGTAAAATTGGCGGGTCTGAAACAAGAAAATAAACTGTTTACTCTACATATAGGCATCTCTAAACATTACGCTTAATTGTTAGAGCGGTTTCGCATTACGTCCGATTCCGAGTCCGATCCGAACCCTTGAAATACGGTCCGGCGCAGCGTAGTCGTAGAACTATTTATATGGTAGATCAGACTTCCATCATCCGATTTCTATCCGTCCTCCGTGAATCTCCATTCCGGAGAAGAATTTTGACAGACAGATATACTATGGTATTAAAATAAATCCGCGTAAATTAAAGTATGTCAGAATTGTTTGGATTTGTATCAGTAATCGGACTAGTGCGTAAGCAATATTCGAATTCGGTCCGAGTTTTCTAGATAAATATTTTAACGGATTCGGACCGGATTCGGATCGGACGTAGTGCGAAACCGCTCTTATGGTAAGATAAAGATAAGATAAAACAACTTTTTTTTTTTATAAAAGAGGGAGGCTAACGAGCAGGCGGGTCACGTGATGGAAAGTAATCACCGCCGCCCATGACACCCGCAAAACCAGAGGAATCGCAGATGCGTTGCCGGCCTTTATGGGAGGAATAGGTTTAAGGAAGGAATAGGAATTGGGAGAGGGGGTAAGGGGCCTCCGGAACCCTCACTGGTCGGACGAAACACAACAGCACCAAGTGCCGTTATTTCACGCCAAATATTCGTGAGAGGGTGGTATTACGCCGGGCGAGCCGGCCCAATGCGTGCTGCAACGCAGCGTGGCTCTACCACTCAGTCAGTGTTACTCATTTAGCACCACCCAGGGACCACGTGTAGGGTCTCAAGGGTAAACCTACGGACGCGAGCAACTTTAACCCCCATATTGCTTGATAAAAAAATCTATTATTATAAATTATTATAAACATAGTCATGACGATGAAGAAGTTGCGTGCGAAAACTATAGACCGGCGCATTCATACGTGACAGTCCCATAGTCTGCGGGACGGAGGACAGAGGCTTGCTGGGGGCGGGAAAGAAGAGCGCGGGCGGGGCGGGGCCGCGTAGTAGGAACGTCAGTTGTGTACAGCTACCTATAGGGACATACAGAAAGATATTGTACTCCTGCATATAAACTTCTGAAAACGTAAATACGCCGCCTTGTGATGTGACCAGGGCTTAGAACCGGTACCGAAAATACAGGTATTATATCGGTAAGTACCGGTATTTGCGATTTCGGTTTCTGGATACCGATTCTTCCACGAGTACCGGTATAGTTCCACAAAAATACCGGTATATCTATCTGCGACATTGCCAGTCTGTTTGTCACGTGAATACCGGTATCTATCTGCGACGTTGCCAGTCTGTTCGTCACGTGATATGCAATAGTACACTGCGGCCGTGCGAATTGCAGTGCAGTTAGAGAATCCAAGCGCCACTTATTTATCTACTCGGTATCTCCCGTTCGCACAAAAGAATTCGGTTGCTTGGTACCGGTATTAGTACCGGTATAAGTACCTGTATTATATCTGTCAGTATGTATTATATCTATCCGTCAGTAAAGTCAAAGTCAAATTCATTTATTCAACTTAGGCTACAATATTTGAGCACTTATGAATGTCGCTACGCCATCGGTTCGTAAGTCCTAAGTATGGGGCGGGAGCCTTGTACTGAGAAGAACCGGCAAGAAACTCAGCAAGGGCATTTCTTTTCTCCCTTTCTTTTACAGCGTCAAAACAAATTGGAAAATGCCCTCCCTATCATAGAAGGACGTTTTACATTACAACCAAAAAAACATTTAATACGATCATAACACAACACATACAAAAAAATATCCAATAAAAAACAGCTATTGCTCGATTTAAAATAAAGTAAACAAGGTCTTACAGTATCTTTGAAACAAGAAAAAGAAAAACTATTAGATACGACCAATAAAAAAATAAGATTGCAAGAGCAGACCAGCCTCCACAGGCGGCACCCGTTCACGAGTATGACACGTGAACCAGCCATCGCTTCGCTCAACCATGTTTTAGGGAACGTAACGACCCGACGCACATGCCACCACCGCAGAGACACTTTGAGAGAGCATGACACACTCGAGCAACTCCAATAAAAGCAAGAGGACACTAAGACAACTTTAAACGCAACATAAATTTTGAGTAGGTACCTTTGTCTGTAAGACACTGCCTGTTTAAGGCTATCATACCAGCGTAAAATTAATTAGTTATAAAAATAATTGACTAAGAAAATATAATGTCAAAATATAATTATAACCAGGCTGTATTGTCCTCTAAATACTCTTTGACAGTATAATAACCTTTCTTAAGTAAACAAGATTTTACATGATTCTTAAACTTATCTAAAGGTAAATCTAGTACAGTACTTGGTATTTTATTATAATAGTGTATACCTTGCAACAAGAAAGAGCCGAGAACCTTTTGTAACCTAAACAGTGGCATTACTTGTTTATACTTCTAGTATTGAAATTGTGTACATCACCGTGTTTAGAGAAAGAGTTAATATTGCAACGCACAAAAACTAAACAGTTATAAATAATATTGCGATGCAATATATTTACAATTATAATACCTGTACTACTACAATCCTACTTACCGGTACTCATCGGTTAACCTGTATTATGAATACCGGTATCAAATCGATACCGGTACCTTATAAGAAGAGAAAAATAAGCTTGCCTTCGCTAGTTTTAGACTTCATAAAGCAGGTGGCTCTTTCTTGGGTAAATGTGTAACGTTTTATAACAAACTTCCACTAAAATTACTGAAATGCATGTAAACGCATTTTAACATACCTTTAAAGCCCATGTTAAAAAAATCCTCATGAGTAAAGGTCGAAGATTATGTAAATGACAAATATGTATGGACATAGTGCATATACGAGCATAACATATTAGTAATTTGTATAATGTATAATTTGGTAACGACATATTGTTTTGTAAATGTCGTTACTTCTATATGATTATAAATCTGTGGAGTTTCTTGCGCCCGTCCTTTTCACAGCTAAAAGACTTCCTGAATGTGTGGGGTGGGTGGGCGGGTTCCCCATCCAAATAAATTTAGACGATTCAAAAGGCTTATTTTAAGTTTAATGAATAAAGAAATTTTAAGTTTGAGTTTGAGATTATTTAAGTCAAAGGTACCGGTAATTGAAAATACCGGTATTTCAAGCCCTGGATGTAACTAACGATATTATGAATATTTATAGATATAAAGACCGCTAGTTACATATAAGTCGTATACTCACTTGACGCAAGGCCCCGCCTCGCAAGGCATCGCCTGGCTGGTCTGCGCGCGCGCCCGGTACCCCACGCGGCAGCGCGCGGCGTGAGGTAAGTACTGGCAACTAGGATAGTTGGGCTATCTATCATGATGATGGGTTAATGCGGGTTGCTACGTTGCTAGTTACCTTTAGTTACATACAGATAGATATTGTTCTCCTGTAAACTTTTGGAAACGCAAATATACCGTACCGTAACCTTGTGATTCGACCGACGATATTATGAATATTATTTTATAGATACAGGCTTCGATCAACAATACCAACTAGATAACGCGTCACATACAAAATCAAAGCTAAATTCTGTCCACGTGAATAAATACTTTTTCAAAGCAATAAATTACTCCTGTCACTTAAAAATGAAAGGACGTCAATAACATTTAGTGGTGAAATCAACCTTAAGTGGCAACAAATAAAGTACCTTTTCCTGTTATTGTATTGCGAGGAAATAAGAGCTCACTTCTAAAGTGCGCTCTTATTTACCGAGACACATTTTTAGCGTCGACCTGACACCTAGTTGTATTGTTGATCGAAGGATATAGGGTTAATTTTGGACCCCCCGCCAAGAGTATATATGGAAAAAAAGTAATAATAAAATATGTGACGTAAAAATAATGAATGTTTTCTTTTTTTAATTACAATTTTATGCCTGCTTTTTATATTCTATAGTTCTAGGTGCGTGCGCTCACCCTCGCGGTCAAAGCGACGACGCGCTGTCATTGGTGCATGGGGTGAATAATAGCGGTCAAGCGCATGCGCTTTGATAACACGATAGGCCGCGCGCTAGGTGACATTTTAATTTTCTTAAGAGGGTTTACGTAATTCGGTTTCCCATACAAACATCCAACTCGAAATTTTTAAAAACCTTTTAGCCAATTTCAATGAAACTTTGCATGATAAAGTAAGATACAGAGATCTAAATAGTTTGTTGAAAACATTTAAAAAAAACGTTTAAATAACTGAGTTAATGCGATTTTAAACTTTCCATAGTGGACTTTAAATCGCAATAACTCAGCTAAATAGGCTTTTTTTTTAAATGTTTTCAACAAACTATTTAGATCCCTGTCTTTATTTTATTTTATTTTATTTATTAGGACAACCAACAAGACAAACACAAATATCATCAATATAAAAATTACAAATACGGACATAAAGCTATGTGTCGTCTAACTTTAAGGCTGCCACGGTATGTAATGTGGACTATGATTTTAAAACATCTTATTCTAAAGTAATTATAAAAAAATATATAAATGTAAAAGTAAAAGCTCCAAAGTACATTACAACAAAACAATACTACAACCTTATGTTATGATACATAGGTACATTTAACGGGTTCTATAGGAAAACCTTATTTGGCGTCACTGCGAAAGTCTGCAGAATTTTATTTTTAAAAACTTGGGGCCTATCTGCGAATATGTCGACGTCGCTCAATTTGCAAAGTTTGTTATATTGCCGTTGTAATCTATTGATAGTGGCGAAGTGACCCATATTGGTCCTACTGCCTTTTACTGAAAAAAGGACATATCTACTTGCTCGTGCTAACTTATACGGTACATTAATATTTATTAATTGCAGCATAGAGGAACAGTCCACAATTCCGTTTATTATTTTGTAGAATAACATGAGATCTAGTAACAACCTACGCTCGCGTAAACTGTTCAATTTAAAAAACTCCAATCTTTCTGCATACGAGGGTAGTTCTTTCGCTTTAAAAGTTTGGAACGAAAGATGCCACAAAAATCGCTTTTGGATGCGCTCTATACGTTTAATATGAACGTCGTAGTGCGGTGACCAAACTTGGCCACAGTATTCAAAGATGGGACGGACTAAGGACTTATACAAGAGAATTTTCGTTGACGGCTTTTTAAATTCTTTCGCGTTTCGCAATACGAACCCTAGCATTCGAAAGCCCTTGGTTGCGATCTGGTCAATATGTTTATGAAAACGCAGCTTTTTGTCCAGAAGCACGCCTAAATCTCGAATAGACTCGACTTCCTCTAGAGCATGACCAGCAATACAATATTTTGGAGCCGGAGCATCAACGCATCTAGAAAATCTGATGAATTTGCACTTGTCAAGGTTCAAAAACAGCTGGTTAGTAGCGCACCACATAGCCAGTCGGTCCAAATCCTCCTGCAATAAGATTGAGTCGTTTCGATCGCGGATTGACATGCAAAGTTTCATATCGTCCGCGTATAGAAAACATTTGGCATGGCGGAAGACAGATACAATGTCGTTTACAAAGATATTGAAGAGAATTAGACCTATAATTGAACCCTGTGGTACACCTGATGTGGATACAAATGATTCCGAAGAGAAACCGTTTACTACCACTCTTGATTTTCTCTGCCGAAGATATGAAGAGAACCATGAGAGAAGATCACCAGTGACACCGAATGTGGAAAGTTTGTGAATTAAAATGTTATGGTCCACGGTATCAAAGGCTTTACTGATATCTGTGTATACCGTCTTTTGCTTTAGCATGCAAAGTTTCATTAAAATTGGCTTAATAGTTTTTAAAAATTTCGACTTGGAAGTTTGTATGGGACACCGAAATGCGTAAACCCTCTTAAGGAAAAGTTGAGACAAAAATTTTAAAAAAAATGTTTTTTTATTTAATTATTTGGTTGTACTGCTGCTATAGGATCACGTAAAAAAAATTGGCGGGAGATTTAAAATTAACCCTGTATATGGATCGCTAGTTATATAATAAGCCGTATACTCACTTGACGCACGGCCCCGCCTCGCAAGGCATCGCCTGGCTGGTCTGTGCACGCGCGCGGTACCCCACGCTGCAGCGCTTGGGCACGCGCGGCGTGAGGTAGGTAAGTATTGGCAACTAGGCGAGATTGGGCGAACCACGAGATGCTATGCCACGGGCTATAACCTATCATGTAGGGTAAATGCGGGTTGCTACGTTGCTAGTCACCTTTAGGGACATACTGTTAGATAGATACTGTTCTCCTGTAAACTTCTGAAAACGCATATATACCGCCTTGTGATTCGACCGGCGATATTATGAATATTTATAGATGATGATGATGATGATCCATATATATATATAGATATATGGATCATCATCATCATCATCAGCCTATAAATGTCCCACTGCTGGGCACAGGCCTCCCACGTTGACAATAGGACATGGTGATATAGGCCATAACCACGCTAACCCAATGCGGGTTGGTGGGTTTTAACGACTGCCATCTTACGACAAGAACCGGGACCAACGGCTTAACGTGCCATCCGAAGCACGGAGGAGGAGCTCGAGATGTTTTAATTGGTCACCCATCAGGCGACCCGGCATTGCGAAAGATGCTTAGCGGGCAAAGTTTGCAAGCCAAACGCTCTAGCCGCCGCGCCATCGAGCTCCACGCTAGTTGGATCGCTAGTTACTTATAAGCCGTGTACTCACTTGACACAAGGCCCCGCCTCGCAAGGCATCGCCTGGCTGGTCTGCGCACGCGCGCGGTACCCCACGCGGCAGCGCTTGGGCGCGCGCGGCGTGAGGTAGTGGCGAGTGCGTGCGCGCACGCCGCAGCCCGAGCACGGCGACCACGCCGACCACTCGGATAAAGCGCACGGCCCGGTCGTTTGGGATGCTGGAGGTTCGTAGTCGGATTGTGCCCTGGATAGATCGCTCGTGTTTTTATTATCATTATAACTTAGTTAATGGCTTCGCGTTTAGCATTAAGATAATTTCAAGTGGTATATATTTTTTATAGTGCATTTAGCATTGTACGGTAGATTGAATTAAACTGGAGTCTCACAACATGTGTTGTTGCTAAAGCGCCTACCAGACTGTTGTAAACAAGCAACCAGGTCACCTTGGAGGGAGGCTGGTTTACAACTTGTTGTAAACAAGGCTTCCACTTTTTTATGATGATGGTTGATGTGTTACAAGTAGTGTTGCCATTTTTAACAGGATCCTGTTAGAGATGTAAAAAATACCGCGCTGTACGTACATTAATACATACGAACTTGGCTTTTTTCAATAACCACGTTGTATGTAGGGTGAAGATATTATTTAGTCTGTAAACTAACGCTGCGGTTTCTGTGTAATGGTGTGTAATTGAGAAGACGTGTGTGTGGAATTTGTTAGAGAGGCAGTAGCAACACAGCGTGCGTGGTTTACAACAAACGTCCACACAGCGGACCGCCAGAAGTTTTCAACGCGCGCGCCCGCAAACCATGGTCGTTGACCTTTCAACCGAAATTTCGTTGCAAACAAATAACCACACTGTTGTAAACGGCTGTTGAAAACTTCAGTTAACAACAGTCTGGTGGGCGCTTGAAAGAACACGGGAGAAACCCCCGCTAGCGTTTTATTTTGGAAACTGTTATTAGGCGGCTGTGATGGGAAATGTATATTGAATATTTTTTTTGACGGGTTAATATAAAGTGCTTTTTGCTGGCTTTTTTCAGTACTAGTGTCCCGCCCTATAGACTTGGAAACTGATAGGGTAGTGACTTTCCTATGTGCTTAATTATTGATTGTAATATTGAATTTTTGTAGAAAGATGGCAATCAGGCTTCCGGCTGATGGTTAGCAGGCACTATAGTAGGTAGCCTATTGACGTTTATCTTGAGCCATGGCAATTGGCAATGCGTGTAGTCGGTAAGCGGCGTGCGGACCTTTGCGAGCTACTCTCCACACATCACGCGCATATAAAACTACTCTTAGAGATGACAGTAGCCCCCCTCCCTCCCTCAGCATTATAAAAGTAGCTTAACTTCCAAGCTAAAAGCCAGGACCTTAATCATCATCACCATCATCACCCGCAGTGCTGCCTCAGCCGTAGCAGTGCGAGTAATCGGTGAGCGGCGTGCGGCAGGCCTCCTGCAGGCTATATGTAGTGGCTGTGCTGGTGTGATACTGCACTAAGAGGTGACAGGAGCCCCCCATGTGACCCGTCACAGTGAAAGTTGCTTAACTTGAAAGCTAAAAGCCAAAGCCTAAACATAATGTAGGTAGGTTACTTTTTTATTTATTTAGTTTTGTTTTTTGTCAATTTAGTTTCATTTAATTATAAATTATATTCAATAACACATAATTGTTACTAACGCTGCGTATCATTTCATATAATGACAAATTAACTAATTTTAAAGTACATAACGTTCATTGGATATAATTTTTACTTGTTCTAAATACACTTCGCATAACAACATTACGTTTATTATTCATTTGATATAATACTCATATTCTCTAACAACTTTTTCTATAAAGCTATATTGGTAGATTAATCATATTCTATCATCATTTGCTTATAATTAAAAATAGAATTTAACCCTAAATCGATTACAAATATTGTCTTAAAAAGTTATTACGTTGGGTTTTCGTTGAGGTTGTGCTAAAAATTCAGTGATATAAATAAATCGCGGCAAACCGACTCCACGTAGACTTGTCTGCCCTACGCTAGAGTGTAATTTAAGTCCGCGTAGGCGCGGGGGGGCAAGGCGGCCCGCGAGCTGAGGAGCAGGTGGGTTAAACGGTCGCGGCTGAGGCTGGCCGGCAGAGCCGGTCAGCAAGCCGATGCTGCGGTGGTGAGCGAAAGCCATCTGCGACGATAAGCTCGCGTGGGACCGCCGGAGTCCCGCAGCGCCGGAGCCGTGACAGAAACCATGCCTGCTGCATGCTGCATGCCCGCTTGCATGCTGCATGCTTACCTGCATGCTGCATGCCTGCTTGCATGTTGCATGCCTGCCTGCATGCTGCATGACTGCCTGCATCCTGCATTTTTTTTATACTAAGCCCGGCAAATGACCCCACTCCACCTGATGTTAAGTGGAAATGAAGTCCAGGCGCGAGGACAACTGGTGCAGCGTAAGAGACGTAGCATCAGTCACCCTCACTCTGCCGGCCCACAAAGTGCTTCTTCACGCCTCGTTTGAAGGACCCTATGTCATAGGTAGGAGGGAATACGTGTGCTGGTAGACTATTCCATCTTTTGGAAGTGCGGCAAAGAAACGAGTCACCAAATTTCTTTGTGCGTAATGGAATATTAGAGACTGTAAATTGGTGACTCCGGAGAGTAGCACGCGTACTCCTATGGAGGAAGGGAGAATAGGAGGGATGAGGTCAAAGAGTTCTTCAGAGCATTCGCCATGGTATAAACGGTAAAAGACGCTGAGTGACGCAATGTCTCTACGCAATTGCAAAGGCTCTAGAGTTTTAGCGACCTCCGCATTGCCGATAATGCGCACAGCGCGGCGTTGCAATCTGTCCAAGGCATCGAGAAGGTACTTTGCGGAGCCGTCCCAAAGGTGAGAGCAATACTCCACGCAAGACCGCACCTGTGTCTTGTAATAATAGACACAACTGATCAGGCGTGAAGAATCGCCGCACCTTGTTCAGGACACCGAGTTTACGTGAGGCATTTTTAATCACGGTTTCGATGTAGTCCTTTTGGTTCAGATCGCAGCGGATATCCATACCGAGCATGTTAATACTGCTCTGCAGGCCTAGAGATGTACCCTGAAAAGAGGAAATGGGAAGGAATGGCGATTTAGCGATTTTTGCTGTGAACGCGCACACCTTTATTTTCTTGGCATTGAACTCCACCAGATTATCGGAGCCCCATTTAGAAATGAGGTCCAACACCCGATCGAGCTTAATGACAAGATTTGCTGGCTTCATTTCGGTGTCGACCCGCCCAGTCGTTGGGTGACCGTTATATCCCCCATGCACTGTGCTATCATCTGCATAGCAATGAATGTTTCCAAGAGGAAGCATGTCATTGATATGCAGAAGGAACAGCGTGGGGGATAGAACGGAGCCTTGAGGAACACCAGCGTTCACTGACATGAACTGCGAAGCGCATCCATCCGAAAGGACACAGATTCTACGCTCATGCAGGAAGCTAGCAATCCAGGTACAGAACTGAGCGGGCAAACAGTATGCCGGGAGCTTGGAGAGAAGAGCTTTGTGCCAGACCCGATTAAAAGCCTTGGCTATGTCAAGGCTAACTGCCAGTGACTCGCCACGCTTGTCAATAGCCTCACCCCAGAGATGTGTTACGTACGCTAGAAGATCACCCGTTGACCGTTTTGGCCGAAACCCATATTGACGATCGTGGATTAGGGAGTGATCTTCTAGGTATCGAATAAGCTGTTTGTTCAATATTCGTTCTAGGATCTTGCACAACACTGAAGTTACGGCTATAGGGCGGTAATTAGTCGGATCTGACCGATCTGCTTTTTTAGGGATCGGTTGCACATTAGCTTCTCTCCAAGATTCCGGCACACGACCCGAAGAGAGCGAGAGACGGTACAGACGCGTTAACACCTGCTTGCATGCTGCATTCTGGCTTGCATGCTGCATTCTTGCTTAAATGCTGCATGCTTGCTTGCATGCTGCTTGCTTGCTTACATGCTGCTTGCTTGCTTGCTTGAATGCTGCTCGCTTGCTTGTATGCTGCTTGCTTTTTACATGAATAGTGTTTAATATGATTGATTTTTTTGATTGACATGATTATTCACCACCACCATTTACACCACGCACCACTTGGTAATCTCGCCGAGGCTATATTAACTACCAACGTAAATTTGAAACATATTGTAGATTGGAGCCGAGCCTACGGACTTAAAGTCAATCCAAGCAAAACGCAGGCTATTGTGGTCGGCAGCTCCAGGTTGCTTTCCAAGGTAAACTGGGAAACCCTCCCTAAGGTTACATTTGATGGAGTGGACATCCCTTTCAGTAAATCAGTTGCTAACTTGGGCGTTATTATTGATAGCTGCTTGAGTTGGGGGCCGCAACTACAAGCTGTCAGTCGCAAGCTCTACGCTTCTTCGGCTTCTTTAAGAAGACTGCGCAACTTTTTACCCACTGCCACTAAAATTGCGCTAGCACATTCGCTGCTTCTTCCCGTTTTAGACTATGCCGACGCCTGCTATCGTGATCTCTCGGAGAACCAGCTAAATAAACTTGAGCGCCTTCAAAATTTTTATATTCGATTCATATTTGGCTTACGCAAGTATGATCATGTTCCTGAATACCGCGCTAAACTCAAGTGGCTTCCTATTCGTCTTCGCCGGAATACTCACATCCTCTCCCTTCTATATAACATATTGTTTAATCCCACCTATCCTTCCTATCTAAAGGAACGCTTCAGTTTCCTTTATTGTTCATCCTCGCGCTCCTTACGGTCATCAGAAAATCTATCTCTTAAAACTCTCTTCACAACACTACCTTTTACGATTGTTCATTCACCGTTGAAGCTGTTCGTCTCTGAAACTCGCTTCCAGTTGCGATCAGGCGTGCTAAAACAATTCACGCATTTAAGGTACACGTGAAGAATTTCTACCTTTCCCTTTAACCCTATCCTGCTGCATAGCTGTCATTGTCCGCCACATCCTACCTGAGACTATTATATTTAAGTATTTATATGTATGTATGTATAATATATATAATTGTTACACCCTATTATTTATTTATTTTATAATGTTATGTATTATGTTTTGGTTCTTTTTAATTTGCTTTTGTTTTTAATTGTTTTACTGTGGTATGCACCTCCGATCTTTGAGTGTATAAGTTTTCTCCATCCGAATGGTTGTCTGGCAGAGACCGCTTTAAAGCGATAAGACCGCCAAATTGTAACTTTGTATTTGTGCTCATTGTTATGTGTTATGTAAATGTTTGTGGTGTTAAGTTACAATAAAAGTATTGTCTATCTATCTATCTATCTATCTATTATTATATCAAATGTATATTATATCAAAAGTACATTATATGAAATTAAATTATATTATCTGATCGTTAGACCATAAGTATTTATATCAAACATTACACACCCAATTTAACAGCGAGAAATTCATGGACTAATTGAGGCCGACTGAAATTTAGTTCACCAAAAAACCAAAGTTATAAAGAAAAAAACATGTTTTTGATGATTTTGATTTATATTTCCAAGAATTTAAGATTTATTTCATTTATATTGGTTCTTTAATTGTACTTATCTAAAAATCATATTGGACGAAACGGATACTCGTAAATATAAAGCTTCAATAAACTGTGCTTCGATATCGTAAGATCTGTCTGACACTACGAATCTCATGTGAGTTCATGCTCTTTACTTCCCACTCCCCACCTCCCCGCGCAATACCTAAGGCGCGGTACAGCGGTAGCGGTCAGACTATAACACCAAAGGAGCCAAAGGTCTGAAATAAATGATTTTACCTGCAGTGCTGCCTGGGGCCGTGGCAATGCGTGTAGTCCGTGAGCGGCGTGCGACAAGCCTCCTGCAGCGCGCGCGCCGGCCACACGTAGTGTCTCTGTCGGGCGGCGCGCCCCGCCCCGCACGTCACGCTGCACGGGCCCCACGCGCCCCACGCGTGCGTAGCGCACGCCCCGCCCGTGCCCCCCGCCGTGGCCTCGGGGCTCGACTCGCCCCCAGACTCTGTGCAAACATACCGGTGCTACTACATCTTACATTGTACAGACACAAATATTTCAATATACCACAAATTGTAAAATTTCTTCAATACATTTTGAACTTAGTTACTATTAATTGGAGTAACTTGACAGTTTTAGATAGGTTGACCGCGGCAGGCGTGCCTAGCGCACGCCCCACCGATGCTCCTTCACCGCGGCTTCGGGGCTCGATTCACCCCCGGACTCTGCGCAAACATACCTACCAGTGTCTGTCTACATTAAACAACATGCGCGGTTAGCGCATTCCCCGCCGATGCCCGCCGCCGCGGTTTCGTGGCTCTTCTCACCGCCGCCGGTCTTTGCGCAATGAACAAACCGGTGTGCATATATAAAAGAAGTAGGTCGGTGCTTCCTTTCTAAGGGTGCGTCCACATCTGGCAAATGCGCAGCTCGCGCGCCGCTTGCGAGCCGCGCGCGCAAATTTTAAGCTCGCGCGCCGCTCCCGCGCTGCCCGCGCGCCGACCGCGCGCATTCCACGCGCGCTCGCGAGCGGCGTAAGTGCCGCGCGCTGCACCCACTTCCTCCCGCCCGCGTCTCAAGCCCCGCACCAACACCAACTCACTCGGCGAGCAAAAATTAAATAAAATAGCTGCCGATGCAGCAATTACATCAACAATAGTCGTGCAGTCCATCCTCTTGGAAAGCAAACGTACAACTGAGACTCCAGTATGAAAGCAAACGGAACGGCAAGCGCGCGAACCGGACGCTCGCAGATCGCGCGAAGCACGCGCGCACTCTACAAGCATTTCATGAGTTGTGCACCAAACAACGGCAGCAACGGCACGCGCGCAGCGCGCGCGCGGCTCGCAAGCGGCGCGCGTGCTGCGCATTCGCCGCGCATTCGCCAGATGTGGCCGCACCCTTAGTTTTTATTCTATTGATTTTACGTGCCGGCTTTTTCTTTAATTTATTATTTGCTGTATTCAGAAGCTTATGGTACAATAAATAAAAATCACAGAAAACAGCTATTTAATAGAACCTCACGTTGGGCGCCAATAGCCAAATCATAAAATTCCACGTTGGGCGCCTTTACTATACTTTGAATACTTTTTATACTTTGAATACTTTTTATACTTTGAATTTGCGTTCTTCACCAAAATGAATGATTCCATGATTCGGAAAGCACGTAAAGCATAACCGTTAGTCCCGGTTTTTGTCATAAGTCCTTGGAACCCAACAACACGCATTGGGCCACCGTGGTGGGTTAGACGTATAAAGGCTGACGATGATGATACAATTTTTCCTTATTTCTTTATAAAGTCACGGTGTTGTTTAACAATATATAATTTCGCAAAACTGATCAACAGTTTTTTAGGGAAAATGCACATTTTATTAACACGTTCACGGACACGCCGTCGAGAGTCGGTTTTTATTTCGCGTACGATACGGCGCTGCGTCGACAGGCGGTGAACTTTAGCATGTTAAAATCGACGTACCGGCCAAAGGCGCTTAACTTTGTATGGATTACTATGGAGTCACATGATCTTGTGTCTATTGCACTTATCACATTTTTTTAGTGTCGTAGAAAACAAGTCTAGAGCAAAATTTCGTACGTGCCCCTCGCGTCCCTCACGCACACATAAAAATACTTCATAGAAAGACCACACGCCTGTGGCCGTAGGATACCCATACAGTCAATTGCGCAGTGTCACAGTGGAGTGCCGTTGTGTTGTTTTTTGTTATTAGCTAAACCAGTGCACGTGGTTAACGCTGTCGGAAGGTGTAGAAGGTAGATTTCTCATTATATTTTTAGTGTATATTGTTTCTGCTTATAAGGTTATTTTTGATGGTTGTTTTTATTTGTAGATAGCTCCTGGTCAAAAAAAGGCAAGCCCAAATACCAGGAAACGGCTCAAATTATCTAAAAAATGAACGGACCGTCATATCACAGGTAGGTATCTAGATCCCTTTGAGACGACAGTCCGGCCATAGGCGGGGTATGTGTCATATCCCAAAAACTAAAAACGTCGTTGTGTCAGTGAACGTGTTAAGAATCTTTATTTTTTGATGAATACATAGTAAGTAGTAAGTTAGTAAGTAAAATATTTATATACATACTAGCAGCTTCGCAATTCCTCTCGAACAGCTGCAGTCGCGTGAGTCGCAGCCGGGCGAAGGGTCGCATCTCGCCGCTGGTGCTGAAGAACGGCGACCGCGGGTCCTTGGGCCAGTCAGGGCGGAGCGCGCGCACCGGCGCCGGGGGGAGGGTCGGCTGACGGCGCGACTGGAAATATAGACCCACTGCGTCGTCCGAGTGTAACAGCGCTTACGCACTGCATCCGATCCGAATCCGAGAAATGACTGTCCAAAGTAGTTGTAGAATTATTTGTATGGTAGTTTACGCACCACATCAGAGTTCGGACGTCCGATTTCTCATATAAATTACTTCGGACTGTCATTTTTCGGATTTGGAGCGGATGCAGTGCGTAAGCGCTATTAGAGCTGTTTCGCACATGAAAATTCGGGTCTAGAAAACTTGGACCGGATTCGTATATTGCTGACTTTGCACTAGTCCGATCACTGATGCAAATCCAAACAATTCAGGGGCTACCTTTCTGGCATACGTCAATTCACGCTGATTCATTTTAATACTATGTCAATTGTCAATGGCAAAATTCTTCTCAGAATGGAGATTCACTGATGACGAAAAGAAATCGGATGACGGAAGTCTGATCAAGTGCATAAACTACCATAGAAGTAGTTCAACGACTGCTCCGGGCCCTATTTTCACGGGTTCGGATCGGATTCGGATCGGACGTAGTAAACCCCTTTCGTAGACTACTTTTTAGCCTGGGCAAATACATGCGAAATACGCGTTGACCGTGGGAGTATTGGGCATGCTGCAAGTTCAGCTACTTACTGCAATCATTGCAGTGAGTCTCGGGTTATCGTGTGGATGTGATAAGCACTAGCGACAATACTAGCGTGACACTAAAGACACCATTTTAAAAATAATAATTCTAAAAACTTAATAAAATGTCAATTTAAGGGACCAGGTTTATTACCACATAATAAATGTTGTTGTCAGTACCTAAGTCGTAAGGGTACAAACAAGGCAAAAGTGGCCGAGCTGGACTAAGTGCAGTTTGCATTACACAGTTCCGGAACAAACACGTCCATGAGCCAGTTACGAGAAGGCCAGGGAGAAAATCTTAGTCGTGAAAAACTAAGGAGTGATATTAGACCATAATACTTACCACATAAGTAATACCGCTGTCAGTACCCGAGTCGTAAGGGTACAGAGGCAAGGTAGCCGAGCTGGACCAAGTGCAGTTTGCATTGCACAGCTCCAAAGCTGACACGCCCACTATCCAGTCAGGAGAGGGCGAGAGCTTTGAGGCGAGCGAGACCAGGTGGTTTTTAGCGTCCACTCGGAAGACTGCGAAGGTGTTGGGCATTCCTGAGCCGGCCACCTGCTGCCATGATATGCCTCGCGCTTTTATTATCGTGCGGATGTGATCGCTCTGGGGGAAAAGAGTACTTTGTTAGAATTACATTTAACTATAGGATTTTTGTGCTGCGTGTCTAAAAAACATTTACTGTATGTATGTACCGCCACTGAAACACTAAAACTCTGTCACTACACTATTCATACAGATTACAGCTTGTTATTTTTATTAGGAATGTCATGACTCTGCCTCTTTTGAGATCTCAAGACTTTCATTTTCCAGAGAAGCATCGACCAAAACTTAAATTTTATTTTAGCTACAGATGAAGAAAAGACCTAGCAAACTCACTTCAGCTTTCAACTCCTTCTCCAGGGCGGTGGTAGCGCCGTCTTCGGCCAGCCGCCGCAGCCCCGCGCTAGCCACCCTGCCCTCCTGCCACACCCTGTACTGCGCGGTGTGAGACGCCCCGATGACGTCACCGAAATGCGCCTGCGCAGACTCCGGGGGGAACTCGTGCGGGTGCGTGTTGCGGGACCACATGCCCTCGAATGTCACCTGTTGTACACATAATTACGGCTTAAGGCTAAGAGCACATACCATTAACAGTTTAACGAAGACAATGCACCGCGCGTCTGCAATACTCTAGACTTGCCGTCCCGGCGCCTTTGTTTAGCTATGGCCGCCATATTAACACTGCATTGTAATGTAGGCCTTTAAAAGAGCCGCCTGTCCCAATTAAATTACCGTATATGCAATGCTTCTGCTTCTTATACATCAATTTCGTATGTTATTCGTCGATACAACGATCGATGTTAGATGGAGATTTATCTCTACACCAAAACAGCGGTTTAAGTGTGAACGCGTAACAAACAAAGTCACTTACACATTTACAAAGTTATATAGTTAGAATAAATACCTCATACTTAGCCTCATCGCAAGCGCAGCACGGCTCAACGATGGGCGGCTGCCTCGCAAAGCTGGCGGGCGCGGCGGGCGCTGCGCATATCTTGCGCGCCAGCACCGAGACTTGGCCCGCGCCCACGGGGCCGGCGCGCGCGCACAGGCGCACGCACACCTCCGCCGCGCGGAATGGCGCGCTCCAGATTATCTACACGGATATTAATTTATTTATCACTAGCGGCCGCTCGCGGTTTCACCCGCGTGGTTCCCGTTCCCGGGGGAATATCGGGATAAAAAGTATCCATAGTCAATAGTCAATAGTCAAAATATATTTATTCAATAAACTCAATTAATAAGTACTTTGAAACGTCCAAATATTTTTTAACCTACCACCCATTCAGGACATCATTTTTTAACTGTGGCAAAGAACGGGCGCAAGAAACCACAGCGCACAGAAGCAACGACATTTACAAAATATATATATATATTATATGTCGTTACCAGATCACAAAATACAAAATATGAATTTGAATGTAAATAGTTTAATTAAATATGGTGCTCTATATAAATTAATTATAGGCAATTAGAAATAGCTGTTGGAGTAGGTACTTGGAGCATGTCAGACCCAAGCTGTTTTGTCTTCTGTATAATCCGACACTTTATAATAAGCTTTTTTATAAAGCTTTTCTTTGATTTTGATTTTAAATTTATCAAGATCTAAATTCTGAATATCATTTGGTACTTTGTTGTATAATCGTACACACAGACCCTTAAAAGAATTATTTATTTTATGGAGCCTAGTATAAGGCACTGCTAATTTGTTCTTACTTCTAGTATTTAATTTGTGAATATCACTGTTTTTTGAAAACATTTCAATATTTTTATGAACATACACAAGATTTTCATAAATATATTGTGATGCAACTGTCATTATACTTATATCCTTAAATCTCTCTCTGAGAGAGTCACCAGCCTGTAGGTTATATATTGCTCGAATAGCCCTCTTCTGCAGCACAAAGATAGTTTGAATGTCGGCAGCATTTCCCCACAGTAAAATGGCGTACGACATTACACTATGAAAGTAACTGAAATAAACTAATCTCGCTGTATCAACGTCAGTTAACTGACGGATCTTCATTACTGCATAAGCCGCAGAGCTAAGTCTATTCGACAATTTAGCTATATGTGGGCCCCACTGAAGCTTGGCATCCAACGTGATGCCTAGAAACACAGTGGTGTCCACAGGATTCACATTCTTATCTTTAATTTGTACACTAGTTATTACCTGCTTAACATTAGGCAATACAAATCTTACACATTTGGTTTTTCCCTCGTTTAATAGCAAGTTATTAACACTAAACCAGTGAACAATCTTTGAGACCGCATTATTCACATCGTCATAATTTGGGTGTCGTCGTTTCACTTTGAATAAAAGTGAAGTATCATCAGCAAACAATACTATCTCATGACTGTCTTTTACAAAATCCTATATGTTAATCCAGGTTATAAACTATCTGTATGCCGAATTTCATCCAAATCCATTCAGTAGTTTTTACGTGAAGGAGTAACAAACATCCATCCATACTTACAAACTTTCGCGTTTATAATATTAGTAGGATTATCTTTAATAATGATGTTTTTGCATTCACAATGCTTTCAACAACAACTAATAGAAAAAAACAACCAGTCTCAGGAAAGCTCGAATGGGATTCGAACCCATGACCTTTGCATTGCCGGTTCACAGCTCTAACCGCTAAGAGACCCCCCCACACTGGCGTCTTTCGACGTCGGCGTCGAGCCGGCGTACACGCGGCGTCAGTGCAGAGCTCGCGCGCCGCATAGACGCCGGCATGACGCTGACGCTCGAAAGACGCCAGTGTGGGGGGTCTCTAAGCTACCGAGACCCCAGAAGACTCGTTGAATTTTCTCTAGTAGTTTGATTTACGCTGCAAGCCAGCGGTATTACGTCACTGTGTGAAGCCTTCTACCTTTACAGTCGAAAGAAATACTCCTTATTACACGTATTTAACAATTGATAAAGACGTAATTGCTTATAAATATCTTTCATATTGAAATTTTTGAATTCACAATGCTATGAGGAGCTCGATGGCGCAGCGGCTAGCGCGTTCGGCTTGCGATCTTGCCCGCTAAGCACCTTTCGCAATGCCGGGTCGCCTGATGGGTGACCATTAAAAACATCTCGAGCTCCTCTGTGCTTCGGAAGGCACGTTAAGCCGTTGGTCCCGGTTGTTGTCGTAAGATGGCAGTCGTTAAAATCCACCAACCCGCATTGGGCCAGCGTGGTGGGTTATGACCCAATATCCCCACGTGCTATTGTCCACGTGGGAGGCCTGTGCCCAGCAGTGGGACGTTTATAGGCTGATGATGATGATCTTTAATAATGTTTTTTTTGCATTCACAATGATTTCAACAACAACTACCAGAAAAAAACAACCAGTCTCAGGAAAGCTCGAATGGGATTCGAACCCATGACCTTTGCATTGCCGGTCCACTGCTCTAACCGCTAAGTAAATATCGTTATTATTGAAATTTTTGCATTCACAATGCTATATAGAAATAGGATAAAATGTACACTAGAAAAATATATTTTTTTAGTAATCATTTTAATTATCATTATCAGCCGATAAATGTCTAACTGCTGGGCACAGGCCATGGAATATTGCATATTTACCTGCTAAGTAAGTAGTAGTGCTGCCCTCGTAATTGAAAACACATTAACTTCAATTCTATTTCAATATTTGAAGATGACAATTTCGTTTCCTAAGCCAGAAACTTTCCCAAATAGCACTCTGTCTCGAAACATGGCCCGCGCCCACGGGACCGGCGCGCGCGTACAGACATAGGTAGGTAGTAGTAGTGTAGACATGTAACCTACATCTACATATTCACGACTATTATCCCCGAAGGATTAATCAGAGACCAGGGAATAAGGACGAAAAAAGCAGTCCGCTGCCACAGTCCACGTTTCACCAAATGATAACTGCACAGCTATGCGATTCTCTAAGCGACACATAGACGCTGCGCGCATGGCTGTGATCTGCTGTCTCTTTCCAATTCTATGAATATGAAAGAGACAGAGTCATTTGTCAGCGCTGCGGCAGCCGCAGTTATCAAGGCTTTACCTTAGAGAATCGCACGGCAGGTTCTCAGCGTTACAGGTAGTGAGCCCATCGCCGCTCTATGTTGTTAGATGTGCATTCTTCGGTCCGTTAGGCCTCTTCCTCACCGGATCAGTTTCGAATCTGTACAGATTGTTTACCGAGCGCTATAGTAATTAAATCTGTACAGATTCGGTGCGGAGGCGGTACCGAAACGAAAACGGTGAGGAAGAGGCCTTACTCGCCTTTTACGACACCCAAGGGAAGAGATAGAGCGGTAGTATTCCATTAATGAATCGCTACCAGCAGAGCACCTTTTTTATTTCATCATTTAACATTTTAACATCAGTTTTACAAGACTATAAATCACCATAGCACTTAGAAACCACTAAGGTTTATATTTAATGCTACAAAGTATTGACATCGAGATTAATTTATTATTCAACAGAAATAACTTAAATTAACTTAACTAAACAGAAAACTCGGTTAAGACTTGTTTGTGTCATATTTGTCAATCAACAGCAGCATTATCAATTCATATTAGATAGAAAATATGGTTTAAGTTTACTTTTGATGTTAAGAGAATCAATACCGTCGCGTAAATCGGGAGGTAGTTTATTAATAAATCTAGGAATGAGGTAAGCACTTGTTCGCTCGCCGTATTTGTTTTTTTACCCTAAATGAAATTTGTATTTAACATTGCTACAAAATTTCTTTATGACAAGTTTAGTATCCTGGTGTCCTCTGAAGCGGTTAAAGAAAAATAATTACACACAAAAATGCAATTACCACAATATGTAGGTAGTCTAAAAGGTATCTTAATCGTATACTTACCTGTATATCAGTTTTAGGGTGAGCAGTAGCATTATCCACGGCGCTGTCACAAAACTTATGCGGCTTCGTCTGGGCATCGTACGCCTGAAACACGCCTAGAGTCTGGTTGACACTGGTGTTCTCAACCTTCGTGGTTTCCTCATCAATTTGGGCCCAAATCGTGAACCCTATAAACGGTGTGGGACCCTGGCCGCTGTCTACTCCTTGTAACGACACTAAAAGTAAAAGACAAAAGGTTTTATACTCTAAGGGTTTTTTAACTGACTGTTTGGTTGTATCTCAGATCTAGAGGTCCCGGGTATCATTCCCAGCTAGGATATATTAACTTAGTCTGTCGCCGTTACAACATTGTTATTTCATCAGGTAGATGAATGTTAGACAACTTCGCGACAGGCCCAGACGAATATGGTGGGACCAACTGGACTACTATACGAATGACTGGAGAGTGACAGCCCTGAACCATGAAAAGTGGAAGGAGGGTGGAGAGGAGTTTGCCAAGCCGTATGACAAGCCGGGCTGAATAATAATAATAGATGTATGTTTTCCTGCAACTAAGTGTTCAGCCACGAACACGATTCCGGGTGAAGTGCGCCTCCATATTAGAGCTCTTAGATACTCTGTGTTCGGGCCTTACGTCGATTTTTTAATACTAGGGATAAGTAGTTGCCAGGTACCGCGCGTCCGGGGAGGAGACATTTATTTGTGCAAATGTCTTGTGTCACACGGATTTTTACTTTTTCTTGAGAAATTCACGATAAAACAGCTCACAATGATGTCTTTCTTTCATAAAAAGTAAAAATCTAAGTGAAACTAGATATTTGGACAACAAATTACATTATTAATTGGTTTGCAAACATTTTTTATCGAATTTGCCTGTAGTATAGTTTAAGAACAAAAAAGGGGTTAATGAAACTAACCAGTATAAAGTTCTCCCGGTAGAAACAAGTCAGGTTCGCCGGCTATACCCAGACGGTAGAAGGCGTCGGCAGGCTGAGCGTGCGCCGGCGCATGCTCGCACGCCGGCGCCGGGGCTGCCGCGGGCGCGGGGGCGGGCGGGGGGGTTGTCATTGCGGTGGCTGCAGCCAGGCACGTGGATAACAGCAGGAACATAACTGCGGACGTTTCTCGCGACGCTGAAACTTTCACTCAAATGTAAAACAAAATACTTACAATCAAAAAAAATTATCACAACACTTCTTAGCACTTGAAAAAGATGACTTGCAAAAAATTCAATCAAATCTCCCATAATGTTAAAATCATGACCTTCCCCAATCTGGTCCTTTCCACCTTTGCTACCATGACATTGATTCCGTCGAATTGTTTCAATAAGGGCCTGAGCAGACATGCTACTTTTAGCAGCGGCGGATCGACGATTTAGACGCTTTTTATAAGCTGAATGCAGCGACTGAATCGCAAAAACGCGCGATTCCGATACTGCAATTGAACGCAGTGAGTCGCCAAAACGCAATGCCAGTCGCAGAATCGCTGATCGCCGATGCTAAAAGTATCGTGTGTGCGGTGTGGCTCTAAGTCAAAAAGACAGCGAGACAAGTCGTCTTTTTTTTAAGTACTAATTTTGAACAATATATATATAGCATTGCAATTTATTGCAACATAGATATTTATTTACTAAAATGTTCTTCTTTTTATTATTGTCAATAGTTCAATACTAATTTTTAGGGTTCCGTAGCCAAATGGCAAAAAACGGAACTCTTATGGATTCGTCATGTCTGTCTGTCCGTCCGTATGTCACAGCCACTTTTTTCCGTAACTATAAGAACTATACTGTTGAAACTTGGTAAATAGATGTATTCTGTGAACCGCATTAAAATTTTCACACAAAAATAGAAAAAAAACAAAAAAATTTAGGGGTTTCCACATACTTAGAACTGAAACTCAAAAATTTTTTTTTTATCAATCCCATACGTGTGGGGGGGTATCTATGGATAGGCCTTCAAAAATTATATTGAGGTTTATAATATCATTTTTAACTGAATAGTTTGCGCGAGAGACACTTCCAAAGTGGTAAAATGTGTCGTCCCCGTCCCCCCCCCCCCCCTGTAACTTCTAAAATAAGAGAATGATAAAACTAAAAAAAAAATATGATGTACATTACCATACAAACTTCCACCGAAAATTGGTTTGAACGAGATCTAGTCAGTAGTTTTTTTTTAATACGTCATAAATTAATTAATTAAAAAAATACACTATTATTAAAACACCGATCAAAGTTTTATAGATAATGGTACGGAACCCTTCGTGCGCGAGTTCGACTCGCACTTGTATTGGCCGGTTTTTTTACAAAAGTAACGGCAAGTACCTACGTTATTTAACATAGAACTTAGGTACTTAAGTACATAAATATTTACAAGACAATTATATTTTTTCCCAAACTTGAAGTAAGTACCTCTTACTTAAGTTCATGCAATTAAAATTATCGAGCTTCCTTGTAATTTTAAAATATTCAAGTTCTCCTATCAGGCTGAATTATTTCAGTTATTATTAAATATTAAGCAAAGTGACAGACAAGATATTACCATCATCTATGTATTTAGAACGAAATATTTTTCATTAACGAACTAGTTAAAATAGCTAATGAAAACAAATGCAAAAGTTTGTTAACAAGTAGTTGTCTAATCGAAAACTTCTTTTTGGAGTGAATGATTATAGTAGTAAGTAATCCAGGAAGGCATAATAAATGGTTTGTCATGTCAGTCTGTGTCAGGTGCATCACAACTATTTTACTCGCACTATTATCAAAATCTCCGCATATGCATAACAAATAATTATTGAAAATTATTACTAACATAATATTGAACAGAGAAAATTAAAACAAAGATTCAAATATATGCTTACAGTTTTAGTGAAAAAATACGATAAACTAAAAAAAAAATATTTATCGCCACCGTTTTAATTTACTTACATAAAAAAGTTAAACTATTTATACCAGCATAAAATAAAATAAAAGGCTAAATACCTGTTAAAAACCCTTTTACAAATTTTATTAAAATAACGATGTTTCTTTGTCTCCGAAATATATATTTCGAATAGGTAACTCGTATCTTGTGCAGTTTTATAGTTTATACTAGCTTTTGTATTACAATAAAGTTCTATTACTACACTTTAGCATTTCGTTGCATTGTTTGTAAAATCTTGTTCATATAAAATATACATAAATATGATTCCGCGCTTTCGACTCAAAGCTCGCGCTACGGGCGACAAATTAACACTAACCTAGATTAGCTGGTAGTCCCTGCATCATTAACGGATTAAGGTATTAGTTATTCGTTGTTCGAACATGACTTGCTGGTAAGTTATAAATACACATGCAAAATTAATACATTTTATTTATTTTACAATATTCGGGAGCGTAGAGAGCGAATGCGGCCGCTCCCCTTTGGCACCCGACGGGGACTGAGCCGACGCAGCGGGACGCGACTAACAACCCCTAGCCGGCAACATTGATATCAAGCATTGTATCACACAGTCGCAATCACAAACATTGTAAACATGCGAAACAGTTGACGCTTGTCTTTGAACAACGTGCACCGGAGTACATAATTCTCGTTTGCGTTTTCTTTATAAAATGAACTTTTTAAACAGCAATTTTTTATCTTATAATTTTTTGCTTTTGCTTGTTCACAAGTTATGTAACACAACAGGTGTCATTTTCATGTGATTGGATGGAAGTTTAATCGGTAGATTGAAAAATATGCCGATATCTTAGGAAGTAAATTATATTTTAAAAAATATTCTAATTAAATAAATATGTATCTTTGTTTAAGAGTTTACCTTCTAATGTGTATGGAGTTTAGGGCATACTTTCTAAGTATGGTTTTTTTCAATTTAAATACTACAGGATAGGACACAAATTACAAATAAATGTGTTTGTATATTATTCTTTATTTTTGACCATGATTGTTACATAAATAACGATTTTGCTTAGGATTACAAATAAATAACAATATTCTAAACATAAATAAAGAGAAAAAAATGTAAGTACCTACAACTAATCTCTAAAATTCAAATGTATCCGAAACCTGTAGTTGATAAAACTACTAATTTTATATTTATATAAATATAGATAAGAAGAATGCATACATTTATTATTTCTACAGAGAAAAACTGTTATATTAATACCGAGAAGATTAAAAAACATAATACTAGGTATTTAGTTCATTTTTATGTAAAATTTTAACAAGTAATTATATAAAACTCTTTATTCTAATTAAGTAAATATCTATTTTTGTTAATGTGTATGAATTTTAGGGCATACTTTCTAAGTATGGTTTTTCAATTTAAATACTACAGGATAGGACACAACTTACAAATAAATGTGTTTGTATAGTATTCTTTATTTTTGACCATGATTGTTACATAAATAACGATTTTGCTTAGGATTATAAATAAATAACAATATTCTAAACATAAATAAAGAAAAAAAATGTAAGTACCTACTACTAAAACTCTAAAATTCAAGTGTATCCGAAACCTGTAGTTGATAAAACTACTAATTATATCTTTATATAAATATAGATAAGAAGAATGCATAGATTTATTATTTCTACAGAGAAAAACTGTTTTACTAATACCGAGAAGATTAAAAACATAAGACGAGGTATTTACTTCATTTTTTATGTAAAATTTTAACAAGTAAGTAAGTATGCGACATAATCATGTTAAAGCAGATGAAAAAAATTATAGCAACAAAGTTTTTATTTGGCAAAATATTTTTAATAATTAAAAAAGTTTCACAATTTACTTTTATTATCTTTCTATCATCATAAACCATTTACAAATATTTATGACTAGTCCAATCAATCAATCAATTAAATTACAAAAATACAAAAGTTATTCAAATAAGCAAATTCATTTTCAATTTAATTAAGTAAGTATACTTAAATGGAACTAAGTCGATATCTACTTATTTCTACGTCTACCTATAATACTAAAAGGCATACTGCTACAAAGTATCCTCTGCTAAGCAATCCAGAGATAATTATAAACTATTTAATTGAAAACATTAATTTTTAATGTTTATCTCACAGTAAATGACTGAAACTGAGACTAAAATTTCTTAATTTCATTTAATTAATTTTACCTAAATTGCACAGAAACGTAAAACGTATATTTAATGCTATGTGGAATTCTCTACCAGACAGTCACAGAGGGTGGGAAATGCAAACGGACGACGATAGAAAGCTCTGGCTAGCTAGAGCCCTGGTTATAACTACTTAATAACTGATAGTTACGTACAATAGCGGACTCCGTCGCTTTTCCAGTCTAAAGGTCAAAACCCCTTGCACACCGCGTCGTCTATTTGGTACGGACACGTACCCGGGTGGTCGGTGCGCTTCATACGAAAATCGCTGCAAAGTGGTAAAGTGACCCTGACCGTACATATAGTAATCAAATGAGTTTGACAACAGACAGTTAAGCTAAGCCTAAGGTTACAAAACTTGTTTTTTGACAATCGACAACATAGTTTCTCAAAATGGCACTATATTTTCATACATACCCCAAAATAAGCAAGATTATTACTACAACTGTATTTAAATCTTAATAATAATCTTGATAATCTTTATACAGAGATTATCTATTAATACATTCAATCAGTTCCTAATTTTATAAGTTTTGGAAAAACAAAGTGATAATTTGTTAGTATGCTTAGGAGCTATTACATCTCTATAATTGATATGGAGATAAAGCTAATATACTAGAAACGAACTGAAGTATAAACACAGCATGGAATGAAACACTATAATAATATGACAAATTGTCCATGCCTAATCACAATCACGGATCACGGATCACAAAGTATCCATTTCTTTCGGAATAAGATTACACAAAATAATATAATGATGCACTTTATTGCATAACAAGGGATCAATAATCAAGATTTTACAAATATTTTTTAATCGATCATGCATTTGTAAGTTTATAGTATATTTTATATCAAATGCGTTTAGGCTCTATGTGTCGAGGAAGCCGTTTAAAATTATTACAATGGTACATGGACTGTACCTTACCGCCGTACTCAGAGACGTCAATTCAGTTTTAATGACAATTAAATGTCTTTCCTCTTTTTTATTATTATTATATCTTAATTAATGGCTATCGCGTGTAGCATTAAACCAATATCAAGTGATATTAAACCAATATAAGTAGATAGAAATAAAATGGAGTCTCACAACACGTGTTGTTGCTAAAATAACACGGGAGAAACTCCGTCTTTCCTCTTTATTTAGCACTATACATAATAAAGTGACAGCAAGAGACTTAATTGTCATTAAAACTTTAATTGACGTCTCTGAGTATGGCAGTTAGATTTTTTGTGGGACACGCAGAATCTTACAGGTTAATGAACAATCGCGTAAATACTTAAGTCAATGCCAAAACTGTACTGGTGGTGAATCATTTAGTTTTAAAGCATACTACCTACATGAAAATGTAAGCAGCTAGATGGAGTCAACTCTTAAAGCGTCAATAATTATCCGCGCCTATAGGGACCACAGGGTTTACTTCACAAACTATCCAACGGATGCAAAATGTCTATAATTCAGAAAATTATGCTATCAAACTATCTCACAACAATGTCAGCCATTTTTTGACATATTTTCATCTGGTATCCCGTATGTTATCCCAGCACGATGATAACTATCATTAAACTCCATCAAGTTAAGTTCCCCAAGGCCAAACAGCCGTACTACCAGACCTTCTCAAAGAGTGTTGACAGTTCCCATAGAATAGCCCCGGAGGTGAAATTATGGTGTTTACGTCATATCCCCACATACATTTAGGTCGGTGGCTTAGGACTGCGGGCGGGTGGGCGCGTCGCGCAGCTGCAGCACATGAGCATTTTGTCAACCATCTTATTCCACCAAGTGACATTTCTTAAACAGCTAGTGGTTTAACAAGACCTTCATAAAGGTTTTCGACAGTTTCCAATGATAATCCTGGAGGTCAAATTATGGTGTTTACGTCATGTCCCCACATATATTTAGGCCAGTGGCTTAAGACTGCGGGCGGGTGGGCGCCTGCCGCAGCTGCAGCACGCATTATGTCAACCACCAAATGCCATCAAGTGACATTACCCAAACAGTGGTATACCTAGACGTGCATTTTGGTTTTTGACAGTACCCGGTGATAATCCCGGAGGTCAAATTATGATGTTTACGTCATATCCTCACATACATTTAGGCCAGTGGTTTAGGACTGCGGGCGTGTGGGGGCGTCGCGTAGCTGCAACACGTGTTCGACCGGCTGCGGCCGCCCGTCGGGGCCTACCGTCGCCGGCTTAACCACGCCCGATGACACCATCTTGTCGAATAAGTTCACCAACTTCATTGCCTCGTACTCTTTCTGCAAACAAACGGTAGCAGTAAAAATGCACGTCATTTTACACAACAACGGGAAGCGTTATATGAAAAATATTAGTCCGAAAAAAAATTACCCTGACAACATAGGTCCTTTTAAACATCATCATTAGCCTAATAAACGTCCCACTGCTGGGCACATGCGGGTTGGGGGGTTTTCGCAAACATGGTTGGGCGAAGCGATGACGACGATGTCATACTCGTGAACGGGTGCCGCCTGTGGAGGCTGGTCTGCTCTTGCAATCTTATTTTTATTGTTTCAAAGATATACTGTAAGACGGTGTTCATTAGATTTTGAATTGAGCAATACATGTTTTATTGGATATTCTTTTGTATGTGTTGTGTTGTCTTGTAATCGTATTAAATGTTTTTTTATGTTTGTAATGGAAAATGTCCTTCTATGATAGGTAGGGCATTTTCCAATTTGTATTGACGTTGTAAAAGAAAGGGAGAAAAGCAATGCCCTTGCTGAGTTCTTGCCGGTTCTTCGCAGTACAAGGCTCCCGTCCCATAGTTAGGACTTACGAACCGATGGCAAAGCGACATTCATAAGTGCTCAATTCAATCAATCCTTTAACATAAACGGGAAATAACGCTTACAAAAATGTAGAATAATATATTTTATCTCGTACCCGATGGCCGAGTGGTCAAGTGCTCGGCTCGATATCTGGAGGTCCCGGGTCTTAGACCAACAATACAACTAGATGTCAGGTCGGCGCAAAAATGTGTCTCGGTATTTTCTCGCAAGGCATAACAGGAAAAAGTACTTTATTTATTGCCCCCTAAGGTTGATTTCACCACAAATTTTATTGACGTCTTTTCTTTTTTAAGTGACAGGAGTAATTTATTGCTTTGAAAAAGTATTTATTCACGTGGACAGAATTTAGCTTTGATTTTGTACGTGACGCGTTATCTAGTGGGTATTGTTGATCGAAGTCCCTGGTTCAATTTCCAGGGTGGCCATAGTGAGCTTTCGGATTTTTCGATTCAAAGCCCGATTGTGTTCACCAACCCGCATTGGACAAGCGTGGTGAATGGTGATTAGCCCAATACCCATCAATTGTAGCGATGGCTTGATTTCAATGATGGAAGCCTTTACCCCGGAGTGGGCAGCATTCAGGCGGTATTTTACTTTTAATATTTTACCTGTTCGACGGACATGCCTTCGAGCGGGTTGGCGCGCGGCGGGCGCGTGCACCCCACCACGGGGTCGCATTTGCGCCGCGGAGTCTTCATCCACCGTCACATTATTATGGGGGGTTAGGCGGTCAGCGAAAATTTAGATGTTGCGCGGTGCGGGGTCCGCGGTAATTCCTAAGCGCGATTCACATTGTTATCAAAAAGTTAATAAAAATGTTTAGTTTTTTGAAAATCCAATTCAGTCAAGAAATCGAAAATGTGTTTATGATTTTATAGGAATTATTATTGTAAAACACAGTCGTAATGTGCGTTATATGAAATTTTAGAGGTAACTTCAGGATTGTTTTCTATCGAGCAAAATGTTTCCAATCCTGTTTTGGAAACAGTCATCCTTTCACACATATGTTCTATAATACACATTGAAAATTTCAGTGCGAAATATCTAAAATATTTGGTTTGAATAACAGCTAATAGAAAACAGCGAATTTTTCCGTTTTCACCGCCTAAGCCCCCTTAATCCGACCGTGTAATATGTGCATAACGGAACGCGAAAGTTTAAAAAGTGAATACATGTTACCTGTTCATCGGACATGCCCTCGAGCGGGTTGGCGCGCGGCGGACGCGTGCACCCCACCACCGGGTCGATGTGGGGCTCCGCGTGCCGGTACTCGTCGGTGTCGGAGTCGTCGCTGCTGGACGAGTAGCGGCCGCCACGCCCGCCGCCCAGCAGGCCCTTCTGCGCAAGGTGGCCTGCCGCATTGCCGAAGCCGGTGTACTTCACCATGCGGCCAACTGTTCAATCGTACATACACTGTTTCCATTAGGTCGGATCCGACTCCGATCCGATCGGACAGATGGAAACACTCGGCCCGGTTTCCATACAAATTATTAAACCACTAGAACTTCCGAATCCGACCGGAAGTCGGATCCGACCTAAGGAAACCGGGCCTTCCTACTATTATCCCCAAAAGTTTTTTTGTAATGTGAAAAGGAGGCAACGACCAGGCCGGTCACCTGATGGGAAGTAATCACCGTAACCCATAGACACGCGCAAAAGCAGAGGAGTCGCAGATGCGTTGCCGACCTTGAGAAAGGAGTAGGAATTTCTTTGAGGAAAGAGTAGTGAGGGGAATTGGCTATTTGACAGATTGTTACATAAAATATGAAATATGTCGGATATGGTAGTTCATAATTTAACAAATAAATAATATACAATAGTTTTTTTATTAGATAATTTGTAAATAATTTATTTGTACAAAATAAATTTGTGATTTTTTTTCTGTGGATTACAAGACCCTAAACACGGGCAGCCATGATTGAGCTTCGTGTGACGTCACATTTCACAAAATAAACAAAAACTATCTGTCAGGTTTCAAGATAACTTGTTTCTCTATTGAAGTGTGACGTCCAAGTCACAGGGCCAAAAGTCATGTGACCAACCGTTTTCGCGCGAAATTTGAAATTAATAAAGAAAAATTTGTTTTTTTTCTATCAAATAAAGCTTTTTCCTGAAAATTGTAAGAGTTATAAAATAAGCGTTTGTAATTTTTTAAATACTTTTCCGAGAACTGTCAAGTAGCCAATTGTGAGGGGGGAGGGGGTGAGCCAGCCTACTGAACAAGTAGCGACCGCCGCGCCCGCCGCCCAGCAGGCCCTCCTGCGCGTGGTGGCCAGCCTCATTGATGAGCCGGTGTACTTCGCCCACGGCTCACTGCTCAACGTACATACATACACTTACAACTGCTATTTCCAAAAGGGTAAGTCAGACAAAAGGCAATGAGGACCGCAAAAGCAGTGCACTGCCACTGTCCACGTTTCAACAAATAACAACAAGGGGGCGATCGCAATAAATAATCACAACCAAACTTCAACTGAACCGCAGAGGTTCTGCCGATTTCGTATAGCGCCATCGCGTGTGTCAAACGCGATAGCACTAAATAACGGCTGAGGTTCAGTTGTAGCTTGGTTGAGATTATTTAGCGCGATGGCCCCCCAGCACATGTGGTCAGCGTAATAGGTGGTGGGTAAGCCCAACGTCACTTTATGCTGTTGGATGGTTGTGCAGCAGTCTTTAGTTTGTAAGTCGCCTTTTACGACACCCAAGAGTAATCTTTCAACAATGAACCGCTATCACACAGCTTTATTTTATTGTATACTAGCGGCCCGCCCGCGCCTTCGTCCACGCTAACTTAGAAAAACCGTCATTCTTCAGCCATTTAAAATAAATATATCTACAAAATATAAACAAAAACCATCCTTAGTTATCGCTCTATCTTTTAGTGAAAACCGCATAAAAATCCATTGCGTGGTTCAGAAGAATAGTGTGGTGCCACAGACAGAGGAAAACGGCGACTTTACTTTATAATATGTAATATGTTGTTTAAGGCTGATTTCACAGTCACGCGTTTGATCAGCGCCGGCCACACGCGCGCGTTTACTATTACACTAGATAGTAGTTGTGTTTCATAGTCACGCAGTTCAAACGCGCAATTACTATGTAGTGTAATAATAATTGTAAGCGCGCGCGTGTTGCCGGCGCTGATCAAACGCGTGACTGTGAAATCAGCCTAAGTTTATGATTTATAATGGGATACAGGTTAGTAGATTGAGCACATGACTTACTAAAATCTTGTTAATATATCATATTGAAATTGTTAAGAAGGTTTACGCATTTCGGTTTCCCATACAAACTTCCAAGTCGAAACTTTTAAAAACCAATTAGCCAATTTTGATTAAATTGTGCATGCTGACGTAAAGCACAGGATCTAAAACATTTTAAAAAAATGTTTATTTAACTGAGTTATTGCGATTTTTATAACTTTCCATAGTAGACATTAAATCGCAATAACTTAGCTAAAAAAAGGTTTTTTTTTAATATTTTTTTTTAACAAACTATTTAGATTCCTGTGTTTTACTTAAACATGCAAAGTTTCATCAAAATTGGCTTATTGGTTTTTAAAAATTTCGACTTTGAAGTTTGTATGGAAAACCAAAATGCGTAAACCCTCTTAACCTACGTCCATTTCTCAAGATGACATAAATAATTGGGTAGGCTAAATTGGTTGTACTATTATCCGCTGTAAATTTTTTACTAATCAAGAAAAAATAAATGCGACAGAAATTTTATGTTTAGAAGTTAATAATGTAGTCCTTATAATTTTTTAAACACAAACCAAATAAATATGATTTTAATTAACCAAGTAATTACTATTTCCAATTGGAAGTCTACTCCTTTACAAGACTATACATAGATCTACACCTTTACAAGACAATACATACCTTTTTCCTTGCACAGAATAAATATGAACTCGGCCACTAAATCTCGTATGGTGGTGACGGGAGTAGTGAGCAGTCTGCACAGCATATTCCGCAGTGTGTCTCCCTTCTCGGGGGGGGATGACACGTCTCGCAGGGGGGGCAACACCACCTGGCGCAAGTACTTGCGGTGGGTGCGGCACGCGCGGACGCTCTTCAGCATCACCGTCATAATTGGGGCGATATCATCGAACTGCTTTTCTGTTGCCTGGGAAGGGAGTAAACGAAACTGTCCAAGTTATTCTCATGATAATGGGATGGAATATTACGTGGATTGGTGTTAGAATAAACAGTTTCCTATTCTGGTGACAATAACTGTGGACAGAATTGTTTGTAAATTGGTGTTAGAATAAACAATTATCTGTTTCAAATTAAACATACAACTAACATTTAATTAATGCATATGTTAACAATGTAACAATTTAATAAGGTACATACACTATTTTAGAGGTGCGAATCACAATTAGTAATAATTAATCAACATTTTTCATTCCATGTTTCTCCTTGTTTAATAAACATACAAGTTCTATAAAAAACCGCCCAACAAATTGAGAACATCAACCTTTTTTTTAAAGTAGATTAAGAAAAAGAATTTTATTAAAATAATTTTGACCGGCCAATTTCGAGTTGTCAATGCAGCCGCCCGGATTGCGGAGGATGCGAGTTCAATAACCACTTGAGTTAGTTATTTTTGTTCAATGTTTCAACATCTTATTATTATGTAATAAATATATACATACTGATGATACAAGGAGACGATGTTTCAACAACTCTACCAGGGCTTGCAAAGCATCCATGTTCCTGCCATCATACTTGTGTAGACAAACTTCATCTTTACCCAATATGGGAGTCAAATATACATAACATTTTGATGGAACACTGAAAAGTAATTGTTTATTCTGGTCAGCTGAGGACTGTATGATATTTAATTTTGGTGTAATTAACAGCAACAATAAAATTCTTAAAAAAATTACTACAACACACCTTGTCAGCAAGTTGCCAACATTACTACGCAAATCCATCAATTTAGTTTCATCAGACATGTCAGCACATAGCAATGCAGTAACAACTGGCATAAGTTTCAAATACATGGCTTCTTCGCTCTCATTTAATGGCTTGTGGGAATCCAAGTTCACAATCAAATTGAACTGCACTTTGAGAATTTCACACATGATTGCTTGTTGGTTGTCCTAAAAGAAATAAAAAACATTAATCATATTCCTAAACTCCAATTTATAAAAGTAACTGAAAAAACTCTCATTTAACTATTAATCAAATAATTAAATGACTCTAAAAGATGAGTAAGTGATACCTGAAGCAGCCAGTAGTGACCACCTTCAATTAGGCCATTATGATCACTTTCTTGTGCTTCTTTCAGCAGTTCATTAAGACAACTTATCAAGTAATCCATTCCACATAGCTCTGATTTAACTTTCTTTTTGACATCTGGTCTAAATGCTGTCAATATGAAAAGTAGTTTCATATCATAGAGCATTATTTCATCTTTGTATGGGACATCTTTATAAACTCGGAGCCTGCCAATCAAAGCTTGGGCGACGCTAGTGAAGGCACACAAACCTCTAGCCACTTCGCTATTGAATGTTGTATTACAGAGACACTTCAGTGCTTCAAGAACAATTTCTTTTTTTGGCATTTCATTGGATGGTAGAGTCTCATCTTCAAGTCCAACATAATTGTACAAGCCAGCTTTTTCCACCATTATTGTAATCCATTTTTCACACAACAATTTGTCTAAATCTTGCTTGTCTCTACTGCAAATAGTAAATGTTTAAAGTTTATCACATTTATTTCAAATAATTATTAATTACTAATATTTAATAATTGAATGCATTAAAAGCAGTATTTTAATAGTATGTTTTTTTTGTGAGTAATGCATGCAAGCATGAAGTTGCTATTAGTAATTGTGGTAAACCTTTTGAATCGAGTCGCCTGAATCGGGGGTGGGGGTGGAGAAGGTAGGGGGAGGGGGGAGGAGTACTCCCCCACTTACCCCCCCTGCCGCCAACAAGTAGTTTTTAAGTTATGATAATTTTTGTATTTTGAGGTTATGTATCGTAGTAAAAAAATTGATACGAGTAGCCATAATTGGTGGGGGAAAGGGAGGGGAGGAATAAGGAGTGCCCCCCCACTCACCCCTCCTGCCACAGACAAGTAATTTTTAAGTTATGTAATTTTTTTTTAAATATGGTAATTTACAAAAATGTCATTTCTGGCACTTCGCCGGCCGCTCCCGCGGCACGCTCGCTTCGCTCGCTCGGCTCGCGCGTTTTTGGTCAACATACTAACCTGACCTAACCTAATTGACTATTGAGACTTTTTTCATGAAATTGAAATTGAAATTGAAATTGAAATTGAAATTATTATTTGAAATTATTTATTTGCATATGGCGGGGGGCTTCGCCCCCCTCGCCCCCCTCGCGGAGGGGCTCCGCCCCCCCCGCTTCGGTTCTGTTACTATGGTACTGTATAACCTAAAAACGTGTAATTTTTCGTGATTATAGCCGATTTTGACAAAACTTTCAAGTAGTTTTTTTTATATTTTAACGCAACGGCGGCAGCTAAAATATTAATAAACCTTTATATAAGAACTCCTTAGACCCCCCCCCCCCCCCCACAGTGTTAGTTTCTTCAAATTCAGGCGACTCGATTCAAAAGTCAACCCGTAATTGTAAACAGATACCTTAAAATCCTTGCAGCTGACAAACACAAACTATGTATAGGCTCCGATTTTTCCTTCTGTAAGTGCTGGAATAACGCTGTCCATACTATCAATTTGTTGTTTTTCTCATTCAAATATGGAAAAGTGAAGACTTCTTTATTCTGTAATTATTATACAAAAGTAATTAAATATTTGGTCAGAGCGTTTTGGGGTTTTGTACGCTTTTCAAACGTAGAATAAATATTGCAATACAGATATTCAATGTAAAAAGAACAAACATTTTTAATAAATTTTTGCAACACTGCACCAATTACTTCTACTTCCCAGCTCGAACTTAAAATTTCGATATCTTCCTCGTCCATTTTAATATTTTTAAGCGGTCTGTATGTTATTCAACCTTTATTAAATACCTCTTTAATTGTAAATAGCAATACAATAAAACAAACAAAATAAATCGCTTTGTATTTTACACTTTTTTACAGCAAATTGGTCTCAATGACAATGACATTGACATGTATCAATTTTTTTTTCTTTTTTTTTTAATATTTGTTCCGTGAAGGAACAGGCTAAGATCAGAGACCATACTGCCTAATCATAAGTATTTTTATTTCTTTTTTTCCCCCTTGATGATAATAAGTGGTGATTAAGATGATGAATGATAAATGATGTTCCCGAAACCCCTTGAGCTCTCAGTAAAGATGTGGGACCAAAGAGGAGAGTAAAGGGGACTTTACTGAGGTCTCACACGGGCTTCTTGAGGGAATTCGAAAAGTGATTTTGCAATGTTTTGTTACATTTGCCAACACTCATGCACGTTCACAAACACATAACGGATAATAATCCACTATTATTTCACATTAATGTTCGAAAAAACACGAATTTCAGAAAATAAAACAAAACTGCAGACATGACGCTTCACTTTCCCGCCAAGAAGTCGACATGTATCAATTATCTTTTTTTATATTTGTTCCGTGAAGGAACAGGCTAAGATCAGAGACCATACTGCCTAGTCATTAGTTTTTATTATTTATTTTTTTCCCTAGATGATAATGAGTGCTGATTATGATGATGAATGATAAATGATATTCCCCCAAACCCCTTGAGTCCTCAGTAAAGATGTGGGGCTTTACTAAGATCTCACGCGGATTCTTGAGAGAATTTGAAAATATTATTTCACATTAATGTTCGAAAAAACACAAATTTTGGAAAATAAAACAACTGAAGGCATGACGCTTCACTTTCCCGCCAAGAAGTCTTGAGCGTTTATTTATCTCCTGTTCTGACAGAAAGCTGAAAGTAGGGTGACCATTTGTGGCAATTTCTGCCATTTGGGCAGATTTGACACTTAAATTTTAACTGTGGCAGACTATGCTGAATTTGGCAGATTTCAAGAAAATGATTTTTTTTAGACAATCATTTAAATTATGTTAAATTGTAAGAATAATGAAAAAAGTGGCAGAATTTGGCAGATTTCAAGGAAATGTAGGCAACGACCTTTTTTTTAGGTAGGTACCTAGTAATTTCAATTACAATTACAGTAGTATGTACACAAAATTAAGGCGATGAGCTTTTTCTTTTTTTTTGGGTAATAATTCAATTTTATTTAGAAAGGGGTTCGAACATTTTTGTATGGAAGCTGGATATCCACATGCCGCCATTTTGATTTTTTTCTGAAGTTTCCGCGCACGGTGAAAGTGGTATACATGGATAGAGGAAAAGTTAACAAATAAAAAATGTCAAGTAATATGCTACCCAAAAGTGTCACGTTCTCGAGATATTTGGAGGTAAAGATCAAAATGTGAAAAAATAACAATCATAAAAAACCTTTCCACTGCATTCAAATGATCGTTCTCAGGTTGATTTATGTATTTATTTGAAGGCAGCACAATCTAGTTGCACGAAAAACGCTATTTTGTCAAAGTAGGTAACTTGAACCGAGATGGTTTTCTATCCCGTCGCCGCCGCCACTGTAGTTTTATACCTAGGTATTGTAGTTCTAATAAATGATTCTTACATTATATCTACATTGTGTGTTTTGTTTTATTTTTAACTGGTTATGGAATGGAAGATAAGACAACCACCGCAGTTCGAGTTACCTACTTTGACAAAATAGGGTTTAATTGCGATATGATGCGATTTAGTAGGCTAGTAATTAATTAAAGTGCTTTGTCGTGCTACTAGGTTGTGCTGCCTTCTAATAAATAGTTATATCAACCTGGGAACTATCATTTGAATCCAATGGAATGCGTAAGTATAAAGAAATAAATTTTGTTTACGCTCACACCAATTATCTAGACCAAGATGAGTATTCTTGTGAAACTCGTTTATATGGTAAGATAACGGATAAATATACATAAACATAGAAAAAACACCCAGACCCGAAATCAATTTAGAAAAACAGTTTTTCTCTAAATTGACCCGACCGGGGATCGAACCCGGGACCTCAGAGATGGCGACACCATGAAAACCGGTGTACAAACCACTCGACCAAGGAGGTCGTCAAAGTTAGATCGAATCAATCGAATCGATCGTCGAAGTTAGATAATTGGTGTGAGCGTAAACAAAATTTATTATTTATTTATTTATAAGTAAACGTAATTATTAGGTTTTTAACGATTGTTATTTTTTTCGTATGGCGATCTTTACCTTCAAATATCTCGGGAACGTGTCATTAGGATACCGTATTACTTTAGAATAATATGCTTTATTTATTATTCTGAGCATATTACTTAACATTTTTTGTTTGTTAAAGTATCCTCTATCCATATATACCACTTTTATCGTGCGCAGAAACTTTAGGAAAAATCAAAATGGCGGCAATGTGGATAAGCCACAAAGGTTCTATCCCCTTTAGATCGTGCGTGGCAGATTCCATTTTTCAAAAATCTGCCATTTGGCAGATTTTTGGCCAGTGTCGGTCGGGCAGATTTGCCAATTTTGAGATGGTCACACTGAAACTGACTGAAAGTCAAAGTCAAAGTCCGTCAAGTCAAATCGAAACTTCAACTTCAAAGACGTATGCCCGCAGACCACAATTTATTTGGAATAAAGTTAATAAACGGGCCCTGAAATGGCTACATTAGCTTTATCGGGCCATTTCGCGTCTAAAATAATTCGTAAGTCTATTTTAAGTTGTTTTTATCCTAAATAATTGTACTACTACTCTTACATAATGCGCTGTAAATGTGGGAAATTCAAAATAATAATCCAATACCTTAGCTTAAAAATCTATTTGTTATTAAATATTAATGTATCTGAAGGTGTCTATATGTTTTCCAGCCAAGCATGGGTCTATGGGGATTGTTTACATCAAGTCGGCGCAGTACAGTTCAGATGGCAGGCCTAACATAGCCAAGTACAAGCGGGGCACAGGCGGCCGCAGCAGCTTCAATGGCATAGTCGCCACAGTTTTCGGCTGCACGGGCTTTGTTGGCCGCTACGTGTGCAATAAACTTGGGAAAGTTGGCACCCAGGTCCATCTTTTTACTATTTACAGTTTCATGTTTCTTGTAATAATTTTAAAGTAAAATAGTTCATTATGTTAATTATTGCTCTCATTACTAAAGATATAGTTTTTTGCACATAATGAAACAAAAAGACTTAACTCATACATGAATTACAGATGATCCTACCATACAGGTGCGATTATTATGATGCCCAACGTTTAAAAGTCTGTGGAGACCTTGGTCAGGTACTCTTCACTCCATTTGATTTGAGAGATGAAGAATCTATTGCAAAGGCTGTTCGTTACTCCAATGTTGTCATTAACCTTGTTGGAAGGGACTATGAAACCAAGAACTTCAACTACAAGGACGTACATGTTGATGGAGCAAGGCGCCTTGCCAGGTTTGTTTCATTCCTTTTCCCTACTGTAATTCTGAATATTGTTCCTAATTTTATACTCAAAGTTTAGATGATAATTACATACATACATATACAGCGTGTTTCTTGTAAGGTGTCAAAGCGATGTATGGTGATAGGGAAGTACCATACTTATCCATTGGACCCCCATGTAACATACATGCTACGATTTTTGTAGTTTTCGAGTTAAAATATTTTTCGTTTTTTTATGATTCAACGACGAGACGGCTTTAAAAAAATTATCTTTTTTTTTGGGTCGACTTTTCTATGATGATTTTTTTTTAAAACAATGCCTAAAAAAACAGTACTAAAATTTTTATCCTAACTTAACAAATTGGGTTAATCAGAACAGAATTGAATTTTCAACTTCGATAAAAAAAATTAAAAAACATTTTACATAGCTTCTGACTAGTCTTAAAAACTGCCCAACCAAATATGCTTTTATACTAATACAAAAAAAGATATACTAAATGGGACTTTTTTTGCTGAAATCGGTTGTTGAACGTGGTAGATCGGAAATTGTGTAAATTTCGTGACGCATTTTGAGTTTTATTTTGGTCCACTCATTATTAATGGTAATTTTTTTATATTTGAACTCAAAAGGCGGCACCGCCGTGACGACGCCTAAATCGCATTTGTTCTATCATCAATAGTTTTCGTAGCGCACACGATGTAAGGAATTTATTTGAGTTTTAGTAAGGATCCCTAATTTTTTTAAATATATATTGTAGCCTATGTCACCCGGAGATAGTGTATATTCCCAACGGTGAAAGAATTTTTTAAATCGGTATAGTAGTTTCGGAGCCTATTCAATACAAACAAACAATCAAATCTTTCCTCTTTATAATATTAGTATAGATGAAAATTACACAAGTTCCGATCTACCACGTTCAACGACTGATTTCAGCAAAAAAAACCCATTTAGTACATCTTTTTTTGTATTAGTATAAAAGCATATTTGGTTGGGCAGTTTTTAAGACTAGTCAGAAGCTATGGAAAATGTTTTTTAATTTTTTTTATCGAAGTTGAAAATTCCATTCTGTTCTGATTAACCCAATTTGTTAAGTTAGGATCAAAGTTTTAGTACCTATAGTAGTATATACCCATATGTTAAAGTTAGGAAGGAGATTTTTTTACTCATAAAAGTGCTATCAATAGGCATTATTTAAAAAAAAATACATCATAGAAAAGTCGACCCAAAAAAAAGACAATTTTTTTAGAGCCGTCTTGTCGTTGAATCATAAAATAACGAAAAAAAATTATAACTCTAACTACAAAAAATCGTAGAACATACATGGGGGTCCAATGGATAGGTATGGTAGTTCCCTATCACCATACATCAGCTTGACACCTTACAAGAAACACGCTGTATATAATCACATCTATTATCCCCGAAGAGTTAGCCAGAGACTAGGCAATGAGGCTGCTGCTTTTGCTAATCCACTTTTCACCAAATAGCGACTGCACATGTGCTCAGCATGACAGGTGGTGAGCCCATCGCCGCTCTATGCTGTTAGATGTATGTGTAGTGTTTAGTCCGTTAGTCGGCTTTTACGACACCCAAGGTAAGGAAAGGGGCGGTAGTATTTTTTCACTGCTACGTGACATGGTTGATAATTAGGAACAACATATATCTGCACTTTGAAATAATTGCAACATAAAATTATTTTCAAATTACAGAATTTGCCGTGAGATGGGAGTGGAAAGATTCATTCATCTGTCTTACTTGAATGGTGCCGAAAATCCAAAACCTTTAGTGCTTAAGAAGCCCTCAATGTTCAAAATCAGCAAATACCAAGGAGAACTTGCTGTGAAAGAAGAGTTTCCAACGGCCACTATTATCAGAGCCTCTGATATTTATGGCTCAGAGGACAGATTTTTAAGGCAAGGATGTGTAATTATTACCTTTGCTTTGTGTCATTATCTTTTGAAGCTATTTATTTTGTTTCTGATATTTTTGGCCCATTAAAATTAAAATTCAGCAATTGCATTTAATTATTAGTTAACAGCCATTATTATCTATTTTATCTGAAATATAAATTAATGTTGTCAGTTTTCAATAAACTACACCATTTTGTTTTAACAGGAGTTTTGCATCTGGCTGGCGTATTCACGGTCAACTGATGCCATTGTACAAAAATGGAATGGAAACTATCAAGCAGCCCGTGTTTGTGTCTGATGTAGCTCAGGGCATTGTGAATGCAGCTCGTGACCCAGATACTAGGTGTCAGGTCTATCAGGCGATTGGGTATGTCAAATTATTAACATACATATTATGGCAATGACAGCAAAAGTGGTCCTCTACCATAGTCCACTTTTCACCAAACAGCGACTGCTGCTCATGTGCTCAGGGTGACAAGTAGTGCGCCCATTACCGCTCTATGCTGTTGGATGTATGTGCAGTCTTTAGTTTGTAGTCGCCTTTACGACACCCAAGGGAAGAGAGGGGGTTGTACTATGCTTTCACCGCTATGCGACATGGTTAAATAATAACTTAATTCTTAAATAAATCAAATGAGAACATTTATTTGTTCAACTAGGGGCAGATTTTTCAATCCTCGGATTAAACTAATCTATCTGATAAAGTATATAATAATAAAGCTTTTATTCAGATAAAAGTTTGTAAGTACATTTTTAAAATAACAATTCAGTAATAAATATCTGTTTGCCCTTTTTTGGCAAAGGCCTCCTCTAGCCTACTCCATTCTTTCCTATATTTCGCTATCCTTGTCCACTCTGATCCCGCCATCTCTTTCGACTCATCCTCCCATCTCTTATAGGGTCTCCCTCTCTTCCTCTTATTGTAAATTGGGAACCAGCTAATTAGGATTTTGCTCCATTTATCTTTTCCTCTCACAGTGTGACCCGCCCATCTCCACTTTAATTTCTTTATTTTTATGCTCACCTCTTCTATTTTTGTGCGTTTTCTAAGTGTTATATTTTTAACTTTATCTAGTTTCCGCTTTCCAAGCATACTTCTTTCCATGGCAGATTGACATACTTGTAGCTTTTTAACTTGCGCTTTAGTTAGAGCCCATGTCTGACAGCCATAAGTTAATACAGGAAGAACACATGTATTATAGAGCTTTCTTTTATAGTACATGTTTAACTCTTTGTTCTTCATTATTTCTCTAAGCGACCAGTATCTTTTCCATGCATTTGCAGTCCTTACCTCTAGTTCTTTTGACATTAAGTCCTTTGGTGATATAATTTGTCCTAGGTAGGTATACTTTTTAACCTATTCAATATTGTGGTTATTAATTTGTACTGGCTTTTGTATGCTATTTGTCATCATTTTTGTTTTATCAAAGTTCATGGCCAGGCCCACCCTATGATTTTCTTCTTCTAGCTGGCGGAGCATTTGCTGAATTTTTTCTTTGGTTGATGCCAATATTATTAGATCATCAGCAAATCTCAAGTGATTGAGTTTTTCTCCATTTATGGTAAGTCCATAGCTGTTCCATTTGAGATTTCGAAAAATTTCTTCTAGAACGGCTGAAAACAATTTTGGTGAGAGAGGATCGCCCTGTCTTACCCCTCTTTCTGTTTAAAATTCTTCTCCCTCTCTTTCTAATTTAACTTTAGCCGTGCTGGTTCTGTAGATGTTTCGAATTATTCTTGTGTGTTTGTCAACTACACCCTGATTTTTCAGTGCTAACCAGATACATATATGTATTAGTGAGTCGAAAGCTTTGCAATAGTCTACAAAGCAACAGTAGAAAGGGATGTTGTATTCTTTGAATTTTTCAAAGACTTGTTTCACAGCCTATATAATGGTCGATAGTCGAGTAGTCACTTCTAAACCCAGCCTGTTCTTTCGGTTGGTTCTCGTCGAGGATTTTAGTAATGCGTTCGATGATTACTTTTGCAAAGACTTTGTAGATGTTGAATGTTAAACTGATGGGTCAGTAATTATTTATGTCATTTTTGTCTCCTTTCTTGTGTATCAGGCTAATTGTTGAAGTAGTCCATTGCTTAGGTATTGTCTCAGTATATAAGATTTCATTGAATACATTAGTGAGAATGGGTACAATCCAAGATTTCGCAGCTAAAATAATTTCGTTGCTTATTTTGTCTGGACCGGGGGCTTTATCTCTCTTTTGGGTCTCGATAGCTCTTTCGACTTCTCGAGTCATAATAACCGGCACATCACTATAGTCTGTTAAGTCAACATTGTCAATGTTGTTTTGACCTCTATATAGATCTCTGAAAAATGTCGTGGCTATGGAGATCAAATCTTTTCTTTTTGCCTTTTGTTTCCCTTTTTTGTCCTTGAGTTTAGGTATCCACTCCTTCATATCTGTCAGCTGCTTTAAAGCCTTATTTACTCCTCCGGTGTTAGCTATGTCTTTCTTGAATGTTTCTAATCTTAGTTTATGCCGATCTTTTCTCATACTGGTTTTTATTTCTTTAGTTACTTGCGCTATTTCTGTTCTTGTCTCTGTTGTTTTATTCTTGGTGGTTATTAATAAAGCTCTCTTTTCTAGAAGTTTTTCCGTTGCTCTTGACATTTTTCCATCTTTTTGTTTAATTTTATTTGTATTATTACTTTTAGTATTTCCAATTAAAATGTTGTGAAGTCTGTCTATTTTTTGTTGAGCACTCATTAACTTTGTCGCGGCCATGAAATCTGTCAGTTCTTCTCTTGTTTTTGTAGTTGGTGTTGTGGATGTTAATGGTCCGGGTTTTGCTTTGAAGGGTCTTTTTCTTTTTGCTAATTCGACATTTAATTTGGATCTGACCATTCTGTGGTTGCTGTTGAAGTTTAAGTTATATATTACTTCACAGTCATCAAAAGATTTAGATTTATTGGTAAGAATGTAATCTATCTCGTTCTTATAGCTTCCATCAGGGGATATCCAAGTCCATTTGCGTCGCTTCCGTTTCTTAAATTGGGTGTTTAGAATCCGCAGATTGTTTTCATGCGCCAATTCAATCAGTTTACCTCCGTTTCGTGATCTTTTCCCTTCACAATATGGACCCAGTATTCTTTCTTCACCCTGTCGTTTTTCTCCTATCTGTGCATTAAAGTCCCCCATAACTATGAGGTTGCTGTAGGTGTGCTCTTTTATAGCATTATTAAGCAGAGCATAGAACATCTCGATGTCTGTGTTGCTTGACTGTTCTGTCGGAAAATATATCTGTACCAGTGACCAATTCTCAGATGAGATACTTATGTTGAGGATTGCTATGCGTTCTGATATGCCTACAAATTCTTCTATTTGATTTTTAAGTTCTTTTGACGTGACAACGTCTTATAAATTGGTTTGCCGGGTGACACTTCAAGAAACTGCGTTACGCTCCGCTCACGTTATGCGCTCACAATGAGAGCGAGTGAGAGGCACGCGTCCCTTCCACTCGGGCATGGTTAGCCCGCCTAAGAGCATGGCATGGTTGGTTAGATCCTTCTTCCTACTATACGAATGAATATTCACATTAAAATTATTTTACCACTCAAAGTCGTTGTCACGTAAAACTTTCGCCCGTATACCGACTTTACAGGCAACCAATTTTTTTTGTCAAAAAGCCAACGCTATACATCCCCGGCGTTTCGCCCTTGTGGTACAATTTATATTCCTCGTGCTCCTCAATTTTTTCCCCAAACCTTCTTACTTCGCTTAGCCCAATGATTGACCATTTAATATTTTCTAGAGCTGTAGTTAGTTCCAGTAGTGTTTTGTCCGTTCTCAGTGTTAAGGTATTGTATGTTCCTATGTATAAATATTTTTCTTTGTCTTGGATTTTTTTATTTATTTTATAATCACTTCTGTTCTTATATGTTGTGTTATTGTGTGATTCTTCTGTATTTTGCTTTTATTATGTGCTATCAGGTCTTCTTTTTCTAGTTGTTGTTGATCTAACGCTCTACTGGTATTTGAAGAAGCAGCAGCGCTGCGTAGGATATTATTTTTGGTATAAGATTTATTGTTTGTTTTCTTTTTTTTCTTTACTTAAGGCAGAGGGTATTGGTCTGATAAAGTATGGTCAACCAAAAATGTCACCTGTGACAATAAAATTGAAAGATAGGCCATAAGTTCAACCAACAGGAGGATAAACCTTTTTTCAGCTTTGTAACTTAGCAACCTTTTGCAGGTATTGCGAAATGACTACGAGGACAACCGCGATCAACGGCTTTACCGTGCCTTCCGAAACATGGAGGAGCTCGAAATCTTTTTTTTATTTGATCCCCCATTACTTTAATAGCCGCCGGTGGCCGAGTGTTCGCTCGGCTCGACATCCAGAGGCCCCGGGTTCAATTCCCAGGTCGGGCAGTGTGTTTTCGGAATTTTCGATGCACAGCCCGTGTTTGCGGTCACCAACCCGCATCTGGCAAGCGTGGTGATTAAGCTAATACCCGACATTTGTAGCAATGCCTTGATTTCAAAGGCCTCCGCCTTTGACTTGCAGTGGGACAGTATGTACTTTACCTAGTAATGCTAGGCTCAAAAATAATTTTGGATGATTCAAAAGTGCTGATCAAATTTATTGATTTGGTTTTTTATTTATAACAAAAACATTCTTAGAATGTATAGATAAGTTATGTAATACTTAATTAAATTAAATAATAAAAAATCAACATTACCTTAAACCATAATAACAAATAAAAAAATCTTTAGTAGTTTCTATTTTTACTTTTTATTTTAATTTTGATTTTATTCTGATTTTCATTTTTATTTTGTTAATGTGATATTTTATTGTAATTTGTATGGGTGTAAATTACCTGAATAAATAAATGAATTAATTATATTAAATTAAATAAATTTTTGTCCATTTTATGGTACTATGATCTATTTATTAGAACATCAACAATATCAATAAAAGTATACTTTAATTGATTTGTTTTAGCCCTAAGAGGTACTTGTTGGCAGACCTCGTGGACTGGTTCTACAATCTAATGCGCAAGGACAAGGAGAACTGGGGCTTCAGGCGCTACGACATGAAATACGACCCCGTCTTCCCGCTCAAAGTGGCCCTCGTTAAAATGATTTCACCGGCATACCCATTGGGGAACTTGCATTGGGAAAGTATTGAAAGGGTAAGTCTGATGTATTTTTAACTTCTTGCTTGGAGAAGACTCATTGGTTAACTCTCCGGGTGTTTATATTAAAATAAAGATAAGTTAACTAAGTTCCTAAAATACCTGCCACCCTAGACAAGTGGTAAACGCTGCCTATCTATTCGTTAGCGCCTGTCAATAGTAAACTGTAGTTGGTTAGATCCATAGAATATTAATTAAGCATAGGAGTGCTATGACATTTGAGTGGGCACTCGGCACTCCGTTTGTTGTCAAACAATGCGATATTATGTGACATGCACACGCAAAAATATAACTTAAGTAAATGACACGGGCGCGTTGGCCCTTGCCAATGTCCATTGAGGTATATAAAGTCAGATATTACCCTTCGAATTACATTTTGTAGATCGCTTTTGAATTCGGTTGGTGACCAGGTATCCAATTTTTTTTTTTTACTTTACATTTATTTGTCGTTTTTAGCAACTTATTTTGTCTCTTTCATTTCAATGTTTATGGCTCATTTGAAAAAATAGGACAACTATATGAGTATCATTTGGACTCCTTCTATGCTTTAATTTTATTTTATTTATTTATTTAAATCAGATTACAAAGATCCATTTTTGTTAGTAACAATTTTACTTATTATTCTGAGATATCACAATATATAATTAAATGAAGAATAAAGAAATAAACAATGATGTAACCTAAATAAGCTCTTTAAAGTTTTAAAATTACCATTGGCGTTCGCCTAATAGCGAGCGTTGACTGACTTACGTCAAATTCCATACATTCGCCATTATACCATATCAATATGCCACTTGTCTATATTTAGACCCCCTGATGTCCCTAGCAATATAAGCGCGTTGTGAAAGTGTTGTTTGTTTGTACCTGTTAAAAAAGCTACACTAATTTTGTTCTGTAGTTTCAGACTGCTATGAAAATAGGTTCCATTGATAAAAAATGTAAGTAAACCATAAATATTATCTTGCAGGAAGCCACCACTGACGTAGTTGAAAGTGGTATGCCTACTTTGGAAGATTTGGGGGTGTATCTCACTCAAATGGAAGATCAGGTGCCGTGGGAGCTGAAGCCATTCCGCGCCTACCAATATTACATGGACAGAGTGGGAGAATTCGCAAAGCCCGACCCACCCACACCTCAACCTACACAGTGCTAATTATCAACGTACCTGTATTGGTTATTTGTATGGTTATCAAGTACCTACCTATAGCATACATAACCGAAATGACATTGCATTACATTGTGGTCTAACAGCGCGTATAAACATGAGTGCCTGCGAGGTTTGAGCTGAAATGAGTTCCTTAACTTGATCTTTGCAAGACTCTTATTTAGACTCAGCTGCTTTGATTCTGTACTTTTGTACAAATTTAAAGCAGCTCAGAACTCGCAAGCTTTCGTGATAGATAATACATGCCTTAAGAGTGTTATGCTTGATCTACCATGGACTAAAATATTGCAATATTAGATTGAATAAACCTTAAAGTTTTTTTTTAAATATGACTGCTGTGGAAACCGCGCCAGTTGATACAGTAAATCAATAATTAATTAGAAAGGTTTAATAAATTATTTCAGTTACTCAATGCTCTTTATTTGTTACCCTGTAATGATTTTTATGTGAGTAGTATAAAATTGGGAAGTCTGGCGCACGTTTCCCTGGGAATGGATCTAGAGTCCCAGAGTACTGGAGTTCACAGATACAAGAGTACCTGAGTACTCGAGTTTCTGAATAAGCGAAACGCCAGAACAATAGCGCCTCTTGGGAGGCGCTGCCTCTGGGCGTTTCGCTCACCGAAACTCGAGTACTCAGGTACTCTTGTATCTGTGAACTCCAGTACTCTGGGACTCTAGATCCATTCCCAGGAGAAGCGCGCGTCAGACTTCCCAATTTTACACATTACTTTTTGTATTTTACTGTAGTTAACGTGGTAAAAAATTGAGTACAAATGAACTAATCATGTAAGTATGTGAGGTCTTGTGGCTAAATACTGACTGTAAATCTGAGAACTTTATAATTCAGGTAGGACATTACAATCTATGTTTATATAATTGTCTTAGACTAATAATTTAGACAATAGTACATTAAACATATTTTAATTAACTATCCAAGTGTTATACAAGATTGTCAAACATTATAATGACAGTGTTTTGTAGGGTAGGTATTAGAAAGAAATTCTCACAAAAGTATTACCAATTACACTTTATTTAATTGAATAATAATATACAGATTGTTTACATATTATCAATATTCTATAACAAAATATTATTATTATTTTTACATTCTATTATTAAATTTATTGGTACAACGTATCTTGTATATCTTTTAACACTTTTCTAACATCACAATATACATTATCAAATATGCTTTGAGCTACATATTGAGCACTGATTTCAGGTTCACATTGTTTTTGTTCTTTTAAAGTTTGTGCATCGTACACTTTAATTTTGATTATTTTTGTAGCTTTTTTGGATGGTTTCTTCATGCTCGTGTAGAAACCAACTTTGTTTTGTCTCTTTATATGTCTTATGGGACCGACAACATCCTCGCCTTGGTTTTCTAACTCATGACCGCGACTTAAGTCAAATGGTTGGTAGGAGATGAATGGAAAAAGATCTTCAGTGTCCTGAAACGACGAAAAGCGACGATACCTTTTAGGTTTTCTCTTAGCATCTTCATCATGTTTCCTTTTCCCCGCCTTTGCCTTCGTCTCAATTACAGGCGCCGTAGATGGGCCGGGCTCTGCCATATTGTTAAGCACATTCGGTGTGGGAACTGGCAGCGCTGGCGGCAGCGTCACACGCTTATCCGTCTGCACACTTGACGATGAAGAAGACGAGCTACTGGACGAACTCGATGAACTCGAGGAATCGTATGCATCGTCTGAGAATAAGTTGCTCTTAGACCTGAAAATAATGAATCTCATTACATCTTTCCTTTGTTGTAATAATGGTTAGAAGTTTTACTTTTTGTTTCAGAGTACTCAATCCACAACAATTACCAGTACGTCTTAAGGATCGTAATAATGAATAAAATCGTAAGTTTTTGTACTCGGGTACTCAAACTATAACGAGTAAGTAGTTAGTAAAAATTCGTTCGTTTGTTATATGAATAGAAGTAACAATTTGTGTACTTGAGTACTCAGCCTATAACACAGCTTATCGGTTGTAATAATGAATAAAAGTGACAACTAGTATACTTGAGTAGGTACTAGCTACTTACACTACGGTCTCTAAATATCAAATATAAATGAATAAGTTTGACTACTTACATCTTTGTAGATAACTCTTTCTTTTTAAACGACACTTGCTAAGTGATTCCAATAAAATCCAATAAGCACACCAACAAGACTGTTCCAGCGTTATGATGAAGGGGGTATATTTATAGGTTTCGGTAACTTTACATGTGTTAGTCTTTATCATACAGATCATAGCAATAGCAAGCTAAGCATTATAGCCTAATTCGTATTCTCAATTATTGACATCGATCACACACACACACATAAACCAAACAAAGGTATCATAATGCATCTACTGCTGCACGCAACATCTCTAAAATGAATCACATTAGATGAATGTTTAAATGAGAAAAGGTCATAAGTAACACCCTACGTCAAACTTTCAATTCTAAACTTTACTTCTTTTAGAATACGAGATATGGTTTGTACACAATATAATTTTAATTCTGTTAAAATTTCGTAGAAAACTCGTTATTTTTTGTTTAAATCTGGTAGCGAGTGGTCGTGTACATTCAAGAATATAAGCAATGTCGGTAAGTATTATATATTCAGTCCAGAGTAAAACGGTAAAAAATAGTTGTGTACTCACTCGGATTATTGGTCATAATGCATAATGTTTCTGTTTCGGGACACTGAAGATCTTTTTCCATTCATCTCCAACCAACCATTTGACTTAAGTCGCGGTCATGAGTTAGAAAACCAAGGCGAGGATGTTGTCGGTCCCATAAGACATATAAAGAGACAAAACAAAGTTGGTTTCTACACGAGCATGAAGAAACCATCCAAAAAAGCTACAAAAATAATCAAAATTGAAGTGTACGATGCACAAACTTTAAAAGAACAAAAACAATGTGAACCTGAAATCAGTGCTCAATATGTAGCTCAAAGCATATTTGATAATGTATATTGTGATGTTAGAAAAGTGTTAAAAGATATACAAGATATGTTGTACCAATAAATTTAATAATAGAATGTATAAATAATAATAATATTTTGTTATAGAATATTGATAATATGTAAACAATCTGTATATTATTATTCAATTAAATAAAGTGTAATTGGTAATACTTTTGTGAGAATTTCTTTCTAATACCTACCCTACAAAACACTGTCATTATAATGTTTGACAATCTTGTATAACACTTGGATAGTTAATTAAAATATGTTTAATGTACTATTGTCTAAATTATTAGTCTAAGACAATTATATAAACATAGATTGTAATGTCCTACCTGAATTATAAAGTTCTCAGATTTACAGTCAGTATTTAGCCACAAGACCTCACATACTTACATGATTAGTTCATTTGTACTCAATTTTTTACCACGCTAACTACAGTAAAATACAAAAAGTAATGTGTAAAATTGGGAAGTCTGACGCGCGCTTCTCCTGGGAATGGATCTAGAGTCCCAGAGTACTGGAGTTCACAGATACAAGAGTACCTGAGTACTCGAGTTTCGGTGAGCGAAACGCCCAGAGGCAGCGCCTCCTAAGAGGCGCTCTTGTTCTGGCGTTTCGCTTATTCTGAAACTCGAGTACTCAGTTACGACACGAGTTAGTACGAGTTTCAGAATAAGCGAAACGCCAGAACAAGAGCGCCTCTTAGGAGGCGCTGCCTCTGGGCGTTTCGCTCACCGAAACTCGCGTACTCAGGTACTCTTGTATCTGTGAACTCCAGTACTCTGGGACTCTAGATCCATTCCCAGGGAAACGTGCGCCAGACTTCCCAATTTTATACTACTTATGTGCAAGTGCATTTTACAATAAGTCATTGTGAAAATGAAAGTAAATTATGATTTGCCATTAAAGGACAATGGGGCACCGCCCCACCCAACAACAGTCATGGAACTGATGTGTACAATGTGTAATGAAACACTTTTTACGGATAAAGCTCTCGTTTAATTTACTACATTACATAGTTTTTTTAGTTTCCTGACGTTTCGAACCCTTTACATTACAGTGTCCGTGGTCACAGTTCATTTCAATGTGTAGTGTTCGCTTAAACCTTGGAATACAATGTACAATGTGTAGGTACTTAATTATCCACTAATTGACTTTAATCCTTTTCTCACGCCATATCCTGGGTTTATGAAATAAATCAAAGTTTAATTAATTAAAGTAGGTATGCTACCTACTACTCTTATTAATTTTTTTACATTAGTCAGTTAACAGTTCACAATATGATTAAGTACCTAAGTGTACAAAATATACTGAAACATTGAAAACAAAACTGGTGGAAATCGAATCCGCGTCTTTCGCATACCGAGCGGTTGCGTCGCCTACTTCGCCAGAGGCATTGGTTATTGCTAGACTATAAAAATACTGTAGGTAACCCCCTGTGTGTGGTGTGTCAAGCTGGCGGCTTTATAACAAATTCGGAGCGTAATGTACAATACTCAGAATGTAGGTACAAAACGTAAAATGTGCACTACACGCAAAATGTACAAATCGCAAAATGAACAAGTAAGCTTAAGACTTTATTCACACGCCCCTGCAAAGGCTTTTTATCTACGTATGTCTAATATCTAGTGATACTAAGTCACGTCCTAAATAATAAGAAGTCGGATAAGTTTCTGTTTTTGCCTATGAACGTGCGCTTACTTGTTCATTTTGCGTGTAGTGCACATTTTAAGCCGGCTCCAGACGTTTGGCAAACAAGGGCAAACAGCAAACAACAAACACGAACATGTGGACGAGTGTTTGTCTGTGTTTGCCAGTGTTCGGCGTCGGTGTCGGTTTTTCTTCACAAATCAAAGGATGTTCGGCAAACAGTTTGCGATGTCTCCACACGTTTGCTGAGCATCAGTATTGCGCGCGAGCTTGCAGGCGGCGGACGTTCCTTTTCTCAGCAGTTTTCCGCGCGCAATGTGGCGGAGCTAGGAAAATGGCTGATTGGTCTCAGGATACAACTCTATCCTTTTTGGAAGCATACCATAATGAGCAATGCATTTGATATACTAAAGATGCCAATCATAAAAATAGGCAGAAGGTGACCGATGCGTTGGACGCGCCTTAGTGTTTATTGTCATTATGAACAAAAATATAAAGGAAATAAAGAACAAAAAGGAAAGATTAGTATACTTTTATTGATACTTGATATAAGTAAATTTTTTTGACTAAAAACATAAGCATTAAGCACTGACTAATTTCGACGGGTGAAAACCAGACCTTGGTAGCCAAGTGGTTAAGGCAGCCGCACGGAATGCGGAAGGTGCGTGGTTCGATTCCCGCCTGAGGTTGTCGTCTTTTTTCAGTGTTTAAAATTTTTACTTAAGTAGGTATATTTAAGCGTTATTAAAACGCTAAAATATATAAAAACATTAATCTATAAACGCAGCTTCATCTGAACCGAATGTTCAAATATTTCTAAAAAAATATCTTTCGGATCTCAGAGGTGAAAACTTCAAAGATTTGATGAAGCAATGTTGGCTAAAAAACTTATGCATCAATCACTGACAAATTTCGACGGGTGAAAACCAGACCTCGGTAGCCAAGTGGTTATGGCAGCCGCCCGGAATGCGGAAGGTGCGTAGTTCGATTCCCGAATGAGGTTGTCGTCTTTTTTCAGTGTTTAAAATTTTACTTATTTTATACTTTTTGATCGTGTTTTAAGTCCATTACGTGGCCTTTCTCACAAGTGCAAACACGACTATGATACGACATTCTATCACGGAATGCCAGTGATTATCTCCCGGCTTCATCATCAGACCTTGAAACCTAATCGTGGTCAAAGTTCATTACAAGACTTTTCTAAGAAATCCAAAACAGTTATGATACAATTTTCCATCATGAAGTTCCAATTCATATTTTCAGGTGCGTGTATATTTAAGCGTTAATAAAACGCTAAAATATGTATTAAACATAGATACATTTTTTTTTTTTATTTAAAATTAAAATAGGTCAACCCGAAACTAATAGTTGCCACAAGTTCGTCGTCCGTCATGTTTGCCGATCCGGTATATACTAGCACGTTCGCCAAACATGAGGATGCCTGTTTGTGTTGGGTGTTTGTGGTCGATGTTTGCGACTTTGTTTGTAGTGATCGGTGTTTGCGGCAAACAGCAAGCGTCTGGAGCCGGCTTTACGTTTTGCACATTCTAAGTACTTACTTATTGTATATTTGCGTGTAGTGTACATTTTGCGTTTGGTACATTATGCTCCGAAGGGAAAATTTCGACCTCCCATACTATTGTCGTCAGCTGATCGAACAGTTTTGTAGGGGAGGTCAAAATTTTGTGTACCTACTCACCATGGAATTCTGTTATTTCAAGAATGCCAAAAAACTGAACCCAAATAGTGCCCGAAGGAAGTAAATAGTACCCTTATGGTTTAAAAGTTATAGACATAGTTTGGTGAGTACGCTAGGCGTAGGTTACGCCTAGCGTACTCACCTCAGTTTGGGAAATCTGAGCAAGCTAAAACTTTAATTAGTATGTCAAAAAAACTGTACCCAAATAGTGCCCAAAGGAAATAAATAGTACCTTTATAGTTAAAAAGTTATAGACGTAGTTTGGTGAGTACGCTAGGCGTAGAACCTTTTTTTTTTTTTTTTTTTTTTTTTTTTCCCAGGGGAACTCGTTACGAGTACCGGGGCCTTGAAGAGGCACCCGGTTATGTGGGACTCGCCCGTCCGCCTTTCCGCCCCCACTGACAAGGAGAGAGGCTCCAAGTCAGCTGCCAGGTATAACCCGGCTGGGAGGGCGAGACGGAGGGGGATACCCACTAAACCCCTGGGGGCCACTCAATCCGAAGCTGAAAGCTGAGGTGGATGCCGCGGTGCCTTCCACTAGGGATTAATCCGCGACGGTCACCCCGTCGCCCGTGTGCCAACCTATGACCGCCAGCGGTCACGCGCCGACACACGGGCGACTTCGCGCACAGCACAACACATACCAGCGTGCCCACCCTCTATGGGCACGCGATCCTCAAGGATCACAGATACAGGGACAGCACAGGACAAACACAAGGCAAGACATCGGTCCTCCGACCCTTGGGCTTTTGGGGAGGTATGATCATACCCATGCCAAAGCCACACATGGACCGCCACCAGCCGGCTCACGAGCCTGGTGGAGGAGGGCGGCATTTATGCCACCCTCGACTCCCCCTCCGCCCGCTGCCCGTCCTCGGCCGTCTCCGGCCCCTCCGGCAACTCCGCCACCTCCATAGGCCTCGCGCCCTCCCTCACACTCTCCCTCGCCGCAGGTGGGGCCCGCGGCCAAGGGGCCCTCCTAGCCCTTGACTCCGGAGGACGGCACCTCCTTCCACCCATGTGGTGGGCGTGCGGGAGTCCTGCCTCCCGGCACACCGCACACACCGCCTTCTCCTCCCTGCACTCCGCCGCCCGGTGCCCCGGGGCGCTACACCGGAAGCACAGTGCGCTACGGCTGGCCTTAGAGTCACAAAAGTAACTTAAGTGGCCCACACCGTAGCACACAAAACACCTTGTAGGGCGCCTATAGGCGTAGAACCTACGCAACTACTACAACCTCGTTGCGCGAAAACAGGACCAACCCCAAATCTCATTTTTCGAGATGTAGTCTCGAATCGAGTTTTGATTTCGATTTCTATCTCGATAATCGACATTTTGTTCACGAATCTCCTATTCTCAGCGCTAATCGAAATAGACTTCGAGTTTTTTTTTGATAAATATTGCCATTCTTTTTAATGCAATCAATTCGGGATGCGTTCCGTTTGACACGTTTCATCCGGTTTTAAACCGGTTGCAACTATGTACAGTCGAACCAACTGAATCATGACCCACTTCGCCGATCATTCCTTTAAAATCATAAATGTAGTTAGGTTTCTTCGCTTTTATTCATGTTGCACTTAGTACGTTTTAAATATGAATAAAAATGCGTCATTACGGGTCAGAGATGTATGCAATTTTAACCTTTGTTATCACTGCACTAGATATGCTTTAGACAAAGCAGTCTTAATTTGAATTTCTATTAAGATGTCATTCATACATAATCCAAACTCTTTTCACTACGGAGAAAAGGTATTTTAGTTTTAAAAATAAAGTGACGTTGCGTCTGATGTCAAGTTGTAGTCTGTCTGAAAAAATTGAAACAATAATTGAATTCAATTTGATTGAATTAAAACAAATCGTATAATGACAATTTGGCAGAACAAAAAGCTCGAATAGTAGTGCTCAGTGAACAAGGCTCCAGCATTCGGGATATATCACGAGAGTTCAATATAAGTCGGCACACAGTCAGAACCTGGATCAGAAGGCACGCTGAAGATGGTACCCTTGAAGACAGACGACGATATAATCATAGCGTTCGTCGGATCACGAACCAACAGAGAACGGAAATGCAACACCATTACGAAGAACATCCTTTTACTGATACCCGGTATTTTGCGGCACGTTACGACGTATGTCTACAAACAATAAGAAATAATTTGCACCGCACTGGGCTGCATTACAGGCATTATGCATTATGCTAAGAAAGCTCACTTAACGGATGCACACAAAATTGAGAGATTAAATTTTGCACGTAATTACTTAGACTTCGACTGGACAAACACCATCTTTACAGACGAAAAATCGTTTTGCTCTTCTCAATATGGTCGCTTAACTTTGTGGCGTTACGGTAACACTTGATACACAGAGGATCACATAATGCCCAACCAATTATCTGGCCGAATTTCAGCTAACATGTAGGCCTGGATGGATGCTGGAAGTGTAGGCGAACTTGTTCAAATTTATCCTCGTCAAAATGCCAAGAACTATGTCGATTTATTGGAAGAATCAATGTTACCGACTTTGCGAACAGTTTACCCGCGTGCAGTGCCAGTATTCTCCTACGTTCATGATAACTGTCCAGTGCATACTGCCAGAATTGTCTCCAATTGGTTTACCCAACATGAAGCTCAAACCCACAATTTATTTATAAAGTTATTTTCTAGTTTTTCAGTTTACCAAGTGAATGTCATTTTTTTAAACTTAATAAAACCTATTGATGATTTTAATAAAATAAAGTTTATAATTCTTCAACTTTACTATTTTATTATATAGTGACCACGACATGTTCCAAATGTGATTTTATAAAGTAACTGGGCCCGTTACAGACTGGGGTTGTAAAGCGGTAAAATTACCCCGCTAAAATACGGTAATATTCGGTAAAAAACGTTTTAAACGTATTCATACCCACTAGACCACTAACTACTATTACGATTACACTATTGTTACGAAAGTGAGTATGTTTGTGTAAATGTCTTTACTCTTTAACAAATAAATGTATTGAATGAGATTTGACAGAAATATGGATGAATTCAAGTCAACTGATCGCCGTTTGTTCAGTCCTCAGAACAATAACTAAATATTGTTTTTAGGTTCAGTCGCTCACCGTCACCGACAGCGGAACGGCAAGAGCGCTTATCGCCGCACAACACAGCACAATATGGTCAATTGCACTAATCGGCAACGTCGCATGATGGTTTTCATATTTGCCTTGTCAGCTGTCAGTGTCTTATAAAATGATAACAGGTTCGTTACATGTAATGTATGTTCAAGCTAATTTCAACCTACTCGTATTAGAATGACTGTAGGAAAATGACCTTAAGGTGGGTCATGATTCAATTTGGTCGACTGTACCTCAAATATTTTTACTGTAAAGGTATTTATATGTATTGAACTTGCTTTTTAATTAAAGAAGTAAATTTTTAATAAGTATCGAAAAATCATTATATTTAATGTGTTGTGATTAAATTTAATTTCCTTAAACAACTTGTATTGTTTAAAACGTATAAATAAATATACGATAAATTTTATGTTTTTTGTTTGTAGTTGTGTGCTTGTTTGGTGACGAAACGATCATTTTAGTATTCACAAGACACACACAACGTCACAATGTCAACAAATATACCCAACGCCACAGCAGAAGCAGCTTCTTCTACAAATTTTGGAAGCCGATATACAGTAAAGGAGTGGAAAGTTATCTTCCACCTTATAAAAAAAAAGAGAGCGAGCTCTCTCAAAATTTTAAATCACTTCCACGACAAAGTTGGAAATGAACTCCATATCCACCGTAATTTCGCCGCTATTTGACGTTTCATTAGCTTCTCGTAGTCGAAATTACGTCTCGACCACTGCCGACCACTCGAAACAGTTCGAGCGGCTCTCCTTCGAGAAATGTCGAGTTCGAGATGTTCAGAATAACTAAATTGCATTACCACTCGATAAAGTTCGAATTCGAATCAAACTCGAAGTCGATTAGCGCTGAGAATAGGAGATTCGTGAACAAAATGTTAATAACGAGATTTTATGGTCGAGATAGAGATCGAAATCAAAACTCGATTCGAGACTACATCTCGAAAAATGAGAATTGGCCTCCATTTCTATCTCAATAAATAGTACCCTCTAAGCCTCTTTTTATTGTAACATCATTGCCTCTAAGAGTGTAATTGTTATTTGACTTTTACACTAGAGTCATTAAATTTGATAGCAAACTTCTACATACAAAAATTACGTGTGGTACAGTCGAGCACAGTGAATGGTAAAATATTATTTTTATTACCAAAGGAATTGAGATTGGAATAACTATGGAGTTCACTAATAGACGACGACCTAAAATAAAATAGGTACAGTCGAACCAACTGAATCATGACCCACTTCGCCGATCATTCCTTTAAAATCATAAATGTAGTTAGGTTTCTTCGCTTTTATTCATGTTGCACTTAGTACGTTTTAAATATGAATAAAAATAGACGACGACCTAAAATAAAATAGGTACAGTCGAACCAACTGAATCATGACCCACTTCGCCGATCATTCCTTTAAAATCATAAATGTAGTTAGGTTTCTTCGCTTTTATTCATGTTGCACTTAGTACGTTTTAAATATGAATAAAAATGCGTCATTACGGGTCAGAGATGTATGCAATTTTAACCTTTGTTATCACTGCACTAGATATGTTTTAGACAAAGCAGTCTTAATTTGAATTTCTATTAAGATGTCATTCATACATAATCCAAACTCTTTTCACTACGGAGAAAAGGTATTATAATTTTAAAAATAAAGTGACGTTGCGTCTGATGTCAAGTTGTAGTCTGTCTGAAAAAATTGAAACAATAATTGAATTGAATTAGAACAAATCGTATAATGACAATTTGGCAGAACAATGAGCTCGGATAGTAGTGCTCAGTGAACACGGCTCTAGCATTCGGGAAATATCACGAGAGTTAAATATAAGTCGGAACACAGTCAGAACCTGGATCAGAAGGCACGCTAAAGATGGTACCCTTGAAGACCGACGACGATATAATCATGGCGTTCGTCGGATCACGAACCAACAGAGAACGGAAATGCAACACCATTACGAAGAACATCCTTTTACTGATACCCGGTATTTTGCGGCACGTTACGACGTATGTCTACAAACAATAAGAAATAATTTGCACCGCACTGGGCTGCATTACAGGCATTATGCTAAGAAAGCTCACTTAACGGATGCACACAAAATTGCGAGATTAAATTTTGAACGTAATTACTTAGACTTCGACTGGACAAACACCATCTTTACAGACGAAAAATCGTTTTGCTTTTCTCAATATGGTCGCTTAACTTTGTGGCGTTACGATAACACTTGATACACACAGGATCACGTAGTGCCCAACCAATTATCTGGCCGAATTTCAGCTAACATGTGGGCCTGTATGGATGCTGGAAGTGTAGGCGAACTTGTTCAAATTTATCCTCGTCAAAATGCTAAGAACTATGTCGATTTATTGGAAGAATCAATGTTATCGACTTAGCGAACAGTTTACCCGCGTGAAGAAGTGCCAGTATTCTCCTACGTTCATGATAATTGTCCAGTGCATACTGCCAGAATTGTCTCCAATTGGTTTACCCAACATGAAGATCAAAACCACAATGTTTTTATAAAGTTATTTTCTATTTTTTCAGTTTACCAAGTGAATGCCATTTTTTTAAACTTAAAACCTATTGATGATATTAATAAAATAAAGTTTATAATTCTTCAACTTTACTATTTTATTATATAGTGACCACCACATGTTCCAAATGTGATTTTATAAAGAAACTGGGCCTGTTACAGACTAGGGATGTAAAGCGGTAAAATTACCCCGCTAAAATACGGTAATATTCGGTAAAAAACGTTTTAAACGTACTCATACCCACTAGGCCACTAACTAACTACTATTACGATTACACTATTATTACGAAAGTGAGTATGTTTGTGTAAATGTCTTTACGCTTTAACAAATAAATGTATTGAATGAGATTTGACAGATATATAAGAAATTTTGGAATTTTAAAAGACAGACAATGGGCTCGTTCGTACTAAAAACCCCAAAAACATTCGAGATACGAATCACAACACACCTTTCGTGCGTTCAACATGTGAACTGTCGGTGTCGAGTGGAATTTCAAGTACGAATTTGTCTAAAATATGTTGCCAAAATACCATCCCAAATTAGCTTGATTTTGTGGCATATAAATTTTTACAAATAATGTAGGTAGTTTTTCGAATAGACGTTCAGATAATTTAGTTTGTTCAGTCCTCAGAACAATAACTAAATATTGTTCTGAGTTTCAGTCGCTCACCGTCACCGACAGCGGAACGGCAAGAGCGCTTATCACCGCACAACACAGCACAATATGGTCAATTGCACTAATCGGCAACGTCGCTTATTGGTTTTCATATTTGCCTTGTCAGCTGTCAGTGTCTTATAAAATGATAACAGGTTCGTTACATGCGTTATGGCGGCACTTCACTTGGCGTATCGTGTTCGTGTGGCGATATCGTTGTGTTTGCCCAAATAATCTGGCACATTGCTTGGCGTCAAACAAGCCATCCACACATGGCCTATACGGGCAAACAACGCAAATATTTACCATATTTGCTTGTTCACAAACAAATTGAATGCAACAGTGATGGACGTGTCAGTGGCAGCAGCTTATTATATTTATCTGAATGCGGCTAGCCAACACCTGTTTTTATATTGTGCAGGGTTCTCCTAAGTTATTTTGAATATCTCGTCCTCTGGGGGTTAATGCAACGTGTTCGGTTTTTGTTTTTATGAGAGGCATTTTTGGGGTCCCAAACACTAGGATGCATTTGGTATAATTCCAAGAATCGCAATACGGTTTCGTTTGTCCAATCCATTTTACTATGTTTACGTATTAAAAACTGAACATGTCTGAACAGGACAGCCGCACGTGCGCTTCTGAACAGAACCAAGTGTGGACGGCCGACGCAAATATTTGCCGTATTTGATTCCTTTGATGTGTGATCAAAAACCGACAAGTGGACGGAAACGCATATTCGCTATTTGCGTTGTTTGCCTTATTCGTGCAAATAAAGCAAATATATTCAAATAGGCCGTCTACACATTGCCGTGTTCGGACAAATAATGCAAATACGCGAACACGATACGCCATGTGAAGTGCCGGCATTACATGTAATGTATGTTCAAGCGAATTTCAACCTACTCGTATCAAAATGACTGTAGGAAAATGACCTTAAGGTGGGTCATGATTCAATTTGGTCGACTGTACATATTTATAGGATAAAATGTTTACTAGAAAAAAATCAACCAGTCTCAGGAAGCTCGAATGGGATTCGAACCCACGACCTTTGGATTGCCGTTCCACTGCTCTAACCATGGACACTAGGAAAAATTCAGCGAGTCTTCTGGGGTCTCGGTAGCTCAGCGGTTAGAGCAGTGGACCGGCAATCCAAAGGTCGTGGGTTCGAATCCCATTCGAGCTTCCTGAGACTGGTTGATTTTTTTTCTAGTAAATATTTTATCCTATATTTATATAGCATTGTGAATGCATAATTTCAACAATAAAAATAGGTACATATTTAATAACAGTAAACCAAGGGTGGCCAAAAAAGGGGGGTCCTCAGGTTGGTGTGTCTGGCACCGTAGCTCCTAAACGGGTGATCCGATTTGGATGCGGATTTTTTTATATGAAGATTGGTTTTTAGCGGTGATTCTTACTTCGACTATAAATCTAGTGATAACTGTTATAAATCACAAAATTTGTAGTGGAGGGTGAATGAGACCCACTCCAACTTATATCTATGTATCAAGCATTGCTTATTTATGATTTGTTGATCGTGAATGACCGCCCGCCCGCGACTTTGTCCGCGTGAACCCCTTACCCCGTGACGAATTTACAAAAATGTTCATTTTTATACAAACCTTGTCCCGACAATTACAAATACAACAAAAAAGAATTAGCCAAATTGGTGCAGCCGTTCTGAAGTGATGCGCGTACAAACATTTTGGCTATTGATTTTTATTAATATAGATACATACCTACATAAATAGCGACTGCACATGTGCTCAGCGTGACAGGTGATGCATCGCTGTCGCGCATCGATAAGTTGCACTATGATCAACAAAAGTAACAGATTGTTCTCCCACAATATTGAACTTTCAATTTCAGACATAAGGCAAATAGTTCCTTAGAAGGTGCTTTTGCTTTATGAAATCCGGCAAAAAATACGGTAGTCAATATTTTGGAAAACATGGATCTTATTTATAAAAAAAATAATTATAATCAATTATATAACTGATATTAAACTTCCTCGTTACGTATATACACCTATTAATATCAACAAAACTAAAAGTAATATGTAGTAGGTACATAATATGAAATAATATTAAAATTATTATGAGTTCGCCTGTACCTCATGTCAATGTATGTAGAAGTTTGCTATCAAATTTAATGACTTTCTAGTGTAAAAGTCAAATAACAATTACACTCTTAGAGGGTACTATTTCCGGTACTATTTATTGAGATAGAAATGAGAGCCATTGCTGGTTCTGTTTTCGCGCAACGAGGTGAGTACGCTAGGCGTAGAACCTACGCAGAGCGTACTCACCAAACTATGTCTATAACTTTTTAACTATAAAGGTACTATTTATTTCCTTTGGGCACTATTTGGTACTATTTGGGTACAGTTTTTTGACATACTTAATTAAAGTTTAGCTTGCTCAGATTTCCCAAACTGAGGTGAGTACGCTAGGCGTAACCTACGCCTAGCGTACTCACCAAACTCTTGTCTATAACTTTTTAACCATAAGGGTGCTATTTATTTCCTTTGGGCACCATTTGGTACTATTTGGGTACAGTTTTTTGGCATTCTTGAAATAACAGAATTCCATGGTGAGTACGCCAGGCGTAGGTACACAAATTTTTTGTCATTTTTGCATTTAGGTTTCTTGGGGAAAGGTGTTCAGTTTCATGGGTGGAACTCACCCTTAATTTCATTAAAACGAGTAAAAAATGAGGGTGTATAGATTTATCTTGTGATTGAGGCTGTCGACCGCCTTGGAGTAATCTATGAATGTCAGATTTCAATTAAATTCATAATACCTTTTTATGACTTGGTTCAGAGTGTGAAGGTGGTCAGTGGTAGAAAGGCCACGTCGGAAGCCAGCCTGCTCTGCTGGTTGGTGTTTAACCTACTTAAACGATTAATATGTCTGTGATCTTAGGCGACTTGATTGTATCGAGGACGATTCCGCCAATCTCCAAAATAGATTTCAACAACATCGCCATAGTAAAAAAAAATACTTCCATTGCCAAGATCTCGTATTTGAAAATTTACTGCTAAAGAATAGTCTCACTACAAAGTCTTGGCTTGATAATAGCGTTGATTCTAATATAGCCTTGTCAAGTTATGCCGAATGCTGCTCTAACTTTAATTCAAAGGTCCTACTACACAGACCACTGTCATGTCAGATACTGTGCTATGGAGAGAAAAAAAAAAGCTTTACTGTGTTAAATTTTTTTATTAAACCTAATTAGTTAAGGAGCAGGCCTGCCGCGTCCGAAACCTCCTCTCTGTAATAGAAAAAAAAAGCAATTAAACATTTAATAAAAAAATTTAAGGGAAAAAAAAACCTAAATTTCTTTATAAGGCATAGACATTGTTGTTTTATAAACTTTACAAAAATCAAAGCGTCGTTTAGTACTTCCCATACATAAAAACGTCGAAATAAGTTTTTTAACATTATTTGCTAATAGATCTTTTTGTAACATTGCTACCAGGGTGCTTCGAATTTCCTAATGATTATTTATGGCATATGTTCAATTATAAATTATATACCCATTCATTGTGTACCTACCTACTTTAATTAAGGTAATGAGTATAATTAAATAGTCGAGTGGTTAGCTCGCCCGTTCTGGCGTGTTGCGCCATCTTTGAGGTTCAATTCCAAGTCAGGTCAATTTACTGTTTTTCTAAATTGATTTCGGGTCTGGGTGTTTTGTTTATCCGTTATCTAGTAAACCATTAAAAAAAGTTTCAAAAAAACCTAAACTTGGGCTAATAAACAAAAGTAACTTTAGCAGCCAAAACAAACAAAACTTGCAGCAACCATAAAATTCACTTCATACTTTCACCTTTTCAATGTATGATTCCATTGGTGATCTATGGATGGGGCCGAAGATCAACAAGGGAAGCAGATGCCTACTCTCTAAAAACATTATTACTATCTCTTTGCAACGCAGTTAGCTTGGGACCAAGCTTCGATCAACAATAACCAACAAGATAACGCGTCACATACAAAATCAAAGCTAAATTCTGTCCACTTGAATAAATACTTTTTCTTTACTAATGAACTGAGACGAAAGTTATAAAACAGTTTTAAGTTCAACCTAATTACAACCATGGCACCCAGTTATAAAGTCACAAATCTTCTAAGTACATTGTACTTCAATCATTTGTCACAAACAAGGAGCAAAGCAATGATTACTCCTGTCACTTAAAAATTAAAAGACATCAATAACATTTAGTAATGAAATCAATCTTATGGGGCAACAAATAAAGGACTTTTTCCTGTTATTGCCTTGCGAGAACATAAGAGCTTACTTCTCAAATGGGCTATTATTTACAGAGAAATATTTTTAGCGCCGACCTGACATCAAGTTGTATTGTTGATCGAAAGGATCAAGCAACAAAATCACATCATCACATGAAAAGTCAGCACTTACAAATTCAACATCAGCTGAGCCAGGGCCAACGTCCGCCTTCTTGTCGTGCGGTGCTCCGGGCGTAGTAGGCGCGCGGCGGTAGGCCGAGCGGTCCTCCGCTGAGCGCGCGGGGGCGTCGGGGCGGCCGACGGCGCCGCGGCGGACGGTCTCCGTTCGCACAGATCGCTTCAGGGTGGCTGGCACGATTTCAGGGGGCAAGTGTAGGAAGATGCGCAAGTATTCGATACCCTCGTTCGTCAGGTACCTGAAGAAAAGATTAATGTTTGACATTGATGAGAAACACTTTATTTTAGGGATAGGGAGTGTCCATGTAATCATAGATCTTCTATTATCATGTAACAATCTAAAGGCGTGTCTCCTGCACCTAAAAATAACAAAACAAACTAACCAATCATGCTTGCTGAAAGTGTTAGCAAAACATTGCAGTCTTCTGCGACTTTCAAACACGAACAATCATAACTTCTAACAATTTCTACTCAACATATTTCGGGCAAAAACACATCCCAAATCACTAGGGCACAGGGCGATCGCTTATTAAATCAATTAATAACAATGTATTGTCTTTATTCTAATAATTAATTTTCAATTCATTTTCTGTAATCATTAGGTTATTGCTTTTAGCAATTTAATACACGATGACACTGACATAACACAAGACAACCTCAACATTCCTATACAACAATAAAATAAAAATCCCCCCCCCCCCCCTCTCCCAGACAAATGCAGAAATGTTTTCCGCCTGCCTCAAATAACATGTTTGCTTGTTTGAGCTAACAAAACAGTTAGGCCAAGCTCATATTTTGTTACATGTTTGATGTTAGGTGTTAGAAAGCACAAAGCAGTATTGCAGGAGGCCCGGCTTAATACAATAACAGAACTGTTATAGTTGTATGTGTTATGTTTGTAAAAACTTTAGTATGTAAACCATTACTATTTTAGACTTACAGACTATCCTATAGACATGTAGATATTGTACTGTCATGATAAAAGGCTGTGGCATTTGGCCCCAACTTTAACGGTACTGTGGTACCATCACTTCTTGTTGCTTTAAAAGTTGGGGTGAGTGTTTTAGTTATTTTCTTAGAAAACTGCATAATGTAATTTATTAAAAATCTTCTTTGGTAGTCGAGGTGAATATATAACAGATATTTATTAGGGGAGGCTGCTACCTGTGCAGAAGGCAGATTATTTATTTATTACGTTATTATCTGGCACTCATCCTATATTTATTATATTTGTTAAATTAAAAACTGTGTAGCTATGCTATGTACCTCTATATACACATATTACTGGAAGAATAATAATAATTAGTAGGTTGACATTAATGATGATAATAACCTACCAAAACTTAATTTTGACCAAGCCAACAATCACATAGTCAAACAATAACAAATATTTACAAACCAGTAGAAATGCCTCCACGCAAACTGCTCTTTTACGTAGCCCCTGGACTTGAGAGACTGCATTGCTTTGATGACTTGGAGGTTAGGAATCTTCTCCAGATCTGGGTGTTTGGGTGCATGATAGTCCTTCTTGGCAACCATGACACCCTCTTTGAAGAGGTATTCATAGATTGAAACACGATTCTGTTTTGGCATCAACATCTTGATAGTCTGTACCTGAAAAACATTGAAACGAAAAATGTCACGACCAAGTCTTGATTGGTATTTTGACGTAACTCAGCACAAATCATAAAATTTATGTAGCCTATTCTGGCACGGTTAATTATAATTTACGCAAAATAAACTTCATACAAAATAAGCCTAAGATTAATCGTATTTTTGATGATTTTGAAAAGAAAATACCTTTCGGCAACTTTGACAAATACGAAAGAATTCTTCAGAGGTTATTTGACACTAAATTGACATATGACAATGTTTTTTTCATCCAAGAATAAACGCTTACGTTTATTACTCCTACAGCCTATATTATGTTAAGAAATAATGTATTGTCTTTCATTTATATTATCATTTATATTTTATTTCTTGACCACTGGCATTTTAGGTTGCTCGTGTAAGGTGTTCAACACCTTTAAATTAAAGTGGAGTACCAGTCGAGTAAAACTGCGAGGATCCGCTAATAATATTATAAAGAGGAAAGATTTGTTTATTTGAATTATATAGGCTCCGAAACTACTGGACCGATTTAGAAAATTCTTCGAACATTAGAAAGTTACATTCTTCCCAAATGACATCGCCCACTCTTCAAAAAAAGCGATTTTTGAAAGTATGTACACACGTTCTGCAAAAAAAGTAAAATTACATGTGCAAAAATGTTGCAATGAAATGCAGTTTTGAATACTAGAGAGACACAGCTGAGATGGGCATTTACCCGGTAAATGCCCGACTTGTGGGTAAATACCCATTTTTACCTATGTTTACCCACCCGTTTTTAATTTATACCGGGTAAAAATTAAACTCAGTTTAATTTAAACCAATAATTGAATTTGGTTATAGATACTATTACATACCGACTAAACCTAAAGCATATTTTTAAGTCATTCTAAGTCTAATACTTAGTGGAATTCTATTCATTTTCGAGCTGAGGCACGACTTTTGTTTATTAAGATATTCAAAATGTTCATAAGTTAGTTATCATTTCTAGTTCAATTTCTGTTGTAATTATATTATCATGTCTGGGACGTGCACCCTTGTATTTCTTGTTCTTTTAGGTATTTGACATACGAATTACGAAGTCAACCTATTCTCGGTTCCATAAAAACTACTTTTTTTATAATAGATGCTTATTGGCTTGCTCTTGGCCACATTCTTATTAAGAAGAAGCCGATGATGGAGCGAGCTTGCCCAGAAGCAGCCTATTAACTCGGGCTTTAAAGATGTTGGGCTATATGCACTCGGGATCACAAACGCCGGCAGGGAATTCCATACCTTGGCTGTACGCATTATGAATGAAAACGAATAGCGCTTGGTGCGTATGAGTGGAATATCAAAAGGGTGGTAAGTAAACCGCCGTACGTCTGGACTCCCGATACTAGAAAGGGGACGGTGGAATGAGCTCGTGTAGCTCAAAAGCACACTCTTCGAAGTAAAACCTGTAAAATACCGACAAGCATGCAACTGAGCGACGGACGGTGAGCGAGACTGTGAAGCTTGATTTTCACAAGCTTATCGTCACCCATAAATTTCCGGACTCTGCGTTCCACTGAATCAAGCGCGGCAAGTTGATATTTTGCTTAGCCGTCCCAAAGGTGGCAGCAATACTCCACGAACGATCAGACTTGTGCTTTATATAGAGTTAGAAGCTGTCCCGGCGTGAAATATCGCTTAACCTTATTTAGAACACCCAGCGTTTTCGCCGCAGTTTGAGCCTTGATTTCGATGTTGTCGCCCAAGTTGAGATTGGAGGTCAACTTCATGCCGAGGAGATCGAAGTTGTCGGTAATTGGTACATCGACACCCCGGAAAGTAGGAGCCAGGCTAAAAGGACTCCTTCCGTTAAACGAACTTCCTCTCCGCCGACCCTTGCGCTAGACAGATACCTCTTTGTGACCGTGCTGTCGTCTGCATACCCAACAATTCCCGGTTTGAGCAGATCGTTATTATACACCAAGAAAAGGGTAACAGAGAGAACGGAACCCTGAAAGACCCCGGCATAGATAGCCATGAGGTCGGACGAACAGCCATCAATGACTACTCTGATTGACCGTTCACTTAGGAAGTCCAAAATCCAGACACGAAAATCAGCAAAGATGCCGTACGCTGGAAGCTTGCTCAGCAAGCCAGCGTGCCAGACCCGGTCAAAGTCTTTCGATATGTCAAGCGACACGGCAAGCGCTTCGCCATGCTTCTCGGTTGCCTCGCTCCAGCAATGAGTAACGTACACCAGAAGGTCCCCCGTGGAACGGCCCCGCCGAAAGCCATATTGGCATTTGCAAGCTTCCAGGACTGAGGCCGCTCTAGTAAGAAGAGAAAGGCGGTACAGACGCGTTAGAATCGGAGACAATAAAGGCGGTACAGATATGTTAGAATCGGAGACAATTCAGGCGCACAGACCCTAAGTAGTCTAGCTGGAATCCCGTCCGGGCCGCTGGCCTTATTTATTTTATTTCATAAAAATCATATAATTCAAATGACGCTGTATAAAGTGGGTAATGTAATTATCATTCTCCCTGTAACTGCAAGCTGGCAACGTCGCACGCGCAAAATATAAGGTGTCTGCTAGTGCTAGAAACCACTAGAAACTTCAAGGGCTGGTCAGGTCAAGTGTTTTAAAAATGACAAAAAATTAATTCGTGTTTTTTTCATTTTTAATCTAACACTTAACATAATAATAATTACATTTAAAAAGGGCCCGATCGGGGGGCCATTTCTTATCTTGTAACTCATGCTCCTGTCCCTTCGGGGAGGAGGTCTAGGAGAGGTAGGACCTTTGGAGGCGACAATCGGCCTGCAGCGGGTGCCATTGGGCACCGATAACCTACGCTAGCGTGGTTCGGTCACCACCCTGTATGCGCCCATGCTCGTGGCAGGGATCGGGTGAACTCCTTACCTTCACCCCCTCTCCCATCGGCTCGGCTATCCACTCCACTTATGGTGGTGCTTGGGATCCGTTGGCGCAAGGCCATCTCCCGCCTCGTGCTAGTAGGAGGGGAGGGGACTCGGGTCCCCAATAGGAAATTGTTGCCCACCTGCGCGTTACTTCCAAACCTGAGACTGTTTTGCTTCCTACACCCTCTGTTTGTGTTTGCCAGGCTCACGCCCGGATGGACTCAGGGCTGTATTGTGTTTAATTGGCTTGCGAGTTGGTTGGGCAACATCATTAATAATTAATAATAATATTTTCATTTTATGCGCGTTATCGGAACCATAACATAATTTGATGCTATCGATAGTAGTTGGACTTAACACCACAGACATATAATAGAAGTGTCTGTGCTTAACACGCACATTTCATTTCAGTTGTAAAAGGAAAATAAATGGGGTCTTATTGCACTTTGCAGACTAACGTAGGTACTTATCGCCCAGCTGACGCGAACGGGTTAACAGATGCTGGTCGGCAGGCCGGCCGTCGTTGCCCGCGCGTTGTAAATAATCTTTATTTTTGATTTTATTTTTCTTATGTTATTGCTTTAAAATAAATTTGGTATTCAAAGACTATCCAATTAAAATTCTCAAAATGAATAATTTAATTAAAAATGGCAAAGACACCAATTCCTTTTTTGTCATGTTTAAAACACATGACCTGACCAGCCTTTGAAGTTTCTTGCAGTTTCTAGCAGTCCCCATACATAATACCGCACGCAGCCTCTCGCCCCCCACTCCACGTGGTATTTTTCGTACGCGAACATGTTTATTCGAAGTGCATTTCAACTAGCTAGATCTGCGCCATTTTGTTGTGTTTTAGTTAAAAATAGATGTTGATTAAAGATTTAAAATATAATCAACTGTGTTTTATTTGAAATCAATATTTTATCTTCAATGGTCAAGAACGAAACTAACATCGTAGATCGTTTTAAGGATAGTATTATAGACAGTATTCAATTTTTACCCTGTGTTTAATAAAAATACTCGGTATAAATGGGTGTAAATGGGTTTTTTACCATTCCTCCCAATTTTACCCACCCGCCCATCTGTAGACACAGCTATCATTTAACACCAAATCCAGCCCGGGTACATGCGGGTACATGTAACTTTTCCTCTAATTTACATAGGAATAACCAAAATACACGTACCTATATGTCGAGCAAATAGCATCTGTTTATTGAGAAATGCTTAATCTTCTTGTGAACATGATATATGAAAAAAAGTACTTACTTTCAAGATTAGAATCCATAGCACAAACTCGGTACAAACACAATTATTAGCATGTAATAAACTATCTCGGTAGTAGCCAGAACACTTATAATTTCATTACATTTCCGTAAATCCATATGTACACACCTTAATTAATATTAGTTAAACAGGTGGTGGAAAATATTTTGGAATTGACATCATGAGGGTATCCTTATTTGAAATTATTAGCTATTTCAAAGAAAGCCGTTAGTGGTTTTTGTCAAGATAGCTTGTTCTAGGTGAGTTGTAAACCAGCGGCTTGTAAGCCGGTAGTTACCGTAGCCAGCGGCTAGAAACGAATAAACAGCCGGTTGATACCGAATAGATACCCGATTTGAACATAGAAAATAAAAACGATTTTAATTACATTTTTAATGAGCGATTTTCCGAGATCAAAAAAAAAGAAATTGGTTCGTAAATGACTTCATAGATGGCGCTAAGCATGGATTAGTATGGCGCTTAGTAAAAAGCGAGTCCATGAAGAACACGTGTATGGCTACGTAATATTTATTCCATTCCAAAATAGAAATAGGTCCTGGAGATCCTGTATAAAAATTTGTAAACACTATTTTTTTATTTTTTTGAGAAACAAGCAAAAGTGTAGAATTTATTACAGCCCTTAAGTAGGAACGGGTCGGCTTTCATAAAACGCCATCTATCGAGTATTTTTGAACTAATATTTATTTTATAATTTGGGCTGTCAGAAAATCGCCCATTGTAAAACTCTTATTTTTGTTATACAGTAGCACTTATTATTCTGCATTTTTTTTATAAATAAACACATGCATCTACTCGGTATCAAGCGGCTGGTTATGCGTTTCTAGCCCCTGGTTTCAGTAACTACCGGCTTACAAGCCACTCTTTTACAATTATAAGAATAAAGGTAGCTAAATTGGTTTTCATCCCATCTATTCGAAAAGGACGACTTGGTTCGCCTTTAAGTGGTGTTTTCAAAGAAAAGCAAAGGTGGTGTTTTCTATGAAACTTTTAGCGGGCAGTAATGAGTTTTTAATCCTCTTTTTATGTGCACCGCAATTATCTTTTCCGCGCACTTTTTATAGTATTATTTTGATGAGCCCATCGCCGCTCTATGCTGTTGGTTGTATGTGCAGTCTTTATTTATTTATTTATTTATTTATTTATCGGATCACCAACATAAGGTACAGCATAAAATAATAAATGGAAAATGCAGAATTGTTTAAAACTAACTATCCTTACAATTATAGGTAACCACAACATGCATATTTATACTGTATAAACTAAAATAATAAAATATGAAAACAAAAAAAAAGGAAAATTTTGGTATAAATTACAAATAACAAAATTATAAATTACAAATAATTAAAAATGCAATAATAATAATAAGAATTGTGGTAGAATAGAATTGTATTAAATAAAATTAAAATTCAGCAAGACATCAACGCAGTCTGAGGTACATACCTTTTTTTAATTAAATCTAAGAACCTAGGAAGGCTTTGAAAATAAATATCAAGCTCAGGGATTTCTTTAACCAAATCATTGTACAGGCGTGACAAACGAATTACCGGTGAGCCGCAGCCCATTCTAGTTCTGCAAAATTTTACTTTAAACAACCCTCATGCGTATCGTGGTATTCTAGTTGGAACATTAAAATCAAATTTATTTAGCAACTTGGGGCTATCAATGCGGTTGTTCATAACTTTATGTAGATAAGACATATCGAGACAGGTACGTCGCATCGAGAGCGGGTCCAGCCGAAAATGTTTCGATTTCTCTATGTAACCTGTTATAGTTCTAGGAATCCGAAAACGGTAGGTCATGGTTCGTATAAAATTTTTTTGCAGCCTTTCGATTCTGTTAACATGTATTTTATAGCTTGGACACCAAACTGAGCTACAGTACTCAAGCTTACTCCTTACATAGCTATTGTAAAGTAGTCTTTAGTTCGTTAGTCACTTTTACGACACTAAAGGGAAGAGAGCGATTGGTAGTATTATTTTGATGAGCCTATCAACGCTCTATGCTCTTGAATGTATGTGCAGTCTTTAGTCCGTTAGTCGCCTTTTAGACACCGAAGAAAAGAGAGGGGTTCGTAGTATTATTTTGATGAGCCCATCGCCGCACTATGCTGTTGGTTGCATGTGCAGTTTTTAGTCCGTTAGTCGCCTTTTACGACACCGAAGAGAAGAGATGGGTTGGTAGTATTATTTTGATGAGCCTATCGCCACTCTATGCTATTGGTTGTATGTGCAGTCTTTAGTCCGTTAGTCGCATTTTACGACACCAAAGAGAAGAGAGGGGTTGGTAATATTATTTTGATGAGCCCATCGCCGCTCTATGCGGTTAGTTGTATGTGCAGTTTTTAGTCCGTAAGTCGCTTTTACGACACCAAAGGGAAGAGACGGATTGGTAGTGCTATTTTGATGAGCCCATCGCCGCTCTATGCTGTTGAATGTATATGCAGTCTTTAGTCTTTTAGTCGCCTTTTAAGACACCGAAGGGAAAAGAGGGGTTAGTAGTATTATTTTGATGAGCTCATCGCCGCTCTATGATGTTGGTTGCATGTGCAGTCTTTAGTCTATTAGTCGCCTTTTAGAACACCGAAGGGAAGAGAGAGGTTGGTAGTATAATTTTGATGAGCCCATCGCCGCTCTATGCTGTAAGATGTATGTGCAGTCTTTAGTCCGTTAGTCGCCTTTTACGACACCCGAGGGAAGAGATGGGTTTTGGTTGTTAGTATTATTTTAATTCTAATTTACAACTACACATGACAGTACCTGCCAAAAAAATGTTTTTTTCCTAGGGCACGTTCGGTCTCCCTACAAATTGCTGAACTCTTTTCTTCTATCCTGATATATTTCTGTGGTGCTATCGATATATATAGCGATAGCGCTATATGAAGTCGGCGGAACGGCCGAGGTTTGATTGAGGTGTGATTGAGGCTTTGTCTGGGTATAATAAGTATTATATACTAACAAAATTGTTTTATATTGTATGTATGTTAGCGTGTGAGGTATTTATTATATGGGCCTCTTTGTATCTTTACCATCCTGTACATTGTTTGTTGCCTGAAATAAAGAGATTTATTATTTATTATTATTATTATTATAATATATCGTCTTTGCGCAGGCAGAGGTAGAGAAAAGCGAAAAGTAAAAGTAATTTAAGCACTTCAAAATGTTTTTAGCACATATGACCGCACAACAAAGCACAATATTATGGTCAATTGCACTAATCGGCGACGTCGCATAATGGTTTTTCATATTTACGTGCGCGGGATTAAAAATAAAGGAATATTTAAAACTTTATATTTTGCCAGTAATTTTACCGTAATTTATATAAATTACCTTAAATTACCCGTATTTTACCGGCACTTTCGGTAAAATTACGCAATTTTTCAACCCTACGGCGACCTGTGTGGTAGAGTTGTTAAAACGGCTCTAAAAAACGAAAACGAAAAAACGGAAACGTACCTAACGTACTGCGAGAACAGATCGCGCGCAAAACGTATAACGTGCTACGAGAGAGAATAAATAGATCGCGCGCGAAACATACCTAACGTGCTGCGAGAACCGATCGCGCGCGAAACTTACCTAACGTGCTGCGATAACAAACGTAACGTGTTACGATGACAAACGTAACGTGCGTCCGATAGCATTAGCGGCGCGCACGCGACGACTGCCAGCGCCGCTGCAGGTTGCCTTGCCGCGCGTGATCGCGCTATACATACATAGCACGCGATACGCGCGAGATATAGGCAGCGTGCTAGAATATGGCGGTATGCGCTATATTAACCGCCTCTAGTCTGTGATGCCCATAACGCTGCGGCCGCGCAACAGCTACCTACTCGCGCAGCTAGACGAGTGACAAATCTTTAATACTTGAGCAAACGAGCGACTCTTATTTACAGATTAAAAAAATATACTTACCTACCCCTATAGAATGGGCGATTTTCTGACAGCCCAAATTAAAAAGTAAAAATTAGTTCAAAAACACTCGATAGATATCGTTTTATGAAAGCTGGGCTACTTATGGGCTGTAATAAATTCTACACTTTTACTTGTCTACTAAAAGAATAAAAAAATAGTATTTGCTTACCTATTTATATTCAGGACATCCAGAACCTATTTCTATTTATGAATAGAATAAATATTACGCAGCCATACACGTGCTCTTCATGAACCCGCCTTTTACTAAGCGCCATACTAATCTATGCTAAGCGCCATCTATGAAGTCATTTACGAACCAATTTCTTTTTTTTTTTTGATCTCGGAAAATCGCCCATTAAACCAATGCTCTAAGTACCTAATAATATTTTTTTCATACTTTTTTATTATTTATTCGTAATAAGAATAAGCAATATGATTTTTGCTATGAGCTTATGAATATGACAGCGATGCAAATCAACATGTTGTATAATTTTATTTATTTAGTTATTTATTAAATCACCCACAAGATCGAAACATTTTTGAAGAAAAATATATGAAGACTTGGCTGTATAGGCTAGGTCCCTCTCTTAAAGAGGGAGAAATGACCAACAAAAAATGTATCTGTCAGTAAGTAATGGTCTATGGTGGTTGGTCGATCTAGAGCTGTCGAAAATAAAAAAAATATCGATATATCAATATTTTTAAAATTTTCAATGTATAGTGCGACATAAAAGAGTAGAAATTAAATAATCCAGAACTAAATTCACTCATTTTTTGGCAACACTGATTATCTGTTATTAATGTCAAGTGGTTGTTCAACTCTGTCCGTGGTTACGATATAAATTGTTGTTTTAGTGATATTTCTACATTCCTGGATTTAAAACACTGATAACATGATTATGACCATCCGTGGCAGTTCTCGTAACATAATATATAAGGTTTTTTTTGCGAAGTTTGGCAGAATTTCAATACGGAACTTTGTTACGTAATCTGGAGGATATTTACCAATATTTACCAACGTACAGCAGATTATACTGGTAAGTAAGTTTTACTCCTCCCCCCACTCCTTACCTTCACCCCCCCCCCCCCCCACCCCGATTCAGGCGACTCGATTCAAAAGTTTTACCAATTATGTTTATAACTCAGTCCATAGGACTGAACAATTTTGGTTTTGTTATTTTTTATGCATATATGTTTTTATTGTTCTAGGTGTGTCTGAAAGTACTGTGTGGAGAATAGCTAAACAAGGCTCCGAAAATGGAGGAAAATTTTCGACTCCCGCTAAACACAGAAAGGGTCGACTTGCAAAGGAACTCGATGACTTTGATATGTGTGCAATCCGTCAGAAAATGATTTTTTTTAAACTGTAAAAAAAGAAGTACCAACAATATGCAAATTAATAGCTCAATGGGCGATTTTCCGAGATCAAAAAAAAAAAAAGAAATTGGTTCGTAAATTACTTCATAGATGGCGCTTAGCATAGATTAGTATGGCGCTTAGTAAAAGGCGGGTTCATGAAGAGCACGTGTATGGCTGCGTAATATATATTCTATTCCAAAATAGAAATAGGTTCTGGATGTCCTGAATATAAATAGGTAAGTAAATACTATTTTTTTATTCTTTTGGTAGACAAGTAAAAGTGTAGAATTTATTACAGCTTATAAGTAGCCCAGCTTTCATAAAACGACATCTATCGAGTGTTTTTGAACTAATTTTTACTTTTTAATTTGGGCTGTCAGAAAATCGCCCATTAAGGCAACTTATTTGCTATGATGGAAACCGCGAGCATTTGCGAAACTTGAAGAGTATCTGGACTTAATACTAATTTATTAGTTTTGTATCTAAATAAAAATAAGTTATATGTACAATGGCTGTTTTCATTAAGTACTACATACAAACTACTCAAATTAATTATTTTAACGACCTCCTTATCTGAGAGGCGAGCACCCCGGACTTGGCGTCGCCATCTCTGAGGTCCCGGGTTCGATTCCCGGTTGGGTTAATGTAGAAAACCAACTTTTTATATTGTCTTGGATCTGGGTGTTGTGGTACCGTCGTTGTTTCTGATTTCTATAACATAAGTGCCTTAGCTACTCTTTTATATCAGAGCAATGTGTATGTGATGTTTTCCAATTATATAAAAATATTAAATAAAGACAATTATCAAGACCAATTTGATCGACCTATCAGGGTTGCTATGTTAACGACAACAGCGCCCTCATTTAATTTCTACTCTTTTATGTCGCACTACATGTATCGCGAAAATAAAATCGATATATCAGTCATATTTTCAACCGGCTTTAAAAAAAAGGAGAACCACCTTTATTTTTTTAATTCGAGGTAAAAAATAATTTAGGTCAGCCTAGCCTAGTAATAAAAACCGTTTTTTGTATTTTAAATTATTATTTTAACCGGTTTACAGTCTCGCAGTCCACTTAAGGGTCATAACAATTATTGATTAACCTATTGTTGTATTTTTAGGACAGTAAACCTTATAATCATGCCGCCGTATCAGCCGGCTTCTGTTGTTAGAAACCGCCATATTAACGGTAGAAGCCATTCTTTCTGACGGGACGGAGAAAGCCGTAGGTGCTAGAAAGTATTGATTTTGATACTTATGATTTTGATTATTTTCTATCGATATTTAGAAAAAAATAGGAAGTGTATACAGTGCCACAAGCGGCACTCTTTCTCAATCGGTTCGGAAACCGTAAGTTTTGCGGTATAATAGTGAAACCGCCTAATCTGCCGTAAAGTTTTTTATTAGACAACAGAAATACTAGCTGTCCCACTCAGGTCACGTGATAGGTTAGAAATTCTTAAATTCCGAGGTAATTTTTTTTATTAGACAACAGAATACTAACTCCATACAAAAATATCTTTTGAATATTGTGTCTTCTGAACACTATGACAAATGAAAAATATGTTACGGTTCCCGTACCGAATGAGATACAATGCCGCTTGTGGCACTACATACACTTTGTATTATGTTATGATACCGTAATTTACGGCATCGTAACCGATCGTACTATATTGCCGCTTGTGGCACTCTATACACTGCCTACACTTTGTACTAGGATGCCGTAATATAACGGCATCGTAACCGATCGTACTAGAATGCCGCTTGTGGTACTCTATCCGCAGCCAAAAAAATATCGATATATCGAACAAATTAAGTAGATGTATTGATGTGTTTTCAACAAGCAAGCCTAGGATTTATAGTAGTAGGGTAGGCAGTGCTTCCACAATGAGGGGAAAGGAGGGGAAGAAAAAGGGGAAAGAGATGAATAGGGGAAATAGAGGGGAAATCATGTTTGCGGAAAGGAGACCCGGAGTTTTATGCTTAAGAGGGCACCGCGCGGAGCCGCACGATCGCAAAAACTGATATAAGTCTCATAATGAACTTCAAAGCCAAATCAATCATATTAATATTTAAAATTAGAACAATTCTGCTTTGAAGTTTCAGACCTAGTAATTTGATTAGAGCAATGTTTTTGTTTTGCGAAATGTACAAAACCTGTATGTGTGAGGAGATGAACGAAGTCAAAACGCGATTGGAAATATTTGGCTCGATAGAAAAAATCCTGAAGTTACCTGTACCAAGAATCGGCACTTTCCATAGAAAAAATGCTTAACTTGTATGCAATAGAATTTGGTAAAGTAAAGCTAATATTATTTGCTACCTAAACCAAGTTATGTCTTATTTTCATCGAATCGCGGATAAGATTTATTTAATTATTAATATTTTTTAAAATGGAAACACTGTGTCTTCAAAAACAGACATGTTACTTTAAAAATGTCTAACGTGGCTGCATAAACCATAATTCTTTTGCTTTTAAAAAAGGGAAATGTCAACAATGCCGTCACGTCATGTTTGATTTGACAGCTAGCGGCTGTAAAACTGTCATTTGTTGACAGATATTGCGAAATAGATATTGAATTGCAGATTAAAAAATTAAAAAAGTAAACAACCCAAGCATAAAACGCTGGGTCATTATAAATGCACATTATGACCGTGTTATACAATAATAATTCCTATAAAATCATAAATACATAGGAATTTACCTTTTCGATTTTTAACTGATTTGAAATGTAAAAAAAACGTTTTTATATATTATTTGATAAAAATGTGAATGGCGCTTACGATTTGAGGCTTGGAATTTACAAATGAGCAAAACTCAATTATTGAGAAATAAATAAAAATGAATTTGTTTTTTAGTCATCATTTTATAGCGGCATTCTAATAACAAAAACTAAATTAAATAGGTACTGTTTATACTATACTTATTAATCACATTACTTTTTAACATATTTTTATAAAAAAAACCTTTTTAAAATCAATTAAAAATGGGTCAAAATGCAAGATTAATCCTTTCATTAGGGCTAAGTTTCATAACAAATATTATTGGAGCAAAGTGCCTTTATTTTAAAATAATTATTATTATTTTAGTTAGTGCTTAGCCCCTATGTTGCATTTTGACAAATTTGTGTAACTAGTAATTAAACTAGTTTAATTATTACACAAATTCCTATAGAATTCTTGATATTCTGGTGGTAATGGTAAGTAAGCAATCATACCCTTTTCTACTTTATTTTTCTTCTTTTTTTTACTATTTTTCCTATTTTTTCTTTCTTTTTTCTTTTTCTTTTATATATTTTCTTTTTTTTTCATCGGTTCTTACATTTACTACGATCGGATACACACACGTCCCATTTGTAAAGAAAAAAAGTTTGGTACTTACACCCAATGCCATCTATGAAAAAATCTCAAAAATAGAATAAATTTTTTTAGGCGCTTTGCACTTTTGATATGGAATGGCTGTCTAACATACTCGTAGCACCTTTGTAAAGCAAAATCTCGATTTTAATTTTTTGGCATTGATGAATGCCAAAAAATTAGATGATGAATGAATTGGGACCCCGCCCCGCGGAACATCAAAATTTTCGCTGACCGCGTAACCTCCCATAAATAGTATAAAGCCGCGTCCGCTGCGACCTGTTTTGAACAGAACATTGTTCATGAACATTTTTGTTCAAAACATTTCCCGTCTGCTGCGACTTTAGTAATGTTCAGTAAACAAAGTTTTTGAACAAAACTTCACATAAAAAAAATGAGCAGCGACGAGGAAGACGTGAACATTGTTTTGACTGTGGTGGATTTAGTTCTCGAAAGAAGTAGGTATCAGAAATAGATTTCGTGTCAGACCTTACTTAAAATTTTCTCGATTGAAAATTGTGATCTGAGACCTCTGAGACTTAACCATTTTGTGATGACAGAGTTTACAGAAGTACCCATAATCTCTGCCCTATCCGCGAAGGCATCTGTTTTTTGTTTTATTATATTTTTATTCGACGTCGCGTCCCATCTTTACGGGTCTTTCACGAATCAACATTATGAATTTCTAGTGTTGTCTCTGCATTCCACTCGATAATGCACTCCCCCATCATGAGCGAAACGTCTTCCTGCGTCTAAATCAAACATAAAATGAAAGATCCCCTCCCCCCGCAGACGAACGCGGGGATGTTTTCCACAAACTCCGGCAAACACGTTTAAGTGTATTTGTTCGATAAAACATTTAGGCCACGCCCCTTATTTATGTTTTCGAACAATGTTCTGTTCAAAATCTGGCGCAACGGATCCGACCTAAGCCACCCACATGGCGAAGACAATTTTTTTTTTAGATACTAAATAAGTTTTGAGGGGAAAAAATTCCTGAAAAGGGGAAATCTCAGTTGTGGCGTGGGGAAAGGAAATCATGAAAGTGGAAGCACTGGTAGTAGGTCGTGTTTGGAATTTATTATGGATGGGTTTTGAATTTGATCATAGATAAAGTTTTGACTTTTGATTGATGAAGATTGCATTGCATGCAGCTTGCAGCGTTCCTTTTAAATCCAAAAAAAAATGTGGAACGGGATAAATTTTTATTGAGCAAGTGTTTGGAATAGCTCCTCAGAAGTCGGGACTTTTAGAAAGTTGGTAAAACATTAAAGAAATGGACTTTCAAAATAGGCCGGGAGGCAAAACAGGCGGAGGAGGTGTAGCGTCATGGTCTGAAAGCAATAGAGATCGACGAGAGAGACTTCGTCAACTTGCCTTGGAGACCATCGATTTAAATAAAGATCCTTATTTTATGAAAAATCACTTAGGTTTGTACAATGCTTGTTACATTATAACCTCACAATCCTTTTTTATTTTGATTGGAAGGTACACAATTTGATACTTCTAAGCAGTAACACATCAACTGACTTTATATTTCAGGATCCTATGAATGTAAACTGTGTCTAACACTTCACAACAATGAAGGAAGCTACTTGGCTCATACTCAAGGAAAGAAACATCAAGCCAATCTAGCCCGAAGAGCTGCCAAGGAAGCTAAGGAGGCACCTCAGCAGTTGGCCCCCGAAAAGCCTAGGATTGAACCTAAAAAGTTTGTGAAAATTGGGCGTCCTGGATACAGAGTGACAAAGCAAAAGGATCCTGAAAATGGACAGCAAAGCTTGCTATTTCAAGTTGACTACCCAGGTTTGTTTATTTTGTATGTATTTTTTTTTATAATTTTAATGTTTCTCTAAGTCAAAGTCAAATTATTTATTCAATATAAACCTTTACAGGCACATAATGACATCAAAAAGAAAAATAACAGTTAAACTCTTTCAGTTGTAGTTGTTAGTGACACTAACCTTGACTTTTTTATTTGTAACTTAGAAAGGTAAAACTGTACATTACGGACCCACGAATTTACGGAGGAAGAGGGTGGAGGGGTGTCCCCCCAAACCCCCTACCAGCTCCCAACCGTAGCAAATGCTTAGTTCCTGAGATATTTGAGATTGAAATTTGAGGTTCGGAGGCAAGAAAAAGCAACATTTTATGCATTTTTAAAGTTGGGGGAGGGGGTAGGCACCCTAAAACCTGCATTTTATTCCCACCTGCCCCTTAAACTGCAAGTAATTTTTAAGTTATTTAAATTATTTTAAAATATGGAAATATACAATCACGTCGTTTCTGGCTTTCTGGCTGATCCTTGTGAGATATTATGAATAATATAACATTTTGAGAATTTTTTTTCTCGAATACTATAAGTTTGCTAATGTTGCGCCTTTGCTGAATTACTTCTTATTAATAAACCTTTACAACGAAAAATTGTGAACCTCCAACTCATGGGTCCGTAATGTACAGTTTAGCCCTTAGAACCAATCTAGTGTATTCTTATTGAACTATCTTGATAATGCTTTTCGGACAAACATGATGTGGTTCCCAATTTCACCTCGCACGGGTTTGTTTGTCACAACGAAGATTTTAAAATACCGAACGCCGAGTTTTTAGTTTCTCGTGAGAATTATTGTGAGATAAAAGGTAAGAAACAGATTTTGTACATTATTTTTGTTTTGATACATTTGAGATTGTGTTTGTTACAAATTTTATACAAAATTATGTTTGATGTTTGTGTGTATGGTCGTATTATTAGATTATATTTAAGGTGGTTACTGTTGCTAACCACCGTGACGTTCGTAGGTGGTACTTTTCATAAAAGTAATTTTGATTTTGTTTTGTTTTTAGAATTCTTTGCAGACTTATGGAGGGAGACATTCAAAATTATTTGTGCCAGTGTCTGTCAAAGAATTTCGCTGTTCAGTTTATCAAGGGCTCTTAGCTCCAACATTTGTAAAGCGACCACGGTCTGAACTCGTTGGCAGTACCCTCTCTTCTCCAGCAGCATCTCCTGGGCCAGTGCTTACAAAGAGCCACAAACCAACATTTCCTAGTGAGATCCGGTTTGAAAGTAGCTGTCACCAACCAAAACAATCCACATCAAAAAGATGCTGATGATTGATGAGATGATTTTTTTTATGTGTTTATCTGCAATCAGTATTATAGTCTGTGTGCTCTTGTTAGGTCGAGTGCGTCCTCCAGCGAGGGCAGCTACTCATTGCACTTTGGAAGACAATATTAGGGTAATATGTCTTTTCTTTTAAGACGTTTATGGTAACTACGCCTGGTTAAACCCACAGCAAGGGCGTTTGGGTGTTTTTCGAGTCGCTTTTTGTATTTTTCTATGGATTTATTAATCTCTTCTTTCACAGTAGCTATATTCAGATTTTTGTGGATTTCGGTGTTTGTAATAAACCAGGGAACCTGAGCCATTGTCCTTAAGATTACATTTTGCATTCTTTGCAACATTGCGATGTTTAAATTGCTAGCACTCCCCCAAAGTTGAATGCCATACATCCAGTTAGGTTTTAAAATAGATTTATATAAGAGGAGTTTGTTATCTATGGATAGCTTGCTGTGACGTCCCAACATCCAATCCAGCTTTCTATGTCGTATATTGATTTCGTCTCTCTTGCTTTTAATATGCTGATTCCACGTCAAACGACGATCCAAGTGTAGGCCCAGATACCTGACACTATCTTTATGTGGTAATATGGTATTTTCCAGGTGCACAGGAGGACAATTTGCTTTCCGAAGTGTGAAAGTGACATGCACAGATTTAGTTGCGCTACTTTTTATTCTCCATTTTTTGCATCCACTTGGTAACAGCGTCGAGCCCTAGTTGTAATTGCTCTGTAGCTGTATTAGGGTCTTTGTCGCTCGCCATTATTGCGGTGTCGTCGGCATATGTAGCCACATGACTCCCATCTACCTGTGGTAGGTCTGAGGTGTATACAATATACAGGATTGGACCCAGCACCGAACCCTGAGGCACTCCTGCTTTTATTTCGTAGAATCTGGAGGTCGAATCTGATTCTTTTACTTGAAAAATTCGCTCTGTTAGGTATGATTTCAGCAGAATAAAGTAACTGTGAGGAAGGCTTGTCTTTATTTTACAGAGGAGGCCCTCATGCCAGACCTAGTCAAAAGCCGGCTGAATGTCCAAGAATGCAGATGAACAGTACTCTTTCTCCTCCAGGATTTACTGATATTTTCAACCACTCGGTGCACTTGTTCGACAGTAGAGTGTTGTTGCCTAAAGCCAAATTGGTGGTTAGGGATGGTATTATTCCTTTCTAATAAAGGCATAATTCGGTGGAGAATTAGTTTTTCACAGACTTTTGATAGAACGGGTAATAGACTGATGGGTCTATACGAGGTCGCTTGATTTGCAGGTTTGCCTGTCTTAAGGGGGTCTCCTGCGACACTGTTTTGTGTTTTCTAACACCTAACATCAAACATCTAACAAAATATGTCAAACTATGTACGTAGGCCACGCCCATATTTGTTAGATGTTTGATGTTAGGTGTTAGAAAACACAAAACAGTGTCGCAGGAGACCCGCCTTTATGTATCATAAGGATTTGTGATACCTTCCATAGATATTAGTCGCGTAGCCGGAAAAAAATTACTTTCGATAATTCTAAAACTTTTCGTTTTTGCTGAGTGTATAGATTATGTGGATTGTGAGCTACTTTTAAAAAGTTAAAAGTTTTATGACTGTGCTTTAGGTATGGTTTAGGTATTTCATAATATTTCGTGTAACGTAATGTATATAATATTAAAGTTTGAAATGTTGAGTGTTTCATAAAAAGAACTATCTTATCTTTGTGTTGTAAAAATATTAGAAACATAATATATGTGGAACTATGAAAATCACTAAATCACTCTTTTTGTCTTTAAATAAAAATTTTAAATTTATGAAATAATATTTAAGACTTTCAATGGTTAGTGGTATACATGTTGAACAAAGTTTAGAAAGTTAAGTGGTGTGCTTCTTTGATAATTTCATTTTTCTTTCATAACACACGCAATAATAAATTAAAATTGACAGAATCGCTCATACATGGCCTTTGTAATGCTATTTTATACCACACAAAAAATTAGAAACATACATGCAGTGCATTTTGTTTAAATCACGAATATAATATTTCGCTAACATACCTACGTAACGGTTTGTTTATGTGGGACGCGGGCGGCTGCGGGCACGGCGCGGCGGGCAGGCGCGGGGCGAACGCGGAGCATACCTACTTACACTTTATGATTTTATATGACAGATATTCCATTCGTCACGTCAGACGAGTGTGTGCGTGATGGGCGAACATAATACAAGAAAACGTAAAGCAGAAAAGTAAAATATGTACCTTAACCTACTTACTTTACATCTTAGCTGACATCAATACAAACAAAACATTATTAAATGGCAAGTTTTGAGTAGTTAAGTACAGATCGCGCAATTCTTCTTTCAGATAAGATTATTCTACAATCATCCGAATTGGATGAATGGGATGAAAACGTAAATACGCAATAATACATTAAAATTTACAGAATCGCTCATACATGGCCTTTGTAATGCTATTTTATACCACACAAAAAATAGAAACATACATACAGTGCATTTTGTTTAAATAACAAATAAAATATTTTACTAAATACGCGATTAGGCATGCTGCAGGACGTGGGCGGGTGGATTTGGGCATCAACTCCTTACACCAAAATTTTGTTCTAACTGGTCACACCGTCAAAAGCAGTATTATTTGTTTCAACCCGTCACAAGCTTTATTTCTGTTAGGACACATTGTAATTTGTGTAGCTATTGCTGCTACTTACTCCTTACTTACTTACTTACTGCTCTTTAATGATTTCTTGCAGTAAGCCGACGATATTATCTTATTTGCCCCTGCCCCTTATCTGTGCATAATACCATAGAATACTTACATAATAGTACAAGTACAGAAGATTCACTCCGCAAAGTCATTTAAATAAATAGCGACTCATGCTAAGACACAATAAAATGCAAATAAGGTCGCACACCGCTCCCTTGTCTACAGTTAAATTCACCTAGAAGTTGCCTCTCTTTCTATCGCGTACTAGATAAGTCTCTTCTAATGACTTTCGGGTTGTCTTCTTTTAAATAATAATAAATCTGAATACTTAATTTATTACAAGTTATGGTGTTTATAATGTGTACTTAAATGTGAACAAATTACCATTTCATATAATCCTAGGCTAGGTATGTCAGTACAGTCAACGCCACATCAGACTACCTACACGTTAATATAATATATATTACTGTACTACCTATACATGTTTACTTTGAGCACCACCGGTGACAATCCGTGTACGTGAGAGCTCGAGCGCTGGTGACCTTGAGCGGAACGTATAAACACTAGGGTTACCGAAATGGAATTTAGACTTGTGCCAAAGAAGACGTATGTATATGTTACATAGTATGTTATGTAATGTAAACCTGTGCAAGGACAATTAAGTAGGAAAGTGAAAGGTAGGTCGTACGGATGATAGGTAAGAAGTAGGTACAGACAGATACGGTACCTACTACCTACCTATACTTCTTACGATTTTATATTAAATTCTCGTAGGTAGGTAGTATTAGCAGTTACTCCATTAAGTAAGTAACTACTAGGGCTTGCAGTCCCGGTACTGTGGAGAAAACAGAATTCCCGGTACTGCGCTAACTATGGTACCGGGAAAACCGGGAAATTTCAGTACTTTTCGGTACTGATTTTTTCTTAACCCAGAAGTAACTAACTTTTGATATATGGATCAATGAGCAAAACAAAATATTACACAAAATGTTTATAATAAAAAGTTGTTTTGCTAATTGCTATACTAGCTGTGGCATCACTTTGTCGAATGGAATTGGTTAGAATAAGTCATCCGAGTTGAATGTTTTAAATTTAAAAGAGTCTATATACAATGGATTTTTATCATGGGTGTTTTAAGGTGAGTAAATAATATAAATTCGTCCAAACCGAGACAGTTCAAACGGCGACAGACCTTTCTCCAACGGCTTCCCTCGGCCGAGATTGTGGTATTGGGAGACTTTAATGTCCACCACGTCGAATGGCTTGGTTCACTTACAACTGACCACGCGGGTAGAGCCGTTCATGACTTCGCTTTGGCCTACAGTCTGTCCCAATTGGTAACAGAGCCTACGTGGGTTCCAGATGTGGAGGGCCATGCACCTTTCTTATTGGACCTTCTGCTGACCTCTCACCCAGACGGCTATCAAGTTTCTATTAATGCACCACTAGGCTCATCAGACCACTGTCTGATTCGTAGCACTGTGCCTTTCACAGAAATATCAAAAACGTCGAGTCTGGCATTATAGGTCAGCGGACTGGGATGCGATGGGAGTTTCTTTGCGTCCTACTACGAGTTTGCTTCTCGCTGGATGATCTTGATGTCGCCGCCGAATTTGTCGTTGATGTGATACTGCAGGGAATGGAACTTTTCAATCCAAACTCTGTGGTTCCCATTGGCGGCAGGTCCCAACCATGTTATCTCTGCAACACCCTAAGGTTGACTGGTAGAAAATGCCTCAGGCATTAAGTCCGCCATGTAATATTATAATGTTGCAAAAGTTTAAATAAAAAAAATAAAAAAACATGGTTTGGTCGCTGCTGCAAAATGGCGTCTCGCCAAAAGCAACAGCATTACCAAGCCTGGGCTAAAGCAGTGTCATCTAAGGATCCAAACACCAGCGTGCTCAGAAAGAGGTACAATATTGCCGCCAGGTCCTTTAAGAGGGACATTGCCAAGGCGAAGTCATCATTCATAAGTGGAATTGGCGAGAGGCTAGTGTGTCTTCCTTCGGGTACGCGTGCGTTCCGGTCTCTCGCCAAAGCTATCTTAGGGAATTTTGTGAGCTGTCTCTACCACCATTGCACAAGATGACTGTCTGACCCATACTGCAAAGGAGAAAGCCGATCTCTTGGGCACTCTTTTCGCATCAAACTCGACCTTGGACGATGGGAAAAACTCCACCAACCATACCGCATTGCGCTTGTTCAATGCCAAACGTCCGGTTCCTACAAAGGTCAGTTCGTAAGGCCCTTTTTCCCTTGATATCCAGAAGTCGAGTGGGCCTGGTGCAGTTCCTCCCATGAGTTGGCGCTGGTTCTAACGCGCGTTTTCCGGCTCTCTTACACTACTGACGTTGTCCCGAGCTCTTGGAAGACAGCCCTTTTCCACCTGATTCTCAAAAAACAAAAATTTTAACAAAAAGAAAACCGACCTAAAAATTTTACTGAAATATTGCGTAGTTTAGTTTGTTCAATTTACTTGCAATATTAACCTTTATTTTACTCAATCTTATAATCTTAAAAAATATTTTTGGAGTCGGTGCCAGCCAAGGTAAACATAATCCTATTGCTGGGCAAAGGCCTCCCCCCCCCCCCCTCTTCCAGTATTCGCGGTCTTTTGCGTGTGTTGGCCAATCCTTCGCGTAAGCATCAAAATTATCTCTCCACCTCTGTCTGGGTCGGCCTTGCTGCCGTTTAACCCCATTGTCGTTTTTATTTATAAATATGTTTAATTAGCCTTTATCAGTTGTCGTGTTCATTAATAAATAGATTTTATTAGGTATTGCTACAAGCTGGCACCGACTCCAAAAATATTTTTTAAGATTATAAGATTGAGTAATAAAGGTTAATATTGCAAGTAAATTGAACAAACTAAACTACGCAATTATTTTTTACGTTTTAGTGCAATTTCATTTCAGTAAAATTTTTTGGAGTCTGTATTTTTTTGTTAAAATTTTTGTTTATTTCTTGCTTTTTAGTGAATCGTTCCGATCTATTTATCGAAAGTGAATATTAGTAAACCTACAAAACGCGTTACTTGTATGAGACAGCGCCGTTTAAATGCGACAAGCTAAGAAAACGAGAAACGCCTATCACAAAGTAGGAAATCAACATCCAAAACAGACGGCAAGTTACCGAATTTACTCGTGAATGCTGTATAGACCCCCTACGATGATGACGTGCGAGTTACTAGGGTTCACTGTTAGGGAAACTAGAGGAACGTTTTTGACTTGCTCCAGACGTAGATCGTCACCATTGATCTGCTCAATCGCTTCTCATAGATTCTCCGCCGAGGCCTGAGAGTAAATTTGTAAGTCATCGGCATAAAGATGTTAAGAAGAATTTAGACAAGAGGTGACAGAATTAATAGTGTGAATAGTGTATTTTTAAATCCTAATAGAAATGTTTCGGAAGGAGTGATAAATAGTGGCCTATGTCACTATTGTTCTTCAGCTATCTATGTGCAAAACCAGGTCGATGCGCAAGTGAGAGACGGACAAACAAACAAACACGCTTTCGCATTTACAATATTAGTCAGGAAGGATTTATTGCCGAAGTGGATCTCATTTGACCTATGGCTGAAAATACCAAAATTGCTATAGGTATCTCTGCAATATTTGAGGAATTCCCTTAATTCCTCGAGGATTTTACCATCAGAACTGAGTTCCGGTACCTGCCTTCTTTTAATTCGTCATAGTCGCTTAACTATCTTAATCGAGATATCTTATCGCCACTCGTGAAATACTTATCATTGAGAAGTTTCAATGACATTCTGTGGTCTTCTTCATCAGTTCTACTTCATCAAATGATACTTTCTCAATGCAAATTCTTGACTTATTGCTGAAAATATCAAAATCGCTATAGGTATGCCTACAATATTTGAGGAGTTCCCTCAATTCCTGAGGATTCCATCATCAGAACTGGATTTTGATAAAAATGGGATCAATGTGGAAGTGTATCCTTTCAAATAAAAAAAGAATTTTTCAAATCGGTGTATAAATGACTGAGTTCTGAGGTAACAAACATAAAAAAAACAGCCGAATTGAGAACCTCCTCCTTTTTTGAAGTCGGTTATAAAATCGATCGCTCAGATCCGTCCAACTACAGGCCAATAGCCATCACCTCTTTGCTCTTCAAAGTAATGGAGTCCATTACAAACCGCCAGATCTTAAGGTATCTAAAATAAAACTAACTAATAAGCGATCGCTAGTATGGTTTTCGTCGCGGTCGTTCGGCTGGTGATCTTTTTGTGTACCTGACTCACCGATGAGCGAAGGCTGTCGAGAGTAAAGGGGAGGCACTGGCAGTTAGCTTGGACGTAGCGAAAGCCTTTGACAGGGTAGGGTACAATAGCATAGGGCTCTTCTCTCTAAACTTCCATCATACTGGCTTCCTGAGTAATTGTGTTCGTGGGTGGCCAGCTTTCTTTCTGGGCGTAGCATCAGAGTCTTAGTCGATGGTTCGTGCTTTGGCATGAACCCCCTTAAACGCTGGAGTCCCACAGGGGTGTGTGTTAGCCCATACTCTGTTTCTTCTGCATATCAATGACATGTTGTATAACAACAGCATTCATTGCTACGCGGACGTCAGTACGGGAGTAACGTTTTACACCGGACGAGCTAATATTTCTCGGGAAAGCGTCATCGAGAGCCGGAATAAACTTGTGACTGACACCAAGAACATGTTAAGTCATGTCTTGAATTGTGGCCGACATAACTTAGTCTACTGTAACCCCTCCAAAATACAAGTTTGCGCATTTACCTCGAAAAAACATTCCTTAGTCGTACCTCTGAACTTTTGAGGGAGCTCTCCTTGATACCAATCCGATAATTGGAATCCTTGTCATCGATGTTTCGAGTGACGTTCAGTTTCGAGGTCATTTGGAAGGTAAAGCTAAATTAGCAAACAAAAAAGAAATTATTTAAATTTAATTATCAAATCATTGGAGTGCGATGACGATGAAACCGTACGGTGTAGGGTACGGGTACATTAGTTACAATTTTTTCCCCAGTAAATAGTACCGGTGACGTACAAAAAGTACCGAAAGTACCGAATTTCCCGGGAAACAAATTCTCAGTACTGGTACTGCGTAAAAAGTCAAGTTCCCGGGAAATACCAGGAAAAATCGGTACCGGGAATTCCCAGGAGCAAGCCCTAGTAACTACCAACCTAGTTAGGTACTTGTAAATTGTAATAGTATAGGTAGGTACTTAATAATTGTAGGTGACTAGTAGAATTGATATTATAATACATAATTAAGTAAATAGGTACATACGTACTTACGTAGACATACAGACGCGGGAGGACTTTGTTTTATAATAAGTAGGTAGGTAGTGATGACTGATTTAATGATAATAAGAGTAAGTACCTACTTACCGTACTATAATTTAGGAAATACTTTTGCATACTTACCTGAAGCAATTGATTGAAAGTAGTTGATTAATTGTCAAAAAAACACGTAAGAGTTGTGGAAAAAACTTTAATCGTATGATGTGGCCCTAGCTAGATATGCAATTCTATAGTCTATTGTACATCTTAAAAATTACTTTCCTATTAGTGTGATTTGTGAACATGACAGGATGATAGATTGATTAACCAAAATGCAAAATAAACAGCTAAGTAGGTACTTAATCATTTGCAGTTTTTATTTTTAATTAAGAATCTACGTTACATACTCATCCGTTTACGTTACGTACGTATTAATCCCATTCATCCGATTCGGATGATTGTAGAATAATCTTATCTGAAAGAAGAATTGCGCGATCTGTACTTAACTACTCAAAACTTGCCTTTTAATAATGTTTTGTTTGTATTGATGTCAGCTAAGATGTAAAGTAAGTAGGTTAAGGTACTTAGTTTACTTTTCTGCATTACGTCTTCTTGTATTATGTTCGCCCATCACATACACACTCTTCTGACGTGACGAGTGGAATATCTGTCATATAGAGTGTAAGTAGGTATGCTCCGCGTTCGCCCCGCGCCTGCCCGCCGCGCCGTGCCCGCAGCCGCCCGCGTCCCACATAAACAAACCGTTACGTAGGTATGTTAGCGAAATATTATATTCGTGATTTAAACAAAATGCACTGCATGTATGTTTCTAATTTTTTGTGTGGTATAAAATAGCATTACAAAGGCCATGTATGAGCGATTCTGTCAATTTTAATTTATTATTGCGTGTGTTACGAAAGAAAAATGAAATTATCAAAGAAGCACACCACTTAACTTTCTTAACTTTGTTCAACATGTATACCACTAACCACTGACAGTCTTAAATATTATTTCATAAATTTTAAAACTTTATTCAAAGACAAAAAGAGTGATTTTGTGATTTTCATAGTTCCACATATATTATGTTTCTAAACTTTTTACAACACAAAGATAAGATAGTTCTTATTAAGAAACACTCAACATTTCAAACATTAATATTATATAAATTACGTTACACGAAATATTATGAAATACCTAAACCATACCTAAAGCACAGTCATAAAACTTTTAACTTTTTAAAAGTAGCTCATAATCCACATAATCTATACACTCAGCAAAAACGAAAAGTTTTAGAATTATCAAAACTTCTTTATGGACATTAATGTCCCACGACCGGACTATATGGAAAGTGTTGTACTCTGAAAATTCCATTATAGAGCATTGTCAGGAAAACTACAGCTTTCCTTGGAAATTCTTTCAAGATTTCCTTTGAAATTTGGTCATATCCTGGTGCCTTTTTATCCTTCAGGTTGCTTATAATTTTCCAAACTTCCCGCACCGTGACAGGCGCAGGTGGGAGCGACATTTTCAGAGATTGGGTAAGAATAGATTCCACCTCTTCAGAATCTGTGTCACTGGCGTCATTCGGGCGGAACACAATCGCTAGGTGTTCTGCGAATATGTCTGCCTTTTCCTGCGATGTGCGGGCCCAGCCACTGTTGCTTCTAGTGGAGGTTTTGCCAGCTGTGGTCTGTCATATGTCTTCGTGAATTTCCACACTGAGTAATCGGTGGCTGCAGTGGCTGTAAGAGATTCGAGTTGATCCTCGAGAGTCTTATTGTGCCAGGAGTTTAGCATATCTCTTAGATGCGAGGCCTGCCTATTGAATCTGGTTTTATCAGATGCTAGTCTACTCTGTTGCCATACACGACGTAGTCTACGCCTTTCTAAGACGGCTTTTTTTATTTCAAGAGGGCAATTTTGAATTATATCCTTATGTTCTAGGAGAGGTGTAGTCCTCCAGCAGGCCTCTTGAATGAGGTTTGTGATGTATTTAGTTGCGATCTCGATGTCATCAGGTGTCTTAAGAGCAACTTTTAACTTGATATTCTAATCAATATACTCTCTCAATGAATTCCAGTCTGTTTTTTTATTATACAGTCTTTCAGGCCTGTCGTGTTTTATAATTTTCGTGCTTAGAGTGAGCAGTACTGGCGTGTGGTCCGAAGACCCGTCGTAGCAGGACTCACACTTAAGATAGTAAGAAGAAAACCCTTTAAGTACGAAAAAGTCAAGCAGGTCTGGTATTTTAGAGGTATCTGCCGGCCAATATGTAGGTTCACATGAAGACGCCGTTGTTAGGTTATTGGCATCTATACTGAGCTTCAACTGTCTTCCTCTGGTGCTGGTTAACCTAGATCCCCAGTGTGTGTTTTTGGAGTTCCAATCTCCGCCAGCCAGGAATCGATTGCCAAGTGTCTTAAAGTAATCTGTGTACATCTCTTGGGATATCCTATGTCTAGGTGGGCAGTACACCGAAGAGATATTGAAGTGTCGTACTCCATCATCAACTGCTATTGTAGTGACCTGTAAGTGAGAGGTTTTATATTCAGGCATAAGTTGATGTTTAAGCGATTTTTTACAATAATCGCGGAACCAGCATGCCCAGTCCCATCTGGATGCAAGGTGATATAGCACTCATAATTTTTGAACTTAAGGTTCGTTGTAGAGGTACAGGGAGCTTCTGACACTAATAGTAGGTCCAAATTTTGTTGGATCATTAGCATTTCTGCATCGTTTTTATTTGGAGTCAATCCATTAATGTTCCATGTTGCTATTCGAATGCCCGCCATTAAGACAGTTTGTCGACAAGGCGTGCTATGAGCATCATCAGGGTACTCATCTGTTGGAGAATATAGTCAAATTTCTCAGTCTGTTTGAGCAATATTTGTTCTAAGTTGAAATTTGGTTGGGGATCAGGAGTGTTTAGGGCAGGTTCTTTTTTGTTACGTGTGGCATCGGAGTATTTCTTTCATTTGTCTTCAAGTTTTTTATTTGTCTTAGGACCTATGCGTGGCAATGGACTATCGCTTATTTTAATAGGTTGAGGTATTTGTTGATATTTTTTTGCTGTTTCATTTTGTGTCTTAGACCTTCTTAGCAGAATTCCTCTGTATACTTCGCACCCTTTATAATTTGCCGGATGTGGGCCATTGCAGAGAGCACATTGGGCAGGAGTGGTACGGTCACATTTCTGACAGTCTGATGTTTTAATGTGATTGCCCACATTTTACGCAACGATACGGACGCATACAATAATTTTTAGAGTGTCCATATTGTTGGCATTTTCTCTTCTTCGGGTCTTCTATGATAACAGACTGCTGGTAAATGTATTTAAGTTCTTTGACAGTCTTATTGTTTGGTCCAGGTAGAAGATTTACAAAGAAGGTAGATGTACATTTTTTGTCAGGTCCAAACTTTGCGTTTATGATTTCACCTGTCACTGTGTTTCCCGTAGCTTCAATATCTTCTTTGATTGCAGATATTGGTGTTGTTGTATGCAGGTTTCGTATCACCACCCTATAGCTCCTCTGATCTTTCCGATTAAATGTGTGGCCGATTAATCCATTTTCTCTTACTACGTTTATAATTTGTTTATAGCTTTCGATGTCTACACTACTAATTCTTAACTGGCTTCTGTTAACAATTTTAAAAGAAAACTGATCTTTATCAGCAACAGTTTCTAGTAGTTCGATGAGCTTATTGACATCTTCTACGCCATATAACAATATAGGTGGTGGTTTGGTGGGTTTCTTTGCGGTGGGTATGGCATCTGTTTCGGTAGTATCAGCCGATAGCCCCGCGAATCTATTTGAAGTTTTTACTGCTGAAGCATCAGGAGAAGGGCTGTTTGAGATCTTCTTTCTCTTGGGGTTTCTGCTTACAGGAACTCTCTTCTTGGTGAGTTAGTTGGTGGACAAGCTGATGTGGTTTCAGTATCTGTGTCAGGAGTCAAAGGCTGATCTTCGGAGGTAGTACGATCTACAGTTTGTTGACTATTCCCCAGGGACAAGGATCTTGGTCTCATAAACAAGCCGGGATAGAATGCTTGTTGGACAAGTTTTTTGTTGCTGCTGCTACTACTGCTGCCAGGCATATTTACCAACACAAGGGCCTGGTCGCCCACCCCTGTGCGGTCTTCGGTAACTGATTTCACACTTGCCGCCCCGGGTACCTGCAAGCGCCGGGGGTTAGCCGGATCGCATGACATATCACTCTCATTATTGTACATTTTCAATAAAAATGGGGGTTGGGAGTATAAGCATGATGCTTTCCCATGGCAACATGACCACAGTTTTAGAGGGGATTTAGTCCCTAATGGCTAGAGATGGGCGTTTACCCGGTAAATACCCGACTGGTGGGTAAATACCCATTTTTACCTATTTTTACCCACCCGTTTTTAATTTATACCGGATAAAAATTAAAATCAGTTTAATTTAAACCAATTATTGAATTTGGTTATAGATACTATTACATTCAGACTAAACCATACTTTTAAGTCATTCAAAGTCTAATAATTAGTAGAATTCTATTAATTTTCGAGCTGAGGCACGACTTTTGTTATGAAGAGATTCAAAATGTTAATACGTTAGTTAGCATCTCTAGTTAAATTTATGTTTTAATCATTATGTCATGTCTGGGGCATGCACCCATATTATTGTTGATATTCCTGGTTCTTTTAGGTATTTAACATACGAAGACAACCTATTCCCGGTTCCTTAAAAACTACTTTATTTCACAAAAATCGCATAATCAAATCACGCTATAAAGTGGGTAATATAATTATGATTTTCCCTGTTACTGCAAGCTGGCAACGTCGCACGCGCAAAAAAATCCGCACGCACCCTCTCGCCCCCACTCCACGTGGTATTTTTCGTACGCACACTCATTCGAACTTGCTAGATCTGTCTGCGTCATTTTATTGTGCACGCGCCACGTTTGGTTTTTGTTCTCTTGTGTTGTGTCTAATCTCTTAAGTCATAATTTTGCGACGTTAATAAAGTTTTATTTAACGAAATTGTGTGAAGTTTAGTGTATAATTTACTATAAAAGAAGGTAAGTCCATTTTAATTAATTGTACAATATTATATTGTAGACATAACTTTATCTTTTAAAACACGTACCTACACTTTGCTGGCATAAGTACCATTAAATAGAATCGCATTTCAACTGCCAGGAAACAGTATTTAGCACTTTAAATAATACATTAATTAAGTCTGGACGAACTGGACGCACATCCTCTTGTTTACTGTTTATTTTTCTTTAAATTTGAATTCAACCTCGGGATTGAATTAACAACCGTCAAGGAATACTAATGTAAATAAATAAATACCTCAAAATTATTTTCCAATCACACCAATTTGTGTAGTCCAAAGGACTAGATAACGGATAAAAAAACTTAATAACATTTTTTAAATAAATACCTATAGACATAGAAAACACCCAGACAAACAGATATGTACACAAATATTTGTCTTGTGTGGGGATCAAACCTACGCATTTGGCGCAGAGGGCAGTATGCATACCCCCCGCCTTATAGGTGGTCAGTCGTTAATGTCGTCATTGTAAATCATACTTACTGCCGTACTCAGAGATGTCAATTAAGTTTTAATGACAATTAAATCTCTTGCTGTCAGTTTCTTATGTATAAAGCTAAATAGAGAAGGAAAGACATTTAGGGCGCTTTCAATTTAGCAGGACGTTGGGGCACCGGGTTGGACCATGTTATATTTGCTGTCCCTTGATTCACTTAGAGAGTCTACACTATTGAGGCACACGCACGGCTGCGGTCCGTTTGTCGTACGTAGGGCAGAAATACCCTGGTCGTTACTAATAAATAGTCAGTTTCAAGTGTAACTTGAAATATGTTGGTCCTGCTCTAAACGCTTAAATTGAAAGCAGCCTTAATTGTCATTAAAACTTAATTGACGGCTCGGCAGTTAGTAATAATAATGACTAAATTTGCAAAACGTTAAATGTTGTTCTTATTATAACTAACATTAATTTTTTTCTAGATAATGGCAAAGGGCAGAAAGAAACGAGATGTCATTTGGAAACACTATCGTGTGGGTCCTGATAAATCCGTGACTTGCAAGCATTGTGATCATAAATATAAAATAGCAAACGTCAACAAAATGGCAGGTCATATATTAAAATGTGCTAAATGTTCTGCTGTTGTTAAAAATGAGCTGAAAAGTCAAAAATATCATCAATACCACTAACAGTTCTGTTATAATGACGACATCATCGCGGCCATCGCTTCCTATTGGATCAACCCTCGTCGTCATCACAAAGGCAATGAACGGAAGAGGAAGATATCGAAAAGCTTACAATAAAATAAGCAAAGGCAGTATTCATTTCTGGATCACCTTTGAGCCTGGTGGAACATCCATTATGGATAGAATTTTTTAAAGATTTGCAACCATTATTTAAGTTACCATCACGGAAGATCTTATCAACAACGCTTCTGGATAAAGTGCATACGGAAATTAAAAAAGAGGGACTGAATGTTTACAAACAACAAGTTATTTGCATTTACAGTGTGACGGATGGACCAATGTCAATAACGAAGGAGTGATATTTATCCACCGAAGATAACAGGCATACCAGTTTATACCTAAGCAAAGAAACTATAAAAGTAATGCGTGCTTATGGTGAAACGAAATTTGTAACTTTGATTGGGGATAACGCCAGAAATCTCCAAAAAGCTTTCGAATTAGTAAAAAACGACATTCCACAAATAGTGCCTCTTAATTGTGCAGCTCATACATTGAACTTACTAACTCACGACATCATTAAATGTGAAGTTATTATGGGATTTATTGCATTAGCTACGGATGTTGTTAAAACAATCAAAAATAGCCAGCTTTCAAACTCATTACTAAATAAAATTATTAACGAAAAGAAAACCGGAGAGACCTTGAAATTGCCCGTAAAAACTCGTTGGGGTAGCCATATAGCTTCCTTAAAAAGTATAAGCAAAACAAAAGCAGCCCTACTGGCCCTGGCCATTCACGAAGCTACAGTGCTTCCTACAGAAACTAAATCTACTCTTCTAGATGACAGTTTCTGGAGTATGTTAGAAGATTGCATAGTTATTTTGGAACCAGTCACCGAGCCTATTTTTATTTTAGAGGCAAATAAATGTAATATTCACAATGTCTTCCCTATATTTAAAGACGTGAAGTCAAAATTGGAGTTCATTTTACCCAACATAACAATTATAAGTATTGAGGACAAACAAGCAATTTTGGAATCAGTTGAAAAAAGAACAAAAGATTGTATAAAACCAATACATTTAGCTGCATATCTTTTAGACCCAAAAACACAAGGATTGACATTAAACGAGAATGAAGATCTGGCAGCAATGGAATTTATAGAAATATTGGCGCAAAATCACAATTCTGATGTAGTCACAGATTTAGCCAATTACAAAGCCAGGGATGGATTTTGGAGGAAGCGCTTTATATGGGAAAAAGTTGAAAATATAAGTCCTGTAACATGGTGGAAGGGTCTTTGCTCGTCTAAGAACTTCAGCAAAATAGCAGTACGCATTTTAACCGCCCCGTGCACATCTGTAGCCACAGAGCGATCGTTCAGCAAGCATGGACACATACATTCAAAGAAGCGAAACCGTTTGACATCCGAAAAGGCAGCTAAACTGGCTTTTGCGTCTTATAACTGGGATCTGCTCCACAAGTACAATCAAATTGTGGGATCTGAAGATAGTGAATCTCCTGAAGATATCAGTCATCCGACTCCAGATCATGTTAAAAACATTGAACAATCTGATGAAAACCAATCTAGTGAAGATGAAAGTCGGGACGGTGATCGGAATAAACCTACTACAGAAGAAATTAACTTAGCAACAAGATCACCACAGCATGATATTGAATTTCTTGATTGTGGTAGTAATACTAGCAGTGACGAGGAGTGAAATTAATATTAAATGATTACTAAAGTACGACTGTGAATTTAATTATAAATTTTGTATTTTATTATATACTAATCTGACAGGTATGAAAATGTTACGCACTTAGTTTGAATATTTTTTGAATTGATGATTATTACGTACTGCATACCAGCTACATGTTACTGACTAGGTTGCATTGTATCTATTATGTTATGAAACGAAAAATCTAAGTAATTGTTACTGATTCACTTGTTTTAAAATGTTTTTAAGATATATAATATATGTGTTAATACTCATCTATTTCATCGTAAGATTAGGGAAAGCCATTTTAAGTAACTTTTAGCATCTGTCAGTTTCATATTATAGTCACATGACCATCCTAAATAATGTGAAATTGACAGAATGTCAAATGTGAACCTTTAAGTAGATCCACTTTAGTGTGCAGCATTTACTTAAAAAAGTGCAATCAGTTACTAATGTTCGTTTTTATTTAAATTTTAAACAGAGTTTATTTAATTTGAAAATATAATATGTTGATTAAAGATTTAAAATATAATCAACCTTGTTTTCTTTGAAATCAATATTTTATCTTTAATGGTCAAGATCTGAAGTACTATCGTAGCTCGTTATAAGGATGGTAAAACCAATTAAATAATTTTATAGACAGTATTCAATTTTTACCCGGTATTTATAAAAAATACCCGGTATAAATGGGTAAATACCCTTTTTTACCTTTCCTCCCAATTTTACCCACCCGCCCATTTGTACTACCTAACTTAGCACCACCCAGGCGACACGTGTAGGGTGGGCCTAGGAGAAGGTGGTAAATCCTACGGACGTGAGCAACCCGTCCCTCGATAATATATATGAAAAATAGATTTGATCATGATTTTCGTGTATAAGAATATAAATTTAAATGTGTCCATGTCTACACCTTCCTCATTCGACATAGAGAAATTCTAAGTATGCCATATTTTTGTGCATATTATGTGCAATCAAACGTTTCAGTCCTAATTTTTGTGCCACCACAACTTCGTTACTATGAGTTGTTTTATGTGTGTAAGCTGGAGACACGTGTCACCAGCTTGCACACGCCCGTTAAGACAAACCAGTGAGGAGCCAGAAATTTTGTGCATAATTTGTGCACTAGGAACAAAAAAAACTAACCATCACACGCAAATACTGTTGAAACTACGATCATAAAACTGTGTGCGAGCTGGAGACACGGGTCTCTGGCTTGCACAGCTGTATCTTTGTAACTGTTTAAGCTACGGTTATGAATTATACCTCAAAATTTTGTGCCGAATTTGTGCATAAGGCACAAAAATTTTCAAAACTTTAAGTCAAAAGGTTTTTGAGCTACGAACCGATAAGTATGTGTAAGCTGGTGACACCTGTTTTCCCACCAAAAAATTCAAAATAATAGCTCGGAAGTGGCTAAGCGCGCCGTTGCCGTTCCGTGCGCTACACGATTGCAATCGAGTTTGAACTTAAGAGCTAGCAATATTTAGAGTCATTTCAATTTGTGCTTTCTCTTGTTTTAATTTATGTACCGAGAATTTTAGACTAGGAGCCGTCTGTTAAAGCGATGCGCGACGCGACTAATTTAGTTTCACTTAAGGTACCTAACTAAAGGCCTTAGAGCGGTATTCGCTGCCGCTTTACCCACAGCGGTAGCGAATACCGCTCGGGTTTGAACAGTAAGGCCTGTTTACTACCCTACTTTTTATTTTAAGGCCCCCGTAGTACAGGGCCTTAAAATAAAACAGAATAATTCACCAGCAACTTGCTCTTCGATATGGCCTTGTTGAATCAGAGGTGCCGACTATAAGCACGCACCTACGCCAGTTCTCGAAAGTGGTCACGCAACGCTCTACTGGGATCGCTCTATCATCACGGATAGTAGTGTTGTTGCAATAGCGATAGTTTCACTATCGATAGTTGACCTTGAATAATAGTCGATAGCGTGAATAGTCCTATCGAAAATATCGAAATGCTGGGATACTATCGATAGTATCGATAGTAAAAAATAGGTAATATTATTAACCTTGGTCGATACTATCGAGATACGATACTATATGTGCTAAATGACCTATGTAATTACCAGCAATGTTACCTTTTCTGAGCAAGCAATAGTATCGAAAAACGTTTGACTATCGATATTGAACAGCTATCAATCGATTGGTTTTTTGCAGATTCTATCTATAGTATCGATACTATTAATCTTTAGCAATAGTAGGTATTACTTTTTCTATCAAACGATACTATCGATAGTATCGTCAAGGGATGATAGTTTCGATAGGACTATCGATAGTATGACTGATTTTCGAGGTCACGATAGTATCACGATACTATCGATAGACTATAGCAATCGCAACAACACTACCCAATACACATTGGCGTATGTTGGCCCACTGTCGGCAATCGCCATTGTGTAGACGGGGTAAATTGCGCGCCACTATCGACAAATTACCCGCCACTGTACACCATTACCCCGTCTACACAATGGCGATGGCCGGCAGTGGGCCAACATAGCTTACACATACTTATCGGTTCGTAGCTCAAAAACCTTTTGACTTAGTTTTGAAAATTTTTGTGCCCTATGCACAAATTCGGCACAAAATTTTGAGGTATAATTCATAACCGTAGCTTAAACAGTTACGAAGATACAGCTGTGCAAGCCAGAGACCCGTGTCTCCAGCTCGCACACAGTTTTATGATCGTAGTTTCAACAGTATTTGAGTGTGTTGGTTAGTTTTTTTTGTTCCTAGTGCACAAATTATGCACAAAATTTCTGGCTATAATCTAAAACCCTATCCTCACTGGTTTGTCTTAACGGGCGTGTGCGAGCTGGTGACACGTGTCTCCAGCTTACACACATAAAACAATTCATAGTAACGAAGTTGTGGTGGCACAAACATTAGGACTGAAACGTTTAATTGCACATAATATGCACAAAAATATGCCATGCTTAGAATTTCTCTATGTCGAATGAGAAAGCTGTAGACATGGACACAATTTAAATATTATGTGCCAAATAAATTTTCCATTTATCTAAGCTATATTTATTTGTATAGTCACGGTGGTCACCGTTACTAACCACCACTTTCCTCAAAAGCCTTACGCTGAAAAAAAATTGGTGTATCTTTTTATAATCTTCTAAAACCATAACTAATACTACTACCAACAAAATCTAATGATATTAATATACACAAAAAATTTGTATAGTCACGGTGGTCACCGTTACTAACCACCACTTTCCTCAAAAGCCTTACGCTGAAAAAAAATTGGTGTATCTTTTTATAATCTTCTAAAACCATAACTAATACTACTACCAACAAAATCTAATGATATTAATATACACAAAAAAGTGTGACTGAAAGAGTTAACTTAAGTGTAGTTAAATCTTATAACTCTGTTTCTTGTGTTTTTTATGGTTTATAGACTAACTAACAGACTATGTAAAAACAAACTAAATGATGGAGATAAATGGAGAATCATAAATCACGCACATTGTTTCAGAAATTGCTGAAGGAGTACAACCAAGGCATCGTTTCATGTCTGCTTATGAGCAAAAGATTGAGCCCCCAGATCGCAGGTGGCAGTACCTGCTGTTTGCTGCCGAACCTTATGAGACTATTGCGTTCAAAGTACCTAGTCGTGAAGTGGAAAAACATGACTCTAAATTCTGGACTCATTGGAATAAGGATACTAAACAGTTCTTTTTACAATTTGCATTTAAAATTGAACCACTTCGTTTGCCGCCCCCGCCTCCGAAGATGTGGGAGAGTCACGGCATGCGCTTGCCACCGCCTCCCGGTACACCGATGATGGGAGTTCCCCCTCCACCCCCGCTGCTGCCTGTACCGCCACCACCTCCGTCAATGTAATCTGACTGAATACATTAAAGAAAATATGTTCAAACTGGATTCATTTATTTAATCTTTTATGTACTCCCATGAACTTGCTGCAGTCTACACTGAAACATAACCACTTTCTGTATTTTCGAAGTATAGATGAACCACGAAAAGATGGCACGCCCCTCCACAATTTGTTTTTTTTCCTCTTAAATAATGGCTTCGTGCGATCAGCACATTTAGCCAGTGTCATGATATAATAAAAATTATTTTCTTTACACTAAGTAGATGATAATGAATGTTTAATGGTAAATGATATTCCCCTAAACCCCTCAAGACTCAATAAAGCTGTGGGACTTTATTGAGATCTCAGACGGACTTCTTGAGAGAATTTGAAAAGTGATGTTGCACTGTTTTGTTTTATTTGCCAACACTCATGCACGAATACCTATTAGATAATAATCCACCATTATTTCACATAAATATTCGATAAAACACAAATTATAGAGAAACAAAACTGCAGACATGACGCTTCACTTTCCCGCCAAGAAGTCCCACAATTTGTTTTGAATGTGTTTGTGCATTTAATATACGTTACATTGTACAGTAAGGCAAAGTAAACAGTAAAGTACTAACTGCTGAAAAGATGCCAAAAAGACGGTTATTGTTATGGATAACGCATCTTATCACAATACTTTAGCGTAGAAAACACCTACTTAAAATAGCAATAAACCAGAAATGCGTAGACAGCGATATACCTATTAGGTCAATGTGCATAAATGGCTAAAAAAACATATTGACAAACCAATTAAAAAATCGATCTGTACGATATCATTTTATGGAACAAATAGGACAAAAGAGTGTTTGCTATTGGTTCGTTGCAAACAAAGACATTAAACTATTACTTAAATCTCTTTGGTTGCAAACAAAGTTGCAAAACAGTAGGCAATAGTAACGCTATTTCATTAATCAATTTCCATTCACAAATCTAAAAAATGTCAAATGGCACTTTTGTAAGCGACAATAGCGCCACATTGGAATTAAATTGCGTGGAAATTGATTGAACAAATTATTACGAGATGGCGTTCCGGAATTATCTTTACTTATCCAAATATCGATACATAGGGTAACTTGCCCTAACGCTGGCACCCCTCCAATTATTGGCACTCGGTTTTAATTGTTTAATGATTATTTATTGTGATTAGTCCCTGTTATTGTTTGTTTTTGTGCAAACTAAATGTGTTTCTCTTTAAACTTTGCAAATTAAACCATTATTTTTCAACTTATTGCCATGCCAATAATCGGAATGTCAATATAAAACTTAATTCTGAATTATTGGCAGTATGCCAATAAATTAATAATATAGTGTAATGGCCTATTACAATAAAAATAAAATCTGGAAAATTTATACCCACACTTGACATAATACATAATTAATCTGAACCGATAATGCAAAAAATAATCTAAGAAAAAACTTAGAGGTGTTTTTGTATGGTATTGCCTAAAGTGCCAATAATTGGGTAGTTTACCCTATATATACATACATATGTATGGATATTGGGTACGTATATGCTTTTAGACATTTAAAAAACGTCCCACTGCTGGGCACAGGCCTCCCACGTGGACAATAGCGCGTGGGGATATTGGGCCATAACCCACCACGCCGGCCCAATGCGGGTTGGTGGGTTTTAACGACTGTCATCTTACGACAACAACCGGGACCAACGGCTTAACGGCTTTTAGACATATTCTAACTAAATAAACAAAACCGTCTTTAGTATAAATAACAGTAATACTACAAAGAGGAAATATAATTAAGAAACCATGCCGTATGTGAATGATAATTACATACGGTATGGGGGCATGGTAGACCCAATGATATTTTATGTTTAGATACGTTGCCTGGCCTCCGTAGTGGCAAGGACAAATCAAGGTAATTGCCTGGACTTCACTCAGTTACACGTCAGTCAGTGTCACGCAAAGAGATTAAAATAGTATAATATTTATATATATTTAATAGTATTTTATTAATTATAAGTATTATATTATTAATAATATTTAATAGTATAATAGTTTAATGTCTTTGGTGTCACGTCATTACGTTTGTACCTTTTTAAAGTTTTTTATGTTGTTTGTTAGATAAAATGCCTTCCTGTGTATACAGAAATTGCAAAAACTATACTGCAAATAAGTACTTACTGCTTATTTGTAAGTATTGTAAATACGAATATAAAATAGAAAATTTTCATTTAGTTAAGACATTTGCGCTGTTGCCAATTCGATATGCGTGAGCGAGAAGCGTGTAGGTAGGTACTATGTTTTCTGTAAGAGTGAAAGAGAGAAAACAATGGCGGCCGAGATAGCCGTGCAAAGGGGAATGCGCTGTTGCCAATTGGTCGACTACCATAAATAGTTTTTATCTCTTTTTAACAATAGGCTTGACATGATTGTATTTATTTTCTTTCCCTTTCTACGTGTATTACGTCATAGAAACAATTTCGCCATTTTTTAAATGCAATTCGTTCACGTATGACTAGTCTATCTATAAAAGGTCATTGGGTAGACCAATTAATTTCGAATTCATTTTGATTTGGCTGACAGTACCTAATACAAATTATATATATCAACGATATATTGCTCGACTCAAAGCTTGACCACCTTTTTGTTTTAATCTAAGTTTACCACTCATGGAATGGACCGCTCGATGAGGCGGACGTGTGTCATGATTTACGTGTGCCGGCCTTAGCTTAGATAAAGATTCCTTTTTCAGAGGTGCCGGCCACTCAGAAGACAACACAACAATGCTATTTTTTTTTAAGACGACAAACCAATTTTGTTAATAAATCCACAGACGTTTAATAAACGCCTGTGGACTAATCGGACTCCTTCTTATTATATGTCTGTGTCGGACTCTGATATTCATCTTTATGGCATTATGCCAGATCCACACGCTTGGCAAACCTCAACAAGCCGTCACAAATTCAAACGTGCCGCGACCGCACGTTTGCTTCTTGCCACAAACTCCAAACCTCTACAAACCCTAGGCAGGCGCTTGGCAAACCTCAACAAGCCGTCACAAATTCAAACGTGTGGATAGAGCGTTTGGCTTGGTTTGCGTAGGTTTGCCTAGGTTTGCAAGCGCTTGTAGCTGATCCGCCGAGTGTCGGTTTTTTGTCAAAAATCAAATGCCGCGACCGCACATTTGCCACTTGCCACAAACTCCAAACCTCTACAAACCCTAGGCAGGCGCTTGGCAAACCTTGACAAGCTGTCACAAATTCAAACGTCTGGATAGAGCGTTTGGCTTGGTTTGCGTAGGTTTGCCTAGGTTTGCAAGCGCTTGTAGCCGATCCGTCGAGTGTCTGTTTTTTGTCACATATCAAAGGGAATTTGCCACAAGCGCTTGCGAAGCGTTCCACACGTTTGCGCGCAATTCAGTCTCGTTAGTGCACTGGTGGCGAACAGAAGTGCTAATTTATTTAGATTTTAGTTTTACTCATGTGAAAAATGAGTGACTGGTCAAATAAAGAAAGTCGTATACTTCCTGGAATGTTACTAATGTTATGGAATGAGTGAATTTAATTTCAAGGAGGAGGGGGATATTCTCGAGGAGCTCGATGGCGCAGCGGCTAGCGCGTTCGGCTTGCGATCTTGCCTGCTATTCAACTTTCGCAATGACGAGTCGCTGGATGGGTGATCATATTAAAAACATCTGCGCTCTTTCGTGCTTCGGAAGGCACGTTAAGCCGTTGGTCCCGGTTGTTGTCGTAAGATGACAGTCGATAGAACCCACCAACCCGCATTGGGCCACCACGCTGGCCTAATGGGTCATGGCCCAATATCCCCACTTGCTGTTTTTCACGTGGGAGGCTTGTGCCCAGCAGTGGGACGTTTATAGGCTGATGATGATGATAATGAATTTTATTTTACATATACCGACAACTTATTAGTAATCATTTAAATCTATGGGCAACACAGACCACGCCCACACAGTCCACGCTTCAGCAAAGAAAGGTGGTCAGCCATTATTAGCACGTAAGTCGTTTTTATGACACCGAAGGGAAGAGAGGGGTTGGTAGTATTATTTTGAGGAGTCCATCGCCGCTCTATGCTGTTGGATGTATGTGCAGTCTTTAGTCCGTTAATAGCCTTTTACGACACCGAAGAGAAGAGGGGGTTGGTAGTATTATTTTGATGAGCCCATCGCCGCTCTATGCTGTTGGATGTATGTGCAGTCTTTACTCCGTTAGTCGCCTTTTACGATACCGGGGGGAAGAGAGGGGTTGGTAGTATTATTTTAATGAGCCCATCGACGCTCTATGCTGTTGGATGTATGTGCAGTCTTTAGTCCGTTAGTCGCCTTTTATGACACCCAAGGGAACAGAGGGGTTGGTAGTATTATTTTGAGGAGTACATCGCCGCTCTATGCTGTTGGATGTATGTGCAGTCTTTAGTCCGTTAGTCGCATTTTACGACACCGAAGGGAAGAGAGGGGTTGGTAGTATTATTTTGAGGAGTCCATCGCCGCTCTATGCTGTTGGATGTATGTGCAGTCTTTAGTCCGTTAATAGCCTTTTACGACACCGAAGAGAAGAGGAGGTTGGTAGTATTATTTTGATGAGCCCATCGCCGCTCTATGCTGTTGGATGTATGTGCAGTCTTTACTCCGTTAGTCGCCTTTTACGATACCGGGGGGAAGAGAGGGGTTGGTAGTATTATTTTAATGAGCCCATCGACGCTCTATGCTGTTGGATGTATGTGCAGTCTTTAGTCCGTTAGTCGCCTTTTATGACACCCAAGGGAACAGAGGGGTTGGTAGTATTATTTTGAGGAGTACATCGCCGCTCTATGCTGTTGGATGTATGTGCAGTCTTTAGTCCGTTAGTCGCATTTTACGACACCGAAGAGAAGGGAGTGGTTGGTAGTATTATTTTGAGGAGTACATCACCGCTCTATGCTGTTGGATGTATGTACAGTCTTTAGTCCGTTAGTCGCCTTTTACGACACCGAAGAGAAGGGAGGGGTTGGTGGTATTATTTTTATGAGCTCATCGCCGCTCTATGCTGTTGGATGTATGTGCAGTCTTTACTCCGTTAGTCGCCTTTTACGATACCGGGGGGAAGAGAGGGGTTGGTAGTATTATTTTGAGGAGTCCACCGCCGCTCTATGCTGTTGGATGTATGTGCAGTCTTTAGTCCGTTAGTCGCCTTTTATGACACCCAAGGGAACAGAGGGGTTTACAGTATTATTTTGAGGAGTACATCACCGCTCTATGCTGTTGGATGTATGTGCAGTATTTAGTCCATTAGTCGCCTTTTACGACACCGAAGAGAAGGGAGGGGTTGGTAGTATTATTTTGAGGAGTACATCGCCGCTCTATGCTGTTGGATGTATGTGCAGTCTTTAGTCCGTTAGTCGCCTTTTACGACACTGAAGAGAAGGAAGGAGTTGGTAGTATTATTTTTATGAGCCCATCGCCTCTCTATGCTGTTGAATGTATGTGCAGTCTTTAGTCCGTTAGTCGCATTTTATGACACCGAAGAAAAGAGGGGTTAGTTGTATTATTTTTATGAGCCCATCGCCGCTCTATGCTGTTGTTGTATGTGCAGTCTTTAGTCCGTTAGTCGCCTTTTACGGCACCGAAGAGAAAAGAGGGGTTGGTAGTATTATTTTTGTGAGCCCATCGCCGCTTTTGTACTCAATTGTATTCCTGTCTTAAAACGAATCTGTCCTAAACAGTATCTGACGTAAACCTAATCTGTCCCAAACAGAATCTGTCCTTAACCAAGCGATCGTTGGATGTTTGTGCAGTCTTTAGTCCGTTAGTCGCCTATTACGACACCCAAGGGAAGAAAGGGGTTGGTAGTATTATTTTGATAATCTAATCAATTGTTAAATAAAATATATAAGTACCTTCCTATTCTGAAATAATTACTTAGTACGGTTTTTATGATTTTTAACATCCACCATCTTTTTTGCCATATCATGCCACCAACATATTTGTAATAAAAATAAGTAAGTAACGCCAAATGTCATGGCCGACACAATAACATCCATGTCCGTCATGCTTGCCTCTTCAGAACCAACTAACGCACTCGCAAGCGTGTGGATGGCGACGTTTGTTTTCCCAAATCAATCCAAACGTTTGTCGAGGTTTGGAGTTTGCGGCAAGTGGCAAGCGTGCGGACGAGGCTTGGATTTGTGATTGTCTTGCAAACCAAGCCAAACGCTCTATCCACACGTTTGAATTTGTGACGGCTTGCCGAGGTTTGGCAAGCGTGCGGTCGCGGCATCCGTTTGGCTTGGTTTGCAAGCACTTGTAGCCGATCCGTCGAACAAATCACAAATCCAAACGTTTGTAGCTTAGTGCATTCAACGAATGCTCTAATGCCGCTTCTCTTTCTTATTTGTATATATTTCCTATTCTATTTACATTTCTTTTCTTATATTCTATTACATTTATTTTCTTATATACTATTACATTTCTTTTTCTATTACTACACATATCTTTCTTTTTGTATACTAATCCGTTTCTTATTTGCTATATCCATCTGTCTTTCTCTTAATTTATCTATTTTCCTCTTATCCTGTCTATCTCAATATATATACTTTATTTAATATTATAGTTACATTTATTTTTATTTGCTCTCTTTATTACCTATTTTAATTAATGCATTATGTATTTCTTATGTACATTCTCCCTTCTTTTATTCTTAATATTTTATTCCCCTTTATACTTATTTATATACTTAAGTTTTTATCCTGCCACTTATGTGGTCTTTGCCAACTATATTTATTCCTATTTCCTTTTATTTACTTTTCCATAAACTTCTTTCCCTTTGATTGTCTTTGCTTATTTTGTATCTTTTGTGTTTTGTGTACCTACCATGTGTTTAGTGTTTTTGTTTTCTGTTTAAGGAGGGGGGGGAGGGGGTGGCGCCCACCACGGCCGCACGTGTTTCAACCGTAGAGCCATCTCTACTCGATGTCTTTCTGGGGTTGAACGAGCCAATCCCATTAGGAAGTGCCGCCTCCACAAATGGAGGGTCATAAAGACCATCTTTATCTCCTCCATTTGCTTTGGCTGCACTTCTTCCTGTCACCCTGTGGTCCTCGTTCTTCCCCAGTTCCAACACCCCTAGGTGAAAGCCGTCGGCCGTAATGTGCGCCGACTCCCTCGTCATACCATCTCTTGTTGTAGGTACCTTACTACTCTTTCTCGTCTGTTCCGGATTTGACGCGGGGCCCTTAGCACATGTATGCCACTTTGGATCGAGCCAGCCGATCCCATTTCGCCCTTATGGGACATGCCGCACTAAAAGTGTTGTGGCACTTGTCATCCAGGCTGGCTCTTGTGCAGTTCAGGCAGCTGGGGGGACTATCTTTCTTCTCGCACGTCGCATACAAATGGTTGCCCCCACAGTGGCTGCAACTGTCCAGCCGCTCCTCACAGACCCGCTTGATATGGCCGTAGCCCAAGCAGCGGGAGCACTGGCTCAACGGGGACTGATCCTCCACTTTGGGACTGCCCCATTGTATCCTGTCCCTATCTACCGACCTCAATAGATAGGGTATCGCAACTGGAACTACGGGTCCGGTTGTGTTTTCACAGGTACTACGGGGTTCCGGTTCTAGCCCCCCGCTGGTCGTGCCTTTAACCAGGCGCCTCCGGCGGGATCCGGACATGGGTTGGACTCGTAGTGGCGTGTGGTTAGCTGTAGAGCTTGGGAATGTTCGTTTGTCCTGGTATTGTGTGCCAGGACTTCCAAACTCGTGCACAGCGAGCGGGGCCTAGTAGCGGTCTCTGAGGGGCCAGAAGCGAAAAGTCCTGCGGGGAACGTGAGTTTCCCTTATAGTTGGCAGCTTTGTCCGGTGGTTTTCATTGGACATTGGTGTTGACATCTCCGGTACTAGTCTGGAGAACTAGTAGAGGCGGCCTCCTAGATGCCGTAGCCTCCAGTCCAGCCAGCCGCGTAGGACGTGGGAACTGGCTTGGCGCCCGGATGGGTTCCGAGAAGTGAGTGTGCTTACTACTCCGCTACCAAGGTGGACACTTGGGAGTCGACTTTAGAGTCGACGACCCTAGCAGTGGCAACTGCGAGTTGTGCCCTTCGTGCAACGAGAAGTGAGCGAGCTTGACAGCTCCGGTTACCTATCTGGACAATAGGCAGTGAACTACACGTGTTCAAGGGGATACTCTCCTGAGACACTAGTCTTATGAGTACCGAATGAAGAGCGCGCTGCGGCGGGCACTAATTTGGCGTCAAGACCTAACGTTGGCTGCGCGAGTGTTCTACTGGCGCAGGGACGTCTGGCACTTCTTGCATAACCTAACGGTTGGTCTCGAGGTGCCAGTACAAATAAACTTAGTGAAATTAGGAGAGGGGATGCCCCATTGTAGATGAAGAGTCCCCGCCTCTGTCAATTGCAGCCATATCCGGAGGGTCACCTTGACCACAACGTGTGCAACGTGCGGATTTCTCGTTTTGCTTTCAAATATAACTTCTATCTCTTTCTCACCATTCTTGGTTTCACTCTCCTTTCTTGTTCCCATTTCCCTTCTTATTGCTTGTTCTACTTGTTCTCCTTTCTTGTCCCCCCTTACATATCTAACTATTACCAGCGGGTTTTTATTCTTTGCCTTTTCTATTCTTAGTGTTTTCTCTTTCTCTATTCTTTTTCTTAGCTCATCCGCGTCTTTCTCTGTACCACACCCAATTATGACCTTTTGGTCTTTCGCCTTTCTTATCTTCTCGATCTTTATCCACTCCCCTTCCGAGTCCACTGCCGACGTCTTCCTGACCGTTTCAGTATATCGTCTCCGGTCAGGGCCTTGTCGGTGGACTCAATTATAAGGGAGTGGAGGACTTTGGGTGTGGTTCCTCGTCGGCCTTCTGCCGCCACTGCAGCATACGAGGCCTTCTGTGGCTTATCACTGTGTTGCTGAGCTTCTATGCGTTGCAATACCCTTCTCTGGTTTTCTCCTTGCAGCTTCTCGCATCTCTCGGTTGCTGCAAGGTTGTCCGCTAGTAACTGCTCTATGGCCCCTAGCCTTCTCCCGGTTTCTGTTTCGAATTCGGTGCTGTCTCTTACTCTCTGCGTTTGGACAGTCTTACCGTTCCTCGTCGGCCTTCTGCCGCCACTGCAGCATACGAGGCCTTCTGTGGCTTATCACTGTGTTGCTGAGCTTCTATGCGTTGCAATACCCTTCTCTGGTTTTCTCCTTGTAGCTTCTCGCATCTCTCGGTTGCTGCAAGGTTGTCCGCTAGTAACTGCTCTATGGCCCCTAGCCTTCTCCCGGTTTCTGTTTCGAATTCGGTGCTGTCTCTTACTCTCTGCGTTTGGACAGTCTTACCCTTCTCTTGCTCTTTGTTCTTTTCCATATTTTCTAATCTGTCAGCCAGCTCTGCCACCATCGCTACCAGCTCGTTGGTCTCCTTTTGGATGGTGGCCTTATTCTCCTTGGTGACCGACCGATGACCGGCGCTTGTCTCCAAGGCCTTCATCATCCTATTTTGTGCTTTCTTGGCGTTTGTTCTGATGTCCACATTGGACATCCCCGGGAGGAGGTGCGTCAGCTCTAAATCCGTCGTCGTCTTTGGCACCGCCGACGACAATTTCGTCTTGGGAGGTGGTGATTTGTACACCACCGATTCCTCCCTGCTATTCACTTTAGAAGAGCGAGCGGCCATATTAATTTTTTTTTTTTAATAAATAGTACGGACAATACTGTAATAAATTAACACGCTAAAATAAATTTGTAGAAGTTTTTAAAAACCTAATACTAATTAAAATCAAAAGAATAAGACAATACTACACGTATAAATTAAGTTTGTAAAAGTTGTAAAAGGACAGTACTGATTAAAAAAGAATCCCTAACTAGTGACTAGATATAATAAAGTTAAACTGTAATGAATTAGAATAAGATAAATTGTATTAAAATTGGATTAAATTAAACAGATTAAAATTAGAGTTAAGTGAATTAAATTTAATAAAATTAAAAATATAAAATTTAAGTTAAAAGTTTGATAATTTAATGATTAAAATGTTAAAATTTTAATTGATTAAATAATCAAAACAATAATTTTAGTAGAAATAAAACTGAGACTAATTCTAAAATGATAGGGTGATTCTAATGTTTGGTCAATTGAGTACTGGTGTATATATGTGTAGTGTTGTCTGTATATGTGTGTGTTGTGTTGTTGATAAGCAAAGACCTCGGGGAGCAACTTTGTCAAACCTATTTAAAACACAATAAAATTATACAATAAAGGAATTCAAAAGAATTCAAGTCTTAATACTAGTACCTGGCTCAAAAAAGGTTCAGGGTCACACAAATAAAACAAATAAAACACAATGAAAATCCTAATCCTAACTAACCTATTAAAAGTTTGTAGAAGTTATAAAAGTCCTTTTTTGTCAAGTTAAAATCAAACAGATGATTAAGAATTAAAAATAACGTCAATAATTAATTTAAAATCTTAAGACTAATGCCTGTCCTCAAGAGAGGTACAGGGGTCCAAATAAAACAAATTAAAATAATAAATAAAATAGAGTCAAATTTTAAAATCAAAATTAAAATGGTCAATAAAGCCTTATCACTATTACCTGTCCTCAATAGAGGTGCAGGAGTCCTAATCTACAGTAAAATTGCAGTTAAAATATCACAGTAAACAAGTCAGATGTAAAAATAAAAAGTAAAAAGTCAATAATCTATTTAAAATCTTAAAAACTATGCCTGCCCTCAAGAGAGGTGCAGGAGTCCTAGCCTAGTGCAAAATGGCAATTAAGTATTAAGTTAAAACTGTGATTTTGCGGGGGTAGGGGGTAGTTGGGTTTTAACGGGACAGGATAGGGTAGGGTATGGAGATAAAAAGTTGTCAAGGAAGCACTAACGTCCGACACGTGCTTCCTGAGCTATAGAACTTTTTATTTTGGGGGGAATTGGGGTGGGTTTGAGGGGGTAAGGTTTTAGTGGGATTGGGTAGGGAAGGTTTAAACGGCAACCTTTTGCTAAGGAAGCACACCCGTAGAGGGTATACTTTCTCAACAAAGTAGGTTTCCGTTTGGGATGTGATTAGGGGTTGGGGGTAGGGGGTTGAATGGGTGGGGATCGATAGGGTGGGTGATAAAGGGTATTTGGGCCTTTGGAACTATACCTGCCAAATGTATAGTTCCTTGGGAATATAGGATTTAGGGATAATTTTTATTAATGGGGGGTTGGGAGTGGGGGGTTGGGAGGTAGGGGAATAGGAAGGTGGTGTATGGTTTTGACTACGTCTCCTTTGGAAACTTAAAGTCAAATTTGAGCTCCTTTCCGTTCTATCTCTGATAGTTTCAGAGATAGGACGGAATTGAGTGTAACACCACCGGGAAGAACCTGGGACTTTGGAATTCGGGAAGGATTTATTGATGGATTTGGATAGGGTAAGTGACGAGGATAATTTTCTCCCTAGGGAGGGTATGGGTAAAGTGTGTAGAAATGGGAGAAAATTAGGGGAGTAGGTGATAGGGGGTGGTGGGGTTAAGTATGGGGGTGGTTTGTGGTATTGGGGAGTAACCGCACTAACTAAATCGGCTGTATCTCCGGTTCTATGTTAACGATCTTTTTGATATTTTGGATTTGATGCCAAATTGCCAATTGCTTGCTATCCTTCCGGAAGACGTCCGGAAATATCCGGTTCCGGAAAAATATCCTCCGGAAAAAACTTCAATTGCCTCCTGACCTCAAATCCAAAATTTGAGCACAAACTGAGCAGCCGTTACCGAGCTATAAGCCCCCAAAGTCAGGGCGTAATCGTAAATTTTGTAAAAATAATTTTTTTCCCTTTCTTCCTGCCCTTTCTTTCTGCCTTCTTTCTGCCCTTTCTTCCCTTGGGTGTCGTAATAGGCGACTAACGGACTAAAGACTGCACAAACATCCAACGATCGCTTGGTTAAGGACAGATTCTGTTTGGGACAGATTAGGTTTACGTCAGATACTGTTTAGGACAGATTCGTTTTAAGACAGGAATACAATTGAGTACAAAAGCGGCGATGGGCTCATAAAAATAATACTACCAACCCCTCTTTTCTCTTCGGTGCCGTAAAAGGCGACTAACGGACTAAAGACTGCACATACAACAACAGCATAGAGCGGCGATGGGCTCATAAAAATAATACAACTAACCCCTCTTTTCTTCGGTGTCATAAAATGCGACTAACGGACTAAAGACTGCACATACATCCAACAGCATAGAGCGGCGATGGGCTCATAAAAATAATACTACCTACCCCTCCCTTCTCTTCAGTGTCGTAAAAGGCGACTAACGGACTAAAGACTGCACATACATCCAACAGCATAGAGCGGCGATGTACTCCTCAAAATAATACTACCAACCCCTCCCTTCTCTTCGGTGTCGTAAAAGGCGACTAATGGACTAAATACTGCACATACATCCAACAGCATAGAGCGGTGATGTACTCCTCAAAATAATACTGTAAACCCCTCTGTTCCCTTGGGTGTCATAAAAGGCGACTAACGGACTAAAGACTGCACATACATCCAACAGCATAGAGCGGCGATGGACTCCTCAAAATAATACTACCAACCCCTCTCTTCCCTTCGGTGTCATAAAAGCGACTAACGTGCTAATAATGGCTCACCACCTAAGCACATGTGCAGACTGTGCAGATGTTTCTTGCTGAAGCGTGGACTGTGTGGGCGTGGTCTGTGTTGTCCATAGATTTAAATGATTACTAATTTTACCATAAACTTTAAATAAATTACTAAAAAAAGTTGTCAAAATATGTAAAATAAAATTCAACATCATCATCAGCAGCCTATAAACGTCCCACTGCTGGGCACAAGCCTCCCAAGTGGACAACAGCACGTGGGCATATTGGGCCATAACCCATAAGGCCAGCGTGGTGGCCCAATGCGGGTTGGTGGGTTTTAACGACTGTCATCTTACGACAACAACCGGGACCAACGGCTTAACGAGCCTTCCGAAGCACGGAGGAGCTCGAGATGTTTTTAGTATGGTCACCGATCCAGCGACTCGGTATTGCGAAAGTTGCATAGCAGGCAAGATAGCAAGCCGAACGCGCTAGCCGCTGCGCCATCGAGCTCCTCGAGAATATCGTCCTCCTCCTCGAAATTAAATTCACTCATTCCATAACATCTTTCATTTTTCACATGAGTAAAACTAAAACCTAAATAAATTAGCACGTCTGTTCGCCACCAGTGCACTAAATGAAATGCGCACAAACGTGTGGAATGCTTCGCAAGCGCTTGTGGCAAATTCCCTTTGATTTTTGACAAAAAACCGACACTCGGCGGATCAGCTACAAGCGCTTGCAAACCTAGGCAAACCTACACAAACCAAGCCAAACGCTCTATCCACACGTTTCAATTTGTGACGGCTTGTCGAGGTTTGCCAGGCGCCTGCCTAGGGTTTGTAGAGGTTTGGAGTTTGTGGCAAGTGGCAAACGTGCGGTCGCGGCATAAGGTTTGTAGAGGTTTGGAGTTTGCGGCAAGTAGCAAGCGTGCGGACGCGGCAAATATAAGTCTGCGGCCGTTGAGATGTTTGAAAAAAAATCCTTTTATTCTACTCGACGCTAGGTGGCGCTTTTATAAAGATGTAATGTAAATAATTATTTTATTCTGTAAAGTTCGTAATTTACTTTAAATTTGTAGAAATTTAGATATTTACAATTATGATATCAGATGACCTGAATTTACTTATTTGCAGTAATCGACATAAAACCAAAGTTAAAAAATATTTACGTTACATGAAACGGAACGTTAAAACGTAACGGTCATTCTATTCATTCGATTTTTTTATTTATCAAATTGAATTTAATCACATTCCATTCAGACTCCAACGTCTCCAACAGTCATCTACAACAGCTGAAGCATTTTCGCGCGCGATCTCAAAGGGAGCGTTGCTTCGCTAAGATTTTTTAACGCTTGTTTTGTTTCGAAATATATTTGGTGAAATTGTTTTATATATAATTATGTTTTCAAAAGCTAAGCGGTTTGAACCCTTGGGTAAGAATATTTTGATAACACATGTAGGTAATGATACTATAGGCCTTGAATTTAAGCTTGATAATCTTTTGATAATCAATGAATTGAGAAACGGTACTTATACCTATTACTAAGTTAAAAAGTATCTACTATTTTTTATTCTAGCTCAACCAAAGACCGTGACGAAGGGAGTGCCTAAATCTGAAAATAAATCTCAAAAATTGTGCAAAGTTACCCAAGTGCCATCAAAATCAAACACTGCTGCTTTAGCTACTGCAGTAGGGTCTCAAACCAAAACCTGTACCGACACACGATCTGAATGTAGTTCAGTAAAAAGCGTGAAATCTTTTGTTACGGTAAGTCTTAACAATTAGGGTGATCAGAATCTCAAAAACAACAGCATGTACTTACTATAGCTTGACCACGACCGCTATACCGCTGCTGCCATACTAACTTGTATGGCATCAGCGGTAGGTATAGCGGTTGTGGTAAAGCTATAACAAAAACACGAAATAGAAAAAATATGTAAGTCCTAAGCGCCTTGCACAAATACTACTACTATAGGTAGGTACTCAAACCAAAAGAACAAAATAATTTATAAATTTAATGTACCTACCTAATTAATAATAATTAAACAAAGAAACTACAGTTGTATGCCTACATGCTGAATGTTGTGGGAACAGTGTGGTTGGGCCCCATTAATACCATGTTTAAATATTTTCCATTCAGTTCTCTGATGTAAATTTAAAGAATTTTAAAGTAATCATACTTTTTTTCAGCCAAAGCCAGTGAAACCCAAATGTAGCATTAAAACTTTTAATAGTGCCAAGAAAACTTTATCATCTAGTAAGAATGTCACATCCAAGCAACAGGAAAGCAAAGTACAAGAGGAATTTTTCAAAGCACAAGAAGTAGAAATACAGTAAGTATAGCTCTATAATTATTTCATGCATAACTGTTTCTTGTGTATTAAAGTATCTATCTATCTAGGGTTGCCATCCATCCAGGTTTCCCCGGATTTGTCTTAGTTTAGAGGGCATCCGGGGAGCGTCCGGGAGGGGCTTCATTTGTAGTCTGGGTTTAAAAATTTAAAGACTGAATTTAATTTTAAGGTCTAAAAATAAATAAAAAGTAATTTATGACATTTTCTGCTGTTTTTTATTACACTGTTTTAAAAAAACTGTAGACATATCCGGGTTCTGGGCTCTAAAATCCGGGGGTTTCACGCGTATTGTTCTGTTTGCCAAATTTTAGAGATGGCAACCCTGTATCTATCTAAGCCTATATCTATCTAAGTAGGTAATGTTATAAATTTAAGGCTAGGTGTTAGTGAAAAATTAAAATAACACGTTCTTAGAATTACTTTTTGAAGTAGTAAACAGTAAAATTAAAATCTGCGAAAATTAAGAAATATTGTTGAGGCTTTATTCTGTGAAATACACCCGATGGAAACACGATTTTATAAAGTTGGCTCGATAGAATAAATTCACAAAGTTACATATTTTTGTGTCATTTTATCTTCTTTTCCAGGTTTTATTCTTAAAATAAGTGATTTGATATTATGAGCAATTTACCAAAATGAAGCTCGTAAATAACTTCAGTTATTATAACCGATGGTTTTTTATTTATTACATCTATCAATTTTTTAAAATATAAAACGCGATTATTCGCGCCGCTTCGCTGTTATACCTGTCCCTTACCGTTGTACCGTCGAGAGAACGAGAGGGAAGCGCTCGAAATACCTCCCCTTAACCCACCTATCCTCAAGTGGCAAATATTATGGCTTATTCTTTCTATATGCTGTTGTCCATGTTGTAAAGGCCTGTGCCCAGCAGTGAGACAATTATAGGTAGATGATGTTATAATATTGGGTGGATCTTTTTTTAAAATAGTAAAAATATAACTCGTAGGATATAATAAAACTACTTTTATGTCTACAGAAATAAGGACCACACAATAATAGAGTACATTAAACATATTGAAGAGCTCAAATTAGAGATTGCTAGACTTCAAAAACTAATATCCAGCACCTCAGAGTCTATAAATAGTTACAGTCATATGAATGAACAGTTTGCACAAATTAATTTAAATCAGGATGGTGAAAGCTCTGATGGAAAGGAGAGCAACAACATGTGTAAAGTATCCAAAACTGATGATGAAGTTGAGCTAAAAAAATATATTAGTAAGTTAGAAAAGCAATGTGAAAAATTAGAGGAGGAAGTAAGTAGCAAACAAGTGGAATTAACAGATCTTGAAGAAATTATAATAATCAGAGATAGCCTTTGCAAAGATTTGCAAAATAAATTGACATCCATGGAATCATGTCTTGAAGAAAATCGCCAACGACTAGATATGGTCAAAGGCCACCATGCACTAGCGCTAGAAGCTAATGAAAGTATCAGACGAGAATATAAAGTAGAGTTGGAAACTTTAAAAGCTAAAGTGGAAGAAGAGAAACAATTGATAATCAATAAAAACAAATCAGATCAAGAAAACCTTAAAATCAAGTATGACGAAATTATTGAATCTATTAAAAATGATATGTTGAAAGAAAAAGATGATGTAATACAAGAATTACAAGAACAATTAATAATAAAGGAGCGTGAATTCAAAGCCAAACTTGACCAGATAAATGAGGCTACCCATGAGAAACTAAGATTGTGTGAGATACAGTTTGATGAACGCACACGGACCATTCAAGAACACTGGTCTCAACAGCAAGCCAGAATTCAGTATTTGGAGAAAGAAACCAGCGATCTTCAATATAGTCTCAGTGTCATGGAAGAACAAAACATTCAACTAAAAAGGGAAGTTAACTCACTAAAAAATGAAAAAGAAACTTTAATGAATGACAAATACAAAATCCTTAAAGATATAGATGAGTTAAAAGATGAATCTAAGAAGAAAATTATAGACTTTGAAAATGAAATAAACAAATTAACGGTAGAAGTTGACAAAGCAGCTAAAGAAAAGAGCAGGTTTGAAATGTCATTGTCAGTAACTAGGGATATTGTTCAAGTCCTGACAATGCGCTTGCGGGAGTCTGATAATGAAGTCGAGCACTTGGAAAGTACAGTACAGACTTTGACAAATTCAAAAGAGGTTTTGGAGAATGAACTTTCATCATACAAGAACACACTAAACAAAACTATAATGGAATGTAATGAATACAAGGATGCTCTGGTAAATATATTGAAATCCAAGGCAGCTTTGGCAAAAGAGCATAATCGTATCATGGAACACAATGTATCATTAATAGAAAGCTTGCAAAATGTAGAAAAAGAGGCTTACCGTGAACTAGGTTCAATTAAAAATGAACTAATAGAAGATGTTGAGCTATTAAAAATGGAATCAAGTAGTCAAATCCAGATGCTTCGTGATGAGGTAAGTCACAGTAAAGCATTACTTAGGTACATAAGTATATACATTGATTGATTGGAAAAACATTTTAAAAAATATTACATCTTATTAACATATAAAATTTTGCACAGTTTAGAAATACATTTACTATTATCATGTACATTAATACTTTTGTTAATTAAGAAGCCCGCACACTTATGTCAATATTATTAGTTTGTGAAAATAAGTTTTGTTCTTTTAGGTGGAGAAAAAGAGGATGTTATGCGAACTAGCGACAGAGCACGCGGGGCAAGCCAGCGCTGCAGCCGAGCAGTCGCGAGCGCTGCTAGCGCACGCAGCCGCTGAGATCGCACGCCTCGAGGCAGACAGCGAGCGATACCAACAACAGGTAGTTATAGTATAGGACCTACTCCTCAAATCATCAGCCTATAAACGTCCCACTGCTGGGCCCTATGCCCCTTTCCACATGGACAACACCATATACAAGAGGTTGGACAATGAGGCCATGACCCACCACACTGGCCCAACGCGGGTTGGTGGGTTTTTACGACTCCTATCTTTTTTTTTTATAAGAGAAGGAGGCAAACGAGCAGGCGGGTCACCTGATGGAGAGTAATCACCGCCGCCCATGGACACCCGCAAAACCAGAGGAATCGCAAACGCGTTGCCGGCCTTTAAGGATGAAATAGGAATTGTGAAGGGGAGCCCTCCGGAACCCTCACTGGCCGGACGAAACACAACAGCACGAAGTACCATTATTTCACGCCGAATATTCGTGAGAGGGTGGTATTACCCCGGGCGAGCCGGCCCAATGCGTGCTGCAACGCAGCGTGGCTCTACCACTGAGTCAGTGTCACTCATTTAGCACCATCCAGGGGTCACGTGTAGGGAGGGGCTCAAGGGTAAACCTACGGACGCGAGTAACTTCTTAACTTTAATCTTTCGACGAGAACCGAACGTTGGTCGCGGCTTTATGCCTCCACTACACAATCGGCGATGATCGATATTTATCCCGATATATATCGAGTAATATTTTAGATCGGTTAGGATGCTACACAATCCATATATATCGGCGTCATTCGGTCTCAATTTCTCACACTGGGTAGACGCGTACAGGAGCAAGTCAGTGCCAGCCTACCAGCAATGAGTGATAATGTAGCTAAAGCTTGTGTTGCTATCATAATAAACCTGATAACACCAAAGAAACCACCTACCAGAACCAATTTATAAAATAAATACCTATTTTTTTTATTTCCTGTTAGACACTGACAGAATGACGATATTAATATCAACTTGAAGACTAGACGCTCGATAATTATCGCGCGATACTCGATATAGATAGTGGATTTCTGAATTTTTAGAAATCCAACGATCCGTATCACTATCCGTCGATACACTGTACTACACAGTCGATAAATGTCGTGATCCTGGATCGAGATCCAATTATAGCGATTAGCGATAAACATCATCGCACATTCGTCTGCAGTTGTGTGTCGAACGGCAAGCGTGGACATGGAGTGTGTTGCTGCTGCTAACATTTATTAAATTATATTATAGGTACATACTAGTTTATTAAATTATATTAAAGTCTCTTCATTAGACCACCCACTAGCCATGGTGCGTATTTTAAAGTAAATTACGGACGCACGTGTGCAACGCTTCACTGTCCAAAGGCGAATGAATGATTGGCGATCGTGTGGGCACCTCCGCAACCACCCGGCGCGATTCCCTTTGATGCGTGCCCGAAAAACCAACAAATCTCGGGTCGCAGGCGATCATAGACGATGAACGGCAAGTAACTACAGCCGAGTATGCCCTCCACACAATCATGCTCGCCCGCCGATTGTGTAGAGGAGCCATTAACATGCCTTCAGAAGCACGGAGGAGCTCGAGATGTTTTAAATTTGGTCGTTGCAAAAGTTACCTAGCGGGCAAAATCGCAAACGAACGCGCTTACCGCTGCGCCATCGAGCTCCTTAGATTCTGCCTAGAATCCGACAGCTTCCATGTTAACACCTATTCTGCCGCCATTCAGCTTTGTTTTGTGTCGTCGCTGTGTCTTAGTTTGAAGGGTACGATTTGTGAAAACGAAGGTTACGACTTCTTCTTCAAAAATAATACTATGAGTTGGGAACAACTGTAGGGTTAGGCATGATCGTAGTAAAACAGCTATATTATTAGCTAGATAGTTTTTTTAATGGGATACTTTAATAATTAGAAAAAAATTGTACAAGCAGGATACAAACTACACCTTTCTGACATTCCAATGGTCCACCAAACTATTCCAATAGTTTTCAACATTTTCCGAATTGTAATTTGTTCACAACTTTGATTTAGATTATACACCCATATTTTAAAATCCTAATTAAATCCTCATTATATTTAATTTTGTTTTTAGATCGAAGATCAACAGAGTCTAGTGGTAGAGTTATCACTGCTGCGCCAAGAGAACGAAGAATTAACAATGACGGTGGCCAAACAATCATCTATAATTGATAAAATGAAGAAGGACATGGATCACGTCCACTCAAAACCAAAGTCCCCTTCAGTAATACGCAAGACGCACAAAATTGGAAAAGAAAATGTACAAACCGTTATATCCCCGCTACGCGAACGTAATCATTAAGATTTTTAGCTAAAAACCAAAGTTGACATCTTTTGTTAAATCATTTTAGGTACGTACTATTCAATCAAAGAATTATGTTACTAATATATAATATCCTATCACTGTTTAAAATTGTTTCTGGATAATTATTATGATTTAGTTATTTTATTTATTTTCGATTTTAATGTTTAAGCGTGTTTTATCGATACTTTACAGTTGTATCGAAGTGCATAGTTGATATTTTTGTGATCACGCATTTGCATTTAAGTACTTATTGTATTTTTTTAAATAAAAACTAATGAACATTATTTTTTATTTTATTAGTCTTATTCTTTTGGCCAAGACAAAGTTGTAGATTTCCATGGTGCGGTAGACTGGTAACACCTATGATGTGGTTGTTATTATTCTATTCATCCCATTTGGTAAACTTCATAGACAGCTTCAAAAAAGTTGCGTTTTTTAACAATAATTTAATTCAGTACCTATGTAACTTTTGAACGGTGTGGATCGACACTGATATTGTTTGAGAAATTTTTGGTGTTATCAGATGTTTAGCCTCTTGTCTGTAACGAAGAATCCTAGAGGTTGAACAATTGAATTTTAATTGTATTACGACAGCAGAGCTTTTAGGGTGCGTCCACATCTGGCGAATGCGCAGCACGCGCGCGGCTCTCAAGAGCCGCGTGCGTGTACCTACGCCTGGCGTACTCTCCATGGATTTCGTGTGGCTCATCTTGGCATGGCCACCATCACCAACTCTAAATTTGACTTTATAGAAAGTATGTCGAAGTATGTCGCCAAGTATCAGAGTTTTTTGGTCTACCATTCAAAAGTTATAAGGAGTCATTGGTGGCCATGCCAGGATGAGCGCTCATCCTGGCATGGCCACCTGTATCTCAAAAACTACTGGTCATAGCAAAGATCTGATTTCACCAATAGTATGTCGAAAGTATGTCGAAGTATGTCGCCAAATATCGGAGTTTGTCGGTCTACCGCTCAAAGGTTATAAGGGGTCAATGGTGGCCATGCCAGGATGAGCGCTCATCCTTGCATGGCCACCTGTATCTCAAAAACTACAGGTCATAGCAAAGATCGGATTTCACCAATAGTATGTCGAAAGTATGTCGAAGTATATCGCCAAATATCAGAGTTTGTCGGTCTACCGTTCAAAAGTTATAAGGGGTCATTGGTGGCCATGCCAGGATGAGCGCTCATCCTGGCATGGCCACCTGTATCTCAAAAACTACTAGTCATAGCAAAGATCTGATTTCACCAATAGTATGTCAAAAGTATGTCGCCAAATATCAGAGTTTGTCGGTTTACCGTTCAAAAGTTATAAGGGGTCATTGGTGGCCATGCCAGGATTAGCGCTCATCCTGGCATGGCCACCTGTATCTCAAAAACTACTGGTCGTAGCGAAGATCTGATTTTACCAATAGTATGTCGGAGTTTGTCGATAAAACTCCAGAGTTTGTCGGTGCTTCTAGGAAAAGTTATATCAACTTCTTTTTTCCATGCAACAGCGAATAGTACAATCGCGTACACGAGCATTAAATAATTTTTATTCGGCTATTTAATGAACGCATAAAGTGTTGAACGAAGAACGGAACTTCGATGTGTATGTATGTTTATCAGATGCTTATAATCATGCAAAACATTAGTTCACCGTAAATAAAGCGGTACCTGATGTAGCCTTGATTTTGGTGTCATAATTTAGACTTATATTTTATCATTGCATTTCTTATATCTTATATCTCAAAAACTACAAGTCGCAGCGAAGATCTGATTACACCAATAGTATGTCGCCAAATATCAGAGTTTGTCGGTCTACCGTTCAAAAGTTATAAGAGGTCATTGGTGGCCATGCCAGGATGAGCGCTCATCCTGGCATGGCCACCTGTATCTCAAGAACTACTGGTCGTAGCGAAGATCTGATTGCGCCAATAGTATGTCGAGAGTAAGTCGAAGTATGTCGCCAAATATCAGAGTTTGTCGGTTTTCCGTTCAGAAGTTATAAGGGGTCATTGGTGGCCATGCCAGGATGAGGCTCATCCTGGCATGGCCACCTTATATCTCAAAAACTACAAGTCGTAGCGAAGATCTGATTACACCAATAGTATGTCGAAGTATGTCGCCAAATATCAGAGTTTGTCGGTCTACCGTTCAAAAGTTATCGGGGGTCATTGGTGGACATGCCAGGATGAGCGCTCATCCTGGCATGGCCACCTGTATCTCAAAAACTACTGGTCGTAGCGAAGCGAAGATCTAATTTTACCAATAGTATGTCGAGAGTATGTCGAAGTATGTCGAAAAACTCCAGAGTTTGTCGGTGCTTCTATAAAGAGAAAAATCAATTTTTAATTTTCCCATAGTAGATGTACAATCGCGTGCATAAAGTTTATTGAAAAAGTAAATGAATAATTTTAATCTGAAAGGTTTCTTGATATAAAGAGCGCAACTTTATTAATTATGTTTATATGAGTGATAGGTAGGTACTTAATCCGATGCTTGGATAATAGACAAATAGTTGATTCAATATAAACCATCACAGGTTTATATTGAATGAAATAAGTGCCTACTTATTAACGTCGAAAACTAATAAAACAACAGTTAACTATCTTTTAGTTAAATCTTAACAATAGTTAGATTCAGTAGAATCTAGCACCAGTTACAATATAATCAATCACGCATGAAATTTCGCAAAATGTACAATAGTGTCTACAATCAATCATAATAATACTGAACCTTGAGAAACCAACTTATGTACATAAGTTGATAATACATACAGATAGAAGTGCCCTTCACCCAGAATCCTCAACTACTGAGGAACTGGCTGTTTCTTGCTTCTTATCTACAACTGCCGGAATATAACAATGCTACACGAACATTGATGTTATGGCGACATATTTACTTAAGATGGTGGTAGCTTATCTATCTGCTGTGAGTTGAAGCACCCTTTTTGTCGCTGTTACAACGGGTAGGATTCCGAAGCCAGCAAGTCAACATCCCCAAACTTTTAAATTTATTGGATTTGATATTTTGTAAAGGGTTAATTGACCTGCGGTCGTCTATACCTTAGTTAGTAGTTACCTATCTGATTGATATTTACAAATAAAGCATATTACACTTACATATTTTTTTATTATTATCCCCTTTTTTAAATAACCTATTGTAATGTTCGTAACTCTCCACTCAACTATCACAAACAATCGTTTGTTTTTAATCTATAAAACAGATAACAAAATGTACAGTTCTAAATTGCGTCTATTCGCTAATAGCCCATATAAAGAAATGCAATGATAAAATATAAGTCTAAATTATGACACCAAAATCAAGGCTACATCAGGTACCGCTTTATTTACGGTGAACTAATGTTTTGCATGATTATAAGCATCTGATAAACATACATACACATCGAAGTTCCGTTCTTCGTTCAACACTTTATGCGTTCATTAAATAGCCGAATAAAAATTATTTAATGCTCGTGTACGCGATTGTACTATTCGCTGTTGCATGGAAAAAAGAAGTTGATATAACTTTTCCTAGAAGCACCGACAAACTCTGGAGTTTTATCGACAAACTCCGACATACTATTGGTAAAATCAGATCTTCGCTACGACCAGTAGTTTTTGAGATACAGGTGGCCATGCCAGGATGAGCGCTAATCCTGGCATGGCCACCAATGACCCCTTATAACTTTTGAACGGTAAACCGACAAACTCTGATATTTGGCGACATACTTTTGACATACTATTGGTGAAATCAGATCTTTGCTATGACTAGTAGTTTTTGAGATACAGGTGGCCATGCCAGGATGAGCGCTCATCCTGGCATGGCCACCAATGACCCCTTATAACTTTTGAACGGTAGACCGACAAACTCTGATATTTGGCGATATACTTCGACATACTTTCGACATACTATTGGTGAAATCCGATCTTTGCTATGACCTGTAGTTTTTGAGATACAGGTGGCCATGCAAGGATGAGCGCTCATCCTGGCATGGCCACCATTGACCCCTTATAACCTTTGAGCGGTAGACCGACAAACTCCGATATTTGGCGACATACTTCGACATACTTTCGACATACTATTGGTGAAATCAGATCTTTGCTATGACCAGTAGTTTTTGAGTCATTGGTGGCCATGCCAGGATGAGCGCTCATCCTGGCATGGCCACCTGTATCTCAAAAACTACTGGTCATAGCAAAGATCTGATTTCACCAATAGTATGTCGAAAGTATGTCGAAGTATGTCGCCAAATATCGGAGTTTGTCGGTCTACCGCTCAAAGGTTATAAGGGGTCAATGGTGGCCATGCCAGGATGAGCGCTCATCCTTGCATGGCCACCTGTATCTCAAAAACTACAGGTCATAGCAAAGATCGGATTTCACCAATAGTATGTCGAAAGTATGTCGAAGTATATCGTCAAATATCAGAGTTTGTCGGTCTACCGTTCAAAAGTTATAAGGGGTCATTGGTGGCCATGCCAGGATGAGCGCTCATCCTGGCATGGCCACCTGTATCTCAAAAACTACTAGTCATAGCAAAGATCTGATTTCACCAATAGTATGTCAAAAGTATGTCGCCAAATATCAGAGTTTGTCGGTTTACCGTTCAAAAGTTATAAGGGGTCATTGGTGGCCATGCCAGGATTAGCGCTCATCCTGGCATGGCCACCTGTATCTCAAAAACTACTGGTCGTAGCGAAGATCTGATTTTACCAATAGTATGTCGGAGTTTGTCGATAAAACTCCAGAGTTTGTCGGTGCTTCTAGGAAAAGTTATATCAACTTCTTTTTTCCATGCAACAGCGAATAGTACAATCGCGTACACGAGCATTAAATAATTTTTATTCGGCTATTTAATGAACGCATAAAGTGTTGAACGAAGAACGGAACTTCGATGTGTATGTATGTTTATCAGATGCTTATAATCATGCAAAACATTAGTTCACCGTAAATAAAGCGGTACCTGATGTAGCCTTGATTTTGGTGTCATAATTTAGACTTATATTTTATCATTGCATTTCTTTATATGGGCTATTAGCGAATAGACGCAATTTAGAACTGTACATTTTGTTATCTGTTTTATAGATTAAAAACAAACGATTGTTTGTGATAGTTGAGTGGAGAGTTACGAACATTACAATAGGTTATTTAAAAAAGGGGATAATAATAAAAAAATATGTAAGTGTAATATGCTTTATTTGAAAATATCAATCAGATAGGTAACTACTAACTAAGGTATAGACGACCGCAGGTCAATTAACCCTTTACAAAATATCAAATCCAATAAATTTAAAAGTTTGGGGATGTTGACTTGCTGGCTTCGGAATCCTACCCGTTGTAACAGCGACAAAAAGGGTGCTTCAACTCACAGCAGATAGATAAGCTACCACCATCTTAAGTAAATATGTCGCCATAACATCAATGTTCGTGTAGCATTGTTATATTCCGGCAGTTGTAGATAAGAAGCAAGAAACAGCCAGTTCCTCAGTAGTTGAGGATTCTGGGTGAAGGGCACTTCTATCTGTATGTATTATCAACTTATGTACATAAGTTGGTTTCTCAAGGTTCAGTATTATTATGATTGATTGTAGACACTATTGTACATTTTGCGAAATTTCATGCGTGATTGATTATATTGTAACTGGTGCTAGATTCTACTGAATCTAACTATTGTTAAGATTTAACTAAAAGATAGTTAACTGTTGTTTTATTAGTTTTCGACGTTAATAAGTAGGCACTTATTTCATTCAATATAAACCTGTGATGGTTTATATTGAATCAACTATTTGTCTATTATCCAAGCATCGGATTAAGTACCTACCTATCACTCATATAAACATAATTAATAAAGTTGCGCTCTTTATATCAAGAAACCTTTCAGATTAAAATTATTCATTTACTTTTTCAATAAACTTTATGCACGCGATTGTACATCTACTATGGGAAAATTAAAAATTGATTTTTCTCTTTATAGAAGCACCGACAAACTCTGGAGTTTTTCGACATACTTCGACATACTCTCGACATACTATTGGTAAAATTAGATCTTCGCTTCGCTACGACCAGTAGTTTTTGAGATACAGGTGGCCATGCCAGGATGAGCGCTCATCCTGGCATGTCCACCAATGACCCCCGATAACTTTTGAACGGTAGACCGACAAACTCTGATATTTGGCGACATACTTCGACATACTATTGGTGTAATCAGATCTTCGCTACGACTTGTAGTTTTTGAGATATAAGGTGGCCATGCCAGGATGAGCCTCATCCTGGCATGGCCACCAATGACCCCTTATAACTTCTGAACGGAAAACCGACAAACTCTGATATTTGGCGACATACTTCGACTTACTCTCGACATACTATTGGCGCAATCAGATCTTCGCTACGACCAGTAGTTCTTGAGATACAGGTGGCCATGCCAGGATAAGCGCTCATCCTGGCATGGCCACCAATGACCTCTTATAACTTTTGAACGGTAGACCGACAAACTCTGATATTTGGCGACATACTATTGGTGTAATCAGATCTTCGCTACGACTTGTAGTTTTTGAGATATAAGGTGGCCATGCCAGGATGAGCCTCATCCTGGCATGGGCACCAATGACTCCTTATAACTTTTGAACAGTAGACCGACAAACTCTGATATTTGGCGACATACTTCGACAAACTATTGACATACTTTCTATAAAGACAGATTTAGAGTTGGTGATATAGTGCCCAAAGGAAATAAATAGTACCTTTATAGTTAAAAAGTTATAGGCATAGTTTGGTGAGTACGCTAGGCGTAGGTTCTACGCCTAGCGTACTCACCTCGTTGCACAAAAACAGAACCAGCAATGGCTCTCATTTCTATCTCAATAAATAGTACCCTCTAAGAGTGTAATTGTTATTTGACTTTTACACTACAAAGTCATTAAATTTGATAGCAAACTTCTACATACAAAAATTATGTGTGGGTACAGTCGTGCACAGTGAATGGTAAAATATTATTTTTATAACCAAAGGAATTGAGATTGGAATAACTATGGAAACTAATAGATTTTATTCGTATTTTAAACACCAGAAAAATAGTAAGTAACTAGTTGTTTCGTTTATAACTATATAAAACACATTCTACCTTATAGCCTGTTTATTAACAATAAATTTTCACAACAAAATTTACAAGTTTTCTCCCTTAATTGTTTTACAAATTAACTATTCGCAAACCTTTGCGGTGGCAAGGCAAAGAATCAACTAAAGAAATCGGTTCCCGAAAACTGCGTGTATTGCAATATTGATCTTTAGCACTTCCTTGTTACATGTCAGTTTGTAAGTAATTAAAGTAAGAAGTGTGATAAGCGCCATCTATTGTAACTTGTTCATACTAAGATGCATCACTGTCGCGCGTCGATAAATTGCACTATGATCAACAAAAGTAACAGATTGTTGTCGCACAATATTGAACTTTCAATTTCAGACATAAGATAAATAGTTCCTTATATAGAAGGAGCTTAAAATGCGCACGCGCGGCTCGCAAGCGGCGCGCGAGCTTTGCATTCGCCAGAAGTGGACGCACCCTTATGCCGGCACTTCACATGGCGTATGGTGTTCGCGTATTTGCATTATTTGTCCGAACACGGCAATGTGTAGACGGCCTATTTGAATATATTTGCTTTATTTGCACGAATAAGGCAAACAACGCAAATAGCGAATATGCGTTTCCGTCTACTTGTCGGTTTTTGATCACACATCAAAGGAATCAAATACGGCAAATATTTTCGTCGGCCGTCCACACTTGGTTCTGTTCAGAAGCGCGCGTGCGGCTGTCCTGTTCAGACGTGTTCAGTTTTTTATACGTAAACATAGTAAAATGGATTGGACAAACGAAACCGTATTGCGATTTTTGGAATTATACCAAATGCATCCTTGTATTTGGGACCCCAAAAATGCCTCTCATAAAAACAAAAACCGAACACGTTGCATTAATCGATATTCAAAATAACTTAGGAGAACCCGGCACAATAAAAAAACAGGTGTTGGCTAGCCGCATTCAGATAAATATAATAAGCTGCTGCCACTGACACGTCCTTCACTGTTGCATTCAATTTGTTTGTGAACAAGCAAATATGGTGAATATTTGCGTTGTTTGCCCGTATAGGCCATGTGTGGATGGCTTGTTTGACGCCAAGCGATGTGCCAGATTATTTGGGCAAACACAACGATATCGCCACACGAACACGATACGCCAAGTGAAGTGCCGCCATTAGGTAGGTAATAATTGTGCTATTTTGGCCACACAGCATAGAACAATCCGTTATGTATCGTGTCGTGCCGCACGAATAATGGTCGTCGTGAGAAGCTACCAATATTAAATCGCTGAAACTGATCAGTTTAACTGACGAACATCTAAAAACTGACCGTGAGTGTGAAATCTTAAGGTGGTCATTGACGATCTGGGCCCTGATTCTGTATCGCAATCTATAGATTCCACACCTAAACCTTACCGCGCACAAACGTCAAACGCATACGTTTTTAGGAAGATATCGTAACTTTTTAAGGAATTAACGTGGTTTTGAAACAAGAATCGTTACATAATAAGGGGCCCTTATTAAGGGCCCAGTTTAGCGCGTCAGTCCAGGCATAAAACTGTAGCGTCACTCCAAATAGTTTTACGCCAAACAGATTTCCCCACTCACTGGCGTCACTCCGGCTCGTCAGTTCTCGACAAGCCGGCACAATCAATTTTGAACTTTATTGTTTGGTACCAAGTATCAATATTCATTAGAGAAATTCGAACTGACGCGATTGGAATGTTTTCGACCGGCCGGGCTGTCTTTTGAACTTAATCGATTCGTTGCCTCATCCTCCAGATGAAAGTTACACTCGGGGCCCCATACAAAATAAGCGTGACACGGGAGGCGTGTCATGATCCCCGCATTGGTGACACTACTCTCGTGTCATAGGGCCCGCTCAAGTTATTATTGCATTCCAGCGGATTCTGGCGCAAAATTAGAAGAACTACAATAAGTTTGTGTTTTAGAGTACAACAAAATGGAAATTAATAAGAAACTGGAGCTTAAAAGTAAGTTTCTATTTTTTTAAGCAGATGTCGTATTTGTACGATCTAGTCGTATTTCTTTTCGTCTATAGACTTGCAAATTGGCGTTAATCATCTTCTAATAAAGCATTTAAAGTAAGCAACCTCTTTGTAGGTGTGTAGGTAATACTCCATCACGAAACATGGAACACGAATAACTCCATCAAGAAATTAGTTAAGAGATTCGATATACCGAGATATGTTTCGTGATGGGATACCACACCCTTTAGAGGGATTAGTAGCACTACTATGTCCCATTCGCAAATGGGCACTCACTATTTCGCAAATGGTCACGTCGCGGATGGTCCCTTTTTTTTAACTATGAATGGGTTTGCCCCAATCCACCCCAGGGGTAAGACAGGATCCACGATGGAGCGAGCTAACTCAGAACCTTCTGAGTTAGCTTTCCTATGACCATCTTGCAGCTCCATCATAAGACCCTGGCTACCATCTAGCACCAAAGTACTCGTCCAGACGAATCAAACGAGTCTTGACTCGGTGGGGTTGCGTCGTTTGTTTACTGAGTTCCTAGGACCACATTCCAGCTCCATCATCAGATCAGACCTTGGTAACCATCTAAAAACAAAGTACTCGTCAAGACGAATAAAACGAACCTAAACTCGACGGGGTTGCGTCGTTTATTACTTACTAATTAAGTACACTTTTATAACTATTTACAGTTTATTCCACTTAAAACAATTTCGCAAGAAATTTACAGGAGCACTAAACAAAATAATGACGAGTTTTGTGCAGGCCCTCCGTTTGTCCACTGGCCGAGCGAGCGTAAACCGGTTTTATCTAGTGGCGGCGCGTACGCGACGCAGCGGCTGTAGACACGCACACATGCGCCGTATGCTTGTAGTAGTTGACTCGCGACGGCGGCGCTGTTGTATGAAGCTTTAACTCTGTTCCGTTTCTTTACTCATGTGCTCACGATTAGTTTTTGGATGTACGTCAGTTCAACTGATCAGTTTAAGACCTTGTCCAGAAGAGGGCGAATTCGTCGCGAAACTCGCGCGATGCTTGTGGACGCAATGTATGCAGTATGCGCAGCTATAACTCGACAACGCGCGTATGCGTTCGCGCGAAACGTTTCGCGGCGAATTCGCCCCTTCTGGACAAAGGTCTTACTGACCGAGCGACTGCTGCGCCCAGAAGCGGATGACCATATGACATGCGAGCGAATGAACAATTCAAACGTGCACTCGCTATTACGTTCGCGCGTAAGCTGGACGCAACTGGTGTTGACGCTTGATAGTCCACTATCGATAGTTGTTATTATAGTGATAGCCGATACTATTATTGCAGTATACGAATACTAGGTAAATATAAATTTAGGGGGTTAAAGTTACTCGCGTCCGTAGATTTACCCTTGAGACCCTACACGTGACCTTTGGGTGGTGTTAAATGAGTGACACTGACTGAGTGGTAGAGCCACGCTGCGTTGCAGCACGCATTGGGCCGGCTCGCCCGGGGTAATACCACCCTCTCACGAATATCCGGAGTGAAATAATGGCATTTGGTGCTGTTGTGTTTCGTCCGGCCAGTGAGAGTTCCGAAGGCCCCTTACCCCCTCACAATTCCTATTCCTTCCTTAACCCTATTCCTTTCCTAAAGGTCGGCAACGCATCTGCGACTCGTCTGGTTTGCGGGTGTCCATGGGCGGCGGTGATTGCTTTCCATCAAGTTACCCGCCTGCTCATTTGCCTCCTTCTTATATTTAAAAAAAGACTGTTGTACCAAACTGAGCTATCGATAGGCCTATCGATATTATAGATGATTTCCGCGGTCAACTATCGATAGTTCGGCAACACTACACGCAACCTCAGTCAGCATTCTTGGCATAGACATCGGCCGGGAACTGAATCCAAAATGCTACATTCAGTTGGGTATTCTCAATAAGGTGAGGCGGTTTTTCACTCCCGAGCAGCGCTGTTTGCTGTAGGTACAAAACTCAGGTGCGATCACAGATGTATATACGTCTGTGGGTGCGATCGAGTATGGAGTTTTGTTGCCATCTATGGGACGGCTCCGCTAAATACCTCCTCGATGCACTTGATAGACTGCAAAGGCGAGCGGTACGCGGTATTGGAGATGCTGAGGTTACAGCCTCCCTTGAGGACCTTCAGCTGCGTAGAGACATTGCTTCTCTTAGTGTCTTCCACCGGAATTACTACGGAGTGTTCTGAAGAACTTTTTGATCTTATCCCGCTCTCTCCTTTGCTCTCCCGGACTACACGTGCTGGTCTTAGGAACCACCATCATACTGTACAGACTATCAGTACTCGTACCAAAAAATTTGGCAAGTCGTTCCTCTGTAAGACCATTCGGCTTTAGAATTCTTTGCCGGCGCATGTTTCCCAGCTCCTACAGTCCCGTGTCTTTTAAGCGGGGCGTGAAACGGCATTTATGCAGGCCGTCATGAATAGGTGCGCTCGTTACCGTGCTTATTCCACGATGGGGAGCGCTCTCATTATTTTGGACTGCATCGGCTGCTTACCATACCATCAGGCAGGATGCAGTCACTATCACGAGTAAAAAAAAACCAAGAGGCCCCTAGTATTTTGACTCGCGCGAGTCGAAAATGGCGAAGCAGACTTGATTCTACGCTAACTTAGAAACACCGTTACAAAATATCTAAAGTACCTACTTTACTTTCCTCTTTCATTCAGTTCTATTATTGTTAGGGAACATACGACCATACATACGTACCTAATCATTACTACATATCGCACATGAAAACATATACAGTCTTACTTAGTTAGATTAGTCTAATTTTGAGTTATGACTGTATATGTTTTATAACTCAAAATTAGATTAGTCTTATTTTGAGTTATGACTGTATATGTTTTCATGTGCGATATTATAAAGTAAGTCGCCGTTTTCCTGTCTGTGGCTTGTATAAAATTTGTAGATATTTTGTAACGGTGTTTCTAAGTTAGCGTAGAATCAAGTCAGCCATTGTAACTTTTTTACGTTGTCGAGGTACTGCCAATACATTGCATCCACAAGCATCGCGCGCTTCACGCGCGAATATTCAAACGATTCGCGGCGAATTCGCCCTCTTCTGTACAAGGTCTTAAGCGACAAATAAAACATTTTTTTCAGTCTTACATTTATTTATTCCAATTAATTTACAAAACAATGCAAAAGCTGTATCGACAACTACTGGTGCATTCACAAGTTACATAAAAATACAAAAAGCATTGGCAAGATATACAACAAGCTTGTGGACAAATATCACGAATGAGTATTAGTTGCATTGAGAGAAAAAGAGTTTTATATCACATTCGAGACCATTTATTACAGTGATACATGTTCACAAGCTGTTTTTTTGGTACGCATGTTGCTTGACTACACATAATAAAACGACACTATTATTAAATACAAAAATAGCTTAACTTTAACACAAACGTAATCACAAATCACTCTTTGGATTAAAAATCAGACTTAAAGAAATCACAATTTCTAGATTGCAATTAAAATAGATAGTGACTTATACATTTTAACTTATTGAGATACAAACATTTTATCTTATTATCTAAGTTTCGTATTAATGCTATGTATTTGGACTGGGCTATGCTAAAAATAATTAAGAGTTAGTCCAGCTATAAAATGAAGCTAATGAATACTAAATTTTGGCTTTGGGTATGGGAAGACTGCCTTGGAATTACAGTACAAAATGCTTACTTACTCTATTTGTGATTTAGTATAAAAATACAAAAGAGATAAATATAACAAAAGTTTAATATATCAAAGTACAAAGTTATATTAGGACGAAGATGGGGCAGTAATCAATAATCATCATTATCATATTACTTATGTACTTAGGTACTTAGAAAATAATGTTGACTGTAAAAAATAACGTGATTTTAGTGTTGTTTTTTCTATTTGGTTATAATCAGTCTTCCAAACACGAGTAAAGGTACAATTATAATTTTATAAAATAATAATATTTCTATCAAAACATTAATTACATAATTACTTTTAAGTAACCTCAAAAATGCTAGTAAAATTCGGTCAGACAAATGCAAGCACTGAGATCGTTGGTTGAATAATATTTCTATCAAAACATTAATTACTTTTAACTAACCTCAAAAATTCTAGTATAATTCGGTCAGACAAATGCAATAACTGAGATCACTGGTTTTCTAGAACAGGTGGATGCATATTCCTAAAAATAATTTTAATGATGTATAAAAAGTGAGTATTTTATATGCAGGCCTCGGACTTAACGTATATTATGGCTTAGGTTTAAACATTAATTACTATAGTTGCCTTGGCAGCCAAACATGTTGTCTAAAACATGATTGTGAAGATCTCTAATCGATATGGGCATACCTCGGGACTAGGTCTTCTTGTATGAGCAAGTCGCACTCCGGAAGGCCGTGGAGCGGCAGTAAGTCTTGGCCTACAGTGATAAGGCCAGTTTCAGGGCCGGGCAGATGGCCGTGCCACACAAAGTAGTAAAACAGATGTTGCATGGCCGCCATGTACCGCCTCTGCTCCGGTGTTTCGGAGTCGAAAGTGCCGAGGATAGCTTCAACGTCCGCATTGATACCGGCGATGCGCGAGCCTAAGGCCCCGCCCGCGCCCGTCACCACGTACAGCGGCGCCGCCAGCCGCAGCCGCGACAAACTCACCAGCGGGCACAGCGTGCGCAGCGACGAAATCAACTCCACCAGGCCAGCGTAAGACTTATCGAAATGTTTGAAAACGGCCGCCGTCAGATTCCTCTCCCCGATCACGCTCTCGTTGACCATTTGCTCCACGATTTCGGATGTCCAATTCAAATGTTTCTTTTGCAGCAAATCGGAATGTCCCGAATGCTGTGTCGTGCCGAACACCATGGGTTTGGCGGACTTTTTGGCTTCTTTCTGCGCGTGCCAACTCTCATAAGGGTGAACCCTCAAATAATCCCCGTCCAGCACTAGCCAAGAATGTTGAAACTCGCCAGCGACCGGCAGAGTGCCGACGTTGCTTCCAAGCCACGTATCAGGCGTGGCGCTTAGAATTTCAGTCGTCGAAATGCGTTGCAGACACCCGATATCATTACACTTGGTTCTTTGTTTGAATTGCTCATAATTCTTGAAATTCTCTACAGCTTCACCCGGGAATATCACAGAAGCGGACGAAAGCCACACCCTGGAGTATAGCTTCTGAGCTTTTGGCACAGTAGTGAGAGCAGCGGTCAGAGTGGCGCCGGCCCTGTGTCCCAACAGAGTAACAGATGACGCATCGCCACCAAAGTGTTTGATATTATGTTTTACCCATTGTAAAACCACCAACAAATCGCTGAGAGCGTAATTTCCTGATGTAGGCGGGTATTTAGAGTTCGATAGGATGTCAAGGGCTAAGAAACCGAAAGGTCCTAGTCTGAAATTAGGTCGAACGAACACGACTTCTTTGGTTCTTGCATAGAGTGCTGAAGGCTGCGCCGGGCTGACGCCTCCCGCTAGCGAGTTGGCTCCGATGAGTATCACGACTGGCAGGGGCGAGTCGTATCTAACGTGCGGAGTGACCACGTCTAGAGTCAAGCAGTCCTCGTCTCCAACGATGGTGCCGTTCTCCAAGAATTGCAGGCAGAGGTTGCCCGGCTCGTGCGCCTTGTGGGTGGAGTTCCAGCACACCGATATGTCGTTCAAACCTTGGGCGTAAGTGAACCTCTTCTCACCCACTGGTGGTACTGCATACGGTATGTTATTGAATTTGTATACTCCTTCATCCAGAATGCTGTAAACAGAATTCACATTTGAGAAATATTAAGAGACAAAGGCACAGTATATATAAAGACACAGTACCGGCACAGTGCGAAATATTCTTTCATACATTCTCTATAAACACATCCCCAGTGTCAGTGTCATGACGACACAGTGCTCTGTGTTGATCCTCGTCTAAGCAAATAGTTACCTTTGCTAGCTCCGTAGTATTTAACAGAGCCATAGCAACAATATAATATTAATTGACGACACACACGTTTTCACTGAAGCTCCGTGAACTGGGTACTGACATGTGTGAATTGAATCACTAATGCAACATTGTAGCACTGATACTGAACTGAGCGAACACGTTGACGGAACTGTGACTTCACTGATATATGTGAATCGACCTTAAGGGTTTATTAGCAAATTGTCAAGTCTTCAGAATTTCTAGTTCTTTAGTTTTAGTAATAATTAAAGTCAACTAATTAATAGGTAGAAAATATGCCTATTAATTAGTTGACTTTAATTATTACTAAAACTAAAGAACTAGAAATTCTGAAGACTTGACAATTCGCGAATTTGACAATTTGCGAATAAACCCCTGAGAGTGGAGCGGAATCCCAGCACAACGTAAACTTTAATTCGTTTGTGGTGAGAGTGCCTACCGACGAACTGTCGACTTTCATGAAGGAGGACTTTTGGCCTTTTGGTGTCGTGTAGCGGCGATTCAGAGGTCGGTTACCAGGCTATTATCTCCGAAGGGTTAGTCAGAGACTAGGCAATGAGGACCGCAAAAGTAGTCCTCTGCCATAGTCCACTTTCCACCAAACAGCTACTTCATATGTGCTCAGCGTGACAGGTGGTGAGCCCATCGCCGCTCTACACTGTTGGGTGTATGTGGTCTTTAGTCCGTTAGTCGCCTTTTACGACACCCAAGGGAAGAAAGAGGGGTGGTAGTATTCTTTCACCGCTGCGCGACACGGGTACATGTAAAATAATATCCAACATAGTTATTAAGTATTATATACTATCAAAATTGTTTTATATTGTATGTATGTTAGCGTGTAAGGTATTTATTATATGGGGGGGCTCTAAGCATCTTGTACATTGTTTATTGCCTGAAATTAAGATCGATTATGATGATTATTATTAATGTTCTCTTTATTAAATATTACATCTTAAGAAATTTGTTTTACATTTTATATAAAAAAAACATATTTACAATATAAAACTTTATAAAAAACTTAACCTAGGTTGCCACCGGCAGCGGGGATGGACCCAAGCTATCGGTGGTTAGGGCTGCAGAGTGAGGAACCTCCTGACAATACGTGCCGTGTCAGCAGAGAACAGTTCACTGCTGGACGGAAAAGGTAAGAGCCTCGATCAACATCTAGAGAGGCTCTCGCTAAAAGGTTGGGTCAAGCAAGGGTCAGATACGGAAGGCAGTAATCCTTGACAAAGGTCGTAGCCGAGCGGAAAACGTAACAGTTACAGTTACCTTTTCCGCTCGGCTACGACCTTGCCGCTGTGAGCGGGTCGGCGAGCGATTTCTTTGATCGTTGCGTCCATTCTATGATCATTGACTGAGACCCCCGTAGCAGTATAACACGATATAGTCAAAGAAATTGCGCGGCTCTTTGTGGTGATTATAAGGCAATTGGCTATTTGACAGTTGTAACAATAAAATATGAAATATGTCGGAAATGGTAGGTTATGATTTAACGATAACTATCCAATAGTTTTTTTTATTAAAATAATTTGTACTTAAATATTTTATTTTCTCAAAATGAATTTTCGATTTTTTATCTGTGGATTACAAGACCCGAAACACGGGCGGCCATGATTGAGCTTCATGTGACGTCACATTTCACAAAATATACAAAAACCAGTGTTGCCAACAATAATTTAGAAATTCCGCTGACTTTATTACAAAATTCCGTTAGAAATCCGTTAAACCTCTAATTTTTCCCGTCAGTAAAATCCGTCAGAATATCTGTTGGTAAATAAAAAAACGAAATATAAAAATAACTAAAGTATAATGAAAATTAAATACAGAAATATATTTTTTAAATAATCTAAATGTATATTTTCTAAATCAAAGTCACTATTTGAGGTCTCAGTCATTCCGGATGCAGTTGAAGTTGACAGCTGGCTATAACTTTTGACTGGTTCCAATTTAGATGTCTTTGAAAATGTAAAAATGAATCTATCGGCAAAGCTTATTTATATAAATCGTTTGCTACTAAATTCCGCTAAAAAATCCGTTAGCCGTCAAAATACGTTTTATTCCGTTTCTTCATATCCGAATCCGCTAGATATGACGGGAAATCCGTTAAGTTGGCAACGCTGACAAAAACTATCTGTCAGGTTTAATGTTAAATTTCTATATTTATTGAAATGTGACGTCACAGAGCAAAATGTCACGTGACCAACCGTTTTCGCACGAAATTTGAAATCAATAAAGAAAAATATGTTTGTTTTCTGTTCAATAAAGCTTTTTCGAGAAAGAAAATATTGTACGGGGTATAAAATAAGCGTTTGTAACTTATAAAATACCTTTTCGAAAACTGTCAAGTAGCCAATTATTATTATTATTATTAAGGGTGTAGCATACAACTCACCCTTCAACGGGCCCGCAGGCGGTGATGGTGGTCATATACCGGCCGAGCCGCAGCGGGCGCTCCGCCGGCGGCCCAGCGCGGGACCCCACCACGACGCCCACCACCACCGCCAGCAGCACCAGGAGAGCCAGCGCGCACACCACTATGTCATCTGCGTAAATCGAGAGGCTCTCTTTCACAGCTGTTTGCCGACAGTGGTGGTGCAAATAAATAAAAGCTGGCTAACTTAAACTTTATTAGAGATAGGTTGTGGGAGATGGCGGGTTCAGAGTGGACAACGGTAGCAAAAGACAGAAAATAAGGGAGTGAGTAAGTTGTAGGAGACGTTTGCCAAAAAAGAGCAAACAGATATTTTTAAATAAATTGTATTTTAAAAATAATGTAACATTATGTTAAAAAAAATTATCTGAATAAAGGCTGATTGTTATTATTATTATTAACCAAAACTAAGTTGGCGCACCGACCCCTATATTGGATATAATATAATTGTAGTATCTAATTGAATGTGTGACACCTTGTGAAGCCCACAATTCAGAATCTTCAAGTGTGGAATTTTTAACAGTTATTTTTAACTAAATTGTTTATTAAATTAAAAATAATCTTACATATTATGTAAAAAAATTTTTATCTGAATAAAGGCTGATTGTTATAATTATTATTAACCAAAACTAACTAAGTTGGCGCACCGGCCCCTATATTGGATATAATTGTAGTATCTAATTGAATGTGTGACACCTTGTGAAGCCCAAATTTCAGGATCTTCTAGTGTGGAATATTTAACTTTAATTTTGCATGGCCAAGTTACAAGTTTATCAGCTTTTATTTTATACTTTTATATAAGTATGCTGTTGTAGTGTTACTTGTTTAAATAAATTATTTTTATAATATGAGAGCTTGGCCTCCGAAGAGCTTAAATAAAACCTAGGGTATTGTTGTCTAATTGAAATGAAACATTCTTCCTGTAACCACTTTCCTATAAATGTTTCGATATGTCAGAATTAAAATAATCTAACAATGTAGTGTATGTCATAAAGTGTTTCATTTATCAAAAGCTATGTTTGTAGTTTTGAAAAGGACTGGAAGATGGTAAAAAAATAGGGAGTTTGTTTCATATGATACACAAATGCGGCCAATATAATAATAAAAGAATGTTTGGAAAGAGACAAATCATAAAAATAATAGGATGTGGGATTGTGGGTAAACAAAGGCCGTAGCCATTTGCATCCTCATCCAGCAAAATAAGTGTGGTTACTAAAGGTCCCCAATATAAAAAAGAAAAGTGTGAAAACATAAGTATGCAAAAGTTATTTATGGCAGTCCATTTCATCTCAATAAATTGAATGTCTAGACTAGTGTATGGACTTTAGTCAACCTAGTAATGTAATAATAACACATTTCATGTAAGCATAAGATAATGTTTTTGTCTTATAATGGTCATGTACCACAGATGTCTTGCTTATAATATTAAAATTATAATATTAAAATACTCAAATCATATAAAAAAGCATAAATAAAAAGTTTACAGATCAGGATGAATGCATCCATCTCCATATTCGGGTAATACTCACCAACTATAAATTTCTTTTGACGAATTCTTTCTCGTAGGGGCAATTTGGTTGCCACCTTGCCTTCTTCGGTCTCCTAAAGTAATGGAATAGAAAATTACTTTACAGAAAAATAATTATTACGATGCAAACATAGTATCTACTATGTAGTGTAGGCAGCTATTAAAAAATAAGGTTTGAATACATCCTTATTTAAATAAACGTTACTAAAAAATATAAACTTTGACATCTACATATACAAAACCCTATGAAAATTACATTTTAAACTTTCATGGTTATTTCATGGTTACAATAATTTAAGGAAAAACCGGGACATTTACTATGAAAATGACTAATAAGTATTACGTAAAATTTATTGTAACGTTTATAAAGTCAGATTTTCGACCTCCATGGTTAAAAGTTAATTACAATATATTTTTATTATTGAAATTTTGCATACACAATGCTATATAGATATAGGATAAAATGTTTACTAGAAAAAAAGCTTCCTGAGATTTTTTGGTTGATTTTTTTCTAGTAAACATTTTATCCTACTATATATTTTACTGGTAAACAACAAATAACGCGGCGCGGTCGGCGGTCAAAGGGTTAGTCACAATATGATACTAATGCTGGATTTACACGAAGCCAATACTTGAGACAATCCACTATGCCAGTCCAATAAGCCAATGCTAAGCAAAAATGCCTTGAGGACAATCCAATGTAGTGGACTGTCTCTATTTACACGATGCCAATATTGGACTGGCTTATTGGATTGTCTCAAGTATTGGCTCCGTGTAAATCCAGCATAATACTCAACCCAACAGTGTACCTACCTATCAATACCAAATTAATCTGAAGTCATGGTTGACAGCAGATTAGGGACAGCACAAGCTCAAATTCAAATTATGTGACACCTAATTAGTTTCCTTAGAACTGCAGTCACATTTTAAAAGTTTTCTTTAACATTTCTTCATATTGTATATTTTTTTATTATGCTGTTTGTAATTATTATTATTATTCTAACTGTTTTGAATATCGCCTAGCTTCAAGTCTCCCACATCCTTACCTGTTAACTGGTAGACAATGCCTTGTGGTTAAGTCTGCCTTTTACATTATTTTTTCATGTAAAGAAGATTAAACAAATATTCAACTATGAAACACTGTATAATTAATACAAACCATGTCCAATTTTACATTTTCCATTCCATCATTGGGGGTGTCCAGTTTGTCTTCTAGAGTCTCCATAGAAGCTAGAGCTGCCTCAGGGTTAGTTTCAGACCGTTTTTTAAATACTTTAGGGTATTTAATGTTGAAGATATTTTTCCTTTCACCACCTTCACCATCTGCTAAAATAGTTTACATTGTTTACATTCACCCACTAAAGCCTTCTCACACCCATATATTTCTTAAATCTTGAAATCTTTATTACACACCCTCATCACTTTCGTAAAACCGTCATAAAAGAACAATTTTGAAAATGATTAAGATAAAAGAGCTTTATAGTATGTACTAGCGGCCCGCTCGCACCTTCGTCTACGCTAACTTAGAAAATAGATCTACGCTAACTTAGAAATATATCTACAGACTTTGATCAACAATACCAACTAGATAACGCGTCACGTACAAAATCAAAACTAAATTCCGTCCACGTGAATGAATACTTTTCTTTAATAAATGATTACAAAGACACACGTCATCAATAACATTTAGTGGTGAAATCAACCTTAAGGGAGATAATAAGAGCTCACTTCTCAAGTGGGCTGTTATTTACCGAGACATATTTTTAGCTCCAACCTGACATCTAGTTGTATTGTTGGTCGAAGTCTACAGAATATAAACAAAAACCATCCTCAGTTAATGCTAAATAAATTTTGGGGGTCAAAGTTGCTCGCGTCCGTAGGTTTACCCTTGAGACCCTACACGTGATCCCTGGGTGGTGCTAAATGAGTGACACTGACTGAGTGGTAGAGCCACGCTGCGTTGCAGCATGCATTGGGCCGGCTCGCCCGGCGTAATACCACCCTCTCACGAATATTCGGAGTGAAATAATGGCACTTGATGCTGTTGTGTTTCGTCCGACCAGTGAGGGTACCGGAGGCCCCTCCCCCCCCCCCCTCCTCCCAATTCCTATTCCTTCCTTAAACCTATTCCTCCCTTAAAGGGTTTCCATGGGCGGCGGTGATTACTCTCCATCAGGTGACCCGCCTGCTCGTTTGCCTCCCTCTTTTATAAAAAAAAAAAATGCTCTTTTTGTTAGTAAACTGTATAAAAATCCATTACGTGGTTTAACCTTTTATATACCGGGAATCCAGACACATTAGAATTTTAATTGTCCCTAGCACTATGTGTGTAGTACTGTGTAGTGAGCACAGGATTTAACGGGCTAAAAGAATAAGGAGGAGCCACGGACTCAGGAAAACAGCGACTTTACTTTATGAGGTCATTAATAATCTTTAATATTAAATATCATCACACTCTTGGCATATTCAAAACTAGCACCCCAGCCACAACTTTGTCTGTGTAAACATCCCATACCCCGTGATGGATTTCCAAAACTTTCTTATAGACATACATTGTCCAGACCATTAAAAAACACAACAAAAAAAGACCGCTGCAACTGTTCTGGAGGAATGCATAAACATTAATTTGTTGCAATTGATTTTTTTAAAGAGGCAGATAGCTAAGACATTTAATGTATATTAGTTACTCTTGCACTTTAAAGATAAAGAGGACTGTTGAGGACTTACAAATGTAATGGCTTAGCTCTTAATTTTAATTAACCTTAAATTTAATGAAGTATTACATCTAAGTACATAAATAAATGAATAGCTTTGTAAAGTAAATTCATAAATATTGAATACCAACCATTTTTGGCCTTGTGTAAAAACTGTGTGAATGGACAAGTATGTAAAAATTGTAAACGATTATGTTTGATTTTAGGTTCATCATCAGTCTTTTCATTTTCGTTATCCTTTTGAATTTCATCATCATCCTATAAAATAAACGAAAAATGTATAAAAATTGATACCAAAAGCGTATGATGTCATGTGAGCCAAGCAGGCCTTGTCATAGATACTTACCTTGGACTTATCTTTGTCAGAATTCTTTGTAAAAAAACCAGGCATTTTAATTGCACCTATAGGAATGAATTTCGGTTTCACTTCCCTGCCTTGCTCTGTGATATCTCCCGAAAGGGCAGTTTTTACAGGTCCTCCGCCATCATCAATTTCATCAGTAGCTTCCAAATTTTCCTCAGCTTTTAACATTACCTCTTTCTCTTCTGCTTCTATTTGTTTCTTGTCTGGCGATTTATTTTCATCATCGTCTAATTTGTTTATATTCAACGTACTCATGGCTGCAAAGCGCGTACTTTAATGTAGGCTAAATATTAAATGAACTTAGTAACAATGTTCTTCTGTATAGATTGTACTTACTGGTTTTTAAATTAATATTCACTCCAAAAACATATATTTACACCCAATTGTTCTGGTTTTGATAGAAATACATCAATTTGCGCGAAAACCGCGAAGAAATGTCGCGAAAATTGATGTCGGCTTCGGTCGATCGGCTTCTATAAAAAAAAAGCGGGATTCAGTCTATAGTTTATGGTAGTGGCATGGCATGGCGGCCTCCAAAGTGTTGCCAGCTTAGAATAATAACAAAAGCAAGCTCTAAGGAGTGCAACCATATTACCGGGTATTTACCGGGTAAATTCCCAATTTGGCTATTTACCGGGTATTTATCGGGTAAATACCCAAAAGCATGGGTAAAAACAATAAGCACGCTGTGGTTTAGTAGTATTTTTTCTTTTCGTCTTTCTTTCTATTCATTTATGTTTAGTTGTATGTTTTGGTACAAATAATAAATATTATCTTGATTTTTATTGTTGAATAAAATAGTGAGATGATTTTCATTTCCATCTATTTGGTTAGTTGTGTTCTTTAACAAAATAAAACGAACGCCATTTATACATAAATGAACGAATGATTGAAATGAATGAATGAATGAATGAAAAATACTTTATTGCACTATAAAAACAATTTAAAAATAAAGAAAAACAGTATGACAAAAGGGCGGCATAATAATAATAAAAATATAATTATTTGGTAAAACTTTTGAATCGAGTCGCCTGAATTGGGGGTAGAAGGAGGAGTACAACCCATTACCCCCCCTGCTGCAGACAAGTAGTTTTAAAGTTATGTTAATTTTTGTATTTTGAGGTTATGTAACAATTGAGGTTTTGGTAAAAATGTACAACCGCGTAACCAACATTTGGGGGAGGGGCAAGGGCGTACCCCCCCCCCCCCCTTTAGGTGGGGAAAGGGGAGAGAGTAAATAAAAAATGTCGCACGTACAACTTCCCCCACCGGGCGGGCTACGGCGAGGGCGCTTTTTTGAATCCATAGCGAAGTGAGGGATTCTATAGTAGAATCCCGAGCGTAGAGAGGGATTCTTTAGTAGAATCCTGAACGTAGCGAGGGATTCAAAGTACGTCGCCCGAGCCAAAAATATAATTTGCACCTAGTAATACACTCTGCTTTTCATCACCCACTATGAGAAAATATTATTTGAATGAGCCCACCGCCGCTCTATGCTGTTGGTTGTATGTGCAGTCTTTAGTCCGTTAATTGCCTTTTACGACACCAAAGAGAAGAGAGGGATTGGTAGTATTATTTTGATGAGCCCGTCGCCGCTGTATGCCTTTGAATGACTGTGCAGTCTTTAGTCCGTTAGTCGCCTTTTACGACACCGAAGGGAAGAGAGGGGTTTGTAGTATTATTTTGAAAAGCCCATCGCCGCTCTATGCTGTAGGATGTATGTGCAGTTTTTAGTCCGTTAGTCGCCTTTTACGAGACCCAAGGGAAGAGAGGGGTTGGTAGTATTGTTTTGATGAGCCCATCGCCGCTCTATGCTGTAGGATGTAAGTGTAGTCTTTAGTCCGTTAGTCGCCTTTTACGACACCCAAGGAAAGAGATGGGTTGTTAGTATTATTTTAATAATAAGTCACTACACATAACAGTACCTGTCAGAAAAACGATTCTCCCTAGGGCGGTAATAGTACCAACTCCTTTGTTTCCTTGGGTGTCGTAAAATGCGACTTATGGACTAAAGACTGCACATACAACCAACAGCATAGAGCGGCGATAGGCTCATCAAAATAATACTAAAAAAAGTGCGCGACAAAGATAATTTGCGGCGCACTTATAAAGAGGATTAAAAACTCATAACTGCCCGCTAAAAGTTTCTTATAGAAAACACCACCTTTGGGTGCACTTAAGGCGGACCAAGTTGTCCTTTTCGAATAGATGGGATGAAAAAATGGTTTTATTTCTACTTTTATGGGGTTTAAAAAACGGAAAAAAAACTTATTTTTAAAACTTATTGCTCAAGATTAAAAAAACGTAACTAACCCGACACCTAAAACACTGACTACCGGGGGGTTTTCTTGGTAGATTTCGCCAGTATCAAGTATTCTGCTTGCTTGTTTCTCCAAAGTTTCATGAATGCACAAAGTAGATATAGTTAATAACTAAAACTACTTCTTTAGTATTAATTTTTTTTAAACTGTTGATTTATCTGCGAAAAAGAACATACACAATATATACTTATATAGAATTATTATTACTAGATTAGTATGGACACACAACTTATAGTCTAATTTTATTAGAGGTTAGATAATCACACAGAATATTAACAAGTGGGGATTTAATATACATGAGTAGGGACTTAAAATTGATAGGCTTAGAAATATATGGAGGGAGCAGATCATATAGGGAAATGAGATATTTAGGACATTCGAAAAATATGTGATCTGTTGATCCTTCATCAAGTCCACATTCACAAAGTGAAGAGTCTTTGACCCTTATTTTAGCTAAATGAACCGGAGTGCACGCATGCCCCAACCTTAACTGACAGATAGTAGAGGTATAGGTTTTGCCGATGTTTTTGTAATTAAAAAACCAGGGTTTTATTGGAATGAGATCTTGAATATCCGCATAATGCTTTCCCACAGTACGACAAGAAGCTCTCCATTGAGTATGCCATTTAGACATCATATGTTGTTTTGTGATTAAGCCCAAGTCATGAGAAAACACCCTGAATTGAGCGGTACAGCCATTTATGGTAGCATCTTTTGCAATACAATCAACCATTTCGTTTCCATCTATGCCTAAATGACCAGGAATCCAAGCTAGACAAACCATCAGACCTTGCTGTTGGTACCTATATAGGGCACTTCTGATATTAAAGATAATTGGAAACTTATGTTTGGATCGAAAGGGGTTTAACGATATGGCTTGGAGGCTACTTTTGGAGTCGGAAAAAATTACGGACTTCTTTATTTTATGTGACTCTATAAATGACACTGCCTCCCATAGTGCAATAGCCTCTCCAGTAAAAATAGAGGTGGCGGGTGGTAGTTTAGAATTTAATATAATTTTGTATCTAGGGATCCAGACTGCAGCACCTACACATTTACCTTCATCAATCTTTGAAGCATCTGTATACATAACCAGCCAGTCGGTCCAGTGGATATAAATGTGACATTGTAGCTGGGCATTAGCATTGGGGCTGTTTTTATGTATATCGAGGTCAAGGATAACATTATGTTTTAAAGTTAAAGAGTGATAGTTGTTATCAAACAAAGGGTTTAAAATGCACTGGTAAACTGGACATGGAAGACGAATTTTACAAAACTATTAAATAGACATGGGTAACTCTTATGGTTCCAATATTTATCATATGATATAAATTCTGACAGTTGATGAAGTTTTCCAATTAGGGGATGTCTAGAATATTGAACAATTTTGAAAAAAAAGTTATCCGCTAGGTACCTTCCTTATTGAGAGAGGAGCTTCGGAACATTCTACCTGAAGGGCATTGATGGGAGAGGATTTCATAGCCCCGATTATAATGCGTAGGCATTTGGACTGAATCTTGTCAAGTGTATGTAGAGAAGATTTGAGGCATGGTTCTAGTAAGAAGGACCCGTAATCGAGATGACTTCGTATTAGAGCGTTGTATAATAGTTTCTGGGAAAACGGGTGCGCACCCCACCAGGAACCTGATACAGATCGGAGGATGTTAATGTTCTTCTCACATTTTTTGGTAATATGTGCAACATGAGGAACTCCTGACATTCTATAATCAAGCACAACTCCCAAGAATTTAACATTTTCTTTTACAGGAATGGGTCTACTCTCATACATAATGTCTAAATCAGCAGCGGACCTAGATCGAGTAAAGTTGAGTACAGTGGATTTATCCACAGAAAGTGATAAGCCATGATCGTCCAGCCAGTCTTTGAGGTAGATCATTGCAGCGTTTAGCCGAGAAGAGGCCAATTCAATATCACTGGCAGATATATATAATGCAAGATCGTCAGCATACTGAAGAACACTGCAGAAAGAGTCCACGGATAGCTCAAGATCGTAAGTATAGAGGCTGTACAGTAAGGGACTAAGGACTGAACCCTGGGGCAGACCTTTCCAGACAGATCTCGGTGGAAACAGATTGTTGTTTACGCACACCTGAATGGTTCGATCTGAAAGTAGATTAGAGATAAGATTTACAAGCTTCACAGGTATACTCAGATTAAGCAATTTTTGCCTGAGTTTTGGAAGCAACACATTATCATAGGCAGATGAGACATCTAAAAATACTCCGACCACAGACTCGCGACTTGAGAGCCCTATCCAAATGTCCGTAACAAAAATTCTGAGACTATCCATAGTACTCATGCCTTTTCTGAAACCAAATTGGCTTTTAGCCAGATAACCTCTACTTTCGACAATCCATTCTTCATACCAGGTTTCAAGATTGGAACAATAATTTGAGACTTCCATTCCGCTGGGGGAATTCCCGACATGAAGATGTTGTTAAGAATGCAAAGGAATTTTTTTTTGGTGCTTTGACTACAACTGACTAGAAAGGTGTAAGGGATTCCATCAATTCCTGGGGATGAATCCTTGAGTCCGTCGAGTACAGAAGAAAGCTCCTCGAAAGAGAATGGTGCATCGAAATCGCTTAAGGGGGATCCAGAGGTGGTTGTAAATACTGTTAACTCTGAGAGGGATGGTACTGATAAAGGGGCTAGTTTACGACAGAAAGACTCTAACCACTCTGAAGTGTCGTTGGAAGTTATGTTGCCACTATTAGATAAGGAACCTCGGAACCTACGAATGTTGTTCCAAACCATTGAAGGAGCGAACTAGGGGAAAGTGCTTCACAAAACCTTCTCCAACCAGCTCTTTTCTTCTCAGATAAGAGTTTTGTGGCCTTTGCTGACGCCGCGCGGAACTGAATGTAATTATACTCCGTCATAGATGTGGCGTAATTTAATTCCGCTGCCTTTCTTTCCTTACATACAGTAGAACACTCAGAGTCCCACCAAGGGAGAGATGGACGCTTATTTCTAAAAATATTTTTTTCAGGAATCGATTGGCTGGCTGCTAACAGTAATGCATCTCTAAAGTGAACATAGACACTATGAACAGAATCAGCAGTTATGTCTGTAATACCAATGGGTTCTTGGTCTAAAATGGAACGATATAGACTCCAATTTGCCTTTGAAAGATTGTATTTCAATTGAGGACGTGGGATTCCCCCTATATTAGGACGAGATGAGCCCAGCATTTCAATGTTAATGGGAAAATGATCACTACCGTGAGAAGTGGGTAGTATTGTCCATTTAAGGCGACTGGAGAGTGAAGGAGAGCACAGGGAAAGGTCTACTGCGCTTTTCTGGTTGTGGAAAGGATTTACTCTACGGGTACGGGAGCCATCGTTCAACACATATAAATTAAAATTGTCACACATGTCTAGGAAGGAGGAAGAGAGATGGTCACAATAGTATGAGCCCCAAGAAGAGTGGTGGATGTTAAAATCACCCATCACAATAAACGGAGGAGGGATTGAAGAGAGAATGGAATGGAGTTCTGTCAGACATGCAGTATCTGGATGGGGAATATATATGCTTAGGAAGGATATGTTTAAAGTACTTACAGCTATGGCATTAATGCTTTCACTATGAGGGGGTAAAGTTATATGGGAGAAAGAATTTTTCCTGGAGATCATGACAGCAGCACCTGCATGACCATCGGTTCTGTCATCCCGGAGGCACGAATAGCCTGACACTCGGAAATGAGAGCCAGGCTTGAGTCGCATCTCCTGGATGGCAAAAACGTCAGGAGAGTATTTATTAATTAAATATAAAATTTCATTTTTTTTATTGTTAATGCTGCGACAGTTCCACTGAACTATTTGAGCCATTGGGACTGGATAGGGAGAGGAGCTGGGACAATTGAAATCGGACATTGTTCGGTAATTCGGTATCATTAAATCGGTTAAGGAGGTTAATAGTAGTGGATAAGAGTAACGATATGAGGTTATCATTGGGAGCTGGAGAATGCCCTGAAATGGCACATCCATTTTCAAGTCCGGATCTTGGTTCTTCTATGATCTCTCTGTGTGCCTGTCGATTATAACCTGGGGAAGAGGCTGGCATAATGGGTCGTCTAGGGACAACTATTGTCTTTCTGTATGACGTTGGAGTTAAAGAGGGATTAGGTGTGGATAGGGGGGGGGGGGGGGGATCGAGATGAATGGGATTGACTGAGAGCTGTGGACTTAGCTGTATCAGCAAAAGATCTCCTGACTTGGGGAAACCTAGCCGATGCCTCGGAGTAAGAAACGCTTTCCTGAGACATAACCATTTTTATTTGTTTTTGTCTAGCTTGTTCCGGACATGCAGAATCATTAGACCTATGCTGACCAGTGCAGTATAAACAAGTAAGAATTTCCTTCTCACAGGAAATACCTTCATGTGGTTGAGCACATATAAAACAACGAGCTTGGGACCTGCATTGCGATTGGATATGTCCAAACCTACAACATTTATTACACTGTATGGTAGGTAAAATATAAGTTTCCAGGGGTAGATACATAAAAACAATAAACATGGGTAGGTAATTTTTGACCAGAGAGAGTGAGCACCACGGTTTGTGTCGGAATCCATACTGGGGAGCCATCAACTATAGTCTTCCTGTTAAGTCTACGTGCCTTAATAACAGCTCCAAAACCTTTAGGTACTTCAATAGATTGTACAAGCTCCTCAAGGGTCCATTCTACCGGTATCTGCCGGAGAATAGCCATTCTGGTGATGCTATAACTTGGGATGATCGCTTCATACTTTGATGGAGAGAGTGCCGGGTGTTCTAGAAAGCATTAGCATCTAGGTAGGTTTTAAATTCTACAGACACTCTATTCTTGCCAATGAGTTTGACACCATCACAGACAATGTTTTTTATCTTATTATGAAATAGAAAGTGGCCAAACTTAATAGGGCATAATGAAGTACCTGATGAAGGATCAGCAACAAATTTGTTAACATGGACAATGAGAGGGGCCTTGTCTTGGGCTGTGTATTTGCTTTTGGTATTTTGAAATTCGGGATGGACGTAGGACGACTGAATTGATGGGGATGATTGGGACGTATTGGTCTTTTTAGGTGGTTGGGATGCATTTAATTCTGAAGGGGCACGCTTCCTAGAGCTGTGCGAATGAAAGTCTACTTCCATTTGGGTAATTTAGGAGAATAATGGGGGAGATGATTGAGCACATGGCTCATTGTCGCCGCCTCCCGGATCGGGAGGTTCCGACATTCCTATACTACGGTTAATCAGACAATCACTCACATACAATAAACAAACACACCACCACAAAGATAATTACACACAAATAATAAGTCAACAGAATAGTTATTCAATAGAAAACACAGATTCAAGTTAAGGATCAACACTTTGTGTCAGACACTCACTCTGAATCAACATGGAAATGATACCCATATTGATTTTACATAAAAAAGTCACGTCTGCCATCTTGGATCTCGAAATAGATGTTGTATTCGAAATCGGCACCGCTGAAAAACAAGGAAATGATACCCATATTGATTTTACATAAAAAAGTAAATAATAACTAAACTAAATAAAAACTAATAACCTAATAACTAAAATTAAAACACACATAGATAAAAAGGATATTACAATAGGTATATTTATTGACTTGAAGAAAGCGTTTGATACTGTGAGTCACCAAAAGTTACTTCTAAAATTAAGCGACATAGGTATTCAAGACAAAGCACTAAATATATTTGAATCGTATCTGCAAAATGACGTCAGACTGTTAAAATTGACAATTTCATGAGCAACTCTCTAAGTGTTTCGTTCGGAATACCCCAACGATCCATACTTGGGCCATTACTGTTTTTAGTATATGTAAATAATATCAACAAAATAGGACTAACCGGATATCTCACACTTTATGCCGATGACACATGCCTATTTTATTTTGGTCAATCAACTCAAGAAATCATTACTGATGCTCAAAAAGACTTAGACTTGCTAAATGAATGGTTCTTGCAGAATTTGCTAACAATAAACACAGGAAAAACATCGTACATGATCTTATCTGCAAAAAACAAAGTGATACCCGAATATGAGCCTTTGAAAATAAATAACAAATCTATAAAAAGATCCCATCAGGAAAAATACTTGGGATTACTCATTGATGATAAATTAACGTGGAGACCGAACACATAGAACATATTAAAATTAATCTAACACGTTTACTAGGAGCACTTCGAAAAGTCACACACTGTATACTAAAACAGATTAAATATACTATTTACAATTCCCTAGTCAAACCCCATTTAGATTATCTCATTGAAATTTGGGGATCTGCTGCACCAACCAATATTAATCCATTACAGAGAACTCAAAATAAAATGATTCAAGTTTTGTTCCATTATCCTTTCCACACGCCAACTAAAGAACTATACACAAAAGTTAACTATTTAATTTATCACTACTATACAAATATAACACATGCATGTTGATAAAAAAAATTATAACTGGCACTATTAAAACTAAGATAGAACTAAACATAAAACGTAATACACATAATCTTAGAAATAAGTTTAAACTCAAAACTATAATACCAAGGACTAACTACGGAACAAAGACGGTACTATTTGAGGGAGCACAGCTATTTAACAGTTTGCCAAACGAATCGAAGGATTGTGATAGTTTAAGTGTTTTCAAAAATAAACTTAAGTCACATATAGCAGCAGCAAGCATCGGTGCTTAATGTAGTACAATTGCTATTGTTATTATAAGTATCTCATTGTAAGTGAAATGTAAATTTCTTATGAGAATTAAGTTCTTTAACCATAAGTCACGTCTGCCATCTTGGATCTCGAAATAGATGTTGTATTCGAAATCGGCACCCCCGAAAACCATAAAAATAATATCCATATTAATTTTATATCAAAAACTTGCGTAAACCATTTTTGATCTCGATTTTAATGGCTAATTAAATCTAGCCTAAATATTAGCCAATTCTAAAATGGCGTTTATCCATAAAAAACACATTGAAAAAGATTTCACGCATCTAAAATGCATGTGTTATGCACTTATTAAAAATTCAACAACTAATTATAAAACAATGTGAAATAACATAAGTACCTAGCTAGTACCTACGAACAGCATACTGACAACATTTTAATCCCCCCTGTGGTCTAGTGGCTAAGCTACCGGTTTCAGACCCAGAGGTCCCGGGTTTGATTCCCAGCGTGGGGCATATCTTTGTGTGCTCGGTTTGGTTGGTGGCAGGGCTGTTAAGTCCGCCTGGCTAGCTACCACCATCTTATCTAAGTCTGTCGCCATAACAACGATGTTTATAGCATTGTTGTGTTCCGTACAGTTTGAGATAAGATTGCCAGTTCCTCAGTGGTTGAGGATTCCGGGTGAAGCGCGCTTCCATCTTCGGCCTTATCGTCACTTACCATCAGGTGAGATGAAGGCCAAGCGCTTACACGTTGTAGAATAAAAAAAATATTAATTTTTGAAGTAAACCCCCGTGATCACTTATCATAAGTAAGGATTATTATATACTCCCGTATACCAAAATCGAGTCTACTTCAAAACATTTCTAACATGGTTGTATGATTGGATTGGATTTACGAATCAATTCATGGGAATGATAAGGTAAATGGCTGACTTCAACAGATTAACACGAGTTGATCCATTTAGTGTTTCAATTATATATATTTTTCATAAAATACCTAAGTGAGGCCGCACACCAGACATACATTTGTATTACGATAATTGTGGCGCCACATTTGAAACGTAACACATTTAACACCCCCAAATATCTGCGCGTAAGCACGCACACCAAGAACACATTTGTAGCGGGTGCAGTTTGTGGCGAGACGTTTGCCGCGCCACATGAATTAAAGATCGATCGAACACGTTCGTTTTATGTGGCGCCGTGCTAGAGATGGGCGGTGGAAAAAAAACCTAACGGGAAAAAACCGGGTTTTTCATGCAATTATCATGAATCTTTTTATTTCTTCATTTAAATATGGACATCGGTAGTATTATTGAATGAATTGACTGTTTTTAAACGATCCTATTTATTTTTACTGCTTGCTAAGATATATGGGCTCTCTTGACCAACAAATGTATTGAGAAAATCAAATCCAATTCTCCTATCAAGTAAACTTGATTCAAGTTGACACTATCTATTAGTGTAGATGACAGTAGCATTATAGGCCAATAGTTTTTTACTGCGCTAGAAGTTAGAAAGTCGTTTAATTCATCAATGCCGAAATAAAACAAAGCACGTAATATCATAGTTATTTATAACGTATTAAAAAGTATTGTGCTAGAATATTTTTCTATTGCTTAATGTACAATTTTAATTACTATAACTGCTGTCATTATCATAACATTCTGCTGTTATTGCGTTCATATCACAGAATTCGATTTCTTGTGTATTTGTATTTGTGCGCCATGTAGAAGGTTGTTCGTCGTAAATTGGACTAATTCTTAAACTAAGTACTATTCCAGTAGATGTGGGCTCGTCATCTTCATCGTTATTGTCATCTTTATGTCTATGTAAAAGGTTCCAGTTATATATTGCTGCCCTGTCTGTAGTCAGTCTGACATGATGCGCAGTTTGGTTTCAGGCCCGGGCTTTCCACAGAGGCAGCTGTACTTTGTCTTAAGCATACTGTCCGATACTACACGGACAGAAAAACACCCATTTATGCGTGTTTTCTTGATCTCTCCAAGGCCTTCGATCTGGTGTCTTACGACGTGTTATGGGATAAGCTACAGGAGCATACAACACTACCTGGGGAGCTTATCGAGTTATTAAAGTTCTGGTACGGCAACCAGTACAACATGGTTAGGTGGGCAGGCTCATTATCCGATCCATACAGGCTGGAGTGCGGGGTGAGGCAGGGGGGATTGACCTCACCCAGGCTCTTCAGCCTGTACATGAACCGGCTGATTGGTGAGCTCAGTGGCGCCATGGTGGGCTGTTCCATTGACGGAAAAGCCGTCAATAATATCAGTTATGCTGATTATATGGTGCTGCTTAGTCCTTCAATCGGCGCCCTTAGGAAACTAGTAAAAATCTGCGAGCGATATGCTGGGGCCCACGGCCTCAAATATAATGCATGCAAAGGTGAGTTGCTACTCTTCAGGGCTGGTACTAAACATTATCCTTCTGTACCGCCGATAACACTGGATGGCACTCCTCTTAAAATTGTGTCTGAGTTTAAATATCTGGGGCAATGGGTCACTGCGTCGCAGAGCGATGACTTAGATATAGAGAGGGAACGTAGGGCGCTGGCAGTGAGGAGTAATATGTTGATTCGTAGGTTTGCTAAGTGTACTAAAAATGTTAGTTGTTTAAGGCATATTGCCAATCATTTTACACTTGCAGCCTATGGATCAACTATACTCAAAAAGCTTACAGCGCCCTACGCGTCCAATATAATAATGCATTCAGGGCGCTGTTGGGGCTGCCGCGATACTGCAGCGCATCGGGGATGTTTGCTGAGGCGCATACAGACGGGTTCCATGCCATCATGCGCAAGCGAGTTCCATCTCTGATGAGGCGGGTGCGCGGCGGTGCCAACAGCCTCCTGAATACTGTAGCGGAGAGGGTTGACAGCCCACTTCTGAGACACTGGGTCACGTTGCACGTGATGTCAGGAGTTTGGGCTGCAAACTAAGAGTGAGTTACTATATTAAATTACACTAACATTAGCATATAAGTTTTTATTGTATTTTGTATTACTAACACACTATGGATGTACCTATGTCTGAAAATAAAGAGTTATTATTATTATTATCCTCTTTATTTAACACAATTCTTAAGTTTAATTTTTTACAATATTTTATATAAAAACCTATTTACAATATAAAATATTATAAAAAACTTAACCTAGGTTGCCACCGGCAGCGGGGATAGACCCAAGCTATCGGTGGTTAGGGCTGCAGAGTGAGGAACCTCCTGACAATACGTGCCGTGTCAAGGAGTACTGCCTTTTGCATCTGACCATTGACCCAACCTTTCAGCGAGAGCCTCTCTAGGTGTTGATCGAGGCTCTTCGCTATAAGGCCGTGTGCCGAAACGACTATCGGTACAATAATGGTTGAATCCACATCCCACATGGCGGTAACCTCGTTAGCCAAGTCAAGGTACTTACTGAGCTTGTCCTTCTCGGCTTTCACGAGGTTCTCGTCATGAGGTATGGTGATATTAACCAATATTGCTTGGCGCTGAGATCGGTCGATTACCACGATATCAGGCTTATTAGCGGCAATAGTCCTGTCCGTGATGATAGAGTGATCCCAGTAGAGCGTTGCATGACCATTTTCGAGAACTGGCGCAGGTACGTACTTATAGTACGGCACCTCTGATTCAACAAGGCCATATCGAAGAGCAAGTTGCTGGTGAATTATTCTGGCTACTTGGTTGTGTCTGTGCAAATACTCTCCGTTAGCAAGATGAGAACAACCGGAAATAATATGTCGGAGTGATTCTCCCGGACGGCGGCATGCCCGACAGATGTCGACCGTACCGTCCCTCATAATATATTTCCGGTAGTTATTCGTCTTGATAACTTCATCTTCAATAGCACAGACAAAACCTTCGGTTTCCCCAAAGAGGTCACCGAAACGTAGCCAGTTCACCGAGGCAGGCAAATCTATATCAGGCCCAGTTAGAGCCCGATAGTAGCGCCCGTGTAGCACCTTGCTCTTCCATATGTCCTTGCGATCGAGAGTGCTCAGCACCACTGGTTTGCGCCAGTTTTCTGTTGCCAAGGAGAGCGGCGTAAAGTGTCTATCAACTGCCACGACATCCAAATGCATGCCGCACTCACTGTTAAGGAAATAATCCCTGAGACTGCACACCTCACGGTTATGTAGGTCCTTGGCATTTAAAAAGCCGCGACCCCCACATCTTCGCGGGATGTACAGCCTCATAACAGATGAGCGCGGGTGTAACATTCTGGAAGTCGTGAGCATTTGACGGACTCTTCTATCCAAGGCGTCCAATTCGGTCTGAGTCCATCTTAGTATGCCAAAGGAGTATGTGAGTAGAGGCATAACCCAGCCATTAAAAGCACGCGTCTTATTGCCACCCGATAAAAGACTGTTAAGTACTTTTCTTAGGCGGCAAAAGAATCGCTCCCGTAATGACTGTTTTATGTCCCCATCCACAACACCCAAAGACTGTGACATACCAAGATATTTATATGTTTCAACTTCGGAGAGAGATCTGAAGTTTATCGTTTCGGAGAGTTGTAAATTGGTTGAATTTACTACTCTCCCACGCTGTACATGCATAACCGCACACTTATCCACACCAAATTCCATCTTGATGGCACTGCTGAAAGTCTCAGTAATTTTCAGCAGTTTCACCAAGTCTTGGCGGTTTGGTGCGAAAAGCTTGAGGTCATCCATGTACAACAAGTGCGATATAACTTCACCCCCTCTCCGCAGTTGACAGCCTAACTTTGAATTTCTCAACAAAGTACTGAGAGAATTCAAAGCTAGGCAAAACCATAAAGGACTCAGACTGTCGCCCTGGAATATGCCACGCTCTATCCTTATAAGATCCTGCGTGGCAGAAACACTATCTCGACATCCTGGTTGACTCAAGACCGTGGTCCACTGCCGCATACATGATATCAAAAAGGATTTTAAAGTTATATCAATTTTATATAACTCTAAAATCCTCACCAACCATGAATGCGGCACCGAATCATAGGCCTTCTTATAGTCAATCCAGGCTGTAGAGAGAGTCCCTCTGCCACGCCGGACCTTCTGGCATATGGTCATGTCAATGAAGAGAAGCTCCTTAGTACCACGGGACCCAACCCTACATCCATTCTGAGTCATGTCCAAAATATTGTTTGCAACAATGTGCGTATTAATTTTTGTTCTCAGAATGGATGTAAGGAGCTTGTATAAAGTAGGTAAGCACGTGATGGGTCTATAATTTTTCGGTTCCGTGGTACTACCTGATTTATGGAGCAGAAAAGTGACACCAGTAGTCAACAAACTTGGGAGTGAGCCGAGCTCTATGGCTTCTTGGAATTGTGTTGCCAGTAACTCGTGTGAACATCGAAACCATTTGATCCAGAAGTTGTGCAATCCGTCCGGTCCTGGGCATTTCCAATTTTGGGCCGTACGGATTGCACAACTTACGTCAGCTGTACTTATATTTATAGGCTGCATGGTCTCGATAGGTTCACACGCGTCACTGACAACACTCATCCATTCACCTTCCGTGTGCTCGACGGACACCGACCAAATGCTGCGCCAGAAATTAGTCATGGCATCAACATCTGGTAGCTGTCCGTCGCTCACACGTTGATCAGCTCCTTCCCAACGTCTGTATACTTTTCTTTGGTCACTTTGAAAGAGGCGATTTTGTTGGTATCGGTCCACACGCACTCTGTAGCGACGTATACGGTTTGCCCACGCATAGACTTTTTGCTTCAGAAAGTCAATACGTTCCGTCACACAAGCCATATAGTTTTCCGGACGAACATCAGTCCCAACAAAGGCTTGTGTGACGAATCGCATGACGCGAGGTCGATTATTGCCATTTCTGAAGCAAATTAGCTTTGCAATGAGTGTCCTGAACTTATTAATACGCCCCTCGATCCTCAATTGCCAAGCAGAGGCAGTCCCGGTTCGCCGCGGTACTCGGTCAGAATCCTGGAATTTGACACGAGCAACGCGACACACCGTGATGGCCCCACAATAAAGGATCGAGTGGGTATCAATTAAACTTTCACTGGTTCCAAGATAAGGAACCAGTAAATCGTTCAAGGCACTCATTAACGCCAAATTATGTCTATTCGTGGGCAAACAAGGTATACGCGGCCTAGAGTTACGCGTGTCACGATACTGTAGAATAGCATCGTTCAAAGCGCTCCTCATTTGCTCATTCGCCTGTGTACTTACATTCGTATTTATGAAATCTTCATCGTCGGGTACCGGATCTACTCGCGCCACCAAAACCGGCGTCACGGCCGGTAATTGTGGGGCAGGGCGATCCTGCACCGAAGAAGAAGCCGCACAAATACGTTGTGACTCCAAGCGTACCCGATCAAGTGCTGACTGATCCAGCAAGTTGTTACGCTGGATCACCCGCACTTGATCCGACAATCGTTGGGCAGACACGTCTATGGTCGGTTCAAGGGCCTGAAACAAAGACAGCATCCTAACACGATACGCAGTAAGGTTAGTTCCTCCCTCTGTTGCCCTGTAGTAGGCGCGCATGCAGTTCTCATTTATTTGTTGAGTCCATCGCATGCGGCGCACTACACCACCGGTAGCGGGGGTCGTACGCGGGGCAGATTGCCCCACTGATCCCAAGCGTGCCGGCAGCGGTGGTCGTCCACGTCGCGCAGCTCGTTGTGGCGGCGGAGACGGCGATCGCCCGCTCACGCTGCTCGACTCGTCTCTGGTAAAATCATCAGACGAGGAGCTTACGGTCGGCGGAGCGGGCGATGATGGAGGGCGTGCGCTTCGTCTTGCTCTTCGTAGTACCATACTTTCATTTTTATTTTAGTACATTATGTTTATTGTTTCAGGTCCGTGATTGTATGTTTGATCAATTTTTGTATGGCAAATTGTGTTGACATACGTCACCATTCTTCAATTTTGTTATTGTTGATTTTCTCATTTTTAAATTATTGTGGTAGTTATATTTATATGTTTTTGATATATTTTTAGCTGGTTTTCTCGATAAATAAGTTTATAAACTGTTGTAATTTGTCAAAAGACTTGTTACAAAATAAAATAAAATACTTGAAATAAAAATGATGTGACAGGTGACAAGAGCTTTATTATTATTATTATTTTCACCACTAGAGGTCAGCATAGGGCAACGGTAAATGTTCTTGTTATTACCGTTTTATTATTGTGTAGATATACAAAATACTTACGAGAATAAGCTGTAATCACATTCAGCCGTTTTTTCATATCGGAATTTGCAGTATCGCAATACGCAATTTGACATATTTTCTATTGCTTACGTCAAATTCATTGACGCACAAACACGACTGCATTAGAGGGCGCAAAACATCAATAAAAAGTACTTTGTGCATCAAATTGAGAGACTTGTTACCACTTGGTAAAAGGTCATGGATTATGATCTGTATGTCCTGTCTATTAGTAATAGTTTAATGTCTTTGTTATTTTCTGATACCTTAAGGCAAGGGCAAGGCAGCCATACTTGTGCTTTAAGTGGGCTCGCCTTTTAATAAGCGCCATCTATGAAGTCATTAGGAACCAATTTCTTTTTTTTATTTGTTCTCGGAAAATCGCACATTCTCATTAAAAAAAATTGACTACACGCTTTTTAATACAATGCGCCACTCCTGCCTGACGCGTACTGTGTCCCCAGCGAAGTGTAAGAGCCCCAGTTGCGCCGCGCCCCGCCCGCCCCGCACACCCCTCACAATTGCCCTGTCTAGACGTGCCCGTTGGCCAACTTTATGAATTAATAGACTGTGATGGTACTATACCTTAGACCCCACAGTGTTAGTTTCTTCAAATTCAGGCGGCTCGATTCAAAAGTCAACCCAATTATTTATTTAGAAATCAACAAAACATTTTCTACCATATGACAAAAACATGTGCCTAAAAGAACAATAATTAGTATCATGGTTCACGAGCGAGCTATCCGTTAGCATATACGCGAGTTTGCCTAATTTACCGTTTCAATTCTATGTCTCACTCACTCAATACCATATTCTTCGAATTTGAAACGCTCGGCTCGGCTCGCACTAATGCTATTACACAAGGGTCAGCAGAAAAAAGGACAAACTAACTCATGATGATGACACAAATAAATACTATAAAATAAAATAAAGTATCGATAAACACTGTTTAAAATAACTTAAGATTATTATATTGACTACATTACACGATTTAGGTAAATAATACATAAAGTGTTAATTTGCCATGTCATGTTATTTACCCATGAAATGGGTAGTTTTTACCCACTTTGGGTATTTACCGGGAATTTACCCGGTAAAATCCCATCTCTATGCGGACCACAGACGTATAATAAGAAGCAGACATAACATTACAACAAGAAAGCGTGCCTATTATGGCACCCGCCTTACTCGCCTCCTGCGACACTGTTTTGTGTTTTCTAACACCTAACATCAAACATCTAACAAATATGGGCGTGACCTACGTACATATTTTGACATATTTCGTTAGATGTTGGAAAACACAAAACAGTGTCGCTGGAGACCCGCCTTTACGCCTACAGACAAATTTCACGTACACATATACAATAAAAGGGGCTGAACTCAGGCACGCAAGGGACCACAAGTAGGTACCTACATCTATAGTAATGTCGTAAGGCCTGTATTCACTTTGATTAGTGCGAGTGCACGAATCAATTCATGGGAATGATAAGGTAAATGGCTGACTTCAACAGATTAACAGGAGTTGATCCATATAGTGTTTCATTTATATAGGTATATTTTTCATAAAATACAAGCAAACATAATTAATATTGTTAAGTGTTAATGGAAACTTGCAATCGCAAGTATCTAATTATTTTTGTCGATCTTAATCTGTTATTTTGGATGAATTGAATTAAATATCATTCCTTAGATTTATTTGATGCATTATCATTAAACACCAATGTCATAACGTACAGAGCGACATAAAAGAGTAGAAATTAAATAATCCAGAACTAAATTCACTCATTTTTTGGCAACATTGATTATCTGTCATTAATGTCAAGTGGTTGTTCAACTCTGTCCGTGGTTACAATATAAATTGTTGTTTTAGTGATATTTCTACTTTCCTGGATTTAAAACACTGATAACATGATTATGACCATCCATGGCGGTTCTCGTAACATAATATAAGGTTTTTTTTGTGAAGTTTGGCAGAATTTCAAGACGGAACTTCGTTACGTAATCTGGAGGATATTTACCAACGTACAGCTGATTATACTGGTAAGTAAGTTATAAAAGATGTTGAAAGTATAATTATCTAAAATATGCCTATGCGCAATCGGCTAAATTCCGTGAAACAATCAGTATTTTTAAATATTTTTAAAAGTTTTGGGGTTATGATATTACAAACAAAAATGTTGGTTATTATAGTTCGACTCGAGAATCTTGAACTTTTTAATTTATTGGGACATTTTATCAAGTGTTAAGGGGTAGAATGTGGTATGTATAGTAAATTATGTCGGTTGGCTTTTGAATCGAGTCGCCTGAATTTGAAGAAACTAACACTGTGGGGGGGTCTAAGTGGTTCTTAAATAAAGGCTTATTAACATTTTAGCTGCAGCTGTTGCGGTAAAATATTTAAAAAACCACTTTAAAGTTTTGTCAAAATCGGCTATAATCCAGGGACTGAATAACCCAAAAATTAAGGTACCTTTATATAGCGGTATGACGTCATACCGAAAAATAGCGGTTACCGGAATATTCCGATATCCAAATTTGTATCGGTACCGTAATTTTGAGTTTTTAAATAATAAAGGTTTATTTCGGTATGAAAGAGACGGCTAACAACTGTTTCAAGCATAAGCAACTACTGGCTTTCTTATAAAGCTTTAGTTTGGATTGTTCTCGTTGTCAAAACACGTGCGCCGAGCATAGGTTTGAATTTTTTACTAAAAGACAGGATATACCCACAAAATATTCTTTTCGGCCAAAAACACAAACAAGATTAATTTTGTCAACCTCTAAACTTCACTTACACTCTAAAAGTCCGTTAGTTATGTGTGTGAAAATATATAATAAATTACCTACTTCTTTAAAAAATATACCCACATAAAAATAATTCTTTAAAAAACTGAAAGACCTACTTATTGCAAAATGCTACTACACGCTGGAAGATTACCTAAAAGATCGCCTGTAAAAATAAAATAATGTATAATAATAAAATAATTATTGATAAATAAATAAAATAATATGTAGATAATATTTTGTATATGTATATATATGTATGTAAATATATGTGCATATGTGTGTATATATATATATAGAACAATACCTGTACCAGATTGGATGCAATTTTATTCCTATGTACAATAAGTCCTACTCTCGCCTTACGTAATTATATTTATTTAAGTAGAATCACAGAATAATATTGTAGAACAATGCAACTGCCGTGCACACGGACTTTTAAAAGTACGCTTGCCGGTAGGTATATTAACGCCAACTCAAGCTAGTGTCTGCTAATAAGCGGACGGACTTTTACTTAACCCTTAACCGATTCATTGCGTATCCCTCTTTTAATGACTTTTGTGCATGGCGGCTAACAAATATTCTGTGACGCCTCCGTGCGTCAGCCGCCACCCATTAAAGTGACGCGCTTGCGCGTCTTCAGCCATGAGTGAACATATTTTGCTTTTTGTTATGATTTTGGCTTGTTTACACGTGATTGCATTCAGTCGGAATCGGATGTCAAACGTAAAGGGTTTGCTAATTCGTTTAGTGTATTGTAAAGTGACTTATCTACGCGATTTTGCTGGAATGGCTGCTAAGTGATTTATTTGGATCAGTGGTTGTAAACCTTTTGTGTATTTTTAGTAGAAGTTTACAAAAGGGTGTGAAAGGAGTACCTTTATTTAGGTTCTATACCGTAGTGTTGCGATGCAGCCACTATAACGATTCAAAATATAAAAAATAAAGAAATAAAAAATACGCATGAGTAGGTGTCGGAACTCTTGTTCTCATTGTTAATGAGCAATGTAGTCCAATGAAATGGAAAATGGGTCGGGTGGTTCAACTTCATATTGAATAATCGCTTGAATTTGCGAATAATCGAACTTACATATAAAATCAGTTTTCAATCTAGCCGTTATTAATAGTAGATTGATACACAAGTTGCTAAAATGACATATTAAAACGAGGTATTTTAACTCCCGAGCTTAATTCGATTGCAAGAAAATAAAATAATCCAATACAATATTTAAAATAAATAATGTACAGCCACTCAGGGCTTGTTTATTCGGTTAATTTTCAAACCTAGTCAGCAGCCAGTTCATAGGAACCGTTTTATTAAGGTTTTTTTCTTTTAAACAAGGAGAAATCCTATTTTCGGATACACAGCGGGCCTGAGGAAGCCCGCTGGTTATGTGGCGACTCTCCCCCCAACGTCCGGTTCCCTGTCCAGGTCCGAAGGCCTCGACAGGGACTCGGGTGAAGAGGGGCCTTACCCACTAAAACTCCTTACACCATCCCATCACTTTTTTTTTTATGGGTTGGTTTGTAACTTAGGGCTTCATTAGAAGGCAAATATTTCCTTTTGTGTGTTAATTTGGGAGTATGGGTATTTCCCCGCATGGGATAAGCGTAGGCTATTATAGGATGTTGGGTAATTTTGGGATAAAGGGTTTTGAGGATCAATTTGGATTAGGGTTCGTTTAAGGATATTGGGAATTATTTAGGGAAGTAAGGGAAAGCAGAAATTTAGAATCTATTATTTAATGCCAAAATTTTTGAGATGGACTTTAGAGTCCTATATTTAAATTTAAGTGGACTTAAGGTCCACTTCTAGTCGATTGCGGGTCACAAATAGTTAGGAAAGAAAGATTTTAGAGGTAGAAGGGAAAGAAGAAGTAAGGATAAGAATAAGGAAGGAATTTTTAGGGTTTTATGGGATTATTTTTGTTTATAAGCTTTATTTGCGTTAGTTTTTAGTCTTTAATTTAGGCTTAAATTTATTTATTAAGTCTTAATTCCGTATTATTATTTTAATTTAGTTTTATTTTAATATTATTTATTGAAGAATGAATTTAATTTTTTTACGTTTTTTACAGAGTTTTGAGAGATTTATAATTTATTTATGTAATAGTTTTTATATAAAAAGGCTAGGCATTATACTTGCAAATTTTCTGTCAATTTATTTTAGGTTTGTTTATGTGTATTATTTGGTCAAAGTTTTTTATTTTAGACTAGGTAAAAATTTTATTAAAAGTTTTAGGTTTGTTTTAGAAATTTTTAGTGTTTTACTTTGGGCCTTTAAGTGTAGATTTTATTGTGTGTTATTATTTAGGAACAATCTGTGATAAATTTATTTAAAGATGTTAAAGTTAATTTTATTTTTTTTAAAGATTTTATTAGATAAAGATAAAGAAAAAGATTTTTTATTTGCAGAAAACATGGTACATTTTTGGTTCTTAATGTAATATTTACAGCACTTGCATGTTTTACCGAATTATCGATAAGCAAAATTTTTTTTTTTATTGAATATTAGGGTTTTAATTTTTAGTGTAGATTATTTTAATGTTATTTTAGTTATTCAATTTAGGTAATTTTAGTTTATAATAAGTTTTGATTTCAAAATATGTTCAATTTCCATAGTCTGTTTGGTTCTGTAAGCGCAGAACCATGGATTTGATTCGGAGGCACTCTTTTCCATTCGTGGCATTATGGCTGGAGTCCACTTTAGTGCCCATGCGCAGGCTGTGTGCGGTACAGTTATAACATTTGGGTCTGTCCAGTTTGTTTGGGCACTCGGTGATCTGATGTCCTGGACTAGCACAGTGGGCACATGGTTTTTTCTCCGCCTTGCACTTGGTCTTTGTGTGCCCGTATTGCAGGCACTGGTGGCACTGCACAAAGCGGCTGAAGTCCTCAACGTGGACCCTGCTATGGTCCACGTTGAGCCTCCCGAGAGCGAGGATGGTCTTACGCATCTCGGGAGTGACCTCCACAACCGCATTGTACAGTGCCGGGTTTCTGTTTGAAGTCAGAAAGCAGATGCGAGAGATGGCCACGTCATTTTGGGTCACAGCGACCTCCACCAATTCCTCGCGGGGGATGTCTTTCGAGACTCCCTTCAGGATTAGAAGTGGTGGTCGCTGCTTCGCCGGTTCGGCGACGAAGTTAGGGCTCTCGTGGTGACGGGCAATTGTCTCATCGCACTGCTCTCTGGGTTCAAACTCGACCCTTAGTTTTGAGTGCGTGATCGGCAGAATTTTGATGGGGGCATATTTGTGCCTCCGGAATGATATCTCTTTCTTCCACATGGACATCACTTCCGGAGGCTTGAGGGAGGCGTCAAATGGGCTGACAATAATTGCGGGGTAGGTTTCGGGAGTTGGGAGCAACCAATTGCTCCAAAAACCACCACCACTTATGCAAGCGTTACTGCTGGCATCCCATCACTTGTCGTCAGGGTGGTTCGGGACCACGGACAGCAGACTCCGAATTCCACCCTACGACGGCCCGCCAGTGGGGAGGACGCCCGGGATAGTTTGGGCGCCCTGCAGATTTCCATGAGTTTCATGCAATGCGGCTATGGGGTCTCCCACCCCACAGTCACGCAAGCCTCACTGCGGTGGAAGGAGGTGGGCAAAATGCCGCCTTCTCCTACCGACTCGCCTGCGTCGGATCGGGTCCGCATGGAGTTGCTCCTCGCGGACCCTCTCCGCGGCCTCCTTCTGTGAAACAACCGCTTCACTGATCAAGGCCATGGCCCTCCATGATCTGTCGCTGTCTAGCATGGCTTTTACCACGCTAGGCAGCGAGAGTGTCTCCCCCAACGACCGACATCAGACTGTGGCGCTGCGCAGCCCACGACCCGCACTCCTCAAGGGTGTGCGTTTCTGTGTCCTGCGCAGCTCTACAGCTGTGGCATTCTGACGTCGACTCCCCTCGGTGCAGGTAGTATCCAAAGCATCCATGCCCAGACAGCATCTGCTCCAAGTGGAAAGATAGAGTCCCATGTCGCCGCTGTAGCCATCTCCCCAATTCTGGTTGGATGGCTCGGCACAACCGGGAGCCGTAAGTCGATGACCGCAAATCATCGGCCCATTTGGCCAGCAGCTCTTGGTCAGCCAAATCTCGAGCCTGTTTAAGCTCTTCTTAAGTATGGTTTCTACCCTGTTCTTTAGCCTCTGCCTGCTATCGGTACAGTTCCGCCAGCTTCACTGCCTCCAACCCCCATGGCGGGATGCCAGCCAGCGCACAAGCTGCAGCATGAGACACTGTCCTGTACCCTCTGATGGCCCTCAACGCTATTATCCGCTGTGTGGCACGAAGATGTTGTTTGTTGGTAGCGTTGAGGGCAGTCGCCCATATAGGGGCCCCATAAAGGGCCATCGAGCCCACTACTCTAGCATAAAGCCGGCGAGTCAAAGCGTTCGGCCCACCAACATTCGGCATGTTGCGTCCCAAAGCGGATGCCGCACTGACGAGAAGAGGGGAGAGTTTGCGAAAGTGCTCCTCGAAGCGCCAACGCCCGTCCAGAATGAGACCCAGATACTTCATCCGGACCCCAACCCGGATCCTATGCTCGTCTATATCTAGGTGGGTTCCAGGCGGCGGTCCTCGTCGAGGCCCATGGAAAAGAAGAGCCTCAGTTTTACCGATCGCTACCTTGAGCCCCAATATATGGATTCTGTCCACCACCAGAGATGTTATGACGGTGACCAGTCTCCCTGCCTCTGCGCAATTTCCGCCCCGGGCCGTGATCAGAGTATCATCTGCATAACAGATTACATCGGCCCGTGGGCCTACCCAAACATTAAAAAAAAACCTGTTTCTAAAAAAACAATAAAATGGGTTTTGAATCAATTAAACGGTTTATAGAGGTTTTTTCTTCTTTTTTAAGTACCTAAACACACCGGGACAACGCGAGCGCGCGAGTGGCAAAGCGAATAGCGACCTTCCATACGTAGACATGAATTCTATTTGCCTGAAATACCGCTCTCCCAAAGTGAGCGCGCGAGTTTTAAATCGACTTGCGAGCTAATGTCTACTCACGGAAGGTCGCCATTAGCCTAATCGCCTCGCCAGCAGTAGGTACATTTCGCAGCTTTGGATTAAACTAGTTTATTTAGGTTTTTGAAGCCCTCTCATTTACATTGGAAGCGGTTTTTGTAAAAACCTTATTCAATAACCGGGATATTTTAAACCGGTTCGAAGCCCTATCGTCACTAATTCAATTTATAATTAGAAAATATTAATAAAGGAAAGATGGCGAGCCAGTTTAAACCTTTACATCGTTGTTCCATAATAAGTCTTAACGCGTCAAAAACGTATGCCGCATAATCGCGTTTATCGTCCGGCATAGAAAATCGCGTAGCGAATTATTTATTACATCAAGCAAATCCTCAATATAATGAAAGTTCTGCTAATTAGCACTCCCTAAAAAGTAATTCTACAAAGTTTCAGTGGAATTTTCTTTATGACGCTATGTGGCGTCATACGCCATACACAAAAGAAGTAAAATTAGGGAACAAAAAGTTTGCAACCACTGAAGTTTTTTAACTGGCGCTATCTCCTAAAACGTTCAATACAGGCATAATCTACGTGTCAAATAATATAAGTTCTGTTAATTAGAACTCTCTAAATAGTCATTCTATAGAATTTCAGAGGAATTATTTATGACGCCATTTGGCGTCAAACACCATACGTAAAAGATATCAATGAAGCTCCATGGCGTCATACGCAATGAATCGGTATGCATGGCAAATGGCAACACGTAATGATGGACTTATTATACTAGTGCAGTAAGTTGGTTTTCACAGACGAGTAGACTAATGTAAGGCTTATTATTGACATGAGTTTGTAAATACCAATTTCCGCACTAGTGTAAAAAGATGTTTACACGCGCACATTTTTTACACATTTTTGCGCGCGACACGCAACAAAAACAGGTTTTTACTTGTCGCCTCGCAAGCAAAAGCAAGTCTCACCCCTCACCCTGCGCCCCGCAACTGTCAATGCAACGTTTTTCGGTACCGATATCGCATAAAGGTTAAATAACGGTAAAGCCTTACCTTTATTTTATTAAGGTACACTTATTTTTTACCGGTAACGTAACCTTATACCGTAACCGCTTTCAGTCCCTGCTATAATCACGAAAAATTACACGTTTTTATGTAATACAATACCATAGGGGGGGCGAGGGGGGCTAAGCCCCCGCCATGAAAATAGTCTAAAGAGTTAATTAGGTTAGGTTAGGTTAGGTTAGTAAGTATGTTGACCAAAAACGTTGGCCAGAAATGAGGTTTTAGTAACTTTCAATTTTTTTTTTTAAAGTTACATAACTTCAAAATTACTTGTCTGAGGCAGGAGGGGTAAGTGGGGGGTACTCCTCTCTCGTCCCCTCCCGTTCCCCCACCGATTAAGGAGACTCGATTCAAAAGTTTTACCATGATACATAACCTCAAAATACAAAAATTAACATAACTTAAAAACTACTTGTTTGCGGCAGGGGGGGGGGGGGGGTAAGTAGGGGTACTCCTCCCCTACCTTCACCACCCCCAGCCCGATTCAGGCGACTCGATTCAAAAGTTTTACCAATTATGTTAATAACTCAGTCCATAGGACTGAACAATTTTGGTTTTGTTTTTTTTTATGCATATATGTTTTTATTGTTCAAGGTGTGTCTGAAAGTACTGTGCGGAGAATATCTAAACAAGGCTCCGAAAATGGAGGAAAATTTTCGACTCCCGCTAAACACAGAAAGGGTCGACTTGCAAAGGAACTCGATGACTTTGATATGTGTGCAATACGTCAGAAAATGATTTTTTTTACACTGTAATAAAAGAAGTACCAACAATATGCAAATTAATAGCTTAATTAAGGCAACTTATTGGCTATGATGGAAGCCTGCATTTGCGAAACTTGAAGAGTATCTGGACTTTAATTTATTAGTTTTGTAACTAAATAAAAATAAGTTATGTACAATGGCTGTTTTCATTTTTACATACAAACTACTCAAATTAATTATTTTGACGACCTCCGTAGCCGAGAGTAGAGCACTCCGGACTTGGCGTCGCCATCTCTGAGATCCTGGGTTCGATTCCCGGTTGGGTTAATGTAGAAAACCAACTTTTCTATATTGTCTCGGATCTGAGTGTTGTGGTACCGTCGTTTCTGATTTCTATAACACAAGTGCCTTAGCTACTTCCTTTATATCAGAGCAATGTGTAAGTGATGTTTTCCAATTATATGAACATATTAAATAAAAACAAGTATCAAGACCAATTTGCTCGACCTATCAGGGTTGCTATGTTAACGACAACAGCGCCCTCATTTAATTTCTACTCTTTTATGTCGCACTGTATGTGTGTATATGTTTAATTTGGACATCCTATTTTCTTATATATCCATTCAACGTCTTTTAAGTTTAACATAAGTAGTAATATTCTGATTAAACGATCATCGCACGATATTGTTACAGTGCATACCAGTCCCCCAGCGCTATGATCATTGAATCAGAATATTACTACTTATATAAAACTTAAACTTACGATATAAAAATATTATCTATTTATAACATTAATCGATAAATAAAACGACATCACTTGAACACCACTAAATCATCGACTTCCGCTTCGACAAGTGTGGTGAACTGGTGACATCGTTAAAGTACTTTTGCTTTTCACCACTAGAGGTCAGCATAGAGCAACGGTAAATGTTCAAGAATTATTTTTTGAAAATTATTATTACAGTCTGATTATTGGATACATATACAAAATACTTACGAGAATAAGCTGTAATCACAACTAGCCGTTTTTCCATCATTCCAGTATCGCAATACGCAATTTGGCATAATTTTCAATTGTTTACGTCTAATTCGTTCACGCACAAACACGACTGCGCTAGAGGGCGCAAAACATCAAACAAAAAAGTACTTTGTGCATCAAACTGAGAGACTTTACGACTTGGTAATAAGTTGTGGATTAAAGTTTTGATCTCTATGTCCTGTCTATTAGTAATAGCACAGAATAACTAATAAATAGTTTTAAAAATGTCTGAGATATTTTCTGATACTATTATGCAGCCATACTCGTCCTCTAAAATGGACTCGCCTTTTATTAAGCGCCATCTATGAAGTCATTAGGAACCAATTTCAAAAGGTAATTTTTACATGTAAATATTTATTTTGAAGTACTATACAGAGAATCTGAATCCTATAAAGTCTATATAGGCAAAAACATATAAAACGCGCCCATTTGCGCCGCTTTTTTGTTATACCCGTCCCGTACCGTTGTATGTACCGTCGATAGAGCGAGAGAGAGGCCCTCGAAAGGACTCGCTTTAACTAAAATAACATGCATAAAATAGAAGAACCGTTTGGTAAAGGAACTAAAAAATAATAATAAATAGGTAATTAAAAACAACAACTTACTCTGCTGGTAATTTTTTTTATAAAAATAATAACTACAATAAATAATGTAAAATTTTTTAGTCGGAAATGGTAGTTTATGATTTAACGATACTTAATTATCCAATAGTTTTTTTTATATTTTATATATTTTAGATAATTTCTAAATATTTTTTTTTTACAAAATAAATTTGTGATTTTTTATCTTTGTATTACAAGCCCCGAAACACGGGCGGCCATGATTGAGCTTCATGTGACGTCACATTTCACAAAATTATCAAAAACTATCTGTCAGATTTCAAGATAAAATGTCACGTGATCAACCGTTTTCGCACGAAATTTGAAAATAATAAATAAAAATCTTTGATTAAACATGTCTACATAGACCCTGGCCAAAAAACGTAGAAAAATTTATAGGCCATTACAGGGGCCCAAGTCTGCTAATTTACGAATGGCATAATTGAATCGCAATTGGATCGTATTGTAATTGTTTGACACATTTGGTATTCCCTTACTCATATAAGAATACCAAATGTGTCAAACAATTACAATGCGATACAATTACGATTCAATTATGCCATTCGTAAATTAGCAGACTTGGGCCCCTGGTCTATCGCGCAATCCTGGCGGTCAGTGCAAGGTCAGTGTCATTGTGCCGTCAAGCAGTGTTTACCTCTTGCGTTTCCTTTTCGAAAAAATTTTCCTTCTGACCGTTTGCTCAGAAAGAAAAATTTTCCGAAAAGGAAAGTTACGGTCCATCTGTAAGTATCGATAAATTGTAATGAAAATTTTAAGTTTATCAATATTAATGGCCATGTTTCCGTAGTGTTGCTGGTATCAAAATGTAGAATTCCCATTATTGGTGGCAGAATATAAAAGTAATTTTAAATATAATAAGTAATATATAATATAATAAATAATAGTTCCCGTTTCTTGAGATCATCGGAGAACTTGACTTTGCAAATTCCAATGCATTCTACTACATTCTACGATAAATCATTTACAGTTCATGCTGCTCGTCTGTGGAATGCTCTGCCTGTAACTGTAAGACGAGCAAAATCCCTGCAAACTTTTAAAAAACTTGTCAAAGAACACTATTTGTCAATTTAATTTTACAGTTTCACTATTATTATTTTATTTATTTATTAAGATTGTGTGAATGTCATATGTTCATATGATACGTACTTGTAGATTGTGTATGTTGTACCTATGTATGTATATTATACGGGTATGAATCATTGTATTTATGTATGTTTATATATGTGTATTAAAATAATATGAAATATTATTACACATTAATCACTGTACACTACATCAACGCCTCCATCTGTTGTTCATACCAAGCTTCTCCATCCCTAGGTTGCCTGGAAGATATCGCTTTTAGTGATAAGGCCGCCCGTTGTACAACATCTTTTAAAAAATGATAACCATCATTATTAATTATCTGTGTACAATAAAGAATATTCATATCATTTCATTTCATTTCAAGTATGATAAAAAATACTCAGTCTTTTAAGTTAGTATTTATACATGGTCTTGTTGTAAATAAAGTAAATACATTAAATATAATTATTACTGGAACGCTTTCAAAGTTTTTCTTATTTTTAAAATGGTGTCTGATTTATAAGAGCGTGAATAAATTGTCACGGTTCCTATTCGATTCCGAATGTTTGTAAACATATTACTGTAATTTGTGCAAATGTCTAGTTTCACTAGGATTTTTACTGCTTTTTGAAAGAAAGACAATAATTAACTGTTTTCTTGTGAATGTCTACTACACACATCAAAAGTGTCTAGGGATCAACATATATTTTTGCAATAACTTTTCTCCTGATTGATATTAATTAAAATTTTCTTTAAGGATTCATCAAATAAAGTGTTTTCGTTTGTCTACAGTAACGATAAACCAAGTCACCTTTGCATTAATAAAGAAATTTGCCATTTTCCTAATAAAGGGATTTTTGACATTTGAACCACTAACATTAAAGTTCGAAAAAAAGACTGAAATAACAGTTTTCTTTAAAATTTTATTGGGTAACTTAAACAATTAATAATCCGTGTTCCTACCGCGAACATTAACAACACAAGAACATCGGTTTGGCATACTCAAAATGAGTTCATCCAAATCACGCTGTGGAATGGCCGCCCATGTTCGTTGCAACAACAAAAAAAGGTCTTCTTGCGACTGGATACCCTCCATATTCGGCAGAGCTCTTCTCTGTAGCATATCCCATGCATGCTCAATCGGGTTCAAGTCTGGCGACTGAGCAGGCCAGGGCATGACATTGATGTTAGCTGCGGCGAGAGTCTGTCTTACAACTCTTGCGGTGTGCGGTCGTGCATTATCATGCATTAACTGAAATAAGGGACCGATTTGCACTTGTAGAGAAACGATGACGTCTGATACAATCGTCTCAGCATAAATTTGAGCGTTGAGGTTGCCTCTGATCCAAATCAACTCAGTTCTTCCGCCGATCCAAATACCCGCCCATACCATGATGGTTCCACCACTATAAAGATGGACTTCCTGGCAGGATTTTAATCGCTGTTGGCGTCCAGGGGTTCTCCAGTGTCGTATACGTCTTGTATCCGGTCTCATACCAAAACGAGACTCATCAGAAAAGCACACGAAACGCCATTGTTCTTCTGCCCAATTACTGTGTTCAAGAGCCCATTGATATCGAATCCTACGATTGTGCATTGCTATAGGTGGTACCCTTAGCGATCTTCGGGAATGAAGGTTCACTTCATGCAAGCGGTTTCTGACTGTTTGGTCGCTAATTAAGTTCCCTGAAGAGTGATGAAGCCTCACGGCTAACATCATGGCGGTTATTGTTAGAGCTCTTCGAGTTGTGATTTGAATGTATCGGTCTTGTCTCCGTGTGGTGCAGCGATACCGTCCTCCATGGCGCTCAGCCACGGTACCAGTGCTTCGGTAACGTGTCCAAAGTCGACTGATAACACTCTGACTTGTATTCAGAGCTAAAGCCACAGTACGTTGCCGGGAACCAGCTTCTATCATTCCCACGGCTCTGAGCATTTCTTCCCTGCTTAAATGACGTCGCCGCTCCATAATAACGTTGGTTTTAATCAGTAGTAGGGAAACAGTAGCACTAATAATGTCTTCAATGCGTTGTATGTTTTTATAGGGAAAATATTGACAGCTGATTTTCATCTTTTACTAGAAATTGATTGAAAGTTCCTGTTTCTTATGAAATGCACCAAAAAGGATCCATATAAATTTATAAAATCATAAATTTATTACAAAGCCACATCTCAATCTCAAGAAATCCGCATAAAAATGCTTGATCCCTAGACACTTTTGATGTGTGTATATACTAGTCAAGATCCAGCATTGAGGTAAACACAAAGATCTCTAGGGACAATTTGATTGAAATGGACTAGGTATCTTAATTCCTGAGGGCCTAGATATGTGGTCAACGCTCACCCCCCCCCCCCCCCCCCCCCCCCGCCCCTGTCTATTCGTAATTCGTCGTACACTGCTGGTACTGTGTTAATTACTTGTGAAAAACAACAGCGCGCGCGTATTGTATGACGAATTACGAATGGACAGGGGGTAAGTGTTTGCCACTTGTCTAGGGGGGCTGGCGGGTTAACTATCGATAGTTCATAATATATAAAATATTATCGTTTGCAAGTTTTTGTATAATGATCAGTAATAAAGTCACAAGAACCCGAAAATATTAATACACAATTATTAATATTACGGGTAGGTATCATTAGATTTATGTAACCTCGTTAGGGGTTTGCTGAGGTGGGGAGGGGAGGGGTATAACCCTCCCCCTTGCAACCCCCATCTGCCGGAGACACGTACTTTTCGAGAAATATTTTTTGTAAACAACCTAGGTAGGTATCTTAAAGATCGCTTCCAATTTTTGCACGACTCCCATTCCCGTTTCTTGAGATCATCGGAGAACTTGACTTTGCAAATTCCAATGCATTCTACCACATTCTACAATAAATCTTTCACAGTTCAACGCACCCTAAGGGTGCGTCCACATCTGGCGAATGCGCAGCTCGCGCGCCGCTTGCGACCCGCGCGCGCGCATTTTAAGCTCGCGCGCTGCTCCCGCGCCGACGCAGCAATTACATCAACAACAGTCATGCAGTCCATCTTCTTGGAAAGCAAACGTACAACTGAGGCTCCAGTATGAAAGCAAACGAAACGGTAAGCGCGCGAACCGGACGCGCGCAGATCGCGCGCAGCACGCGCGCACTCTACAAGCATTTCATGAGTTGCGCACCAAACAACGGCAGCAACGGCACGCGCGCGGCTCGCAAGCGGCTTGCAAGCGCCGCTTGCGCGCCGCGCGCGCGCATTTTAAGCTCCCGCGCCGCCCGCGCGCCCACGAAGATATAGGGAATACTGGAGGCCAAACTCAGTACTTTAAGTTGAAGCCTAGTAGGTATAACCTCTATTGACCTTTCGCTGGACTACTGGGTGGCCATCGCATAAATCTTAATTTAACTGAGGCTCCAGTATGAAAGAAAACGGAACGGTAAGCACGCGAACTGGACGCGCGCAGATCGCGCGCAGCACGCGCGCACTATACAAGCATTTCATGAGTTGCGCACCAAACAACGGCAGCAACGACACGCGCGCGCGCGCATTTTAAACTCCCGCGCCGCCCGCGCGTATTCCAGATCGCGCGCAGCACGCGCGCACTATACAAGCATTTCATGAGTTGCGCACCAAACAACGGCAGCAACGGCACGCGTGCAGCGCGGCTCGCAAGCGGCGCGCGAGCTGCGCATTCGCCGCGCATTCGCCAGATGTGGACGCACCCTTAGGTCTGTGGAATGCTCAGCAAAATCCCTGCAAGCTTCTAAAAAACTTGTCAAAGATCACTACTTGTCAAAATAATTATTAAGATTGTGTCAATGTCATAAGTTCATACGGTACGAACCTCGGACCAAATATCACAACACAATGGACAGTCTTTGGATTTTTAGCATGTCCGTCATTTGTTAGTGTGCAGCTTTCTATCTGTACATGTGTGCGTGACTAAAGATGTGACTCGTATATCGATATAATCACTTTAATGTGGTGTGTACCTTGTTCGTTATTATAATTAGGGGTTAAAGTTACTCGCGTCCGTAGGTTTACCCTTGAGACCCTATACGTGACCCCTGGGTGGTGCTAAATGAGTGACGCTGACTGAGTGGTAGAGCCACGCTGCGTTGAAGCTAGTAATATTATTCTGTGGTTGCAGCACGCATTGGGCCGGCTCGACAGGCGTAATACCACCCGGTATTATATTTTATTATCCGGCGTGAAATAGTAGCCCTTGGTGCTGTTGTGTTTCGTTCGGCCAGTGAGGGTTCCGGAGGGCTCCCCCCCACCCCTCACAATTCCTATTCCTTTCTAAAATCTATTCCTTCCATAAAGGCCGGCAACGCATCTGCGATTCCTCTGGTGTTGCGGGTGTCTATGGGCGGCGGAGATTACTCTCCATCAGGTGACCCGCCTGCTCGTTTGCCTCCTTCTATTATATAAAAAAAAATGATAAAATGGCAATAACAATCTAAAATTTACAGTCTATAAAACTTTAGAATCAATACAACATCATAACTAAGTGCCCATTCGGAAGAAGGCCTATTTCCATTAGTAAACATTTACGGGCAACAGTGTAGTAGTAGTGACATCAACTAATCTTACCGATTGATAGTAAGATAACCTTCAAAAATGGTCGGCACTGCATCAGTATTAAGTTTTTTAACATTGAAATTGTTTTTTCGTTCGCTCCAGTAGGGCCCCCATTTTCGTTGAAAGTGCGACTTGCCCGTAATACCCTGAGGTTTAAGGACACGAGGACGTATGAGGGCTCAAAAGACGCGGAATTTGAAGGGGTTTAAAATTATGTAAACATATTTTGGAAAAGTCAAAAACTATTTTTGGAAATTGAAAAAAACCGCCTTTTTTTGATCGATATATCGTGTGTTTTCCCAGAAAAATTCCGATATCTCGAGAACGGGGCCGAGTTTAAAAAATAAAAAAGCACCTCGGTATTGAACTAAGGAACATTTTACCTTATTACACTTTTTTTGATATTAGTGACGGTTGAGGCTGTAGAGGTGCCCTTAGCCGCGAGGTGCGATATCACGCGGCGGGCGGCTCGCGTGCGCCCACGAGGACGTATGAGAGCTCAAAAGACGCGGAATTCGTAGGGTTTTAAGATGATCTAAAAATAGATTGATAAACAAGGGGCTAAAATTACACATTATAAACGAGGTAGTTTTACTCCCGAGCTTTATTTAGCGAGGGAGTAAATAAAAACCGAGTTTTAATGGTTATTCATGATTATTGCTGTCCGTATTATCGGTAACGATGACGTTACGACCAGTCTGGAGCCGTTACAGCTACGTAGGGACATTGCTTCCCTTAGTGCTTTTTACCGCCTTTACCACGGTGAATGCTCTGAGGAGCTCTTTGACCTCATCCCTCCCTCTCCTTTCCTTTCCAGATCGACGCGTGCAGGTCTTAGAAGCCACCCTCATACCGTGCTGACCATCAAGACACGTACCAAAAAGTTTGGACAATCGTTCTTTTGCCGAACTGCCCGTATGTGGAATGCGCTTCCCGCACACGTGTTTCCTTCCTCTTTCTCTCCCGGGTTATTTAAGCGGGGCGTGAAAAAGCATTTATGCAGGCCGCCATAGTGAGAGCGTTCGGCATAGCGTGGTAGCGCTGTGACGAACGCTTTTACTTCTTAGGCTTCACTGGCTGCTTTTCATCAGGCAGAGTGAAGCCACTATGGCGTGCCTCAATAAAAAAAAATAAAAAAAAATTATTCTACATAAGAATAAAAACTTTTTCGTTTTTGTAGGCTCATTGTCATGTGACAGACAAAAACAATCCTCGCTCTGGAACGCCACAATGACGGTCTTTTTGAGCAAGAGTGAAAAATTTTTTTGGAAAAGCTGGTTTTGAAAAAATATATTTTTTTGGTTCTATAAACAAATAAAAAATATCGAAAGAAAAATAACGCGTTCTTACTTAAAATTGCATTCAATAATCTATAATAAGTAGGTACATTTTCAATGCCCTTTCAAGTCGGGTAGAGCACGAGGTCTGTGGATTTTTATTAATAAACCGTCAACAAAGCAGGATTTTTCAAAATGTAAAAATTACAAATAAATGTACAAAATTTTCAAGTCTCTGTTCCAAACAGAGCCTTGAAAATTTTGTAGGCTCCCAGTTATCACGTCTAATAGCTTTAACCTTTTCACGTCTTATTTCCGGGCATTTTGGTAACCTAAAAGAAGAATAATAAAAAGAATATTAGTAATATCGATAAAGCTTCGATACACAAATATGTACATCACTAATTATTATGCCAAAAACAAAGCCTATTACATTTAATTAAGGTGGATTCTTAAGAATAGTGTACGATATAGTATGATTTAGAATGAGCAAAATTAATGCTTTGCCGTTTTTATTATTAAAAAACTCATAGTAAAGCATACATATTAATAGAAATCACTAACGTATGAAATGATAATTCCTGGTCTTTCACACCTCCTTTTGTTGTTCTTGGCGAACAATAATGAAAATGAAAATGTTTATTGTGTCTAAAGGGTACAATAAGTTTTAACCGTATCTGGAGCACCCGTTTAAGCAAAGATGTGCTTGTTGTAGGATACTCCGCTCTTCCATAACAATAACAAATAGTACCTAGTTAAGGTATTTTTCCATTAAGTATAAATTTTTTTACATTACAACACTAAATAATGTTACGCCAATAGAAATATATGCCCATGTTAAGTAGTATATATATGTGTGTGTACGTGAGTGTTTGTGTACAATAATACAATAATATTATACACATATATACAGTCGTGGTCAACTAATTAGGGACAATCTCTAGTTAAGCCAAATTGTGAATTTATTTTTTATTTTCCAACGAGTCTTAACAATATTCCATATCTTTTACACGTAAGTATAATTAGTCATTGATGTGCCCGATTATACAAACAATAACAACTTCTTAAACATTAAACCTCTTTACAGTATAGCTGATAGATTATGAGGGCCTAGTCAACTGGCAAACGCTCGACCGGTGACAGCTTCAAAATCGCTCATCAAATTCGCTAGGCTACATCGATATCGATAAGCTAAGGGATATAGAACATACAGGCTTGTCTTAGTATTTTTTTGTTTGATGATAATGTAACGCTTATGTAAGATTAATAAATAGGTAGTAACCACACCGATCCTTTTGAGTTTTAGTGAATTGAATGTCACTTTACTAAGAAATTCGGGTAGACTCCTTGAGACAATTTGAAAAATGAATCAATCGCTTTTTTCGCCGGAAGTTCGCCAGGCAAGCACGTTTGTAAATAAGTACTTATAATGATGACGAGTGACTTACCCACCATAATATGATATTGATATGAGACCAAACCCATTTTTCAGCTTATAATATAAATAAATTAAGACTGAAGACCACAAGCAAACGCTTACTGCCAAGAATTTCTCAAATATTAACAACTTGACGTCCGTCTGTAATGAAATAAGTGATAACACTAAATGTTACAAACCGCGCGAACATTTAAACAGTTTGATCTTAGATGCGAGTACCCACTAGGTAGTGATTAAAACGTTTGCATCTTGTATGAGTACATCGCCTAAAGTAACTCTATGGCGTAGCGGCTAAGGCTTTCGGGTTTAGTTGTCTAACTACAACACCTATCACATTACTTTTCTAATTGATTATTGTCCTAAATAAAATAAAATAAAAAACATTCCAAGTACATGGTTTTGCTAGTTAAATTAAAACTAATTTTAAAATATGCAAACTAGCGAAGCAATGTACTTACTGTTACTTGAAAGGTAATGCTAGAGGTTTAACTAATGCAAAAAGTCCCCGCCCGCGCCGCACCGGTTTGTGATCTTGCCAGTTAGTTACGCAACTTTCACATTACCGAGCTAAAGGATGGGTAACCAAATAAAAAGCGTCTCGAGCTCCTCCGTGCTTCGGAAGGCACGTAAAGCACACTGCGGTTGTATTGGCTCAGGGCTTAAGCCTGTTATAGCCCAGTCTGCCTTAGTGCTGTCGTTCATGTGGGAACGTTCAGGACGTTCATAGGATGACAATGAAGACAACATCGCCTTAATATAGGATTGTTTCATTGTTACTTATTTATAGCGGTAGGTACCGAAAATAATTGAAATTAAAAGTCAAATCATTTATTAAATATACGCCTTCACAGACACAATGACATGATCGTGGTCTCTACGCGACAAGTTAAAATATTTATTTATTTTACATTATTTATTTCACTGCCATTCATTATGAGTTGGTTGATAATGTTTCGTAATAAAACACAGGATTATTTATATGTTTACCAAAAATAATTTTAAAACAATTAGTTTTATATAATTACCCTAGTATGTTGATAATGAATCAAGTACAACTTTAAGCCATGTTTAATGCAGTTTCATTGTTGGATACGACATCTGGTACACATCCCTTCTTTATTGTGAGCCTGATGCAGCATTAAATATTGGTGTTATTATGATTAACCATGCTTTTTGAAGGTATCCAGAATCTCCTAAGAAATTGGAACAATATACTTACTTATAGAAAATTGTCATACTTACATAAAAAGTTAGTAGGTAGGTAGTATATATTTACCAAAAATAATTTAAAAACAATTAATTTTATTTATTTATTTTATATTCACAAGTGAATCGACAGTTCTATAAAAAGTATAACACTGAAAATGTGAAACAGCAAACCATTTACAGATTCACACAAATAAAAATGTGATAGTAACATTACAAACTCAAGCAACAATTACAATCGATTACTTCACAATCGCCAAATTGATAATAACTAAACTATTACAGAGTATGCTAGATATGGAACTTAATTTGTATTATATGTATAACAAGCCACCTTATGTTAAGCCACCTATTTAAAGAAAAAACAATATTATAACAAACACAATAGAACCCACCAGATTTAATAATCGGATAATAATAATGCAAGTTTATACATATAATTACCTTTGTATGTTGATAATGAATCAAGTACAACTTCAATAGCTTAATGTTATGACTAGTAGAAATTGATATAAGTAGGTAAGTACTTAAACATTTTCTATAGGTACCTACTGCAAGTAAAATTAAATATCAAGTAAAAAATAACATTAATGTTGTATTTCTTAATATATTCTTATTTCCTTACCTAACTCTCTCAAAGTCAAAGTTTATTAAATATGAGGCTTCACTTTCTCTTATTGACATTAAAACTATATGTGTATAAAAATAAATGCCAATTGTGTGTTTATGAAGGTACTGTTTTTTAGTAGTACCTACCTAAGTAAATCTTTTTAATAAAGTACAATAAACTTAGAACTAAATTAACTTTATACTTAATTTTTCCCCATCATATAAACCAAATCACTATTTTATGGGTTAAATATATTTATGGCACACTGTTCCTTTTCTTAAAATAAAAATGTTGTCAACGAAGGTATTGTTTTTTTGTACATAAGTAAATCTTTTTAAATAAAGCACAATAAACTTAGAACTAAATTAACTATATTTATGGCACAGACTGCTCCTTTTTGTAGAATAAAAACGTTGACAACATTAGAGCTCCACAAAAAAAATCATATAAATAACTAAATTCAACGATGCCAAAGCCATGTTCAATGCAGTTTCATTGTTGGATATGACATGTGGTACACACCCCTCCTTTCTTGTGAGTCTGATGCAGCATTAAATATTGTTGTTATTATCATTAAACATGCTTTTTGAAGGTATCCAGAATCTCCTAAGAAATTAGAACAATATACTTACTTATAGAAAGTTGTCATAGATAAAAAGTTAGTAGGTAAGTACCTATGTATTATACAAAATTGCTTGATATTGTTTTTTACCAAATAACCATGTTTGTTCACCATTCTGAGGAAGTCCATCCTCCAAATTATGAGGTAACATTTAAGATTTTTGAATCGTCGTCTCAAATCTGCAAAACCACATAAAATAGTTTTATCTTTATGTCAATACTCTTTATTCTAGCAATTTTAACAAAACTGACATTTCCTGGTAAATCCCAATATAATAATAGGCATAATACTTACCTTTATTATGTAAGTAATAATTTATTTATTAAAACTTACCGTTTGAACGTAAGGACTGATATCTTTTCCTATTAAGAAAGATGCTTGTCTGTTTAAGATTTATAGGGTATAGTCAATAGGTACACCTTACTACACTTAGAGCCTTGGTTTAATATTCTAAGCTACCTGGCAAATTAAATCTTCATTGGAACCTGTAAAACAAATAGGCAATCTAAGTTATAAATTGATAAATGGACATTATGGATAGGTTACATTTAATATTTATACAAAAAGTCCCTTACTGTTGTCTTAATCTTGACCTTTCTTGTCATGATTAAAGGTACTTAGGTGGATTTATTTGGCCCAAATGTTTGTATGGTTTGAGAGCCCCTACAAATTGTTATGCAGCGACTTGCTCTTCGTTGCGGAAAATGTTGCATGACACACATTTATTTGGTCACTCACATCGCAACAACTATATCAGCACGCAATTCCCGGCAGACCTTAGCTAAATATTTGAAAGTTCGTAAACGAGAACTCTGAGAACTATTCACAAGTACAACAAACTCGATTTCGTTACTTTGCTCCAAGTAACGTAGGGAAACATTTCTTCCTTAGCGCCTGAGCACTTGATTATTGCAGTCCACAATAGCCCTAAAAAGAGCATTTTAAACAAAACTTTCAACACAACACAACTATTCCTTCATCAGCTGATCAAACAATCGCCATTTTGTGTGAATTTTTATCTTCAATGTTTGAGTGATCGCTAGATTAGCGATTCTTGGCTTGTCAAACTGTCAATTAGGTCTATTTTAGCGTAAATTTTACGTCGTAGGTAACTTTTGCTTATGTCAATCCCATACATTCGGTTTATCGTAGCGAAGATTTCGTAGCGTTTCATTTGTTTGCCAATTGACTAGGCCCTCTGATTGTCTGGGGTACTGCCTCTTAGCAAATGATGTATGTACTTTAATAGCCTTAGCAACACTGTGACTCCTTCTTTTATTGCAGAGACTAGGGTCGTAAGGCAATGACTTGTGCTTATTAAGTACGATGCTTAATATATATAGTTTTCTTACAGTTAGAAGGTCAGTACTTACATAAGGACACTCAGTCGGGAATCTGTAAGGTTTAAAGTCCTTAACCTTTAATAGGGATCTTTGAGCTCTTTCCAAATTAATAAATTTAGTTTTTGTGGCGCCGCCCCATACTGGTAGGCAGTAGGCAACCACCGACTGGGCCAATGATACGTAAATTTGCCGCAAGAGATTTTTATTAGCAATATGTCTTAGGGTCTTAAAGGTCCATATTAGTTTGCGGATTCTATTCATGATGAGTTCAGAATGTGCATACCAAGAGAGTCGTTGGTCCAACATTATGCCGAGATATTTTGTAGATTCAACTTTGCTTATGGGAGTGCAAGAGCAGTTTGACAAAGATGTGTTTGAACATTTGTGGATTTTTATATGAAAATTCTCTGAAGGTCGAGTGCGTTTATACATCGAGAAGCACATGTAGTTAGTCTTTTGAGTGTTCAAAGTTAGCAAATTCAAGTCAAGCCAGGCAGCTGTTTGTGCCAATCCCTTTTCAGCAGATATTTGAACACTTTCCCAGGATTTGCCGGCAAATACTATTGCAGTATCGTCTGCGTAAGAAAAAATGTGTCCTTCGTCAATCGGTATTTGCAAGAGGCTGTTAATGTAAACGAGGAAGAGTGTTGGACCCAGGACACTCCCCTGCGGGACTCCATAGGACACGTTAGCGTCAGAGCTAACAATTTCGCCAATATATCAAGGGCTTGACCTCTTATGCCTAGGTTCTCTAGCCTATGTATAAGAATGGAGACTGGTACTGTATCAAACGCCTTTTTTAAATCAAGGAAAACGGCCAAACATTTTTCTCTTTTGTCTACTCTGTCGATGATGATAGATGTAAGGGCCTGTATGGCATCTTCAGTTGATATTCCTTTGCGAAAGCCGAATTGTGAAGGTGACAGAATTTTGAATTTAGTTAGATAATTAACAAGTCGAATATTCATAAGCTTTTCCAGGATTTTCGATATAGCGGTTAGAACAGAAATTGGTCTGTAATTGGAAGGGTCTGATCTGTCTCCACTCTTATACACAGGGGTAATTATAGCTTGTTTTAATGCTACGGGAAAAACACCCTGTTGAAAACACAGGTTAAATAAGTGGGTAAGTACAGGAATAGTAAACTCATGTGCAGTCTTTAGAAAACTAGTAGGGATGTTATCGTATCCAGGAGCATTATCTGATTTTAGGCTCATCAAAATATCACGAACTTCACACAGATCCGTATCCAGAAGTACAAATGAACTCAGTTGTCTTACTGGATTAGAAGCCTCAGTAAAAACCCGTGTAGAGGACGTAGCTGTTATTTCATCCGCCAAAAGCTTTCCCACGTTAGCAAAGTAATTATTTACCCTATCAGTCGATTCTTGGGGGTTTGATGCCGCAATCAGTAGTTCAGTGTTTTGTGATCTTGGTGGTTTACGGTTAGTAACATTATTTATAGCCTTCCATAAAAGTTTTGGGTTTTTTGTAGCTTCAGCTAATTGTTCTCGATCATATTTGCGTTTCAGTTTTTTGATAAGGCAATTACAGTAGTTTCGATATCTTTTAAAGGTTATCTTAAGTATATCATTGTTTGGATCACGTTTTAGCGTATACTGCATCTTGTTGCGAGTCGTTATGCATCGTAACAATCCTAAGTCATCCATGGTTTAAGCATTTGGTTTTTTTGGGGTATCAGTGTCCTTATAGTGTTTATTTTTAGACATTGCTGTAGATTAGTGATTAAGTAATCTAAAACAGTATTAGGGTTGTTATTAGTTAAGATGTTTCCTAGCTCAATGTTTTTTAGGTATTTTATTGCATTTTCCAAATCGATTGTTACTTTAGTTTTCGTTATCTTTGTTTTAGCTTGAATATTAGTATTTTTATTAATGTCATGAGGTGATCTGTAATTGTAGTATTAGCTATAGCTATTGAAGCAGATTTGTGACTGTGTTGTAGCTATAGTATGGTATGATCAAGGCAGTTTTGGCCTCGTGTAGACAAACAGTGACCTGGAAGAAGGCCATGCATCGCCAACATATTGAGATAATTTAACCTATTCGAACACTCGTGTGCCTTTTCCTCAGGTTTGTGTATTAGGTTTATGTTAATATCACCAGTTATTATAATGTTGGGTTCCGATCTGATAGTGTCTAAATGATCACTTAAGGAGCTTATAAAGTCTTCTGCATTTAGGTTCGAAGGTGATCGATAGATTCCAATTATTGTCAGTTGAGATTGTAACGGTACGGAATGAATGGTATCCGTCCGTTAGTAAGGAATGTATGGGAGTAGCACTAAAATAAATATTAATGCGTAGCACCATTAATATAATAAGCATGAAAAGGGAATAATAAACTAGTTCAGAATAATGGTCAGTGGACTAGGGCTTTATCTTTAGTTTGAATTTCGCGGGGACTGCTCTGTGTGCTCTTGCGACATAGGCGCCGTCTAGCGTGAGTTATTTTACTTGAGCTTCGCGTAGGATTGTTAGGTTGGCAATGGCTTAGTGCTTTATCTTTATTTTGAATTTCGCGGGGACTGCTCCGTGTGGCCTTGCGACATAGGCGTAGGTTGGCAAGCCGGTGCACATACGGGCGGGCGCCACCTATGGTCGGAATACGGAACTTTTTATAATTTCACAAAATACAGGATTATTGGCTTAAGTGGAAGATTATTGAGAGGGAATTGTTAATAGAAGGCTACATTTAGATATTCAAACATGTAATATTGGCTATCTGACGAGATTTGGTTGGATTATGGAAAAACTTTAGAATTGCGTGGCGGATGGCGGCAATGAGCGAGCGAGAGGTTGAGAAAAAGATAGAAAGAGAAGTAGGATGTTATCTCCACTGGCGCAACGCGAAGTTCGCGTATAACAAATAATAAGCGACGCGAAGGCGAGGCGCATCGGGAAACAGCTAGCGATTGGTTGAAGGGAAGAAAAGCGGAATGTTGGGGAGGGATGTTAGGCGCGCGTGGCGCGAAAGTTAAGATGCTTGGGAAAAGGGAGGAAAATTAGCGGGGCATTCAATTTTGAGACGTCGGAGGCGCGGTCCGATTTACGAGTGCGGTAAAAACTCATACGGGAAAACGAGCGTCCGAGCCATTTTTAGCGCGCTAAGTGATATTCGAGTTGCGATTTTAACTAACATTGGTTGTGAAATAGAAGTGAATATTAAAGTAAAATTCTCGCTATCGCGACTCGAATAATTGTTAACAGAATGAAGTATTCTGGATCATATTAGCGGACACGGATAACGGTGCCAACAAAAACTAATATGGTTTCAACGGACTTCGGTCTGGAGGCATTTGACTGTATTTAATAATGCCGGCGTTATCTATTAAAACGCTAAATAATACACTATCTTCGAGAGAATAACGGGGGAGAGACAGTAGTCTCCCTAGTGAAAATTGAAGATAGGTCAGACACCAATTAGCTGGAGGTGGGCACGTACAACCCCGTCCAAAACCGTCCCGCCTCCTTACATACAGTGTAGTGTTAGGTTTTACATTCTGAGTATACTGGCTCGATTGATAGTCCATTTAGAAGTCTGTTGCTTGCAGGGGCGACTCGGCTTACACAACTGACCACGAAATTAAGTTAAATGTGGCTTGGGCCTAGATTGCAAGGTACACAAGTAGGGACTGTTAGTTCGACAAAATATAGGTGGTTCAAGTGAGGAAAGCTGTAGGAATCTATAGGTAGACGTCTCATATATTGTTAGTTAAGGGAGGACAGTACGGTGTGAGCACGCTGTGCGTACATAAACTAGGTACGTGGGCCGCGGGGCCAGGCTGGATTAATTCAGACTAATAAGGTAGGGATAATTAAGTTACGGTGCTAAATAAAATTTGCGATGAAGTGATGTGGGTCCTATCTAGGCATGTAATCTGTTACCGTAGGCCGATAAAATTCTAATTGTTTTCCTAAAGTTGATACCAATTAATTATTCATTTTAAATAATTAACAGAAGTATGATAATATCGTACCATCATTACTTTGGAATACCTAAAAGTCTAGACTGGTTTCCTATTACAAGAAAAATACTAAAAGTTATAGCAAATAAGCATAGCTGTACTGTGATGTTTGATTTCTAATACTGAAATGACCAAACAGGCATTTTTGGCTTTCCCTGAGGTACAATACGGCCTTAAAATAGCTACACTCTTCAAAGTATAAAAATATTATGCATCCGATACCTATTGGTAAAACATAAGCTGAAACTGAACAACTAAAACCAGTTTAGAACCTAGGTTAATTCGTTGAAGGAAGACATTGCAAGCTATGAGCTTCTAATAATCTGAAACATAGAAATAATTGATTGATAACAACCGGCTAATTAGCCTGATAATACAGTCTACTTATACCATTTGAATTCACCTTAGCTAATGGTCAAGTTAAGGATATTGAATAAATTAAACATCCTTTAATTAACTTAAGATGTGATAAACTGCCAATGCAGCCCATACAATGTAGTTTATAAGATCTGTTTAATAAACACTAAGAGTGAACCAAAGTAATTTTACTTCAAATGATAGCATTCTATTTAGGTTCACTTCCTAAATGAGTAGGATATTGAATAAATCAAACATCCTTTGATAAACTTAAGATGTGATAATCTGCCAATGCAGCCAATCCAATGTAGTTATATTGAAACTTAATAAGACCTGTATAATAAATACTAAGAGTAAGTAAAAGTAATTTTACCTGTATTAATAGCATTCTATATTAGCCACCGCCTGAAGTGGGGTTTGAATAAATTACCCACCCTTTATAGAACTAAATATTAATTTTCTAATAAGACAAAGGGGCAGTCAGTTAAAAGGTTACATCTATAAAATAGACACAATAATCAGAGAAATAAGTGGGTCCTGTTGGATGCTGGCATCCCACATCTATTCGATAAGTGATTTCATAAGACTTGAACAATTAAGTTCTTAATGTGAAAAGGATATTTGGATGATAGCCAGCCTTGAGGTAAACTCTATTGATTTATGAGGAATAATAATAATTAAAATGCTAACACATATGTCATAATATAAGATGAAATTAAGTCAAAAGTTGTGTTGACTCTCTATAAATTAAAGTCAACGTGGCGGGGCCTGAAAGACGAATGCGTTGAACGGCACGATATGGGCGAGGATGGAGCTCTTATACTTCCACAAGACTCTTATAATTCCTCAAGACCTTTACATAAATTGCACAAGACTTCTTATGTATCATGCTACTGTTAATAAATAATAATACCTGCTAGCTAAGCTATCATCTGATTATCTCTGAGTGGTTGCAAATCTTCCCCGCAGCTGCAGTGAAGGATTTAGGTCACAGTTCAGACGGAGTCATTGCTAGGCTACACATATCTATGATATGATTTATAGACTGGTAGGTAATTAGGTCAGGAGAAAATAATTTAACACAGGGATAAGCCAATTACTAAACTTTCACGAAAGAACTTGAGTTACTTAAATGCGGTTAACAACGGAGGGTTCACTAGACGATCTGGCCAAAATAGTATTTATTATAATATTACATTGCTTGACTGAAATTCACTGCAAATAGAATTAAGCTATGCTAAGGTTTCATCATCATACAAACACTACGCACTCCACAAAAACTCCAAACACAACCATTAGATTGTAGATAAATTAGGTTAAATAGTTTTAAGAATTACATAATAAGTTAAGTTAAGGTAAAAGCGGCGATGATGTGTGTATGTATTATAAGGTGGAATAAGGTAGAGACTTAGGCTGAGGGGGAGAAGTTACAATTTGGTAAGCCGTTACCAGGATCGGAAAGTTAGGTTATATTTTATCATTAATATAGTTGTATTGGATTTCAGTCAAGCGGTAATACTTTAATTTAGATGTGGGATTTTTTCCCACAAATTGTTGTCGTGTAGAGATGCGTGAGTTTAGAATTGGCTTAGTAGGGAATAATTCAATGAAGATTACTTAATTCAGAGATATTGAAGAATTATAATTTGACACTTTTCACAATAAACTTTGTTAGATCTTCTAAAGTTGATTCATACACTTTGTATTACGGGCTCTTGATAGTAGGTGAAGATTAATCCTTGTAATGCTTGCTGTAAGCTGTAGGTTAAACCTTGTTGTACGAAATCTGTAACAAGTAGATTCTCAGGTTAGGTTAAAGGTCAAATAGAGATAAAACTACAAAAGAATAACGTACCTAATGAGTATTATTTGAAATACAATACCTTTCAGTTATTATCTTTTTCTTTTTTATTTAATGGCGGATTTCGCCAGCATTAAGTACCGTGCGGCTAAGGCGTTGTTGTTTTCCCAAAGTATCATAAATGCACAAAGTACATAGATATAGTTAATAACCAAAAATCTGGAGTATTAAATTTTAAAACTGTTGAGTTGTTTGTGAATAGTGGGGCTTTAGAGGTATTTGACAAAGAGGATTAAATTACTACAAGTAGTATTTGATTTTGACGTGACGCTATGAGTTAAATGGAGATAATTGTTGACGATAGTGCAGTGTTGCCAGTTCCGTAGGTCAAAACTATCCTAGATTTACTGCAAAATTATCGTGTTTTTATCGCATTCAAACAGACAGAATTTATACGACTGGGCACTCCAAATATGGTAACATCCAACGTCACAAGCTAAAAAAAAAAACCAGGTTTGTCACAAAATTATCGTAGAACTGACAAAAAATATCGTGGAAAGTCGACGAATTACTCAAATTATCGTGCGATACTTAATTATTATTTTTTATCGCATGCCCCTCCAAATTATCGTGGATCTACGATAATTATCGCACGTCTGGCAACGCTGCGATAGTGTAATACAGTGTTGCCAGATCCGTAGGTCAAAATTATCCTAGATTTACAGCAAAATTATCGTGTTTTTATCGCATTCAAAAAGACAGAATTTATACGACTGGGCACTCCAAATATGGTAACATCCAACGTCACGAGCTAAAAAAAAAAAAAAAAAAGGTCATCGCCTAGAAAAAGGACTGACTGTGGTACCTTAAATTTCGTTATTTCCAAACTGTGACTGAACGAATGATGCTAAACCAGGTTTGTCACAAAATTATAGTAGAACTGACAAAAAATATCGTGGAAAGTCGACGAATTATACAAATTATCGTGCTATACTTAATTATTATTTTTTATCGCATGCCCCTTGAAATTATCGTGGATCTACGATAATTATCGCACGTCTGGCAACGCTGGTGTAATATTAGGTTTGTTTTATTCCTGGTGATAGATTTCATGTAGGCATAGGCAACTGGTTCATACAGCCTTGTGTTGAGTTCTTTTTAGGATCGTAAAAAGTCGATGTTGGCGATAGGGTGACGTAGTTAAACATTTATTGATTTAGAAAGATTTGTAGAATAGGGGGCGGTTTAATTATTATTGCTGTAGGATGAGAAGGCAAGGGGGCGAGATTGGACAGAATTAACCAACTTAATTATTGCTGGATTCAATTTATATTATAGGACGGCGATATGCTGTACAATATTATAAAGTTATGACGCTAACAGCATAACATAAAACTAATAATAATTATATTTTGACTAATAATCGCTGAGCGATTGCGGTTCTTAGTTGATGTGCTATTCCACGTATTATAATTTATTTTGTTGGTTATGTTAGGAAAAAATATAATAACGAACTGAATATTATTGGCCTTACGTCTCACATCTGGAATCTATAGAGTAGTTTTAGGCTAGTCAAGGACTATTACGTTATTTGTCTATGGTTGGACCATAGACATATGATTTAGCGAGACCATAAACAATCTAGAATTAGGAATGATTATAAAACATGAAGTTATAAAACCAATCGGAGAGGAAACTTTCTTATCGCGTAATCATATGATTTTGTTATAGCAAGCGGAATCACCTGTTATTTTTAATACCTGCGATTTTTACACTGAAAGAGATTTTCCTAATACTTATCACGTAGTAGATTAGAATGCAATGACATGGTGGTAGAATTATTATTATGTGACATGTAGATGGGGACAATGGGCGATTTTCCGAGATCAAAAAAAAAAGAAATTGGTTCGTAAATGACTTCATAGATGGCGCTTAGCATAGATTAGTATGGCGCTTAGTAAAAGGCGGGTTCATGAACAGCACGTGTATGGCTGCGTAATATTTATTCTATTCCAAAATAGAATTAGGTTCTGGATGTCCTGAATATAAATAGGTAAGTAAATACTATTTTTTTATTCTTTTGGTAGACAAGTAAAAGTGTAGAATTTATTACAGCCCATAAGTAGCCCAGCTTTCATAAAACGACATCTATCGAGTGTTTTTGAACTAATTTTTACTTTTTAATTTGGGCTGTCAGAAAATCGCCCATTGCTCTGCACAAGGGAAATGCCGCTTCATTTTGTTAGTTCGTTATAATCCTAGGAAAAGTAACATAAAATAGTATTACGGTTCAAAATACACGCGTTAATGAGAAATCGCGATTATAAGTAATAACAAGTAGCAGGGATGTCATGTAGGGGATAGAATCATATGACTATTCATTGCTAGTAGGAATTTTGGTTTAAAAGCAACGTAGTTTGGGATGCATAATGTAAACGGATAAATACGTCTAGTAGGCGATAAAAGTCGTTACCGTCTAGAAACAATTATCTAATATCTACTCTATTGTGGGGAGGTTACCTATTAGCGAGGCTAGATGGCGGTTACCAATAAAAGATTTTATTTTGGATGATGGCAAAAGGGTGCTGTCTAATAATAATATGTATAATTATAATACTCTTGCAGCGTTGTAAGTAGTCGTTACCGGTAATCATCGCTTCTTACCGTATAGTTGAAATCGTGATAAATAGTTAATTATGAAGATTTACAAAGGATTATTATTAGCTTAAGATGAGGTTAACGTACGCAGAGGTAAAGCTCGCTGGGCACAGCTTACTATACCTACTTACCTAATATTATCGGTTGTGAGTTACCTAGAGATATCTAAGTCGGGAGAGCGGTGAAAAGAAAAGACCTTACTACGTGACTAATTAGTTAGGATAGGTAGAGATAGATAAATCATTTAATTCACTGGGTTGGATTAGCCGATTAAGAAGGGTACCTTGCACAATTGTCTATCTCCGTTGAACGATTAAGATGTTGAAAAAAAATGATATTATTAGTGAAGTAGAGGGTAGAAAGTGTAGGAAGTATACTAGTGGTAGCATTGCACAGAATAGGGTGCAGTGAATGGATTTCAACGACAAAATATTATATATATTTTATAAATCATGTCCAATCAGTACTTGGTACAATACTCAGTTACAGTACTCAAAGCAAAACATAATCACCCATTTTACAGACAAAAACATTGAATCGGATGCTTGACCGCGTCTACATAAGCTAGTAGCTTTGCTTGTGGTTAACTCGTAAGAGGCACTTGTACAAGAGGCTGGTATTGACTAAAACGGGTAGTGCCGAAGGAGAATATTCTGACGTGTATCCCAACGCTGGCTTTGATTAGTTAGTGGTTCTTCTAGGGCAACCATGCCGACTTACTAGGGATCATTGACTAGTCGAAGTTTGATTCTATACACACACAACACTAAAATATTATATTTATAAATATCTTAGAGCCGGCATTTAATTATATTTTATTGAGGAACGGTAGAAATTATACATGCTAAAGAGATGTTAGTAGGAATACGATAGGCAAATTAGTAGAGAAGAAGAAAAAAAATTTCTCGAGGATACCTAAGATTGACGGATGATGGATAATTGTGGAAGGTGGATATTAATTGAGCTTCGGAGCAAAATAGGGGTCGAAAGAAAAATATAATAATAGTGGTAGAAAAAAAAATAGAATAGAAAAAATTTAATAATATTAATAAGAAAAAAAAACAACACATCGTTCGTGACATTTTTTAAATAAACTAATGGGAGGAGATGAGTGAAAGGAAGAGCTTCGCCGCTATCTTCCTTTCCTTCAACTCCGAATTAGTACACATAAGAGTTAGACTTACTTAGATAACTAGAGAAAATGGCTACCCGGAAGTCCCAAAGGACCCATAGGCAGCCGGCGAGGTATGAGGACGTAGCCACATCTGGAGAGCCAACTGAGTCGATGGAGGGAAACCCCGAGAACGGGAGGGAGATGGGAGTGACTAGGAGGGTAACCAAACGGATGAGGGTCAATGAGGATAAGGAACCAGGCCAGGAACAGGAAGGAATCATGAGAGGGACTGCGACAAGGGAAAAGGAGTGTGAGGTACCTAGGAGAACAGCTAAGCGAGCGCGGGTCTTTAACCGAAAGACAACTGAGAAGCAGGACGGGATAGGATTAATATACAAAATGATGAAGAGAACAATAGGAGTGCTTAGGGAAAAGGTCGCTAGGCTGAGTGCGGAAGTTGAGGGAGTAGGTACCCTAGTGCGAGGGGAAAGACATCTAATTAATAATGAAGAAATGACGATAGGCGAAGAGGGTTCTAGCACGTTAAAAGAGGGGGAAGAGAGTTTGAAGAAGAAGACTACTGAAAACGATGCGGGGACGCGGAAGGCGCGAGAGGAAGGAAAGCTTACTATTGGAACTGCGGGGCACATAGTATATAATATAAAAAATGTAAACACGGAAAAACCTAAATTCGGAAATAAATCTACTGAACACCCTATCACCTTTTTGGAAGATTTAGAGGGGTACCTAAAGAGAGGAATAGGAGTTGGAAGGGAGCTGGATCAGATACAAGAATGCCTGGTAGAGAGGTCCGAGATTGGGCTAGAATTTATAAGGAAAGATGGATAGGGGTAGAGGAATTTAAGGTGGATTTTCTGGCCACTTATTGGGGCGAAAATGTTCAGAGCGAGTTGCGAAGGGAGATGGTACAAGGATGGTGGGATAGGCAAGAGAATCCTTCCATGTTAAACCACTTTCTTCAAATAGTAGGAAAGGCGCAAATGTTAAGCTATCCCATGTCGGAAAAACAGATAGTTTCTGACGTTATAAGACACTATCCTAAAAATGTACAACAAGTTTGGGCGACTAGTGGGATAAACACCATAATTGGAACCGCTGAATTTCTGAGGGACATGGAAAGCATAGGGAAACAAAAGGCTCATAATTACTCCATACCGGAAGGCGCTAGGGGGGCAGAGAGAAGGTGGGGAAATACTAAGAAAACTTATCCCGCTTGGAGGAAGCCGGCAGCAATGCAAAACCCAGTAGTGCGTCCAAGGGAAATGATCAATGCGGTAGAAGAGGAGGAAGTAGGAATTACAGCTGATCAACAAGGTACAGGATTAAACTAAAGGAGGCTGAGAATGTTGTTCCCGGATCAGCCTCAACCTTAGGGAGCAAAGGTTGGCAGATAATGAGAAGGATGAATTGGAAACTAGAATAAACGCTAGGGTTAAATGGTAGAGGGCTAGCAATTCCCCTGATAAGGAAACTTTTGGTTAGAGAAAAAACAGAGGGAGTAGGATACTGCGAGGCGTACCCCTTTGAAATGCATGTCGAGCAGAGGTTGGTAGAGACGTTAAGGTTGAAAGTTGAACAGGGTCAAATGAAGGGTAATCTAGTTAGGGTTGTAGCTTCAGTATTTGAGGAAGAAAAGGATATGGGGGAACTACTATCGAATTATAAATCCGAAGTCGAGGTACAGATATACGACTTTAAGGTCCTAGGATTATTCGACACCGGGAGCGATTTAACCTGTATTTCTGACGAGTTTTGGGGTGAATTAAAAAGTAGGGAACCGGGGATATCGTTGATGCCCGTGAGACCTTTTCAAGTTAAATCAGCAGTTGGACAGAAGAGTGCGGAAATACGACAGTTAGTACTTCTGCCGCTACGGCTAGGGTCGTTGCAAGTAGATACAAGGTTTTTGATAGTGCCGGGGCTGTCTAGGTCGTTAATAATAGGGTTTGACTGGATGAAGGAAAATGAGATTAAAATCGACTTAAACCGGAAAGGTGTGGGAATTAGTATCAGCACAAAGGGGGGCGACCATGTTATCAAATTTGTTACACAGAATGAGCTGGTTAATGTAGAAGTTGAGTCGTTAGTGTGTGACAAAGGGGGAAAGGTTCCGTCCGGGGTACAGGTAGGGATAGAATTGGACTCGGAAGGTTTAAGGAAGTTGGAAAGCCTCTTAGGGAAATATTCAAAGTTGTTTTCGTCTAAACTAGGGAGGGCCAATTGCTATGAACATGTGATAGAAATGGAAAAACATGCTCCTGTAGTACAGAGGTCGTATCCGGTACCTTACGCTTATAGAAAAAAAATGGAAACAAAGCTAAAAGAAATGGAAGACCAGGGTATAATTAGTAGGGCCTCCACGCCTTATTGTAGTCCGTTAACGTTCACACTTAAGGGAGATGGGACAATACGTGTACTGCTAGACGCCCGCGGTATTAATCAGCATATGGTAGCAGAAACTGAGAAACCTACGTTACAGTTATTCCTTCCATGGGGCTAATTACATTACCACCATAGATATGAATAGTGCGTATTTCCAATTCCCCATATCGTTAGATAGTAAAAAGTATACGGGATTCACCTTTAATGGGAAATCTTATGTTTATAATGTATTACTACAGGGACTAAAGACGGCGGTGGGTAGTTTTAGTAGGGCCATGGATATAATATTAGGACCGGAGGTACGGGAGTTTTGCGTTAATTATTTAGACAATTTGGCCGTCATAACTAGAGGCAACTTGGTACAACATTTAGAACACCTCGATATAATACTAAGAAAGTTAGAAAAGGCTGAACTGACTTGCAACAAAGAGAAATGCCGGTTCTTAAGTAAAGAGGTCAAAATGTTAGGGTACATTATCTCAACGAAAGGGATCAGTACAGATCCTGAAAAGGTCAAGGGCATTCAGAGCTATCCACGGCCTAGGAAGATAAAGTATTTGCGCGGATTCTTAGGGTTGTGCAATTTTAATCGTAAGTTTATACCGCGGTATAGCTTCCATAGTAAACCGTTATGTGAGTTACTAAGGAAAGTGGTGAAATGGCATTGGGGAGAAATTGAACAGACAGCTTTTGACAATATTAAGGCATTGTTTGTGGCCACGGTACAACTACAACATCCTGATTTCAGTAAGCCTTATTATTTGCAAACAGATAGTTCGGGAATAGGGATAGCAGGAATTTTGTACCAACTAGATGAAGAGGGGGAACCCAGGGTGCTAGGGTTTTATAGAAAAATACTTAAAGGAGCCCAATTAAATTGGACGGTCACCGAACAAGAATTCTATTCCGTCATTTGTTGCCTAGCTAAGTTTGAAACATATCTGAGGGGGACGAAGGTTATTATTCGTACTGATCATAAAGCCTTGATATTTGCTAGGAGTTGGAAACTGTACAATGCTAGGGTTACTAGGCGGATTAATTATTTAGAGCAATTTCAATATGAGTTACAGCATGTCAAGGGCACCGAAAATGTAGCAGCGGATATATTATCGCGATATCTGCCTGAGGGGGAATTATTGCAGGAGGAAAAGGTTAGGTGTCCCGAGATATTGTATACAGAAACGCAAGTGAATGAGGAGTTAAATGAGAACCTTAGGAACCTTTCTAAATTACAGCGAGAGGACCCTGAGCTGAGGGAAATAGTGGAAAGTTTATCGCAATAAAGAAAAGGTAGTAAGTTAGGTAGGATAATAGGGAGATGTGAGTTAGAAAACGATATTTTATATTTTACTCCCAGGGAGGATTTAGGGAAGGTGGTCTATTTGCCCAAACGGCTACGGGAAGATTTAGTTAAATGCATCATATATATAGTACATCTGGAAATGGGACACCAAGGTGCTTACAAAGTTATTAAGTATGTAAGGGATCGATTTTATTGGAGAGGAATTACTAGATATATAAAACAATTCGTAAGGGCTTGTCATGACTGTCAAATTACTAAAAGCAATACTATAAAGTATGTCGGGCCGTGCCGGTCAATAATCACTAAAGACATAGGCGAATTGGTGATGGTTGATTTATATGGGCCTTTGCCAGCGGGACTTTTCAGGATGAGTTATATTTTAGTAATCCAAGATTCCTTCAGTAAGTTTGTCAAATTCTACCCTATGCGGAAAGCTACTTCTAGGTCGGTGGTAGGGGAAATGAAGAAATTCTTTAAAATAATTAAGCCTAAAGTTATATTGTCAGATAATGGGTCCCAATTCGTAAGTAAGGTATGGAATAATGAGATGGAGAGGGCTGGGGTAAGAATAGTGCATACTACCGTTCGGAATCCTAGACCCAATACAACAGAAAGGGTGAATAAAGAGTTAGGACGGTTGTTTAGAACATACTGTAGGAGCAATCATAGAAGTTGGGTTTCGGTGTTGCCCAAGCTAGAGATACTCTATAATAACACCTTTCATGAGAGTATAGGTTTTACTCCTTGTGAGATTATGTATGGGGAAACCACTAAAATGACCTTTGATAGGGTACTTCGGAGACCGGTTGCGAGGGGTACTGTTACACAGATACGAGAAACAGCCAGGGTTAATTTAGAAAGAGCAGGGGAAAATCGACAGTATAAATTTAACCAAAGATATCGAATAATACAATATCAGATTGGGGATACAGTAAAGATAAGGAAGCTAAATAAGTCAGATGCCAGTCAGAAGATTACAAAGAAATTTACCTCTCTGTACGAGGGACCTTTTGTTGTCGCTGCTAGACCCTACCAGAATGTCTATGTCCTAGTGGATCCAAATACCGACAAAGTTAGGGGAAAGTTCAACACAATTCATCTATCTCGCTATTATCAATAACATCGGACACCGCCCTAGGTTGAGGCTGAGCCGGGAAAAGTAGTTAGCTGTGATTACCTCTGACGGGAGAGGGGGAATAGGTTGAGCCAGATGAGGAAAGGATTGTAGAATAAATTAGATTAATGTGCAATCTGATGATATAATTATAAGTACCTTAGTTGGGTTGTTACTCTTGGTCTATTAGACAAGGTTTATCGAATTATTCAAGCTTGGTTATCTTTGGTCGAGGAATAAGACGTAATTATTGTTCCCACTATTTTATTATTAAAGATTTAATATTGTAATTAAGTAAATAAGGAGTCTAAGCTATGCGATGTATTCAATGTTACCCAAGTTTTAATTTTAATAAGAAGATTTATGTACTTTGAAATATGTTTATTAGAAAAGAAAAAAAAACTCAAGTACCCTGTTTAGTAGATAAGTTCGATTTTAATAATAAAAGACATTACTTTGCATTATATAGTGTAACGGTACAGAATGAATGGTATCCGTCCGTTAGTAAGGAATGCATGGGAGTAGCACTAAAATAAATATTAATGCGTAGCACCATTAATAATAAGCATGAAAAAGGAATAATAAACTAGTTCAGAATAATGGTCAGTGGTCTAGCGCTTTATCTTTAGTTTGAATTTCGCGGGGACTGCTCTGTGTGCTCCTTGCGACATAGGCGCCGTCTAGCGTGAGTTATTTACTTGAGCTTCGCATAAGGTTGCTAGTTTGACTTCTTTATTTTGAATTTCGCGGGGACTGCTCTGTGCGTCCCTTGCGACATAGGCGCCGTCTAGCGTGAGTTATTTACTTGAGCTTCGTGTTAGGTTGGCAACGGGCTTTATCTTTATTTTGAATTTCGCGGGGACTGCTCTGTGTGGCCTTGTGACATAGGCGTAGGTTGGCAAGCCGGTAGACATACGGGCGGGCGCCACCTATGGTCGGAATACGGAACTTTTGATAATTTCCCAAAATATAGGATTATTGGCTTAAGTGGAGGATTATTAAGAGGGAATTGTTAATAGAAGGCTACATTTAGATATTCAAAGATGAAATATTGGCTGTCGGACGAGATTTGGTTAGATTATGGGAAAATTTTAGAATTGCGCGGCGAAAGCGGCAATGAGCGAGCGAGAGGTTGAGAAAAAGACAGAAGGAGAGGTCGGAGGATAGCTCCACGTGGCGCGACGCGAAGGCGGGGGGGCATCGGGGAAACGGCTAGCGATTGGTTGAAGGGAAGAAAAGCGGACTCGCGCGGGCAAATCTTAGGCGCGCGTGGCGCGAAAGTTAAGATGCTTGGGAAAAGGGCGGAAAATTAGCGGACATTCAATTTTGGGACATCGGCGGTGCGGTCCAACTTAAGAGTGCGGTACTACTCATACGGGGAAAATAGTGTCCGAGCTTTGATAGTGCGCTAAGTGATATTCGAGCTGCGATATTAATTAAGATTTGTGAAATTGAAAGTGATTAATAAAGTAAAACTATTGCGGTCGCAACTCGAATCCGTTAACGGAATGAAGTATTCCGGGGTACATCGGCGGAAACGCATAACGGTGGCATCGAAAACCTATGTACCTTTCAACAGACTTCGGTCTGGATGATCTTTGATTGTATTTAATAAGATCGGCGTTTTACATCATTACGCTAAACAATACACTATCTTCGACGGAGTAATGGGGGAGAGACAGTTGTCTCCCTAGTGAAAGTTGAAGATAGGTCAGACACCATTTAGCTGGAGGTAGACACGTATGACCCAGTCCAATCTCGAGTCTACCTCCGTACATACAGTGTAGTGATAGGAAAATAACACACTGAGTATACTGGCTCGACTGATAGAACATTTAGGAGTTAGTTGCTTTCAGGGGCAATGCGACTCTCACCACACACCACGAATTTAAATTAAATGAGGCTTGGCCTAGTTTGCAAGGTACACAAAAGGGACTGTTAGTTCGACAAAATATAGGCATTTTCAAGTGAGGAAAGTTGTAGGAATCTATAGGTAGGCGGATATATATATATGGTTAGTTATTAATTCAGACTAATAAGGTAGGGATAATTAAGTTACGGCGCTAAATAAAATTATGATGAAGTGATGTGGGTCCTAGCTAGGCAAGTAATCTGTTACCGCAGGCCGATAAAATTCTAATTGTTTTCCTAAAGTTGTTACCAATTAATTATTCATTTTAAATAATTAATAGAAGCATGATAATATCGTACCATCATTACTTTGGAATACCTAAAAGTCTAGACTGGTTTCCTATTACAAGAAAAATACTAAAAAGTTATAGCAAATAAGCTTAGTCGTACTGTGATGTTTGATTTCTAACACTGAAATGACCAAACAGGCATTTGTTAGCTTTCCCTGGGATGCAATACGATCTCACATGGCTATACTCTTCAAAGTATGGAAAATTTTACATCCGATACCTTAGCAAAAATAAGCTGATACAAACTGAACAACTAAAACCAGTTTAGAACCTAGGATAAGTCGTTGAAAGAAGACATTGCAAGCTATGAGCTTCTAATAATCTGAAACATAGAAATAATTGATTGATAACAACCAGCTAATTAGCCTGACAATGGTCTACTAATACCATTTGAATAGACCTCTTAAGATATGTAAGTACTTAACTCTAATAATCTGAAACATAGAAATATTTGATGGGAACAATCTAATCAATCAGACTAATACCTAGTACAGTCTAATTTATACTTATTAAAGTGAGTAAAAGTTATAATAAATACTAGGAGTAAATAAAAGTAATTTTACCTGTATTAATAGCATTCTACTTTAGCCACCGCCTGAAGTGGCGTTTGATTAAATTATCCACCCTTTATAGAACTGAATATAAGTTATTGCATTGAATAATTAAGTTCTTAATGTGAAAAGGATATTTGGATGATAGCAAGCCTTGAGATAAACTCTATTGATTTATGTGGAATAATAAGAATTTAAATTGCTAACACATAGTTCATAATGTAAAATGAAATTAGATTTTGAGAAGAGATGTAAATTCTCAGTTTGAAAGAATTAAAGCTACAAGCTAATAATTAATGTTAAAGCCAAAGTGGACGGGGCCATAATTAAACAATGAGATGTAATGGCACGCTATGGAGCGGCGGTTGGAGCTCATAAACTTCCACAAGACTCTTATATTTCCACAAGACTTTTAAACTTCCACAAGACTCTTAAACTTCCACAAGACTCTTAAACTTCCACAAGACTCTTAAACTTCCACAAGACTCTTATACTTCCACAAGACTTTTATAATTCCACAAAACCTTTATATAAATTGCACCAGGCTTCTTATGTATCATGCTACTGATAATAAATAATAATACCTACAAGCTAAGCTATCATCTGATTACCTTTGAGTGGTTACAAATCTTCCCCGCAGCTGCAGTGAAGGATTTAGGTCACAGTTCAGACGGAGTCATTGCTAGGCTACACATATTTATGTTAGGATTTATAGACTGGTAGGTAATTAGGTCAGGAGAAAATAATTTAACACAGGGATAAGCCAATTACTAAACTTTCACGAAAGAACTTGAGTTACTTAAATGCGGTTAACAACGGAGGGTTCACTAGACGATCTGGCCAAAATAGTAGTTATTATAATATTACATTGCTTGACTGAAATTCACTGCAAATAGAATTAAGCTATGCTAAGGTTCCATCTTCATACAAACGCTACACACTCTACAAAACTCCAGACACAACCATTAGATTGTAGATAAATTAGGTTAATTAGTTTTAAGAATTAGATAATAATTTAAGTTAAGGTAAAGCGGCGAGGATGTGTGTATGTATTATAAGCTAGCTAGGCATATAGGTGTGAAAGGCATTAGATTTAGGTTTAGATTTAGGTGTAGCAAATTATAGAAAGAGGGGGGGAGGTTACAATTTGGTAAGCCATGACCAGGATTAGAAAGTTAAGTTATAAATTATCATTAATATAGTTGTATTGGATTTCAGTCAAGCGGTAATACTTTAATTTAGAAGTGGGATTTTTTCCCACAAATTGTTGTCGTGTTGCGATGCGTGAGTTTAGAATTGGCTTAATAGGGAATAATTCAATGAAGATTAATTAATTCAGAGATATTGAAGAATTATAATTTGACACTTTTCACAATAAACGTTGTTATCTTCTAAAGTTGATTCATACACTTTGTATTACGGGCTCTTGATAATGGGTGAATTATAATTTGACACTTTTCACAATAAACGTTGTTATCTTCTAAAGTTGATTCATACACTTTGTATTACGGGCTCTTGATAATGGGTGAATTATAATTTGACACTTTTCACAATAAACGTTGTTATCTTCTAAAGTTGATTCATACACTTTGTATTACGGGTTCTTGATAATAGATTAAGACCAATATTGTAGACAGTCGCAATGAGAGCTGGAGCTAAAATTTTGTTGTACGAAATCTGTAACAAAAAGATTCTCAGGTTAGGTTAAAGGTCAAAGGAGGAGATAAAGCTACAAAACAATAGCGTAATGAGTATTATTTGAAATATAATACCTTTCAGGGATGTCCGTTGTTGCGAGAGGCAATGTAAGATAATGACATATCTGTCGATTTGGCACTCGATTTTAGGGGACAATGAAATTGCTTCGGGTGTAATTTTTGGTTTGGTTGAGATTGTTACAAGAAAAATACTACGGTTGAATGTATGGTGATTGAAGATTGTAGTACTAAAACTTTGTATTCGATTTTGATTTGATAGGACGCTAAGTTAATTGTTGACGTTAAGAGTTATGGTAACTGTAGTTTTGTTTCTATTCCTGGTGATAGATTTCATATAGGCATAGGCAACTGGTTCATACAGCCTTGTGTTGAGTTATTTTTAGGATCGTAAAAGGTCGATAGGGTGACATAGTTCAACATTTATTGATTTAGAAAGATTTGTGGAATAGGGGGCGGTTTAATTATTATTGCTGTCGGATGGGAAGGCTAGGGGGCGAGATTGGACAGAGGTAACCAACTTAATTATTGCTGGATTCAATTTATATTATAGGACGGCGATATGCTGTACAATATTATAAAGTTATGACGCTAACAGCATAATATAAAACTAATAATAATTATATTTTGACTAATAATCGTTGAGCGATTGCGGTTTTTAGTTGATGTGCTATTCCACGTATTATATTTTATTTTGTTGGTTATGTTAGAAAAAATATAATAATGTACTTGAGTCTCACGTCTGAAATCCATAGAGTAGTTTTAGGCTAGTCAGGGACTATTAAATCATTTGTCTATGGTTGGACCATAGACATATGATTTAGCTAGACCATAAACAATCTAGAATTAGGAATGATTATAAAACATGACGTCATAAAACCAATCGGAGAGGAAACTTCCTTAACGCGTAATCATATGATTTTGTTATAGCAAGCGGAATCACCTGTTATTTTCCATACCTGTTATTTTTAATACCTGCGATTTTTACATTGGAAGAGATTTTCCTAATACTTATCACGTAGTAGATTAGAATGCAATGACATTGTGGTGGAATTATTATTATGTGACATGTAGATGGGGACAATTGCTCTGCACAAGGGAAATGCCGCTTCATTTTGTTAGTTCGCTAAAATCCTAGGAAAAGTAACATAAAATAATATTTCGGTTCAAAATACACGCGTTGATGAGAAATCGCGATTATAAGGAATAGCAAGTAGCAGGGATGTCATGTAGGGGATAGAATCATGTGACTATTCATTGCTAGTAGGAATTTTGGTTTAAAAGCAACGTAGTTTGGGATGCATAATGTAAACGGATAAATACGTCTAGTAGGCGATAAAAGTCGTTACCGTCTGGAAACAACTATCTAATATCTACTCTATTGTGGGGAGGTTACCTATTAGCGAGGCTAGATGGCTTTGGGTTACCAATAAAAGATTTTATTTTGGATGATGGTAAAAGGGTGCTGTCTAATAATAATATGTATAATTGAAATACTCTTGCAGCGTTGTAAGTAGTCGTTACCGGTAATCATTGCTTCTTACCGTATAGTTGAAATCGTGATAAATAGTTAATTATGAAGATTTATAAAGGATTATTATTAGCTTAAGATGAGGTTAACGTACGCAGAGGTAAAGCTCGCTGGGCACAGCTTACTATACCTACTTACCTAATATTATCAGTTGTGAGTTACCTAGAGATATCTAAGTCGGGAGAGCGGTGAAAAGAAAAGACTTTACTACATGACTAATTAGTTAGGATAGGTAGAGATAGATAAATCATTAAATTCACTGGGTTGGATTAGCCTATTAAGAAGGGTACCTTGCACAATTGTCTATCTCCGTTGAACGATTAAGATGTAAAAAAAAAAAAAGAAAAAAAAAATTTACTTCTCGAAGATATCTAAGATTGACGGATGATGGATAATTGTGGAAGGTGGATATTAATTGAGCTTGGGAGCAAAATAGGGGTCGAAAGAAAAATATAATAGTAAAGAAAGAATGATAAATCGAAAGAAAAAAAAAATAATAGTAGAAAAAAGAAATAGTTGATTGGCTTGAAGTCGAGATTTAACGGCAAAATTAACGAGTTATAGCACTGTTACGCTATAGGGATAACAATAGCGTATGTTATCACATCAATTATAAAGGCGAGTTGCGGACGGATGTCACGTCATAATCATTAGTTAAATCGTTTTATCATTTTAAAAGTTAACACCAGCTACTTATAAAACAGTGATCGATTTTATATACCATAATTTTAAGTTGTAGGATAATTTTAAACTCATAGTCCGCAGAAACATTCAAGCCGGAAATAAAGCGACTGATATTGCGAGCTGAGAATAAATCTCTTACCGCTTAACAAGTAAATCCCTGGTATTGCGTTATCGAGATTACAAAACAAAATCAACTATCACAATTCGAATCATACAAGGTAATTATTTAGATGTTGTCTCGCGTCGACAGGTACAAATTTTAATTTAGATGGGTAAAGACATTAGAACTGAAATGGGTTTCGGATGTGTGACGTTCTTAGGACACGTACTGTTTAGTAGCATAATTTAAATTTAGTAAAATCGGCCGTATTGGACATATTTCGTTTTGCGGATATATATATTTAACCGAGGTTATCGTGGAGGTAGCCATAGTTCAAAGTTTACTAAACCCGACCTAGAGTCATAGCCTATCTTTATATGTCAGAAGAAAATAATAAATTTATAAGTAGTAGATTTTAAAGTCAATAGTAAATTTATTTTCCCGAGGTGAGACCTGAAACCTAGTTCGCACTAGGCCATTCAAATACTTTAACCGGTAATGTTGATTATAATAAATAAAGATGTTCGGGATTTATAATAATATTCTAATACTGCTATATTAAAATTGTTATTATGAAATTAAATAGGTTTGCTTAACAATTGGCAAATAATTATTAACTCAAGTGTTTATTTTGATATTACTTACTAGGGAACACACTAATAAAACCACTGTTTAACACACACCTTGATATATTGGTAGAACTCAAATAATCAAAACATATGGACGGAGGTCATGCATTGGAAATGTAAAACCTATAGCGCGATTTAGCGACACCGGTAGTGCTGCCATCTATTGACGATTGCACTTAACATATCCGCCCACCAAGAACTTGTTCTTCATACAACATTTTTAAATGATATCGCGCAAACAATTATATTAATATAATGAATGAATATTGTAAATAATTAGGCAGCACTGCTAAACTTTAACACCTTAAAACTTACTTTTAACAATAATCTGTACTAACATGCATTATTGGTATATCCTCCCATTAACAGCGCAGTTAACAATAAAAAAGTGAAACTTCTATAAGTAAATAAAACAAAAAACATGCAACTTCTGCGTTATATAAATCAAAGATAACCGCCCACCATGACCAAATTAATTGAGAATAAAATACCAATTCTATTACTTGGTGAGCACACAAATTTTGCTAACCGGGCGTTTTAATACCCCATTTTTGCATTTTATTGATACGACTCTCGTAATCTTATCAGGACCCGGATATTTCTCCATAATTTTGCCTAGGACCCATTTTGCAGGCGGGACATTATCCTCTCTTATAACAACAACGTCGTTTATATTAGGCTCTTCAATTTTACTGTACCATTTATAACGTTGATTTAAAGTTACAAGATATTCCTTTGACCACCGTTTCCAAAAATTACAAATTATTTTTTGACAAAGTTTCCATCGGTCTAAGCTACTAATATTTTCGTCACAATAATTCACATCTGTAACATTAATTAACGGCTCTCCCACCAAGAAATGGCCTGGTGTCAGTGGGAGGGGGTCACTGGGGTCATCACTCAAAACCGAAATAGGTCGCGAATTTAAACACGCCTCAATTTGTGTTAATACTGTTGTCAGCTCTTCGTAAGTAAGAGGAACGTCACCGATTACCTTCTTCAGATGAGTTTTTACACTACGTACTCCAGCCTCCCACAATCCTCCAAAATTCGGAGCATGTGGGGGAATAAAGTGCCACGTCGTTGACTCGAGTGTTAAACGTTGCACAATTTCGTCAGGCCATGTTGAATTTGCTTTAGTAAACATTTCAAACAGCTGTTTGTTTGATCCAACAAAATTGGTTCCATTATCGCTATACAAATCCTGGCAATGTCCTCGTCTTGATGTGAACCGTCGGAATGCTGCGATGAAACCTTTAGCAGTTAAATCAGAAACAGCTTCTGATTTAACTGCTAAAGGTAAAGCAGATGTATTGCTCGAGTAAACATGCATACAAAGAGGCATAGGTACCCCTTATATGCCTTGGAGCCTCTGCCTGGTGAGAACCGGATATTTATTGGCCCTGCATAATCAACACCAGTTGATTTGAACGGTTTGCTAGGTTTTAATCTCACTTCTGGAATTTGACCCATGAGTTGAGTTCTTTGTGCAGAAGAATATCTTCGACATGTAACACAACTTCTATAAAACTTCTTAACTTGATTTTTTGCCTTAATTACGAAATATTTTTGTCTGATATGATTCATCATAAGCTGTGGACCGCCATGAAGGGTTTTCAAATGGGCGTCTGAAATTATTAATTTGGTTAAATGACTCTTTTCGGGCAGTAATATAGGATGTTTTAGATCATAGTTCACATTTGCTTTATCTATACGACCGCCAACTCTTAATATTCCCTTGGAATCTAGTATAGGACACAAGGTATGTAATGAACTTTTCTTTAACACGTAATCCCGTGATTTCAGTTGGTCCATTTCTTGCTTAAAATGTTTAACTTGAACTATATTAATAATTTTTTCTAATGTATTGTCTACTTCTTCAAGTGTTACAAAGTTAGACCTTTTATTTCGTTCATTTCTTGGTATCTTAAAATCTAGAACTCTTCTGCAATAAGCACACACCTTCAGCATTTTCGTAAGTGATGAAAATCTTTCTATAATTTCTTCTGTTTCTTCGTTGTTGCTAGAGTTCGTTACTAAACATACTATCTCACATCTTTTTTCTTCTAAAGTTGTGTTTTTAAAATGCTCTTTACTATATTTTATCTCTTTCTCTTGTAACCAAGGGGGTCCTTTTTTCCATAATATTAAATTCACCAAGTCTTTTGCCTTGATGCCTCGGGACGCGCAATCGGCCGGATTGTCTTCAGATCGAACGTGTGACCATTTAGTGTTGTCCATGATAGTGAGTATCTCTGAAACTCGATTTGCCACAAATGTCTTCCACCTACTTGGGTGGCTTCTAAGCCATGCAAGGACCACAGTCGAGTCTGTCCACGCATATACCTTCTCTTTCGAGATATCTAATACTTGAGCCACATCTAAGAGAAGCTTTGCAAGTAGAACCGCGCCGCATAACTCCAAACGCGGTACAGATATCTGCTTAACCGGGGCGACCTTCGTCTTTGACGTGACAAGGCTCACATTTACTTCACCCTGTTCGTTTATGACGCGCGCGTACACGACCGCTGCATATGCGACATTAGACGCATCGCAAAAACCTTGTAGTTCCACTATTTTATCTGTTTTCTGCTGGCCAATCCATCTAGGAATGCTAAACAACGAAAGAGCATTCAACTCTTGACGGTATGTTAGCCAGTTTGTCAAAAGTGGTTCGGGTAGCTCCTGGTCCCATTCTATTCCGGACAACCAAAGCTTCTGTATAAAGGCCTTAGCCGTTGTAATTGTCGGAGATACCAAGCCTAAGGGATCGAACAACCGCGCAATATCCGAAATCACCTTACGCTTTGTCACTGGTTCTTCTAAGAGAGGCAACTTTATTTCAAATTCGAATGTATCATCGGCTCTATTCCAATTTAGTCCTAAGATTTTTACAGTTGTATCCACTTTAATATTTATAGATTCATTGTCTCTTTGTTTATCGTTTCCGATATACTCCACTACCGCAGCAGAATTGCTACTCCATTTTTGAAATTGAAAACCACCCAGTTTCATTAGCTTATTCAATTCTTCGAATATTTCAATTGCTTCACTCTCATTGTCACAACTAGTCATTAAATCATCGATATATAGATCGTTCTTTGTTATTTTAGCTGCAATTGGATATTTTAACTGCTCCTCGTCAGCTAGTCGATGTAGAGCCTTCACAGCCAAATAGGGTGCACATGCGGTGCCAAATGTAAGTGTTACTAGTTGGTAGTGTTCTATCGGTTCTTCTGGTCTAGATCTCCACACTATTCGTTGATAATTTATATCCTCCTCACTAACGCGCACTTGACGATACATTTTAACCAAATCGGCGACCAGGCAAATCCGGTGCACTCTCCACCGCAGTAGCAGGTGATGTATGTCCTGTTGCAACTTAGGACCGATCATTAAGTCTTCGTTAAGTGATACGCCGTTTACACCTTTACAAGACGCGTCAAAAACCACGCGAAGCTTTGTTGTTTCTTTGTCTTCACGTACTACGGCGTGGTGCGGAAGATAAACCGCCTTCGCATTCTCGATTTCTTCCTTAGGTACAACCTTCATATGGTTTAAGACCTTATACTCTTCTATAACTTTAGCGTAATCTTGCTGCATCTTCGGAGTTTTTGCTAATCTCTTCTCTAAAGATAGAAACCTACTTGTCGCAATTTGCAGTAACTGCCCGTATTGACATCTCGGATCATTCGAATTAAACGGCAATCGTACGACAAACCGACCACTTTCATTTCTTATAGTCGTTGAATCGAATATGTCTTCGCATTTCTTCTCTTCTTTAGTTAACATCTTCTGGGTTGTGTCTGGTTCTTTTTCTAATTCCCAAAATTGTTTCAATAAATCGTCTTCTCTAATTTGAGTGTGCATGCTAATGACTCTGTTCGCCGAAGTTGAAGCTTGAGGCGATACTCTGCCTGATATAATCCAGCCAAGAACTGTGTTCTGAGCAATCAAGTTACTTGATGGATTTTTGATAACGCCGCTCATGAGAATCTCTCCGTATACTTCGGCTCCGAGCAAAACGTCGATTTTGCTCGGTGATGTGAAACTTGGATCAGCCAGCGGCAACTTTTCCAACTCGAGCCAACAAGGTGAATCAACCACCTTAGAAGGGAGCATTGATGTAAGGGACGTTAAAACATAAGCATTTACTGAGATTGACTTACCTGAGTGATGGCGTGATACTATATGCAAAGATACGATATACTTAACTCGTGTGTGACCATCTCCCACTCCCGACACCATACCATTAATTGGTATACGCTTTAGTCCCAGTAATTGTACAGTAGCTTCCGTTACAAACGAAGCTTGCGACCCTTGATCAATTAAAGCTCTGATTACATATGATGATCCGTGAACTGATTTAGCCCTAACTACTGCAGTGGCTAGTAACACATTGCACGGTGAAAAGTTTTTAGAAAAGTTTGATAGTATTGTAGTTTCTTCTCGAGGGTGTGTGTGTGGTTGTGATTCTTCTCTCTCTCCTTTGGTGTTTCCCTGTGTATCTTCTTTTTCTCGTTCCATGTGCAATAATGAATGATGACGTCGCCCACATCGTCTGCAATTTGTCGGCTGATGGCATCGTCTTACTGTATGCGTTGGTGCAAAGCAATTAAAACAGAGTCTCTTTGATTGAACATACTCAGATCGTTCTTTAGGGGTATGTTTTGCAAACTGCTTGCACTGATACAGAGCGTGGGGGCCATTGCACATGTTGCATGTAAAATTGCTTTTCTTCTCTTCCACCGAAGAGTGAAATGATTTTGCTGACTGACGTGTTGTAACTTTGGAACCTTCTAGCATCTCCATAGTTCTAAATCTGGTCTCCATAAACTTTTTAAGCTGCTCCCAAGTCGGTAACTTATCTGAATCGCCTTGACTTAGTTGATGCTCCCATTGTTTCCTCGATTCCTGGTCTAGTTTAGAAATCACCAGATAATTGATTATTACATCCCATGAACTAGTGTCAATTCCCAAATTATTCAATGACTTCAAACACGCTGACGTGGTATCCAAAAGATGTTTTATGGCGTTCGATGACTCTGCATTTACTATCTTTTGTGCAAGAAGTCTTTTGAGTACTTCATTCGTATTGAATCTCTTGTTGTCATAACGTTTGGTTAGTTGTAACCAAGCTTCGTCATAATTCGTCTCAGTGGTAGATAAGTTTTTTAATACGTATTCTGCTTCTCCATGTAGACAACTTTTAAGATAATGTAGTTTTTGTACTGCACTCAGATTCATATTCTTATGGATAAGAGAAATGAACATGTCATGGAAGGACTGCCATTCTTCATAACCACCCGAAAACTTTGGTAGGTTAATTTGTGGTAGCCTTACTTCGCAGCTGGGCGTTGATGCTAATTTTGCTAACTGTGAACTTGGAGACGGCGAATCCTTCTTTTCTTCCTTTAAATCTTCTTTCATTTTACACTTGTAATCAAAATAAGATTCCTCAAACTGTTCATAAACGTCATCCGCAAAATATGCTATTTCATCCTTTTCCTTTTTTTCTACCACAGATACAATTTTGATGTGATTGTCCTTAAAACCCTGCAAAAGGGACTCTAATGCTTCCATTCGTGTCTCAATGTATGATGAAGTAATCCGTGTTTTTGGAGATTTGCAATAGTTAGAATAAGCCTTTTTAAGTAGCTTCAGAAGCTCGTCTTGATTAAGAAGTAGAGCGTTTATTTTCGTAGACATCTTGATTTTATTTATAACGTCTAACGTTCAACACGAAAACAACCAACTTCCTAAGAAATGTTCAATGACGGTTATACGAAAATTTCACGCGCCCTAAACAGTCTTATGAAACCTTCACGAACTTTTTATAAGTCCAAAACACATGAAAATTTTTCTAAGTTCATTAAATGATTCACGAAAATTTTACAAGTCCAAGACACTTCAAATTTTTCTAAGTCTTTGAGATTGTTCACTAAAATTTTACAAGTCCAAAACACATCAAAATTTTTCTAAGTCTTTGAATTTTTGTATGAAAATTTTACAAGTCCAAAACAGTTAAGAATTTTTCTAAGTCTTTGAGATTGTTCGCGAAATTATTACAAGTCCTTTTAATTATCACTGCACTTTTTCTAAGTCACTTTACTCACGGTTTGAAGGTCCAATTTTGCTTGTCCAGACACTCACTTTACACTTTCAATATTTAATTTTTCCCTGGTTTCGGCACCATGTTTATTTTGATATTACTTACTAGGGAACACACTAATAAAACCACTGTTTAACACACACCTTGATATATTGGTAGAACTCAAATAATCAAAACATATGGACGGAGGTCATGCATTGGAAATGTAAAACCTATAGCGCGATTTAGCGACACCGGTAGTGCTGCCATCTATTGACGATTGCACTTAACAAGAATTTGTTTAGTACAAAGTAAATGTCTACAGGTTTAGAAATGATAGGACGAACGAAACGCGGTTTTGACTTGTGGGAAGGTCAGCGCAGACTGTCACAGTGGGATGATCTTGTTGGTTATTTATTAGAATTGCTAGAATTCTTAAATAATCTAGATTATTGGCATCTAATATGTACGTGATGTAATTGTAGATGATTAAAATTAGTGCTAAGGTAGGTTATTGTCGAAGTTATGGCACAACCTTAAAATTGTTAGTTAATGTGAACTGCATGTTGCATCTAGATTGTTTTATACAAACTAATTAATTGACAGTTTTCACATATGTAGGCCGGGACATTGAGTTGATGAAATAGTGTTATCAAAATCATTCATCACGGAAAGATAAAGATATTTTATTTGCAAGTGTGAATACAAAAGTTTACTTCGGTTAGTATTATTCTGTTCTATACTAGTTTTGTGGTAGCGTTTTACCTAGGGTTGTTCTAAATTATAAGTAATTAAATATTAATTGTCTGTTGCTGTCTTCTACGTTAGAGAAGGAACGGAGAAAGATAAGGGGGACTCATTTTGTTATAGTCAGCTGTATGATAGATAATCCTCCTAGTAAATATTTCTTGTGATTGCGGTAGCAACATAGAGTGTTTATAGGATGTTTTGTTCATTAACTAATTATCTTCACCGCAGCTGTGGATAGGGATGGCTAAAGTATGTGAACAGGGGTGGAGAAGATAGGTCATTATAAATTAAAATAAATACTTGAATTGCAATATGCCTGACTAAATAGTGCGAAGAGATGGAGTAACTATGTTAGAGAAATTCTCTATTGCATAATATTCGAACTTTTGACATTTTCAATTGTAACTTTAGAATTTTGATTAGAGTATTTAACTAAGCGGGTCCAACGAAGAAGGCATGCTGAAAGCGAGGTCTTTGGTCGTCTATGCACACAATAAAATTATAGATGACACAAGGGAGCATTCTTAATTGGCACTGTTAAATTAGTAAAAGTAGCTTGTTTAGGGTGTTCGAATATTTTTAGTCGCACTGGGCACAAATAGAACTTAGTTAAGCGTGTAGGGTTTATTTTGATTTACCTGGTGAAGTAATTGAATCGAAGTTTCGGAACTGTGCTGTAGAAGTGGGAATTACTCAGCACACAATAAAATTAAGTGGTTTCCATTTAGCTTCATTTCCTAAACTAGCCTTTCTTAAAGTTGCGGAAATTCTGCTGTAAGGTGGTTCCTTTGGGGGCGTCTTGTGAAGTCTAAATCAGGACAATTATACTTGACTAACCTATAGAGAGATAATGTCTTAGGCTGCAGAAACAGAGGCCATTGATGGCATTTCATTTTGGCGTGGTCAGGGGATCTCGTGTTGCTGGGGAATTTTACCATCTGGACGGAAGGCTGAAAAGTAAAGTAGAATGCATAATGAGTAACCAATTAGAGTTACAAACATTCGGGAGATTACCACCTTAATAATGTGTCTTGTGCGAGTGTAAAATTAAAATCATCTAATAAAAAAATAAAAAATAAAAAGAAACTAGCACTATTGAATCACGCAGTTTGGAATTCAGTAAATACGAGAAGGAACTTACGATATTAATTACCATGAATACTAAGACGAAGTGTCACCTTTAATGACTTATTATTTACCGATTTGACCGATTATTAGTAATATAAAAGGTAGGAAGTTAAGTAGAGTTGTGGGGGCGGATAAGATAGTTACCGGTCTGTTTAATTTAAAAAGAAAATGATATTTTTCAAAGGTATAGGAAAGTAAGGGGATATTGACGTATTATATATTAGCAAATGAGACTAAATGTTGTCTTTCGTGCATAGTAATAACTAGGGATGAGACATAGTTACTAGATAGGTTTTGGCATAAGTATTTGCTTATACGTATAAGCTCAGTACTTGTCAATTACACTCGGCGTCAAAAAAATCGCACCTTTTAAAAATCATCTTTAAAAATTCTTAAACCTTATGTAGAGGATAGTGTTGGGTATCATTAGAAAGGTAACAAAAAGGAGTATCAAAAAACAATTAAATTTAACTTTCTGTTTAATTATAATTATACAAACAACATTAAAATTAATAAAATAATAAAAATCCTTAATTAAGTCCTAATTAACAACAGATAATTTACAAAGAAAAATGTACAAAAAGTGTCTTAAAATTAACTTAAAATCTAGTGTTACCCCCCCTTGCCCTGATCACGGCTTCCATACGGTCCCTCATGGACCTCACCAACTTCAGGAGCTCTTCTTGAGGGATAAGCCCCCATTCTTCAATCACCGCGTCTTGGAGCTCCTGTAGAGTCGAAGGAGCTGGATCCCGAGATCGAACCTTACGTTTAAGATGGTCCCAGAGGTGCTCTATAGGATTCAGATCCGGACTTCGCGCTGGCCACTGCATCACAGAGATTTGGGACCTCTGCAAGAAGTCGCTCACGATGCCTGCAGTGTGAGCGCGAGCGTTGTCGTGCATTAATGTGAACCCCTCGCCAAAAGATTCGGCAAAGGGGACCACATGCACTTCCAGGACCTCAGTGACATAGCGGCGAGCAGTCAGCGACCCTTGTCCGCGAGCACCTCCAGTCCGGGAGACGCAGACAAGGTCGGTTTTGCCGGCAGCAGACATACCGCCCCAGAACATGCAGGATCCGCCACCATATTCCACCGTCTCCTGGATGCAGGCTTGGGCGAAACGTTCACCCTGCCTCCGGTATACTCTTCTCCGTCGGTCGTTGCAGAAAAGACACACTCGCGTCTCGTCTGAGAAGAGAACAGCTCTCCACTGCTCAAGGGTCCAATCGACGTGGTCACGAGCAAACTGCAAGCGGGCTCGCCGATGCGCTGCAGTCAATTTTGGACCCGTAGCAGCTCTGTGGGCCGCTATCTTCTTCTCCTTCAATCTTCTTCTAACCGTAGATACGCTTACGGTGCGTCTGCGAACTGCCTGGAGCTGCTGTTGCAACTCAACAGCGTTGGAGAAACGATTTCTCAAAGAGTTCGACACAACGAACCGGTCGTCTCTTTCCGAAGTGCAGCGACGTCTACCCGAACCGTGTCTGCGGATATAGCCACCGGTCTCTATGAAGCGCTGGTACACTCTTCGAACGGAATAACGGCTCAGGTTCAGTTGCCGGGCGACATCACACTGCCGCACCCCTGATTGCAGTAGTGCAACCACTTGAGCGGCTTTATCAGCTGTGGTATCCATCAAAATCTGTGCGTGTGTCCTCTTCAACGGTTGAATAGCGAATGACCCACATTGAACCCGTGTTGACCGTTTTATACCCACAAAGGAAGCGCAACTAGCAACTCTCACGGGTAGCAAAATTTGCATCGAATTTTTGTGACACTTTATTTGTTGCATTAGGTTTTATTTGATAATGAAAAGTAATGTTTTTTATTAAGTTAATTAAGTAACCTTGTAAATAAAATCATAATTAATGCGACTGCATGTGCATATCAAGAGTAAATGACATTTGAAAGTGATTTTCTAAGAGGTGCGATTTTTTTGACGCCGAGTGTAGTATACAATGTCCAACACGTACCGGGGTATTAACAAGTATTTATCGATGACGCATACATTGACAGTTAGACGGATATACATAGCACACAAACTTCTAATAGATCTGAACTACGGGGTAGCTAGTTCAAAACTCAAGGACGTGTTTCGAGATGCGTACCCCCTTAGAGTGAATGAGTTTTTCCTAAATATTTACGATCGACAACCTTATTGTAAGGCGTTAAGACCTCTATTTGTATGCACGGTGAGTGGGTGTCACTGCGTACCGGACGGAAGCGAGTCTAGTATTCTATCTCGGTTATTTGTAGGATTAGACATAGATGTATCTCATCTAAAATAAAGTTATAACTCTTGGGCGATGATGGTATGCCTACTGGTTTTGGTTGATATGGGGGTTTGGTTAAGATTTCTTATCCGCGGAGAGGAAAATAGGTTTCCGTTAAAAGAAGTAGCTAATTAGGAATTGTGGAGGACGCGGGTTCGATCCCTGCCTGAGGTAGACAATTGTTCCGACGATTCGTTATCTTAGGTAATTATATAAGCTAAGATGAGATTGGTAGCGTTGAAGTATGAAGGAAAGTTTTAATTCAAATTATTAATAATTATTCATTAACCTAGTTGGAACTAAAAGACCATGACGGCGAAGTGGTTGATGCTTCACCCACGAAAGATCCCAGGTTTGATCCCTAGGTTGCAACATTTAGATGCGGAACAAGTTGTAAGAAAAGACGTAAGTTAAAAGAAGGCCATGATGACAGATGTACTTGAAATTATTCTAGGAAAATAATTTAAAGAATAGAATAATTGAATGGTTCGGAAGATGTTATAAACTTACGTCGGAATCGTCATAGAGTTGAAGAGTTTTCGCTAGGGGGCGTTACTAGACAGCGCAAGAGACTGTTATATTGATTTAAATTATATTAAGATTTGTTGTTATGATGGTAAACAAAAGGCAAATCATTATTCGGAGGTTGTGTATGATTAAAGAAATGGTAGATGTCTAAGTTATTGGGAAATATTTACCGAGACTAAGTTTACTGGGATTTCGTTTCGAACACGAGAACTGGGTATGCGATTATGATTTTGTGTCAGTTGAATAGAATGAGGGGTGTGGGCTATTTTGCAATAAGAAAGCTTATTGAGGAAGGAGTCATTAGGGATTTGGGGAAGAACTATAAATAGTAGGAATATCTTTGAGGAAGAGGGCTAGGATGACAATGGGGTTGGCAAGGAAGGACGTGCTATTTTGTACTTAATTAAGTACAGGGTTTAGATATAATTCGCCGCAGATAAGAGTGGTACTTTATCTGCTTAAATTCTATCGGGGGCGGCTGTAACGGTACAGAATGAATGGTATCCGTCCGTTAGTAAGGAATGCATGGGAGTAGCACTAAAATAAATATTAATGCGTAGCACCATTAATAATAAGCATGAAAAGGGAATAATAAACTAGTTCAGAATAATGGTCAGTGGTCTAGCGCTTTATCTTTAGTTTGAATTTCGCGGGGACTGCTCTGTGTGCTCCTTGCGACATAGGCGCCGTCTAGCGTGAGTTATTTACTTGAGCTTCGCATAAGGTTGCTAGTTTGACTTCTTTATTTTGAATTTCGCGGGGACTGCTCTGTGCGTCCCTTGCGACATAGGCGCCGTCTAGCGTGAGTTATTTACTTGAGCTTCGTGTTAGGTTGGCAACGGGCTTTATCTTTATTTTGAATTTCGCGGGGACTGCTCTGTGTGGCCTTGTGACATAGGCGTAGGTTGGCAAGCCGGTAGACATACGGGCGGGCGCCACCTATGGTCGGAATACGGAACTTTTGATAATTTCCCAAAATATAGGATTATTGGCTTAAGTGGAGGATTATTAAGAATTTGTTAATAGAAGGCTACATTTAGATATTCAAAGATGAAATATTGGCTGTCGGACGAGATTTGGTTAGATTATGGGAAAATTTTAGAATTGCGCGGCGAAAGCGGCAATGAGCGAGCGAGAGGTTGAGAAAAAGACAGAAGGAGAGGTCGGAGGATAGCTCCACGTGGCGCGACGCGAAGGCGGGGGGGCATCGGGGAAACGGCTAGCGATTGGTTGAAGGGAAGAAAAGCGGACTCGCGCGGGCAAATCTTAGGCGCGCGTGGCGCGAAAGTTAAGATGCTTGGGAAAAGGGCGGAAAATTAGCGGACATTCAATTTTGGGACATCGGCGGTGCGGTCCAACTTAAGAGTGCGGTACTACTCATACGGGGAAAATAGTGTCCGAGCTTTGATAGTGCGCTAAGTGATATTCGAGCTGCGATATTAATTAAGATTTGTGAAATTGAAAGTGATTAATAAAGTAAAACTATTGCGGTCGCAACTCGAATCCGTTAACGGAATGAAGTATTCCGGGGTACATCGGCGGAAACGCATAACGGTGGCATCGAAAACCTATGTACATTTCAACAGACTTCGGTCTGGATGATCTTTGATTGTATTTAATAAGATCGGCGTTTTACATCATTACGCTAAACAATACACTATCTTCGACGGAGTAATGGGGGAGAGACAGTTGTCTCCCTAGTGAAAGTTGAAGATAGGTCAGACACCATTTAGCTGGAGGTAGACACGTATGACCCAGTCCAATCTCGAGTCTACCTCCGTACATACAGTGTAGTGATAGGAAAATAACACACTGAGTGTACTGGCTCGACTGATAGAACATTTAGGAGTTAGTTGCTTTCAGGGGCAATGCGACTCTCACCACACACCACGAATTTAAATTAAATGAGGCTTGGCCTAGTTTGCAAGGTACACAAAAGGGACTGTTAGTTCGACAAAATATAGGCATTTTCAAGTGAGGAAAGTTGTAGGAATCTATAGGTAGGCGGATATATATATATGGTTAGTTATTAATTCAGACTAATAAGGTAGGGATAATTAAGTTACGGCGCTAAATAAAATTATGATGAAGTGATGTGGGTCCTAGCTAGGCAAGTAATCTGTTACCGCAGGCCGATAAAATTCTAATTGTTTTCCTAAAGTTGTTACCAATTAATTATTCATTTTAAATAATTAATAGAAGCATGATAATATCGTACCATCATTACTTTGGAATACCTAAAAGTCTAGACTGGTTTCCTATTACAAGAAAAATACTAAAAAGTTATAGCAAATAAGCTTAGTCGTACTGTGATGTTTGATTTCTAACACTGAAATGACCAAACAGGCATTTGTTAGCTTTCCCTGGGATGCAATACGATCTCACATGGCTATACTCTTCAAAGTATGGAAAATTTTACATCCGATACCTTAGCAAAAATAAGCTGATACAAACTGAACAACTAAAACCAGTTTAGAACCTAGGATAAGTCGTTGAAAGAAGACATTGCAAGCTATGAGCTTCTAATAATCTGAAACATAGAAATAATTGATTGATAACAACCAGCTAATTAGCCTGACAATGGTCTACTAATACCATTTGAATAGACCTCTTAAGATATGTAAGTACTTAACTCTAATAATCTGAAACATAGAAATATTTGATGGGAACAATCTAATCAATCAGACTAATACCTAGTACAGTCTAATTTATACTTATTAAAGTGAGTAAAAGTTATAATAAATACTAGGAGTAAATAAAAGTAATTTTACCTGTATTAATAGCATTCTACTTTAGCCACCGCCTGAAGTGGCGTTTGATTAAATTATCCACCCTTTATAGAACTGAATATAAGTTATTGCATTGAATAATTAAGTTCTTAATGTGAAAAGGATATTTGGATGATAGCAAGCCTTGAGATAAACTCTATTGATTTATGTGGAATAATAAGAATTTAAATTGCTAACACATAGTTCATAATGTAAAATGAAATTAGATTTTGAGAAGAGATGTAAATTCTCAGTTTGAAAGAATTAAAGCTACAAGCTAATAATTAATGTTAAAGCCAAAGTGGACGGGGCCATAATTAAACAATGAGATGTAATGGCACGCTATGGAGCGGCGGTTGGAGCTCATAAACTTCCACAAGACTCTTATATTTCCACAAGACTTTTAAACTTCCACAAGACTCTTAAACTTCCACAAGACTCTTAAACTTCCACAAGACTCTTAAACTTCCACAAGACTCTTATACTTCCACAAGACTTTTATAATTCCACAAAACCTTTATATAAATTGCACCAGGCTTCTTATGTATCATGCTACTGATAATAAATAATAATACCTACAAGCTAAGCTATCATCTGATTACCTTTGAGTGGTTACAAATCTTCCCCGCAGCTGCAGTGAAGGATTTAGGTCACAGTTCAGACGGAGTCATTGCTAGGCTACACATATTTATGTTAGGATTTATAGACTGGTAGGTAATTAGGTCAGGAGAAAATAATTTAACACAGGGATAAGTCAATTACTAAACTTTCACGAAAGAACTTGAGTTACTTAAATGCGGTTAACAACGGAGGGTTCACTAGACGATCTGGCCAAAATAGTAGTTATTATAATATTACATTGCTTGACTGAAATTCACTGCAAATAGAATTAAGCTATGCTAAGGTTCCATCTTCATACAAACGCTACACACTCTACAAAACTCCAGACACAACCATTAGATTGTAGATAAATTAGGTTAATTAGTTTTAAGAATTAGATAATAATTTAAGTTAAGGTAAAGCGGCGAGGATGTGTGTATGTATTATAAGCTAGCTAGGCATATAGGTGTGAAAGGCATTAGATTTAGGTTTAGATTTAGGTGTAGCAAATTATAGAAAGAGGGGGGGAGGTTACAATAGATTCAGTCGGGTCGGGAAAAGGCACGTTAATATACATTATGCTGGTCTTAACAAATCCCTCTGGGTGACAGTTATTTTAAAGATATTATAGTAGTAAAATTAGATCTTAGTGGTTGAGACTTGTAAATGAATATTGACGTAGGGGTGTGTTGGCGGCCTTTTCTATAAAAGAATAGTAATGTCGAATGGAAGATAGTTAGAACTAAAATGGGTTTCGGATGTGTGACGTTCTTAGGACACGTACTGTTTAGTAGCATAATTTAAATTTAATAAAATCGGCCGAATTAGACATAATTCGTTTTGCGGATATATATATTTAACCGAGATTATCATGGAGGTAGGCATAGTTCAAGTTTACTAAACCCGACCTAGAGTCATGGCCTATCTTACATGTCAGAAGAAAATAATGAATTTATTAGTAGTAGATTTTAGAGTCAATAGAAAATTTATTTTCCCGAGGTGAGACCTGAAACCTAGTTCGCACTAGGCCATTCAAATACTTTAACCGGTAATGTTGATGTTCGGAACTTATAATAATATTCTAATACTGCTATATTAAAATTGTTATTATGACATTAAATAGGTTTGATTAACAGTTGATTAGTAAATAATAACTCAATGATTTGGTTACAAGTTAGGAATGACAGGACGAACGAAACGCGTTTTTGACTTGTGGCAAGGTCAGCGCAGACTGTCACAGCGGGATTATCTTGTTTGGTTATTTATTAATATGAATTGCTAGAATTCTTAAATAATCTAGATTATTGGCATCTAATATGTACGTGATGTAATTGTAGAATGATTAAAATTAGTGCTAATGTAGGTTATTGTCGGAGTTAAGACACAACTTTAAAATTGTTAGTTAATGTAAACTACATGTAGCATCTAGATTGCTATAAAACAAACTAATTAATTGGCAATTTCATATATGTAGGCCGGGACATTGAGTTGATGAAATAGTTTTATCAAGATCATTCATCACGGAAAGATGAAAGATGTTTATGTATTGTAAGGGTGTTTACATAAGTCTAATTATGTTAGTTCTATTTTGCTCTATTCTAACTTTGTCTAGCCCTATTAATCCTATTCTGCTTATTCTAGTAAATTAGAGACATATTAGCTTAAGGTCATTCTGAAAATAAAGGGAATTAAAGGTTAATTGTCGGTTACTGTCTTCTATGTCGACTAAAGGAAAAGGGTGGAGGGAAACTTACCTTAAACAGTCGGCGTTGTAATAGATCATTCTAGTAGGGTATTTTCTTGTGCTAGCAAAAATAACCTCAAATGCTTTATTCATTAAACCATTAACTTCACCACCATTGCGGTTTGGGAATAGCCGGGATCTGTAACCAAAGATTTTTTTTTATATAATGTTAGCTATTACAAATCGAAATAAATACTGGAATTGCGGTATGTCTGACTTAATGGTGAGATGAGGTCTGTTAACTATGTTAGAGAACTCTCAATTGCATAAGGTTCGAACTTTGTCATTTCCGATTGTAACTTGCGAATTTTGGGTAGAATATTTAAATAAACGGGGCCAGCAAGGAAGGCGAGCTGCAAGCAAGGTCCTTGGTCGCCTATGTACACAAGAAAAAAAAAAGGAACCTACCATTAAATAAACTTATAGGGGGCGCAAGGAGCATTCTTAGTTGGCACTGTTAAATTAGTAATAGTAGCTTAATTAGGGAGTTCGAACATTATTCAATTACACGGGGCACAAAATAGAATTTAGATAACGAGCAGGTTGATTTGAATTGCAGATGGCCAAAAAAAAAAAATGAATCAGAATTTCGGAAGTGTGCCATAGGGATGGGATCGCTTTACACACAATAAAATTAAGTGACTACCATCCGAGCTACACCTTCTAAATTGGGATGTGAAAATTCTGTTGTAGGGCGGTTCCTTTGGGGGCGTCTGATGAAGGCTAAATCAGGACAATTATACTTGACTGACCTATAGAGAGATAATGTCTTCGGCTGCAGAAACAGAGGCTTTTGATGGCATTTCATTTTGGTGTAGTCAAGGGATCTTGCGTTGCTGGAGAATTTTACCATCTGGCCGGAAGGCTGAAAGTAGAGTAGAATAGTTAAGGAGTAACCAATTAGAGTTACAAACATTCGGGAGGTTATAATGTTAATAATGTGCCTTGTGCAAATGTAAAACTAAAATCTTCTAAAGGCATCATAAACCAGCACTAGAGGGTCACACATATTGAAATTCTGTAAATATGGCCATAAAGAGGGAAAGAAGTAAATAATTAAAGCGTTGGGTAGAATCTTAAGTGACTTATTAAACATGGTTTTGACCGAATTAAAATATAAATAGACATATAATAAAGGCAAATAGTATGATTCCAGGGAGGTAGAGAGGCGGATGCTTGAATGATTCTATGGCTACAAAATAATAGGTATAAAAGTTACCTGATTAGGCTGCCATGCTCACGGAACTGACAGACACTGTAGGTTTTAGAAGATGATACCGTAGGGGGAAGGAAAAAGACCTTGGTCACTATCAGCAGACACAAGTGGTAGAATGTCTCGCATATAAGGAATCGACAGGGAAAGGTGAGCGGAGAATTAGTAGTACTACCCGAGGTTAGAAAGGGAGAAATTGTTGTCAAAAATAGTAATAGGAAAAAAAAAAAATACTGCAGAATAAAAAAAAAAGTAGGGCCTTCACGTACCACAAAACCTCTATTAACGGCGATCCAGCTAAGGGAATACTGTGTGATCTAGGGTTGGTAGCGATCTAACAAAGTTCCACACGTGGCTAAGGCGGTCTGAGGTAACCGACATTATCGCTACTGGGAAGACTACAAGTCTAAATTGGGGAAGTAAGAACTTTAGATTAAAATACTTACGAGTTGAACCTCTAGTTCAATGTAGAGAGTAACTTTAAAATGGTATGGTAATATCATGGGGAGTGTTCTGAGGAATTGTTCGGCTTGATCCCTGCCGCTAATTTCCTTCACCGCACTACACGCAATCGACTGTCATTCCATCCACATCACCTTGATGGATGGCGGTCTACTACTGTGCGTTTTTCAAGAAATTTCTTGCCTCGAACTACAGTGTTGTGGAACCAGCTCTCGGCGGCGGTATTTCCGGACCGTTACGACTTAGGGATCTTCAAGAAACGAGCCTATTCCTTCCTTAAAGGCCGGCAACGCGCCTGCGATTCCTCTGGTTTTGCGGGTGCCCATGGGCGGCGGTGATTACTTTCCATCAGGTGTCCCGCTTGCTCGTTTGCCTCCTTCTGCTATAAAAAAAAAAAAAAAAAAAAAATTTGGTAAAATTTAAGTTGAGGAAAGGGTGGCTAAGAAAATGGATGCCATGTCATAGACAATCAGATGAGGCCATGAGAAGTTCTTTAATCTATGACACGTAGGGTTGAAATAGGGAATCTAGTCCACACAGCCATCACATGAGTTTAGTATTAAAATTAGAAAAATAAGTTGTGAATAGAGGGAAGATAGGGGAGTATTGGTATAGATGAGGGGTGTGGGCTATTTTGCAATGAGAATGCTTATTGAGGAAGGAGTCATTAGGGATTGGGAAGGAACTATAAATAGTAGGAATATCTTTGAGGGCTAGGATGACAATGAGGTTGTCAAGGAAGGCCGTGCTATTTTGTACTTGATTAAGTACAGGGTTAAGATATAATTCGCCGCAGGAAAGAGTGGTACTTTATCTGCTTAAATTCTATCGGGGGCGGCTGTAACGGTACGGAATGAATGGTATCCGTCCGTTAGTAAGGAATGTATGGGAGTAGCACTAAAATAAATATTAATGCGTAGCACCATTAATATAATAAGCATGAAAAGGGAATAATAAACTAGTTCAGAATAATGGTCAGTGGACTAGGGCTTTATCTTTAGTTTGAATTTCGCGGGGACTGCTCTGTGTGCCCTTGCGACATAGGCGCCGTCTAGCGTGAGTTATTTTACTTGAGCTTCGCGTAGGATTGTTAGGTTGGCAATGGCTTAGTGCTTTATCTTTATTTTGAATTTCGCGGGGACTGCTCCGTGTGGCCTTGCGACATAGGCGTAGGTTGGCAAGCCGGTGCACATACGGGCGGGTGCCACCTATGGTCGGAATACGGAACTTTTTATAATTTCACAAAATACAGGATTATTGGCTTAAGTGGATGATTATTGAGAGGGAATTGTTAATAGAAGGCTACATTTAGATATTCAAACATGTAATATTGGCTATCTGACGAGATTTGGTTGGATTATGGAAAAACTTTAGAATTGCGTGGCGGATGGCGGCAATGAGCGAGCGAGAGGTTGAGAAAAAGATAGAAAGAGAAGTAGGATGTTATCTCCACTGGCGCAACGCGAAGTTCGCGTATAACAAATAATAAGCGACGCGAAGGCGAGGCGCATCGGGAAACAGCTAGCGATTGGTTGAAGGGAAGAAAAGCGGAATGTTGGGGAGGGATGTTAGGCGCGCGTGGCGCGAAAGTTAAGATGCTTGGGAAAAGGGAGGAAAATTAGCGGGGCATTCAATTTTGAGACGTCGGAGGCGCGGTCCGATTTACGAGTGCGGTAAAAACTCATACGGGAAAACGAGCGTCCGAGCCATTTTTAGCGCGCTAAGTGATATTCGAGTTGCGATTTTAACTAACATTGGTTGTGAAATAGAAGTGAATATTAAAGTAAAATTCTCGCTATCGCGACTCGAATAATTGTTAACAGAATGAAGTATTCTGGATCATATTAGCGGACACGGATAACGGTGCCAACAAAAACTAATATGGTTTCAACGGACTTCGGTCTGGAGGCATTTGACTGTATTTAATAATGCCGGCGTTATCTATTAAAACGCTAAATAATACACTATCTTCGAGAGAATAACGGGGGAGAGACAGTTGTCTCCCTAGTGAAAATTGAAGATAGGTCAGACACCAATTAGCTGGAGGTGGGCACGTACAACCCCGTCCAAAACCGTCCCGCCTCCTTACATACAGTGTAGTGTTAGGTTTTACATTCTGAGTATACTGGCTCGATTGATAGTCCATTTAGAAGTCTGTTGCTTGCAGGGGCGACTCGGCTTACACAACTCACCACGAAATTAAGTTAAATGTGGCTTGGGCCTAGATTGCAAGGTACACAAGTAGGGACTGTTAGTTCGACAAAATATAGGTGGTTCAAGTGAGGAAAGCTGTAGGAATCTATAGGTAGACGTCTCATATATTGTTAGTTAAAGGAGGACAGTACGGTGTGAGCACGCTGTGCGTACATAAACTAGGTACGTGGGCCGCGGGGCCAGGCTGGATTAATTCAGACTAATAAGGTAGGGATAATTAAGTTACGGTGCTAAATAAAATTTGCGATGAAGTGATGTGGGTCCTATCTAGGTGTTACGGCGAAGGGCGCTCGCCGTAACAGCGACGGAATAAGGTGTGTGGACCCAGGACAGGTCTGGTTAGGATTCGGAAATGAGGGCATGCGACTTACTTGGTAGATGATTGGTGGGGGCAAGGCAGGAGACGGGGCAGCGAGCTGGCGGGCGGCGATGTAGGCGATTTGTCACGGCACAGCACAAAGTCCTTTCACCTAATCACAGGCACTATATTCACAGGCACTATCTTCACCGAGTCACTATCAATAAGGGCAGATACCAGCGCGCGTATTTTGTGGGCGTCTCGCGTTAGCTAGCAGACAGACGAGTCGCGCGGTCGGCTCACGAAGCTAGCGGCGGCGGGTCGCGCAGCGGTGGCGCCGCGGCAGACAGGCGGACGCGGCCGTCAACAACCGCTGAGTCAACCACCTTACAGCTGGCGGTATGCTTTGAATGGCCGTTGCGCTGTGGCGCAAACACTAGGCATGTAATCTGTTACCGTAGGCCGATAAAATTCTAATTGTTTTCCTAAAGTTGTTACCAATTAATTATTCATTTTAAATAATTAACAGAAGTATGATAATATCGTACCATCATTACTTTGGAATACCTAAAAGGTCTAGACTGGTTTCCTATTACAAGAAAAATACTAAAAGTTATAGCAAATAAGCATAGCTGTACTGTGATGTTTGATTTCTAATACTGAAATGACCAAACAGGCATTTTTGGCTTTCCCTGAGGTACAATGCGGCCTTAAAATAGCTACACTCTTCAAAGTATAAAAATATTATGCATCCGATACCTATTGGTAAAATATAAGCTGAAACTGAACAACTAAAACCAGTTTAGAACCTAGATTAATTCGTTGAAGGAAGACATTGCAAGCTATGAGCTTCTAATAATCTGAAACATAGAAATAATTGATTGATAACAACCGGCTAATTAGCCTGATAATACAGTCTCCTTATACCATTTGAATTCACCTTAGGTAATGGTCAAGTTAAGGATATTGAATAAATTAAACATCCTTTAATTAACTTAAGATGTGATAAACTGCCAATGCAGCCCATACAATGTAGTTTATAAGATCTGTATAATAAACACTAAGAGTGAACCAAAGTAATTTTACTTCAAATGATAGCATTCTATTTAGGTTCACTTCCTAAATGAGTAGGATATTGAATAAATCAAACATCCTTTGATAAACTTAAGATGTGATAATCTGCCAATGCAGCCAATCCAATGTAGTTATATTGGAACTTTATAAGACCTGTATATTAAATACTAAGAGTAAGTAAAAGTAATTTTACCTGTATTAATAGCATTCTATATTAGCCACCGCCCGAAGTGGGGTTTGAATAAATTACCCACCCTTTATAGAACTAAATATTAATTTTCTAATAAGACAAAGGGGCAGTCAGTTAAAAGGTTACATCTATAAAATAGACACAATAATCAGAGAAATAAGTGGGTCCTGTTGGATGCTGGCATCCCACATCTATTCGATAAGTGATTTCATAAGACATAGTTATTGCATTGAACAATTAAGTTCATAATGTGAAAAGGATATTTGGATGATAGCCAGCCTTGAGGTAAACTCTATTGATTTATGAGGAATAATAATAATTAAAATGCTAACACATATTTCATATTATAAGATGAAATTAAGTCAAAAGTTGTGTTGACTCTCTATAAATTAAAGTCAACGTGGCGGGGCCTGAAAGACGAATGCGTTGAACGGCACGATATGGGCGAGGATGGAGCTCTTATACTTCCACAAGACTCTTATAATTCCACAAGACCTTTACATAAATTGCACAAGACTTCTTATGTATCATGCTACTGTTAATAAATAATAATACCTGCAAGCTAAGCTATCATCTGATTATCTCTGAGTGGTTGCAAATCTTCCCCGCAGCTGCAGTGAAGGATTTAGGTCACAGTTCAGACGGAGTCATTGCTAGGCTACACATATCTATGATATGATTTATAGACTGGTAGGTAATTAGGTCAGGAGAAAATAATTTAACACAGGGATAAGCCAATTACTAAACTTTCACGAAAGAACTTGAGTTACTTAAATGCGGTTAACAACGGAGGGTTCACTAGACGATCTGGCCAAAATAGTATTTATTATAATATTACATTGCTTGACTGAAATTCACTGCAAATAGAATTAAGCTATGCTAAGGTTTCATCATCATACAAACACTACGCACTCCACAAAAACTCCAAACACAACCATTAGATTGTAGATAAATTAGGTTAAATAGTTTTAAGAATTAGATAATAAGTTAAGTTAAGGTAAAAGCGGCGATGATGTGTGTATGTATTATAAGGTGGAATAAGGTAGAGACTTAGGCTGAGGGGGAGAAGTTACAAGATGTACGGATTTGTAAGCAAGACGCGTGTTGTAATTTAATTTCTGAAACTTTTGCTTCATTTGTATCTTTAAGGTAGAAAACAACACCATCTGCTTGATTTAAATGATAATTTGATTGAAATGAATTATAGTTTGCTATGGTGGGAATAGGTTTGTTTGAATTAATTCTGCATTCACTAAGTATGATTAAATCAATATCAGTATGTAAAAATGAAAGATTAAGCTGTAGATCGTCCAAATTTGAATAAACGCTTCTAATGTTTTGAGACGCTATTGTGAAGTCAGTCTTTTTATAATTCATTAAATTTGATATGTCGCCAATCTCTCCAGAACATTTGCTACTTTAACATTGTCTATGTCATGAAAAATGTTTAACCGGCTATCCATTAATAAGCTTTATTGGATTGCAAATTGTTTCTAGACAATTGTTTTTTTAAGTAATTAAATAAATTACTATTTGTCCATGATTTTGAGATAAATACAATAGTTTTAGTGTGAGTATAATTAAAGTGTGTACGAGTATATAGTAGTGTAAGAGTATAATGCGTGTGAGTATAATATATAAATTGTTGTGTGAATGTGTATTGTACGAGTATAATATGGGTTTTGGTATGAGAATTAAAGTATGTACGATTAAATATTAGTGTAAGAATATAATGCGTTTGAGTATAATTTATAAATTCTTGTGTGATTGTATATTGTATAATATGGGCAGACGATTGAAGGTGGGCTTTCATTATGAGCTTACAGAAAGATTTTAAAAAAAGTTTAAAATTATTTAAAGCAAGCACAAGCATAAAGCTTATAAAGTACAAAATTATAATAGAAGAACATGCAACCTTACGCTGAGAAAAGTACAAAACTATAGTAGAGACGCATGCAACATTACTGTGACCTAGTCACGTAGTTTCCAGAAGTCGGGTTGTTTGTGCTTCATTTTTAATTATAAGGATGGGAGAGTTCTCAACTTTTCTTATATAGACGCGTCCATAGGCAGTCCAGCAGAACTTGTATCCTTTGCTTTTGACAAGATCGCGTGCAAGAAAGTGCAAACGGGCCGCCTTTGCTGTCAGCTGTTCAGAAATATGGATCGGTACATATTCGTTGACAGTATGGCCAAGGTGTTTAGCGCATAGTTTTTCTTTGTATCGTATGTTGTAGGACTTGGCCATTTTCAAGAAGTTTTTTGTATTGTAGAAGACAGTTCCACTATTATTGGTGGGTTTGTTATAGATTTATCTTTCTTAGTCTTTGTTTGGACGCGATAGATATCCTTGATGTCATTCACCGCAATCGGACAGCCTATAGTTTCGGACAGCTTCACCACCATTTTAACCAGATCATGTTTGTCTTCTTGTAGGTTTTTAGGCACGTTTTTAAGTTCAATGTTTGTTTTCCGACTCCCACGCTGTAGGTCTTCTATCTTGTCTTCTAGTAGAGTAATATAATCTTTGTCCCGTCTCATTTGGACTTCCATCCGTTCTATTTTATTTTTTAGTTCGTTATTCTGTTCTGTTAGAAAGTTGATCGAGCTCTCTATATTACTGTTTGTTGTCTTTATTTCAGTTATAACAGGAAAAATCTTTTTAAAGTCATTATGTTGTTCAGCCATCAAGGATGTTATCATTCTTTTAATATCCTCCCTAAAAGCATTAAAATCAGCCTCGTAATCAGACTCCCTTCTCCTTTTTTGGCGTTGCGAGTTATTGTATCTGTTAGGTGGAGTTTCATCTTTTGGGTCAAAAAGGTTTGATTCTGTGATGACTTGTTAATAGTGCTTTCCATTTCAAGTACCAGGATATAATAAAACCGAAAAGTGTTCTCACGAGGTAAGTGGGTTCTTCTGATATATTATTGATATGCAGCAGTACTCGCCGTTACATCTGTTCAAAGTAGCAGGGTAGAAGAGACTCAGTGGAGTTATGAAACAAATGTAACTTGATAGGTCGTGAGAATATGACACAGTCGGCCGTAAAAGTAGGTCGTATACTCGATGTGTAGTACCAGGATAGCAAAAGTTGCGGCAATAAATTTAGTCGTTAAACCTTCTTTCTTTCCTTCTCGCTGTCTGATTTATTGAAAATATCGGTTTGCCGATATATCAGTTCAAAGTACCAGGGTAGAAGTAACACAGTGGAGTTATGGAACAAGTGTAGCTTGCTAGGTCGTGAGCTGATGACAGTCGGCCGTAGTAATAAGTCGTATTCTCGGTATGTAGTACCAGGATAGCATAAGTTGCAGCAAGTATTTTAGTTGATAAACCTTATTTCTTTCGCTTTCTTATTTGTTTAAAATATGTAGTACCAGGATCGCATAAGAGAGCGGCACAGACGTGTGGAGAGCGGTTAAACAGAAGATACTTGCGATTTCCTTCGTTGTGAAGAAGTCTCGTAGAGGAACTCAGTGTGAGGAAACAGCTAAAGTCGCAGGGCGGTGCTTAGTAGTAAGATCGCATAAGATGCGGCAGCGTCTAGGGATGGGTAAACGCCCGGATTAAAATCCACTGCTGGATTAAAACCCATTTCTGCCCAATAAACGCCGGGCGTTTTTAATAAACGCCAGGCAGAAATTAAATTAATTTGTTCCCTATACTCAATGTTTAATCAGTGACAAAAGAAGCTACAGCAAGGTGAAATACGAATTTAATTTAAATGCTTGTACATAAAAAAACCGACTCCAAAAAATTTGACTGAAATAAATGCACTAAAACGTAAAAAATAATTGCATGGTTAAGTTTGTTCAATTTACTTGCAATATTAACCTTTATTCTACTCAATCTTATAATCTTAAAAATTATTTCTGGAGTCGGTGCCAGCCAAGGTAAATTTAACATTAACATTAAACGACATACTATATTATTATTATATTAGCCCATATTGTCCCATTGCTGGGCAAAGGCCTCCCTCTCCCCATTATTCTAGTATTCGCGGTCTTTTGCGTGTGTTGGCCAATCCTTCGCGTAAGCATCAAGCTCATCTCTTCACGTCCATCTAGGTCGGCCTCGCTGCCGTTTAACCCAATTGTCGTTTTTATTTGTAAATATGTTTAATTAGCCTTTAGCAGTTGTCGTGTTCATTTGTAGATAGATTTTATTAGGTATTGCTACATCGTCGTATTAGGCTGGCACCGACTCCAAAAATATTTTTTAAGATTATAAGATTGAGTAGAATAAAGGTAAATATTGCAAGTAAATTGAACAAATTATACTATGCAATTATTTTTTACGTTTTAGTGCATTTATTTCTTTAAATTTTTGTTTATTTTTCCTTTTTAGTGAATTGTTCCGATCTATTTATCGAAAGCGAATATTGATAAACCTTCAAAGCGCGGTGCTCGTATGAGACAGCGCCGTTTAAATGCGACAAGCGAAGAAAACGAGAAACGCCTATCATGTAGGAAATCTACTTCCAAAACAGACGGCAAGTTACCCAGATTTACTCGTGAACGCTGTATAGAGCCCCCTACGATGATGACTTGCGAGTTACTAGGGTTCACCGTTAGGCAAACTACAGGGACGTTTTTGACTTGCTCCAGTCGTAGATCGTAGCCAAGTCACCAATGATCTGCTCAATCGCGTCTGAGAGGTTCTCAGCCGAAGCCTGAGAGTTTTATAAGTCATCGGCATAAAGATGTTAAGAAGAATTTAGATAAGAAGTGACAGAATTAGTAGTGTGAATAGTGTATTATTAAATCCTTATAGAAATGTTTCAGAAGCAGTGATAAAAAGTGGCATATGTTACTATTTGTCCTTCAGCTATCTATGTGCAAAATCAGGTCGATACGCAAGTGAGAGACGGTCAAACAAACACACACGCTTTCGCATTTACAACATTAGTTATGAAGGATTTATTGCCGAAGTGGGCCTCATTTGACTTAGGACTGAAAATACCTAAATCGCTATAGGTATGCCTACAATATTTGAGGAGTTCTCTCAATTCCTCAAGGATCCCTCCATTAGAACTGAATTCCGGTACCTGCCTTCTTTTGCTTCGTCATAGTCGCATAACTATCTTAATCGAGATATCTTATCGCCACCCGTGAAATACTTATCATTGAGGAGTTCCAATGGCATTCTGTGATCTTCTTCATCAGTTCTACTTCATCAAATGACATTTTCTGAATGCAAATGCGTGACTTATTGCTGAAAATACCAAAATCGCTATAGGTATGCCTACAATGTTTGAGGAGTTCCCTCAATTCCTTGAGGATTCCATTATCAGAACAGGATTTTGATAAAAATGGGACCAATCTGGAAGTATATCCTTTCAAATAAAAAAGAATTTTCTAAATCGTTGTATAAATGACGGAGTTCTGAGGTAACAAACATAAAAAAACATACAACCGAATTGAGAACCTCCTCCTTTTTTTGAAGTCGGTTAAAAAATCATATAGGGATTATAAAACGATATGCTTTCAAAGATATGGCTACAAACATCATAAAAATTACTATTCGACAAGTCAAGCCCTAACATCCTTACTGGGCAAAATCATGAAAGAAAAAAATGTTGGCGAAAGTTTGAAATTACCCTGCGATACCCGTTGGGGTAGTCATTGTTTATGTTTTCAAAGTATGGAAAACAGTGGTGGCCTTTTAAACCTTGGCTGTCCGCGAAAAAGCTACAAACTTACCACCGGAAGATAAATCAGCATTACTAGATGAAGATCTTTGGACAATGTTAGAGCAATGCCGCCTGATTTCGGAATCCATTACAGAGGCTATAATACGTCTAGAATCCAATGACAACTCCATGCACAAATTTTTTTAACTTTATAAAACATGAAATCTAAGTTACTTTTCTGTTTGCCAGAAGTAACAATAGTTGAAAACGACGTCAAAGAAAAGATTCTAGACAATGTCGATCAGTGAATTCAAATGTGCCTCAAGCTCATACATTATGCGGCATACTTACTAGACCCTGCTGAACAAGGAGCAGAGTTTGATGAGAATCAAGATGTAGAAGCCATGGAATTCATTTCTGAGGTAGGACAAAGCATTGGATTAACCGTGACGCCAAATTTAGCGTTCTACAAATCCAGATCGGACTTTTGGAGCCGTAGATTTTTATGGGAAAATGTAGAGGAAATAAAACCAACAACTTGGAGCAGTTTATGCGGGCACACTGCATTAAGCAAAGTGGCTGTGCGAATCCTCATAGCACCTTGCACTACTGCTACAGTTGAACGGTCATTCTCTACACACAGCCACATTCAGAATAAAAAAAGAAACCGGTTGACGACTGAGAGAGCAGCCAAAGTTGCTTACATATCCTTCAAATGGAATTTGCTCAATAAGAGCGGAAACATTTCCGCAAAAATTGGGACTATAAGGAGTGCGTGTGTGTTACACCTCCGACTATAGACATACATGCGCATCGAACGGATAGTTCATTGGACACTTCTGACTTACCTCAACCATCGGCCTCAGGCACTGCCACCACCATCGAATTTTTAGATTGTGGTTACATTTCAGACTCGAGTAACAACGATGACTGAGTTAATTCGTTTTCTATTTGAATTTTACTTATATTATATTAGGTTATTTTGATTATTTATTAAGTTTGAAACTGTAAAAAAATGTGTTCTTTTAAATTTTTTTGTAACGAAGAGTAAAAATAATGAATATTACATCAATCAATACAACATGTTGTTTTTTATTTAATATTAACGAAATTCTACCCAACCGTCTATTTTCTGCAAAGACAACCCAACCATCTATTTTCTTTAAATACAAAATGTCACAAAGTCTTTCGTCTAAAGTACCTACATCCTTTTATTATGTAGAGCTCTGCATAGTAGTAGGTAAGTTGATTGTTGGTCACTCACTGAATAAAACAATCTCAGCATTTTCTTTTCTTCCTTTTTGCAATTCATAACTAAGCAAAGAAAGTTTAAATTTTATTAAAAACGATAATCAAAGTCGAACCCGACGTCCCGACCTATGTATGTGTATACTTTTATCCTGTTCTCGTCATTTAATATTTTCCGAATGAGGTTTTGCAAACAAACAAATAATTTGTTGTAATTTTCATTTATGCCCGCCAAAATGGGCAGAAATCCATTTCTGCCCGATTTAAATCCTTTCTGCCCGATTAAAACCCATTGGGCCTAAAAGGCAAAAACCCACCGCCCATCTCTAGCAGCGTCACGTCGGTCGCGTCGATTGTAGCTCGGTGTTATCGCTGGCGCATACATACGAGATGCGCAAGTGTGAGCAAGCGCACGCGGTACACAGCGACAGGAACAAAGACGCACTCACTAGAGTGCGTTCCGTCGTTCTGGGTGTAGTTGTTTGGTTAAAGTTTAACTCGTTTGAGTTGCAACTGAGCCACGGAACGATCGAGTTGTTTTTATAACCTCTTCTGAAGTATTCCTGTCCAAAACGAGAGAAAACTCTTTTTGTCTACATTTTTTCCACTTTTCTACAATATTTAAACCTAATTATTAAAAAGTAAAACAATACGAAACAAACAGGCCGAATTTTTCGAGACGTTTTGACATAAATTACAAAATTTGACACTTTAACAATGATATAAACGTCAAATAGCTGTCAGAGTGAAAAACAACCATCTGATTTGATGGTTGTTTGGTTGCTGCGCTCTGAGCCACAGAACGGATGAAACTACGCTCTGACAGCCATCAGAGTAAAATTTCACCAAGCCACGGAACGGGTAGAGCGCGCGCCGGAGTGCGCTCGAGTGCACTCGAGTGAAGCCACGGAACGCAGCCCTATACACGCACTACAAACGCAGTTCGTTTGATGTGTTCCGCACACACACTTAGCTTTCCAAACGATCCACCGTAGTCGTATCTCTTAACGATTTATGCACTCCTATTATTTGTTTAATTTTATGTATTTACAAATTTGATTTTTGATTTATAAAATAAAGCGAAAACAGTCTTTGTGACGTCTACTCGTAAACGAGGTCCGGGGGGAAGAGGCATAAATAACACAAACACTAAGATTTCTTAATATTTCACTATTATTTCGCACAATCCAGCAATGTTTTGACCGAGTAGTCGGTCATGAAATGACACGTCTCACACCGACAGTGCGTCGCTGCCAAACTTACATTCACTATCTCTTTTACTCATATCACACTACAGTCATACAGACAGAGATACAAATACTTTACTTTGATACACGTATGTATAAGCGGCAACGTCGTAAGACTCTGTCCATGTAATATTCGGTCCGAGGTACGAACTTTTATAGATTGCGTATGTATGTTGTAGGTATGCAATGATATTTTTGTAAGTATGTATTTATTTTATATATTATTTTGTTTTATATTTGGGTATAAATATATAAGTAATGATCAGCGATATATACGTTACACTAGATAGGCCCTTCCGAACACGCACTATGTTCCACTCTTCTGCGGAGTCGACTCGGCACCTTGCTTTAGTGTGGCTTTGACATTCGCGCGTGCGGAGCGGCGAAAATAATTCTTTATTTCTTTTCAAAGTGTACACCTTTTTTTATTGGCAACGGGTAAGCGCTTGGCCTTCATCTCACATGATGGTAAGTGACGATAAGGCCGAACGAAGGTGGAAGCGCGCTTCACCCGGAATCCTCAACCACTGAGGAACTGGCTACCTTATCTCAAACTGTCGGAACACAACAATGCTATAAACATCGTTGTTATGGCGACAGACTTAGATAAGATGGTGGTAGCTAGCCAGGCGGACTTAACAGCCCTACCACCAACCAAACCGAACACACAAAGATGTACCCCCCGCTGGGAATCGAACCCGGGACCTATGGGTCTGAAACCGGTAGCTTAGCCACTAGACCACAGAGGCGGTTTAAAGGTAGTAAGTTTAGGGAGTAAACACCTAGACGTTTACTACAATTCAGTTGTCAAGTAAGTGAAATATATCGTATTATTAGAATAGAAAAGATATTTTTCAATTATTATTATTATTGACAATCTATTTGGGACGCCATCTTGATACACACTACGTTGTCTTTGACCGATCTGGCGCTGCGGCGCTGCGATGTCTGTCTGTTGATTAGATGACATTTAAATGTTTAAGCGCTGCAGCAGCTGCAGCGAACTTTAGGTCTCTCATTCCAGAATTTGAACAAATGGTTTGTATGAACGTTCTTGTCTATACTTCTAGGTCAATGGTAATGATAGGGCTGGCTTTTGAATCGAGTCGCCTGAATTTGAAGATACTTTTAGCTGCCCCCCGTTGCGTTAAAATATTTAAAAAACCACTTGAAAGTTTTGTCAAAATGCCGATTTTAGCCGTATAATCACGAAAAATTACACATTTTTAGGTTATACAGTACCATAGTAACAGAACCGAAGCGGGAGAACGGGTGGGGCGGGGGCAGCCCCCCCGCGAGAGGGGCTCGATGGAAAGAGTCTAAAGAGTTAATTAGGTTAGGTTAGTATGTTGACCAAAAACGCGCGAGCCGGTAAGCGCGGTAAGCCGGCGCGTGGTAGCGGCCGGCGATGCGCCAGGAACGACATTTATGTGAATTTCCATATTTTTAAAAAATTGACATAACTTAAAAATTTCATCTCTGCGGCAGGAGGGGTGAGTGGGGGGGTATTCCTCCCTTCTCCCCTCCCCTTCCCCCATCAATTAAGGCGACTCGATTCAACAGTTTTACCATGATACATAACCTCAAAATACAAAAATTAACAAGTTAAGTTCGTGCACGCAAGGCGTACACACTATAGGAATTCTGTTACATTGCAGCAATGTGGACGACAAATTCTTTCATGGCGTGTACATTGCATGTTACATTTCGTAAGTCTGTACCCGCCTTTAGATAATACTATCAATGGTTCGGCATCATTAAACTTGTGTAATATAATTGCCAAGAATTCTTTAATTGTACCACTAAAGAAATAATTAGAAACCATGAAATGAAATTAAGAATTTTATTAAGTAAATAACAATTTAGAACAATTTAATTTAAAATAAATAAACCTATCAATGTTTCTCCAAAGCTCTCACTAAAAGATCGTTAATGTGTGTTATTAAATTTCTGGGGTCCATAATGAGTCCAGCGGTTACCATGGCGTTAGAAAACAGCTGTTGCGACACCATATTCGCGAGTTCCTTGTCCGTGGACACTAGACTGTGAAGTTTCTTGATAATGGGGTGCCTGAAAATAACAAAAACAAAGCTTACTTAAGGGCCTTATACACGATCAGTTCGCCTGCAGGTATCAGCCTGTCAGTTCCTCCACCGCCGCCCGCCCGTGCGTTGTACTACTAACTGACAGCCCGATACCTGCCGTCGACCTGACCGTCTGTGGGGCCCTTTAGCGGTCACAATAAGTAAGTTAGGTGCCTACTAAAATAAAAATTACTAAGACCTTATGAAGCAAACTTTGATCAATGACTATTTTTTAACTATTTGCGATCGGTCGCCAGACCATAAGCGAATTATTTGTGGTGATTGGATGATTATTTTTAGGAAAGCCGCCAGCGCGGCCCTGCTTTTTTTAGAAAATGTGGCTTCTTTTTAAGTGCTTCACTATTCATTGAAATGAAACACTTTTTTAAGGATTAACTCGCGTTTAATTTGCTATTTACATAGTTTTTATATTATCCTGACGTTTCGAACCCTTTACAGGGTCCGTGGTCACAGGGAGACTGAAGTGTTGGTCGTCTCATTGTTAGAAGTTACTTGCCTACCGTCAGCAATTTTTATATTTAACGCTTCACTATTGCTAATGGATCTAACAGCTCAGCGGTGAGACAGACGTTCTCTGTACCGATGCCGGAATCGTTCGATTTCCGATGTCACGGTCGGCTGTTCCGGTCCGATGTTTAAGTATTCGAGAATTTCGTCATTCTTCGTGAACCAAGGAGCATTAACGATCGCCCTCAGAATCATATTCTGCACTCGTTGTAGACAGAGAATGTTGGACTTGCTGGCTACAGCCCACAGCTGAATGCCATACTTCCACACTGGCTTAAGGAAGGAGTTGTAATTATGGAGCTTGTTATCCACTGATAGTACTGAGTTTCTGCCCATAAGCCAGTACAAGTTTCGGAGCTTCAGGTTGACTTCATCTCTCTTTTTCTTAATGTTGATTTTCCAGGTTAGGCGCCTATCCAAGTGAAATCCGAGATATTTCACGTAGTCAGAGTGTGGTAGAAGGTCGTTCCCAAGTTTTACAAGGACGCAATTACCCTTCCTCAGTGTAAAAATCACGTACTGAGATTTAGTGGCACTGGCACGAATTCGCCATTTGCAGATCAATGACTATTGTTTGTTTTTTTATTATTATTTATTATGATCCAAAAAATGCAGGTTTTCAATATTATACAAATGCTCCTTTCATTAACGTGAACGAACGGGGAATAAAACACGCACTAGGCACTCAGGTTCGAACAAAATTGAAGAATGTGACTGAATGTGTACAAGTTCTAAGTATGTTTTGACTTATAGTCAAAATTGAACTCTATTGGCATGAAATAAGGACTATATACAAACACGTATTGGGCCAGCATGGTAGGCTATTGCCCAATCCCCCATGTGCCCAGCAGTGGGACGTTTACGGGCTGATGCTAATACACGAACTAGTAACCAATTTAATGATTGTATCCGCTTTGAGATGTAACTTACTTGGCGTTTATCTCCAATTGTGGTCTCAACAGCGCAAATCTGTTTTCCTCGCTAAGATTCTGCGCTTGAGTTCGAATAAAATGTCTGGCTGCTGCCATTTCCGGCACAATGATGATGCATGGATGCGAATCCAGTCGTTGCGTTGTGCGCACATCGAATACTTTGCCCGCCAAATTATTTTTCAAGAAGGTAATTATCTCATCCACTTGCGCTTGCTGCAAGCTCTCCCCGCCTGTGAAATAAAACGTGTGACACAATATCATAGAATACATAATAGTACAAGTGCAGAGAAGCACTCCGCAAACTCTTCTAAATAAGTAGCGACTCTTGCCTGACACAATAAAATGTAATTCAGGTCGCACACCGCTCCCTTCCTTACAGTTATATTCACCTAGAAGTTGTCTCTCTTTGTGAGCGTCAAGTTGGCAGGGACACCACGGAATTAGACGGTTTTGACTATGTCAAAAAATTGTTTATAAATAGTGATAAATAGTGACGTATAGCATATAAATAGTGATACTATGGTTCAAAAGATATTTGAGTATCTTGGTGTGCCTGCTAACTTGACGTCAAGATAGCAGGCACCTTAAGAAATACAGTTCGTATCAGTGTGATTTATATGTCAAAAAACTGTGCATAAATAGTGAATCGTATACGCAAAATTTCAACAATTGTACTTCAATACAAACCGAGATATTACGGTCTCTTAGTGGGCTGCCAACTTGACGATCCTTGCGATAGCGATTCCAGAGAAACGGGTTGAAGTTTTAAACAAATAAATACATGAAAAAATTGTGTGTGAAATTGTGAATCTTTCAATATCAATAAAAAAAGAATTCTTCTTTGCTATTTTCCAAAAATCTAATGTAAACTTCTACCATACATTCGATTTTAAGTACAATCGTGCACAATTTTATTTATTGACTTAAGATACTGACATAAAGTCTAAATTCAAGTCATAAAATTACACTTGTTGTTGTTGAGCTACGGTTGTTCACTACGGTGTTGAGCTTTTAATCCAAATATTTAATACCTGGGAGAAATCACAGGATGCCCTAGGGGTATTTTGTGATTTATCCAAGGCTTTCGATTGTGTTTTACATGAAACTTTGGTCAGGAAGCTTAACCACTATGGAATTAGGGATGCTTCTTTGAACCTTCTAATCTCATACTTGAGTAACAGGATTTAAAAGGTCGACATTAACGGTAAAAGATCTCCGGGATCAGTGGTTAAAATGGGAGTTCCGCAGGGTTCAATACTTGGTAAAAAAGCTTATTATAAAGTGTCAGATTATACAGAGACAAAACAGCTTGGGTCTGAAATGCTCCGAATACTCTAACAGCTATTTCTAATTGTCTATAATTAATTTATATAGAGCACCATATTTAATTAAACTATTTACATTCAAATTCATATTTTGTATTTTGTGAACTGGTAACGGCATATAATTATATATATTTTTTGTAAATGTCGTTGCTTCTGTGCGCTGTGGTTTCTTGCGCCCGTTCTTTGCCACAGTTAAAAAATGATGTCCTGAATGGGTGGTAAGTTAAAAAATATTTGGACCTTTCAAAGTACTTATTAATTGAGTTTATTGAATAAATATATTTTGACTATTGACTATTGACTTAAATCTACCGTTATAATGTCAGTTTCACGTTATTTTTATGGAAACTTATGTCAAGCAATTTGTAATTTTAGTGACTCGAATTAAAAGTCTCGGATAGTGGTGGACGAGCGAGTGTCGCGAACGACCGAGAGATGGCGTGATTTTGTTTACGTGCGGTGAGCCGGTGATACGAGGATGGTGCGCGAAAAGTTTTATTTGTTTGTTTTGAAATTGGTAAGCAGTGAGTACATTTGCATCAGAAGTGAAAGTGTTTAAATCGTTTAATAACAACCTACATTTTTATAGGTACGCAGCTTATTTTCTATTATGGTATTTACAAAAAGATATACCTAAGTACGGTCGGGGTCGCCGTCGCTTTACCACTTTGCAGCGATTTTTGTGTGAAGCGCACCGACCGCCCGGGTACCTACGTGCCCGGACCAAATAGACGACGCGGTGTGCAAGGGATTTTGACCTTTAGACTGGTAAAGCGACAGAGTCCGCCATTGTACCTAATATGAGGTAGATATTTTCTCAGTCATTCAAAACTTTTCATATTTACTACTCGACCAACATAATTAATCGCATTAAAGCTAGACGTTTATCATAATTGTTCAATGATTAACAATCTAAATATATTGCACTTCAATTAGTTTGCTCTTGCTGAGTGGTCATATTTTAAAATGGAATATCGAAGAAGATACGTTTAGTTTGTAAATTATTGAACAACTGTGATAAACGTCTAGCTGACATGCGCCTAATTATGTTGTTCGACTAATACGTATTACTTCATAGTAGGTACTTACCAAGCTAATCTTTCGTAAAGTTACCTAGGGTCAAGTTTATTCCTAGTGCATTAAATGTTAAAGTTAGCCTAGTCTTTTATGACTAATAAACAAAGAATGAGCTACGAATAGTTATTCCGTGTTTTGTGTCTTTTACTCTAATTAAAAATTACGTTTAAATGACAGGAACAAAACACGTCTATTTGGTACGGACACGTAGGTACCCGGGCGGTCGGTGCGCTTCACACAAAAATCGCTGCATATTGGTAAAGCGACGGCGACCCCGACCGTACCTAGGTATATCTTTTTTGTAAATACCATAATAGAAAATAAGCTGCGTACCTATAAAAATGTAGGTTGTTATTAAACGATTTAAACACTTTCACTTCTGATGTAAATGTACTCACTGCTTACCAATTTCAACACAAACAAATAAAACTTTTCGTGCACCATTCTCGTATCACCGGCTCACCGCACGTGAACAAAATCATGCCATCTCTCGGTCGTTCGCGACACTGGCTCGTCCACCACTATCCGAGACTTTCAATTCGAGTCACTAAAATTACAAATTGCTTGACATAAGTTTCCATAGAAATAACGTGAAACTGACATTACAACGGTAGATTTAAGTGTAATTTTATGACTTGAATTAAAAATAATTACGACTTTATGTCAGTATCTTAAGTCAATAAATAAAATTGTGCACGATTGTACTTAAAATCGAATGTATGGTAGAAGTTTACATTAGATTTTTAGAAAATAGCAAAGAAGAATTCTTTTTTTTTTGATGTTGAAAGATTCACAATTTCACACACAATTTTTTCATGTATTTATTTGTTTAAAACTTCAACCCCTTTCTCTGGAATCGCCATCGCAAAAATCGTCAAGTTGGCAGCCCACTTAGAGACCGTAATATCTCGGTTTGTATTGAAGTACAATTGTTGAAATTTTGCGTATACGATTCACTATTTATGCACAGTTTTTTGACATATAAATCACACTGATACGAACTGTATTTCTTAAGGTGCCTGCTATCTTGACGTCAAGTTAGCAGGCACACCAAGATACTCAAATATCTTTTGAACCACAGTATCACTATTTATATGCTATACGTCACTATTTATACACAATTTTTTGACATAGTCATTACCGTCTAATTCCGTGGTGTGCCTGCCAACTTGACGCTCACCTCTCTTTCTATAGCGTAGCTCTTATCTCTTCTAACAACTTTAGGGTGTTCGCGGCGCGTGAGTGAGTCGAACTTATTGAGAAATCGAACTAATGTTGCTAACGTGCGATTCGGCCGGCACGTGATGGCAGCCCTCTGAAATTGGTCCGTCCGGACGAACCTGCCGGCTACTTGTAGCTTCATACCTAAAGCGCGGAGTGCACCTGACCGTCTATTCCCACTAGTTTTTATTATTATATCTTAATTAATAGCTTCAAGTGTTTAATTCTTTAAGTTTATTTAGTATTGTACGGTAGATAGAAATAAAATGGAGTCTCACAACACGTGTTGCTGCTAAAAGAACACGGGAGAAACTCCTTCCCAATAGTTCAGTTGTTGAGTTCGGCTGACTGGACTAGTGAGATTTCTTTTCTCGTTTGTTCAGTTGACTGAACTAGTGATTTTTTTTTCTTGTTTGTTCAATTCAGTAATATAAATGCAAACAAACATTTTTACAATTTATTATAAATACACCGAGATTTTTCATTGGTTTTGGAGCCGAAAACGTTATAATACAAAAAAAGTGTTGTACCTATTTATGTAATAATAATTGCTTTACGAGCAAAGAAAAAAAATTGTAAAAGTGACTTTTTGTCGTAAACACGTAGTAACGTTCTCCTTATCAACTCGTACACCGTGACCCCTATGAACTTTCCCGGCCAGCCGCCTTCGCCGGCGGCGGGGCGGGGGGTAGGCGGAGCGTTGGAAGCGCCTCGGTCATTGACTTTGTGTGATGTATTTGAAAGCACGGTATAAGTTTACCTAATCTGTGGCAAGCACGGTATACTTGACCTGTGGCTGGAGACGCGACCCCCCGCTGAGATTGACCGCGTCAGTAATAAACGAGCTGCTTAAGTTGATAATTGGTTGTTTCATTTATGCACCCCAATTATACTTCATTGGCGACGAGGATATACTTTACGAACCGAAAACTAATTAAAGAAGATGACAAGTTATATTGGGAACTTAACTACGTTTGATTACAAATCACAAGAATGGCAATTTTTTTACGGCCGATTATCGCAATATATAAAGCTGAACAAAATTGAAGAATGTGATAAATGTGCGTTGTTATTGACCCATTTGTCGGATGATTCCTTTCGATTGGCAAGAAATTTGGCTCATCCGAAAGAACTTGAAATAATAACTTATAAGCAGCTGGTGGAATTACTCAACAAACATTTTTCGCCGAAAAGGTCAACGTTCGCAGACAGGGCGAAATTTTACGCAGCAACGAGATTTGATTACGAAAGTATCGAAGAATGGGTAGTACGACTTCGAGGACTAGCCGTTTTATGTGACTTCGGCTCAGAGTTGGACATCGTGCTACGAGACAGATTCGTACTAGGTTTGAATGCGGGACCGGAACGAGATCGCTTGTTCGAGCAAGATGCAAAAAAGTTGACATTGGCAACGGCTGTGGAAATAGCGGCACAGGCGGCGTGCGCGCGACGCTGCCTTTGCGACGCGCGGAGCAGCTTTGCCGAGCAGGCAGCGGCGACGTCCGGCGCCGGTGGCGCTGGCGTGGCGAAGGAAGAACCCTTGTACCTGGTGCGGCAGGGCGGCGGCGGCTCCGGCAGCGGCGGTGCCGGCGGCGGCGCGCGGCTTTCGCTCGACTTTGCTAAGCGATGCTCAGTATGCGGATTAAAAAATCACAATGCTGGTGCGTGTCGTTATAAAAACTACACGTGTCAATCTTGTGGAAAAAAGGGACATTTGAAGAAAGCATGTTTAAACAAGAGTAAACAACTTTCTCAAGTGCACTGCTTGGAAGCCGATTCTTCCGAAGGCAATATGGATTGTAAGGAATGCTCCCTGTTCAATATGAGGTATGTAGATTTAAATCCTTTATGCTTAAATGTCAATGTTAACGGTATAGATTTATCAATGCAATTAGATTCTGGTTCAGGCACATCTGTTATATCAAATAGTCTTTATTTTAAATATTTTTCAAAATGTACATTAAATAAAACTCAATTAAAAATGTGTCTGTACAATGGCCATAAAATGACGCCTCTGGGGTATATCGATTGTGAAGTTATATATAATTGTAAAAAGGAAATTTTAAAAATGTATGTGTTACAAAATGGCGGACCACCGCTGCTGGGCCGTGATTTTATGTCAAAATTCAAATTTTGTTTTACGTCAGATATCAATAACTTGGGAACCGTAGAGAATAATATTCAGTCGTTGTTAAACGAATTCTCGGATTTATGGAATGACGAATTAGGATGTTTTAACAAATTTGAAGTAGAACTCCATTTAAAAGACAATTCCATACCAAAATTTTTTAAATCAAGGTCGATTCCTTTTGCTTTGAAAGACAGAATATCTGATGAAATCGATAGGCTGGTAGGTTTAGGTATTTTAATACCAGTTACTTACTCAGAATATGCCACACCGATAGTCCCAGTTTTGAAGGCAAATGGCAAGGTAAAGATTGCAGGTGATTATAGATGCACTTTAAATAAGGATTTAAAAGTAGATAAGTACCCAATGCCTAGGATTGAGGAAGTATTTGCGAAGATAGGGGGAGGTGAACACTATTCAAAAATTGACTTAAGTAACGCCTATAATCAATTCGTTTTAACTGAGGCGTCTCAGGCTCTTACAACCATTAACACACCAAAAGGGCTATTTAAATATTCGCGATTAGTGTACGGCCTCGCCAACGCTCCAGCTATATTCCAAAGGGCACTAGAAACACTCTTAGCTGGAATAGAAGGCGTTACGTGTTGGTTTGATGATATCTGTTGTACAGGGCCTGATAGTGTTTCACACTTAAGCAGGCTTCGGGAGGTGCTAAGTAGATTGCAGGGCGCTGGATTAAGGTTAGAGAAAAGTAAGTGTGCACTTTTTCAAAGCAGCGTGACTTACTTAGGGTATGTTATTGACAAAAAAGGCCTTCGAACGAGCCCAAGTAAGGTGGAAGCCATAATTAACTCTCCAGCTCCGAATAACGTATTAGAAGTGCAACGGTTCTTGGGAGTAGTTAATTACTATCGTAATTTTATCCCGAATGCGTCCACATTGCTAAGCCCGCTTAACGAATTACTGCGCAGCGACTCGCCGTGGCAGTGGGGCCCGCGGCAACAGAGCGCGTTCGAGCGCGTAAAGCGAGAGCTTGCCTCGGAGCGCGTGCTGGCGCACTTCGACGCGCGCCTTCCGCTAGTACTCAGCGTAGACGCGGGGCCCGCCGGGCTCGGCGCGGTGCTGGCGCACGGGCAGCTCGACACCGAGCGGCCGATCGCTTTTGCTTCTAGATCGCTAACGGCGAGCGAACGCAACTATAGCCAGATACAGAAGGAGGCTACAGCTATAATGTTTGCAGTCACTCATTTTCACCAATTTTTATACGGTCGGGATACTCCTTTCATTTTAAAAACCGATCATAAGCCACTTTTATCCATATTAGGCGAAAACAAGGGTATTTCTATCACTACTGCGGCGCGATTACAGAGATATGCAATAATTCTCTCGGCGTATAATTATAAGGTCCAGTATATCTCCAGTAAAAATAATGAAGTAGCAGATTATTTTTCAAGGGCTCCTCTGCCTACAAAATGCATTAGTCATAATGACATTTTAAACCAGCAGTACACTTGTCGTTCATACTTAAACTTTTTAGATTCTCATTTAAAACCAGTTTTATTCAGTGACATTAAAAAGGCGTCGATTGACGACGTAACTCTTTCGACGGTAATGAAATATATGAAAATAGGTTGGCCTCGTAAAATTTCTTGTAAGTCGATTTTACCGTATTTTAAATGTATAACGGACTTAGAAATTCATGACGGGTGTTTATTTCGAGGATATAAGATTGTAATACCGGGTATATTTCGAGATAAAATGTTAAAAGAGTTACACTTGACACATTTTGGGATAGTAAAAACCAAAAGTACAGCTCGAAGTAGAATGTGGTGGCCAAATATCGACGCGGATATTGAAAAATGCATTTCAAGTTGTTTGGTTTGTCAAGAAATGCGCAGCGCCCCCGCGCGCGCGCCTCCGTCCCCCTGGCCGAGGCCCCCGCGCGCCTGGTACAGGCTGCACATTGACTACATGACTATTCGTCAACAGGATTATTTGGTAGTAATAGATGCCTTTAGTAAATGGTTAGAATGCATACATATGAAATCCGGTACGTCTACAAAGGCTTTAATTAGCAATTTAAAATATTTATTCTCCCGATACGGTATTCCTAATGTTATTGTTTCTGACAATGATGTCAAAATCTGTTCATCTGAATTTATAATATTTTGTAAGAATAATAATATTAAGTATTTAACATCACCTATATACCATCCTTCCAGTAACGGTCTTGCGGAAAATTCGGTTAAAACATGTAAAAAGATGATAAAGTGTATTCTGTCGAGTGATGGTCCTCAGGAGTTAAATGATAAATTATTAGAATACTTGTTTCAATATCGTAACACCTGTCATTGTACTACCGGTAAATCACCGGCACAACTTATGTTAGGCAGACCATTAAGATCAAAGTTGGACATGATCCTACCTAGTGACTATAATAATATGCCGAATGATGAAAATCCGATTAAAAATGTAGAGAAGAAGATCATAAGATCATTCGTGATAGGAGATAAAGTCTGGGCTAAATGGTTTATCGGTAGGAAAGGTGGATGGGAGCCGGGAATCATAAAAGGAGTATCAGGCAACAGAATGTATGACGTTTATTTTTATACTTAGAGGGTTACGTGTAGGCGGCATTTAGATCAAATAATTGTAAATAAGAGCGAATGCAATGGTCCAGCCGAAACCGATTCTGAAAAAAATATTGATATTCCAATATCGGTACAAACAGACTCGAACTTAAATTCGGATTGGGGGGGACAGCCGCTTGTAACCGCAGACAGCGCGGCGCCTGCGCCGCCTCCACCCCCGCATGCAAATGCGGAGCCAGTGCTGGTTGAGGCGGGAGAGGGAGCGTCGTCGGAAGCTACCGTAGCTACCGCAACTGCAGACGCGGATAGCGTAATTAGTGAGATTCCAGTCAGAGGTCGCTCTAAACGCTCTAGAAGTAAGGTCGATTATAAGCAGTTTTTTTAATGTATCTATATTATTAATAATGATGTTTGCTTGGACTGTGGCAGTGGACTTCTGCGGTCCTCATTGCCTGGTCTCTGACTAACCCTTCCGGGATAATAGTCGGTAACATATTATGTAGGTTTAGGATTTTTTTAAAGTGATGTTAGCGAATGACGCCCTCCACCTGAAGTTAAGAGAAAGCAAAGTCCAACGCGAAATTGCGAAGACAGCTAGTAAAGCAGGATTGTGTCGCAATACTCGACCTCACATTGCCGATCTGCAATATAAGTTGCAAGAAGGAAGCTCATTACGTGCCAGGCTAGCATTCCATTGTTTGGTAATGTAACAAATAACATTATATCGTAAAAAAGATATGATAAATATACCTCATTGTAAACCACATGAAAAGTAGACTTAGAAAGATCGGTCTTTTCGCTAAAGTGATCTCTTCCAAACAACCTTTGGATGCAAAAGAAATTAATTTGATGTTTCGTGCACCAACACTATATGTATACTATGCTAGAGTATTGTAATTACCAATAACTTCTGTCGCGTCGGCAGGATCTTTTTGCATATCGTTTTCTATGGAAACCAATTGTCTTCCACCAAACTCCTTGAGCTCCAATAATACGAGTTCGTCATACATTTCGTAGCAAAACAGAACCTCGGTATCGCGCTTCTTCAGAGATTCATAATACGGTGATGATTGTGCCAATTCACGGCTATAACAATATCATAGAAATTCATTCATTTTACATGTTTTATAAAAAAAATATACTTATCAATTGTTTATCAATGTGTACCAACCTTGGAGCTGCTAAGTAATAAATACATTTTTGATCGCTTTTCTGGCGTGCAGCGTAATCAGATAGAGAAGTCCGTACACCATTTTCTAGTTTGGAAGATTCAAAACGAAGCAATTTAGAAATTTCTTCCTAAAAATAAAAACAAACTGTTAAATAGCAATTTTATTTGGCCAATTAGGAATAATATTTAGTTTGTTTAATGGCGGCTCCACATTAGTGCCGTGAATTCACGCGCGAGTTCACGGCATGAATTCACGGCACAAGTCGTGCCCTCCACATTCACGGGATGCTCACAATCGATCGTGAAACCCCCCGCGAAATGGACGTAGAAGCTGCTGCTGCAATAACTTTGTTTGTTGTGCAACATACTATTTAGACGTCTAAAACATTATTAGAAAGCGTTGGAAAAAAATAAGATGGTGGATGACTGAAATACATCGTAACCGATCAAAGTGTAGTCTGGAGTAAACTGATTAATTTCCTCTTTGGTAAACTGGCACGGGGCCGTGAATGTGGATTTGTAGGCGTGAACGCCGCGCGAACCCTTTGTCGCGGGACAGAATACGCGCGCTATCACGCCTGTTCCTCGATCAGATCGGGGAACAGACGTAAACGCGCGTGAACCCCGCGAAAACCGTCCACATTCCCGTTCACGCCTGTTTACAGAGCTTCTCGGCACTAATGTGGAGCCGACATAAAAGTATAGCTTAAACTGAGAAGTTATAAATCCACTTTACCTTTTCTATGACACTTTGGTTAGTAACTATACCCTCTTTCAGGAATATGGAGTACTCCCTATAGAAAGCTTCATATCCCACTGGATCTTTTTGTGACTTCTCAATCATGAATTTAAGAAATCTGTTAGTTAACACAGTTCTTAGTTTCCTGAAATATAAAATTTAAACATGATTTACTCAAAAATTCTTGAAATTTAGTTATTTCTTATTTAATATACTTACTTACTATGTTTAATATGCATACTTACGTAATTAATGCACTATTTTGCAATAGCTCTCGACTTAGATTTAGTGGAATGTCTTCAGAATCGACAACACCTGGAGAGAAACAATAATTTTATAATAAAATTTCTCAATTTAAGCATTTGTATTTTTTTACTTTTATGTTTATGTCAATTATATGTTTAAGTAATACCTTTTACAAATCGTAACCACTTAGGTAAAATATTTTCAGCTTTGCTCTTAATCAAAATCTTTCTTGAATAAAGAGCTACACCAACGTACGAATCACGTGACAACTCAAAAAGTCCCGGTTTGCCTTCAGGAACATACAGGATGGACTTAATGCTGATAGGGGCATCTGTTTTATAATGAAGGGTGAAACGAGGTTTGTCATACGAATTGCTTATAAATCTGTAAAACTCTGTGTGCTGCTCATGTGTCACTTCTTTCGGCTCCATTAACCAAAGAGGCTGTAAAATACAAAGACTTTATATTATTTAGGCTTGCTGATTTATTAACTCTGGTATAGATAAATATAAATACCTTAATAGCATTGACCTGCTCATCATTCAATAGAATTGGACTTCCAATAAAGTTACTGTACTTTTTTATTATGCCTGTAATTAGAAATTTTTCTTTTAATAAAAATTCTTTAACCATAATCTGTCATTTTTATAAATTCAGCTGAATTACAAAAGATTGTTTAAAGAAGAAATAAATATATCAATGACTGCATTGTTGACATGACAGTGGATGCTTACTCTTTACAGTTTCATCATCTGAAAATTCTCTGCAATCAGTTTTTAAATGCACAATGATTTTAGTTCCAACTGGCACTCCATCTACTTCTTGAATTTCATATGTTCCAGAACTACAAGAAACCAGTAAAATTATTAGTGATTCTAAGAATTCCCCAATATTTATGTTAACAAATAGACTTTGCTAATTACCCATCTGATGTCCATTTGTACCCAGGGGAGCCAGAGCGACTGCTACGAGTAAATACTTCAATTTTCTCAGCTACCATAAAGGCAGAATAGAATCCAACACCAAATTGACCTATAATAGAGCTGGCTTGTTCTGCACCCTGTTTTTTTATTTCTTCTATGAAGGACTTTGATCCTGACCGAGCTATTGTTCCAAGATTTGAAGTAAGCTCATCTTTTGTCATGCCAATGCCAGAATCCTGTAAGTTTTTATACCAAACACAAATTCCCATCAACTAATTACTTGTAAAGAAAGTGACATAATATAAATATCATATCATAATTAGCATTAAATTAAATTCAAGCAAATGTGGGATAATAAGAGCAAGATATATTAGTCAATAACCTGGAATGTGAGAGTCCTATTTTGCTTGTCAGTCAGAAGTCTGATCTCGAGAGGTCGATCTGTTTCCACCAAATTTGTGGTGTCTGGAACTCCACTTACTGAAAGGTACCGGAACTTTTCTAAAGCATCACTCGCATTGGATATTAACTCTCTTATGAATACCTGTGGAAAAGAAAAGGATTAAACATCTACTATTACTTACCTTTCTAATTATAATTCCACAATTGATTATATTTGATTAAAAAATAGAATCTTAGCTCACTACTCACTTCTTTATCTGAATATAATGACCGAGCTACAATGTCAAGTAGCATTCTGGTTTCAGCCTGAAATTCTCTTTTCTCTGCATTTCCTTTCAATGGTTCTGCTTGCTCTGCTGCAGTGCTAAAGAGTTTATTATTGTAAACTATATTTCCTGTCAACAATAAACAACAATTTAGGTAATAAAAAGTTAAAAAGTCTTTCTCTCATCTGCAAACCAAAGAGAGTTTTAGAAAACTGTGTGTTTTCTAACTAAATAGAAAATGTGTAAGTAACACAATATTAACTCAATAAATAAAATAGGACTTACTATTCACTTTTAATTTTCACACCTTAAGCAGGCTTGCCAGACCAAATTTATAAAATTACCGAACATGGCCTGGCGAAACATTTCACATATACATGAAAAACAATTATATTTACCAAAATTTGTTCAAAAATATTTATAAATAATTATTTATGGCCAACCTTCCCATTCAAGGAAAAACAGTGTGCACCAGCCCAGTTATAGCCACCGGCAACCAGCGCGCGCCTACTCTTTGTTGATTTGAGTTTGAAATTCAATATATAAAAAACTATTATGCAAGACTTCAAAAATACTGAACCATTCATACTTCGTTTATCGTTCATTTTAGTCATACCGAACACCGAACACGCAGTTGAAATACCGAAGAGTTTGGTAAAAAACTGAACACCTGGCAAGCCTGATCTTAAGGTGGATATACCTACACTAGAGCATTTTCTCGGGCATTTCTCTGTAAAGTAACATTTTTAAGAATGGTACAAAAGCTTATTTTCCAAAGCATTTGACGACGTTTGGTTTGTGAAAGGGTGATACATTTAAGAAACTATCATATAGCAAACTCAGATTAAATAAAAAGTAATTTTTATTTGGTCTGAGAGAGCGAATTGTTGTTCTGTTACAAGTAAATGCTCTAGTCTATACTTAACTTTTAAAGACGAACATAACAACAACAGCGATTAAATGTGTGACTATTAATTCTAAATAAGTGTGGATAATACATACCTAGACGGATATTCGTAGCATTTATACCTTGAGTTAAATACTTCGAATTTCTGGAAGTGATAAAATATAACCTATTGGCGTTTAAAGCACAGTGACGAAGTTTTACACGTAACGCAAACATTTTAATAATTTTTAGTGTTACAAATGAAATTTTTTTAATAAGATGAACTTTCTTTAATTAAATAAAGTAGAAGTCCGGTCCGGAGCCGCAAAATACAATATTTATTTGATACTTTCGTCTGCTGACTGATCGTAGATTTTTTGAAAGAAGAATTTTTAGGTGAAACTTGTCAGTGTCAATGTCAACAGTGCGTCAAATGTCAACGACATTTTTTCGTTTCAAACGAGTTTCAAAGCAAGGTATCATGCACAATACAGCCCAATATTTAGACTAAATTTTCTTTTTTTTTTCATAAGAGATTGCAGATGCTGTTTGCAACCAATGACTTTTACATAACTCATTGATATTGACTTTAAACTATTGGTGTTTTAGTAAAAATATTAAGATATGGCACATGTACTGTGTGTTTTTTTTTAATATGAAACGGTCAAATATCCTGCCCTATCTTACTTTACATGAAGTCTAGGTATCATTTATATGCCCCACAAAAAACTAAAACTACACGATACAGTTACTATCTGCAACACACAGACATATAATTATATGTCTGTGCTGCAACATGATTTTATTTTTGAATAATGCTTGCATCCTATTTCTGAACGAAAATAATTAGATGTGTTGCTATTGTTAGAATATTTCCGATTTTATTGGGAAACCATGAAGTTTTTGAACTACATTTAGTTTTTTTTAAAGTTGGTTTAGAACTTCAGTGAATGAAATTTATATAAGCCGAAGCCAGTTTAATAAAGTTTTATTTAAAAAATGTTAATAAAAGCAAAAGATCACATAATTAAAATTGTCATTTTATCTACATTTAAAATAGTCTGGTAGGTATATTGGATCCCCTTAACCAACTCACACGCATTACGCAAAATAGCCAAAGGGTGATCAAAATTCAAAAATTCCAAATTTAAAATTATTTATTCAACCTATGTAGAACGAGGTTTTTTTATATACTTATGGCATTTATAAATGGCATACCGTCCTCCGGCTACAATAATTGAGCACTTATGAATATCGCTATGCCATCGGTTCATAAGTCTAACTATAGGGCGCGACGCGGGAGCCTTGCTAGAGATGGGTCGTACTTGTCAAATCGAGTACCAGGGCTTCCAAGTACGTCCCTTTTAAAACACCAGCGCCAAAAACCAAGTATAACATACTTGAAAGTATTTCCCTGCATGCATTGCAAATTAGTTCATAATGTCCCAATTTTAAGGTACACTCATGCAAATGTGATTCGGAAAACTTTACGGACTTATAAGTACAATTTTAAACCAAATTACCAAGTAAGTAGATACCAAGTCAGTCTTCACAGGATTTTTAATATTATTATAATTTTGTTTTATATGAAATGCTGTACTATTAAATAATCGAATCCAACAGCGTTATCGTACGTCAGACTTTATCGTTCTATCTCGCTCTCGGCTTAGCCGTATCTACCGAGTCGGCCGCTGCGAGAATCCAGACCAGACCGGGACGCGGCCCGACCCCGCGACACTTTCAAAGTATTTTTACGGCGCCGCCGCGTAAAAATACTTTGAAAGTATCACATGCGATATTAGTCTTTATGCCAACAGTGTTATGGATCATAACTAATTTAGCAAAACCAAATACTTTAAAGTCTTGCGAGTACTTGATTGAGCTAATCTATTAGAGACTTTAAAACAAAATATGGGCTTCAAATGTCAAATTAAGCCCATGTCCATATCCATATTTTTTAGCCGATAGACCCCCTTGTCGGCGTACTTGGAAGCAAATACCTGTAGGCTTACTCTTGAAACACAATTTGCATTAATCAATTTCCAATCACAAATCTAAAAAAATGTCAAATGGCTCTTTTGTAAGCGACAATAGCGCCGCGCCACATTGGAATTAAATTGCGTTGAACAAATTATTATCAAGACGGTGTTCCGGAATTATCTTTATTTATCTTTAATTATCGATACTTTAATAATCGCATTGAAATTGTATTGAGATTGAGTTTGCGTTCAAGAGGAGTAACCCCCCTGGTCTTAAAACCTGGTCCCGTAAATACGCACCATCTCTACCTTGTACTGAGATGAACCGGCAAGAAACTCAGCATTTTTTTTCTCCCTTTCTTTTACAGCGTCAATGCAAATTGGAAAATGCCCTCCCTATCATAGAAGGACATTTTCCATTACAAGATAAAAAAAACATTTAGTACGATTACAAGACAAACACAACAAAATACCTACATATAATATCTAAAAAAAAAATAGATCAGAGATTTTTTTTATTCGGCAACGGGTAAGTAGTAGTTCGTAGCGGCCTTGCTTTTTGTAAATTTTACTTAACTTTTTAATTAAATCCAAAATTGCAGAGAAAGATTTTGATAAAATGCTCGAAGGAACTTTTTTGAACTCCTATATTTAAGTACTGTTTTAAACAAATGAAATAAAGAAATTAGAATGTTATCTCTTATAGTCGGATAGTTCGTAGCGGCCTCGGAATTTTTAGATATCATTGAAACCAAAAAGCTTCGAAAATCGCTTTAAGGTAACTGTGAATTTCTCCTATCTACGATATTATTATTTTATACCAGAATAATCGTTACTTCATGAGGAATAAAGATTTTATAATGAATTTATTATCCTATTTCGATAAAAACATTTAATACAACTGCAAAATTACTACAAAATGCGATGCTCCACGCCGGCCGGGCCGTCCGAACTCCGCTTATTTTCGCAGAGTGGAGATTTGTAATATTAAATATGAATTTATTATCCTATTTCGATAAAAACGATTAAGCAAAATTACTACAAAATGCGAAAATGGGCATTTACGCAAAAATTACAGTCGAGATGTAACATAGCCTCCTAAACATCAATAATGTAGTAATTGTAAGGGTAAATTTTACGCTTTTGCTGGCAACTGGAATTTAATATTTGCCCTTGCGTCACTGACTGACCGTCGTCGGTCCGTCAAGCGTTTACGCACGTCAAGCTGTAATTCAAGCAAGAAAGCGTCCGTCAGTTGATGTTTGAGAAAAGAAGAGAAAACATTTTGTGACATTGTTGTGGTTGAGTTGAACTGTGCAGTATTTGCTGGAGCACCTTTGAAACTATTCACGTTTTTAAGCATACATTGACATCGGTTTCATATATTAAGTGAAGTGGACAATTTTTGCAATTGCTTTAGTGACTATCTGTATGTATAGTAAGTAGCAATCTTGCTGTGTATTTGACTGAAGTTTTACACTTGTTCAAAACATTGACGTGTTTTTTATTTGTACAAACTCTAGAGGTTCTGTATTGCTGCCATTCAGATTACAATAACATCGATCACAGTTAGTGTTCAATCGTGGAAAGAAACTGACGAAAACTGAAGTTGAGTGACTGAGTGACTGGAGTTGCAAAGTTGGTGACAACATGAATGTTGTGAAGGTGTTCAGGACAAATTTTAGTTATTTTCTCATAGTGTTACTGTCTCACTTACGGTGTAGTACTTGAGTAGAGGTAGGGCTGTGTTGAACCTGGGACATGATGAAGGATTTGAGGTGAAGTGACCAGCAAGACACCGTGGAGCACCTCGTGGGAGGTGGCGGCCCGGGCAGCTTGCTGCCCGGCGCGTCTCCCGCCCAGCATCCACAAAATATGCTGCAACCCATGGAGGAGATGATTCTTCCACCTAAGCGTCAAGCTGTTGTGGACAGGTTACGGTAAGCTAATTATTAATGCTTCGTAGTTGTTCTTAGACTTGTCTCTTTTTTCTTTATAAGATGACTATATTGTGGTCTTCTAATTATCTATATTTCTAATTTTGATAGAATATCATTATGCAATTTGTGTTAGATAGTGTAATATAAATGTTTAGTTTATAGTAACAAAAAATTATCAATTAAAAAAGAATTAGCCGTGTTCCTCACATACTTGAAATGTTGCATGTCAAATGCAGAGCTGCTGCTATGATACATAGTATTCTTAGAGATAGTACAACTAATATTCTATTTTATTTTGTAAGTATCACTTATCGTTATCAAAAACTCAAAATTCATTGCAAAATAACTCCGTACATGCACCTACAAATTTGTTACGTAGACTAGATATGTTGCTCATTGTATTTACATGATTCAATTAGAACAAACAGAGAATGTGAATGATATTTAAATTGCATTGACAATGCTTCTTTTGTTAAAGGAAAGCATTTTACTGTCACTGTATTTCATAGAAATATATTTGGTGATTTGTGTTCACCAGAATAGCTATGCCTTTTGTTTAATACTTATGTTTTGCCATGTGTTATTACTTTCTCACTGCAGAGCAAAGACCTCCGTTTAGTTACCAAAAGTTCTATTTTATTTTATTATCTTAGGAAAACTATCCCTTAAGTTGCGGCCCATGAACTGTAAGCTGATTTATATAAGAGCGGGCCGTGCACGGGGCGTGTCACGTGACACGGCGTGACACCATACTGCTTCATACAAAATGTATGCAACGTCTCAAATCAGTAGCGCCGTGCCGTCCGGGCCCCGTCCAGGCCCGGACGGGGCACGCCCCGCTCTAATATAAATCATCCCTTAAGTTGCGGCCCATGAACTGCAAGCTTCCACCTCAGTGATCCAAGTAATTATGGACCATGTAGACCATTTTATTTGCTTATAAAAATCCATCTGAAAATTCGGTAATGTACCTATCCTTTTACAGAAATAACAATGTGTGGTAAGTCATCTATATTGTTAAATGGAACAGATATTATAGGTAGGTATTATACACGTAATAGCATTGGGAACGCAAAAATTTCAAAAATAAAAATTATTTACTGTTGGTTATTTGCTAGAATATCCATTTGCAATGTTACTACCTAAAACCAATATGTCGTGAAAGCTAAAATGATTGATTGAACTGGCGAAAAAATTGTTTATCGAATTCCAAAGCAATGCACATATGATCGAAGAACCTCCCGGTCGACCATAATCCAGCGATGTTCGTTTGCTCACAGGGCTTGGAACCGGTACCGAAAATACAGGTATTATATTGGTAAGTACCGGTATTTTCCATTTCGGGTCCTGGATACCGATTCTTCCACGAGTACCGGTATAGTACCTCAAAAATACCGGTATCTATTAGTGACGTTATCAGTCTGTTTGTCACGTGATAATGCCTTCTACGACTTCTACGGCTGCAGCCGTGCGAAATGCAGTGCAGTTAGCCAATCCAAGCACCACTTATTTATCTACTCGGTATCTCTCGCTCGCACTAATGAATTTGGTTACTTGGTACCGGTAAAAGTACCTACCTGTTTTATATCTGTATAATGGGTCATTATCAAAATTAATGTAACATGTACATGACTCTTATGCTGAAAATTGTGACTAAACTGTTTCGTGACATACCTGTAAGAAAAGTGATTCGTATTGTTAGGGAGAATTTACACAGGTCTTGAGTTGACTTTTTTACCCGACTACGACGAAGCAAAAAGGGAGGGTTATGATTTTGAGCGAGTGTATGTATGTGTGTGTGTGTGTGTGTGTGTATGTATGTAAGTAAGTAAGTAAGTACGTACATATGTTTGTTGATATGTTCTTTCATAATTTCTAAATGAGATTACATACGACTATGGCTATCCTCTAATCATAATAATACTACTCTGTCAAGAAAGTACGGGGAAAAGATCAATAACACACAAAAATTCTAGTTATTCATCCAAATTTTTTTTGTCGCCTTCAAAGTATGCTCCTTCAGAAACAATACACTTACGCCAACGAATAATCCAATCATCAAAACATTTTAAACGCTTTTTCCGGAATTGAGTTCAGTTCTCGCCGCGAATTCTCCTTTATGTCTTCTACCGAATGAAAACAGGTGCCACGAAGTGCTAATTTAATTTTAGGAAAAAGAAAGAAGTTGGCTGGAGCCATATCTGGTGAATAAGGTGGTTGCTCGATGGTATTTGTTGAGTTTTTGGTCAAAAATTTGTTCACAATGATGGCCTTGTGCGAAGGCGCATTATCGTGGTGCAAAATCCTACAATTTTCTTTCCACAAATTTGGCCTTTTTCGTCGAATTTGCTCTCTTAAACGCCGCATAACGCTCAAAAAATATTCTTTATTTACCGTTTGAGCTTCCAGCAAGAATTAATTCCGAGTGCACAACACCGCGATAGTCAAAGAAAACAGTCAACATGAGTTTGACTTTTGATCGACTTTGGCGTGGTTTTTTTGGTTTCCGTTCAGTCGGAAGGCGCCATTCCGAAGCTTGTTGACTAGTTTGCATGTCAAACTCGAAAACCCACATCTTTTCACCAGTTACAATGCGTTGCATGAATGTTGGGTCGGAATTGACTCGTTCTAGCATGTCCTCAGCGACTCTTATGCGATTGAGTTTTTGGAGAAAATTCGGGCCTTTTGGGACTAGCCGAGCGGCAACATGTTTCATACCTAAGAGATTATTTAAAATGGTACGGATCGACTCGTGAGACACAAAAAGTTCAGCGGCTATCTCTCTCAAACTTGAATGAGGATTTTCTGTCACCATTTCCTTCACTTTTGCGATGTTAACTTCAGTTGAAGACGTTGATGGCCTACTAGAGCGAAGCAAATCTTCCATCACATCTCGACCGCTTTTGAACGCTTTGTACCACTAATAAGCACGTATTTTTAATAAAGTCGATTCACCGTAAGCCTTTTCTAACATTTTCGGTAACTCCGAACATGAATTCCATTGGCGACGCAAAATTTAAGACAAACTCTTTGTTCGATGTTTTTATCCATTATGAAATTCGCAATTAACACTAGATATAAACTAACTAAAAACAGCACTGTATTTAATCTAAATAACAGATGCAACTCAAACTCCGCGCCAAAATGGATAACAGTTGTGCCAATCTAAAAACAACAAAAAAAAACAAAAACTTGAATTTGGAATCATAAACAAATCATCCGTTTCCGAAACTTTTTTGACGGAATGTCTGAAATTAATAGGTATACATAAAAAGATATTACCTGTAAGTTGTTTATTTAATAGACAATAAATAGGTATTGAATAGTTTGTACCCTAATCATTACAGACGAGAATATTTTCTTGTTTAATTTATGGTTTTTTATAATAATAATAAAACTGTTACGTTGTAAATTCAGGGCCCTGTCTGCCTTTACTTATCTACAAAAGAAGTTCGCAATGGTTGAATAGTACTTACCTGAAACCATTGCGTTAGAATGATCAAATGTCCAAAAACATTAGTCCGTGTAGCTTGTTTGAATTAAATCCATTTTTCTTCACATTAAAGACATGGAGCCTTGGCTGACACATTACAAGACACACTTTTCTTGCATTTTCAATTAAAACATATTTCTAAATCAGTTTTAGTAAGACTTAAACTTACATCTAAAGAGATTTTATTCCGTGTTTACGTTTTGTATTTGACATAACACCATAGACAAAATGACAGCCACCGTAGCGACGCCTAGCGGTAGCGGGGCGAAGTAGCTGTCAGCTTTTAATTTCACATAAAAGATTCAATTTTAAAAAATAGTCGAAACAGTTCTAATAATAAATTACATAATAAATTAATATGTATAATAATTACTTTAAGTAATTAAATTTAATTCAAGCAAATCCGGAAATAGAACTAATTTTTTCTATAAGGACTTTTATCTAGAACATTCGAACGGGAGTAATATTTTTTATATGGATATTGTCTCTGCCCGTAGGGGTTACCAGAGAGCAAACTAATACTCCTTAATATTAAGACAGGGTAATTAGTGAGTTAAATATCACAAAACACAATTTTAAATTAAAGAAAAATGCATTTCCCATTGCTAAACGTTAATTTTTTTTTAGGTCGTGTGTTGTTATTGTTGGCAAGTTCTGTTAGCAGAGGGCGAGTTGTGACAGACGTCATATTTGATGTTTTGTTAGTTTGAAGGAAAATTTTAAAAGAACAATTTTTTATGAATTACCCGACAATGGGAGTATAAATTATAAGCTGGCCTTCGATTTATAAGTGTTTCCGGCGAAAGGAAAGCTGCCGAGTTGCGACGCCGAAACGAGCTCAATCTCTGGTGTGACGTGGTGCGAGGAGTTGAGATCAATGCACTCAGGTAGGCATGAGCCGTCGTAGTCACCTTTTGTTTTAATCTGAGGTCGTAATAATGTAGTGGATTTGAAGCGTCATTAGCTTGAGAATATAGTCAACAAGTGTGTGGTTTATTTACAGGAATCCGTGCCACAACCAACCGGTCGTGACACCGCTGGCAGCCACGCGTAGATATAGAATATCCTAGCGCATGCTTCGAGAGGCCCGTCTCGCCGCCAGAATTTAGAGCTGGGCCCTAAAGCCTGGACGCGAGACCTGCCTCTTCGGGGCACCAGCGGCCACCTGCTGCCAGCGAGCTGTCGCCGCACAGGCGCTGACGTTTTTTGTACCCCCACTCTGGGTTTAATCGTTCGTTATTCAGGAACATATTTTTACATTAGGGTTTCGAAACCTTAACATAGTATTTTCTTTTATATCCAACTACACCAAGCGTTGGTGAAGTTGTGAAACCTTTGAGGATCTGCGAGTTCGACCTGTGTGAAGTTGTATGGTGACATCGTCTCCAGATTCGGATCGACTATACGATCCTGGCGTCCATAAATATTTATTTAATATCGGTATAACCCCACGGTTCTCTAGAGTATCGGCTTTAAACGTGTGAGAGTTTTGATACGGTTAAACGGTTTAAAACATTTAATTTAATATTTTTATAGACGGAGTAATTTAATTTTAATTTCAACTTCATACTCCGAACGGTATTGGCTTTATCCCGACCCCCACTCACGACCATAGCTCGTACGACTGAGATATTAGCTGGCTGGTTAGGCAGTAGTAGGAACAGTATTATAAAATTTATTTTAAATTAAAATTATCACCGACCCGCTTGGTCACTTTTGACTCTTAGGATTTTAGTGTGTTTTAGGGGGTGATATAGCTTTGGAATAAGGTTTAGATTACTTTAAACAGTAAATTATAGTTGGCAAAATTAATAGAAAGTTTGTTGAACTTTCATTTGAGATTGACCCTAGGGTCAATTTCGACTGATAGTTTTTATTTGTGATTTTCGGCTAAATAAATTAAAAGGAGTTACGTAGATGAATTGTACCTAACATAATATAAGATAAAATTGTGACTAACCCCCCTCTTTTAAATAATAAGAATGAAATAAAATTTATAACTTTATTTTATTGTTGTTGGACAAAATATTTGTGTGTTCTTTTACAATATACTGCCTAGCTGTTGAACATTTTATGGTTTTATTTGATAACAACCCACTGAAGCTTGCATTTGGGATTTTCTTCCTTTTCCCCAAAAGGGACAAAATCTCCAATGTAACAGTGGCGCACTCAACGTGTGTTTTGGTTAGGGATAGTGGTTATGTCTTATGCTGTAACTAAAAAGCCAGAATACCGATAGCGTTCTAGAACCGTGGGGATTATTACTTATAAGAAAAACCGTCACGCGTGCATTGGCACGGATTCCTCCCATTTTATTTTAATAACGAATTTTTATTCGTTATTATTTTAAAATATTGTATTAATAGTGCATTTTTTTTAACGTTCATAACACTTTTTTATATGTATACAAGTGTTAATTATTTAATTATTGTACTCAGCTGAATTAAATTATTATTTTATGACACAATAGGTTATGTCACAATTTTTATTGGAATACAAATGTTTTATTAATTTTTATTTTTTCTAATACAAGCGTTAATGGTGGTGTTAGTGTATTCCTATAATTAAAATATTATTTGAACGATATTGACTGAGATTGACTTAAATACAATTATTTATGAGTATTATTATTGTAATACTGTGTTTGCTGCGGTTGTTACTGAATTCTATGGACTATTACTTACTTAAATTTAAATCACCTAGTGAGAAAGCCAGCTCATATTTTAGTAGTTTTTTTTAAATTTTAAAATGCCACGCCTTATATTTTAATTTTTTTTGACTAGCATCAATTAAAATTACTTTTTACATTGCAATAAATACCTTTAAAATGCTAATACTATTAAATTTACTTTGCAATTTACGATTTATTGTTTGTATGGTGAGTTGAAAACCTCCGTTGTGGTGTTTTTGTTTGTTGTTAGGGGTTGAAAAGTGACGATGGAGGGCTGTATATGCCTTGAAGTCACTCTATTTCAGCGCTAGTGGCTGTATATGCCACAGTGCTGGAATCCCTTGTGGTGTTTGGTTTCTTGTGAAAGGGGTTAATGGTGACGATGGAGGGCTGTATATGCCTTGAAGTTACCGCTGTTTTAGCGCTAGTGGCTGTATATGCCACAGTGCTAGAAGCCCTTTCAAGGGAGCTTGTTGTTTAAAAATTTTTGTGGTTTTTGACGTTTATCTACAAATAGGAAAGTCGACTTTTGGCGTGGTATCACAGTTCTTTTGTTAAGCTGGAGTTTTGTTTTTGTTTCTTTTTATTTTAAGTTTGGAGATTAGACACCATATTGAATGGGTCCAATCTCCGGACCGTTGGTAAGGCAACGTGGTGATAGTCCTGAGGAAGGTGGCCATTTATTGGCGGGCGTGTAGGCTGCTTTGACGGAATAAGTTTATGTTGGATTTTCTTTGTGGGCGGTTAGCCAAACCTCAATCTCCGGACTGTTGGTAAGGCAACGGGGTGATAGTCCTGAGGAAGGTGGCCATTTATTGGCGGGCGTGTAGGCTGCTTTGATGGAATTCGGTTTTTTTTTTGTAGGATTTATTTAGGGGCGGTTAGCCATACTTTTAGGTGGTGGTGAATATTTGTTGGTTTGGGTTGTGGGTTTTTTTTTGGTTTACGGCTGCCCAGCCGTGTAAGAGGTTTACTGGGCATTTCTTTAAATATTTGCTGGTTGGTAGGAGCATTTAGATGTTTGGGTATTGAGGAGGTATCGTTTGTTAGGAAGGGTAGACTTGGACGTGTAGACGATTCTAACATATATTTATTATTGTATAGCTCTTTGGGTTTCGTCTTTTCCATGTTTGTAAATGGATCAGACCTAACCTGTAGAACATATATAGACGTTTGGTGTATATATTTATTATTTTGTGCCTCTCTGGGCTTCGTCTTTTCCATATTGCTTAATGGATCAGACTTACCCAGTGGGATAACTGTAGGTCTATTTCAGTAACCTGTATAGTTAAATAAGCCATTCACCCCAGCGGATTAGTGACTGGTACCAAAAGCCTTAACGCGAGGCGTCAGTGCGGCTGGTGACACTGTAATAATAGGTTAACTGTATAACCACCAGTTTTTATGTTTATGTAATAATATCATTATAACCAAAATTAGTGTATTTAATATATATAAAGTAATCAATCATTTATAATCTAGTATTTTGGTAATATTCATATTGAACTCCAAAAGGTTTGTCTTTTCCATATTGCTTAATGGATCAGACTCACTTTGTGAGTCTATTGTGGTGACTTTTCAGTAACCAGTATTGTTAAAAAAGTAAGCCATACACCCCAGCGGATCAGTGACTGGTACCAAAAGCCTTAACGCGAGGCAACAGTGCGGTTGGTGACACTGTGATAATATGTTAACTGCATAGCCACCAAGTTTTTAGATTTATGTAAGAGTATATTATAATTGATATTATTGTATTTATTATGTACATTAGTTTATATTCATATAGAAGTTTGTATATTTATTGGGATATACAAACTATATATATATATGGGATATTTGTATATTTAAATATATATATATATACAGTCGTGGTCAACTAATTAGGGACAATCTCTAGTTAAGCCAAATTGTGAATTTATTTTTTATTTTCCAACGAGTCTTAACAATATTCCATATCTTTTACACGTAAGTATAATTAGTCATTGATGTGCCCGATTATACAAACAATAACAACTTCTTAAACATTAAACCTCTTTACAGTATAGCTGATAGATTATCAGTGTGCTATTTGTTCAAAGAATGCTGGCTGGCCATTTAATTAGGGACACTGAGATATTGCGTTCTATTTTCAAAATTTGAATCTCAATACTTTTTTATTTCTTCTTTTATTGTTTTGTGGTAGTTTTGGCGGCAATCCAGATTTTTAATTTTAAGTTTTGAGAATTATTTTGAAGAAATATGGGCAAAAATAAAAGTTGCGATCCAACACTACGAACAATTATCATGAAGTTTGTCGAGCGTGGTTGGTCATACCGAGGGATAGCAGAACATTTAAATTGTTCAATAACTATGGTATGCAATGCAGTGCAACATTTCAGGCGCAATAACACAGCTTTAAATGTGCCCAGGACAAAAAGATCGAGAAAAACAACTCCGCAAGAAGATAGAATGATAACCAGGTTAGCTAAGAAAGATCCGTTTCTAGGCTCTATTTTAATTAAACACGAAGTGTTTGGGGCAGACGAAAGAGCCGGTGTATCAGCGAGGACCGTTCGACGACGTCTGGTAGAAGCAGGGTTGTTCGGAAGAGTGGCTCGCAAAGTACCGTTGTTGAAGAAAGAACATAGAAATGCTCGTTTGGAGTTTGCACGTAAATATGGACATTGGACCTACGCCCAATGGCAACATGTATTATTCTCTGACGAGACCAAGATTAATTTAATTTCTTCAGATGGAAGGCAATACGTACGGCGTCCTGTAAAAGCGGAAATGAATCCAAGATTCACAAAAAAGCAGGTGAAACATGGCGGTGGAAACATTAAAATTTGGGGTTCATTTTCTGGACGTGGAGTGGGACCTGTGAGAAAAGTTCAGGGTAACTTAGACCAACATCAATACAAAACAATATTGGAGGAAACTATGCTTCCCTATGCTGAGGAGCATCTCCCTATTATATGGACGTTTCAGCATGATAACGACCCGAAACATACCGCCCGTTCAGTCAAGTCGTTTCTTACCAGGCAGTCAGTATCGGTGCTAGATTGGCCAGCAAATAGCCCGGACCTCAACCCAATTGAGCACCTTTGGCACGAAATCAAGAAAAAAGTTTCAACTTATCGTACCACAACTTTAGATCAACTTAATCAAGCTTTTTGTGAGGCATGGGCAAACATTCCTATCGAAACATGTCAGAAACTGATAATGTCTATGCCACATCGGTGTCAAGCGGTAATTACTAACAAAGGTTTTGCTACTGGGTACTGATTTTACACGTAATAAAATGGAGCTTTTAAAAATATTATAATACTGGAGATTATTCGTTTTGTTTAACTCTATTCATCATTATACTTTACTGTCCTTAATTAAATGTCCAGCTACATAATTATACCTTAAAATTTAATACATGTTCAACCTTTGATATTAAATACTTTTTTCTATTTAATTATTCTCTTATTTACAGCCATTTATAGTATAGTAATCGGACCAAATTATGCAAATAATAGGTGCTGAAAAATCAATAGGGTTTTATATTTATATGTACATAACCGGTTATTGCTCTTCACTATCTTGAATGTCCCTAATTAGTTGACCACGACTGTATATATATATATATATATATATATATATATATGAAGAATTGTCGTACACAAGTCTGCGTTTTGTTGTTTTTTTTACTGTCATAGCATATTGTATAGCTATTTACAGGAAAGTTTTAAGTTATTGTGTAGTGCAGCTACACGGGTAGGTTTCTTTTGGTTGTTTGTGCTTGCTTGGTTGTTTGAAGTGTAGTGTGACGCTGGAGGGCCAGCGTCGAGATTTGCCCTGGTCGGTCAAATCTCTGGTGGTTGGGGAGGTACTGTTACGTTGTAAATTCAGGGCCCTGTCTGCCTTTACTTATCTACAAAAGAAGTTCGCAATGGTTGAATAGTACTTACCTGAAACCATTGCGTTAGAATGATCAAATGTCCAAAAACATTAGTCCGTGTAGCTTGTTTGAATTAAATCCATTTTTCTTCACATTAAAGACATGGAGCCTTGGCTGACACATTACAAGACACACTTTTCTTGCATTTTCAATTAAAACATATTTCTAAATCAGTTTTAGTAAGACTTAAACTTACATCTAAAGAGATTTTATTCCGTGTTTACGTTTTGTATTTGACATAACACCATAGACAAAATGACAGCCACCGTAGCGACGCCTAGCGGTAGCGGGGCGAAGTAGCTGTCAGCTTTTAATTTCACATAAAAGATTCAATTTAAAAAAATAGTCGAAACAGTTCTAATAATAAATTACATAATAAATTAATATGTATAATAATTACTTTAAGTAATTAAATTTAATTCAAGCAAATCCGGAAATAGAACTAATTTTTTCTATAAGGACTTTTATCTAGAACATTCGAACGGGAGTAATATTTTTTATATGGATATTGTCTCTGCCCGTAGGGGTTACCAGAGAGCAAACTAATACTCCTTAATATTAAGACAGGGTAATTAGTGAGTTAAATATCACAAAACACAATTTTAAATTAAAGAAAAATGCATTTCCCATTGCTAAACGTTAATTTTTTTTTAGGTCGTGTGTTGTTATTGTTGGCAAGTTCTGTTAGCAGAGGGCGAGTTGTGACAGACGTCATATTTGATGTTTTGTTAGTTTGAAGGAAAATTTTAAAAGAACAATTTTTTATGAATTACCCGACAATGGGAGTATAAATTATAAGCTGGCCTTCGATTTATAAGTGTTTCCGGCGAAAGGAAAGCTGCCGAGTTGCGACGCCGAAACGAGCTCAATCTCTGGTGTGACGTGGTGCGAGGAGTTGAGATCAATGCACTCAGGTAGGCATGAGCCGTCGTAGTCACCTTTTGTTTTAATCTGAGGTCGTAATAATGTAGTGGATTTGAAGCGTCATTAGCTTGAGAATATAGTCAACAAGTGTGTGGTTTATTTACAGGAATCCGTGCCACAACCAACCGGTCGTGACACCGCTGGCAGCCACGCGTAGATATAGAATATCCTAGCGCATGCTTCGAGAGGCCCGTCTCGCCGCCAGAATTTAGAGCTGGGCCCTAAAGCCTGGACGCGAGACCTGCCTCTTCGGGGCACCAGCGGCCACCTGCTGCCAGCGAGCTGTCGCCGCACAGGCGCTGACGTTTTTTGTACCCCCACTCTGGGTTTAATCGTTCGTTATTCAGGAACATATTTTTACATTAGGGTTTCGAAACCTTAACATAGTATTTTCTTTTATATCCAACTACACCAAGCGTTGGTGAAGTTGTGAAACCTTTGAGGATCTGCGAGTTCGACCTGTGTGAAGTTGTATGGTGACATCGTCTCCAGATTCGGATCGACTATACGATCCTGGCGTCCATAAATATTTATTTAATATCGGTATAACCCCACGGTTCTCTAGAGTATCGGCTTTAAACGTGTGAGAGTTTTGATACGGTTAAACGGTTTAAAACATTTAATTTAATATTTTTATAGACGGAGTAATTTAATTTTAATTTCAACTTCATACTCCGAACGGTATTGGCTTTATCCCGACCCCCACTCACGACCATAGCTCGTACGACTGAGATATTAGCTGGCTGGTTAGGCAGTAGTAGGAACAGTATTATAAAATTTATTTTAAATTAAAATTATCACCGACCCGCTTGGTCACTTTTGACTCTTAGGATTTTAGTGTGTTTTAGGGGGTGATATAGCTTTGGAATAAGGTTTAGATTACTTTAAACAGTAAATTATAGTTGGCAAAATTAATAGAAAGTTTGTTGAACTTTCATTTGAGATTGACCCTAGGGTCAATTTCGACTGATAGTTTTTATTTGTGATTTTCGGCTAAATAAATTAAAAGGAGTTACGTAGATGAATTGTACCTAACATAATATAAGATAAAATTGTGACTAACCCCCCTCTTTTAAATAATAAGAATGAAATAAAATTTATAACTTTATTTTATTGTTGTTGGACAAAATATTTGTGTGTTCTTTTACAATATACTGCCTAGCTGTTGAACATTTTATGGTTTTATTTGATAACAACCCACTGAAGCTTGCATTTGGGATTTTCTTCCTTTTCCCCAAAAGGGACAAAATCTCTAATGTAACAAAACATTTATTGCAGATTATAAAATACATACAGAGGAGTTAGAAGGTTTCTCAATATTATGTTAATAAAAAATAATAAAATAATTGAAATAACATTAAATATAAATAAATAAAAAAAAAATTGAACAAATTAAACAAAAACTTAATTTAGGAATTTGACATTTTCAGTGGTCGAATTTTAGTTTATGAACTTGCTCTTTTTATTATGGCATTTTCCTTTTAAGTTTAGTGTAAGTTAGACATGGGCGCCGCCGTGGCTCGCCGCCGCCGTCTAGGTATGGCCCGCCGCCGCCGCCGCCGACTGTTCAAAATTTCGCGCCGACTAGACTGTTCCAATGTGTAGGCTCTTGTAACAATCATCATTCATCATTGTCAGCCTATAAACGTCCCACTGCTGGGCACAGGCCTCCCACGTGAACAATAGCACGTGGGGATATTGGGCCATAACCCACCACGCTGGCCCAATGCGGGTTGGAGGGTTAACTGGCTGGCTTGTATGTAACAATAATCTCAGTTTATTCTTTACTCATATGGGCCGTGCGGGCGCCGCGCGGGGTGTCAGCTCAGGTGCTCGATGAGGACGAAGACGACCCTATTTCCGATCAAGAGGGAGAAGAATCAGAAGAACGCCTTATGTTTGGGGACTTCGCGAACGTGCCTAACGTTAAGACGTCCACACCAACGCGTTGGCATAGTATCTTAGAAATGTTGATGCGTATGGCACACTGCTGTGTCTGTAACCGGAACCCCGTCAGTTTTCTTAGCCTGAGCTATAGGTAATACAAATGGAAGCGAACAATTTGGAAATATCTTTATTTCCACCGCTGATAAAGCCTGACAGCTCACTTGCCCACACTGCAGCTGAGAAGGTAATTCCACTCTTTTTGCAAAAAACTCACGTCTGGAAGGCGCTAGCAAGGTTCCACCTAAGTTGCTTATAGCCGACCTCTCCATGGGAGAACCTCACATCAGCAGCAAAGAGGTACTCAAAGCTCTCCGTACTCTAACGTGAATAAGGCTAGTGGTCCTGATAGAATCCCGGCCATAGTCCCACGTAAGTGTGCACCTAACTTGTCTACTGTTCTAACACACCTGTATTGCCTCTCACTTGAGACTGGTCTAGTTCCTCAGTCGTGAAAGCTGGCTAATGTGCAGCCTATGCCCAAAAAAGGTAGCCGTGCCGATCCATCTTACTGTAAGACGATTTCAGTCAAGTCCATACTCTGCAAGAATACGGAACGTGTACTGAACTCTCGACTGCTGGCATACCTTGAAACCAATGATCTCCTCAGTGACTGCCAGTTCGGATTTCGCCTATTATATAGATCTGAGAAGTTGGAACTCACTGGCGCATTGGACCTAGAAATAGTGGACAACTTTATATACCTGGGTTCCAACATCAGTAACGATGGTTCGTGCGAGAAGGAAGTGCGCAGGAGAATTGGCATGGCTAAGAGAGCCATGTCTCAGCTTGCAAAAATCTGAAGAGATCGCAATATTTCCGTAAAAACCAAAACTAGACTGGTACGGACTCGTGTCTTCTCGATCTTTTATACGGCGCTGAGACTTGGACACTAAAAGCTGCAGACCGCAAACGCATTGACGCTTTTGAGATGTGGTGCTGGAGAAAGATGCTCCGTATTCCTTGGACAGTATTTCGGACTAACGTCTATATTGCGAGAACTCAAAATCTCCTCGCGGCTGTCATCCTCGGATGTCTACGCAAAATTCTCGAATACTTCGGTCACATTGCAAGGAAAGACGGTGACAAACTCGAGAAGCTCATAGCGACCGGCAAAGTAGACGGGAAACGGCCTCGAGGACGCAGCCCAATACGTTGGTCTGACCAGCCCCCTTACTCTTGAAACCGATCGCTATTGGATCGGATTGGTATTGTGAATTTTCGTATTTTTAAGTTACGACACCAGTGCTAATTTGGATTCATATTGGGTGAACTAAATAGCATTGAGTCTTGTATTTTTTTCACTCAATATCCACGCAATATGAATCTATATTAGCTCTGGTGTCGTAACTTAGGAGTACGTAAATTCACAATACCAATCCGTTCCAATAGCGATCGGTTTCAAGAGTAAGGGTGCAGATCCGCACCACTCTTAACTCTTCAGTTCACAGCGCCCTCCAGACCGCCAGATACAGAAACAGATGGAGGAAAACCATAAGAGAGAAAGTGATGCAGAAGTGAGGGACGTCACGACCCTCAGCATTGACGAACACGACGCAAGGAGGAACTCCAATTATCAATTTTAATTACTTAGTGACTTTTCGCTCTACGGCGACGATATATTGTTTTGTTGTTGAAATCTTTGTGAAGTGTTGGTTTTATTTATCACTCTTATTTATACCTTTAACTACATAACCAAAAACGACTTCAAAAATCCCACGCCGCCGGCTTCACGCCGCCGCCGAGCATATTTTTAAGGCGCGCCGCCGCTGGATTTTTTTTACACGGCGCCCATGTCTAGTGTAAGTAGGTACCTATAATAAAAAATAAAAATAAAAAATTAAAGAATAATCTGTTTATTAAATAGTTTAGTTCCAACAGAGCATGATAATGATAACATTATTATTAAATACTTATTTAAAACATATAATTTGGCACAGTCGTACTTTTGTTATCGATAATTATATTAAAATCTTCAACATTTCAAAATTGTAAAGGTATCGAAATTAAAAAACCATTCGAAAATATTTGCCTTTTAAAACTTAAAATATTGCCAATATAAAAGAAAATCGTTACCCTTTTATTCTACTATCGAATAAGCTAAAATCTCAAGTGTAATAACTCCTTTAGACTGCCGAATGTGACTCTCGTGGTGTAAGTCATGAAAGAAATGTAACTCACGTGGACGCCATTTCACGTAAAACATTAACCTCAACATGTTAGCATCTCAAAATGCTTGTTAATTTCAATAAACAAAATACTTATTATAGCACAAATTAGTTAGATCTATGCAGTAAAAATAATTAAATGTTAAACAGCTTCCCTTTAGTTAATATTCAATGTTTTGATTCACATGTATAATTTTTAGGAAAATCAGCTCACCCAACTAAACACAAAACTGATCTATCATGCATGCAACCAGAGACAATGTAGCCTGTGTATAAAAAATTTTACAAAGTTATGGATTTCATACAAAAATCTGTAAAATTTCACGTGACATACTATGTGTGAGTCACATGTAAAAATTATCGGACAAAAATAAATATAAAGAAAAAAAAACACAAAATACATCCAAAAAATCTCTGATAGAAAATTTTCACAGGAATTATTATTAATTTACATTACATATGTAAAATCAGTTTTAGTAAAAAGTACATGGTAAGAAAATTACCTATGATTTTACTCTATGAAGACGCAATAGGACAATTAATATTTGTATGGGATACGAAAAATGATTTTTTTTCAATAATAGTTTTTTGTGTTAATATCCTTCTATAGCACTAGCAAATCGAATGTAAGAAGGTTCATTTTGATGGTGGAAACACATTTATTTTTTAAAGTTCTATAATTTATCATATTTTTTTATTTTTATTTGTCGGACATTTTTTTTCCAAAGGTACAAAAAAATTGATAATTACCCTAATACCGGTACTACTACACAATCCTACTTACCGGTACTCATCGGTTAACCTGTATTATGAATACCGCTATCAAATCGATACCGGTACCATAATTAATTTAAAGGTACCGGTAATTGAAAATACCGGAATTCCAAGCCGTGCTTGCACACGATCAACGCGCACGCTACTGTACCGTCCCGTGCCGCGGTCAGGGGGGTTACTCTCGAACGCAAACTCAATCTTAATACAATTCCAATGCGATTAATATGTATCGATATTGGGATAAGTAAAGATAATTCCGGAACGCCATCTCGATAGTAATTTGACAATCAATTTCCACGCAATTTAATTCCAATGTGGCGCTATTGTCGCTTACAAAAGTGCCAAAATTTGGCATTTTTTAGATTTGTAATTGGAAATTGGTTAATGCAATTCTGTTTCAAGAGTAGCCTACCAGATCAAACGCAAGCGAATATGTCAACCAGGGATTTTCTCAATTGTCCATTCAATTGCATAAATCGGCGATGGGTTTACCACCTATCACGCTGAGCACATTTGCAGTTTTTATTTGGTTAAACGTGGGCTGTGGCAGTGTACTGCTAGTCTCTGACTAACCCTTTGCAGATAATAATCGTGATCTTAGGCGCGAAATACACAGAAGCGATGTAAGATTCGATGCGATGCGGATGTGGATCGGATTCGTTGTCCCTTCAAATCTTGTTCGTCGAGTACAAAATGTATGAAAGAGATGCCTCGTAAATTACACAGAAAGGATGCGGCGTGGATCCGCCAAGATCTGCATCGCATCCGAATCTTACATCGCTTCTGTGTATTTCACGCCTTAAGGTCCTCGTACACGGGCCACCGGCCACAGCCACAAACGCCGCCACGAGAAGCTAATACCAAGAAGTGAGCAGCGACGATTTGTAGCCTGTGGCGGCCATCGGCGTCAACCGTGTGCGGCGAGTCCATATAAAATGTATGAAAACTACAGGAGATATGCCGGTGGCGTCGTTTTGTGGTTGTAGCCCTGGATTGTGATCCTGATCACCAACCCGCATCAGGGCCCTGATTCTGTATCGCAATCTATAGATTCCACACCTAAACCTTACCGCACACAAACATCAAACGCATACGTTTTTGGGAAGATATCGGAACTTTTTAAGGAATTAACGTGGTTTTGAAACATGGAATCGTTACAGAATAAAGGCCCTGGCAAAGGCCTCAAAGTTACCTCTAAAATTTGAGGCCTTTGCCCTGCACTAGGACAGTATACAGGCTGTTTATTTTACTTTTGGCCACAGAATGAACTTCTTCGTTCTCCATTTTTGACCCAAAGTTTTCCGTGAGAACTGATTATATTTAATCCATAGATAAAATAAAATAGTTCAGATATGATGAGTATCTATGACGTAGTTATTTCGTACAAAAAAAAATTAAAAACACAGCGGATTAAATACCTAGGCTAGGTGGTAAAATAGCGCCATGAGGACTGTTACTGAGTATGTTTACGTAAATGTATGTGAAAAGATAGTGCGGCGTGCTGTGGTCTACAGTAAGCGAACTTATGTCGGAGGCTTAGTGCATGTCGTTGCTAAGGCTAACGGTACCGAAAGGCCAGCCGGCGGCGCATAAACGCTCGCCGTATTATTTGCATTTCATCCAGTGCATCTATACATAGGTACTCTATAAAACTAAACAATACAGAATTGTTTTAAAAATGTACCTAGATCCAGATGTTTTGAATCGTGGCTTTAATGTGACATTTGATTATCCAAAAGTTAGGAATCATTTGTGATATTGGTGCTTTGCTTTCGATACCATTTGGATTTCCACGTAGTATAGATACAAAATTATTAAAAATAATAACGTGAGCAGGCATAGGTTACTTTGATAAACCTCATCCGCGATAGCGTTCTCTGGCTATAGAACCGAGCATAACATCCAAAACCTCCGGAAAATCTAGACGTTTGTGATATTGCTGCTTTGATCTCGATACTATTTTGATTTCGACGTAGCATAGATACACAAATAATAAGGTGAGCAGGCATAGGTTACTTTGATAAACCTCATCCGCGACAGCATTCTCTGGCTGTAAAACCGAGCATAACATCCAAAACCTCCGGAAACACTAGAAAAGAATTTTGATACAATTTCAGGGTATAGATAAAGTAAACAATAAAATTATAGATTTATTTAGGTTGTAAAGAGAAGTCGTAAAAGAACGTGACAACTTCAGTGTATTCACTTGGAGGACATTCATGACTTGCCGTGCCGGTCTGAGTATATCAATAGTAAGTAGCTACGGCTTTCTCCAGACTTCAGTCATGTTTTTGTTGTAACTCTAAATCTATACCATTGGGATACAAATATTATTATTAGTCTTGTACGAAAAACGGTCTACAATAATTTTATTACCTACTTACGAAAAATTTTTATTTTTTTAATGTGATACGTCATAGTGACTTCATCCTGCCTGATGGTAAGCAGCCGATGCAGTCAAAAATAATGAGAGCGCTCCCCACCGTGGAACAAGCACGGTAACAAGTGCAACTATTCATGACGGCCTGCATAAATGTCGTTTCACGCTCCGTTTAAAAGACCCGGGATTATGGGAGCTGGGAAACACATGCGCCGGCAGAGAATTCCAAAGCCGAATGGTCTTACCGAGGAACGACTTGCCAAATTTTTTTGTACGAGTGCTGATATTCTGCACAGTATGATGGTGGTTCCTAAGACCAGCACGTGTAGTCCGGGACAGGAAAGGAGAGGGCGGGATTAGATCTAAAAGTTCTTCAGAACACTCTCCGTAGTAATTTCGGTAGAAGACACAGAGAAGCAATACCGTACCGTACCGCTTACTTTTGCAGTCTATCAAGTGCATCGAAAAGGTATTTAGCGGAGCCGTCCCATAGATGGGAACAATACTCCATACTCGATCGCACCTGAGTCTTGTACAGCAAACAGCGGTGCTCGGGAGTGAAAAACCGCCTCACCTTATTGAGAATACCCAACTTACGGGAGGCAGTTAAAATAACACTCTCGATGTAGCAGTTTGGATTCAGTTCCTGGTCGATGTCCATGCTAAGAATGCTGAGGTCCACTGAAATGGGTAAAGGAGAGTTCTGAAAAGAGGGAAGAGTAAGGAAAGGAGTTATCTTGGACGAGAATGCACAAACCTGGGTTTTTCTGGCATTAAACTCGACCAGGTTTTCAGATCCCTACTGAGAGACATGATCGAGAGTCAGGTTCAGTTTGGCAACCAGTTCTTGCCTTTTCACCACGATATCAGCTTGCTTTGCCGCAGGATGTCCTATCCTATGTACCGCTCATGCACCGTACTGTCTAAAAATATACTTTGAAATAGAAGTGCAAAAAGGAACAACGAACGTTAAAACTGCTAAGAACGCTATCGGTCATTTAAACTGTACGCAGATTTTTTGTGTAATGGAAACCTTTGTAAGGATAACTTAGGCAACTCCATTACGCAAGAGATCACGTGAAGCAAAAATGTGATTATGCTTAAGCTTCTAAATATACCGTAATGTCGTGAATATATTTGTACATTGTAGAAATTGGTAAATTTTTGAAATGGGCGATGCTATAAAGCCTGTCTGCAGCGAATAACATTTTTTTGAGTATCTACATACATACATATAATTATGACTATTATCCCCAAAGGCTTAGTCAGAGATTAGGCTATGAGGATAGCAAAAGCAGTCCTCTACCTTAGTCGACTTTTCACCAAATACCGACTACTGCACAGTGCTCGGCGTGACAGGCGTTGAACCCATCGCCGCTCTATGCTGTTGGATGTTTCTTTAGTCCATTAGTCGCCTTTTACGTCACCCAAGGGAAGAGAGGAGAGGGTTGTTTTTGAGTATCTCAAATACATATACTGGAAAAATCCATTAAAAGTTGATTATCTCTGCCCATCACATGAATTTCTGATCAACATCTCTATTCTACACGTCTTTCCCTACACTACGACACACCATAGGCGGAGAAAAACGAAAAGCAAGAATCCTTTACCGTTACGCGACACGTTACCTATTGAGTTATTGTTGAGTATCTCAAATATCCATTCAAAATTGATTTTCTCTGCCCATCACATGGCTTTCTGATCAACATTCCTATCCTACACGTCTTTCCCTAGAATACGTAAGCCTTCGACAACACCATAGGCTGAGAATAACGAAAAGCAAGAATACCACCATAAAGTTAACTCGCTAAATACGGGTTTCTAACTGGTGTCGCTACAGAAAAGTACCATAGATTAAAATTAATTTTGTGGACTAAGGCAGCCAGGGACGCTTTCTCAGCACTATGTTAGCCATTCGTCCATGTTGGCAGAGAAAGCAGTAAAATGTAAAGTAGCGATAACATCAATGTTTCTCTCGCTGTATCAGATGTAACGTAAAACGTTCTTACATCATTGCACCAAGCCATCTACATAGAGAATACAAAATATTGGAATGTTAATATGAGCGAGCGAATCCTTTAAGTCTGACTTTTGGGCGTGGCGGTTAAAATAACAGTACCTAATTATTTATCCTGTGATAACTAATGGGCTAGGTTGCATTTTGTTATTTATGTTATGAATGAAACTTTTGTAAAGCTTAAATAATCATTAGCTACTTTTATTTCAGTTTTTCTATCAAATTCGTTTTCGTTAAATCCAAACACCGTGTTAATTAAATAGACTGACTAAGACTCACATCCTCAGAAACCCTAACTTATTTTTATTGTAAAAGAATTATTAAAATTTTCGCGGATTAACTAATGAGATGAGATATGTGCTTTTTTTGTTTTCTTGCAAAATTGAGTGCGAGCTGTTGTCACCACGATTGCTTTCAAATTGTGTCTGTAAAGTGGCTAAGAAAACGATAGAGTAAGGTAAATTTAAAAACCCGCCTAATATAAAAAAATATGTTTTAATAAAAATGTGACCCATATTTTTTATTAGTAGTATTCTACGGTCGATTCCAAACAATCTTAATTTCTGGTTTTGAAAAATCTCATTAAGAGGGTTTACGCATTTCGGTTTCCCATACAAACTTCCAAGTCGACATTTTTAAAAACCAATAAGCCAATTTTGATGAAACTGCATGCTGAAGTAAAACACAAGGATCTAAATAGTTTGTTGAAGACATTTTAAAAAAATGTTTATTTAACTGAGTTATTGCAATTTTTTGCTTTCTATAGTGGACTTTAAATCGCAATAACTCAGCTAAAAAAACGTTTTTTAAAAATGTTTTCAACAAACTATGTAGATCCCTATGTTTTACTTTAACATGCAAAGTCTCATTAAAATTGGTTTATTACTTTTTAAAAACTTCGACTTGGAAGTTTATATGGGAAACCGAAATGCGTAAACCCTCTTAAGGGAGTGCCGCGCGATCGCAAAAACTGACAAAGTCTCTTCAAAATACGTAAATTTTCACAATTTTAAGGTAAGTAAACGTGAAACTTCCATCCAACCTACTAAAGTGTTGGCGTACTATCTATCGGGAATAATCGGGATAGATAGATAGATAGATAGTACGAATGAATGGAATTAAATTACTTAAATATTTACAATATTATTTAATACTGACATGCATGCGACGGCTTGTTATCCTTTCCCAAAAACTAAAATAATTCACTGTGTTCTGGCTGAGGTTATTGTGAATCGCAGCGGCACGATTAGCATGTTCGTGTTTTCTTTTTAAAATAATTTTGGGTTTATATTTAGAGGTTAATTAATTTTATATTTACTTTTTCATATACCTTTATGTTATACAAACCTTAGCTTCGTCCTATAGACACATAATAATCAATAATAGGTGGAAATACAAACGCATAGCTCACCTCTAAAAGTATCAGTCCAAAGAAATCGAAGGGTATTCTCATGCCGGAAGGGTCGTGTCCCCACGGCACCCCATGCATGCTTTCGCCGTTGCCCCAAACTCTGATAAGGACTACGATAACGTACTAACGTGACCAAGACGTTTATGCTACTCATCATTAAGAAAATACAAGGAACTAATTCAACGTCATTCATGATCAGGTCTGACTGCCTCAAATAACCATAATATTATAGCCGTCGATAGTCCCAAAAATATTTGCCTACACAATATTTAATGGGGTTTATCGCAAATCGCTTCGCATTTAGTAGAAGCCTAACATTGCGGCCAAGTTGCACCAATCAGCCCATTAAGTTCATTAACTTTATTTATTACACTGTAATGAAACTCAAAAACATTTGAAGTGTATAATTTTTGTTTCTACTATCTTAATTAAAAAATCCAATAAATTGAAAGCAATGTAAAGCAATAATGATAATGAACGGAATATTCCAAATCTCTGTTAGTCTGATAATAACGGTCGGTTAAAATGAGTAAAGAATCCTGAGTCAGGATATAGGAATTCATCGGAGCGTATCTTCTTGATAGTATATCGGCAAGAAACCGGGAGGGGTACAGGGTACCGGCCGGCCGGTGTCACTGACATAGCGTGACATACAATCGGGAGTTATCGAAGGCGTTGTTTGTGTAGCGCGCGGAGCGGTGCGCTGGTCAATGAACTAAACAAAACCACCTACGAGTGGGTGATGCTTATTGCTTACATGGATTATGCCAGAATATATGAAACTCGGTCAAGTGCGAGTCACTAGCGATGCCAATGAAAGTTCTCAGTCGCCAAGTTTAAACCAACAGAATTGCCCCTTTATTTGTTGGTTTATTTAAATTCAATATAGAGCTGTCTCTAGATTATTGTGTGATTGTAAATTTAATTATAAATCTAGGTATTTCGATCGACTACTTGTTGTGTGTGGAGAACAGATTACGTATACGGTAAACGTAACACAGAGTGACAATCTTATGAAAGGACATAATTTTTTAGGGCCTTTTCTGAAAGTGCCGGCCAACAAAAAAAATAGTACGTTTTGTTAGAACTAGCCATTTGGAGTAATAGTTAATGTGGCGCAAAAGTTGTAGGATTGCTCTAAGCCAAGTTATACAAGTTCGAAGATTCATCATTTTCATACAGTTATTGATTCCTAATTTTTTTTCGTATAAACAGAACAGATGATGACCCCACACGCTTTTACGCTGCAATGACAATTGCTTCAGATCATTAGTTCTAGCAAATCTATCGTTATTTTATGTTTCCCAGTCCCAGCACTTTCAGAAATCAATAAATGTATGAAAATGATGAATCTTCTAACTTGTATAACTTGGCTCAGAGCAAACCTACAAGTTTTGTGCCATATTAACTATTACTCCAAATGGCTAGTTCTAACAAAACGTACTATTTTTTTTTGTTGGCCGGCACTTTCGAGACGACAAATCATTTAAAGTTGTCTTGTTAAGGTTTGTCAAAAATATCACAGTTATGCAAAAACTACTATTAATTCTTTAGTGTCGATATACATTAGAGATAAATGAATAAAACACAATAAAACGGGTCGAGAAGAGTTCCCATGTTGCGCATAGGCCGGCAGGAGGCATATGATGTGAGTGCGATACATTGATTATGTGGTAAAACTAGAAAGAAGGCAGGCAAGCGGTAAGGTGCATGAAGTCCCGTCAGTAATATGATATACCTATCCAGTTGAATAAATGGTTAGTTGCAGATGGGCTTGAGTTTTATTAAATATAAAATAACAGACTTTTTTATAACATTTTATGTTTTAGGACTCTGCAGAAAAACTCAAATTGAAATGGTGTATAACATGGTTTACGACTGAATTTTGTTCTTGGTAGAGTTTACACAAACATTGTAAGGAGCTTTATTTAAAATATACACAACTTTTATTTACTTTACGAACTCTTCTTTAGTATTTTATTTATTAAATACTTACATACAAGTGTTTATATGATCGAAGATTTACAAGTATTTTTGACGTGTTAAGGCTAGGTGTTAGTGAAAAATTAAAATAACACGATCTTAGAATTACTTTTTGAAGTAGTAAACAATAAAATTAAAATCTGCGAAAATTAAGAAATATTGTTGAGGCTTTACTCTGTAAAATACACCCGATGGAAACACGATTTGATAAAGTTGGCTCGATAGAATAAATTCACAAAGTTACATATTTTTGTGTCATTTTATCTTCTTTTCCGGGTTTTATTCTTAAAATAAGTGATTTGATATTATGGGTCATTTACCAAAATGAAGTTCATAGATAACTTGAGGAATTATAACCGATCGTTTTTTATTTATTACATCTATCAATTTTTTAAAATATAAAACGCGATTATTCGCGCCGCTTCGCTGCTATACCCGTCCCTTACCGTCGTACCGTCGAGAGAGCGAGAGAGAAGCGCTCGAAATACCTCCCCTTAAAACGTTTTCGATATAAAGTTCTCATCACCCATAATTTGTTCGGCGATTATTTTCCTAAGTGTTTTGCATAATTACAATTGATGCGAATTAAAATAATTTGCCAATTATCTTCTGTGAGTAACATTGCATAAGAGCAATAGCAAGTAACTTGATGTAAACAAGTCATGATTAATGAAGCAAACAGCCAGGTACAATGTATAGGTTTCGTTCGTGTTTTATTCCGACTTATAAACGAATCAGTGGCAAATTTAAGTACCTAGATAACCGAGAAATACAAATGTTTTCAAAGCGGAATTTGCTAAACCTGATAAGGTAATCGGCTACTTTATCTGTGCGACGCCTGTGTGACGATGACGTACCGATTCGTATATACCATAAAAGAGCTGATTAAACACTTGCTTAGGGCATGTAGGTATTTTAAACATGATATGAACATGATTGTTGACATGGTAACTCTTCTTTTTCATATTGTTATGGACGAAAGTGCAAATGCCCTTCACCAGTTCACCTGCAATCTTTACACACCGAGGAACTGTTTCTCTTATGTTATGATTTATTAAACGGAGTTGTTGATGCTGCTTGTCATATTTTCTTTTTTTATAGTTTTTACCTGTCCCTCTAGACAAGTGCGCTCACCTCTGTCTATTCGTATTTTGTAGTTCGTCGTACTATGATGTGTACGTACAGAGCCAGCCAATTGCTAGTGAAAAATTCTGCAGAGCGCGCGCATTGTACGATAAATAAAATATGACACGGGGTTTGCGTTTGCTACTGTCTATGCCCTCTGGTCTAACCAAATACTAAAGCTAAAGGTTATGAAAGTTAATAAAATAGAAACAAACCACACATAAATGTATGCGAAAGTTGCGTTGCATTTAAACTTTTGTTTCTCGTTTCAGTCATTATTAATTTTTAGTTGCTAATTGCTCTTAATGACATTCTTTAGTTGCTATTATTACTTATATAAATAGAGGAGGTTAATCCTAACTAATATCATAAATGCGAAAGTGGGTTTGTTTGTTTGTTACGCTTTCAATCTTAAACTAAAACTTGCTATGTGTTCCCGAAAAAATATTAATTTTTATCGTTATCCTGGAAAACCATCACCTTTTGATATTCACCTCCTCAACTCTAACTATTCTACATAGGTAACTGCTGTTGATATTGTAATTTACACATTATGTATTGTTGTAATAAATTATAGACTATATAGTATTCAAAGTGTAGTAATTCATTAAACTCTTAAATTTCCTAGAAGGAAAATACCGAAATACACCAAATTGCTAATTTAACACTTTTTTAAATTATATGAACTACTTCTGGAATTTTTTTTAAATTTCGTCAAAAAACAAAAAAGTACACCAACACACAAAAAAATTTCGGCCAAAATTTAAAAAAAAATAAAATTCTCTAGAACTTAAAATTAACCTAAATTAAACCTTTAAACATATAAAAATAAACATTTAAACAAATTTTTTCTAATAAAAATTTTGCGAAAAACATTTTTAATTTTTTTTTAACAAAATTTACCAACTCTTTTTTGAAAACAAAAATGGCGCACATCACTAGTCCGTTGGCGGGCGAAATGAGTGAGCCGGAGACGCCTGTTGGTGCTGAGAAGTCCTACATGAGGGTGAAGGACGTGGAGTCCTTCGAAACCATATGGTTCGACGATATTGCAGCCGGATAACTGAGGCGGTTCGGTCGGGCATGTCCGTCACAAAGGCGAACAAGGATATTATCTTTGATGCCGCGACCGGAATAGACCGCTGCCTGACCAACCTGCTGGGCTCTGCCGACGTGCCGGACCTCTCACAAGAACAAATCAGCGAGGACAGTGTTCGGGAGCTTAGCCACAAGCTGGACAACAGCATGAGCGCCGTAGTCGCTATCCAGAGCGAGGCTTCGGCGGAGATCCGGCGAGAGGTGTCCCAGAACGTCGACGAGATGATGGCTCAACAGTCGCGTCTCGAAGACCTTGTGCAGCTGACCGCTAACATGCATAATTAAAAACAAATATTAAATCATACCCCTAAAATAGGGATCACTGCAGTTTTTATCGCAAAAACTCAACCCAGTGACTACAATTAAATTTCTCTTCCTTCTTTCTCTCTCTTCCTCTTCACTTCCTTTTATTCTCTTTCCCTTTAACCAGTGCCCGCAATTAATAGAATTAGGCAAAGACCTTAAGTCTGAAGCAAGTAAAATTTTGAAAGTAGAATCTTTTTAAGTCGTCATCCATAAACTCCCCAAACAACCTAACATCCTAAATAAACTCCTATCCAACTGTTCCTTTAAATTTACTCCTTTGACCTAATTTCCTCCTGTTTCCCTAGTAGCCTAAGTTTTCGCGGGGAAATACCTAAACTACAAAAAGAACCACTAGGATAAAGTCGAACAAATTAACCTTAAGTTAATCCAACCCAAAAAAAAAGTGTAGTAATTTAGATAGAGTACATTATTATTTATAAAATTAGGCAAAAATATTTCAAACAGTTGTTTACATTTTTACCTGCTTATTTACTGGAGCAAGTGCAATAATATCTGTATCGAAATAGTATAGTACTTAATTGACAAGCCATAAGCCCTTTGTCGTTTGTTTCGCAACAGTAAAACCAACACGAAAGTTGCGTCTACACCAAAGTGGCGTACTTTTCCCCTCTGCCAGAGAAAGTGTAGACTAGAGCAATGCTACGTCCATAATTAGCTTCCTCGGATGGCGGTGGTGGCAAACGGCCTGCATAAACTAGGCACTGCACTTTGTAAGGGAAAGTGCAATACGATACTTGACTGGGCTGCTCGAATAGTTGCATCTTTATTTTCCTTTCCACTATCTCGATGGATAAATAAGGTTAAAGAGGAGGGTTTAAAAAACAAAAGGCTCCCGGTGGTCACTTTCCTGGCGGGTTGTATATATGCTTGTTTGCCGGCTTACAAACTTATTAAAAATGTTGGCTCATCAGTCTTAGATCTTATAATGAATCGTAAAAAGGTTTTAACATTGTAAGTACCTAAGGGCCGAGATTCTGTATGCCAGACGTGTGTTTAAATAAGTATCATTGCTTAACTGAGAACGCAGTAATAGAAACACAGTGCGACTTCAAAGGTTGCTCTTTCCCAAAAAGGAGTTCTGCCAACGTTAAGGAGCGCCAAAACCGATTTCTATGTAGAACAAGAATAAGAAGTATTTTTATCTGGAAGATAAAACAAACGTATTTCAAACGCGTAAGCGTGTAACTGATATCGAAACGTCTGGTGACGTCGTACGTAGCTCACTTACTTATTGTTAGTTATGCAATACGTTACATAGCGCATCGAATCGGTTACCTAAGTACCTATTGCTAAGACTACACGTTCTTAGTTGTAAATGGAAAATAGATTGTACTTGAAACAATCAAATTGATTTTCTGATGCCTAACTACTTCAAAACAAAAAAATAATTTGTTTTCTGCTTCGTTTCAATGTGACATTGTTGATTCGAGCGCGTCGATGTCTTCTCTTTCCGATCAAAACTCAAAAAGTTAATTTTTTAAATCTTTTTTCGGTAATGTTTAAATAGCTATCGTTCAGGGTCGTGAGATTACGAAGAAACCTTCGCTAATCTTGGAAAAACCGGCAGAAGCTCAATGGCTTTTGTTAAGTAAATATTAGTAACAAAGTATTTTTTATTATTTTACTTGTTTATTCTCTTGATGTTGAAATAATTGTCGCCGTAACTTAGCTTCGCAAGCTGCTCAATGTTCTGCATATTTACTGAAGCCTTTTATTCTGTTTGTATGACGAACCAAATTATGTAACTTCAATATACTTTTTTATATTTTTACTTTTGACGTGCACACTTGTGAGTTGCATAACGCGGCAGTACGCTCATAAAACTTAAAAGACTGATTTCAGTGGTCCAGATTATAACATTTTTCAAAAAATCTCAAAGTTAATAGTTAAGTGAAATTCCTTCTAGTTTCAAGGCCAAGCTTGAGCAGTCCGTAGTCTGGGTTTATAAAGAAAATATTGTTGTATCTTATGTGGTGAATAAAATAAATATTCAACAGGCTGCTATAGAATGACGTAAATGATTTCAAAGAGGCATGTTGATCATCGGTACCAAAGTTCTATTCTATCGTTGAACATGATTTATTATGGTTATTTAGCGAATAATAAGTGAAATTTTATCGTTGTTCTTAGTATTGGGGAGTAAATCACGCGATTATTTTATTGTTTGTCGCTTTATTTTAATCTTTTGTGGTAAAGGTGAGTTGACAATAACCTTGGTTGTTTCATCGCCAGGGAATGAGCTTGTAGTAATGATTTTTTTTTGTGTCAGACGGAGTGTCCGCATTAACATTTGCTCAAGGTGACCGCACTCGGAGTTGCGGCTGACTGAACATCGTTTCAAATGTTTGTTGGCCATACTGTTTATTTTAATCCGTTTAGCAGGTCGGGGTTCGAAATGCATTTACAAATATGTGTACTAGACAGAGCGGATATGTAGCCGGGTTGACTTGACATTTTGGGTATACAAACGTAAGGAACGTTTACCGTGCAGGTTTATGTCTAGTAGTAGAGTGCTGTATGTCAATATCGTGTAATAGCATCGTTCAAATAAATAAATAAATAAATAATAAACTTTCCTACAATCACACCAATTATCTAGCCCAAGAGAAGCTTCGAAGAAACTCGTTAAATGGTTACTAGACAACGGATAAACATACTTAAAATACTTAAATACATACTTATTATACATAGAAAACACCCAGACCCGAGACAATTTAGAAAAACATTAATTTCTAAATTGACCCGACCGGGGATCGAACCCGGGACCTCATAGACGGCGACACCATGAAAACCGGTGTACAAACCACTCGACCAAGGAGGTCATCAAATCAAATATTTATGCAGTAAGTAGTACGTGTGCGGCTGGTATCGCATTGCATTTCTAATCTATGAAGGAAAAGCAGCTACTACTTACTTGTATTAGGTGACCGCACATTTATTATTACGAGTTCTCCTTGTTTTGGAAGGCATACTCGTAATAATCCATTTTGTACAAAACGTTGCCATATTATGTATGATAGTCCATTCGACCAGGTAGGCTACTCTTGAAACAGAATTGGATTAATCAATTTCTAATCACAAATCTAAAAAATGTCAAATGGCACTTTTGTAAGCGACAATAGCGCTACATTGGAATTAAATTGCGTGGAAATTGATTGAACAAATTATTATCGAGATGGCGATCCGTAATTATCTTTACTTATCCCAATATCGATACATATTAATCGCATTGGAATTGTATTAAGATTGAGTTTGCGTTCGAGAGTGACCCCCCAGTATGGTATAATAATATGTTCTTTCCATCTTTTACCTACCTAGTACACATTTGTCAAGCGTTAGACAATGTAAATGATTCAACCCCTTGTCTGTCACAAAGACTTCTAGAGGTTGCTAACAATTGGATATCTATTGATATTTAATTTTCTGTAATCTATTGTCTGTTATTACGACAGCTGAGCTCAAGAGTACAAACAAAGGTTACAATTGTCCCTATTTTGTTGCAGTCGGAGGATAGAGACGTACCGGCGGCGGCAGTCGGAGTGCGTGCCGCGCTTCGACCAGTCGTTCACCGGCGCCTGCGAGCAACAGAACCTGGAGACCAGCGCGCTGCAGAAGCGGTACCTCGAGGGCAAGGCCAAGCGGCAGGCGAAGAAGAGCGAGCGCAAGCCCGACCTGCCCGCTATCAGCGGCGTGCATAGCAGCGTGCATGTGGTAAATAGACCGAATTAAAAACATCTAAGAGCTCCTTCGTGCTTCGGAAGGCATGTAAAACTGTTGGTCCCAGTTGTCGTCGAAAGACGGCAATCGTTTGTACCCACTAACCGGCATTGGGCCTGCGTGGTAAATTATGGCCCAACCTCCCATGTAATGCTATATAGCTTCATGTAAGACAGCTTTAGGGCGCTGCTGCCGCGCTAATGCCGCGCGGCTCTGTGATTTGAGGTGCTAGGGTTGTACAAAACGTGCGACAGAAGCGCAGCTTTAGTGCTGCAACCGCTCTTCATTTGTATGGGTCTACAAAGCAGCACTGTAAAGGCGCTGCGGTCGGGCGACAAAGCCGCTGCGCAAACGTAGACACTTTCTGTTCCCGACACGGGACACCGCCATCCACTCATACATAAACGCCATTTGCAGTGCGTTCGTTATCAGTTGCTGCTACCGGACACAGCAACCTTAGCGACAGATTTCAATAGAACTTGAGAGACGAGTGCGCTGCAGAAGCGGTTTAGCGGACCCTGCTCGATGCCAGCTCCATTTTTTTTAATGCTGTCCGGCAGTGGCAGTGAACCTGACCTTTAAACATTTTGTCTGTGTGACACGAACATTGTACCTGAATATTACATGGTAATAATATAGTTTCCGTCATTGATTTGGCTAGGTCATTAGTATTATTTATGTAATCTTATCTATCAAATCGATCATCAATCTTCAATTAAGACTAGGTTAAGGAGGCAAGATTGCAATAAAACCTTTTGTATGCATGTGCATCAGTCTACAGCTGTGCTTCTTCTCCACAGTTAAAAGACGTGCTAAAGGGGTGAACTATTTAGCAATTGTGTGAACTTCTAAATGAGGTTTCTGTTTGTCTTTGTACTTTGGGCATGTAAGGCATTGTAGGGTTTCGTCTTGGGCCTCTCCTATTACATAATTAAATGTAAATGTTAGTATGTACGAGTATAATTTACTATATACTGGTATGTAGGTACCGGTACAATTAGTTTTCGGATATGATCCCAGGAATGCTATAGCAGCTCCCAACTCGCTGTACCTACCTAGTTTATAATTAAAATAAATATCTTAGATCTATAAATTCAATGTTAGCTGCGGAAAATTGTTTAAATAAAGGTAATTAATTGAATTTCAAATAAAATTTTCATGCGAAAGCGTCTAACCATCATAAATATACTTTACGACAGTGTGTTAGCGAAACCAAGGCACGACACAGCGCACAATTCACTTTTTTTATATCAAAACAATAACTAAGCTTTATATAAGGTTTATAAAATGGAGGTCTACCTGACGACGAAATTATTTAGGGTACCTTAGTAAAGCAGGAACTTACCTTTAAAGTTTGAATTAAAAAAGGTCTTTAAAAAATCTTATTTTTGAATTACTTTCTCCTCATGCTCATGTGAGAAGACTTGTTCCCAACAAAAGGACGTTTATAGGATGATGATAATAATGGGAACTTGAGCAGTTGTTAATTATTATTTAAATAAGTATTTTTTTTTTATCATCATAATAACATACATGATATAGTTAATGTACTTCGCTGTTTTAAACATGTTATGTATGTACACATATTTTAGGATTCCTTTATTTGGATTGTGGCTCAATTCCCATTCAAATTTATTTAAATTTAAAGGTTTCCTGTCTGTTTTGTGTACCAACTTAAAAGTTATAGTGTATAAAGTACACTTGGTAAATTTATACAAGGCTTCAAACCACAGACCACCTTATCTGTGCTTCAACCATTATAAAAGCGAAACTTTGGAGCCTATATACAGGGTGTTTCTTGTAAGGTGTCAAGTCGATGCGTGGTGATAGAGGACTACCATACCTATCTTTTGAATCCCCATGTATGTTCAGCGATTTTTAATAGTTTTCGAGCTACAATTTTTTTTCTTTTCCAAGTATTTTATTACGACATTAGTTTAAATTAATTTTTTGGAACTTGTATTGTTAGGAAGATGATTACTTAGTTAAAGAAGATTAATTAAGTAATCATCAGTTAAGTGCACAAAATATCTACGCAAAAAAAGATACTTAAGTACTTAAAAAAAATAAAATATCTACTAAGATTAAAAAAAAGTTATAGCTCGAAAACTAACAAAAATCGCCAAACATACATGGGGGTTCAATCGATAGGTATCGTAGTTCCCTATCACCACACATCGGCTTGACACCATAGAAGAAACACCCTGTATTCATTACAACATACATCAAGCCTGTTACCCGAAGATGTAGGCCACAGATTTCCATTTGCTACGATTCTGTCACGTTTCTTTTGCTTCATTTACTCATAACATTCTTCATACATGCTCGTCGATTTAGGGTACTCAAAGTCAAAGTCAAAGTCAAATTATTTATTCAATGTAAACCTTTACAGGCACTTATTGACGTCAATACTAATAATAATAAAAAAACAGTTAACTAACTTATAGTTAAGACTTAATAACTAATCTAACGAGCTATTATAGTCTGTGCCAGACAAATGCGCATTTCTACCCCCAGTACCACTGCACGCCGGAACAGAATCGCGTCGAACCGAAATATAAGCTCAAGTGATACTTCCTTATTATTAGTTATTATTACTTAAAGGGTAAATAATAATAATTAGATGTGATGACAGACTACGGAACCCTTCACTCCGCAACTACGCACTGGCGCTCGGTCGCATTTTCCCTTTACATAATGTTCCGATAGTATTGCTTTGGCCGTAGAAGGTGAAAGCGAATTTATGTGCGCGTACAGTGAGCAACGCCAACGCGTTAGCGCGCTGATAGGCGGACGGCAGCATGCGGCATTAAGATTCTAGATTGAATACCATTGATTCAGCTTCTCCTTTTTCTTCTTCATGTGGCGTCTCCTATCGGAGGTCGGCTATCATTATGGCCACTTGGACCCGTGAAGTTGCGGCTCGGAAGAGTTGAGTATTCTGCGTTCAGTACATTGGCGTCGCGTCGGCAGCGTGCGGAGATTATCGCCGTGCGCCGTGCAATCGTGCATTGATCAAACACTCGCCCGCGACGGCCTTGCCGATTGCCGATTGTTTTCATCACACCTAATAGTTTTGTCTTCGTAGTGAAACTTTTTGTTCTAGTACACAGAATGTTCGCGAAAACAACAGTTTGGGCGAGTAGCGTCTGTCTCTCGTGTGTATATTATAAACGCCGATTCTATATATAGGAACAAATACATAAATAGTACTTACATAATATGTGCTATAAACTTTTAATTTGTTTGTTTTTTTTATAATGAAGTCACAGATTCCACGAATGATAAAACTTCATTGATAGGTACACTTCATAAAATCTTTTCACGCAGTGGCGGTTTTACAGGGACTAAATTCTATTTTTTTTCTTGAATACCAACACAAACCATTAGCAAAATAGCTGCAGAAATTCGCGAACATTACATTCATTCCTGGCAATTGAATTTAAATATCTTTATTGTTGAAATTTTGCATTCACAATGCTATATAGATATAGGATAAAATGTTTACTAGAAAAAAAAACAATGCTATACTGCAGTGGACCGGCAATCCAAAGGTCGTGGGTTCGAATCCCACCCGAGCTTCCTGAGACTGGTTGATTTATTATTCTAGTAAACATTTTAAGTATCCAATTGAATTTAAAGTCAAATTCAATTCAAATTCAAAATTATATTCAATTTAGGCTACAATAATTGAGCACTTATGAATGTCGCTATGCCATCGGTTCGTAAGTCCTAACTATGGGGCGGGAGCCTAGTACTGAGAAAAACCGGCAAGAACTCAGCAAGGGCATTTCTTTTCTCCCTTTCTTTTACAGCGGCAGCGTCAATACGATTTAATTTATATACCTACTTAGATTTATTTGGTAATTAGTGTTTTCTGGAAGAGCTTTGGAGTTAAAGTTTAGAAAAATAAATTACACAAGATTTACTTAATGTAAGTAAATATTGTGTACTTAATTTATTTTTGTAACCCTTTTAATACAAAGTGAATAACCTGCATAAAATAACAGTCAAATGGAGTAAGGTTGATATTTGCTAATGGCATAACCGCGTCGGTCGTTCTAGTTGTGAAACATTGAGTACAATAGACACTTAGATAAAATAAAGCCGAAATCCGGTCCCTAGAATATCTCGGGCAACGTTTTGATATAAATATATTACTTTAAATGTTTTGTGAATTTTATCACTGGTTAATTTTATTAAAGTGAATTAAAAGTAAGACCTATGTAAAGAGACATTATTTGAGCAGATGATAGTAAATACATAAGTATAAGCAGAGAAAATTAGAGTGCATTATTTTTAAAATAAATAATAGCTCTTCAATCAATCAATCAATCAACCCGCAACCACCCGCTGCTGGGTATAGGCCTCCCTTAATGTATGCCAGTCCCTTCTGTTCCGTGCCGATCTCATCCAGGTGTAGGGCATCGAAACCCGGTCCACTTTTTAAAAACCCGGGTTTCGGGTTTTCTTGTAGTCGAAACCCGGGTACCCGGGTTTTTCGAGCTTTTCGGTCTTTTTGATATATTTTTTAAATATGAGGAAACTGTATTTTAGTATGGATTTGCTAAGTCAATACGAGTAGGTATATAAAACAAGGGAAGATAGGATTCATATCAATTAAACAGTACCTACTTTCAAAATCACAAAAATATTTTTAATAGGTATTAAAAAGTTTTTTAGACAATGAGTAGGTACCTATTTGTTCAAGACAAATATAAAATAGAGAAATATCTAGTATTTATCTAGCTAGTAATTATTTTTGATCACAGACTCACGCAGATCAAATTATTTATATTAATTTAGTCTTTTGGTAATAGTCAGTTCTTATACTGCTAATAATATAATATGCTGAAGGCTATTTTTGATACCTTTAAGTATAGAAATATTTTTAAATTAATTAACTCTTTTATTACCATTAACAATAAATTCGTTTTAGTAGCTAACTTACTCGTATGAAGTCAGATTGGAATCAGAATAAAAATTATAATTTAATTCTTTCAGTAATAATCAGTTTTTTTCTTAACTAAAAATCTGCTAAAGACTATTATAAAACTTATTTTAACTTTAATTAAACTTTTTTCTTAACATTAACAATAAATTCATCTAGTGGCTCACTAACGCGTAAGAAGGCAGATTTTTTTTATATGAATCGTCATAGTGACTACATCCTGCCTGATGGTAAGCAGCCGACGCAGTCCAAAATAACGGAGCGCTCCTCACCGTGGAACAAGCACGGTAACAAGCGCACCCATTCATGATGACGGCCTGCATAAATGCCGTTTCACGCCCCGCTTAAAAGACCTGGGACCATAGGAGCTGGGAAACACATGCATGCGTCTAGCCGAATGGTCTTACAGAGGAACGACTTGCCAATTTTTTTGGTACGAGTGCTTTTGATCTGCACAGTATGATGGTGGTTCCTAAAACCAGCACGCGTAGTCCGGGACAGGAAAGGAGAGGGCGGGATTAGATCAAAAAGTTCTTCAGAACACTCTCCGTAGCAATTTCGGTAGAAGACACTGAGAGAAGCAATGTCTCTACGCAGCTGGATGTCCTCAAAAGAGGCTGTTACCTCAGCATCTCCAATAATGCGTACCGCTCGCCTTTGCAGTCTATCAAGTGCATCGAGAAGGTATTTAGCGGAGCCGTCCCATAGATGGGAACAATACTCCATACTCCATCGCACCTGAGTCTTGTACAGCAAACAGCGCTGCACGGGAGTGAAAAACCGCCTCACCTTATTGAGAATACCCAACTTACGGGAGGCAGTTAAAATAACACTCTCGATGTAGCATTTTGCATTCAGTTTTTGGCCGATGTCCATGCTAAGAATGCTGAGGTCTACTGAAATGGATAAAGGACTGACGAAACAAAATGGCGGGGGAGTCACTCACAGCTCACCGCTCCCGTTGCGTGTCAACAACGCGACGACGCATCTTGCCTCCATCTTTCATTCCGTTTATGTCATTTCTGATCTGAGTCAAACGCACGAATAACGTGAACTTGCTTTATTAATTTAATCTTTTTCGCACAAAAAAAACAACTGTAATTAATTAGGTCAAGCAGAAATGATTAGTGCCTAGTGCAAAAAAAGTTAAGAGAGTAAGTAACCTTCACTAACTTGTTTGTATCTTTGATTACATACAAAGGTTTGTATGTACCTAGTGACTAGTGAAATACAATGGAGTTAGGTACTTTTGACCGTCTTCAATCAAAGAGATCATTTCGAAAAGGCGTAAATATACTTGTAATACACAATTTAATAATTACTGACAAGAAAACGATTGTAAAAAAGCTCGAAAACCCGGTTTTTGATTTTCCAAACCCGGGTTTTCTTGCAACCCAGAAAACCCGAAATACCCGGGTTTTTTCGGGTCGGGTAAACCCGGGTTTGATGCCCTATCCAGGTGCTGCCAGTGACCTTGACGATGTCATCAACCCAGCGTGCCCTCGGACGTCCTCGATTTCTTTGGTCTGATTTTGGCCAAAATAGCTCTTATATTATTTAAATAAATTTGGGCGGTAATTCATTCAATTCATTCAAGCAGTAGCTAAGTCTAAATTACTATTATTATAATTACGTAAATTACTATTAGTAACATAATAATAAGAGGGTCTTTAAATACTTGTACATAAAATCTGTTATATTGCGAATTAGGCTTAAGTTTACTGTCACAATAAATATAGTGGTACTGTCAAAGAATGTGTAGCGCAGGCTTCCTATCTAGATCACAGCTAGGGTTGGCTGGTAGAAATATGTTATGGGGATAGGCTAGGCTAGGCTCACGTTTGTATTATATATATTTTATGTAACATGGTTTTTTTGGTAGAGGCTAGACGCCACTTTGACCTACCACAATTTGTCAAATTTCTTCAATACATTTCAAACTTTGTCGCTGAAAAGATCAATATTATCGATTGGAGAAATTGTCAGTTTTGGATAGTTTCATCTGCAGACAAAGAGTTTATTAATTCTGCTTTTGTTATTGAATGGTCAGTTGAAATCGCACTGTTTTATTAATTAAATGTCATTTAAAAAGTATGTAAGTAATAAACAATTAAGTGTGTGGTAAGGTAATAATTGCTATACACGTGTGCGTACGCGGCTCCTCGCGGCACCGGATGTCACTCGACGTCAATTGACTTGACCCTCTGGCATCGACATCCCGTGCTCGCGCTAGGGTTGGCTCCCCGTCGACCTGAAAAACGTTTAATAGTGCCCTCTACTTAAGAAGAATAATAAAAGCAGTAAGAAATAACAAATTTGTCAAAATTAAATAGTAATTAGTCTAAAAAATACTTTGTATTGACGTTCGTTCGATTCCCACCTGTGGCAGACATTTTTTCAACGTTTTATTATCTTCGAGTTTATTTGAGCGTTGTTAACGTAATTATAATCAAACGTTACGAAATACATAGTACATTTTACAATAAGATTCAGTTTATGTTGTTGTTTTACTTATAAACTGTTCAAAAATCCGTATTTAGATGCACCATTACATAAAAAATTATTGATTGATTTATGTTAATAGTACTTAGGCTTGTTTTAAAACTGCCTAACTAGCTACCATTACCTTACTATGTCAGTCGCATAAAAAAATGTTATGTTCTCTCATTGATTTCGAAATACAATTTGAACCAATAATATAGTTACAGTAAAATTTGGACTATTTTTCAATGCTGTTTTGAGTTATTATGACAGCTAAAGCGGTTAATTTATCTAATCGTCATACCGTCGTCGCCGTCAACTGACTGAATTCTGTAGGTGTTGTAACAATGACGCTATTGTAAACGTTTTCACTTTTGATTTTAGGTTTTTTTTTATCATTCTAGTTCTTTTTTACGTTGCTATAATAACATGTAATAATTCTGGATCAGAGTAAAAACTACTTTAGTTTAGTTCACACAACCCTACTTATTCTTACGCTTGATATAGGTAGATTGCTCAGCAAGCACGCGACACAACATCCATAATGTGTTATTTATTAAACCACATACAATAATATTATTATGTATGTAGTTATTCACATTTTTTGGCGTCTACTTATTGTTGTGCTTCAAAGGTATTTTATCAGTATGCGCACTTGTCGTGTCGTTATCGGAATGTAATATTGCTTATTTATATCGATAATTACCTAATATTATGAAAATTATTGTGGAACAAGTTTTTGTTCGGCTGGCTACAAACACATAAAAACATATTGCAGCCTGACCGACCCGCACCTATTAAATATTCGTACACAAATGCATAATAGCTACACAACGTGTATAGATTAGATTACACTAGATATAGATCTGCGAACCGTATATACCGTATTGTATCAAAGTTAAATACTCGAACTTCGAATCGCGTCAGCAAACAATCGTCCATTAATATGATTGTTACTTAAAATGACAACCTTGATTAACTATATAGTCTTCTCTTGGTCCAGGTATTTAAAATAACAATTTAGCAGGCGATTTGTTTATATAGTAAGCGCCGGGCATAAATGGCAGCATAGCAGAGGCAGAGTGGACCGCGGCAAGCAAGCAATAGGGCGGGCTGCGGGCGATTGTGTAAACTGCGCAAGTTTCACAACAAACGCCTCACATTGTCTCGCGCCGTTCACCGAGACGACCTCCGAGTGGCTAGGCTGAGCTGTTTTCTGACACATTTTACAACTATGCTCGATTCGACACATAACTAGTTTATACAGAAACATGGCCCGATGGTGAACCATTAGAGATTAGTAAAGGCTATTCTTCCATTAGACGTCTCAAGTGAGTTTCTTGGCTCGCTATGGATGCTCGTTGAATAATTAATACACGTTTCGCCTTCTACAAAGTGTCCAGCGTGATTGTTTACTTGACTTTATCTCATCATGTCGTTACAACACCGCAATCGCGTGGCCACTAGTACCTATTTAACTAAAAATATCGCTTATTTCCCACTAATGACTAATGTAATGACAGTTGACGGTCAAGTGATTCCATCAATTCTGTATCGTGTTGTTGTTGTTGTTGACAAAAAAAGTGAGGCTTTATTAGCACAGATTAAGTTCGACGACCGTGTCTGTTTATCTGTCACTCACTCATATCGTACCTCATACGGATGAAACGATTTTAATATGCGGTTTTTCATCTCTGAAGAGTTAATTTTAAAGGGTCCTCGGACTAGATTAAAACTTGTAAGACACAGACATGTTTAGTATTGATTGTTTGGGGTCTTATGATAATTAGAGTACCTAATCTATCTAGTAAGACCTAGGCCGTTCGAATTTGTGCCAAGATATTAATTGTAAAGATCAAATCATGTAGGTACAGTTAACTACGAATATAAGGCGATTTCATAAGTTTTTGTAATTTTTTTTATCAACATTCAAGGAGGATTTGTTATAGATTCTTTAATTGCAGCTATTCCTTAACTATCTACTTTTGGTATAGTTAGTAAATGGCAAGGGTATTACGTCGTCACAATCTGTACACGTGAACACCGTCGTCGTAGGTAAAACAAACACGTGATAAACGTGATTAAATCATATACCAAGGTCTGACCATAGTTACACCTATTATTGTGCTCAACATCACTTCGATATTGTATCCACTGCAGGACTGGGATGCGTTTTATTACTGACACGTGTCATTATTACCATATATTACTTTAGGTTCAGTGCACCATCGATAAACCAAACTAGGGCAGGTGAAACTTAGATAGAGTCTGGCCAACGAAAGCTGAATCTCGTAGTTATTTGATTGGCAACACTTTGTCTCTGTGTCTATCTGAGGTGTCATGTCGTATGTCAAATTGAAATTATTCTGAGAAAATTACAGCTGTGTGAGTGCCCTGTGTTACCCTGTTATGATTTTTTTTAATTGCCGCGTTTTTCCTGGTTCAGCTTTCGTTGGCCAGACTCTATCATAACTTGACATTTTTTTTGTTAAAGGTGATTTTTTTCTTTTCCATATTTTAATACACACGCCTGCACATCAACTTATCTAAAACTGTAAAAATTTCTCCATTTCGATATTGACCCTTATGTTCAAGCAGTAAGGTTCAAAGTTTATTGTAGAAATTTGACATTTTATCCTTGTATCGTGTAGGTTGCTGGCGTATGTACAGTCAAGAGTAAAAATATGTCAATAATTGTAACTCTTAATACAATGGAATAAGAGTCAAAGTGTTTACATATTGGTACTCGTGACTGTACTTAAATACAAACTGATCATTAAAATTATTACGCAGTAGACAATGGCTCGTCTAAGTACAGTGTAAATGAGACGGAGGCTAACAATATTGTTTTCGGGTAGTGTACTTTCCCGGGCTCCAACGGATTAATTCTAGTACGAAAGGGTGTCCGGAGAGGGCTTTCTCAAGGCCAGTCCAGCCAGGGCGAGGCGAGGGAGAAATGTACCTACGCCTCGTTTTATGTGTGTGGGTTGAATTTCTCTCCCCTGTCGAATAATGTCTCGACGCAATATCCGGATTTAACACACAGGAATACAGTGCAGAACTGGCCCCTGGATTACATTTTTAAGGGTGACACACCCACTCACGTTAATGGATCAAAAGTAGTTGTAGCAGAATACAAATTTTTATCTAATCCGTTTGTCTTTGTATTGGTTCATTTACGCAGCTTGCATTATGGTTCTATCAACTACTTAGTCCGTTTACGTTACGGAAAAACACCGGAAGTTTTCAATATCAGCTCCATTCTCCTTAGATGACGATAGTCGCAAAGTGAAAATTCGATAAGCCTTTCAGTTGCCATGCTGACTTAGTTATAGCATAATTATTTTCCAGTGAAAAAACCTGTTTCATTTATTATATGTTTCGTTTTTGTATTGCGTGAATTCAATTTCTTTAAATATCTTCGAGAACAGCTAACGTTAAGATTATTAATGAAGAGAGGCAGCCGTATCGCAAGGTTTAGTTAGTTAGCCCTTACATGCCCCGCAATAGAAAAACATGACTAGTCAAATGTTACTGTATCAAAAACACGTTTATCTTAACTTAATTACTAATTAAAAAGGTTATTACAGCTCAAATGAAAATAATGATGACAATATTATTATTTTATTGAATTTAATTTACGTATTATTTAATTACTACTATTTTAAGTTGATTATGATTTTATTCATGTTTTAGTCTCGTTATTGTTATATAAATTAGTACCCTACCTATCAGACATCTGTTTATACTAATGCTATTTCCAAATGGGATGTTCAATGTATATGATCGATCAATCATAAGAAGAGATAAGGACACTGGTTTGGTAGCGAGTTTGTTTACAGTTTACACTTTTGTTACAGCAACAAAAATTCGGATGCGGGGACTACGAACCACCAGCGAAATTGCAATGCGGCGGCGGCGGTTCGGGCAGCGGCTCGGGCGACGGGCTGACAAAGTTCTCCGTGGAGATCGTGCAGCAGCTGGAGTTCACCACGTCGGCGGCGGACTCGCAGCCGCAGCAGATCTCCACGAACGTGACGGTGAAGGCGCTCGCCAACGCAGTGAAGACCTCCAACTCGCCGCCGCCGCAGCCGCCTCCGCGCGCGCCCACCCCGCTCGACTGCGAGCGGGAGTGCAAGGCTGAGTGCAAGTCGGAAGTGGCCGACGACGAGTTCGTCGGGCTCGACGAGTGCGCGGCGGCGCTGGAGCGCGACGCGGCCTCCGCCTTCCCTGTTCTAGCCGACCTGATGGGCGAGGACGACGGGGACGACACCTTCGAAGACCTCATCTCCGAAATATCGGGTTACCCAGAGTTCTTGAAAGACTTCGACCTGGATAGTGGGAAGTTGAACGGCGGGGGTGTGGGTTTGGAGCCGCCGGAGGGGGAGCCGGCGCCGCGGCCGTACGGGGGCGGGGAGATGTCGCCGGCGGCGCAGACGCTGAAGCACATGGCGGAGCAGCACCAGCAGGCGGCGGGCGGCGACTGGGCGCGGTACCGCGGCTACGGCGCCTACCGCCCGCGCCCCGCCGCCGACCACCTACACATGTCCCAACAGCAGCAGATGCACCTCAACCAGCCGCATCACAACCTGCAGGTAATTAAACTACTACTTTATTATGATCATCGTCATATCAGCTCTTAAGTTAGATAGATAGATATCTTATTAAGCTGATGTGTTTATATAAATGATCAGTGTCCTTTACATCCTCAGGTTTTAAAAAGAAACTAGCTTCCGCCCAAAATTCAGCCTGGAATAAATTTTATCGCATGCCCCTGGGAACATTTTATTGGGCAGGGACAAAAAGGAACTACGGCACTATCGAGCCATATAATCTTTATGCGGAAAATCACATTCGCCTGCTGACCCGAAGGAAGGACGAACAAACCAAATTAAAAATGTCAGGATTCAGTACTTGCCTACCTACTTACTTGAATCTTTATGGAGCGCTAAAAGATACAAATTATTATTATTATAAAAATACTATTCAATGCATAATAATGATGCACTTTATTGTATGCAGAATTGCAGACCATTCAACAGGGGACGTTTGTTAGTAGGGTAACAAGTTGCCGACATGATTCGTCCATTAAAAACTTTCTCATAGTTTCGCGCCAAAATGATGAATACGTAGGTAGGAGACAATTTTGTTTTCTACTGTAATATTAATACGGTCTGGCATGTTGCAAGTCGTTCTAAAGGTAAATCATGGCCATCCTTTGGCACGTCATAAAATGTAGTTGTTAAATTGCTTTATGTAATTGGAAGTCTTCTTTATTGGGTAATTCGTGACGCGAAACGACATAAAAAACATTGGAGTCTGGTGTGGTATCGACCGGGGACGGCATGCGCGCGCTGGCCGCCCGCCCACTGACGCGTCGCTGACGGTTATCGCGAAGGGTTTCGAGCAGAGCGCTTTGCAACTGTCTTCCTCTAGCACTACTGTCTGAAAGGGATAGCCTGAGTATTGCCATAATAAGAAATGCGACTTGACGTTTTATGGTACTCGCTAGCGGGGTACTGTACCGAATTTATGAATCGTCTGCCAAAACTTACGCTCACCGATGCAGATGCAGTCTGCTGTCTTGCGGTTGCGGCACTGGTCTTAGCGAATGGTGGGCTTAGTCAGACTTCTCTGCGCCGTACGTTATTGATTGGACTTACAATTAGAGCCATTGCAGATATTAATTCAATAATAAGCACAATATGCGAAGAAGGTTAGGTAAATACAACCATTTTCTTGGAAATGACGATGCTTGGTCAATCACTGCCCCACTTATATTATCCACGTGTAATTTCAAAAGTCGACGTAAGCAGCGAACAATGGACGAGGTACCGCGTCTAGCTGTTAGCTCTCAAGTTTTAAACACGTGCGGATCTGATAGCTTGTTCCGCGGACAAACAGCGGACTTGCAGATGTGTCTAAAACCACATGTTTGGCTTTATCAAAACGGTGCCCTTGTAAACAAGACTTATAAACAGACACTTACACACTCAGTGTCATGCAGATATGAACAATTACATTGCGATACATTATTTATTATTATGAACGCTGTAAATGGCAATCCATGTCAAACTGATAAGTATGTGGAAAACTAAATCGTAATAGGGATGTTATGTGATTATAAAATGTTTAAATTAATAACATTAATGTTTTTCTAATACAAATGGCCTATTTCACAAATCACAATGTCCGACAAAGTTTTATTTATTTATTTATTAGGTTACACAACAGACATTAATCGTAACAAAGATATAAATACATAATAGGTTTAACAATATCTTATACTAGACTAGTGTCCTAAATGTGTTTACACAACTAGTTTATGTGTGCTTAGCATGAATTTTTGATTGAATGTAATTCAAAAGAATTCAATTAATTAATTTAAATAACTCTCATATAATAGAATGCGGACTTATACAAAAGAAGGAGAAAGAATCCTTATTATGTTGTTTTTAAAACTTTTCACAAACATTACAATGCCACAAGGTAAGAACTCTCACAAGTAGGCGATAACTTAGACAGTCGTCAACAACAACCTTGGAGTAATCAACTTGGTCTGAAAGAGTATTACAGCCTCCTTGCTATGTTTTGAATTTCAGAATGGCTTACAATTAAAATACAGATCGTAACTATTTTTGTGCTAGCTAGCTAAACCTCCTCTTTAACGCAAGTTTATAGCAGACATTTGTCTCATCAATGTCGAGAACATTTACGAAATCAACGATAACATTTACAGGCTTATTTTATTTCAGATTCACAATACCAATAACTTAAATTGCACTTGATAGGAAAAAAATAGTGCATTTAATGAGTTTTAACTTCGACGATATTCTATTGCTTGCTACTAATGTAATGTACCTACAGGTCCATCATCACACAACAGCTAGCATGAATCTTAAATAACCAATTTGGCAATTTTGACTTATTGAATAGTGTAGAATAGCTATTGGCATAGTTCGTAGCGGCATCGCTTTTTGTCAATTTTACTTAACTTTTTAATTAAACCCCAAATTGCAGAGAAAGATTTTCATAAAATACGCGAAGGCACGTTTTTGAGCTCCTAGATTGAACTACTTACTGTTCTAAAAAAATAAAATAAAAATTGTTTGTTATCTAAAATAATAGTCGTATATTTCGTAGCGGCTTCGGATTTTTTAGATATCATTGATTTTATATAGAAAAAAGTCTTATTCTAAACTAAAAAACTTCGAAAATCGTTGTAAGTTAACTGTAAATTTCTCCTATCTACGTTAATATTATTAAGCAAATTTTATACCTGAATAATTGTTAATTCATGAGAAATAATTTTTTTTATAACGAATTTATTGTCCTATTTCGATAAAAACGCTGCAAAATTACTACAAAATGCGAAAATGGGCATTTTACGCAAAAATCACAGTCGCGATGCAATAGGCCTCTTAAATGTCATACAAATTGTAAAGCCATAAAAACTGTCATTTTACACTCATATCTCGGAACGTAGATATATTTTCTTGTGAAATGAAATCTCCTCGATCACGATTAGTTTATACCAAAGAGTTGATCAGAGATTAGGCAATGAAGGACGCTAAAGCAGTGCACTTCCACAGTCCACGGCACACCTAATAACAACAGTAGTGCGATTCTCTAAGCGCAAACATCTTTGAAGCCTTTGTAGCACCAGCGGCTGCAACTAGGGTTGCCACCTTTTTTTAGGACGAATAGAGTATTTTTTCATTTTGTTAGAACAAAAATAGAGTACATAGCATAAAAAAAGAGTATTTATTTATTTGTACTTAAAAATGTATTTTTTGTTGCTCTTTCCGACATTGAACAAATATTTGTCTTTCTTGAAGATATTTACAGCCTCTTTGCAATCATAATTTAGATTAAAATTATATAATCAACTCGTTTTTTATTTTATTTAGGGTAGCTCTATTCCTTTCGTCTCTCCACTTTACATTCATAAGAGAGAAGACTCTCAGTGAACTTTGAAGTACTCATAACCAGTAACGATCAGTTTTTCGTAAATATAGTATTTTAGCGTACTCTATTGGTGTCGTAGATTTTAGAGTACGCATACATGAAAAAGAGTACAATACTCTATTTTAGAGTACGGGTGGCAACCCTAGCTACAACAGCGGTGAGCGTACCATTGGTATTCTTCTAAATAATTTCGAACGCTCTGTTCGACACTAGCTCCGCACGGCTGTAAGCGGCGTGACAGGAAATCACTATTTTGACATTTTTTGTAGGTTAAAAATTGGTATTCTGTAAGTAAAACAGCCTCAACGGTGACCACAGCCGTGGCTGCAGCGTAAGAATATGTGACGACTGTAACATCTGTGATCACAGCCATGCGCGCAATGTCTAGGTGTTGTCGCTTAGCCGCATAGCTGCTAATGCTCGCTAACCGTGAAAGGTGGGTAGCCCATCACCGCTTTATGGTGTTGAATGTATATGCAGTCTTTAGTCTGTTAGTCGCCTTTTACGACACCCAAGAAAAAATATGGGTTGCCAGTATTCTTTTAATAATGAGTCGCCACCACACAGCACAAAGGTAGTTACAGATTTTTTTGAAAAGATTATTTTTATTTAGATTACAATAATAGAAACTTTTTTGTATGACGCGCGGGAGGGCTGCGGCGGCTGTGTCGCCAGGCGTAATGTATGGAAGGACACGTGGTCCCGATGCAGGAAGCAATCCGGTCGTAGCACGTTCTTTTTGTTCCATTCAGATACTACGATGTCATCGGCAGTGTCGCTTCGTCTCTGAACCATGCTCGCCCAATCACAATAATTGTGATGTAAACTATTAGAAACACTTTTATAATAAAATTGCACTCTCGTACCTAACTATGTGTAAAAGAAACTCTTTGTACGGATCTAAGTACTTTTTTTACTCTACTACTACTCTGACGTTTCGAAAACTGCAGTCCTGTAAGTAAGTAATTCGTTTTTGAAGATTTTTAAATAACGTTTTACTTAACTTGAAAATCGACGACATGGTTGGTTTCTAAGAACAAATATTTTATCGCTTCTATCTATCTTTATCTCTGATAGTTTGGGACTTCCCCATCCATACCCATACTGTTCCATTTAAGATTATTGAAACGAACACATAAATGTGGTGTTATGTTCATGTTCATCTTTTAACAAAGGACGCGATATTTCGGAAGACAACGAAACGCTCAAAGTATACAGCAAAAGTATTACAACCTACAAACTGTGGTCTCAATTCAGAAACTGTCCTGTTGTCGTTTTATGCATGTCTAATAAAAAAAATACTAAGTACAATATTCCAATCTATTCAGTACCTAGTGGAACGCCTTTAATATTGAACGATATGCTTACGCGCAGCTTAGGTAATGTGACGCTGATGGGCTCTCGCAGACTAAGTTTTTTAATTATAGTTATAAGATTATAACTAATTCATTTATATTTCATATATTATATTCCCTTCATATTACATAAGTCTTCCTTTACTCCTCTTTCAGATCTGCTGTAATAAATTACTTTAATAGATAAATACGGTCTTGGTACATTAATTTTATATGTATATTATGTTTATTATTTACTTGTCTACACATTACCTTGTCAATTAACTGCTGAGAAACAATAACAAGAAACAAAAAAATAAATAATGAAAAATGTTTCTTCTAAAAACAAGCAGATGAGACGCCTAATTGAAAAGGTCTATAAAATTTTTTGTTCATTAGCCTATTATTGTTATTAAAATATATTGATAAACAAAGTACCGTTGAGGAAAATTAAACGTAATGATGTTTTTGCATAAATATGTAGGCACTTTCATTTCAATCCGATGGTAGCAAGTAACTAATTATTTATTATACTACTGCTAAAGTGAATGAAATAAAAACATTTATATTTTGGGAAGAAATTATAAAATCACTTTAAAACCACGTTTCTATTACACCTTATCGACGAGGCCTCAAAACTCGCGAGTTTGTAGGCCACGGCTTGACGCGCCCGCTTCCTCGCAAGGCCTCCGCCATCGCTTTGCTAGATAGAGTTCATTTGTTTCCCTACTGTTTACATTGTAATACTAGTCAAGGTCCGAGTATAGAACGACCTTCACAGGGCCGGTTAATGGATGAAAAGTATTTTATATCCAATTTAATATGTTAAATATATATATAAATATCGCGAGTGGGTTGGCTGAAAAATTTTAGTCCAGTACCTATTATGATTAATAAAATATTTTTAAAAATTAAACATTGCACTGGTTTGGTGTGTGTGTGTGTGTTTGTAATGAGATTATCTTTATTTATACATAAATTTTATTTATTAACCAGACGGTTGCAAATTACTAATATTGACTTACCTGTTTACACCTGCCTACCCAAATAGTTGTGACGGGAAAAAAATAGTTAACCTAACGTTTGCATATTCTATAGGTTTCATACTTTCGATTGGTACCTATGTAATTTATCTATTATCCAAACCAGTGCAATATTTTAAAAAAATAATTTTAAAATATTTATTTAATCATATACTGGATGGACTGAAATTTTTCAGCCAAACCACGTACTCGCAATATATTTTTGCGAGTATGAACTCGCAATACATTTCTTGACATATTAAATTTGATATAAAATACTTTTCAACCATTAACCGGCCCGGTGAAGGTCGTTGTATACTCGGATCCTCTACTATACGGCTCCATTACTGCGTCTTAACTTATATGCATATAAGTCTATTGTTATAAACGTAAACGTATTATTATATATCTTGTTGTAGTCTTCGCATCTATCTACGTATGTTAATTTATACGAATGAGTATCCAAAGGTCATTTCATCACTCTAGTGAATGTTGGCTTTAGTTTTGCATTGTAGCGTGATGACTGATTATACCTTTTATAGTACCAACTTTTCCTGCCAATTTCTCCTTTATTTAGGAGTATTTCGTTGTGACTTGTGTCGCCAACCGATAGTCGATGGGCATAAAGGTTAAGTTTGATCGGGTACGTATCGGTGTGCGAGCGCGGGGCGTAGGCAGCCGTGACGTAGTTGTGTGGGACGAGTTATTTCCGTCGCGACTCTCACAAGGGACGAAATAAAAGCTGACGTCCTGATTGCTACTTATTCCTAGACGTTCGTTAACTTTGTTTTTACTTGAAAGCACTGCTAATTAATAGGTAAGATTGTAGGTGTAGAATTTTCCTGTAAATATAAGTTTTTATCACTTTTGTGAAATTGTTTTTATCTCTTGTGCTGTGTTGTGTTTCCGAAGGCAACTGGATTAGGCATGCTGATAAATAATACAATAGCTTGGCGTCGAGGATTCCAATTAGTTCTTTCTATGCCCATAAAATTGTCTATTTAAACTTGAATTACAATGAATTAAGTAAATACCAAATATAAATAGCACATCTTGTCCATAAAATTAAATGTCCTTGCAATAATATTCGATTCGACAATAGTAACTTGATCTTGCATAAAAAGGCGTCGGTAGCCGAGCGGATTGATGCTCGGGTTAAACGTGAGAAATCGTGGTTCAAACCCAATTCAATCCCCACAGCTCCGTTTATACTACTGACGTGAACCCACACCAACACAGTCATTTAGATTGGATGGGTTAACAGGACTATTATTAATATGTTAAATTCTTTTTAAAAAAGATACTTAAAAGTAAGTGTACTTACTTATAAAATATAATTATAAAAACTCGCATTTCTAGATAATATTTGGCTGTACCTACTTACTAATAATTACTATTTGGAGATAAAGTATTCCGTTTTCTACGTACTACCTCTACGAGCCATCTTTATGCATAGAACGAATAGTACACAAACCGTGAACATCAAGAGTGACGTAGTGCGAATACACTCTTATTAAGGTTTTATTTTATAAATTTAAGTAAGTATGTACCTAAGTAATCGAACTAAACTACATCTCCAACTTGTAACTTTTAATGAGCTTTAGGCTCACGTTTAATGAAATGTTGACTGTGGAAAATTTCTGGTTTACGCCCTTTCTTCGAGTATTCCGCTGTGTACTGCAAAATTATTAGTATTTGTATGGTTCAATATCACTTTCGTAATTGGAATTTAGAAATGGGCGGTGAGGACGACGAACGGTAAAATCTACTAGGTACCTACCCCCTCGCAACCACCCCGGCTAGCTGGGCGGCCAGCAACCCCTCCGTATTGATGTTGATTAAAAAAGGAAGTGAACGTTTTAAACGTTTGGATTAGTATTAGCGCACAATACTAGTAACTGCGTGTGTAAGGAGTGTTACAAATGCATGATTGACTTTTTGTACTGGCAGTTGTACTTGCAATAAGTTATGATTTATTTATTAAACGAGTATTACGTCACATACGGCATTCATGATGATATAACGCCTTTAATAGATATGCATGTAAAGGTATAAGTACTCGTAGATTCTGATATGAATGCCAATTGAACGTATACACAACATTGTTGACTTGTATAGGTAGGCAAGCGTTACCTATGTGAGTGAGACAATGTATGTACCATACCACCTACAATGTTATTAAAGAAAACAATTGTGCATACACAAAACTAAATGGTAAACAAATACAAAGCTTAACATTAAAACGCGTAACTAAATCGAAGATGAACCAAATAGGTAACAACGTAATATTTGCCAAAGCGAGACGCCTTGCCCATTTCCGTCACCATCGCAGTCGTGTTGTTAACCTGCGGATATTTACCTGAGTCGCTATTAGTAATCCCCGGGCCGCCGTTTGAAAAAGCGATGTGCGAGATAAGCCGAGGTGCCGTTACTCCGTCTCTGGCTTCACAATGCGGTGGCCTTAGCATATTGCGCTCGTATTGACGGAGATTAACAAAAGTTGCGGGTGCACCGCGCCGGCCGAGCGGGTGGATGAGGCTCCGCGTGTCGGAACAGGTTTTGTGCCGGGCGGTGCGTCAGCCAGCTGTCACCGGTGCGCGCTGATTCTCGTCACAAGTCACAACTCACAAGCACGCCACACCACGCGACCCGAGCGGTCACGCCTCGCGCCGAGCCGAGTGCCTCCTCGCCCGCGACAGGCCGTGGTCCCGTAGACAGCGAGCAGCGATTAGCGACTGCGCTGCCTGCGACCCATCTGATTACGTGTTAATAAAAATAACTCTTCCATTGGGTGACTAACGGACTTATGACTCGGACGAAAGAGATCAGCGATGGGCCCATCACCTATCACACTGAGCACATGTGCAGTATGGGAATAATAGTCGTGATTGTGTCTATGTATTTATGTATGTAAAATAAACAAATAAATTCATTTCCGTTACTTATTTATTCGGCGTTAACAATATGAAACAAGTAACATAGCAAGATTTAAAAAAGGAAACAAAACATGAGTCTTGCTAAGGAGCAAAACTAGTACTAGGAAGTCCTGGTATGACCGTGTTCCGGTAACGACTCTGCAAATAACAAGTAGTATTAGTCACTGGGCGATGAGCGAGTGGTCTCCTGCAATAAATAAATCATTTTAGATAATGGCAGTCATCTCAGCGAGTATTTTTTATAGAGAAGTAAAAATCACTGTGCGAGCTTGCGATTTATAGTAGCAACAGAAACTGGCAGATTTGTTGCCCACTATAGAGTGAAAGTAAAGAAATATATTAACTGGCTATATTAACTGCATATCTTTGACATTGTATGACATTGTCTCTTCGAGTTCGAAAAAGGTCAGTCTCCGATCGTCTCGTCGCTCACTCGCCGTGTTTCGGACCACACCGCCTGGAGTGGCCTCCCGCGCGGCGACCGACGGACGGCTCTAGCTTATCTCTGCTAATTAGAACAATATGGCCACGCCAATTACCTCTACGTTTGCATCCATTGCATTCGTTTAACACGACTCTTAAGTACTACAGATGGGCTTGTAAAATTACCTTATGTACATGGATAATTTTAAACAAAACATTCAGTTGATCATAGTAGCATAGTAGTAGAGCACATTCTTATACTGAGCTGAGCACAGTTTTGGCATCACACGTCAGTGCACTTCTCTACTGTGCTTAATTTTGTCTCATACACCTACGTTTGTACTTACCTGTATTGTTGTATTGTATTTTGACGTGTGATGTCAAAATTAAATGTCTTTCTTTCTTTCTTTTAGTTGACATTGACACTTCACTCTTGCTCTTACTGCCGTACAGAGACGTCAATAAAGTTTTAATGACACTAATGTCTTTCCTCTCTATTTAGCACAATGCTTAAGAAAGTGACAGCAAGAGACTAAATTGTCATTAAAACTTAATAGACGTCTCTGAGTATGCTGGTTTTTGTGGTGCGGCTGACTGCACTTACACAAAACAAAGTTTAGTTAAACAATAGGGACTAGATATGTTTACCACCTTGGAAACTAAGATAAAATTTCAACTCTTATAAGTATAACTAAGTATGGCTCTACTCTAGGTATTGTATGTAAGTAGGTATCTAGTTACGAATCGCTTTTTAGTTTTTTTTTATAGTAGAAGGAGGCAAACGAGCAGGCGGGTCACCTGATGGAGAGCAATCACCGCCGCCCATGGACACTCGCAAAACCAGAGGAATCGCATTCGCGTTGCCGTCCTTTAAGGAAGAAATAGGAATTGTAAGGAAGGGGGGGATGGCCTCCGAAACCCTCAATGGCCGGACGAAACACAACAGCACCAAATGCCGTTATTTCACGCCGGATATTCGTGAGAGGGTGGTATTACGCCGGGCGAGCCGGCCCAATGCGTGCTGCAACGCAGCGTGGCTCTACCACTCAGTCAGTGTCACTCATTTAGCAACACCCAGGGTTCACGTGTAGGGTCTCAAGGGTAAACCTACGGACGCGAGCAACTTTAACCCCCAACACAGTTGATTTGTTTACGTGTACTCTACAAAAGTCATTATTCGTAAAGTAATTTGATACGTAATTAAATTATGCATCTCCACAAAATCAAAAAATGTGATGCTAAATGCTTTGTGTTACTCGTATAAAAGGTTTCTAATTAATTTTAATTAACCTTGGAGATTACGTCGTCGTTATGCCAGTGCCGCGAGCACAGTTAAGATGTGAACGAATAAATATATGCCTGTTTTATTGAATTATTCGATCGTCAAAAACTAGTTACTCATACGCTTCTAGCATAATTAACTTTAATTTAGTAAAACAAAGTGCGGGATTGGCATTAATTAAATATTACCTTGCAATTATATCTACACACCGGCTATCAATGTAACATGCAATTTGCTGCGGTAACAGAGGCTGGTGTGCCTGGATCTGATATCAGTTATGTTATATGGCTTATTTTACTGCATATTCAAATAAAACAATCGTCGAATGTTACTGCATTAAAACTCTTGCGCTGCCATGTTGTTGAGTAAATAATGCATATAATACATAGGTAGGCTACTTTTTATCCCTGTTTAAATGTTCTCGGGGAAACATGACATGACTGGTGTAAGATCTAAGTAATTACACGATGTAAAACCTCGGATGGAAGCTAGTATTTTCACAACTATTTATTCACGGTCACGACAGTTCAATTTAGTGACCAATTTCTTTAGCGCACCTCTAAAAGATGGAATAATGGATGGATGGATGATATGGTCCTTCAAAGGACCATATCAACTTGGCTCAGTACCAGAGTCAGTTGCGAGCGCACATGAATTTGCGGTGACCGGTTTTCAGCAGGCGAGCCCCTGTTCAGTTTATAAACAAATAACAATAACAATCAATGAGCTGTGTCTGTGTGGTGGCGGCAAATTATTAAAAGAATATTACCCAACCCATCTCTTTTCTTGGGTGTCGTAAAAGGCGACTAACGGACTGAAGACTGCCCTCTAACAACTGAGCACCATAATATAATAAATAATAGTTATTTGGTGAAACGTGAACTGTGTCTGTGTACTGCAGTACAGTGCGATTTTCTAAGTTAAAGCCTTGGGTAGCAGCGGCAACGGCTCCGCAGCGCTGAGAATTGACTCTGTCTCTTTCATATTCATAGAAATGGAAAGAGACAGCAGATCACAGCCATGCGCGCAGCGTCTATGTGTCGCTGAGAGAATTGCATAGCTGCTTCTGCGGTCTGCCAGCCAGTCTCTGACTAACCCTTTGAGGATAATAGGCTGATAAAGTCTGGCTAACGAAAGCTGAACCAGGAAATACGCGCCAAATTCCAAAGAATCATGACTGGGTTACACAGGGTCACTCACACAGCTGCTATTTTCTCAAAAAAATTCAATTTGACATACGACATGACAACTCAGATAGACACCCATAGAGACAAAGTGTTGCCAATCAAATAACTACGAGGTTCAGCTTTCGTTGGCCAGATTCTAGTAATGTATAAATGTGTATAATAACAATGATCTGTTCCCTTGATTAGGTGTCCGCGGCGCAGCACATGCAGGTGAGCGGCGCGGCCGGCGGGCACGTGTCGGTGGCGGCCCAGCAGGGCATGTACGCCTCCTTCCAGCACCAGGGCACGCCCTCCCCGCAGCACCACCAAGGTAACCACATTGGAAAACACGTAGGTAACCACAAAGGAAAGCACTTAGGTAACCACGTAGGAAAGCATTTAGGTAACCACATAGAAAAGCACTTAGGTAACCACATAGGAAAGCACTTAGGTAACCACATAGGAAAGCACTTAGGTAACCACGTAGGAAAGCATTTAGGTAACCACATAGGAAAGCACTTAGGTAACCACATAGGAAAGCACTTAGGTAACGCCATAGGAAAGCATTTTGGTAACCATAAAGGAAAGCACTTAGGTAACCACGTAGGTAACCATTTAGGTAACCACATATGAAAGCACTTAGGTAACCACATAGGAAAGCGCTTATGTAACCAAATAGGAAAACACTGAGGTAACCACCTAGCGACATTACGCCCCCTTAGCAACGCAAGTCGCTGGACAGCAGTGGCGTAGCTTGCCTTTAACGGGCCCTGTATCAAAATTTGTAGGAGGGTGCTGACACTTTTTGGGAAACTTATTTATGAAATCATCTACTTATGGTTAAGGGGGTGCCGCGCGATCGCAAAATCTGACATAAGTGTCTTAATGAACTTCAAAGCAAAATCAATCATATTGATATTTATAATTAGAACAATAATTCTGCTTTGAGTTATACAGACCTAGAAATTTAATTAGAGCAATGTTTTTATTCTGCGAAATGTGCAAAACCATCACGTGCCAATTAAAATTAAACTTTTAAAGATGGGGGTCCCTGCGGAATATCAATACAAATATTTTCATGTAAAAATTATTGTTTCATGCGTAAAATTAAGAAAGTTGTCGAAAAAATATGTTTTTAGGAGTCATTCGATTTATGTATTGTTTGTTAAAGTTTAAAGAATTTGTTTCAAATTTCAACAAGGCCATGAACTTGTGCAATGATCAGGCTAACTTACATAAGTTCTTTTAATGTATTTAACTAATTCAGCGCATAGTACAATTGACTTAAAAATACGTAAATTTTCACAATTTCGCGCAGAACCCCCTTAAGACGATTTCAGTTTTTGTAGATTTTTGATAATAATGACAAATATGACAAATCTGATAGCTGTTCCTGTCTAATGGAAGTCCTAAGATATTTATTTATCAGATACATTCGAGGCCCCTGTAGCCCGGGGGCTCCGTATCATTGATACAGCTGATACGGCGGTAGCTACGCCCCTGCTGGACAGTTTACTACTGTGCCAAAGCGACAAGAGTATGTAACACGCGCTTGTTAACATACAGAGAAGTTATTATGATATGGTACGGTACAGACGCCAGCAACCTACTACAAAATGTACATAATACATACATCCTACTAATATTATAAACGCGAAAATTTGTAAGTATGGATGGATGTTTGTTACTCTTTCACGTAAAAACTACTGAATGGATTTGGATGAAATTCAGCATACAGATAGTTTATAACCTGGATTAACACATAGGATACTTTTTATCCCGATATTCTCACGGGAACGTATGGATGGATGTTTGTTACTCTTTCAGGTAAAAACTACAGAATGGATTTGGATGAAATTCGGCATAGGTACAGATCGTTTATAACCTGGATTAACACATAGGATAGGATACTTTTTATTCCAATATTCCCACGGGAACGGGAACCACGCTGGTGAAACCGCGAGCGACCGCTAGTATAATATAATCACGACTATTATACCCAAAGAGTTAGTCAGATACTAGAGTCCTCTGCCATAGTCCACGGCACACCAAATTGCGACTGCACACGTGCTTAGCGTGACAGGTGGTGAGCCCATCGCCGCTCTATGCTGTTGGATGTAGTCTTTAGTCCGTTAGTCGCTTTTACGACAACCAAGAGAAGAGAGGAGTGCTAGTATTCTTTCACCGCTACACGGTTTTGTCAACAAAATGTCAAATTTCTTCAATACATTTAGGACTTTGTCTTTAGGGTTATAAGGTTCGATATCGATTCCTCTGGTTTTGCGGGTGTCCATGGGTGGCGGTGATTACTGTCCATCAGGTGACCAGCCTGCTCGTTTGCCACCTACTTTTATAAAAAAAAATATATATACCGTAGGTACTATAACTTATATTATAGGAAGCTACTATGCTGTAATATATATTTTGCCTTTATTTCATAATACGCAATAATATATATTAATATGCAATAATATAAATTACGATATACGAAATATATATTATAGCTGCGTGTGCGTGCGGTCACTCGGAAATTTGTATAGAAAATATACCGTAATATTCCTTGCTATAATTTATATTAATATATATTATAGCTACGTGTGTGATAGACTTTCGCCCCGAAATTCAGAGGCCCTAAGCCTGGGTATAATTCTCCGGACAGGCAAAGTATGTTTCGGTTGCATTTTAATTTTAATATCGATCCATTGTCGCTATTCATCGCTATAACTTGATTTCATGAAGACCTCTGTGAGATGTAAAGGCTAATAACCGCTACTACTGAAGTGTTCTGCTACTTTATTTTCCACAACGAAGGAGTTTCACAAAGACAAAGCATATTTAGTAATATAAGAATCTTTACGTCTTGAAGTCTTACGTAAAATGGCGTACGGTTTATACACACGTTTGGTAAAAACGATTGTAAACACCGTATTGTAATTGGAAAAGCCGTATCGCTGATAAATAGTTACTAGGCGGCGAGTTACACACGTAGGTAAACCTCTTATCCCAAAAGAATGTACTGACTCATTTTGTCGATGTTGAAAATATAGATTACTAATAAGGTTTAGCTATCACTCGCGGATTTGCCCGCGTAAAAAACGGTCTGTTACATAAGTGTTTATCGCCCCGGGTAACATTGTATTTGAACCGGGATAAATAATAGGCACAGGCGCGGAGGACTTCTTATAATCTCGGCGCATAATCACGTTAATCCGTTTTGACGTGAAGGAAGGACAAACAGCATAATTATATTCCTAATATTTGATTATTTGCGTTAATAAACGCTCAAATAAACTCAAAGATAACGAAACGTTGAAAACAATGTCTACCTCAGGCGGGAATCGAACCCGCGTCCTCCGCAATCCGGCCGGCTGCGTTGCGTTGACCAATCCGCCACCAAGGTTTGGTTTTTCAACACTTTTGACTTTTATGAGCAACAGTGTCTTATTAAATCTCTTAGAATTTACATCCGTAGTGTAAAATGAAAATATTTTATTAAATATTACGAATCTATAAAGCATTCGTAGATTCGTAATATTTGATTATTTGCGTTAATAAACGCTCAAATAAACACTACGTTATCTGTATGCATAATTATATTCATATTAATTTACAGATAAGATACTCGTAAAGGTACTCACGTTTATTTTATCCTGAATCCTGACGTACGACGTTTCGAACTCTGCATTATTAAAAAAGCAATTCATTGGTAGTAGATAGTATTAGGTATAGGATTTGTTAAAATCAACAACCTTTCCTCTGCATTGGCTCGTTCACAACATGCATTTTAAAACAGCATACCTTATTATCCTTATGTATGCTCTGAGTGCTTCAATTCGAAAACAATAGTGTAAAAACAAGCGATGTTTGTCTTGCCAATGACATTGCTTCATTGCTCATATACGGACGGAGCACACCTACCTACGTAGATGTACAATGATTTTCGTCCAAGTGCATCAGTTTTTTCCCCCTCTCACTACGACATTGGCAGTGTCACGGTTACTATTTTCAGCTGTTACTGTTTCATATTAAATCATCGCTTTTGATAGCTACCTACGCGTAATATAGTATTTGCACAATAGTAACAAAACTTGCTCTTGTCTTTTACCGTGATTTTTGCTTTTTAAACAAAAAACTAGAACTTTCAAAATGTTGGTATTGTGGTAATCTTCATTATAAGTATTACATAATGTTAGTTTGTTATTTTGCTCAGGCATTTAACTAATCGTATAAAGAGAGACGGAGCGATCCACGCATGAAGTAAGTAATTAATGTATTGACGACGCGATCAACTAATCTATGTGTGCTATGCGCGCGCGAAAGTATTATCGCGCTCACGAACACATAGCCGCCGTTGCTTTGCTCCAACCAAATGCTAAACTGATGATTCAATACTGAGCCGGGAATGTTTTCAATACCGAATCGGCAAATTGGAAAGATATTACTCATTTGCATACACACTTGTAGCCACGAATGCGGCGGCGGCGGCGCGGTGTTGTTTTAAAATTTCGCTGATCGGCATTTGCAGTTTCTTAAACTATAATCTGTTCAGATAGCATGTGTGTTGGCTTCGAATATCGGAATCTTGGTATCGTTAGGTTGCATAGTAACGTAACATAGCGTTGGTATGTAGTGGTAGTTGCGATGTAGCGAGGGCGAGGGGACTGGGGTCTGGGGAGGGCGAGGTTGACGATCGGCGAGAATGCGCCAAGCCGCGCACCTCATCCCCGACACTTGACGCGGCCGCTGCACCGCGCGGGACGGTGATCGGCCACGGTGCATGCTCGGGGGCGGATCGATACTTACTCACTTGTAAAGCTTTGTATAATTTAACATGCCAAATTTTATATTTTGTCTATAAGCTGTCAACTGTCGTAAAGCCAGACAGAAATATAACTTAATTTGTTAGTAGATTTTCTCAGAGACGAGATGTTAACATAGGAACTGGTCATATCATAACGTAAGATGTCCCTAATGTATCTTTTGGTATTAGTTATAATAATGATTAATGACTCCGAGAAAGAATCTTAATAAGTAAGTATTATTATTAAATATGTCATCTCTCTCGATTGTTAATTTAATTTTGTCTCAAAGTGGTTTGATAAAGAGCAGGAAGACACAATATTATGGTTTGTGTAGTTAGTTACTTGTTTCACACGGGACCTTGGGGAAGGGAAACATCGGCGGGCGGCGCGGCGGCGGCGGCTGCGGTGACAAAAGACGACGTAAACGCAACCTCGTTTGTGTACAGATAACAGCATGTCCCCAGTGCACATTTTAAACCAGCCAAGTAAGAATTTCATTAAAGGATTCTGTAGCCTAAAAGTAGGTACCTAATTGTTATGCTTCACTTTGGATAAGGTTAAATACTAGTAAACGTAACGCCTAACAGGCATTATTTTGCATATAATGACACCCGAGAGACACAGGACGAAACTAAAGGGTTCCGGGTTTACAACGAAACCACGAAAAAGATCTTCTTCCAACGGAACAAGAGTCATATTTCTACATAGCCTCATACATACTCCATAATGCGGCCCTCCGGAATTTCAAGTGCGTTGGGAATTGCAGTGAAAGATTTTTTTATAGAGGCTTGCAGGCTCGTACTTATACTCGTACGTTCAGAGCTTATATTATTTTGTTACTGTGTCATTCATTTTGTGATTCATTGTTAGCAATGTAAATTAAAGGCAGCGAAATAGTTTGCCTAGAAATCTTTATTGTGATAAGGGATAAAGTTAGGTTAGGGAAATGATGATATGAGCAGGTGTGTGAACTGTCCCACCCTAGTTCACCCGAGTTCTTCTTGTAACAACACGTGTTGAGACTCTATTTTAAATTCAATCCACCGCTAGCCTTACTAAATACATAGACAAATAAGGTCGTCCTTGCTTACAAATTATTACTCAAAATCGTTAATAAACAAGATATAATAATGCTTTGCATGACTTAGGGCCGATTTATCAATCCTCGGATAAAACTTATCCATCTGATAAAGTATTACGCGATCAACCCCAAATGTCACCTGTTAAGAAAGCAGAGACATGATATGACAATACATTTTCAAATGGTTGTATAATACTTTAACAAACGAATAAGTTTTATCCGGCGATTGAAAAATCGGGCCTTAGATATGTTGTGATATAGTGAATTACACTATCAGCACGTACTCAATAGTACGTGATAATTAAGGTCTTCCTGATTGGCAAGGCGTCCTTCCTCTAGTCACGTATAGATGTGATGTTAATTAGTATTTAAGATGATACACTAGAGGATAAAGAGGATTGATTCAACGCAAGACATTGTTTCATTTCGGGTCTCCGTCCCAACGCCATTACAATGTATTATATTATCGGCTATGCAGAGATCACATAGGTATTAGTGAACTCTGGAACCCCGACAATTCCGTAAAGATATTGCGTCACTCAGCGTCATCTACCGCTTATATTACCATGGCGAGTGATCTGAAGAACTATTTGATATCATCCTCTATTTCCTCCTATTTGATATCATCCTCTATTTCCTCCTATGAAACACAGAAACACAAGGACGGCAAGAACCGTTTCGCGTAGCGGTGAAAGAATACTGGTAGTATTCTTCCCTTGGGTGCCGTAAAAGACGACTAACGTACTAACGCTGGATTCGACCAAACTTGAATAGGACTTACTCCGAGATTAGTCTATACAAATTCGGCGTTTAATCTAGGTATAAGACCTTATTCCAGTTTGGTCGAATCCACCCTAAAGACTGCACATACATCGAACAGCATAGAGCGGCGATGGGCTCACCGCCTGTTACGCTGAGCGCATGTGCAGTCGCTATTTGGTGAAAAGTGGACTATGGCAAAGGACCTTTTTTTCAAAGGCCTCATTGCCTAGTCTCTGACTATATAAGGCGACTGCTAGCAACCGCAAGAAACTTCAAGGGCTGGTCAGTTCAAGTCTTTTAGACATGACAAAAATGACAAACAAATTCGTGCTTTTTTAAATTTTTCATTAAATATTCATTTTATGAATTTTAAATTTGATAGTCTTTGAGTATGTAATTTATATTAAAGCAATAAAATTAGTAAAATAAAATGAAAAACAATAAAAAATAACGATTATTTACAACGCGCGCGCGGTAGCGGCCGTTGACCCACCCGTCCGTTAACCCGTCTGCGTCAGCTGGGCGATAAGTACCTACGTCAGTCTGCAGTTTTTTTTTGTCATGTTTATAACACTTGACCTGACCAGCCTTTGAAGTTTCTTGCAGTTTCTAGCAGTCACCTTATATAACCCTTCGGGGATAATAGTCAGAGATCAGAGATAGTAAGTAAAGAGTAGAGTAGTAGTAGAGTAGATCATAATATGTAGGTATGTACGTACAAGGAAATTCGTTGACTCGTTTTTTTATCGCACCTCCAAACGATGGAATTGTCTACTACGTTTACACTCTTTCCTATGATAAGGCGTCCAGGTTGCAAATTAAATAAATAAATTTAGAAAATCAGAAGAACGTGTAATGTGCCGCGCGATCGCAACTGCACTCGCACTGACATAAGTCTCTTACGGCCGAAATTGATAACCGATCCTGAGATAGAGATATGCCTATTTTGGATTTGTTACTAGGCAACTGTTGTTATATTCCGTCATATAACAGAAATATCTAGGCAACAAATCTAAAGTAGGCCTATCCATATCTCGGGATCGGTTATTAATTTCGGCCGTTAATGAACTTCAATGCAAAATCAATCATATTGATATTTAGAATTAGAACAATTCTGCTTTGAAGTTTCAGACCTAGTAATTTTATTAGAGCAATGTAAAAACACTGCGAAATGTGCAAAACCATCACGCGCTTGTGTTAAAAATTAAAATTATTTTTTAAAGAAAGGGGTGCCCTGCGTTATATCAATACAAATATTTTCATGTAAGAATTATGGTTTTATGCTTAAAATTAAGAAAGTTGTCGAAAATGTTTTTAGGAGTCATTAGATTTATGTATTGTTTGTTATTGTTTAAAGAATTTGTTTGAAATTTCAACAAGGCCATGACCTTGTGCAATGATAAGGTTAACTTACTTAAGTTTTTTTTAATGTATTTAACTAATTCAGCGCATAGTACAAGTGACTTAAAAATACGTTAATTTTGACAATTTCGTGCAGGGCAGGACCCCCTTAATTTTGTCTATCTTTTATCCCAACCTTCATCATCATCATCATCCACAGCCTGACTTCACCCACTGCTGGGTATAGGCCTCTCTTTGTATGTGCCACTGTTTACGGTCCCGTGCCAATCTCATCCAGGTCCTGCCCGCGATGTTCGCCACATCGTCTGCCCATCTTGCCGCAGGACGACCGACGTAATAATAACTAATAACTTCACAAAAATTACACAACGACGGATGAAACCAAACATAAAAGTTTATTTGGAACATTTCCTGTTGGTGAGTTATTATCACCGGTTTAAAAAAAAAGTAACATAAGTAAGTACATAGGTACTTACATGGTAAAATAAAATAACATGTTTATCATAATAACATTGTGATAAACATTTATTCCAGTATTCGTTTTGGCACAGAAATACCCATGTGTGACTAATACAAGATATTTCTGAAATAACCAGTGTGATAGGCAGGCAGGTATATTTGCCCGAATGATTAACACATTTCTTATCGATCATCGTGCTTGAAGGCGTTAAATAGTTATACAATATTATATTTTGAATACTTCACTTGCGGCTAAATGGTTATAATAAGGTAGACTAACAAAATAACTAAAAAGTGATCTTCTATTTGAGTGTTCTTGGTGTAGATCTTCATAGTACTTATTAGGTTATTCGGAAAATAGGAGGATCCTTAAGGGTCATTTAAAAATAGCCAAGCTATGTTTATACATATGACGTTATGTATTTTAAGCACAAGAAACATCTTTAAAGTTTACGCACACACACACTTACACACAAAGATAGACAGACACACACACATACATAATTCCTCTCTAACATGCGTATAGAATAATGATTGCTTAAGTTTAAATTTGTGTGGATGAAATATTTTTTTTGTAACAAATAAATTACCTATTTTGTTCCCATATTGGCTCGCTGACATCTACTATGGGCAATTTCGCGATCCATGTCGTTAAAAGTATGTAATATTGTTGTCTTCCAGGCAATGGGTGCGATTCGTACTCTGTGTCGCAGTCGCAGAGCATCAACTTCTCGCAGGCGATGCGCGCGCGGCAGCAGGGCGCGCCCCCGCAGCCGCAACCGCAGGGAGGCGCCAACCAGCCGCTGGGTGAGCGATACTATCATACGTACAATTTTTTTTTTTTTTAATAAAAGAGGGGGGCAAACGAGCAGGCGGGTCACCTGATGGAAAGTAATCACCGCCGCCCATGGACACCCGCAAAACCAGAGGAATCGCAGATGCGTTGCCGGCCTTTAAGGGAGGAATAGGTTTAAGGAAGGAATAGGAGTTGGGAGGGGGGGGAGGGGGGGAAGGGGCCTCCGGAACCCTCACTGGTCGGACGAAACACAACAGCACCAAGTGCCGTTATTTCACGCCGAATATTCGTGAGAGGGTGGTATTACGCCGGGCGAGCCGGCCCAATGCGTGCTGCAACGCAGCGTGGCTCTACCACTCAGTCAGTGTTACTCATTTAGCACCATCCAGGGATCACGTGTAGGGTCTCAAGGGTAAACCTACGGACGCGAGCAACTGTAACCCCCAAATGGAACACAATGGCGGACTCCGTCGCTTTACCAGTCTAAAGGTCAAAATCCCTTGCACACCGCGTCGTCTATTTGGTACTGGCACGTACCCGGGCGGGCGGTGCGCTTCATACGAAAATTGCTGCAAAGTGGTAACACTTACGGTGACCCCGACCGTACACTCGATTAGGTAAACACTACAGCTTTTCATTTGCTAAAATCTTGTTCCTGACACTTCTTTTGCTTCGATACATTAACATAATAGGTGACCGATACCTACCTGTGGTATTGCAATCTCTAATGCTGCGCGTTAGTTTAAGTGTCTTTATTGGACTAAAACATAGATTTCTTTTGAAAGCAGCTGACATAAATATCGGGCGATGGTATACCTAAAGGCGGGTCTCCTGCGACACTGTTTTGTGTTTTCTAACACCTAATATCTAACAAAATATGTCAAAATATGTACGTAGGCCATGCCTATATTTGTTAGATGTTTGATGTTAGGTGTTAGAAAACACAAAACAGTGTCGCAGCAGACTCGCCTTAAGACTGAAAGTGCTAAAAAGAGAAAAAATTTTTTTTTAACTTTTAAAACATTATAAATAAACTTTATTTCGTCTAATGCAGGTGTAGCCGCGGCCGGCATATCGCGCGAACAGGAAGCCAAGATGCTGCAACAGCAACAGCAGCGGATGATACGCGCGCAACAGCAGCAGTTGCGACCGCCGCCGCCTGAATACAAGGCGCGGTTCGTGGGGCCCGGGGTGGGCGTGGGGCCGGGGGTGCCGGGGGGGCCGGGTGGGCCGGGGGGGGCCGGGGTGGGCGCGCGCCGCCCCGCCGCGGCGCCGCGGCCGTTCCCGCCGCACGCGCGCCAGTACTCGCCCGAGTGGCGGCACGTGCTGCTGCAGCAGCAGGCAGCGAGGCAGCAGTTCCCGCACCACCATCAAGGTAACTTTACCTTTTTGTTTTGCACAGAGGCGGACTTATGCCTTAGGCACTTTCAACCTGTCAACCATTGGGTGGTGCAGATACAAACATGGGGTAGGGTGCACAACTAAAATAAAAATATATTCAAAAACTTTTCAGACACTTCAATCGTTTGCTGTTATAAACTGCGGAAAATTTTTAGTCACATGTGCTTGTAATTCATTTTCCATCAGTAAAAATATTATTTTAAATATATTAACGGAAATTGCGAACAAATTACAATTAAAATGTTATTATACTTAACAAATATTTAAGTTAAAAATACAATTTACGACAGACAAAGAAAAAATTTAATTAAAATATAAACTATTTGGAATGTAAATATACAAGTTCGATTTTTCGACATTTTCCAAACATTTTTCACTGTCCCACAGACCACAGTCATATGGCACAAAGCAATTGATAACAACAAGATATATTTTTTGGACAACGAACCTGTTAAAAAAGATGTTAGAAGATATTCAAATAACAACATTCTAAACCATTTAACATGTCTCTCCCGTGTGCGCAGGCGGGTTCAACATGGGCGGCATGGGCGGCGGCATGGCGCAGCAGCAGCAGATGCAGCTGCAGCAGGCGCGCCTGCAGCAGCACCAGCTCATGCAGCACCAGCAGCAGCAGCGGTACGAATACCCACACATACATACGGTCGAGGCAGTTCCCGGTCGAACACTTTTGGGCGATATTCGCTTGCACACTATCTATGCACACACTACTGTACGTACGCGCGATCGGAGTGGAGCGCAAGCGAATATCGCCGAATAGCCCTGGGTCTAGATAGTAATTACAGGTTAGACTGGGTTCCATCACTCTTAACGTGTTTAATATTTTTATTACAGAGCCTCGAACCAACAACAACAGCAGCAACAACAGTCTTCGATGTCTCATCTTATTATGCATCAGAATCAAATGATGAGCGTGCAAGGGCAGGTATGTCGCATTTGTGTATTTTTTATATTAGTTAAAATATCAGTGTGAGAAACTTTTAAATTGCTTCTCATTGCTTTTGAAACGATTTAATCATAGTGGTTTAGCACAAAGGACAATCCAAAGATGGGCGATTGTTACTCATTCGTACAATCGAATGGTTTGATACAACTAATATTAACAATCGAATACAAAAACAATCGATCACTAGTTCGCAAATTAGAATGAAACCGCTAGTTCACTCATTCACTATGCCATTAAAAATTGGTCTTTATGTATCGTAACATAAAGTCTACTTTTATTTGATATTCGAAGGAACAATCGAATAATGCAATGGCGCGATTGGCGGGAATGCAAAAAGAGTAAACGCCATGATTGTTTATACTTCTTTCTTTCTCTCTTACACACACTTGTTTCGTTTATCTTTTTATTCCCTCGTACAAGTTAGTTCGATGGTTTGAATATTCGACTAGATAAAGTAGTAGTAATGAAATTTGAATCGGAAGGAATGAGACGACGCTATACATTCTTATTTGCTTCTCGCTTATATTCAAAATCGAATGATTTGTAAAGTTATTCGAATAATTCAAATTGACTTCTACAATCGAATAATAATAATAATATAATAATAATAAAATTTCTTTATTATTCCTTCACAACAATACAAATTTACATAAAGACTTATTCTACAAAGTAGGTAACCTAAAATTGTGAAGGACTGGTGCCTGAAACGGGTTTGTAACAAACCTATACCACAGGTCACCAGGCCCCACCCGCAGAAAGGATACAGATTAATTTATGACAAGAGTTATAAATTTAAAATGCAAAATACAATTAATCAGAAATAATGTAGCTTAAAGTTAAACAATAAAACAAAGTAGCATAGAGTTATACAATAAATCTAACTAAACTAGACTAGTCGAGCTATAGAGTAATAATAATACGTGCGCGTTTGTGTAAGTCTATTGAGTAAGAGGTGTGAGTGTGAGTGTGAGTGAACGCTTAGATGTGTGTGTTGCGTTTGTGTATTAGTGTGCGTGTGGGAGTGTTGGTGGGTGTGTGTATTTTTAACGTTGCGTTGGAGGATGAGAGCAGTTGACCATGAAGAAATTTTGTTAACACTATAGTTTACGAGAAAAAATGATTATGAGAGGGGAGAAAGAAATTTTTCTGTAGTTGCATAGTCCATGGACTTAAGAAATTTGGTGGTAGACTGTTTACAACTGTATTTTGTGAGCGGGTAGATGTTAAGGGAGCTGTTTATTTTGTTATAAAGATAACCTCCAAGAAAGCCGTAGAAGTTATGCGAGAAGGCGGTTTTCAGAGCAGGTATGGTGCATACAGTGCCTATGCGACGTTTCCCTTTAGTTTTTTCAGGGTCGTAAAATTCTTCTGTGTGCTTCTTCAAAATTATTTTTAGAATGAATGTTTGCCTAACTGATAGTAAGTCCCATTTTTTGTAAAGCTCAGTAGTGGGAAAACGATAAGGCAAACCCATTCCAACCTTGAGAAGAAGACGCTGGGCCCGTTCTAAACACAGCATGTTCGTTTTGGCCGTTCCACCCCAAGCTGAGATACAATACTCCAGAAGAGAGTGGCAAAGAGCATAGTAGACCATTCGAATAACCTTGTGATCAGCGATGTGCTTGAGGTTTTTGAAGATGTACGTGAGCTTCCTTAACCTAGAGGTGAGCGTATTGATATGTTCTTTGAAGTTAAGACACTGATCTATTATTACTCCTAAGTATTTGATTGAGCTCGTTCTTTCAAGGGTCGGACAATCGCAGGAGATTCTGGATGGCTGAGTGAGGCACTTATGGACGGTGAGATTGTATGATTGCGATGGAAGTTGATAAGTTCTAATAGTGAAAGCTATATATTTTGTTTTTGTAACATTAAGTGTCAGTTTATTTTTTTTTTAATAATTCGAATAATGTAATTCACAATCGCCCATCACTAATCCTTAGGCAGTGAATGCAATAAAAATGCATACATAAATATAATCAAGACTATTATCCCAAAGGGTTAGTCAGACTAGGCAACGAGGACAGCAAAAGCAGTCCTCTACTATAGTCCACTTTTCACCAAATAGAGACTGCAAATGTGCTCAGCGTGACAGGTGGTGAGCCCATTGCCGCTCTATGCTGTTAAATGCATCTGCATGCAGTCTTTAGTCCGTTAGTCGCCTTCTACGACAACCAAGGAAAGAGGGGGTGGTAGTATACTTTCACCGTTACGCGACACGGTTATTTATAGTTTACTGAGACGGATGACTTTTGAGAGAATTTGAATAGTGATGTTGCACTATTTTGTTTAATGCCAACACTCATGGACGTTCACGAACACAACGATTCTTCCATTATTTCACATTAATATTCGAATTTAAGAAAATAAAACAAAACTGCACACACGACGTTTCACTTTCCAAGAAGTCCTACAATCGCTAATGTGGCGCCTTTTTCCAGATGCCGAACATCCACATGTCCCAATCGCAAAGCATGTCTATGCAGCAGGGCGGCATGGGCATGGGCATGCAGCCGATGCCCATGCAGCCCATGCAACCCATGCAGCCCATGCTGCCCGCCATGAACCAGCCGCATGGCTTCGGCTCAATGCATGGATCCTCTTTCGGCACCCAAGGCACCGACTTCAACCTCGACTTTCTGGACAACATGCAGTCTTCAGACGCTACCAACCTCACCGCGCAAGAACTCCTCAACAGTCTGGACAACTCGTTCCTCAACGATATCCTCTAAGTTTTCCTTATTCGGTAGGTGATTAGTGCATCCTTTTTGGGAATATGTTTTTAAGGAACATTTTTTTGTAGTTTTGTCATTTTCTCGGTCGACCGAGTGACCGTTTGACTTTGACTTAGAAACGTTTTGACGTGTCCCGGTAGCTTCCTATCGGACCTGTAGCTTTAAAAAGTGCGACAGTTGCTTTTGTATTGTTGAGAAGGGAAAACGTATTGGCTAATACTATTTGCCACCTTAAAAATGACAGAACTATTATACATTCAAACGTAAGATTTTTGACCAATATAAATCAAGTAATGACCAAAGTTATCAAACAGGAATTTAACATCAGAATTAGTTTGGCTTTAAGAGGGCATACCGATGGACGTGCGTGTAGTTGAATTTTTAATTAAAAACTTCCGATGTCTTTATAGTAATTTCGATCACGTTGTTTTATAGACTATTTATTGTGAAGATATCCATTTCATAGTATTTATAGCTCCTAAGATTGTTAATACTTCTTTTGTAAATATTTTATTGTAATTTAAGATGTTTGATTAATTTTATTGTATCAGTGAAAGATCGAGCGGCCCGCCGCGCCCGCGGGCATACATAGTTTATTGTATATTTATTGGAGACATTTTAGTAGTCTATAAGGTGAACAGCACAAAAGACGTACATGCAGTTTTTATTTACTAGTGTATGAGTTTGTCGAAAGACAAAATAATGGGGCAATACATTAAACGGTTTTACAGAAAATATAATATCTGTCGTTGTTTAAGACATTGACATAATAACATTTTAAGACATTTTGTAATTTATTTATTTGGTAACTTATTTCACCTCAACGCTATTTTGAAACTATATGATTACTACTAATGTCTCTCCGCCTGGGGACGACCCGATGATTTATATTTTGTTGTAGTGAAAATGTAAATTTTATGATTTATTTAAGATCATTCCTGTACCTAAGATACTAGTTTACACTGTGATGTCGGTCTCAATGGTCAATAGGTAATATAGAATCAATTATTATAAAGAGATAGATTATTGTTATTGTTAGGATCTCATGTATCATTTTGGAGGGGGTATAAGGATTCTGAAATAGAATGTTGATTTTTGTTTTCTATCGCTTGATTTTGAAATCATTATACGATATATTTCCTACCTAAAGCGTTTGTGTAAGTCATGTAGTAACGTTTTGAAAAATATTGTTGTTTAACAACGTCACTAGGTATTTAGTATACGATATCGTCATTAGTTGACCATTGTGCGATTTAAATATATCAACTCATAAAATCATGGATCGTCACTAAATAAATTAAAAAAAAATTGTAATGATTTTAGTTAGATATTTTTTTTGACTCTACCAATATACAATTTCAGTGACCAGATGACTATTCAGGATATCGTAAACTAAATCATTCTTCCATGAATAGCAAATGTTCCGCTCTCTGTCTAAAATTACAGAAATTTGTGTATGACAACATTCCAGAGCCATTGTTAACAATGTTTTAACTTTAGGACCAATTTTGAACATTCTTTGAAATAATATTACATAATATTGAAACATGATTTTTATTCTTTTATTTCTTCATAGTAATTAAGTTTTGTTATAAAAATAATATTAAAACAGCCACTCATCATGGTGTTTCAGTTATTATAATAACAATGAGACTCCTTGTTCTAAATAAATACAAGTCTCTACTGGTACGATTTAACAATTTACATTCTGCAAATAGCACGATAAAGCTAACTTATCATAAAAAGTAAATTAAAATTACGGAGTAAACGCTTCCGAGATGGTTTGATGTAAAATATTAAATGAGCCAGAACATAATATTAACTGTAAATATGATACCTCAAACTGAAGTATAAAATAATTAGAATTTCCTAACCTTTTAGGAAGAACGTTGTTATTTCATCCATCACAGTCTTTTTTTTACTTTAAATCTCTATTTATGGCACGTGGATTTGTTAACTTTGTAAATGTATCTTTTACACCAAGTTTTAAAATGCAATTTCACTGTTATATAGGTACGTTTGACAATATGACCCAGATTAGCAAAAACTAATATTTATTAATGACATTGTTTGGTACATTATTATTTATTACACCATGTTTTTACATTTTATTAATTCGAAGGACTAAAATGAAGTGTAAAATATGTCATAATGTATCCATACATCAATCATTACCACATAATTGAATCCGCTTGGTGCTTATACAAGTAATCAGAGAACCTATCCAGTTTCCTCTCCAAAGCATTTATCTCCGATGCTAATTCTCATATCATCTCGTTGGGTTTGCTGTGAAAAATCCTAGGGTTGCGCACGCGCGGGCTGTAGAAGTTGTTCGGCTGGATGTACCTAGCTGTGATGGGTTCTTCATGCATCGCTCCCATCTTGCTCTCGTAAATGTTTTGGTTCGTTTTATTATCGATAGCCTTCATTGCGTACGCGCGGATGTCCCGCCTGCGTTTCTTTATTCGAATGCAGGAAAACACGGTGCTCAGTAGGATGCCTAGTTTGATGAGTGCCGCGATAAATAACGCCACCATGAAGATGAAATATTGCTCTTGGTACCAGTCTTCGAGCAGGTTGAGGCAGCCCTGTAAATTAATACAAAATTAATATTTAGATTATACCCCTCACGTTTTAGATTATAATATAGTAAACGTTTACAGAAAGAGAATGAATGACTGAGCGTGTAGTCGCGTCACTATAGGTATACTTCTTAAAAATATCTAAAGATGTTTCTTTAGTGCACTGCAAACTTACAGAGCGTTTCTTGTGAATTGAGTACTAAATTCATCATATTGTCTAACTTTAACACCTGTCGCAATACCTTTCAAGTAGAAGTACATTGTTTCGCTAGTTAGATTATTTTTAATAAGCAAACTAGCAAAGCAAGACGCCAGCAGATCAACCTACCAAAATGTCAAATTTTATTTTGAACTTTATGCTTTAGTAATAAGGATAAATATCGATTGGAGAAATTTGACAGTTTTGGATAGGTTAATCTGCTGGCTACTTGAAAGGTGTTGCGATAGGTGTTGAAGTTAGACAATTTGGCTACTTGACAGTTTTCGAAAAAGTATTTTAAAAATTACAAACGCTTATTTTATACCCCGTAAAATGTTTTCTTTCTCGAAAAAGCTTCATTTAATAGAAATAAAAATATATTTTTCTTTATTAATTTCACATTTCGTGCGAAAACGGTTGGTCACGTGACATTTATTCTGTGACGTCACATTTCAATAAATTAGATATTTTTCTTGAAACCTGACATAGTTTTTATGTGTTTGTTTGTGTGAAATGTGACGTCACATGAAGCTCAATCATGGCCGCCCTTGTTTCGGGTCTTGTAATCCACATATAAAAAAAATCACAAATTTATTTTGTAAAAATAAAATATTTACAAAAATAACTATTGGATAATTATCGTAAAATCATAAACTACCATTTTCGACATTTTACATATTTTATTGTTACAACTGTCAAATAGCCAATTAGCTCCCCGGTTAGGTTACGTAGGCTCATGATGATGACGTTACTGCAGGCCTAGTCTTAGAGACCCCCCACACTGGCGTCTTTCGAGCGTCAGCGTCGAGCCGGCGTCTACGCGGCGTCGGTGCAGCGCTCGCGTGGCGTCGACGCTGCGCCGGCGCTGAGCGGCTGCCGAGCGCCCGGTTGACGCCGCGTCGGCGGCGTCGCGTCGTTCTAGCGTTGTTTTGCGTTGGAGCGTCGTTTAGGTGTACGATCAGTGACAAAATAGAATCCGGATCCATACTTTAAAAAAGCCGTAATAGATTAGCCTAGAACATTTATTAAAATTATTACTTTGACGTAGTTTAAGTGTAACGCATTGGCAGCCATGTAAAACAAAAATAGTTTTTAGACATTTTTATAATTGTACGGAGTAGATAATCTGACAGATTTTAAAGTTAAGTTTTTAGACGCGCTCAAATAACGTGTGGATTTGTCAAATGACTTCATGTAAGCAATATCGGAAGTTTCAGCAAAATTATAAAGTCAAAGTCTAATCATTTATTTCAATTTTCATTTTCAATTAAAAAAACAGTTAACTAACATGTAGTTAAATCTTAACAACTTTGAAATGAAACACTTTTTTACGGACTAACTCGCGTTTAATTTATATAGTTTTTTATATTCTCATGACGTTTCGTAATACAAAAAGATAAAATAACAAATAATCGACAATTTCGCTTAACAGCTTTACTAATCTAACAAACTAATCTACCTTTTTTTCTCCTGTAAGTAACAAAAGTTACTTACAGTGTAATAGATAGGTGCATAAAAAACAAACATAATGTTTATTTATATTAATTGTAGTAAAAAGTTAATTTTGTTTTGCTCTAGATACTTTTAGTTATTTCACAGGATCACGCGTAATTAAAAAAGGTTTAAAAATTTACGTAAGAAGCTGTCAGATTACTTGCATTTAATTAAAAACTGTCGCACATCGCCCATCTGAAGTCGACGGGGATTCTGTGGTGCATAGTACTTGTTGACAGAAAACGCCGCGCCGGCGTCGCGTCTCCGCGACGCCGGCGCGGCGTCATGCCGGCGCTTGGCAGCAGATCAGCGCCGGCGTCGCGTTGACGCTACGCGAGCGCTGCAACGACGCCGTGTGGACGCCAGCGCCGGCCCGACGCTGACGGTCGAAAGACGCCAGTGTGGGGGGTCTCTTAGTAGCCGGCTGGTTTATACTATACATTAAGAGGGTTTTTGCATTTCAGTTTCCCATGCAAACTTCCAAGTCGAAATTTTGAAAACCAATAAGCCAATTTTAACAAAACTTTGCATGCAAACTTTCTATAGTGGACTTTAAATTGCAATAACTAACCTAAATAAAGTTTTTTTAAATTGTTTTAAACAGTTTTACTAAAACATGCAGTTTCATTAAAATTGGCGTAATGGTTTTTAAAAATTTCAACTTGGAAGTTTGTATGGAAAACCGAAATGCGTAAATCCTCGTTCATGTAGGAAGGCCTGTGCCTATAATTTATAGGCTTATGACTCACGGCGATATAGCGATACTGCGGCTGCGGCTCCTGGCAGCGCTTGCGGTCGCAGTAGAGGGCTATGTTGCTACTCACAGGCAGGTGGCGGTCTACGGCTGCAGCTACGTCTGCTGACAGCGCTTAGCGCTTGCGGCCGCTATCTAGCTACTCCCGGCATGTGCCGGTACTGCGGCTGCGGCTATGTCTGCTGGCAGTGTGGTCGCTATCTAGCTACTCAAGGGCATGTGCCGGTACTGCGGCTGCGGCTGTCTGCTGGCAGTGCGGTCGCTATCTAGCTACTCACGGGCATGTGCCGGTACTGCGGCTGCGGCTATGTCTGCTGGCAGTGCGGTCGCTATCTAGCTACTCACGGGCATGTGCCGGTACTGCAGCTGCGGCTATGTCTGCTGGCAGTGCGGTCGCTATCTAGCTACTCAAGGGCATGTGCCGGTACTGCGGCTGCGGCTGTCTGCTGGCAGTGCGGTCGCTATCTAGCTACTCACGGGCATGTGCCGGTACTGCGGCTGCGGCTATGTCTGCTGGCAGTGCGGTCGCTATCTAGCTACTCACGGGCATGTGCCGGTACTGCGGCTGCGGCTGTCTGCTGGCAGTGCGGTCGCTATCTAGCTACTCACGGGCATGTGCCGGTACTGCGGCTGCGGCTATGTCTGCTGGCAGTGCGGTCGCTATCTAGCTACTTACGGCCATGTGTCGGTACTGCGGCTGCGGCTGTCTGCTGGCAGTGCGGTCGCTTTGTAGCTACTTACGGCCATGTGCCGGTACTGCGGCTGCGGCTGTCTGCTGGCAGTGCGGTCGCTATCTAGCTACTTACGGCCATGTGCCGGTACTGCGGCTGCGGCTGTCTGCTGGCAGTGCGGTCGCTATCTAGCTTCTCACGGGCATGTGCCGGTACTGCGGCTGCGGCTATGTCTGCTGGCAGTGCGGTCGCTATCTAGCTACTCAAGGGCATGTGCCGGTACTGCGGCTGCGGCTGTCTGCTGGCAGTGCGGTCGCTATCTAGCTACTCACGGGCATGTACCGGTACTGCAGCTGCGGCTATGTCTGCTGGCAGTGCGGTCGCTATCTAGCTACTCAAGGGCATGTGCCGGTACTGCGGCTGCGGCTGTCTGCTGGCAGTGCGGTCGCTATCTAGCTACTCACGGGCATGTGCCGGTACTGCAGCTGCGGCTATGTCTGCTGGCAGTGCGGTCGCTATCTAGCTACTCAAGGGCATGTGCCGGTACTGCGGCTGCGGCTGTCTGCTGGCAGTGCGGTCGCTATCTAGCTACTTACGGCCATGTGCCGGAACTGCGGCTGCGGCTGCGGCTCCTGGCAGCGCGCAGCGTGCGCGGGCGCGGGGCTGAGGTGGTCGGGCGGCGCGGTCTGCACGCAGCAGCTGGGCGGCACGGCCAGCCCGCGCGGCCCGAGCCGCCGCAGCTGCCACGCGGATAGGTCGTAGTTGCGCGCGTCCGACATGCCGCAACATTGTAACTGCAATAACAGTTTTGTGTTTTATTATGAAGAACCTCCGTGACGTGATATGAAGTAAGGGACAAAAAAAGTTGTACCTAAATGTGAAAATAAGGCTAAACGATTAACTTTGGCCACCAAACCGAGCACAATAATGTATATTATTGTTGTTTAAAATCTAACCGGGACATCGTGAGATCGTCTGAGAACAGAACAAAACAGGACGCAGTGTAGGCAGGCCTCCAACGAGGTGGTCCGACGATCTATTAAAGGTCTTGGGTAGCCGTTGGATGCGAGCAGCATAAGAGCGGACGTGAAGGAGATCTTCGAACCAGGCCTTCGTCCGACAGTGGACGTCCTTCGGCTAATGATGATGATTTAAGTTTTCTGTATATTCCTTGTATTCACAATGCGTGTGGTATAGCAGACCACACATACATGGAGCACATGTGCAGTTTAATTTGGTGCAACGTGGACAATGGCAGAAGCAGTGGACTGCTTACCTGTAGTTTCCGGTCGACCATTTATCGGCGATATTCGCTTGCACACTATAGGCGCCTGCTATTTGTACGTACGCGCGGTCGGAATGGAGCGCAAGCGACTACCGCCGAAAAGTGGTCTACCGGCACAGAATATCTAATAGTACTTACTACCAATCAGAAGGTTCACACAAAAGTCAGGTGTAGGTATAAAAATTTGTCTACTCTTACGACTTACACGTGAAATTTAAACTTATCGTGTGACCCGAGCGTTCATATTCCGTTAAGCAACGCTGAGTCGATATCGATTTGGCGTCAGGAGCGCAGAGTTACCAATCATGGATATAATATTTAAGTATATATTAAAATAAATGAGATTCATTGTTCTTTCTTTTATTTAGACACCCGTAAACACAACAGTATCTTTTATACAGATTATAAGATCGTTTAGAAGTCATTGTTGGGTGCATAAAAATCACAGAATTGATCGTTCGTTTTACGCGCGACGACGACGCGCGACGTCTGCCGCGCCGGCCGAACGTATTTAAACAGCGGAGTGACACCTTTGCTACCGGGAACTTCCTCGACTGTATGTATAAATCACACAATAAATACTTTATAAAAGTGTATAGTATAATAACGTAGCTTACCTGTGTCTGCGCAAGATCCACAGCGGCGGTAAACATCTCATAGTCCGGCAGCGCGTAGTACGCCTGCAGCGCCGCCACGGCGCCGCCGCGCGCGTTCTGCAGCCCGATGCAGCGCGGCCACACCGCCGCCGCCACGCCGCCCGCGCACTCGCACACCAGCAGCGACAGCACCAGCATGAAGTACTGCACAAACGTTACCTTTAATACTCATTCTTATTGCATTATATTTATTTTTATTTTATTTATATAAAATAACATAACTAACTAATAAAATAACTTGTGCGCGCACTAATTATGGAAAAAAAACTATACTTTTTCAGGGAGTACAGCTTTATAATGACTTAACTAATGATATAAAGGATTGCGATAGTAAAACATTGTTCAAAAGTAAACTAAAAAAATGTTTTTAATGTATAATGTATGTAAGTACTTTGATCCCATCCCTTCGTCGTACCTCTGAACTTTGAGGGAGCTCCCCTTGATACCAATCCGATTATTGGAATCCTTGGCGTGATATTTCGAGTGACGTTCAGTTTCGTGGTCATTTGGAAGGTAAAGCTAAATTAGCTTCGAAAAAGCTGGGTGTGCTTAATAGAGCGGGTCAGTATTTCACGCCGGCCCACCGTTTACAACTGTATAAAGCACAGGTCAGGCCGCATATGGAATACTGCTCCCATCTCTGGGCTGGAGCACCCCAATACCAACTCCTTCCATTTGACCGCATTCAACGCAGAGCTGCTCGAATTGTCATTCCATCCACATCGCCTTGATGGATGGCGGTCTACTACTGTGCGTTTTTCAAGAAATTTCTTGCCTCGAACTACAGTGTTGTGGAACCAGCTCTCGGCGGCGGTATTTCCGGACCGTTACGACTTAGGGATCTTCAAGAAACGAGCCTATTCCTTCCTTAAAGGCCGGCAACGCGCCTGCGATTCCTCTGGTTTTGCGGGTGTCCATGGGCGGCGGTGATTACTTTCCATCAGGTGACCCGCTTGCTCGTTTGCCTCCTTCTGCTATAAAAAAAAATAAAAAGATGTGTTAAATGTCTGGTTTTTGTATGTCATCGAAGCCAAGTTAAGTTGACACTTTTTTGTTTTTTATTTTTATTTAAGCAAACTTTGTATTCTTGTTTTATGTAAACATTTTTGTTTTAATGAGAATAAATTCTTTGAACCCATATATTGCAAATGAAAATTTCAGAAAATAAAATACAAATGATAAAACTAAAAGATATGGTAATTGCAGGTAAATACAGTTTAAAAAAAAACTATACATTGACTTAAAGTGTAACCTTATGGACAATATTTATAAAAACTGATAAATATTTCTATTTCTAATAACGTAACTAATGAGTTAACTCATTAATTAGTTATGTTGAGTAATGATGCATGACTGATGTGAGAACTGATTTTTAAAGGCTTTTCATTTACGGGTAGGCACTTCCTTTGTCTCAACTGATGCTAAGTGATAAATAGTCATGATAAGATCGAGAATGGTAGCGTACTTCACCTTTTTATCTCTAACTGCCGGAACACAATGCTACAACAATGCTACAAAAATTTATGTTGTAGCGACATATTTAGTTAATAGGTAGCTAGCCAGGCCTAACAAATTCTACCTATACCTACCAACCAAACTGAGTACAAACATGTACCTCCCGCTGGGAGTTGAACCTGGTGCCTCTAAACCACTAGACCACAGAGACGGTTAAAATAAATACATACATACGCTCACGACTATTATAAATATTATAATCTACTCGTATTAACCATGGGGTTATTATAACCCCAAAAAGTAAAGTAAAGAATGTTTTATGTCAGTTCTTAAATCAAGAAAAAAATAGAATTGCTTTCCTCACAACTACTATATGACTTCTTAGCGGGGAAATGAAGCGTCATGTCTGCAGTTTTGTTTTATTTTCTATAATATGTGTTTTGTCGAATATTAATGTGAAATAATGGTGGATTATTTACTGTTTTGTGTTCGTGAACGTGCATGAGTGTTAGCAAATAAAACAAAACAGTGCAACATCACTTTTCAAATTCTCTCAAGAAGTCCGTGTGAGACCTCAATAAAGTCCCATAGCTTTATTGAGTCTCTGGGGGTTCGGGAGAAAATCATTGACCATTAAACGTTCATTATCACTCATTATCATCCACTTAATGTAAAGATAATAATAATTACAAGTGATGTGCCGAGTACTCGAGTCAGACTAGATCCCTGCTTTGGACTCGCCTACTCGAATACAATTTTATTGTGATTCGAGTACGCCGGACTCGATTCCGGTACTCGAGTCAGGAAGAATCGGTTTTGTATTAGCTAACTCGATTCTTTATGCGAGACCAACTGTCTCGAGTCTAGTATTCGAATTAAATTGACTCGCTCGTACCACAAAGTAACTCGTACTCAATTACTGTTTACATAAGCAATGTGACGCCTAATAATACAGTTTGAACCTGCTAGTTTTTGTTTTAATGTATTTATTTGTTTTGTGTCAGTAACCTACTGTGAGTGAATTTAATTGTTTAAGTGAAGTGATTTTATTGTAATTAACTAGGTATATTACAAAATGGCGCCAAAAAAAGTGAAATGAGAAGTTTGTAACATAGCACAAATCTGAAGTTCTTAAATAGCTTCTAAAAAGATCTCTTTTTGTAATGTAATAAAACAAATAAAACTTGATCTCATTTCGGATTCATAGCTAGATAGATATACCTCCTAGTATGTTCTATGTTTTTTTTGTAATGTTTGAAAAAATTTCATTAAAAATTATTGATTTATTATCGTTGTATCATTAAGCAAAACCTAACCTACATGCTATTTTATGTTTACTCCTTTTCGGATTTTCCTTTTTATTTTAAAATGGGTGAGTCTCGAGTTTTGGACTGGAATTTCTAGACTCGAGTTCTGGACTCGAATTTCCAGACTCGAGTCCTGGACTCGAATCGCGGAATCGAGTCATGATTCAAATACCGTATAAACAGACTCGATTCGACTCGATCCTCCAAAATAGCGACTCGGCACATCACTAAAAACTTGACACTGGCTAAATGTGCTGATCGCACGAAGTCATTATTTAAGAGGAAAAACAAAAAAACTACTATATTTCATTACTAAGTAGGTCATTCGATCACGATGATAATCATGTCGGACCTCAAACCGGAAGCAATTGCGTCACGTGCAGCGTGACCGGTCAATGTATCTTTTGTCTCATGTTACGATATTGCTATGACAATATTCAAAATTATTTTGTAAGTAGGTATACATGTATCCCTATAGGCATTTCTATAGTACACCTACACGAAATAGTGGAATCATAGCAAACATTTCTTATTGCAGATTCTGTGACCGTGTTACTGGTTCCTGATAGTTTATCGCTTCAGGAAATAAGACTCTGCAATACATAAGTCGGTACTTTTTTTACTCTTCATCTCCAATGTGGATGGTGACAAGTGACGAAAATTCTTCACTTTTCTATTGCTATTCTAGTTACACTTCTTTTTAGACTTCTCTATTTGACAATTTTCTTACTTCATAGGTCGGTATTACGCAAGCGAGTGCCTAATAAGATACTCTAAAAGAGTTCACAAGCGTCATATATTTTTCATGCTCGTAAATGTGATCAAATGGTTAGTAAATGTTAGGGCACTCTTTCTTCTTCTTTCTGCACTGATCACATTTTACTTGAGGTCATCACTAGCCACTTTTTTTATATTATTATTAATTAGCTATCCCGGCGACTTTGTACCGCTTAACAATCAATGATGGCAACGATGAAGATGATGATCTCATGCTTTAGTTATTGTTCTGAGAGTAAGATAAAACAATGAAAGAAACTGAACAATAACGTCAAGCTGTTAATTCTAAAATTATTGTAATTTTTTATTATTATTTTTAAATATCTTTCAACTGTTTTTGTTAGGTAAAGATAATATGATCTGTATCAATTGCAGTGACATTAATAAATATTAAGAAAATATGTAGGTAGGATTACATTCTTTCCTATCCCTACCCAATCCTATATGGAATATTCGATTCTTGGTGTGCTTCGCTGGTGGTCAAGCTGCTCCCCGTTGCGGCTTCCATCCCAGTAACGGTAGAAAATCATCTTAAAACCAATCTATCAAATCATCCGCGGCCGCGGTACTCGCGCGCGTACAAAAACATCGGTTGCGCCAATAAAAACATCGAAGAAATAACACCCCGAGGAGCGACGCCATTCTACAAGGTCAGTCGATTATTCCATCCCTCAATTAACTCTTTTTTTACTCAACAGTTTTCATTACTTAAATCCTCTTAACTTTCTTAAAAAGTAATTCTATTATGTCACTCACTCGAGAGTGACATAGAAGAACCACTTTTTAGAGAGATTTTTTTAATCCAAATGTTTACTATTATTTTCTTTCACACAAACTTTGTTCTAGTAGTTACGAACACAACAAAAAATAATCAGCCAAATCGGTCGAGCCGTTCTAAAGTGATGCGCGTACAAACATTTCGGCAATGGATTTTTATTAATATAGATTTTAGGGTAAGTACTATTGGCCTTTATATCACCTGATGTTAAGTGATGATAAGACCGAAGATAGAAGAGCACTTCACCCAGAATCTGGCTATCTTATATCTAACTGCCGGAACACGACATTTTTGTGGTAACTTAACTAACGTACTAACGATTGTGAGTATGGCGTATCCCGGCATGTACGCAGCCCAGCAGCCCATGGCAGCTGTGGCGCATTGGAGGAACTGGCTATCTTATCTCTAATTAGCGGAACACGACATCTTTGTGGTAACATCGACAAGCGTAACTTAACCAACGAACTTACGATTGTTAGAATGGCGTATCCCGGCATGTACGCAGCCCAGCAGCCCATGGCAGCTGTGGCGCAGACCACTAATCCTGCCGCTAGTAACGCCAGCGCCAGGTAGTAGAACGGCGGCTGATCCAAGCCCTCCTCAGGCGACGCCAGAAGCAATGACAAAAGCAACCGCTGGGAGTCGCACAGCAGCATGAAGCCGCATACCACTTTCAAAAAACCACTTGCCTAGAAACAAACAGGTTATTTTTTAAAATAAACTTTTTAGCGCACACTGTTTCTCTTTCCATTGTTTGCGATCTTTGCTTGTAAGCTAAGCCTAATTTAATATGACTTTAACAAAGCAATCACATAGATAAGAATTCGTTAATGAACATGTACGTAACTTACAAAGAATAACGTGTTAAAGAAGCCGAAAAGAACTTTGGCGCTCGCGATTTTCTTACAGGCCATGTCGCGCACGTATCACTTAATTTGGGTAATTGTAGTATTAAAACTGTGGCCCGATTAGCGGTAAGCCGGTTATAGTATAGCGCTGTCGCGGGCATGTGAATAAACAACAAATGTGAATAGGTTGGCCGGTGTTAGGGAGATGCGCTCCGCCGAGCAGGTGGGGTGACTGATAATTAAGGCAGTTTTGTTTAAAATTAATGCTTCAGTTGCTCCAACACAAAACGTGTGAACGCGAGAGCGCACTCTCTGACGTTACTGCTTTATATTAAATACATGTTGATAGGGCTAAGGTTTTTAGTTTGTGTACATGTTAGTATTGTACAATTTATAAGTTCTGCAGTTGGCTGAAAATTATATTTTCTTGAGATAAGCTCACCTTTGTCTTGAACAATGTGTGTTTTATGTGACGTAGTTTTATATGATTTCTTTTTGAATTAAAGGATTCATAAATTAAAATATATTCTGATACCTAGTAATATTAAAAATATATAATCATTTAACAGTTAGGCAAAATAGACTACATTTTCTTATCTATTTGTGTACAAAACATTAAAAATCTATATCTTTCTTCTTAAATCCGCCACATGTAACAGTAGTTGCTGTGATATCGTCTTGCTCCCGTTCACTGCTGTCTTGGAGTTCTGAAAAGAGATTGATAAATTAATTTCCACATTCAAGAAATACAAAATTCTAAGAACTCGTCATCATAAGACTGAGTATGATACCTGGTGGTAAATGCAGCTTTTCAATAACAAACTTCTTCCTTTTTAATTTGAAGGCTAAATCAAGACTGGGAGGCACAAACGGCACCATAGAGTAAAGTGCACTCAATTTCGTAATGTGGAAAAGTCCATGGTAGTCCTTGTACACTGGATTTGTTTCTTTGCTGGACCCAGTGAAAGATTCCAGTTTTACTGCATTATCTACTGAATATATTAGTCTCTTCATTAAATGATCATCCTGCAACATAATATTGATTTTAAATAATAAATAAATAACAGTTACCTAGATGGAATAAATTGGAAAAGAAAACAGCTGCACTCTAAATTCTTGATTGATGACCTCCGTGGTCGAGTGCTTAGCACGCCGGGTCTGGCGTCGCGCCATCTCTGAGGTCCCGGGTTCAATTCCCGGTCGGGTAAATTTAGAAAAAGAACTGTTTTTCTAAATTGATTTCGGGTCTGGGTGTTTTTTGTATGTTTATGTATATTTATCCATTATCTTACCATATTAACGAGTTTCAAAAGAATACTCATTTTGGTCTAGATAATATACATGTGTATTTGAAAAAGAAAAACAGCGTAAGTGCATACTGCTCTAAGGGCCTTTTGGAACACCACAATTATGGTCAACTTACATCAAACAAATGTGATGGCATAGTAATAAATGCAATAGCATTAGAATCCCTTAGAATAACTCGCAGACAATACATGAACTTTATTAAGTCTTGGCCATAATTTTCATGAATTCCCTCCTCACAGTCCATTGCCATCCATATTGGGGATCCAAGGGATTGTATGCAAATCCTAAGTACATTTTTATTTGTATTATTACTTTTATAATTTTGCACAAATTCTTTGATACTGTGTAGTAAAGTGGAGTAGTGGCCATTTTTAAAACCTAAAATAAAATAAAATATTAACAATAAAATTATTTATACCTAAACACATCACTTAAAATTAAGAGGCCTATTACATCTCGATTGTGATTTTTGCGTAAAATGCCCATTTTTGCATTTTGTAGTAATTTTGCAATTGTATTTATCGTTTTTATCGAAATAGGATAATTGTGCATAATATTACAAATCTCCATTCTGTAAGCATAAGTTGAATTCGGACGGCCGGCGCATCCCATTTTGTAGTAATTTTGCAGTTGTATTTATCGATTTTATCGAAATAGGATAATAAATTCAATATAAAATCTTTATTCCTCATGAAGTAACAATTACTCTGGTATAAATTTTGCTCAATAATATTATCGTAGATAGGAGAAATTCACAGTTAAATAGCGATTTTCGAAGTTTTTTGGTTTAGAATAAGATTTTTTTCCTATATAAAATCAATGATATCTAAAAATTCCGAGGCCGCTACGCACTATTCGACTATATAAGAGATAACGTTATAATTTTTTTATTTCACTTGTTTAGAACAGTAGTTCAAAAGTGCCTTCGCGCACTTTATACAAATCTTTCTCTGCAATTTTGGGTTTAATTAATAAGTTAAGCAAAATTTACAAAAAGCAAGGCCGCTATGCACTATTCCAATAGCTATTCTACACTATTCAATAAGTCATAATCGTTAATGTATTTTTGTTTCTGAGATCCATAACGCCAAAATTGGCCATTTTACACAAAAATCACAGTCGAGATGTAATAGGCCTCTTAAGACAAAAGGTATTTTTTTGACCTTTAACAGTATTTTCAGATGCATCAACATAGCAGTATGTGACATTATTCTCCTTTATTGTTTCTGCATTGATGTGTTTACTAAGATCAAAATGGTGACCAAAGCTTGCATTATTGCCGAATGAAGATTCAACTTGACTGAGGCCCTCATACCTCCAAGCTATCTTCATTTTATCTACGCTTTCAGTAGTTTGGTTCATTTCATCATCAGGAGGAGCAACACATGGTTGTGGTAATTCCTTTGTCTGGAAGTATAAATAGTGGTGTCATTATTCTCCAAAAAAAAATATACTATTACTGCACTTAGATTAAATGGTTTTCTTAGGAAACATAAAATAGATATAAATATGTAAAAAGTAAATTTTTTTGAAGAGATACAGACTTCTTTAGTCATTATGTAAAAATGCATTCTGATGCATTTTTCAATGTTCAGTTGTTACTATGATAACTTTTTGATAAAATAACACAGTTCTAGGCATGACTAAAAGACAAGAATATTTTATACCAACAACCCAACTTACTATGTTGTGTGGATCTTCATCAGCTGAAGCCACAAACAATGCATGTTTACAAACAATACCTTCCGCAAGGAAATATTTGTTAAGTACCCTGCTGTAATTGCCCAAAACATCTTCCTCTGAAAAAACAGTTACAAATTATTTAATTACGCAGGCAATAAGTATTTGAAGAATATCAAAATTGTCAGTTGATAATCTTACCAATTACAAATATAGCACCTGCAGGTAAACCCCCACCTAAAACACAAAAATTATATTATATATTCGTGTACCAAAGGTAGTATAAATGAGTTTATTAGTTTTAGTTATAGGGACTTGTTACAGGTAGTAAGTAGACATTTTCAGCTAGCAGGCAGAACATTAGATAGGTAAACGTAAACACTACTCCTTAAAGTTAGTTCTGAAGAAATTTTTAATATGTCCATAGAAAACATAGGTAGGTACTGAGCTATTTCAAAAGCATGAAGTATCAAGACAATGATAACCAAATTTTTCAAGTAAAGAAATTAGAATGTTCTGGCTGAACAACCCACAGTTAGCGGTTTATAAGGTTTAAGTGGTTGATTGATAACAAATCAACCAATTGTCAACACAATATATCGGTGTGCTCTGCTGTTTGCTCATGGAATACAGAGGTCATGATGAGGACTTGATATACCTACGATACCTGAGAGTTAGTGAGAGTATGTATGTAGAAAAGCCTGAAAGTATATTCTGAAAGTCAAGTTTTATAGTGAGATAATGAATAAAATAGAAGATAAAAGTAAAAGTTAGGTTATGTAAAAAAAATATTATTTACCTATTACATGATCCAAAGAAGGAATACCTGATGATACAAATACGAGGTTGTTTTTCATTTTAGTTCCATTGATGGAACTGCGTTTATCACTTAATTTATGAAAACTGGACATTGTTTATTTACAATTTACAAGTACATCTAATATTTTTTTAATTTTTTTTTAAATATATATTTGTTCCATGAAGGAACAGGCTAAGGTCTGAGCCATACTGCCTAGTCATTAGTTTTTTATTTGTTTTTTTCCCTTGATGATAATGAGTGGTGATTAAGATGAATGATAAATGATGTTCCTCAAACCCCTTGAGTCCTCAGTAAAGATGTGGGACTTTACTGAGGTCTCACGCGGACTACTTGAGAGAATTTGAAAAGTGATGTTGCACTGTTTTGTTTCATTTGCCAACACTCATGCACGTTCACAAACACTTAACGGTTAATAACCCACTATTATTTCACATTAATATTCGAAAAAACACAAATGTTAGAAAATAAAACAGAACTGCAGACATGACGCTTCACTTTCCCGCCAAGAAGCCATATTTTTTTAAATTTAATTTTTGTTTTTTTTCTCCAACTCCAACTAACAAAAGCAAAGGCAACTAGTTCATACAGCTAATTCTTCAGTTATTTCTGTTGATGGTCAGAAGTAAAAAGAAAAATAATTTCTGCCTCGAACCAAAATTCAGAACTTTGTATTATAATTAATAATAACTTGTTACTATTAATAATAAAAATTTTTTTTCGCTAGCTATATTTTATCGAAAACTACCATATTAGCACAGACGTACAATAATAAACGTCTGTGCATATAAGTCATGTTACCCGTCCTCTTTAGTTTTTCAAGTTTATCCACAGACATATAATTAAGAAGAGTTTATCATAGCGTCCACTCGTCACTACGCTTTCTTCCGTATATTACAAGCTTAGAGCATTCATTGGTTGAATGCTCGAAGATTACAAGGTACTTGACTGACTCCCACCGCTCTGGGCAAACTGCAGCCTGATTATGTATCGCAATCTATGGACATCACACCTAAACCCTCTAAACCTTACCGCGCACAAACGTCAAACTCATACGTTTTTATCTTAGAGTAGAGCATTCAACCAACTTGAATGCTCTAAGGTTTTTGGGTAGATACCTATCGTAACTTTTTAAGGAATTAACGTGATTTTGAAACAAGGAATCGTTACAGAATAAGGGCCCTGGGCGGGCATTTGCTTTCCCACGTGGATAACCTGCGTAAATATCAAGATTGTGGTGTGGATGCATTCGCGACCCCGTAAACCCTTGTCGCAGGATAAAACCGACTTTGGGGAACATTTATTCTACAATCTCATTTCGCGGCCCTATAGCATTAAGTTCGCGGCGTTCGTTCGCGGCGCAACTCGCAAGTGACTTTTAAGCACAGATGTTTAATACTTTTATGTTCGGTTTGTGACAGTTTCTTTTTTTGGGAAACACGTAGGCTGAGTACGTTTGTATGCCTTTGTTTAACTTGGCAATACAGGCAAGAAGGACGTGATGATTTTGATGACAGTTAATTAAAAAAAACTATTTGTGATAGGCTGGCTTGTTTGAGGCACATGTAATTTACTCATTTACAAATATAAAATAATTTATTATTGGAAACAGCAATAAAACTATTCATTATGCAGGGCCCAGCAGTGTTTATGGATATTTCGCTTGAGGATCAAGTAAGTTTTTCTTCATATTTTATAACCTTACTAAAGTAGCCCTTTAACTTTCTGATCGTGTCTAATTATAATGTGACTCAAAATGTTTGAAAGTGCTATTCTAATGCTAGTAGAGCGTATATCTTTACATGTTATATTAAAATATATTTTCTCTTTACGTGACACTATTAGCATTTCTGAACAATAGATAGTTCAATAGAGTAAAAGCTTGTAAAATGTGTAAATTTTGAATGGTTTTGAAATGGTTTGACGTCACCATGGTTTAGATTAGTCTTTTGACTTTGTGTATAAGGTAACAGAGATTTGTTAAATAAATGTTCCAGGCTCTAGAGCTCCGCAAATATTTCAAGAGTCTTGGCGCCGAGATTTCAGAGGAAAAATCGCCTAAAGGGATAGAAGATGATCTCCATAAAATTGTAGGAGTTTGTGATGTGTGCTTCAAGGAACAAAATGAGTCTGAAATTGAAGCTATCCTCAACAGTATTGTGTCCATTATGGTCTCGGTAGGTAACAATATGAAAGTTACAATCACATTCTATAAATCATGTTTCTAATTCATCATCATATTTCAATTATTAAGCTTTAACTTTATTATTTATTTCTAGATTCCATTGGAGAGAGGAGAAAATTTAATTCTTGCTTTCAGTCAGCGACTCACAAAAGCTCCCGGACCTAGACTGGGAATGGTAGCCCTGCAGTCGTAAGTGAATTACATTCAGTTTGTTTAAATATTGTTAGAATATGTAGAAACATTACTTAAGTTTTTTGTGTTGTTAATGAAATTTCTTAAAACTGTAAGGAAACATTACAATTAAGTAGGTACTTAATTAAATTAAAACTCATGTTTTAAATCTTGTGTCTATGTCTAAAAGTATTGTAAAAAAGTGCATCAGTTTTAAAAATTATATAATGAGACATATTTTTGTAATAAGACATTGTACAGCAATTTTAGTTTACAGTTTTGAACTTTAGAATTATAAATTTATTTACTTTTTTTCCTGTGTTGGTAAATAAAGTACAGCATATATAACTGTTCCACTGCAGGGCAAAGGCCTCTATCACCACCATTTTTGCCAAATGCTGGTTGATAATCATAAAACCTTTGCTATGCATCGGAAAATCATAAAACTGGGGAATTGCACCTGGGACTTCTGGATATCGAGCTGAGTGCTTGACTAGTCTGCCACTGAGGGGTTTATAAATAAATCTTGTAGTTATTATGAGCTACGTCATAGTCGGAGGAATTGAAATATGGACAAAATTAGTAATGAATTGGTTCACAAGTGGCAGGAGAAAACAGGAGAAAGCAAGAGAAAACAGGGTCTACCCTGTCTAAAATCTAAAGGTCTACCTTTTAGACAATGGGTTGATGATAAATATAAAGGCTATTATTATTATTATGTCAAAGTCCTTGCCTCATAATGTTATGTTATTTGTGTTAATGTTCCAGATTATGGCGCCTGTACAACAACCTTGAGGCTAACTCACCTCTCCGCTACCATGTGTACTACCACGTGATAGAGCTGGCAGCACGAGTGGGCTCTGTCAGGGAAGTCTTTACAGGAGTAGAGCAGCTGAGGAAAGAGTTTGCTAACTGCCCACCTTCCAATGAGCAGATGCAAAAGTTGTACAGATTGCTGCACCAGGTGTTGAAAGATCAGAATGGGTTTGTGTTTTTGTATTTAAAGCTCTTTTTTAATAAATGTTAAGGATAGTCATGCAACCTTTTTTGTCATTAAGTATGTTATTTATGTATAAGTAAAGTAAAAGCATATGTACTGTTCCACTGCTGGACCAAGGCCTCCATTATTAAAATCAATTTATTGCTACAGTTGATGAGTATTGGATTAATCAATACACTTGCCATATGTGCGTTGCTAGGCTTTTTTTTTTTTGTTCTTCGATTATCATGCAATCAGTCCTCAGACTATAAGCAGATGCGCTTTAGGAGTATACAGGCTGGTGGAGCTCGTTCCACAGCTGGAACTGTTCAATAGGAATCTGGAAGCTATATAATGTCATTCAACTCCAGAATTTGGCGTCTCTTTAATCGTCTCAACTGGTTGGGAATAGTAAGCTGCACTGCTAGCTGATTTGGGTGACGTTGTAAACGAGCTTTGTAAGATTTGATGTAAGTATCTATTTCCTCCCTCACTGTGTTCAACTGTAGATACTCATGGACCTCGGTGTTTTTGATAAACCAGGGTGCATTCGATATTTGTTTCAGGATGGAGTCTTCAGCCCTCTGCATCATATTAACATTGGACTGGCAAGCAGATCCCCATAACTGAATCCCATATGTCCAAATAGGTTTGAGAACAGTCTTATAAATTAATAATTTATTGTCAATAGACAGATGTGTGTTTCTACCAAGCAGCCAATAGAGTTCCCTGTATTTAATGTTGAGTTGATCTCTCTTAGCTTGGATATGGTTTCTCCAGGTCAGTCTGCGATCAAGATGCATTTCCAGATACTTGACGCAGTCACTGTGTGGAAGCAGTTGGTCGCACAATTTCACAGGAGGGCAGTCCCTTCTTCTTAGTGTAAATGTGATATGTGTAGATTTAGAGGAGCTGGCCTTAATTCTCCACTGCCTCAACCACTTCTCCACTCTTTCGAGTCCCATTTGTAGGATCTGTGAGGCTTCCTCACACTTAGTACTTGACGCCAGAATGGCTGTGTCATCCGCAAATGTTGCAATGGTTACCCCAGGGCTCTTGAGGTAAATCGTATGTATATATGGTATATAGTATAGGGCCAAGTACAGAACCTTGGGGTACTCCCGCGCGTATTTCGTAGAATGGAGATGTGCATTCTTTTTCTCTAACCTGAAATAGTCTCTCAGATAGATAAGACTTAAGGAGAAAATAGAATCTATGCGGCAGGTTTGTTTTTATTTTATAAAGGAGGCCCTCGTGCCACACCCTGTCAAAAGCCTGTTGAACATCCAGGAAAGCTGCTGAACAATATTCTTTCTTTTCCAGGGCATTTCTAATTGTCTGGCAAACCCTATGGATTTGTTCTGTTGTAGCGTGGTCTTGCCTGAAGCCAAATTGATGATCTGGTATCATAGATTGTTCCGAAATTGCTGGCATTAATCGCTTTAGAAGAACCTTTTCAAATAAAGTTGAAAAAAAGTTGGAAGTAGACTAATAGGTCTATAAGAGGTCACTTCATTCCTCGGTTTGCCTGGCTTATAGATCATGATGATTTGGGATACTTTCCACAAGGCTGGAAAGCATCCTGTCCTCAATACGCCATTGAAAAGCATGGTAATGTAGACAAACCCTTTATGAGGCAATTCACTTAACACTTTTTTGTCTATGAGGTCAAATCCTGGAGCCTTTTTGTCATCTAGGTCTTTAATCGCTCTTACAACTTCGCGAGGGGAGGTGGGCTTTATGGGGTTATCTAGTTGCAGGTCTTCATTTAAAACTCGGTCGACGTTCAGTGCATCTGTCTCAGAGTCAGGCTCATTAGGTGTAAATACCTGTGATAAGTGACTTGCAAACATCTCAACTTTGTCTTGTGCCGTTCTCGCCCATGATCCATCTGGTTTCCTCAAGGGTGGTTTGGGTATGGTTGGTGTACGGGTGCTTTTGCAAGCTTTCCACAGCGAGTAATTAGTAGAACTAATAGCTGTTAGTGACTTTATTTGGCTTACTAGAGTGTCATTTGCAGCATCCTCGATCATCTGTTTCAGCTCTCGAATTGCTTTATTTAAAGCTCTTTTGTCATCTGGATGTCGACTATTGTGCCATACTCTTCTTAGCCTTCTTTTTTCTAAGATTTTCTCTTTAACAGCATCAGTAACAACGTGTGATTGATGTGAGGTTCTTTTTTCAGGAGTACATATCCAGCAGCAGTTTTGAACGGTTCTTGTGAACTCATTGATAGCGGTTTCAATTTCTTTTTCGTTTTTTAGTGCTACCTTAAGATGTAGATTCCGATCCACCAATTCTCGAAATGAATTCCAATCTGTCCTAGCATTATAAAGAAAATGTTGGTCATTGTATTGCAAAACCAATGAGGTAATCGATACTATGACAGGAGTATGGTCCGATGAGCCATCCAAGCATGGTTTTATTTGGTGGGAGAATCTTATGAGTCCCTTCATTACAAAGAAGTCCAGCACATCTGGCAGTCTGTTAGGATCAGTGGGCCAGTAGGTAGGTTCAGGAGTGGATAGTGTTTGAAGATGCAATTTGTTAACACTCTTCATAAGCTCTCTACCGCGAGTTGTTGTCAACCTTGATCGCCAGTGAGTGTGCTTTGCGTTCCAATCACCACCAGTAATGAAGCGTCCGCCAAGGGTGTTTAGATATTGGCTAAAGTCATTGTCAGTAATGGAATGTCTTGGAGGGCAGTATATCGATGAGACACAGAAGTTGCCATTTCTGTCCTCGAGTAGTACAGTTGTAGCTTGGATATGGCTTGTTCTGAATTCCGGGAGTTCATGGTGTTTTATTGATGACTTAATTAAAATTGCAGTGCCACCATGCGCTGTCTCATCTGGATGGTCGGTCCTATATACATTAAAGTTTTTAATTTTTATGAGACTACTGGCTCTGAAATGAGTTTCAGAGATTAGAAGAATGTCCAGGTTATGTAGACTTAATAGGTTCTCTACTTCATTTTTATTTGGGGCAAGCCCGTTTATGTTCCAGGTAGCAATCTTTAAATTTGTGATCACACCCATCTACGGAATCTTACTGAGCAGTGTTGTTATGAGACTCATAAGGGTACTCATTTGTTGTAGGAGGATGTCGAACTTTTCAGATTGTTTCATAAGGGATTCTAATAGTGTGTTGTTTGCTTGTTCTGAATTATTCTGATTGTTTTGATTTTCATGTTGATAATGGTGTTGTTTTGTGGCTTCGGCATAGTTTCTCTTTTGCTGTTCTTTTGGGCCTGCAGAAACAAGTGGTCTAGTATAAATACTCAAAATTCAGCTAGTAAACTAGCTGAATTTTCGCTAGGTTGATTTGATTTCTAGTTTTGTTTTGGTCTTTGTTGTTTGTCACGGCCTTAGAAGTTTTTCTTTGCATTATTTCCTTATATACCTCACAGCCTTTATAATTAGCAGAATGTGGTCCTAAGCAAAGGGCGCACAGTGCTGGAGTGTTTCTATCTACTTTAGGGCATTCTGATGTCTTATGAGGCTTAGCACATTTCACGCAACGGTACGGTCTCATACAGTAATTTTTTGAATGCCCATATTGTTGGCATTGTTGGCACTGGACAATTGTGGTTCTTTTCCTCGGGTCTTCAACTACTACTGCTTGATGGTAGATGAATTTGATTTCCTTCACAGCCTTGTTGTTGGGGCCTGGTGCTATATTCACAAAGAATGTTGAAGTTGGTTTCTTGTCTGGGCCGAATTTGGCATTTATGATTTCTCCTGAAACAGTATTGCCTGTGCTTTCGATGGCATCTGTTATAGATGCATGGGGAGTTGTATGATGGGGTTTTCTAATGGCTATACTGTAACATCTTTCGTCTTTTCTATTAAAGGTGTGTCCTATAAGCCCGTTGTTCCTGACTAGAGTGATCACTTTCTTATAAACTTCCACATCATAGCAGTTAATTCTCAGTTGATTTTTGTTTACATTTTTATAAGTAAATTGAGATTTCTCAGTAACCGACTCCAATAGTTGTGTAAGTTTGTTAACATCGTCAATACCATATAAGATTATTGTTGGTGGCTTCATAATTTTTTTTGTTACAGGATGACTCTGGTTATCATCTGTTAGGTCTATAGGGTGATTTGAAAAGCGATTTGAAGTTTCAGTTGTTTCTTTTTGAGGGCTGACGACTAGTTTCCTTTTCTTATTCCTACTCACTGGTACTCTCTGCCATGATAGTGGGCATTTATGTCATTATCTATCCCAGTAGGCTCTACTAGGCTTAGCATCGAAAATTTCGAAACACACGTTTCCCGACCTGGGAATTGTACCCAGGAGGGCCAGAGATTTAACCAAGCCCTTAGCTATCAGCGTCCACCAGTGGTTTATTATTTAAATCGCAAAATAAAAATGTATTGCTACAAAAGTATGTTCGCACATCTCTTTAGAACGGCTGCACCTATTTGGCTAATAAAAATAAAAAAGTTTTTTTTTTGGAAATTGGCGCTCACAATTTCTATTCCTTCCTTTAACCCTATTCCTTTCTTAAAGGTCGGCAATGCATCTGCGACTTCTCTGGTTCCGCCGCCCATGGACACCCGTCCATGGGCGGCGGTGATTGTTCTTGCAGAACGGCGAGCTCGTTCTGTGGCTTTGGCCTTTTTTGCCCTAGGATAATTATGTGATGGGGGAGAGGGAGTGGGAGGGAAGGGTGAAGGGAATATCGATCTAAAAAGTAACAGAAGTGTCCATGGGCGGCGGTGATTGCTCTCCATCAGGTGACCCGCCTGCTCATTTGCCTCCTTTTATAAAAAAAAATAAATATTTTTTTTCAATTTCAGTGATCTTGCATCCAAGGTAATGATTGAACTGCTGGGCACTTACACTGATGAGAATGCGTCGTACGCGCGTGAGGATGCTATCAAGTGCATCGTGACAGCGCTGGCCGACCCCTCCTCCTTCTTGCTGGACCCCCTCCTGTCACTCAAACCCGTCCGGTTTCTGGAAGGAGAGCTCATACACGATCTGCTCACTATCTTTGTATCGGAAAAGTTGTCCAGCTATCAAGCCTTTTACAATAATCACAAAGAATTTGTTCAATCTCAAGGTACGTCGTAGTTTTTATTTCAAATTCTACTATAAAGGTGGGCATTCACGGTCGCGCCATCACGTCAAATGGCGTGATATACATCCAAAGTTTGCTCGTGAATGTAAAACACTTTTGGACTGATTTAATCTCTGGATTTCCATTCGCGCCAAAATCCACCGCTCTGGGCCGTGGCGTCGCGGCGCGGTTGCTCGTGAATGCCCGAACCCACATCCATTTTAAACTCATATCAAACGTCTTTCAGCTCTGTCAAACACGTAAATGAAAGAAAATTAGAGTGATCGTGAATGGGATATAAGTTTGGTGTCCATCCATTTGACTTAAGTCGTTTGGAGTCACGTCAAATGGCGGTACCGTGAATGTCCACCTTAATAGTTTATATTATTATCAACATACATTATCTATATATCTGTAAAATTTAATTAAATTGCCGCATGGTGTTTGCGCTTCACTAGAGAACGGCTGCTAATTGAGGCGTCGGTAGCCGAGCGGATAGATGCTCGGGTTGAACGCGAGAAATCGTGGTTCAATCCCCATAGCTCCGTTAGACTGCTGACGTGAACCCACTCCGACACAGTCATTTAAATTAACAGGATAGGTTAACAGGACTATTATTTATGTGTTAAACGCACATCTATAATAATCTTTTTAAGTTAAAAAAATAATTATTTTTGTTGTTTTTGTCATGTAGGTCTTTTTGACATCTTGGCGGGAAAGTGAAGCGTCATGTCTGCAGTATTGTTTTAGTTTCTGTAATTTGTGTTTTGTCGAATACTAATGTGAAATAATGGTGGATTATTTACTGTTATGGATTCGTGGACGTGCATGAGTGTTGGCAAATAAAACAAAACAGTGCAACATCACTTTTCAAACTCTCAAGAAGACCGTGTGAGATCTCAATAAAGTCCCACAGCTTATTGAGTCTCGAGGGGTTTGGGGGAATATCATTTACGTTCATTAGCATTTATTTATCACTTATTATCGTCATTATTACTAAGAAAATAATTACTATTATCTTACTTGACACTGGCTAAATGTGCTGATCGCACGTAGCCATTATTTAAGAGAAAAAAAAATTGTCATGTAGTTGTTTTCGGAAATTCCACGGCGAAACCATCCCGGGATATGGGTGTTCAGTTCACGTGGACGAAGTCGTGGGCGACCCGCTAGTTTAGTTTTACATAATATTGTGCAATAGACTAAACATTGTTGCTGAGTTGACACTAATTGGAATTGAATTATATTATTTTGCAGGATTGAATCATGAACAGAACATTAAGAAGATGAGAATATTGTCATTCATGCAGATGGCAGAATCCAATCCTGAAATTACATTTGATGAGATTGTGTCAGAACTGCAAATTGAGGAGAATGAAGTAGAAGCTTTCATTATTGAAGGTAAAATATTGAAATGTTCACTAATTCATACTATTAATAATATGATTAAGTTGTTGTCATGTGTGTCATGCCATGCAATACAAAATAAAGAACGCCAGAACCGGCTTGCTAACCACTCAACCACGGAGGTCGTCCTAAAGCTCACCTACTAGTCTAAGATCCGAGTATACAACGACCTTCACCGGGCCAGTTAATGGATAAAAAGTATTTGATATCAAATTTAATATGTTAAAAAATTATCGCGAGTGGGTTTGCTGAAAAATGTCAGTCCAGTACCTTTATTGATTAATTTAATATTAAAAAAAATATTGCACTGGTTTGGTGTTTGTGTTTGTAATTAGATTATTTTTGTATAAACATAAATTTTATTTATTTAACCAGACGGTTCAAATTACTAATATTGACTTACCTGTTTACACCTGCCTACCCAATAGTTACCTATGACGGGAAAAAATAGTCAACCTAACGTCTGCATATTCTATAATAGGCTTCATACTTTCGAATTGTACCTATGTACTTTATCTATTATCCAAACCAGTGCAATGTTTAAAAAATATAATTTTAAATATTTAATTAATTATATACTGGACTGAAATTTTTCTGCCAACCCACTTGCAATATATTTTTTAACATATTAAATTTGATATAAAATACTTTTCATCCATTAACCGGCCCGGTGAAGGTCGTTGTATACTCGGACCCTCTACTATACTATTATTCCCTTGTTTGTCATAAAGACTCCTTAAGAGGTTACTCAATTGTTAGCTTGTTTGTCACGAAGACTGTCCTATAGTCGATGCCAGATAAACGTGCATAAAAGGTCATCGCTACCCCTGTACCACTGCACGCCGAAACAAGATCGCGTCCAACCGAAATATAAGCCGTAGCGATAGAATTCTGTGTAAACAATTGTATCTTGGTACGAGACGTCCTTGACTTGGCATATATCACATTTTTTTTAAATCTATAGATTTAAAAAAATGTCAAAAAGTACCTAAGCACTTCTTGTATATATACAAGTGCTTAGGTACGGTCGGGGTCACTGTCGCTTTACCACTTTGCAGCGATTTTCGTATGAAGCGCACCGACCGCCCGGGCTGCGTGCCCGTACCAAATAGACGACGCGGTGTGCAAGGGATTTTGACCTATAGACTGGTAAGGCGTTGGAGTCCGCGATAGTACCTTTTCACTTTTAATAAGTACATAACATTATAGTGATAAACTGGTGTCCGATACGTATCGCAATGTTTTGTAATCTCTTGGTACAGGGGTGAATGAGCTTTTATACACATGTATTTGGCACCGACATAAAGAGGTTACTAACAATTGAAATTCCACTGTGTCCGGTATTACGGCGCCTGGTCTAATATCCTTGCCACCCGCCAGTGCTGAAGACGAAGTTAGTCCGCGCGCGCATGGACCAGTCGCAGCGGCAGGTGCGCGTGTCGAGCACGATGCACCGCACGTTCGGGCGCGCGCAGTGGCTGCAGCTGCGCGCCGTGCTGCACGCGTGGCGCGACAACGTCACCGGCGCGCACGACGCCATGCGCGCCGTCACCAGCGCGCAGGGCGACCTGCAGCAGCAGAAGGCGTAGCGCCACTGGCGGCTGAATCAATAAACGCTGCGATCGGCATTTGTCTTTTATTGTTCCACACATAAAGTTACTATACCTAGCGGAATAGAGAAACAAAGGGCTGAGCGAGCAGGATGGCACTAGCAACAACGCTGTGGGATAAAAAGAGATGCGTGATGCAACGTCACAGAACTGTTTTTGGCTACTGTTTGTCAGCACGCTGAGAATTTGGGTTTTGTGAATTTTTCGGATTTTACGTGAAATTGTGGATATTTTCCCATCCTATCCCATTTTATTCTATTAATACTATTACTGTTAGTAATTAATATAATCGATATCGATGTTAATGTGAAAAGCGACATGACGTAAAATCACTGAACGCATTCTTTACACACACAAATGCCATCGTATTTCGGTTTCGTTTGACAGCTCATGTTTGTTGCTCTATTCCGCTAGGTATAGTAACTGTATGGTTCTACAGTAATGCCTGCCTTCCACTAATGGGCCGTTTACACGTATTAAGAGGCCTATTACATCTCGACTGTGATTTTTGCGTAAAATGGCCAATTTTGGCGTTATGGATCTCAGAAACAAAAATACATTAACAATTATGACTTATTGAATAGTGTAGAATATCTATTGGAATAGTGCGTAGTGGCCTCGCTTTTTGTAAATTTTCTACAAAATGCGATGCGCCGGCCGTCCGAATTCAACTTATGCTCACAGAATGGAGATTTGTAATATTAAGCACAAATTTATTATCCTATTTCGATAAAAACGATAAATACAACTGCAAAATTACTACAAAATGCGAAAATGGGCATTTTACGCAAAAATCACATTCAAAATGTAATAGGCCTCTTAAGTTGTCAAGTAGGTAACTAAATTTTAAGTTAATTTTAACTTAATTTTAAGTTGTCGATCGTTTACACGTGTATTTACTTATGCACTCTTTAGTGCATACGGCGGCGACAGATCGCGGCAAAACCGGCTCTCGTCGCGCACGAGACTTCACGACTTCACTAAATACTTCACTAAATTGTTGCGTCCACACGTCAACTAAATGACAATTTAGTAGAAGCCACGCCTACCGGGGAATGCAAGCGGTGCGGGAGGGGCGGTTACTTACTCAAAAAATAGACTCGATTCTATACTACTTGTTCACTTGCCCACTAAATCGTTTACTTACCACTTGCTACTAAAGAGCTTATAAGTGACTGTTTACACGCAAGAATTTAGTTAAAATTAACTTAAAATTAAATTACCTACTTGACAACTTAATACGTGTAAACGGCTCTTAAGAGCGGAGCGGGATCCGTACGGACTCCGTTTAACTCGCAACGGCAATCTTCATAGAAGTTTCTCAGTTCTCAGTCTTCTTTTGTGTCGTTGGTTCATACAACAAAGACACCACTATTATATGTGATTGGCCCAGAAAGTAGCCAGATCTATCGCTGCATCCGTGGCTGCCATAAGCTCATCCGTGTCACACGCATGTGGGGCCAGCGGGCAAGAGAGCAAGTGCTGCATAGTCTGCTCGGCGACACCGCACTTGCACGGAACCTGGGACATGTCGGCGTAACCCCATCTAAATCTGTTAAGTCCACAGCGGCCCACTTGTGTCCGTAGTCTATTTAAGGACTTCCATGTAGACCATGGAAGGACTTCTATGAAGATTGCCGTTGCGAGTTAAACGGAGTCCGTACGGAGCCCGCTCCGCTCTTAGTGGAAGGCGGGCATAATTCACGGTTGTCTTAGGCCCTTCGTACACAAGGCTACGCAGATCTCCGATACTAATGTTGTATACTACATTAGTATCAAGTCGCGAGTATCGAGTAGCGCACAGTCCGTACACAGGGCTACGCAAATCTCCGATACTAATGTTGTATAAATAGGCAAGGATATTTCTCCACCTCAGAAACCAATTTAATATTTAATGATTGCTCTGCCATCTTGGAAATCGCCGCGACTTAAGTAGCGAAGATCTCGACTGGCAGGTAGCGCGCGACTGGCGCGACGCGAGTCGCGAGATAAATGTCGGCGACGCGACTAGTGTACGAACCTCAATGGATTTGTATGGCGGTAGTCGCTTGGAGACTAAAATCGTCGAGTATTGGAGATTTGCGTAGCCTTGTGTACGAAGGGGCTTAAGGGCCCCACAGACGATCAGGTCGCCGGCAGGTATCGGCCTGTTAATGAGTAGTACAACGCACGGGCGGCGGCGGCGGCGGGCAACTAGTACTTACTGACAGGCTGATACTTGCCGGCGGGCGCCACACACGATCAGTTCGCTGGCATGCCGGCAGGTATAAGCCTGTCAGTTGGCTGATACCTGCCGGCGTGCCCCACACACGATCAGTTCGCCTGCAGGTATCAGTCTGTCAGTTCCGCCGCCGCCCCGCCGTCCGTACGTTGTACTACTAACTGACAGGTCGATACCTGCAGGCGACCATCGTCTGTGGGGCCCTTAAAAACAAAATCCTGCAACAGCAGAAGGCTTAGCGCGACTGAAGCTAATTAAAGGCTGCGATCGTCATTTGTCTTTTAGTTTTCTACAGTAATTATATTTCATTCCTAATATTTGTATAAAAATTCAAAATTGTACCTATTAAAAGAAATAAAAATAAATTATTTCTTTTTTCATTAAAATTACAACGTGAAAGTTTGTTGTAAAGTCACAAGAGACCAAGTTATTTATAAAAATAGTATCGTACGAATGCGAGAGTTACATTTTATAATTAAATTCGTATCATAGTAATAAATAAACAATGTTTTATTATTTTAAACACTGAAAAAAGACGACAACCTCAGGCGGGAATCGAACCACGCACCTTCCGCATTCCGGGCGGCTGCCTTAACCACTTGGCTACCGAGGTCTAGCTTTCAACCGTTGAAATTTGTCAGTGCTTGATGCTTATGTTTTTAGTCAACATTGCTTCATCAAATCTTAGAAGTTTTCACCTCTGAGATCCGAATGAAATATTTTTACAAATATTTGAACATTCGGTTAAGATGAAGCTGCGTTTATAGATTAATGTTTTATATTTTAGCGTTTTATTAACGCTTAAATATACCCAAGTAAAATTTTAAACACTGAAAAAAGACGACAACCTCAGGCGGGAATCGAACCACGCACCTTCCGCATTCCGGGCGGCTGCCTTAACCACTTGGCTACCGAGGTCTAGCTTTCAACCGTCGAAATTTGTCAGTGCTTGATGCTTATGTTTTTAGTCAACATTGCTTCATCAAATCTTAGAAGTTTTCACCTCTGAGATCCGAATGAAATATTTTTACATATATTTGAACATTCGGTTAAGATGAAGCTGCGTTTATAGATTAATGTTTTATATTTTAGCGTTTTATTAACGCTTAAATATACCCAAGTAAAATTTTAAACACTGAAAAAAGACGACAACCTCAGGCGGGAATCGAACCACGCACCTTCCGCATTCCGGGCGGCTGCCTTAACCACTTGGCTACCGAGGTCTAGCTTTCAACCGTCGAAATTTGTCAGTGCTTGATGCTTATGTTTTTAGTCAACATTGCTTCATCAAATCTTAGAAGTTTTCACCTCTGAGATCCGAATGAAATATTTTTACAAATATTTGAACATTCGGTTAAGATGAAGCTGCGTTTATAGATTAATGTTTTATATTTTAGCGTTTTATTAACGCTTAAATATACCCAAGTAAAATTTTAAACACTGAAAAAAGACGACAACCTCAGGCGGGAATCGAACCACGCACCTTCCGCATTCCGGGCGGCTGCCTTAACCACTTGGCTACCGAGGTCTAGCTTTCAACCGTCGAAATTTGTCAGTGCTTGATGCTTATGTTTTTAGTCAACATTGCTTCATCAAATCTTAGAAGTTTTCACCTCTGAGATCCGAATGAAATATTTTTACAAATATTTGAACATTCGGTTAAGATGAAGCTGCGTTTATAGATTAATGTTTTATGTTTTAGCGTTTTATTAACGCTTAAATATACCCAAGTAAAATTTTAAACACTGAAAAAAGACGACAACCTCAGGCGGGAATCGAACCACGCACCTTCTGCATTCCGGGCGGCTGCCTTAACCACTTGGCTACCGAGGTCTAGCTTTCAACCGTCGAAATTTGTCAGTGCTTGATGCTTATGTTTTTAGTCAACATTGCTTCATCAAATCTTAGAAGTTTTCACCTCTGAGATCCGAATGAAATATTTTTACAAATATTTGAACATTCGGTTAAGATGAAGCTGCGTTTATAGATTAATGTTTTATATTTTAGCGTTTTATTAACGCTTAAATATACCCAAGTAAAATTTTAAACACTGAAAAAAGACGACAACCTCAGGCGGGAATCGAACCACGCACCTTCCGCATTCCGGGCGGCTGCCTTAACCACTTGGCTACCGAGGTCTAGCTTTCAACCGTCGAAATTTGTCAGTGCTTGATGCTTATGTTTTTAGTCAACATTGCTTCATCAAATCTTAGAAGTTTTCACCTCTGAGATACGAATGAAATATTTTTACAAATATTTGAACATTCGGTTAAGATGAAGCTGCGTTTATAGATTAATGTTTTATATTTTAGCGTTTTATTAACGCTTAAATATACCCAAGTAAAATTTTAAACACTGAAAAAAGACGACAACCTCAGGCGGGAATCGAACCACGCACCTTCCGCATTCCGGGCGGCTGCCTTAACCACTTGGCTACCGAGGTCTAGCTTTCAACCGTCGAAATTTGTCAGTGCTTGATGCTTATGTTTTTAGTCAACATTGCTTCATCAAATCTTAGAAGTTTTCACCTCTGAGATTTCGACGGTTGAAAGCTAGACCTCGGTAGCCAAGTGGTTAAGGCAGCCGCCCGGAATGCGGAAGGTGCGTGGTTCGATTCCCGCCTGAGGTTGTCGTCTTTTTTCAGTGTTTAAAATTTTACTTGGGTATATTTAAGCGTTAATAAAACGCTAAAATATAAAACATTAATCTATAAACGCAGCTTCATCTTAACCGAATGTTCAAATATTTGTAAAAATATTTCATTCGGATCTCAGAGGTGAAAACTTCTAAGATTTGATGAAGCAATGTTGACTAAAAACATAAGCATCAAGCACTGACAAATTTCGACGGTTGAAAGCTAGACCTCGGTAGCCAAGTGGTTAAGGCAGCCGCCCGGAATGCGGAAGGTGCGTGGTTCGATTCCCGCCTGAGGTTGTCGTCTTTTTTCAGTGTTTAAAATTTTACTTGGGTATATTTAAGCGTTAATAAAACGCTAAAATATAAAACATTAATCTATAAACGCAGCTTCATCTTAACCGAATGTTCAAATATTTGTAAAAATATTTCATTCGGATCTCAGAGGTGAAAACTTCTAAGATTTGATGAAGCAATGTTGACTAAAAACATAAGCATCAAGCACTGACAAATTTCGACGGTTGAAAGCTAGACCTCGGTAGCCAAGTGGTTAAGGCAGCCGCCCGGAATGCGGAAGGTGCGTGGTTCGATTCCCGCCTGAGGTTGTCGTCTTTTTTCAGTGTTTAAAATTTTACTTGGGTATATTTAAGCGTTAATAAAACGCTAAAATATAAAACATTAATGTTTTATTAACTCATAATTTACATTAACATAATCATTGTTATAGGTTTGACAAATCGTCAACTTATAGACTGGGCTGGGAGTAGGTATTGGGTAATGATAGCCCTTAATATTTTTTATCTCCTAAACATTTTGGACATAGGCTGAAGCTCAGACCAAATATTTGGTCTGAGGGCTGAAGGTGTAAGTTAGCGTACTATCTCGGCGAAACGCACACAAGTGTACAAGTAATGTTGCTAGAGGTATCAGATTTGCCCCAAAAGTAAGGAAATTGGAACTGTTGATAGATAGATAGTTTGATTATTAGTACTGACGCGGGCCGTTTCGGTACCAAGCCAGTATGGCTTGGTTTTACTGGCCTCATTTATCGTGCGTGTTTATAAATCAACATCAGAAATGAAACGAGATATATGGATACTTAAACATTTATTATAAAGTAAACCTTAAACTTTCGGCACTAGTACCTACAAATTCTTAAAAATATTATTGGAAAAATGCATTACTTTAAAACTAGGCTCGCTATTGATTCAAGCTAGTTGCTCAGAACATTATTATTGTTCTGAGGCTAGTTGGAACAAATTCTATTCTAGTTCTAAATTCGAAATTTTGAAAGATAAACAAAGCACATTTTTGATTAGTGCCGTTTTTCAAGCAGCAATCTTGTATTAGGTGTAGTTTATATGATCGAAGACGGGCAATTTAAACTTTATTCAACGCTAAACTTTGGTGTGTCGTCTCTTGCCTACCCCTGCAGGGACTAAGGCTCAGAATTATAACTAAAGTAAGGCCACTAAGGCGTGTGCAATACTTATGTATAGTATCTAAGTACCTAACCTTTATTCTTTTTTCCTCTCTGCTAGTTCTTAAATAATCCTCTCTAGTGAGATTGACACTTGTTTATGATATCATAACATTGTTTACATGTCATTTGTTTGTCATTGACGCAACAACAAAAATATTTTAGATTTAATTTGCTAACTAAGCCATCATCTTTGACTCTATACTCAAAGGCCATCATACAAATAATCTTCTTTGTGGTGTTCTTCATAAAGTCATGAAGAACAAGTCTATTAACTATAGAACAGTACGAAAACTTATCAACAGCTGTACCATTCATTGACTGCAAACTCCTAAAAAATACAAACAGCTTTCATAACCGTCAATGGATTACGAGTACGAGTTCGGAGGCGGTTGCCTGCGCAATGTGTTCCGGTCGTTCGTGTGCGTAATCCTGACATTGCTGTTAGGGCTGCACGTGTACGCTTACTTCTGGGGGCCGGCGCGCGACGGCCTGGAAGGAGACTTCTCTGATGTACGTTACGTGGTGATGCAGCTCACACGTGGACTCACAGAGGTAAGGCTTAGCGCTCCGCAAACGAGGATACCTAGGTGGCGGTAGCTAGCCAGGCTGGATTAACAAGCCCACTTGTTAATGTGATTAACAGCCCCACATTAACAATCACCAACCAAAACCAAGTAGGTACTTATCGATGTAACCTCCTCTGGGAATCGAACCCGGGAATCTAAGTCCGGTGGCTGACATTTGGACTTATAGGTACGCATGGAAAAAATATCAGGAATAATTATCCCCATCTGAGCCGCTTTAAGGTAGCTCCCGTTACTATACTAGCGCAGTTACGATGAACTTGAACCTCATCCTTAAGTTACAGCAGCTTTCTCTACTTTGATCAACTGCCTTTGTGGTGAAGTCAAGTGGCTATAATTATAGCCACTTGGGGATCATTATTCCTGATATTTTTCCCATGCCTACCTATAAGTCCAAATGTCTAAATTAGGGAAACGTTTGTGGACGTTTTATTATTAAATTAGTAGAATCGGGACCTATACTGAGTGAATTAATAGCTCTTTGGTAAAATTATCTAATCATGAGAACCACAATTTTAAAGAAGTGACTAGAAACTGCGACCATGCAGCTTTCTAGAGAATTTGGAGAATAACTTTGCCAGTGGGACAAAGAAGTTGAAATAAATAAATGACAACGTCTATGTCTGTGGTCTAGTGGCTGGCTAGGCCACCGGTCTTCTGAGACCCAGAGGTCTCGGGTTCGATTCCCAGCGGGGGGTACATTTTTGTGTGATTGGTTTGGTTGGTGGTAGGGCTGTTAACCGATATAATAGCCTGACTAATAGCTAGCTACCACCATCTTATGCAATTCTGTCGCCACAACAACGATGTTTATAGCATTGTTGTGTTCCGACAGTTTAAGAATCAGATGTATGATAGCTAGTTCCTCAGTGGTTGAGGATTTCGGGTGAAGCGTGCTTCCACCTTCGGCCTTATCGTCACTTACCATCTAGTGATTGGAAGGCCAAGCGCTTACCCGTTGTAGAATGATAGAAAAAAAAAATTGACATATATAGGTAATATCCTTTTACCTGTTTATACTATTACTAGGTATTAGTTATGCTGTGCTACGCGAGATTTATTTGATGGTGTCCTGTGGCACGTATTTCCTATTCACAAATTTCAACGTTTTACGGTACAGCCCTTTTAAAACTGTATTGCCCATCTACAATCAGAGTCAATAAATATTACCATTGTTAGGATTAGGATGTAGATAGATTCCTATTAATTAGGTATACCTAGGTCTTCACTTATATTCTGATAAAGATTTGTAAAACAGCGCCATCTAGCCGAATCGCGTCTAAACGTTTTGTCGTGCGCATGCGCAGCTTCGGCTGTTGCGCTCTACTATTTGGACAGAGGGCGCTGTTGGGGATAATCGTAAAGGGACGCGCAACTGTAATTTGTTTACGCTCACACCGATTATCTACACCAAGATAACGGATACATATACATAAACATAGAACTAGCACTTAGAAAAACAGTTTTCCTCTAAATTGACCCACTGGGAATTGAACCAAGAACCTCAGAGATGGCGCGACGCCGGACCCAGCGTGCTAACCACTCGACCACGGAGATCGTCACTTTGCTTTTTGGTTTTTTCTCAATAGAATAAACATAAGTATTCCAAAATTAATCTTTTTTGGCCCCTATTTTACACGGTTACCATAAAGCTAATGGGGGATAGCATAGACAAAGTTACCTTGCTCCCGCCTACCGTCATATCAGCTCGATCGTTGTGCCATATGAGTCGCACGTCCGTGGGGTGCAGTAGCATGGCAGCTTTGCATGATGCGGGCCGTATACTCGTTTTCCGGCTCAATACCTACCATAAAATGAAGAACCTGGCTCCGCCTGACATACTCCTCTCTTTTGCCACACGCTTGGCGGGCGGGTTGGAGATACTGGCTTCCGGTTCTTACATTTACCGGACGAAACAACAGCAACGAACGAGCGCCATTGTTTCACGCCGATATTCCGGGAGGTATTACGCCGGTCGAGCCGGCTTACTTCGTGCTGCAGCGCAGCGTGCCTCACTTAGCCAGTGTCACTCATTTAGCATTAGCACCACCAAAGGGTCACGTGTAGGGTCTCAAGCTTCGATCATCTAAACACTAGATACACAATCCTATATAAAATACGTTTGAAAAAGTGGTGCCTGAAATTCTATAGAATTATGTTTTGAAATAATCATAACTGATTTAGATACTCGGCCCTATCGTCAACACAATAAGTATTAAGTTTGGACGGCAATTTCAAATGACAACTGAGCTAGAGCCACACAATGCTCACTCTTGGTATAGGAGCATTAGTTCGAGGCGTCACTTTGAGAGCGCTAATGCTGTACTTACCTATCTAGTCTTTAGATGATCGAAGGTCTCAAGGGCGAAACTTACGAACGCGAGTGACTTTAACCCCCAAAAGTAGTAGTAAATTAGGTATGTTCTCTTTACGTCGAGTATCTGATAGTTTCAAAAGAGCCTACTACCTACACTGTGTCATAAGTATTATGTACGACTTGTAAATTGCGAAAACATGTGATGTGATGGTAGCGGTTCAATTTAATAGAATAGGTAATATGATACCGCCCAATCTTTTCGTTTGGGTGTCGTAAAATGCAACTAACGGACCAAAGACTGTACATACATCCAAGAGCATAGAGCGGCGATGGGCTCACCACCTGCCACGCTGAACATATGTGCAGTTATCATTTGGTGAAACGTGGACTGTGGCAGTGGACTGCTTTTGCGGTCCTCATTGGCTGGTCTCTTACTAACCATTGGGGATAATTTTGAGTATGAGTTTGGTTTGAGAATACGAGTCTTACATACCTACATACATAGATTCGAATCTATGTATTTAGGTATGTAAGACTCGTATTCTCAAACCAAACTCAAATCTCTGCTTGAGTACGTTAGAAAGGGATGGTGCTATTCATCTCATATATCGCCATCCCTTTCAAGCTTGAATACAAGCATGGATTTGATTTTGAGTTTGATTTTAGAATACTTACGAGCCGAAAAGCAGTTTCAAAAGAGCCTAACTGAGTTATATATGACTTTTAAATTGCGACCGAAGGTGAACCACAAGCACCAGCGGCTGAAGGGTGAGATGGAGCGGCTGTCGTCGGCGCTGCCCGCGGTGGCGGCGGCGGCGGAGCGTGCTAAAGACGCGCTGGAGCCGTCGCTGCAGCGCGGCGGGCAGGCGGTCGACAGCTATGACTACGACAGGCAGGTTGGGCCAAATGGACGTGCTTGCTTAACCTTTAGACCACTACAGTACCTATAAACGCGTCAAGTACGCCAAGCTTTCAATTCAGAGTAAACACTTGCAAAATGATTCTAAAAGTCCCATCGATAACATGATATCATAACCGTCGTTGGCGTACAGGCCACGTACGCTATCGGATGACGATTATAGCCGACTGTGTCGGTCCCCGATACACTCAAGCATAGGTTAGAAGCAGCAGTTAGGCGGACCCTGAACCCAGCGGCGAGAGAGGGAATATGTACCTAGTACTGGGTTTTTAGTGGGTATATGCCCACCTGAATCCCTGGCGCGATTGCCTTCGGGACTGGACAGGGAAGCCGTAGTTGGGGGTAAAAATCCCACATGACATGACCACCATTGACCATCCGTTAAAAGGTAAGTAGATAGGCATACAATCAGCAGTTAAGTGAAGTTGACGATGATGATCAAGTTTTAATTGGTTCCCCAATGACGAAATAAATAAAATAAAAATATATGATTATTGACAAAATTATGAGGCATCATTAATTTTAAAAACCATGTTTTAGCATATATCTATATATGTGTTGCATTAAATCTTAGGTGGCGGACTCGCCCTGGAGGCAGCTGGTGGTCGTATATTGGACACGGTGGAGCACGTGATCTATATCTACGAGTCTGCTGTGGGCTGGGCGCGCCGCGCACGTGCTCGACGCGCTGCTGTGCGCAAAATGTGCGCTGTGCTCGGCGCGCGCGGTCTATTTATAGGCCTTACCAAACTACCACTACCAACCAACCTCCTTTAGGCTCTTTGTCCTCGAAAAGCATTGCCAAGCTTCTATAGCAGTCATTTTCACAAGTGACAGGATGGGGATTCACAAAAGATACCGATTATAGGTTAACGTGCTACTGCGAGAAGAGGACCTTTTCATACCCCACTAAGATAAGATAAGATAACATGCTGCTGTACTAATTGTATTAGAATCTTAGGTAGCGGACTACGCTTTGGAATCAGCCGGGGGTCGCATACTGGACACTGGCGACACGGTGGAGCACGTGATCTACGAGTCGGCGGTGAGCTGGGCGCTGCACGTGTTCACGGCGCTGCTGTGCCGCGAGTGCCTCGGCGCGCGCGCCATGATCAGGCCCGGCGCGCTGCCCGGCGAGTGCTGGGCGTTCAAGGTTACATGTTATGTTACAGTTTATGTCCACGACGGCCTACATCTCACCTGATGGTAAGTGACGATAAGGCCGAAGGTGGATAGAGCGCTTTACCCGAAATCCTCAATCATTGAGGAAATGGCTACCTTACCTCTAAACTGTCGGAACACAACAATGCTATTAACAATGTTGTTATGACTTTAAATTAAACGGTGGTAGCTAGCAGGCGGACTTAATAAGCCCTACCACCAACCAAACCAAATACCTACACAATAAAGATGTACACTCTGCACCCAGCTAGCAAAATACCCTTAGAAAGGAAGGCTTTTAAGAGCTATGTCCTTAAATAAATTTTAAATACGTTCTGAGACAAAGACCCTAATAATGGCATATCATAAGTCTTTTTAGGCTATAAGAGCATATATACATGTAATTTTTTTTTTAATAGTATATAAGAAAACGAGAAATGACATCAATAAGAACAGTAGTGTTATAAACGCACTCGATAAGCCTAATTCTTAATTAACTTTAATACATGCACTGCACTATGTAAGTCCTCTCGATCTTAGAAGTGACTTAACTAAGTATTTTATTAGATACCGGCGATCAACTTATAACTTATTCTTACAGACGTATATAAGCAAACTTTATATAACATTTGTAAGAACAGTAGCAATAAACGCGCACTTTATAAGCCTAATTACCCTTGATTCTTAATAAATTCTTATAAATGCATTTTGTTAGATCACTTGGTCTTAGAAGTCACTTATTTTATTAAAAGATAGTAAAGAGTACTAGCACGTGATTTTTCTCTTAGAAGCTTACATAAATTGCAATTACAATTCTAATGCATTGCAAAAAAGTCAAAAGGAGATCGACCAGGAACTTCCCTGTTTGTCTTTTAGCCTACTTTTACTTTAATAAGAAACCCTAAAGTTTATGAGTCATGGCCGTGTGGATTAAAAAATGTGGTTAATTTTTTTTTTAATTTTTTTTATTCTACAACGGGTAAACCCTTGGCCTTTATCTCACCTGATGGTAAGTGACGATAAGGCCGAATGTGGAAGCGCGCTTCACCCGGAATCCTCAACCACTGAGGAACTGGCTATCTTATCTCAAACTGTCGGAACACAACAATGCTATAAACATCGTTGTTATGGCGACAGACTTAGATAAGATGGTGGTAGCTAGCCAGGCGGACTTAACAGCCCTACCACCAACCAAACCAAGCACACAATGATGTACCCCCCGCTGGGAATCGAACTTGGGACCTCAGGGTCTGAAACCGGTGGATTAGCCACTAGACCACAGAGGCGGTTAAATTTTTTTTAGAAGTGCGGTATAAATCTTAAATAATGGTAATGCACTTACTTTAATTGTTCTGTTAAAGCCCTTATAAGGCATGATTGGTGGTAATGGCGACATTTCGATATTTTTCATTTATAATATAATATTTTTTTATTATTGAAGATACATTGTTGAAAAGGCCCGTAAAAATATTGTGAATCTTATTTCAAACAACTCGATAAAATCGACTTCGCAATTTAATAAGCGTAACAAACATGAACTTTCGGCGGACTGTGGTAACACTATTACTAAAAGCTCGCAAAGAGCACTACAGTGATATCACACTTAGAACAGCATTAGTAAGTGTATTATATAATGTATAATGTCATTTGTAAGTATGTTTGGTATTATAAAAGCATCGACAAGAATTTTGTTAGATTGGAAATACACTTCTCGAGACCATTATATGGTATATTTAAGGGTGAATAGACTTATTAAGTGAACCTGAACCCGAAAATCGAACCCGGTACCTCTGGGACTAAGACCGGTTAGCCAATCAGTCCTATGTGGTCACAGAGGACTACTACCAACTATCAACCACCCACCAACCAACTTAAGAGGGTTTACGCATTTCGGTTTCCCGTACAAATTTCCAAGTTGAAATTTTTAAAAACCATTAAGCCAATTTTAATGAAATTTTGCGCCGTTTCCTGGTGGTCATACTAATTTGTCATACCAGTATGACTACGAGGATATACATTTCCTCCTAGTCATACTGTAATACGATATTTATAGAAAAAGGTTTTTCCTTCGTCCTATACCTATACAGGATGGCCAAAACATTGACGTCCAAAAAAAATTAGGTCCCTCGTGTCGTGGGGTATCCGAATCACCCCATATATGTTCCGCGATTTTTCATAGTTTTCGAGTTATAATTTTTTTTAGAAGTTCTGAGATTTTTCCAACATTCACTTGTTTTTCCGACATTCACTATCTCGTGTGAACATGGCATAAGAACTTGTTGCTTATTTTTTGCGTTATGCGCACATTTTGATTGTGGTGACAGGATGTTCAGAAACGTAAGTATGACTAGGAGGAAATGTATATCCTCGTAGTCATACTGATATGACAAATTAGTATGACCACCAGGAAACGGTGAAACTTTGCATAGAAACATACAGAGATCTAAATAGTTTGTTGAAAACATTTTAAAAACACGTTTAAATAACTGAGTTAATGCGATTTTAAACTTTTAATAGTGGATTTTAAATCGCAATAACTCAGCTAAAGAAACCTTTTTTTAAAATGTTTTCAACAAACTATTTAGATCCCTGTATATTTGCTTTAGCATGCAAAGTTTCATTAAAATTGGCTTATAGGTTTATGAAAATTTCGACTTGGAAGTTTGTATGGGAAACAGAAATGCGTAAACCCTCTTAAGGCTTTTTATTTTGTATGTATGAAGTAGTAGAAGAATGGCAAGAAGAATTGGCAATGGTAGAAGTATGGCATTAAAGCATAGATAGTATACGTACAGTCGAGGTAGTTTCCGGTCGAACATTTTTCGGCGATATTCACTTGCACACTATCTACAGGGTCTAACAAAATCAATTAGCGAACGTTTAAGGGCGGTATCTATACATTATTCTGAATACAATGACAAAAAATGGGCTCCAGTTTTATAGTGATTTTTCAAAGTTATGTTTTCTAACAAACTAAATCTATTAAAATAATGCACATCAGTAACATGCTGTATCTTTACCAACACGCACGAAAGCGTCGATAAAAAGATAACTCAGTGTGCTCCGAGTTTAGTGTGCATGTTTGGCTAACTTTGTGTGCGTGTAGTGCAGCTGTACGGGTTTGGAAAGGGTGTTTTACATTATAATACTTTATTTATCTTTACTTTCTCTTTTTCAGTCAATCCAATCCAGATACAATTTTCCATTTTTCGCTTCCGTTACAACAGCGTATGTTGACTTTGTAACAACGTAAGTACTACCTATTTGCAGGGGTCCCGCGGCGAAGCTACAGTGCGTCTGCTGGGTACCGTGCACGTCACTGGGTTCAGCGTAGAGCACATACCTTCCCATATTTCCCCGACTAGGTTAGTACATTTTCCTTCTCCCTGCCAGATAGCACAATCGGGAGAGAATCGAGTTAGTTCTCATCTCTCGACTGCCAACCCGCGTCTATTCATTACAATTAGGTTCATGGTATACCGACTCACATGCGCTCGGTGTGCACGTCAGTTTGCTAAGAAATCGGTCTTATCAATCATAATATACATAAGTGTAAGGGGTACTTTTGAATCGAGTGTAACATCCTTGAAGTTGTTACCATAAATGTGTATAAACCTACATTATGATTCCGGAGTCGCATTACAGATGCCTAGATTGCAAAGAACATCCATTTTAACAGTTATCTCAGGATCTATACCTAGCTTTTATCAAAGTTATACTTGATTCAAAAGTAGACCCATTCAACCGCTACCTACCTATTATGTAGAGTCCTTTATTCCGATAAGATCTTAGCATTGGTGAGCGAATATTTTAACCTAGATAGCAAACTATCGTTTTGTGATTCCCTAATCTTATTCCTCTAAGTATTGGCTATCTATTCATATATTCCCAGTGGAACAGTAACAGGTTAATCGGAAATGGAAGCTAGTCGCAGGAAAAAGCTATTAAATAAAGGATAGTGTCCAACCTCTACCTACTTATGTCGATATTGTGTAGAATGGTAATGTAACAGTTTTAAAATAGGTTTCGCCTCAGGCTTTATGAATGGTACTGGGCAAATAAAAACGCATTAGCATTTTTGCAACACGGGAATTAACAATAGTCCTAGGTCGTAAAATATTTTCATGTGTTTTCAAGTTTCAGGAAGGTAGGTTATGTAAATAATAAACAACGGTAGGTATATTATAGTAGCACTTCTTCTTTGCAGAGAGATATCTCCGGCACCACGTTTCATACAGTTCGAAGGTTTGGAGTTCCGTTCGGACGCCTATCCCCACGACTTTGGAAGCTTCGAATACGATAAAGAAGGCAAGTCGATTCAGTACTTCGAAGTGCGGCACCCGTCGAGCAAAGGGTACAATATGGTGCGGGTTAGGGTACTAGCCAACTGGGGACATCCGGTCTACACGTGCGTGTACCGGGTGAGGGTACACGGCGAGCTGGTGGCGGGCCAGACGCCGCGAAGCTCGGTCTCAGACGAACCTGAACTGAGGATCGAGAATGAATGAGGTTGTATTCAATATGGAAACTAAGTATTGCGACTCTTTGTGATTCATATACTTCTAGGATACCTACTTATGACTTGACTTAGAATTTGCAAGTCGGTGATCAAGTCCGTTTTGCCTAGCCTGTTTGACGATATTGTGATTATGACAATGTAAGAAAAATGCCATTAGGCTAAATTATATCTGTAGGTGTTATAATAATATAATAAGTTCAGTTTAGTCAGAATACTTAGCCCTTCAGCTTATTAATAATATGTAATAACTTCGATGTGAACTTTTGATTTTTTTTGTAAATTAAATAAACATATTTAAATTTAAATAAATATATTTAACCGCCTCTGTGGTCCAGTGGCTAAGCCACCGGTCTCAGACCCAGATGTTCCGGGTTTGATTCCCAGCTGGGGGTACATCTTTGTGTGCTCGGTTTGGTTGGTGGTAGGGCTGTTAAGTCCGCCTGGCAAGCTACCATCATCTTATCTAAGTCTGTCGCCATAACAACTATGGCGACAGACTTAGATAACTATGTTTATAGCATGGTGGTGTTCCGACAGTTTAAAGATAAGATAGCCAGTTCTTCATGGTTGAGGATTCCAGGTGAAGTGCGCTTCCACCTTGGGCCTTATCGTGACTTACCATCAGGTGAGATGAAGGCCAAGCGCTTACCCGTCGTAGAATTTAAAAAAAATATACAAACACCATCACTAACGGGGTAGAGTCCAGATTATATTGCCTGCTTGTAGTTTGGGGCACTTGGGGTAGCTTTCGAAGCAATACCTATAGGTATTCTCACTTCTAAACACGTTGATTTATTGTTATCTAATAATTTGTAAATATAATTAAGTATCTTAATTTCAGAAATAAATAATTTGTTACATTATTGAATGATTTACATTTCAATATAAGTAGTTTTGTACAAAACTTGAACCATTAATTTAATTTATAGACGTCCAATGTCAAGGAACCCTTTTGCACAAAAGCGGTTGGTAGCAGTTTTTTCTGCAATATCCATTACTTTGGGCCATTAATGCCAGGTGCCTCGTGCATTGTGCCTTGCACAAAACGAGAGAAAGCCGAAGCCTGAGCAGCAGTGATTCTAATCTGGGTGTCCGGCGGGCCGGCTATAAAAATGCGTGCATTGTGCGCCAGACAAAGCACATAAATTAACATGAGCGAAGTGATTATGAGCCCCCGTTGCGCGCGCGCTAATAATGGGTTGACCGACCGGCCGCCGCTGCTGTGCATCGTTGGGATATGTAGGAATTATTTTGTTGAAAAATAATTTTTATGAAAAATATTTAAATGTACCTATTATCCTAAGTCACTCAGCGGGCTATCGAAAGAGCTATGCTCGAAGCTTAGAATTAACTAAGGCTACTAAGGAATTAAGGCTCGAGGTTTGTTGGATCGAATCCGAAATGAGAAGATTCGACAGAGAACCAAAGTAACCAACTTTGCTCATACTAATAGCAAAAGCGGCAATGGGCTGGTTACATCTGTCGTAGAACCGATAACTGTTGTCGTAGACGAATTCTGGAGTGGTGACCACGTATGGGCAAACGCAGTGTGGGACGTCCCCCGACCAGATGGAGCGACGATCTGCGCATGGCGGCTGGCAGTACTTACTTATGTATTTATTTATTGTTTAAGGACAATCAGTAACAGTTACAATAATACATGCAGACTTAAAAGGACACACACACACACACACACACACACACACACACAATACAAACAAGCCAAAAGCACTGTTTTTAGATGCCACAGCGTGCGACTAAAATTAATAATCAAAATTAAAGTGACAGTAGACAAAGTAAAAATACTAAATCAAAGTAAAACTACAAAAATAAAAAGAAGTCAGCTATGATATCCTAGCCACATAATGCTCGGAATACCTCAGACTTATAAGATCTGAGGCTGTCACTGAAGATATCGATAGAGTGACTCAACCTATTATAATTTCTCGAAAATCGAGCAACTACTGAATTACATTTCAAATTGGTCCTAGAGAAAGGCGGACAGAGTAAACCAACTGGGCGCCGGGGTAGACAACGTAGAACTCTTAAATTAAACAAACCCAGCTAGGGTGGACAATCAATTACACCTCTGGGCATCTTGTACAAAAATGTTAAATCTAAGACCAGCTCAGGTCCTCGAGACTGTTCATATTGAAATGTTTGAGTTTGTACCTTATATATGGCAATTTCCTCAGCATATTAGCAGAGTATGAAAGGTGCTTATGAAACCGTCTTTGAATTCGTTCAATGCGTGATTGGTGGACAGCGTATGAAGGTGACCCTACCGTGTAATATTCTAGAGCGCTTCTAACATAAGCCCTTTAATTAAAGGACTTTCCATTCCGTATAACGAATCCAAGCATTCATGACGCCGACACCATTATCAATATGTGGAATGAACGTAAGTTTACAATCAAATGTTATGCCTAGATCACATTTCTCTAGGGCCTTGCTGTTAATATGATAGTGAGTAATAATTTTGTTAAAACGCGTAAACTTGATGTGATGACACTTTTCACTATTGAGAGTCATGCTATTTTTATTGCACCAGATTGATAGACTGTTAATATCTTTTTGCAATTTTGTGCAGTCTTCTATGTTATTTAATTATTTACTCGGCAAGATTCAAGTACCCCATATTAGAAACATAAATAAATATAAATATCTTGGCATAGTTCGTTTGACCGTATGCCAAATTGCTTTGTTAGACTATTGCTTTTTATTGTCTCGTAGATGGTGTGAAAAGTCGTCGGCAAAAAGATACATTTCACTATTTTCAAATACCGTGTTGATGTCATTAACAAAGAGATTAAAAAGCCAGGATCCAAATATAGAGCCCTGTGGAACACCTGAACTAGCATAGTATTGCTGAGAGTGAAAACCCTTCACAACATCACACTGTGAACGCTCGTGCAAATAACTTCCAAACCAACGGAGCAGTTCGCCATCGAACCCTTATTGTTTCAATTTTAATATTAGTACACAGTGACATACCATGTCAAACGCCTTAGAAAAATCCTCATAAATGGCATCCACCTCTAAGCCTTCATCTAAAGCATTGCACAAGGTAATCAATGTTTCCAAGTTAGTGTTCGAAGATCTAGTTTAAACGAAGTCGTGTTGATTGTTTTTAGAAGCATTTGCTTATAGTACAGTCACGTGCAATGAAATGTATACGTGGACAGAATTTTGAATAAATGTTCACTCTGAAAATTTCAAAAACAAATAATCACCTTAACAATACGAACTATACAACCATCAGAGTTTCTCGCAATAATGTACACATTTTTGGCAAAAATATGTACACAAATTATTTTCAGACAATTGCTTACACGTTCATATGCAAAAATATGAAGACATTATGAATTACAATAAAAGGTAAACGATGTTATTTCACAAAAATGGAAACAATACCGTTTCATTACAATGTAAACAATGATGACTGTGATTTTTTTCTTTCATATGTATACACTTATAAAACTGTAGCAGTTTTCACTATTTTGACAAATGTGTATAAATTTCAATAAAATGTACACAATGTAGTTTGCAATATAATGTAAACATTCTTTTTTGTCTTTTTAATTATGTTATGAAGGTAGCCGACACGCGGCGCGGCGCGGCCGGCGCGGCGGGCGGTACCGTGGACTGTTTTATTCGGTTATGCATTTCCTATCTACCCTAAACCATGTGTTTTACTGGGAAAACTAGGCAGTCTGGAGCAGTGCAGCTAACGCGTAGTTTGTGATTGTTATGAGTTGCAGCGGAATTCAGATAATCGGTTACGTAAAGCAATAATATATCAATTGTGGTGTTTGTTTTTATAGTGAAGGACAGAATGAGTAATAACAATGTGCCATACCGGATTTCTTCACATGAAAAACATAAAATTGTTATTTTAAAAGAACAGGGTCACTCTGTTACCGATATTTCAAATAAAATATGAATCGCAGTGTATATTATCTGCTTAAAAAAATATTTACATTTTAATTAAAACTTGGTTAATCACTGACTGCAATATAATCAATTAAGGGTGGATTCGACCAAACTGGAATAAGGTCTTATACCTAGATTAAACGCCGAATTTGTTTAGACTAATCTCGGAGTAAGTCTTATTCCAGTTTGGTCGAATCCAGCCTAAAATGAATATTAGAAGAAGTTAAGTAGGTAAGTATACAAAAAAATAATGGGGTAATCAGAAGTTATATATATTTTTTTTTAATAAATTTATTTGAATGTTGTTTAGAAGCATAATATACAAACTTAAATTAGTGCGAAAAACTAAAATTTATTTACATACCTAATAAGTGGCTTATTTAATTAAATATGGTAGCTGACGATGATGATGTAAAAATTTCTTATTTATTTCTGTTTTCAGAGAAAGACCGTATATCTTTAGCTCAAGCGGTGGGAAGAGGAAGGAAGGTAACGTAAACTGTCGTAAGAGCAGAGGCCGCCACCGTAAAACTACCGAAACGCAGGATAGGGAGCTCGTGAGCAGAGTACAAGGTGAAGGATTCGTTAAAATACAGGATTTATCACTATCATTTCAAGTGTCTTCTTCAACCATTCGACGTCGCCTACACTCAGCTGGGTTGCATCACAGAACTCCAGCTCGAAAACCAGTTTTATCTGCTCAGCATAAACATCAAAGATTACAGTTCGCTCGGGAATATATAAACTACGATTTCAGCAGAACTATTTTTTCTGACGAAAAAGTATTTGTGTCTTCTGCTGATGGACGCATATCTTTGTGGCGACCTGATAATACCAGGTATTTAGAAAGAAATATCTTACCATCGAGGAGAAGTGGTCGAATAAGTTTTGGTGTTTGGGGATGGATGGCAGCCAGTGGTCCCGGTGAGTTGGCCGAAATAAGTCGAAGAATGAACAGCTAGCAATATAATGAGATATTAGAAGAAGTTTTACTACCTAGTTTGGAGATATCTTTTCCTGATTCTGGACCTGTTCCTTTTGTGCAAGATAATTCCGCTGTTCATAATTCACGTTTGAGCCAAGCCGGGTTCAGTCGCCATAGCAGTGAGCTGGTTTCGTTGCCATGGCCGCCTAAAACTCCAGACCTAAACCCCATAGAGAATCTTTGGGGTTTAATGGTCCAGCAGTGGGACAGTAACCGAGCTAGAACACGCGAAGCCCTAATTAATCATGTCTATGAAATATGGGACAGTTTCAGAGGTAGTGATGTATGCATTAACTTGATTTCATCAATGCAACAAAAATTGCAGGATGTCATTGATTCTCACGGTGGTTACACAAGATTTTAAATTCTACAATATTTGTAATAATAGGTGTAAGAACAGTTTATCCTTCGATTCTTTAATACTGTTATCATGCGTATTAGACCTAATTTAATGAAAATAATATTTAAAATCAAAAGTCCCAAGATTTGGCGACATTCAGTTATCAAAAATATTAAAAATAAATTATTATTTTTGGTATTTTTTTATTATGATTGGTAATTTAAATCTGATGTTACCAAAATGTTTAATTTAAGTTTGTATTTTTGTTATTGTAAATAGATTTACACGTATTTTGGTTAATGTCCTAACGATCCAGGACGGACCCATGTTGTCATGGTTTATAGTGTAGATAAGTGATAACATGATTAAGGCTCGACTTATTAGTGTAGTTACTAAGCACTCTGTATACATCTTATTGTTTATCACATTTGACATAGTGCATAAAATACTTTTATATTATTTTTGTGCAAATAATAATAAAAGTATCATTTGTGGGTAATTAGATCATATTATGGTATAAATAGAAATGACAAATAAAACCATATCATTTTCAGTATTTCGACCTAGGGTTTATTATGATGAAACATTATAAATGGAAATGACACATTTTGATTCTACAAAATCTTTTATTTCATATGCATCAACCCCTCAAAAACGGAAAGTAACTACCTACCTACCTTAAACTTCTTATAAATTAATGATGTAAAATATATTTGTAATATATAATATATTTTATATCGTGTATACATTGTTTTAAAATTGCATTGCATATATCTCAAAGATATTGTCACATATACATAGTTATAAACTTGGAAGTGTATAGTATGCACTGATAGTGTTCTGTATACTTCACTATGAAGACAAAGTATACCTAATTTTGACCCAGTTTGAAGAATATGTAATTTCTAAAACAATACAACATGCTTATTTTTGAAATATCAAGTATTTACATATTTTTGCAAATTTATCACTGTATACATATCAGTGCACGTGACTGTACATTATGATAAAAGTGCGGTAAGTTGAAAATTACAGCCGAGGCGATATTGCTAGCCCGAGCCGTAGGCGAGGGCCATAAGAAAGCAGAGGCTGTAATTATCAAAGCGCACGTATGTCATACGACGTTTTATAACATATTTGCGAGGAAAACTCATTTTCTGAAAATGACTGCGTGTTTTTGTTGTTTTTCTAGTGTATAAATCTTTGGTAAGCCAACATGTATTTTTCTTTTGACTTACATGGTAATAGGCTGTCAATAGCATTTTGTGCTTCACTTATTATTTCCGGTGGTGTAGACTGTAAATTTAGTTCTTCATTACTAAAACTAGACATATTTATTTTTAAACTTTCAAAGTAATAAGTATTGAACAAGAAACCGCTGTTTGAATCGACAAAATATAGAGGTATGTAAAAGGTAGGAAGTCTTTCCATCCAATTCCTTGGGTGTCGTAAACGGCGACTAACGGACTAAAGAATGCACATACATCCTACAGCATAGAGCGGCGATGGGCTCATCAAAATAATACTACCAACCCCTTTCTTCCCTTGGGTGTCGTGAAAGGCGACTAACGGACTAAAGACTGCACATACATCCAACAGCATAGAGCGGCGATGGGCTCATCAAAGTAATACTACAAACCCCTCTCTTCGCTTCGGTGTCGTAAAAGGCGACTAACGGACTAAAGACTGCACATTCATTCAACAGCATAGAACGGCGATGGGCTCATCAAATTAATACTACCAACCCCTTTCTTCCCTTCAGTGTCGTAAAAGACGACTAACGGACTAAAGACTGCACATACATTCAACAGCATAGAACGGCGATGAACTCATCAAAATAATACTACCAACCTCTTTCTTCTCTTCGGTGTCGTAAAAGGCGACTAACGGACTACAGACTGCACATACATCTAACAGCATAGAGCGGTGATAGGCTCTTCAATAATAGGTACCAGAGGGACTCTTCTCTTGGGTGTCGTAAAAGCGACTAATGGGCTAAAGGCTCACCATCTAAGCACTTGTGCAGACTGTGCAGTGGTTTCTTGCTGAAGCGTGAACTGTGTGGGCGTGGTCTGTGTTGTCCATAGATACAAATTATTACTATTTTAACATTACCGCACTAGTGTGTTATAACTAATTTAACATTACCGCACTAGTGTGTAATAAGCTACATTACGATGCTGAAATCGGTGTAATAAAAGCCACTTTACGAGCAAATGTGTTATAAAAGTTAGTTAAAGTGCTCACGAGGATAAAGGTAAACGAGTCCCTCGAACACCTTGGCAAAAACAGACAATACAGTCTATAATTAGATACTTACTAGGAACGGGTCTCCATTCTTAAAAATTGGAACGACTTTTGCCCTTTTCCAAAGCGTAGGAAAAACACTAGTCCTGAGTGATTTGTTACAAATATAATCAAGCGGCCAACTTAAAGCCTTAGAACACCGTTTGATAAAACGAGCGGGGATACCATTTGGTCCGCCCCCTCTCTTTGATCAAGTCTTTATAAAAACCTAAATATTTTGTATCGAAGCAAGTACAAGGAGCTAAGAGAATTTGAATCATTCGTTGTATGAAAAACAATGTCCGAAGCTGCAGAAAAAATATTTAAAAAATGTGTGGCAAATGGGTTACAATTAACAGCACCATTATTCGCTGTTTTATCGTTTAACGTCATTTTGCTAGGACACTGGTTTGAACATAAATGTATTCTTTTGCTTAAACAAATGACCAAAAGTATTTGGAGTTATCTTTGATACTATTTTAATTTTTACTTATTAATCTATAGTAACGGGGTTTAGTTGCTAATACTAAATTTACATCGTTTTGTAAAATTTTCAGAGAAATTACATCCAAAGGGTTTTCGTAAATTATGAATCTATGATACATTTTCATTCTATCTTTACTAAGTTTTATAAGTTCTTTAGAAAACCAGTGAGGATAATTATTTATACGAAATTTTGGTAGAGGATACGAGGAGGACATATTTAGTGATAATAATATTTTATAAAAACTGGTTACAAGCATTACATTAACATCGTTGCACCCAGCCAGCTCCTAAAATCAATTTAGTTTCTCCAATGCTGAAATAATTAAACTATAATCAGCCATCTAATGAAATTGCAATTTTCAACTGGATCATTTTGTGGAGGCAATACAGGATTGAGAAAACTCATCGAAATCTCCAATGGCACATGCAGAGGATCAATATTAACCAAGTAACAGCACGCACTCACGAATATTCGGCGTGAAACAATGGCACTTGGTGCTGTTGTGCTCGTCCGTCCGGCGAGTAAAAGTTCGGAGGCTCTTCCCCCCCCCCCCCTCACAATTCCTATTATTTTCTTAAACCTATTACTTCCTTAAAGGCCGGCAACGCGTCTGCGATTCCTCTGGTTTTGTGGGTGTCCATGGGCAGCGGTGATTACTCTCCATCAGGTGACCCGCCTGCTCGTTTACCACCTTCTATTATAATAAAAAAACGCAGTCATAACAACTGCACTCGAGATGTTACTTAAAACTAAATCTAAACTTATTTTTATTATTTTCTATGTGGTTGTACTGGCAAAGATTGTTCAAAGCAGCAAAATCCACTAACTGTTGCTGTTGACCCAACAAAGATCCCCTATTAATTGACAGTTTATCTGAACCAGGAGGAGCCCAGTTTACGAAACTCATATTAAAATCTCCTACAACACAAACGTGCCCAATGTTTTCAGCACAGAAATTAGTGGTTTTCAGAGATCGCATTAAAATTATTAACGAAGCAATCAAAAATATTCTGCTTAACTGAGGGTGGCAGATAACACTTAGGTACATAAGGGATATGTGCAACAGGCGACAATTAACACGTAGGTACTTAGCTGGATGCGGAGAGCCGAAGACCGGGGCTTATAGTGGCGCGCCTTGGGAGAGGCCTATATCCAGCAGTGGACTGCGATAGGCTGATGATGATGATGATGATGAATTATAGGTATATCACTCGTAGTCGCTATCATACGTTTTTATGGCCATACTATCTAGTTGACCACCAGACCTAGAAGTATCGGGTATACGAAACCTGGTGGAAGTTTCTAAATCTACATCAATATGAAACTCCCGCTGGGGTTTGAACCCGACTTTGTAGGTTATAATACTGGTTTTAAGTCCGCCTGGCTACGACGACTACTGTGTTCCGACTAAAAAGTAGGTAGGTATATTCGACCAAAAGAATAGGTATTTTTTATTTCTTTTTTATCTATTTCTATCTAATACAAAATAATACGAACGGTACTTACTTACCCGAACTGTTGTGTCGAACATTGTTTGTTTGGTTACAATATCATTTCTGCAGCAATGCCAGGAATGTTCATCGTGCTAGCGCCCAACGAAATAAATCGTCACAGGATCGACAAAATAAGATTATGTGTTTGGGAAAGCGTTAGGGCGCAATTTGTCCTTCTAAAGATTCCCTTTGTAAATGTAACTATTTATGTATGTATTAAAACGATGAAAAAAAATACCTACCTCAGGTGGAAATTGAACCGTCGTCCTCCGCAATCCGGGCGACTGCGTTGACACTCCGCTATCTTAGAGTAATTTGAGCATTATTAACGCATAAAAAAAACATCAACCGTGTCGCGTAACGGTGATAGAATACCTACCTCTCTTCTCTTGCGTGTAGTAAAAGGCGACTAACGCACTTTGCGCGCAAATAAATCGATTCACTAACAGAACTTTTTTATAATTAGATACTTGCTAACTTTATACCTGAGTTCTTAGTAAGAGATTAATCAAGACTTGATGATGAAGCCGAGTCACTAGCGCAGCGGTGAAAGAATACTACCACCCGTCCACCCCCTTTCTTCTCTTGGGTGTCGTATAAAAGGCGACTAACGGACTAAAAACTTCACATATATCCATCAGCATAAAGCGGCGATGGGAACACCACCTGTCACGCTGAGCACATGTGCAGTCGCTATTTGATGAAATGAAAAGTGAACTATGATGGTAGAGACTGCTTTTGCTATCCTCATTGCCTAGTCTCTGACTAACCCTTCGGGGATAATAGTTGTGATTATATGTATGTATGTAAAAAAACATAACTAGGGGAAACGGTATAGTTATTTGGAATCTGACCTACTTGGAATCTGACTTATTGAAATCTGACCTACTTGGAATCTGACCTTCATCGCCATAATCATCTAAATAATACTACCGAACCCTTTCTTCCCTTGGGTGTCGTAAAAGGCACCTAATGGACTAAAGACTGTACATACATCCAACAGCATAGAGCGGCGCTGGGCGATGGGCTCATCAAAATAACACTACCAACCCCTCTCTTTCCTTGGGTGTCGTAAAAGCGACTAACAGGCTATAGGCTCACCACCTAAGTACATGTGCAGACTGTGCAGTTGTTTCTTGCTGAAGCGTGGACTGTGTTGTCCATATATTCAAATAATTACTAATTTTACCATAAACATTAATAATAACCATCTCAAAAAATTTGTTGATTTATGTAAACAGTAATAAGAGTCGAGTCTTTATTCATGATTATTCTACATATGACTAAAAACTTTTTCGTTTTGTAGGCTCATTTTCATGTGACATACAAAAATTAAAAAAAAATACTTTTTCCCAAAGGCAAGAAAAGCTATTTTATCTTTGCTCTGGGACTTCTTGGCGGGAAAGTGAAGCGCCATGTCTGTAGTTTTGTCTTATTTTCTAAAATTTGTGTATTGTCGAATATTATTGTGAAATAATGGTGGATTATTAACCGTTAAGTGTTCGTGAACGTGCATGAGTGTTGGCAAATAAAACAAAACAGTGCAACATCACTTTTAAAATTCTCTCAAGAAGTCCGTGTGAGATTCAGTAAAGTCCCACATCTTTACTGGAACTCAAGGGATTTGGGGGGAATATCATTTAGCTTATTATCATCACTCATTGTCATCTTATAAGCATAATAAATGAACTCTATTATTTCCACTGAAGGACTAGTATCCAAGGTGAAGAAACAAATAATCAAAAAAATAATAATATCCTCGCACTGAAACGCTACAATGACGGTCTTTTTGAGCAAGAGGAGTGAAAAAATATTTATTTACTTACACTTCAGTTTTTTATGAATTTATTGTATCGGTTCAATTGTAAACCCATTCCCTTTGCTTTGATACTAAACATACATTTTGTTTATGTAAAACGATAATATTTTTAATTACTTAAATTCCTTTGGGCGGAGGTTGCCAAATTCGGATTCGGTTCAGTACTGACTTTTCCAGTTTCTTATTAAGTCAGCTTCTGAAATCGCCCTATTCACACGAGGTCGTATTCGTTATAAGTTCAATACTGAGTAGATTTAATCCTCTAAATATCAAATTCTGTGGAAGTCAGATCCTAAATAAGTACAATTTTGACAAAAGCAAATTATAACTGGGTCAATTTCATTATTGGACCTTTTTCTGATGAGGTCAGATTCTACACACGCTTTATTCATTAATAGCCTGTTTCAAATTTCGTTCGATTCAGATTAAGTTAGAATCTTAGTAAGTGACATTCCAATGTAAGTCGATTTCATAGCACGTTTAGCCTAAACACAGTCAACCACAATTATTTGTATGGCCTATTTTAAAAACAAACGAAATTACAATATTAGGTCTCTATTATGAATTCTGCAATGTCATTTCAGAATTTGTTGTACTTACCTAATAGATGATGTGCACTTACTATTCCGGTCGCTGCATCTAAAGTTCAGAGTTCCTTATTTGTTTTGTTTTTGAAAACAGTATTTGTAGTCTCCGAGAAGAAGGCATGGTTTATTCTTTGCAGTTTCTATAACTTTTATTTATTTTTCCATTGTAATTTCATCAAGAACATTAGTTACCTACTTTGACATTGACAGAAGCAGAGAATATTGTATTATCATTGATTTGTTTACAATGGCCAGAACGATTAAGTCATTAATAAATATTATTGAAAAGTGCTATCTTACTTTCTGACCAACTGTACTTTTCCTTCGAAGAAAATATTTAATGTAGAAAATAACTAATTAAGACGCTTACCTAGAAATAATTCTACCTAATGAGACTCAGTCATATTAAAGAAACCTACGTGGTTAGAATTTGGTTTATAAAGAAATGTTTCTCATTTGAATCTGTCCTCGTACAAATCTGACCTACTAAGAATAAACTTCCTAACCTACTAAAAATCTGACCTCTTCAGAAAAAGGCCAAGTATGAATTTGGTGCAAATAGTATGAGGCATATCCAGAGACTGACCAACTCCGAATCCAACCCAGTAAAAACCTGATTTGCCCAGAAGCTGACTAAATAAGAAACTGGAAAAGTTAGTAATGAACCTAATCCGAATTCGGCAACCTCCGCCCAAAGGCTTAAATTGGTATTTTGAAGAATCACTAAAAATGTTTTCATAATTTTTTTGCACCGACTTTAAATTATTGCAAACTACCTTCTTGCAGTTTCTTGCGTCCGTAGTTTACCCTTGAGACACGTGACCCCTGGGTGGTGCTAAATGAGTGACACTGACTAAGTGGTAGAGCCACGCTGCGTTGCAGCACGCATTGGGCCGGCTCGCCCGGGGTAATACCACCCTCTCACGAATATCCGGGGTGAAATAATGGCACTTGGTACTGGTGTGTTTCGTCCGGCCAGTGAGAGTTCCGGAGACCCCCCAATTCCTATTCATTCCTTAACCCTATTTCTTTTTTAAAGGTCGGCAACGCATCTGCGACTCCTTTGGTGTTGCATGGACACCCATGGGCGGCAGTGATTGCTCTCCCGCCTGCTCGTTTGCCTCCTTCTTATAGGATAAATTGTTTACTAGAAAAAAATCAACCAGTCTCAGGAAGCCCAAATGGGATTTTTTTCTAGTAAACATTTTATCCTATATCTATATAGCATTGTGGATGCAAAATTTCAATAATAAATATATGGTAAATAGCATTTTTTATTAATATTTTCAACACACTTGCTCGTAAAGTGGCTCTTATTACACCGATTTTAGCATCGTAATGTAGCTTATTACACACTAGTGCAGTAATGTAGTTTAAAAACAGAATCTCGACCAGAGCGAAGAAATAGCATTTCTTCCACTAGGGAAAAAAGTTTTATTTTATTTTTTGTCTGTCAAATGACAATGAGCCTACAAAACACAAAAAAGTCTTTAGTCCTAAATAGAATAATCATGAATAAAGACTCGACTTATTACTGTTTACATACCTAAATCAACAATTTTTTTGAGATATTTATTTAAAGTTTGTGCTAAAATTAGTAATAATTTGAATCTATGGACAACACAGACCACCTTTATTATTGAAATTTTGCATTCACAATGCTATATTATAGATATAGGATAAAATGTTTACTAGAAAAAATGTTTACTAGTAAACATTTTATCCAACACAGACCACGCCCACACAGTCCACGCTTCAGCAAGAAACAACTGCACACTCTGCACATGTCCTTAGGTGGTGAGCCTTTAGCCCGTTAGTCGCTTTTACGACACCCAAGGGAAGAGCGGGGTTGGTAGTATTATTTTGATGAGCCCATTGCCGCTCCATGCTGTTGGATGTATGTGCAGTCTTTAGTCCATTAGTCGCCTTTTACGACACCCAAGGGAAGAAAGGGGTTGGTAGTATTATTTTGATGAGCCCATCGCCGCTCTATGCTGTTGAATGTATGTGCAGTCTTTAGTCCGTTAGTCGCCTTTATGACACCGAAAGGAAGAGAAGAATTGGTAATAGGGGAGACTGGGATGGTTGATTCCCCCCTTTTCATTTTAATCTCTAACTTTTTTACTATTCACAGTATTAGATTCTTTTCTAGGTTATTTTATTTAGAATTTATCTATTTACTAAATATGTAAAAGAACGTAATCCTTGATTAAATTTGGAGTTATAATTTAATTGAATGTCGTATGGTCACTCTTTACCATGTGTCCCCTGGGGAGACTTGTTTCCCACCAGTTGGGAGACTTGATCCTGGGGATCAAATCTACTACACATAGGGGACACACGGTAACAACAGTGGATTCAGCATCATAATATGTCCGTAAAGAAGAGTATGATATATCCGCTAGGTACCAAAGAATAATACAAAATCTGTAATCGGCTTTTTTTGTTTGAACTTTATGCACATACGCAGCTAAATTTCGAAAAGGGAAACGAAAAAAATATAAGATAGTTTTAATCCGTTTACAACTAATTTATATTCGGACTACAAATTAAAGTAGTCTAGAAACATATATTCATAACAAACCTTAACGTAAATGACCATCATACTATTATAAACTTACTTGACTAATCGAGTAATCAGGCACATTAAAGTATTCAGTCGCAAGAAAGTTTTACCTTCTAATTATTAAAATAATAAAAAAATACAACGCAATCATCCTGGAAACTGAATATTTTTAAATGTAATAAACCTTATTCTACAATAAAATTTGTAAACTTAATGTTCTTCCAACATGTCCTTAAACTTATTTGACTATTATTAACTATAAAGTGTAATACATCAGCTACAGCTATTTTAAGTTTCTCTTTATCAACTGGTATTCTGTTTTTACGCCTTCTTATGCTTTATATTTCCGCGGAATGGTTTCCTAAAAACAAAATATGAAATATTAACAAACAGTTATTCAAATTGACAGATAATTTGGACCCTGGGATCATACCACCCCCAAAAAAGGACCAAGTCTCCCTAAACATACTTAGGTTTTAAACATGTTTCTCTACGATTCAATTATCACTTATTTTATGGTAAGTAACGTTAATCTACAGAAAAATAAACGCCTTAAAGGATAAAAACATTTCCAGGAAGCAGTTTCATATCATCATATTAAATAAACATAGTCAAAACTTACCGAAAATTAAATATTTTAACACAACAAATTTTCGGCCGCCCTCATTTGTAAACCTTTGACATCTGCCAAACGATATCATGACAGAAAGTTAACATTAACTTAAACGAATAAGTACCTATAGCCAACCTAAAAAACTGTAACACGCTTGCCTGGTTCGTGTATCAAGGTTGCCAAGTGTCCCCTAGGGAACAAGTGTACCCAGCTTCCCCTATTATTTTGATGAGCCCATTGCCGCTCTATGCTGTTGGATGTATGTGCAGTCTTTAGTCTGTTAGTCGCCTTTTACGATACCCAAGGGAAGAAAGGGGTTGGTAGTATTATTTAGTTGATTCATGCAGCGGCTTCTTGTTCAATACTTATTACATTGAAAGTTTAAAAATAAATATGTCTAGTAATGAAGAACTTAATTCACAGTATACACCGCCGGAAATTTTAAATGTTATTGACAGCCTATTACCATTTAAATCCAAAGAAAAATATATGTTGGCTTACCAAAGCTATATGTACTAGAAAAATAACAGAAACACGGTAATTTTCAGAGAATGCGTTTTCCTCACTAGTGTGTTGAAAAATGTCGTCGTCGTATGAAACGCGTATGCATTGGTAATTACAATCCTCGGCTCCATTATGCCCTCGCCTTCGGCTCGGGCTCATAACCCGCCTCGATTGTAATGACCAACTTAGCACACTAGTATCATAATGTACTATTATCAGTAGTTTAGTTCTTTAGATGCACTGAACAAATCATAAGCAGATGATTCCATACTTTTGCACGTAATTGTAGTTATTCATTTCATTTATCATAGTTACCTACACGTTACGTAATCCGGTTAGTTGCGAATCTGGTAGTTACGAATCGGGTGGGTTGCGAATCTGGTGAATTAAGAAACTACTCCTGAGCGCCCTATACAAGTTATTGGCCATTTCAACTTTGATGTTAAAAAACTAGCAAAACCCTGGATAAATGGTAGATTCAGAACGAGAACAACGGCAACACTTTTATTACTTCTCAAAAACTCTCAACAAAATTTGGCTAGGTGGATTTTTCTTTTCCAATGTGTAATGTTTTGCAGCGGGAACAAAAGTAGGAAAGTTACTTAAGGCTGTTTTTTTGACAAGATCTTTTAAAAACTATGTACATAGGTATTATAGAACCGCTTTTAAAATTATATAAAACATGTAGTTGTTAAGCATTAGAAACAGATTTAAGGTGTAAGTAATAATCTAATTTTCTTTAATAACTACAAAATTTTAGTGTGACCAATAAATGTCACAATTATTAGGTACTTATAGAATAACTTTTAGTTATTGGCCTCTTATGCCAATTACTGTATTTTAATAAAAACACAATTAATAGCGTTATTAATAAATAAAACGTCTTCTGTTATAATATTAAAAATCATATGCAATTACTTACCAGAAATTTTAAAACATTATTAACAGTGAATGTTCTATATAACTCTTCGTTGGTCAAGCTATCCCAAAGAAAAAGAAGCCAATAACAATTTTTTTTAATTTATTTAGCTTAAAATTATTTTCTTGTCTAAATCAGGTTCGTAAGAATTACATAATGCCGAAGATACCCCGGTATACAAAGGCAGGCTTGACGAGGCATTAGAAATATAAAAACCAAAACTATGTCTTTGAGGGCAGTCAGTTTTAACTCTACACTTTACTTTACAGTTTAAACTCAAAAATCAAAATTAGATTTGGTATTCTGGTTCCTTATAATACGTGCCGGCGGCGCGGCGTCTAGCTGCTTGCGGCGTCTAGTTTTTGTAAAAGTTTTATCATCGTCATTGAATTCCTATTTAGCACCAAGAGCTTTTTCCAGATGACGATGAGCTTTCGAATGCCATGCATGACTGACATGTTTTGTTAAATGATGATTCTGAACCTTCTGAGGATGAAAATCATCATGAAGACATGTTTTAGTCATTACAGAAGTTACATTTTGTTGTTGTGTTTCGTTAAACATAATATATCTCCGCCCTTTATTGTTTGTAAGCAGATAATCTGCGGATAAGCTGAATTTACAAACACTTTGGAGGTTTTACTTATTATCGTAAACATAATACTCCTGCACACTTACAAGGTTTTCTTTGTTTATGAAAAGGTAGAGTATTGTTTACTTCTTGCTAACTTAGCTAAAATTTTGTAAGTAGAATACATCATATTGTTAATGAATCACAATTTAAGAAGGTGCTCTACATTTTTACAGAAACATTGTCTTAATACGAAAGCACATCCAGGAAACCTTATTTTTATTCTGGCGGTGAGTCCTAACAAGGCTGAATTAATTAAAACTTCACCGTGTATCTACAATAAGTAGGTACGTTATATCTGTATATAAATATAAAAAAATGTTTGTCCAAAATGTGCTTAGTAAAGATATAATAATAATAATAAAAAGTTTATTTGGAACATTTTAACAGAAACACATAAAAAACGGAAATAGCTGCTTTAGTGTAAAACTGTGTTGCAGCTATTAACGCCCACTTCCGGCAAACGAACGTGTTCCTTAAAATGTTAATTAATGTAGGCAAGTAAAAAAAAACTAAAAAAAACTAAACAAATCTAGACAATCAGAAAATATTTACAGGATAGATGCAGGATACCTAAGTAAAGTAAAGTAAATCTTTAAAATGCATCAGAAAGCGCGCAGTGCAGAGCAATCACGCACCGTGTGATTTGCTTGACTTAAAAGACTAGATCTAAACAGAAATTCGACGAAAAAATCAAACGTAATGCTACACACACTCGCCAAAATCACTGGAATCCTTCCCAGTACAATGTAAGAAAAAGATCATGTTACATGAACCATCTCAATACAGAAGACAAGCAGAAAATCAGCGTTCATTACGGCTACTGTAGCACCATTAAGGCCATAAATGTGACACACTAAGAGACGATTTTTTCCTGGAGTTAATTCTGTAGGACCTTCCTTTGACAAATAGATAGGAGTCGTAAAGGGTGAAAGCATTTCTCCATGAAATGTATCCTTTCTGCCGACGCCGCCTACGTGTGCCACTCAATATTAATGATGTGATGTTAGTTCAAACGTCTTAGGCAGACTGCTTGACATTTATTAATGATCCCCATTTGTGTCCAGATTCGTTTGTTTGCTTATCTACGTCGTGATATACGTGAATGTAAGCGAATCTGAATAAAATTTCTAATACGAGCTAATGTCAGTAGATTTTAACAGAAATAACTTATGAGAGGTTTCAAAGGACATCAAGTGTATAGATGCTTTATTAGGATGATTAAATGCAAATGTTAAGAATTACATACTTTAATATAAACTTTAACTGCCCACGAGTTTATCTGCCTACACTTAATTTTGTAGTAAGTACATATTATTAAGATTGAAAATTTAGATAGTTTCGTTTGTGCGAAAATAATCAGGATAGGCGTGCGATTATTTCAATCCTGTTCGTATTATAAAACTAGAAGGTGTCGTTGTAATATACTGTCATAAATAGTAAGAAAAGATCATTATCCACTCTTGTATTTTTTTTATCTGTGTAACACAATCGTTAATATCAGATCTCTTCCTACCGTCAAGTGAATAGCGGAGGCTCGCATAAAGGCACAATGTGTCAGCGGGCAAAATATTTGACAATATTAATATTGGTGAAGCGTCGGCGCGAAAGGCTTGAGAAAGGATTACGGGCAATAGTTTCACGGCTGGCTGCGTGTGTGCCGTGTGTCTGTGCGGCGGAGCGGCCGCGCGTTTCCGCTTTGTGTGGCCCAAGTCACGGGATGTGGTCCCAAAAAAAGTGAGCGGGAGGGAGCGAGTCTTAAACTAATAACTCTCAATTTTTAGGTATCCCTTAACGACTGAAATTAATAATCAACCTACTTTTATGTTGTTTTGTCTACTAGAGTTCATACGTTGTATGGAGCTTATGTCTTAGGCCGCCGTCAGTGGTCGTAACTGTCATGTCACCTGAAAATCCTAAAATGGTTTAGGGGTCACCTAAAACTAAGAATTCGTCTGTGGAAACGAGCAGAAGTGCTTGTAATGTGTCTTTTTAAAAAAAGCAATTTTAATTATAGTGGAATTTTTCTAAGTAGGTAGGGAAAGTGGGGGGTGGGGGGCAAGACGGGGCGACCGATCTTGAGTGCCAACGAATTAGCCGATCAGGATCGTTTTAGCACCTGACTTCGCGCTGCCATTACGGCAATCAGTCATCGAAGTGAGCAGACAATGACACCACGCGTATTATTTGTTTTCTTGAAAAACCTGTTTTTGGCAAATAGCTAGTGAGTTTTATATACTATATAGGGCGTGTAATTTCCGTAAATAATAACACCTCGGAATTGATTTAAATTTTATCAAATGTGACAATAACTACACTAACAGGTATGAACTTGTTTTTCTCTGTGCCGTGTATTGGTTTTAATTAGTTATTTTTTTTAATTTGATTCGGCATACGGGGGCAAGATGGGGTAGGAAGAAGGTAAGCGGCATACAAATCAATAGTTGGTGTTGTAAGTCCGCAACAAATAATGTCCTTTCCAGTAACTAGAAAATCATCTCGCGTAACTTGTAAACGAGGAAAAACCGCGTTGATCACATCTTCGCCGTATAAGAATGAATCAGAAGAAACAAATACGAAAGAGAAAAGAAAAAATTAAAAAAAAAACAAGCGGAAGAGATAAACAGCGAAAAAAGACTTGAGGAAACTTAAAAAAATTCTAAAAACCTACCACTAAGAAGAAAAAAGGGGCAAGAATAGATCATTAAACGAGAATAGTGACGGCGATACTGAAAATTCACCTTGTTTACATTGTAAAGGCCTATATTTGGACTCAAATGTAGGCCGGGCTGCTTGTTCAGCATGTTTGGACGACGTAGTTGCAGATACCGTGTTCACTTGTGAACATTGTGAACAGTAAATGGTAGTTTGCTGCGTGCCCCATCTTGCCCCCCTATTGGTGCCCCATCTTATCCACGGGGGTACCCCATCTTACCCTAGGGGTGGGGCATGATGGGGATGAAGGTGTATTTCAACTTTTTGATTTTTTAAAATTTTATTATGTTGATTAGACTGCCAAATACACGTTAACAATGAAGGCTGATTATCAAAGAAGATTATAAGAATATAATAAATTAATAAAACTCATTACGGTCAATTTTATTTACCATCAAACCTTAAGGACCCCGTCTTACCCACTCTCCCCTACCTACCTAATTAAAAATTTTCTTCTGCGTTAACATTACTATAATTATATTAATTTGTTAAACCGTAACACAAACACACATTGTTTTGATTATACTTCGACAGGTTAGTCTAGTCTGTTAGAAACTTGCCATTTGAGCTTGAGAAAAGATTAAAGCTCAAACTTTTGTATTTTTCTGAATTCTAAATATATTCTTATCTTAGGTCCGAGTTAACCAACGGATGTTTAAATTTTAAACAGCTGTTTAATTCATAATAGTCGGTTTAACATTACAGTACACGCGTGGCCGTAGACCACGGTAACATTTTTCTTAATAATTTGACAGTTTTACATGTTAGGGCAGTGGCCTACTTCATTAAATTTGTGAACATGCCAACACCACACTGGACTCCTACGTGCACCCAAGTATTTGCAATTAAGCGCCAAAGTCGGGGGCCTACCATAGTAGTCCGTGCGTGTATTGGTGTACAACTTTTGGGTAAGCAATTTTTATTGTGTTTTAGGTTTAAAAGGTTAGTTTATTAATATTAAGTATAAATATATATTCAATTAAGTTTATTTAATCAATTATTACAAAATTTGTTTATATTTTTTTATAATTTGGTTACTTTTTGCAGATATCTAATTATTTCATAATTTCATCACGAATGTTGCAAAAGGTGACAAAGAGGTGGCTTATGGAGTTGGAAACTGATGATGACGATGTAATTACAAGTGAAAAAGAAATACTTGATCCTTTACCGGATATACCAACCCCTGGTTGGTAAATTGGTTGTTAAAGAGCCCGATATCGATCGACGAAAAAGTGGTGCAAAACTTTCAACAAATAGGTTTTGCCTGATCACCAGGCTGTAGTATGTATTGAATGTAATGAAAAAAGAGTTTTTAATATTATCTATATTTGGTTTTAAAATGAAAATATAAGACTTTGATCTCAGGAGTACCATTTTTGTTCAATTATTCTTTAGGAGAACTAAATCGTTTCTAATTTATAGTTCCTTCTTGTTAAATATGAAACTAAAGTTTATATACAAAACATAATAAATAAATAACTCATATATTATTTTCATATGTTTAAATTTTATATTAACAAAAAAAAAGTTATTGACATTTTAAAATGGACTACCATGGTAGGCCACGCGGGCATTTGTGTAAAAAAAAGGGGCGCGTGTACTGTAGTGTTAATAATATCTTACCATTCACCACGCGTTAACCATTTATTAAGTACCTAATGTAATCGTCTGATTATTTTAAACGAGGTAGCAAGAGTGGGTTTGACCAAACTGGAATAAGACTTACTCCGATTAGTCTATACAAATACGGCGTTTAATCTAGGTATAAGACCTTATTCCAGTTTGGTCGAATCCACCCTAAGTGGAATATTATAAATAAAATAAAGGTTTGAAAAACTTATGTTATTCTAACATCTATTAAATTAAACATCGGAAACGCAATTAATGTTTTGGATAAATAGTGTGGACACATCAACATTAGTTTGCTTTAAAGATGTCAAAGTATGGTATTGTTTTAAGAAAGACGTGAAATTCTAAAATGCTATAAGTTTATGCAGTGCACCAATGCGCGTACGATGCTGTATGTGCGTAGGTGTCGTTAAGGGATTCGTTTTAAATAGCCTGTAAAGGCATTGTTTGGGAGACAGGCTTTGTCCTGTCGCAGGGACGCTCTCGTGCTCGCATCGGTGGCTTCTGTAAATAACGTCCTCAGGAAATGCGATTTTAACAACGAAAACATCAGAACTACAAGTCATCGGGACACACTTCATTGCCTTCGGGCAAAAGGGTGTCGCGTCCTACCCTTTCTTAATGCTGTTTTATCTAAACAATCAATACAAAACCCATTTCCAAAGGAATTTCGTTGTTTGAGTTTGTATCTAAATGGGCTGTTTTTATGAGGATTAATCTGCTGCGATATTTTGCTTGTTCTGATGGGTAGGCTAAAGTGAATTTGTTGTTACGAATAGTTTACAAAACATTATTGGGTTAACAATATGTCATCATCATCAGCCTATAAACGTCCCACTGCTGGGCACAGGCCTCCCACGTCGACAATAGCACGTGGGGATATTGGGCCATAACCCACCACGCTGGCCCAATGCGGGTTGGTAGGTTTTAACGACTGTCATCTTACGACAACAACCGGGACCAACGGCTTAACGTGCTTTCCGAAGCACGGATGAGCCCGAGATGTTTTTTATTGCATAATATTATAAAGTGGTCACCTCATGGAGTTAATTTAATTTATCTTAACTGGGTCTAATTTCATAAAATCTGTAAAAAAGAACACATGTCTTGTTATATTTTTCTTAAGGAATTCCTAAAATACCATAAGGCTTAAAATTAATTACAGGTAACTTTATAGTAAGTACAATTGTATTCCTTTGACCATGGATCTTGCAAAGTGTTAGAAACTTTCGGATAAAAATAATATAAAATAAACGCGAACATTCGTAGATAATAACTATATTGTCAAGTGTTTAATTGAGGGTTTACGCGTTTCGGCTTCCCATATAAACTTCCAAGTCGAAATTTAAAAGAAAACCATTTAGCCAATTTTGCAGAAACTTTGTATGCTAAAGTAAAACTCAGGGATCTAAATAGTTTGTTAAAAACATTTTTAAAAAACTTTTATTTAACTGAGTTATTGCGATTTAAAGTCTACTATGGAAAGATTAAAATCGCAATAACTCAGTAAAATAAACGTTTTTTTTTAAAATGTTTTCATTAAACTATTTAGATCCCTGTGCTTTACTTTAGCACGCAAAGTTTCATTAAAATTGGCTTATTAGTTTATAAAAATTTCAACTTGGAAGTTTGTATGGGAAACTGAAATGTAAACGTAAACCCTCTTATGTAGTGTTAGCTTTAACAATGTGCAAAAAGTTTCTTAAGTACAAATCATTTCTAAAGTTGATTTAATAGTATTCGTTATTATGTAATGACGAAGTTTGTTAATCTTCATTATATTTGATCAGCCCGTGGGAACCGAAGGATTTTATTAACTTTTTTTAATACCTACGTGCTGGACCTTCAAACTTACAATATTCAATAACGTAAATCTCTCGATAATATGAATAGTTATACCAAGGAAGTGTCCGTTAAAGGTCTGCGAATAAAAGTATTGGCGATTCGTAACTCATTATGTGGGCCGAAGGGTTGGCAGGTAAAGCCGTATGGCGTGATCGGCCCATCGCAATTTAGAAAGAGAGCCATTTATTAAACTAGGGCCCTTAGTAATTATCAGGACCATTCCGGCATATTCGCTACCTGCCGCCACCGGTTTGGCAGCCTTTGTCTGCGGCGCGGCGTGGCGCCCAAAGGGGTTTAATTTTAAATGCAGCGTGTAACTATTACACCCTTTATGCGTAAATTTCTCTTTCGCGGCGGTTAGCCGATGCCTGGACGCAATATGGCGCGGTTTTTTTGTGTGTGCAGAGCGCGGCGAGCAATTAACCCGATACAACATGGCCTTTGTTGTGTTTTTGCGGTGGATCAGTAATTAATTTTCTACAGGACTTATTGAGTGCCATTGTTCGCGTAATGTGCGGTGAGCGCCGCTTACGCGCGTGTGGACGCGGTACGTCTTACTTTAATTATTTAATTTATAAGAAATGTATGTAGATACTAGTTGCCCGCCCGCGACTTCGTCCACCTGAACCCCCGTCCCGGTATAGGTACCGCGACGAATTTCCAAACAAATTGTATTTAATTCTGATGTATAAGCTATGTTATTTAAAGTTTCATTAAAATCCATTCAGTAGTTTTTACGTGAAAGGGTAACAAACATCCATCCATACTTACAAACTTTCGCGTTTATAATATTAGTAGGATTACAGGTTCTACATTTGAATTCAAAAAGTTGCTATAATATTACAAAACTACAGATAAAGATCATTTCAATATTTTTTTCATTAAGAATAATAAAGATCTAAGTAACGTTTGTACAAACGCTTTCTTGTATTGCTCTCATAAGACTCTACTGAGAGTCTCAGTAACGTCTCAGTCTAAGACGTTACTCAAAAAATCTGTGATTCTTCATTTTAACTGTAGGTATGTACCTTCTCGTAAAACAGCCCATTAGAGCATTGTTTATCATAACTGACGTCATAAATGTAGAGGTCACTCTGGCAGCGAGGCGTGTAATGTTATCCGGGGCAGGCCGCGGCAAACAGTGGCGCGGCGTCCATCTCGTCGTTTGTCCGCAAACACAAACACGGCCGAATGAATACCGACAGCGTGTTTGCACCACATATCGCGTTACCGCCGCTAATATTCCCGCTTATTTATATACCGCTCCGATCAAGATGAGCCCGCCCCGCCGCGTAATGCAGTTGCTATGGCGACTGTGCACTCGCCCCACGCCAGCCGGCCGTAAACAACAAAAAAGGAAAACAGAAAACTCAGTCGACTTCACCCCGGTTCGACGTGAGCGTCCGAGAGTTCCCTTCTTTCAAACATAATTTATGGTCTCTGGGAAATAAACATAAAAAATAGAAAAGGAAAAACGACAGCACGCACGATAAAAAAGCTCGTCGTAAAAGTGCGAGCGGGCGCCCCCCGCGCCCCGCCCCGCCCCCGGGCGGTAACCCTTCCGCGCCGCCCCCGGCCCCACACCCAGGCCCAAAGGGTTAGCTAACCCTTTCCCTCGCGGCTGCGCTATGTACTAACGCACAGCTATGGATTTGACGGGGAAAACATTGGACGCGTCCGTTTTGTGTCGGTGATAAATTGGTGGTAATCATTATCGTGATGTAAATAAACACGAAAGAGAATGCGTTATTCTTTTGTTGGAACTAATCAATACGCAGTTAGACTAAGAAAATAATATTAAAATATTCTGCGTTAGAGAATGGGAAACTTCTTTTATAGTTTTCTGTTGCCCGTTGCAAGTTTTCTATAAAAAAATCGCATTCTTTACACCGTTGTTGTTAAGTTGTAAAAGTCTAATACTGAGTTTTTTTGATAGTAGGTACCAACAAGAAATAGCATAAATGTAAATAAACAAGTGATGAAGACATCACTTTGTTTTAATTATTAAAACTCGTTTTATTGCTTCTTGAGCATTGCAATTGATTTATTGCAGCAGTTGAGTAATGATTAACATTTATTTGAATAGTCCAAAATTTTCGCGAAGCCATCGACAGATCGACACCGAATAAACGACTGCAAATTTTTTGATTTGACTCCGTAACTGTGACAAAGGGGGTGATCGGCGTTTGTTTGCCGCGTCAGCATACTCAAGGAATACATGCTGATAGTTTCACATAACAATCGAGTTGGCCGATCACGAGGTATATAAAAAGCGGACTCCCCGGCCGTCGCGGGCCGTTGGCCGAGCGGTAACGAGAGTTTGATGTAAATGCACCCCCGTGCAGCGCCCCCGCCCCCGCGCCTGCCGCCGGCCCTGCGCCCTCGCAACCAACCACACAAATATCTAGTTCAGTTTCCACTTTTCTCTAGAGATCAGCGCTGTCGATAGATACGAATAGTGTGTGCCGTAACAGCAAAGTTCGATAATTTACCTATACTTTTTTTATATTAGAAGGAGGCAAACGAGCAGGCGGGTCACCTGATGGAGAGCAATCACCGCCGCCCATGGACACCCGCAAAACCAGAGGAGTCGCAGATGCGTTGCCGACCTTTAAGAAAGGAATAGGGTTAAGGAAGGAATAGGAATTGTGAGGAGGGGGGGAAGGGACCTCCGGAACTCTCACTGGCCGGACGAAACACAACAGCACCAAGTGCCATTATTTCACTCCGGATATTCGTGAGAGGGTGGTATTACCCCGGGCGAGCCGGCCCAATGCTTGCTGCAACGCAGCGTTGCTCTACCACTCAGTCAGTGTCACTCATTTAGCACCACCCAGGGGTCACGTGTAGGGTCTCATGGGTAAACCTACGGACGCGAGTAACTTGAACCCACAAGTTTACCGTTTTGTTGTCGTAAAATGGCAGTCGACGAAACCCACCAACCCACATTGGGCCATCGAGTCGGGTTATGGCCCAAACTCTCCATGTGCTGTTATCCACGTGGGAAGACCTGTACCAGGCAGTGGAACATTTATAGAGGCTGATAATGAATGAAGTTTACTTACTAAGTTTACTCTTCATTTGCTGCTTCTTTGGTCTAGTAGTCAAACCACCGATTCAAAGCCAGAGGTCCCAGTTTAAATTTTCAGCGGGTCCCTTAGCTGCTCTACCTCTATGCCTAATAATTTTACTGAATTTTCTTTTTTATTTTCAATCCGGAAAACATCTAACGCACAACACTGTCAAGTAGCAATGAGTGCAATACATACCTACATACATATAAACACGACTATTATCCCCGAAGGGTTAGTCAGAGAGAAAGCAAGAAGGACAGTGAAAGCAGTCCTCTACCATAGTCCACTTTTTACCAAATACCGACTGCACATTGTGCTCAGCGTGACAGGTGGTGAGCCCATCGCCGCTCTATGCTGTTATATGTAAGTGCAGTCTTTAGTCCGTTAGTCGCCTTTTACGACACCCAAGGGAAGAGAGGGGGTGGTACCTAGTATTGTTTCACCGCTACGGGATACGGTTAATTAATGAGTGCAATATAACGGAGTGCAATATACGCATCTAAAATGTTCCTAATATTGCTAAGTACAGCCTAAAACAGCCTATTTTTATTTCATTTTATAATTTAAATTGTGATTAACTGTAAAACCGTATTGTAATTTTAATATTTTATTCTGAATCCGTGACATATTTTACTAACATAGTTTTAAGAAATTTTGTAACTAACACATTATGGGTGCCCGTACCCGCAATAAATAATTTGAATTAAATTAAATTAAATTAAAACATACATAGGATAGATACTTGACTATTATCCCCAAAAAGGTTACTCAGGGACTAGGCAATGAGGACCGCAGAAGCAGTCCTCTGCCATAGCCCAAGTTTCACCAAATTAGAACTGCATATGTGCTCAGCGTGATAGGTGGTGAGACCATCACCGCTTTATGTGCAGTCTTTAGTCCGTTTCATACTGCCATCGTGCCCAACTCCGATGTTCGATAATACTGCTTCATTACAACCTATTACCAGGTGGAAAAAAAAGACCGTGGTTGAAGGAAAAGTACCCGTAATATTGATGGGCATTTTACTAAAAGGAAACATTCCATTATTTTCAAAAATAATTAAAACTGCATTGAGCCGGGAATCGAACCGGTGAAATATGAAAAAAAAACAGAATGAATTGAACAGTGAACTCAGTCGAAGAACACGTCTATTCATACGTGAAAATGGGTCTCATTTTGAGCAAGTTCAGTTAGGTTAAGTGAATTATTTTCTTTAGATAGTAAGATAAGCTTTACAATAAAAACAATATTTAACGTGGTCTTTCTTTAAATTAAGATACTATGTTGCTTAAAAGAAAATGTTCCCTAATGAATGACTCTTTCTGAGTATGTTTTTTACCTTCACATTTCAGCGGTTCGATTCCAGGCTCAAGCAGGTGATTTTTCGAAAATATTTAAATGCAGGTATAATTATTTTTCAAAATAAAGGAATGTTTCCTTTCAGTAAAATTTACCATAATCAATATTAAGGATACTTTTCCTCCATCCTGTATGTATATGTAAGGTGCCCATTACCATGTGGTTATACACTACAGTGACATAGTATGCATTTTACCTGACGACATGCAATGATTGTACTTATAATAATAAATGAGTAGCGTTCTATACCTAATTACGTTATTTTATATGGAAGTGTCTCAAGAACATTTTGTTTTGAAGGCGTTCTCTTAAGATCAATTAAATTAGGCTACATGACATGAAGGTATGCTTCATGTCATATTGCCTAATACTAAAACTATCTATGTAATCGGCACACATAGATCCACTCCTTTTCTTTACATTTATAGATCTACTCTTTTTCTCGCTATTAGTCCCTTTCCTGTGAGTAATTGTGCCGTGCTTCATTATCTAAATTATGTATTTTTTTTTACTCTAAATCATAATAATGAATCGATATGTTGGTATGCCTAATTAATTATTAATTTCGGCCGTAAAGGACCCAACGTTATTGGTTGTTTACGCGTTGTGCAATTTCTTTTATCGATATCGATAAGCCGCGTCCAGCCGCGCCGCAGGGCAGCCGTAGATGATTTTTTACTCTGTTTCCGCCCACCGTCCGGCCGGCGACGGCGCGGACGTTCTGCTTTTTGGCAATCTTATTTATTGCCGATGGCCAGCCCCGCGCCGCTGGCCCCGAAGGAAAACTTCCATCATGTTAATTTCCTGTGCCAGCTTCATCGCATCGCATCGTCTCATGTTTTTTTTACTTACATGTCAATAAAGTTGTGGACGTTAAAATATTGATAACCTCGTTCAAGGTTCTAATATCGGATTTAATTTAGTGTTAGGAAACATTTTATTGCATGCATCAAATTGTATTATCATTATTAAGTAACAGTAGAAGAATTGAAGAAGGTTTCATACGTTTTGCTTATGGTCTGTAAATCTTGTAACACGTTGTGGGTCTCAAACAAAATTTAGACTCCGATTTTTTAGAAAAAGTTAAATATTCTGCCATGCGTGTGTTATAAGCAGTGGTCGGAGTAGGTATATTGAATTAAGGTCACTGACATCAAACGTATATGTTAATATGGATACTCCTCCGAGTTTCCGGATTATTATGATAAAAATACCGAAACATCGAAATTATTACATGAAACTAGTTAAAAATGTATCAATACTCTCAACGCTATGCTGCTAGTGGCGTAGATGACCAGAATTTAATAGTAAAAAATGACTGGTGTGTAAAAACCTTGTTGTAGTAAAAGTGTTGGAGTAAAAGCCTAAGCATGTATAAAATGATATAATAATAATATTCATTTCAACACACGACATCCGGCAAACAGGGTCTTTTGTCCTCTTATCTCTATGCTCAACGCATCTGACCAATTAGAATCAAGTATCCAGGATGACTCATTGACTGTTTGTTCGAAAACAATGCGCTCGCACCGACATCCAGACCAAGTGGCTCACTCACTTATTTCGGTTCGTGGAGTGCGCTTATTTTATGTGTTGTGAATATCTTGACTTGACCCTGGCTTGTTTACTGTCTTCTGAAATCTACTTAAAACGACGAATTTGGCTTATAACTACGGACATCGATTTATTACTCTTGGATTGGGCCCATTTGAAGTTGTTTTTGTACGGGTAAGGTTTAATTATTTTCACTATTTAAGAAGGTTTTAGAACTTGGAAACAGTTAAAAAAATCACTTTATAGCAATCATCACAGCGCATGAGAGTCCGGTACGCACACCGCAGGGCTATCACCGCTTCAGTTAAAAAAAACACTTTATATGAAACAGAATTTCATTATCGACTTTACAGTTGTGTATGTATATATTGTAAATTTAAATCATTGTTTTAGGTGAGATATAAATAAATATGGCAAAGGTCAAGGCTGAAACAGTGCAAAAGTGGTTATTGCACTATCCTGAGCTACTTTACGATAACGCTAGTGGCACTATATACTGTACAAAGTGTGAAAGTCATTTGAAAGCTGTGAATAGAGGCAACATTACCAAACACATTGAAGGCGCTGTACATCAAGGAAAATTTAAGAGACCGCAAGAGGAATTTTACTTCGACCTCATTAAGTTCCTGATTCTATGCAATATTCCTTGGTCGCAAATGAAAAATCCAGCGTTCAAAGAGTTTTTTCAGAAATATATGTGCAGTACTTGTTGTTGCGTTTGTACCAATCGTAAAGTGGTTGACGAATCACAGTTACGAAAAGTTTATTTGGAGAAGTTTTATAGGAATAAAATCAATTCGATTTATGAAACTAATAAAAATGAGAAACTATGGATATCGCTGGATGAGACAACAGACATTTTTGGTCGATACATAGTCAATTTCCTAATAAAACCATTGCATCCTAGTAATAGTGCAGGCCGGCCTTATTTGATTGCTTGTAAAATGCTAACAGCAGTAAATGGACAAACAATAACACAATTTGTACTGCAATGTCTAGAAAATTTATGGCAAAACACTTTTGAAGCGAAAGTTGACAATATTTTAATGCTTTGCACTGACAGTGTAGCGTACATGCTATCTGCAGGGCGAAATTTAAAACATTACTTACCTGAAATGAAGCATGTGACATGTTTGGCGCACGCTCTTCATCGTGTAAGTGAGCAGATAAGGTCAGAATACAACGATGTTGATATTCTTATATCAAATGTTAAAAAAGTATTTTTAAAGGCTCCTAGTAGGGTAAACATTTTAAAAGAAAAATATCCTGACTTACCGTTGCCTCCGCAACCAGTCATTACCAGATGGGGTACTTGGTTACAGGCAGCATCTTACTACGCTCAACATTTAGATAAAATAAAAGAAGTTTTATCCTGCTTGAGCAGTTCTGATGCTATAGCCATACGAAACGCAAAAAACATTTTGGAAAAACAAAATTTAGAAAATGATTTAAAATATATTGAAGAAAATTACTCTATTATACTACTAGCCCTAAAAGAGTTACAAAAACAAAATTTATCTCTAGCTGATTCACTTTTAGTATTTGATCAAGTAAGGGCTACGCTTAACGAGTGCAATAATGAGAATATAAAAAATAAAATAGAATCAGTTATGGAACGAAATCCAGATTTAGATACAATTAGAGAATACAGCGAGAGTATTGAAAAAAGCGTAGCAAATAATCAGAAACTTTATTTCAAATTCGCTCCATTGACATCTACAGATGTTGAACGATCATTTTCCACTTACAAATGGATCTTAGATGTTAAAAGAAATAGCTTAAAATTAGAAAATATTGAAAAAATTATAGTTATTTATTTTAATTGTATAGAGACAGAAAATCAAAATGTAGAACTTGTAACCGATGAGGATTAAAAATAATTATTTTTAATAAAACTGTAATAATGATTATTTGTATTAACAATAAACAATTTTGTTTGCTTACATATGGTTTTTTATTTTATTACTCTATTTACCAAATTTTTGGAAACTCCGGTACATTCCGGAAGAAATGCATGTCCATGTTATGATATCATGACGCAAGTATCTAAAATCAATATACCTACTCCGACCACTGGTTATAAGCGTGGTCATTTATAACGCACGCTAAAGACAGTAGCCCCGTGCCATCAGCAGCCATCGGAGTGCGCATGTTTTTGTCGCGAAGGGTCCGTATTAATAACAGCTGTTTTTATGCCGAGAGCCCATCGCCAGGGCACTCGAGTTATTTAAATTCCTGTTTTTGTAGCAAATTTACATTGGATTTACACAAGACGAGATGTCAAGGTAGCTGCATTGGGGAGAGGGTAGCGTGTCCGTCCGTCTTGTGAATTAGGGGTCACACAAAAACCGTTGAGCCCCGGCTCGTTACGTCCAGCCGCTCGCCCGTCGGTAAGAAAAAGTACGGTGCGGGCCATTATTATTTTTTATTACTCCGATGTCCGTTCTATTGTTGTTCAATAATAATTCGCGATTTATTGTGATACATCGATTTCCAGTACCCGGTGCACTAGATGGTTTAATTTTTTTTCTAAAAAAATGTAAAATTCGAGGGGACGATAATAAACATGCGCGAGCGCGTCAAATCTTCAGCCGGCGCGCGCGCAGTTAGTCGGAGCATTATGGCTTTTTTAAACCGCGCCGTGCCAGTAGCACGGGGGAAGAAGTGTTTTTTAAAAATAAAATTCACTTTTTTAGCTGAAAAACGTGTCCCCCGTATTTCAATTGTTGCGTGTCGGATGAGCACGAGTTCGATTTTTATGTCTGCAAGGGATTTTTTATTGCGTGGTGTGTGCCGTGCGTCGCGGATCGCGAGGGCTTGATAGATGGCAATCGTCTTGCCACTCGACGCACGTCTCCACGCACAAACACACAAACCCTTTCAGCGTGCACGATATAGCTTTTTTTGCACGCCATGCCTTGGGCGTGACTAACTTCAACTACGATGATAGTTTCTACAACTTAAAAGGGTAACTGGTTTGACGGTACACATTTATGTTGACACAGCAGCTCAATGTCATTCCTCCATTTAACAACTCTCAAACCATTCCTGATGTTTGCTTTGTTATTATGGAACGACAAATTGAATAACAATTTCAAACATGTTTTCCTAGACATAAAGGATCGAATTACAGAGCTTATATCATATTTTTTCTGTTTTATACCTACTTAATATACAAAAAGCTCTGTTATGTTAAATTCGGTACTTCTCTTAAAGCTCTTCAAGTATCGAAAAAAGTAGGAGGTAGTATATCGCTTATAATAACTTCAAACTACTTTTCTCTTTGTCGAACGGTAAAGTACAAGATATACAAGATATACCTCTTCCAATTAGTATATTACGGGCCTACGTAATATAATACGTCTGCGAGTACCTAACATAAAGAAAACATTTCTCCCAATGTGTCCTCTATCCCTGTACAAAAAATATACGGTTGCCGAGGGCGACACCGAAAGAGGTGAACAAGTCGCAACTACTTTTTACTCCCTTCGTAGGGAGGGCCGCGCCCTCTCCCCCGAGATGAAAGTTTGTGGGGTTAAGGGAACGCTGTGAGACAACAAACGCCGTAGTTACCTAACATTCTATAACTTTAATTGCGTCCTTTCAATCAATACTTTCGTGGATGGCCGACGTCAGTTGTGTTTGACGATGTGTGAGCGTTTGAGGTGAGTTAGAGGTATATTGTTGGTTCGATGATTTTATGGTATGTACGAGTATGTAGGTATGTAGTTTTTGGATATTGTAAAATACTACCCTTTTTGTAAATTGGTTTAGTTCCATTCACGGCGTTTTATCTGAGAATGGATGAAACAAATGTCCCGCCCGACCCAGGAATAGAATCCCGTCCAAACGCTATACTCGGTGGTCACCGGGAGAGCCGTTAAGAAATAAGAGAAGTGTTGTTAAGTAATAATCCATATTCCATAGATCCATAGCTCGCTGGTTCAGAACCGGCTCGAAGGACCATACTTGTGGGACGCTGGGTCTGTATAATAAAACCCACAAGTATGGTTTTTAGGACTGTATTTCCAAAATAACTATATATGCTCACTAGCTGCTATAGAACGCCATAATAGAGAGGGGAAAAAAGGTGGCAGTGTTGCCACAATATTATGTTCCGTTACCACAGATTCGAACATAGGTTAAATACATATACATAGATTCACGACTATTATCCCCAACTTTTGGGGGACTAAGACATGAGGTCCGCAGAAGCAGTCCACTGCCATAGTCCAGTTTCACCAAATTACAACTGCACATGTTCTCAGCGTGATAAGTGGTGAACCCGTCGCCGCTCTATGCTGTTGGATGTAAGTGCAGTCTTTAGTCCGTTAGTCGCCTCTTACGTCTCCCAAGGGAAGAAAAGTGTTGGTAGCATTCTTTGAGTGAGCCCCAATTCCACATGGTTCTCGGCATATTTAGGTTAGTTTTAAACTACCGTGACATTACGCGACTCACAGATATTGATAATAAAATGGCGGTAGTTTGGCAATAAAATGAGTCATTGTAACGAATATGGTGCAGCGGCCGTGTGTGTGTGCTACTGAGCTGCCCCTGCGGCCACCCTTCGCAAAAAGCGGACAATTGCAGCGACGGACGATCGCTTTGCATAATCAATAGCACCGGACGCCATTGTATGAACTTTGGGGTGAAGTAAATAAAATAAATAAGTCGGCTAGTACATAACCGCATCGCTCGTAACGAATTTTCTTATCAGATGTCGTACTTACGTTTGTAGTTATACCTACATGCCCGAAAATATATGTCCAAGAACTGTTGCCGCTAATTGTTTTTAAAAACTGTTTGGTAGTTAATTAGGTACTTTTCTAAAGAGCTTTTTTTGTTCTCAAAATGGTCTCATGGAATATAGAGGAATATGGGATATAACGCAAAACTGCTTAGTAAAAGCATTCTACGCATACCTTTTAAACGTGACGTTTCGGCCGAGTTGCACCGGGCCGTGGTCACGGGCTGACTCCCGTTTAAATATGGAACGTTTTTACATTTAAAATTATTCTACATAAATTGAGCGTGAACTTTGCATTTGTCTCCACAATCTTGTCTCTGATAGTTTCGCTAAGAAATATTTTTTAGCCTCCGACCTTCTTCCTTACAGAAGCCATCTTCAATGGATACCTAGCTCTGAGAACTTACTTAAATTTAAAGGTAGGTACACACATTATGAAAATTAAAATTTTGTGTACGGTTAATTAGGAACACTTTAATGGTTTCAAGAAAGTCAACAAAACTAGGAATAATTATGCTTTTATTAAACAGCTTTAAATATAGTGAATTATTAACTATGTACTTTAAAAAGCCAAGCCATTCTAGTGCCTACTGTTTACACATTACTTTTAAAAACTAATTTTATTTAGAAAGGCATTATTTAAAAACATTTTTATTTAATAAGGAAAAAATAATCTTTTTCGTTGTATAAAGCGTTTGAAATATTATGTATCTGTACATCACACCGAATCATAAGTAGATACACGTCGCTTTGTCACGTTCCTAAATATGTTAAAGGTACTGAATTTATTGGTGAAAATTTTGTGTTAAGGATGTTGTGAGACAAATAAGGGTGCCGTGCCTACCTGCCTACGCAATATTAAAATAAGACCTTTTCTTAGAAACACGATAGGCGCTCACGATATCAATTCAGAAATTTTCCAAGCGTTAGAATTCAATCTAATTCTGTTTATCTTCTATTTGATTAATTTCCTTTCACGAGGGCCGTTTATTTGACAGTGTTGAAAATCAGATACTTAGATGAGATGTGCTACTTAATTTTGCTTTCAAACAATAGACACCTTTAACACTTCAGAATTAAATGCCGTTATTATGTCTTCTGAATGAATTAAAATATTGTTTTTGTTTTCAAAATTCAAAATCATTTATTGAATTTAGGCTACAATAATTGAGCACTTATAAATATCGCGCTACTTATGCCATCGGTTCGTAAGCATCTAAGAATGTCGCTATGCCATCGGTTCGTAAGTCCTAAGTATGGGGCGGGGAGCCTGGTAGTGAGAAGAACCGGCAAGAAACTCAGCAACGTCATTTCTTTTCTCCCTTTTTTCTACAGCGTCAGAACAAATTGGAAAATGCCCTCCCTATCATAGAAGGACGTTTTCCATTACAACAGAAAAAACATTTAATACGATTACAAGACAACACAACACATACAAAAGAATATCTAATAAATAAACAGGTATTGCTCAATTTAAAATAACATAAACAACGTCGTACAGTATCTTTGAAACAAGCAAAAAGATTATTACAGTAGTAGTAACTAATAAAAATAAGATTGGAAGAGCAGACCAGCCTCCATAGGCGGCACCCGTTCACGAGTTTAACATGTGAATCAGCCATCGCTTCGCTCAACCATGTCTTAGGGAACCCGACCCACATGCCGCCACCACCGCACAGAGACACTTTAAGAGAGCATGACATTTAATTATTTATTTAATAAATACACCTAAACATACTCGAACAATTTCAACGAAAGCAAACAACATTTAGACTACGTTATACGCATGCAACATAAATTTTGAGTAGGTACCTTTGTCTGTAAGACACTGCTGATAATGGCTAATAAAGGTAATTATTTATGAAGAAAATATAATGTGAATATTATATTATAAACAAGCTGTTTTGTCTTCTAAATATTTCTTGACTGTATAATAGGGTATCGTAACTGGAACTACGGGTCCGGTTGTGTTTTCAGAGGTACTACGGGGTTCCGGTTCTAGCCCCCCGCTGGTCGTGCCTTTAACCAGGCGCCTCCGGCGGGATCCGGACGTGGGTTGGGCTCGTAGTGGCGTGTGGTTAGCTGTAGAGCTTGGGAATGTTCGTTTGTCCTGGTATTGTGTGCCAGGACTTCCAAACTCGTGCACAGCGAGCGGGGCCTAGTAGCGGTCTCTGAGGGGCCAGAAGCGAAAAGTCCTGCGGGGAACGTGAGTTTCCCTTATAGTTGGCAGCTTTGTCCGGTGGTTTTCATTGGACATTGGTGTTGACATCTCCGGTACTAGTCTGGAGAACTAGTAGAGGCGGCCTCCTAGATGCCGTAGCCTCCGGTCCAGCCAGCCGCGTAGGACGTGGGAACTGGCTAGGCGCCCGGATGGGTTCCGAGAAGTGAGTGTGCTTACTACTCCGCTACCAAGGTGGACACTTGGGAGTCGACTTTAGAGTCGACGACCCTAGCAGTGGCAACTGCGAGTTGTGCCCTTCGTGCAACGAGAAGTGAGCGAGCTTGACAGCTCCGGTTACCTATCTGGACAATAGGCAGTGAACTACACGTGTTCACGGGGATACTCTCCTGAGACACTAGTCTTATGAGTACTGAATGAAGAGCGCGCTGCGGCGGGCACTAATTTGGCGTCAAGACCTAACGTTGGTGGTCTCCTGCGCGAGTGTTCTACTGGCGCAGGGACGTCTGGCACTTCTTGCATAACCTAACGGTTGGTCTCGAGGTGCCAGTACAAATAAACTTAGTGAAATTAGGAGAGGGGATGTATAATAAACCTTTCATAAGTAAGTAAACAAGATTTACATGATTTTTAAACTTATCTAAAGGTAAATCTAGTACAGTACTTAGTATTTTGTTATAATAGTGTATACCTTTCCCCAAGAAAGAGCCGAGATCATTTTGTAACCTAAACAGTGGCATTACAAGTTTTGACTTACTTTTACGTGTATAGAAAAAGAGTTAATATTGCTACACACAAAAACTATAAGTACAATTAAAAATATATTGCGATGCAACAGTAAGAGCATCAACTTCCTTAAAAATATTTTTCAAAGAAGTTTGTGATCCTAGTATAAATGGTTCTTATTGCTCGTTTCTGTAAAATAAATATAGTTTTAACATCAGCCGCTGTTTCCAACAAAAGGACGACATACGACATGACACTGTGAAAATAACTAAAGTAAACAGTCCTAGGAGTTTCAACATCTGTTAATTGTCTAATTTTCTAATCGCGTAAGCTGCAGAACTGAGTTTGCCGGCCCAATTCGATATAATATGCGGATTCCATTGGAGTTTTGAGTCTAGGGTTATCCCTAGGAAAACTGTCGAGTCTACCAAATCTAATTTATTACCATTCATTCCAACATCGTTTTGTTCGGTCTTGACATTTGGTAGTGTAAATTTAAAACATTTAATTGTTTTGGCGTTTAGCTGTAAATTATTAGCAGTAAACCAACTGAGTACTTCTGAGAGAGCATTGTTAACATTGTTATAATTATTCTTGCACCTAGTCACATTAAAAATGAGTGAAGTAAGTGTCATCTGCAAATAATACAATGTCACAGAAGTTTTCTACAAAGAATGTCAAATCATCGATATATTATAAAAAAATTAGAAAAGGCCAAGAATTGACCCTTCTGGAACTCTCGTTTTTAAATGAGAACCGGATGACTTAGGGTGGATTCGACCAAACTGGAATAAGACTTACTCCGAGATTAGTCTATACAAATTCGGCGTTTAATCTAGGTATAAAACCTTATTCCAGTTTGGTCGAATCCTCCCTTAGTTACATTAATATCGACAGTTTGTGTTCTAGAACTAACCTACGAATGTATCATATTAAGCGCTTTATTCTCATTGTCGTGTTTGTGAGTTGTATATCTATCTATGTTTAGTCTTATGTTAGTTACGCGTCAGCTTTTAGCCAAAACCAGCCTAACGTTGTGCGAGTAAAATACCGAAACAAGACTGTGTTGTCCAAATCGTAGATTCTAGTGTTTGCACATATTATTAAATTTATATACTATGAATTTTATAACAATTTTTTTTTTTTTACCTTTCTAACACAAACATATTTCTGTATAAATTTTTTGTGTGTGTTTAAAAAAATTTACTTAAGTTTATTTAAGCGCTAATAAAACGCTAAAATATAAAACATTAATATATTTCTGTATGTTTTTGTACTTTTTGTTACAAATTTAAGTGGAATAAATGAATATGAATATACGTATCATTAAGAACACCTAGGTGCCTAACCTAATACGTTCATCAATGATAAAATGTGTCACATTCTTATTCTTATCTTATGTATTAAATTACGCTGAACTTGTGATAAATGTACAATTGTAGGTACATATAGATATACCTATATAGATATCTATACATTTTTCATTATTAAGGATAAACACATACCTAAATACGTCTAAAAAGTTTTACAGTTTTTTTAAGAAACATGAATAGGCAGAATACTATTCTACAAAAATATAATTTTACCAGTTGTTGGTTTATTCATTATTCAAGTTTTTACAAAACTGTAAAATTTTTAGGAATTAATGACCTAAGTATCTCTTTTTGAAAGCTGAAATGTCTTTCCTTGATAAATTGTACACCTCAATTTTATTATCAATAATAAGTTACCTTTATTGATAATACAACAGTGGATTGCGTTTCTTAGTTAGAAGTGCTACGATTTGGCTACGATAGCAAGTTCCTGAGTGGCTGGTGATCCCGCGTGAAGTGTGCTTCCATCTTCGGTTTCGTTACTTAGGTTTTAATAAAGAACATTTTATGAATATCTCAAAAGTGTTTTGTTTTTATAAAAAAAAAACATTTGCTTGCCAATCATCGCACCCGCAGTAGTGGCAAACAATCGTTAATCATTTGACCAAGCCGGTTCCATTTAAGCAGGAAACTTTATTTGTTTTTCTTGTAAATCAGCGTTCCGTCTTTACGATAAAATAAAGTGATGTAGAGTTTTTTAATAAATTAAAGTATTGTATGGATTGGATACCCCGATACCAGAAGCAAATAATCTAAACTATTAATTACTTCTTGTCAGAATGATACTACAACAATAGCGAAATAAGAATACCAGCATTAGAAAAACACGTTACTTAAAACGTTCGAATTGCACTTCTTTTTATTTTTACTCTTTCAAACCGTCAATCAAACCTTTTGTTGCCGACATCGAGTTCTCCAAAATTACGGAAATCATCGGGCGGAATATTTAGTTTTGTCATCGATTACGCAAACTGTTTCAAGGGTGCCCAGCTATCGTATATTGTGAAAAAATGTGAGAGCGTATATAAAAACTAATGCAGCTGTCGGGAAGCACACATGCGAAATGTAGCGGACGCACGCTGCGGCGCACAACGCCGTAAGCGCCGAAGGGGAGTTGGAGACATGTGTCGTTGTGGAGAAGAGCCTGTATGACGTGGGGTGACCTCGGCACATAGGCAGCAGGGCGCAGGGAAGGGTTCCGAGCTCAATCCGCTCGCCGGGAAGGGTTCCACGGACGCACGCCGCGCGCTGGCCGAAGCCGCCGCCGCGCCGCCGACGCGCAGGCGCACGCGAGCTCGCAAAAAACCAGCACAACAATGCGCACAACATCGCTGTTTTTGCTGTTAACGCAACGGATTGTTCGTGAATTTCGCCTTTCTTTGCAAAAAATGTAATATCATCAACTCGTTCACGCCCGGCTTTTCGAAGGGAGCTTTTTGAAGAGGGAACGCAGAAATTTTGTTAAAAACTGGTAAAAAGTGGGTCAGAAAGGGGTGCTTTTGAAACTAGTAATCACTAACTCGCGTCTATCGATTGCCGTTATTATGTGAAAAAATCCTTTTTTGAATCGACAGTTGAGAATTAGGTTCTTTTATTGTTTGGGATAAAATAATAGCCCGATATTATTATTCGTTGAAGAGGTATTGAAGTATCGACAAAGGGACTGATTAAGTTGCCTGAATGGGGACTACGTAAACAAAGGGTAGTAAAATTGTCATAATATGAAAGTAGATAAACTCTTTGTTTTACCAACGAGTTTGGCACTCTACCAAACTCTTGAGTGCTGTTTGAATGTCCAAGCATTTATTTTATTTAGGCACAAACACTTGACGGTAGACCACAGTTAAAAACGTAAAAATGAAGACCAAAATATTTACAAATATTGACCACTCCTGCCTTTTGTTAGAAGGTATTACTCCACACTTTAATTTAGAATGAAACCCATCGGTGGCCCATCAACCTCATGTCTATTTCTCGGTTTCGTGAAAAGTATGAATTTTTTTAATCAAACTGTCATAAAAAGTAGCCTGCGGCACTTTCAGGCACTTCAACTATCTCTGCGCACTTTCGCATTTAAGTATAATACTTATTTTATTAGGTTAGTGCCTATTGTTTCGGGGCGGCGATCTTACGGATTCTTCGTTGGTCTATAAAGTTGTACGCTTTGAAGCTGTGTTGTATTGTTTGTGTAGTCTCACTCAGGCTTTAGCTACCAATAATCATGTTTATTTTGTTTTGTTTTACGTGAATTTTGAAAATGAACATTGAAAAGCTAAAGATTTATCTCGATATGTTTCCCCATTTTTTCCAAAAAAAAACTGAAAACTCAATCATTTATAAATTAGTTTCGCGGACAGCAACGCTGTTCATCCCTTTATCAGGGGTACAATCAGCCATAATAAAAGGGTAACGCCGATTGTTAGTAGCGTAGCTTTTTTGTTATTTTTTTATTTACCGTCACTGAACGATTTATGTATCTATTTTGTTCGTTTGAAAGCAAAAGGAATCAAGGTACTTAATGGTCCTTGAAACCACTAAAAACAAAAAAGGGTATAAATTTAGGATCATTATTAAAATCACAAATAAAGACCATTATCGATGTTTAATAAACCAGGATATATAATTTATTAGAGTTAAGTGTATAAAATGAACGGTAATAATATGAAAAGTACTTCGTGACTTGATTTTTTAAAATAGAGGCAGTTATACTATAGTTTTTTTTATTACTTTTTCGTATTGTACTATTCAGATCGTCTGTCAATCACTTGACCAAAGAACGTTCTAACTATTATCAGTACTAGTAACGATCGATTGTCTCATTATCTAAAACAGTACAGTCACAAGCACTAATATGCATACACTTTAACTCTTATGCCATTGTATTAAGAGTTACAATTGTTTACATATTTTTGCTTGTGACTTTACATCGACAAGAAAGATAAACGGTTGTACGATACATTGAATTTTGAGACATTTGTGTTAAAATTATACCATAATGGCTACCTACTTTCCGCTTGAACCACTTTTAATTCCATAACGTTTTAGGTAACTTTTTTATACTTAACCTTAGATTAATTGTTTTAATCTAAGTACTTAACAAGGTCTACCACCATGGTGGCCACCATCACCGAGTTCAATAATATGTTTTGTTAATAGCATCGCAACAATATAGCTATATTTTAACATTAGTGGAAATAAGCTTTTAATAACCATATATTATAGGCATAAAATCGTAATGATGGTTAATTGAATTGTACCGAAACACCAGATACAATAATAAAACATGGTACCAATACCAAATCCTTTTAGTTAACACTCCAATGATAACAATTTTAAATAATCAAACCTACCTGTTGTGCATTGTTGTTGCTAACCCTAACTAGATAACGTCAACCCTTTCTCCGTCAATTTATCGTAATGGAAGGTCGATCGTGAACGGCCTTTGTTGGGCCTGCTACCTGTGCGTGCCAGCGCAATTACGCGATGTTTACACGCGCGTTACCAACCCTTTCATGGTTTTTTATTGGAGTTTTTATGCCCATTTGCACTTGTACAGCGGGTGGGTTTATTATTAAGCTACGGAATAGTCTGTACTGTTAGGTACACTTGTTGATGTAGAATATTTATAGTTACATTAGTTATATGTAGATATTTGTATTACAGTGGTTGTAAAGAGTAAAAAAAAAAGTGTGGAATATAAAGAGTAAAAAGTTAAGCAAAATTTTTAAATTTTAAAACTTTCCTAATAATCTTACTTAAAGTTTGTCAACTGTTTTTTTTAGATTGTGGACACAAGGATCCATAGCAAAATGTATTTATTACAACCATAGTTTAGTTATTATTCTATGATTACAACAAGCAATAAACAACTGACAGATTTGACCTTTTTAAACTGAGAGGCAACAGAAAGAGTTTTGTGCTTTCTGAGCTTTCCTGACTAATTCTTCGAATGAACAGTTTCAGACTTCCTGATGTTGATTTCTGATATTAAAACCCCGTTTGGGTTGCTCAACCTACATACACATAACATAATTTTATCATCTACATAAGTAATTATAATTCTACGCACCACCCTACTACGAAGAGCTAAGGAGCTCTTCATGTAACTATCAGGAAATAGAAGCACTTTATTACAACCAGTTTTACACATACCTACTCAAAAAGGGGTTACTTTTGAATCAAGTGCAACATTGGCAAGCAATGTAGAAGCTATGCCTAAGTACATATAATCACATAAGTACATACATATAATCACGACTATTATCCCCGAAGGTAAAGAGTCCTATTATCCCCGAAGGTAAGAGACTTCGTCAGAGACTAGAAAATGAGGACCGCAAAAGCAGTCCTCTGCCATAGTCCACTTTTCACTAAATAGCGACTGCACATGTGCTCAGCGTGACAGGTGGCGAGCCCATCGCCGCTCTATGCTGTTGGATGTATGTGCAGTCTTTAGTCCGTTAGTCGCCTTTTACGACACCCGAGGAAAGAGAGGGGTTGGTAGTATTCTTTTATGAGCCGCTACGCGACACGGCTCGCCTAAGTACTTAGTTAATAAATAAATATATCTAGGCATCCTAGACATTACTAGTTTGAGTAGCTCCAGAGCATATCCGAAGTTATGCAAACCAGGAGCCCTTTCAATGTTACACTGTTGATGATTCTTGGTTTACGAATAGTAGTAAACTCCAACGAACAGGAACCAAAGAACTCTTTCACAATGTTCCTCTTAATTCACAAAAAAACCCGATTTACCGGTACCTATGAAAGAAACCGACAGTGGACCGTCAGGTAGTGTAGGGTTAAATTTCACTTTTCAAACTATTCTTATAATCAACCCTTTTTTGTTTTTGTCTACGACACACGCGCAACTTTTTAAAAGATTGTGGGCCTGAATAGACATAACTAATATTTTTGAATATTGTATGGGGGTTAGTTTTTGTGTGGATTAAAAAACTATCTGATAACTGTGACAGTTGAGGTATCAAAACAGCTTTCGTGGATACGGTGCGTTTTTTGTACGGACACCTGTCGTATGTATGATTATTGAATTTGTGAAAGCGACACGTTGTATTATTATGGGGTAGGAAATTTAATTAAAATAGAGCGAATTAGAAAGTCACACAATGCATCAAATACTTTATTTTCACATTCTTTCAAAATAAAAGCATAAAATATTCACACAGTATTAAGTCGTTGATTTTACATGAAAATAAATCGACTTACTAATAGTTTTTTTTTATACTAACACGCTATCTTTAAACCTTATTTCTTAGTAAGAGACAATATAGGGTTTTTAGTTTTAGAGTTTCCTTACATTTTAATACATTTCCCCCCATTTTTTATTGAACGACACCTTTTTGTATCGACTGTGTAAACGTAAAGTGTAAACGTTAAAAATGTTTAAAAAAAGACAGCATTTGCAAACTACTGTCCAACGTAAGTATGAGTTATTATCGAAGCATATTACTTATTATAAAATGGTGACCGATTATATATTTTTTTAGGGAATCTCTAATCATTATTTAATAGTACTTATTTTTTTTCGACATAAAAAAATATATTTAACCGGCAGATGGAAAGACACATTGCCACGGAAAGGTTATCGATTACCGTACCATCCAATTAATCGATACGGAAACAATCGACCGTTTCGTGCGCTAACGGCGCTCAAATAGCTCTATCAGTATCCCGTCGAATTAGGGTTATACGATATCGGGCAGTTTTTTCTGGAGGCACACGTCTACCCCTTTTTTAATCGGATTTCTTGAGGCGCGTGTGCTTAGTTTTTTGATCGACATAAAAAGCTCAATCCACCTTATTGCAGCCGTTGGGGTGATGTTTTTTCTGCGCCTGCGCCTGCGCCGGGCCGCGGTAGGTGAATGTTTTAATTAGACCGCTCTTCCCGCCGGGTAATTGTGAACGTTCATTTATAACTTTGTTAGCATAATTTAACATAGCCCGGTGCCCAGATAGCATCGCGCGCAACGCCTTTGAGGGCTAGGAGGCTATAGAAGCTATCGGAGCCTGACTAATACTTCCCCATGATACCCTTTTATGATGTCTTAAATATGTTATTAAAGTTTGTGAAGAGATGCTTTAATTTGAATATGCTTTTATTAATATTGTTAGGAGGTTCATGAAAGATTGACGTTGACTCCAAACTTAGTACCTAAATGACTGGCTTTCTTTTACACATTTCTTAAGTTGTCCATAAAAATAATATACCAAAATTTATATTTTTTATAAAGGATGTCGCATAAAGATCTTGCCAAACTTAAAAAAAGACTTCGGGGTGACCAACTAGATACAAAAATTGCGATAGTAAAAATTTCGTGTTCGTTTATTTTAAATTTAGCGCATGAATTCTAACTGACTGAATTCTAATGACTTATGTAACTTGAACTAACAAAATTTTAATTTAATAGTGTAGATTGATTCTTCGAGGGTAATTAACAAGAAGAATAATAACAATACTTACTTATTCGTACACACAGCACTGTTTTTTTTGCTTTGTGTGCACAAATAACAGATGAAAATGGAAAATTTTACGAAACATTAAAAAATAATAGCTCGAAAATGGTGATACTTTAAGTAGTCTCACTAAAGTACATAATTTTTGTTAGTCTAACTGCCGGAATCAGAGACGTTAATTAAGTTTTAATGACAATTAAGTCTCTTGCTGTCACTTTCTTAGGTATAGTGTTAAATGAAGAGGAAAGACATTTAATTGTCATTAAAACTTAATTGACGTCTCTGAGTACGGCAGTCAGTCTATCTTCTCCTTAAGTTAGACACACTCTTATGGGACGTCCTGTATATACAGGTATATGTAGATAATTAAAATAATCTGTCATGCTGGTAACCAAACGAAATTTCAGACGGCACGCCAAGTATGCACGACACAATCAGTACTGTTCGGAAGTGGACGACATAGCTGGCTATCAAGAAATGGATCGCACGGAACAGGCAGCGGAATGTGATTAATATTCAAACCATAACGAGGAGGGATTATAAAATAATAGCAGTAATTTAGGACGTCGTAGGACGCGCCGCGCCGCCCGCCTGCCCGCGCCTCCGTCTCCAAATTCCTCAATAAGATATGCATGGAAATATTTCTGCTTTATTACATTTTTTCATGGTAAATGGCGTTTTTTTTAAGACTGTTTTGATATGATAAGAATACTGGACATTTCACACTTGCTTCGTTAAAATTAACAAAAACGTTAATCTTTTTATAAGATTTTCGGTACGGTCACAAGCACACACTGAAACTGTTTTACAGTTTATCTATAATTAAAAGTATTTTGTATAACTTAATTCTCGACTGTACTCGAATCATGATTGTAGAGCTTATTAAGCGTTAGTACAGTACACGTAAAGCTTAGCCATAAACGTGAATGAGAAACAGAAAAGAATTGCTATAATGATACACCATCGTGTCAGTAGTCGTTTTTAGTTCGAAGCTAACCCTATCATTAAATTCGATTAAAGAAATAGTTTTTTTTCTGTAAAAAGGATGTCAACTGCTGTAATTAGGCGGTTTGTAATTATAGCTTGTTAGTTTCCCTTCTTTTTAACAATTTTAACGGGTCTGACGAGTAATGTAAATTAATTTCGGAGCCTTTCCTAATTTGACTTTTTAAAAATAATTATAGGTCACGTTCATATCTTTTTAATGCTGTATTTTTGAGTCGTATTAGAAGACAGAAACATTTTTCTTTACGAAATTGGTCTATTGTGTCATATTATTGAAACTGCCAGTTCATTTTTTATTTATCGCAACTTGTACAATAACTGAGACAAAGGACGAACGACGAAGCTCGCAAAACGGTCGGCAGTGCACCTATAAAATACTTTACTTCTGCGTATTTGAATATTCGAGCAAAGCCTTTAGTATTGTCTGCAAAATATAGAACGGCGTACATAATGGGTTCCAAAACGAAGAACAATATGCAAATGCCACGTTGCGAATAGATGGTCGTAAAACAAATTGCAAAAAGTGTGCTCCGGTTTTTTGTTGTGTCGTTAAAAAGTATAATTATAAAGTAGCCGCCCGTTTGTTAATAGGTTAACAAAGAAATGTTATATTTAGTTTCGGTAAAAAATCACGGTTTGACTGGAAAATTGGTCATGAATGATTGAAATGATTTACCAACAATAACTACCATTCTGTATTTCCCGTTCCCGTAGCTCGCAATTAGTTTCAGTTTTATTAATTACAACAAACAACCATATGTACTTACTTACATCTTTTCGATTGATAATTCTCAAGAATCATCTTGATAATAATTATATTTGAGAAGCAAATCAAATGCAAATGCTCTCTACGTGAGGTAATAAAATTAATACCTTCATTCTATAATTAAAATATGATGTAAGACTTACAGTATGAGTAGTAGCTATAAGGGCACAATAATTTACTGACATTAACGTGACACCGAGAAAGAGAACCGTAACTTTTTGGAACAACGTAAAATTTTAGGAACAATAATAATAAAAGAAGAGCAGTCCCTGTATTTAAAATACGACCCGGTTGCAAAATTCCGTGCCATAAAAAATAATTGGAGCAATTAACAATGGTCTATCCTGTTGCGTTTTGCACAATGACATGCGGTGGAAAGGTTTGAATAGTTAAAATACTATTGGCAAAACCTTGTACCTAGTTGCTCATAAAAGGGATACCGGGAAATATGTAAATTTGCAACGCCATAACGCACTAATTGTCATAGTTGCCAAGGACTTGTGCAACACTAATTGCGTAATTTGAAACGTGTTACTTTTCTTTTGTTTTCAATACTTATATTAATGTAGTGTTCCACGTCCGTGTTAAGTCATACTACTGTATCATATCATCCTACCATAAAACGGGATTACATTGAATTCGAATGTGTGGTGTAAAATTGATTATAGCTTTATATCCTTAAGTAGCTGCTAAAATGGATGTCCTTAACGTTCCAGGTGTCTTTACTACGACTACATAAATTAGTTCTACACTGGCCTGCAAAAATAAGTATCACAGTTTTAAATATTTTTTTTTTAAACTAAAGAAGTTAGAGATTTAAAATGAAAAACGTTTTATAGCAATATTTATCAGCTTTTATGAAACTATAGTAAATTATACATTAGTAACATTTTTAAGTCTTGTATGTCTTGTTTATCTTGTGTATTTAAAAAGTTATTGCAATTTTATAAGTGTGATATTTATTTTTGCAGGTCTGTGTATTTTGTGGTTATAAGAATTTTTTTTTAAATAAAATAATATTTCCTAGTGGTAATGTAAGCGAATGTGTAAATTACGTGACTAGGAATATTTAAGAATGGATGTATTACTTAAAGTAAAAAAAAATAATCTGAAATTTACCCTCCGGAAAAAAAACGCATAGAAAATAAAAAAATGGGAAATTATGAGAATGGAAAAATTGCTTGCAGTAAAATTTAATTTTCGGAAAGTCATCGCCACTCTCATCTTCAGAATCATCGTTTACATGTAGACTGGAATTATTATTGTGATTAAAGCTGCACTTGATTTAAAAACAACCCTGTTCCACGTAAGTTAACTGTACAATACTTAACTATACTGTATAATACGTATACAGAGTACAGTAACTGATATAACAATGTCGCGTGGCGGTGAAAGAATACACTACCGCCTCACTTTTTCCATGGGTGTCGTAAAAGTCGACTAACGGACTAAAGACTGCACATACATCCAACAGCATAGAGCGGCTCACCGCCTGTCACTCTGAGCACATGTGCAGTCGTTATTTGATGAAAGTGGACTATGGTAGAGGACTGCTTTTGCGGTCCTGATTGCCTGGTCTCTGACTAACCCTTCGAGGATAATAGTCGTGATTTGTATGTATATGTCGCAGTCATGTGATAAAAATAGAGATTTGGTCAATTCCCTAAGTGATTTGATCAAATGACGGAGGATGTTAAAATAACAACAAGATTCTATCATTTCCCTAAACAAATGCAGCGACAGATTGCAGTTTTGCAAAAAACTTGCTGTCTTTTTATGCATCCAAGCATTGGTAATTAAAAACTCGTGTTTTTTTCTATTGTAAGCGAAATAAACAAGTAAAGTAGTCATAATTTTGATCTTTAAAATAAGCGGATTTCATGAATTTATCTTAATTTTTTTATTTTTGTCCCCGTATTTTTGCTTCTATGTTGAATTTTTAATGTTACCTCTAAATAATGTAAAGCTTTTATAGTAACGTTTTGTATTGACTCTGGCAACACTGATTAACTATACGAACGAATAAAAATAAAAAAAGGAGCTATTTTGTTGTCTCCGGGCTCGAGCAAAGTGCACACATTGTGTTTCGTCGAAGGTTTTAATAGTGAATTTCAACGATTTCAAAGTTAAATAACAGTTTTTATTACACTTATTTCATATAAAAACATCCTTAAATGAATAAGGAATGCGTGATGTGTGATTTTGATTTAATTCCGACTCGAATTATTGATTTATTAGTTAAATATTTCCTAAAAATCTCGCTTTTCCGTTATCTCTATGTTACCGGTAACGTTCGTTCGTTCTTTTGGTGACCAATACAATAAAATTGATAATCAGTCTTATTCTTATTTCTGAAAATGAATAGTAAGGTTGTGTTTTTGTTTACTTGGTTTTGACAGAAGACTAATTTTGTTTGTTTTTATGTGTTTTAACATTTAAAAAAAAAGATTCAAAATTCTTGTTTTAAGAAAGGACTTCCTTTGATAAAAGTATTTGCTTTATTTTATTGGTTTTTTAATTGCTGCTAACACTGTCACTTTCTTAAAATACTGTTTGTTATCCATGCAATGTGCATCTAGTTTAAAAGCATAAAGTCTTACTAAGATTTAGGAAAGTGTCAAGTTAAGAAAGAGACCAACTAATAAAGAGCCGTGTTAAAAATGAGACCAGTTAGGAAAGTTTCAAGTTTAAGAAAATGACAAAGTCGTCCGGAGGGGAGACGGGTTGGAAAAGTGTCAACTTTGCAAAAGAGACCAACAAAGAAAGAGCCGAGTTAAAAATGAGACAAGTTAGGAAAGTGTCAAGTTTAAGAAAATGACGAAGTCGTCCTGAGGGAAAATATTAAGTATGAAATTGGCCTTACATACTGTACTACACTGGCCTGCAAAAGTAAGTATCACACTTTTAAAATTGTAATAACTTTTAAAGTACATAAGATAAACAAGACTTTAAAATGTTACTATTGTATAATTTACTATAGTTTCAAAGAAAGCTGTTAAAATTGCTATAAAACGTTTTTATTTGAAATCTCTAACTTCTATAGTTTAGAAAAAAATGAAATTTTAAAAGTGTATTTTTGCAGGCCAAAGTAACACGAAAGTAACTACACTAGTTACTTTCGTGTTACTTTTACGTTACCGTAACATAGAAGTATCTTACTCTGTGTTACTAAGTGGCAACATTTATGACCCCGATACGATTTTATACTTTTTTAATATTTATGTCATTACTCTATAATTAAAATTTTTGGTATCACATACAAATTTGTGATCAAATTACGTCAGATCTTCGTTCAAACAAGGAGTAAAAGAAGATATTACGCTTGGAAAAGAAAAATCACCAAAAATATTTCCTTTTAGATCTTATTTTTAAGTATAAAATAATAATAATTTATTATTATCTAAATAACTTGAAATATATTTTTTTCAACGTTTATACAAGAAAGCGTCATCTGCGTGAACATAATTATTGTGATGTTGTTCTATCGTCTTACTTCAATAACTCTGCTATCTATCACACTTAAACGAGTAGACCGACCCTCCAGCTATGGCTGCGAAAAAACCTTTGCTGTCCATTCATAGGTACAATTATTAATAGTCTTTAACATTCCACTGGGACATAAAGATGAAGTCGAGGTCAAAAACACTTGTAACTTTTTAAGTATTCGATAAAAGTTATAAATAAGTATTTATTATGACGATTACGAATGACATTTGTACAAGGTACTAACTGTGGAGATATATTCAACACAACTAGTAAGAAGACGATAGATAGATTATCTGAGTGGTAGAGCCACGCTGCGTTGCAGCACGCATTGGGCCGGCTCGCCCGGCGTAATACCACCCTCTCACGAATATTCGGCGTGAAATAACGGCACTTGGTGCTGTTGTGTTTCGTCCGACCAGTGAGGGTTCCGGAGGCCTCTTACCCCCCCTCCCAATTCCTATTCCTTCCTTAAACCTATTCCTCCCATAAAGGCCGGCAACGCATCTGCGATTCCTCTGGTTTTGCGGGTGTCATGGGCGGCGGTGATTACTTTCCATCACGTGACCCGCCTGCTCGTTAGCCTCCCTCTTTTATATAAAAAAAGTAGTATTATCTTATCTTTATCTTACCCTAAGAGCGGTTTCGCACTACGTCCGATCCGAATCCGGTCCGAATCCCCCTTTACTTGACTTTACTCGAAATTACTTTATTATTTGTCCTCCGCTTATGTAGTTTGATTTCTTTTTTTGCAATTAAACCTTTTATTTCCTTATGAACTCTTCTGCCTTTCTCTACTGTTTGTACTCTCGCCATAAATTATTTACAAAATCATCATTTTTTGCTTTTTCAGATGCCAGCGGGAAACCAATTTAAGAATCATATGCCACTTGCTGCAGGGTATTCACAACAACGTAAGACGCAGAAGCAGTTTCGACTATAACTCTTGCTTTCTCTTTCTCTCTTTTAGATTTCAGATCTGTTGACTCTCTGCGAGTAGTCTTCGCAAAGAATTCATTGGATTGTTTTTGATCTTGTGTTAGTATACTATTTGTATCACTTACTATGTCCGATCCGATCTCACAGAATTGATTGAGCCTATCATTGTCACGGATGTGTGAATGCATAGTGGTTGAAACTTTGTGACAATGTGCTGATGGAAGTCGGCGAGTGTTTGTTGTGTGTCAGTAAGTATAACATTACTACAAGTTTTTGTGTCTGACTGTGCTTCTAAGTTTTTGTTAGAAGTAAACTTTGCAATACAAGTTTTTAATTCGGTCTTATACCACAGTGACGAAGGTTCCATACAACTCGTTTCCCACCGGCTTCCCTTCAGAAGTTTAGAACACAACCACTCTCTACCGTAATTGAGAAATGGCACAATCTGTAATTATAAAAGTAAATATATAAAATAAACATTACAAAACGCCTACACTATGGACATTAAATCAACAAAATTTGCTTTTCAACAACATATTGCTATAAAATAAGCCGCAGGCGCGATCGGCTTTTTGGCAGTTAAACTTCTATACAAAATAAACGTCATGAAGTCACATAAAGGTTAATAAACCCACCCGCGTATTAGTAGCTCCGGTAAGCCGGCTTTATTCGAGTTACTTGATAGAGAAAGTAATACAATTTGCGTGCGCGTGAGCGAGATGGAGAAATATCTTTTTTGGTTTGTGTTCTGTTGACAGATAATTTGACGTAGGTAATTGCAATTCACCATCCATCATTGAATGTATGACTGTGTTTTATTAGTATTTGAATTTATTAGTTAGTTTCACCTATTAGAATTTATTTCTTGGTATAAAATAGTGATTAGTATTGTAGTTGGACTTTGTTTATTTGTGTTGTGTGTAGTGATGAAAGTAGTTACGAAGACGTACGTTGTAATTAGGTATTTGCGGTAAGTAGATAATGTAATAAGTTGAAATTACGTATTTAGAGTAAGTAGATTTGCAAAGTAATCGGTAGAATTGTAAGATGTCGGCATTAATAGTTTTAGATTCTTCCCAGCTTTTAAGATAATGTCTTAGCGCACTTTTTAAGAAAGAATAGACGAATAGCTTTAGAGTATAAGTAGTATTATTAGCACTTAGTCGATTAAGTTTTGTTTAATTTACATCATATCATCATTTCACCACAAACGGCTTTTATCAAAGTCACTTCTATTATGCTTGCAAGACACTGTTTCAATATCTCAGTTACGTATAGTAAAAGTGGACTGAAGATACATCTGCCTATACAAGACTGAAGCCAGGAAGTCAATCACAGATTTTCGGTAAGGACTTAAGACTGCGTGCCCGCGCTCGGAGTAGGTAAGCATTTTTTTTTTGCTCCGGCTTACCTCTTTCAATATTTCACGCTTCGCCACTGTTATACCAAATATACATTTCATCAGTTTGGTCATAAATCTCTTCTGTAAAATAAATATTGTTTTCATCTACCGGATTTGCAATTTCGATTATTTGTCTATGTGTCGTAACAAACTGATGCCATTGCTCTTCTAGCAACTCTAATATAGTTTTCACATAAAGCATAGTAATACAATTCTTTGGTGATTCATTGAACTTAATTTGATTTTTTTCCATTGTATTTTTTGTGTTTAATTGCAAATTGATCATAGATTCCATTTTAATATTGAAAAAAAACTATTTAATTGACGACAAAACCGAAATAACTGTACAACTTTCAAAACAAAAAATTATCCTTACTTGAAATTTCTTAAAATTTTACAAGTGTTTGTACATAATTTTTGAGAAAATCGGGCATAGGTTTCCCGTGTATTACACTTTATGCTCTTAATCTTTCTAAGTCCTAACTAACTAACTACTAAAAGTATGGTACTAAAACTAAAACTTAAATTATTCTAAATCTAACTTAGTTGAAATGTCTTTTCTGTTGATATCACCAAGTACTCACTGTTTAACTTCCAAACCTTGCTTTCTTTCTCACTGCTGCGTCACTTCACCGTAGTGTCAGCATAGATGAATTGTCGCTTGTGTCCGCTCCGAAGGCCGCTACCGGTGATTTCAGAATGCTGCTGTTGTCCGGTTGTGCCCTCTTGCGGTGGTTTCTCGATACTCTTGCTGAATGCTGATCGATAATCAGCCCTTTATAGGCTGCTTGGCAATTTTCCACGGATGGGTGACCGCTGTTAAAATTCTAAAAATCCGACTCCAAAGGACCATGAAAAAGGTTTCTTCATATACAACTATTTGATACAGGAACAAAATGTAAAAAGGTTTTATTGCTTACGGTGTGAGAGTGCTGGTGAGTGATAAATTAAAAACGAAACATTGCTGCCTTTATACTATAAAATAAACACTTCGATAGCGTGATTCAGACTTTTTATACACGCCATCTCTTAGAATTAATGCGAACCAACAAAATATGACATTTATTTACCATTTTTATACTAATAACGAAGAGCGACTATTTAATATTAAAGACTTACTTTCATTCCACTTGGGTGCAAATCAATTTTGGTACAGTCATACCGAAATTGTAGGTTCATGAGGTTTAAAATAAAAGATACAATGCGGAAATTATAACCACGCATATAATCAACTGTACAAAACAACAATTTACTTAAAACAATTCACTAAAAAGTGTATGTGAGATAAAGTTGCACAATAATCACAGCTTCAGATTAGAATATTTTACTAGGACAAAATTATAATTAAAATGTAAAATCACAGCCGCCCCAGATTGGGTAATAATAGTTTATAATATAATTGGGTAAAAATCTTAAAGTTTATAAAAATTTATAATAAATAACTTCAAAAAACGAAAGATAAACACTATAAAATAAAATTGCTTATACTTGTACAAAAATCACATAAATAATCATTTGTTAACCATTAAAAACTAAATTATTCACGAAATAATATATGAAATATTTATAGATCCGCGACTGCGATGGATAGGTCTTCGATATTTTACGAAGTAATTTGCTTCTTCCTTCAATTTATTTATAAGTTCTAGCAGCCTTGGTTTTTTCGAATTTCATTATTGAGTCTCTGATGCCAGCCTTCCACCAAATTTATGGTGCGGTGTCGCTTGTCCGAACAATTCCAAATATTTGTGGGCAAGTTCGTGTTATCTAACCAATTATCAACAAAGTAATTATTGAAATTGGTTACATTTTCATTATGTGGTGCTACTTCCATTGTTGCCAACCATCCTTCATCAAGATCGTCGTTTGGTAAGTGCGCCAGCGCAGCACATCTTGCTACGCGGTCTTATTCTTCTTCGGATGATAGACCAAATCTTTTCGAATTTTTTGCTAATGCTTGTCGGAAGTGAAAATTACAGCCTTTCATAGTGACTGAAGAGAAACATATAAGGCATTGATTACAGCTTATATAATATCGAGCGTAAAACAGTGAGACTTACTTCTATGTCTGTTTTCTAATGTTAACGCGAAAATTTTAATGACACACTGCGGATAACTTTTATTTAAACATATTATTTTAAAATGGTTACTAACAAATATTAAGATAAATAGATCGGCCACAAAGTGTTTCATTTGTATGTTCAATGTTGTCTAGTAGAGCGCGGGAGGCCTGTTGGTTGAATGCTCTAAGCTTCCGTCGGGATAGGCTGATCAATACTACTTATATAATAGGATTTCAAATTCAAATTTTTGATTTAAGTTCCATACAAATAATGTCAAATTTCTTATTCAATAGAATATTGTTTTGTTTAATCTATTAGAATAAACAAAACAATCTATAGATAGGTTATGAATATCGGGCGTTAAACAGTGAGACTAACTTCTATGTCTCTTTTCTAATGTTAACGCGAAAATTTTAATGAAACACTGCGGATAACTTTTATTTTACATATTATTTTAAAATGGTTACTAACAAATATTAGGATAAATAAAGGCGAATAGATCGGCCACAAAATGTTTCATTTGTATGTTCAATGTTGTCTAGCAGAGCGCGGTAGGCATTCCGTCGGGATAGGCTGATCAATCACGCTACCCCTTCTAGCCCGCCCAGCCGAAAACAAACGGTTGCTAGGCGACCGGGGGGCGGCATCCCGCTCGCTCACACATGCACGGCGCGCGATGCGTTACCGCGTTTGCGGATAGAGTTGAATCGGTGATTGTTGCTCTCTGAAGTTATTCAGTTATATTGTCTGGTGATATGATCATATGACTACCTTTTTTGTCTGTGGAATTGTTTTGACACTTTCATAAGTATGCTTAAGATTTGAAATTTGAAAAATAGTGACGTAAAGCTCTAGAAACCAATTAAAATTGAAACAATAGCTTTCAGTCATTGGTATGCTTTCAGTTAAATATCGTTAGTGTAGAAACTTGTTTTTAAAATCTCTATTTCCTTCTGAGAACTTTTTTATACTAGTTAGTGCATAGGTAAAAATGTCTCTTATATCGGCAATTACAGATATGATCTCTTTATGATGATATTATAGAGCACAATTATACACAACAGTGTTACTAATCTTTATGTTTAGTTAATTTTTTACTTTCTAATAAAAAAAACCTTTCATCATAATATAATTACCGAATATTTGTCCTAGTCGCGGAAAGCAATAACAATAAAATAAAAATGTTCTAATGTCTGTAGTTATAACACGAATTAAGGTTTTATCATCGATTAAATTAACAAAGCTCGCAAACATAAATACCAACACTACGATCCCGTACTCATAGGTAGCTATAATTGGCAAAAGAAAAGGAAGGTCCCGGCGAGGAGCGGTGATCCATCATCCCCTGACCGCGGCCCCCACCCCCCTTACTTTTCACTTTCTCTACATATTTTAAGGAGAATAAAACTTTCTCCGCGCTCCCACCGCCTTTATTTCCGAGTTGTAATAGAGTCGCCGCGGCCCCGACAGCCTCTCGCCGAATATTAGTTGTCTCGTTACCATCTCTAACGACAGTTCCACTGCCACTGGAGATATGCCGCTTATCTCCCGAACGTTCCGATCCTACCGGGAGAGAAGTTTCTGTAAAACCTTTTATCGGCCATCTTTGATTTAACTTAAAATTGACGGATGTGTGACTGGTGGTTTGACAGAACGCCTCCTGTGGCTCGAAGTTTGGAATTGCGACACGGTATCTTAATCGTTTATTGTTGAGTTGTTTGTTTAAATGTTGTGTACATAATAGGAGTAAAAGAAACAGTGAGATCGAAGAGCTTTGCAAAGTTTTACATAACTTTCTTGCCAATAGTGCTCTCGTTATTTACAGTGATTGACAGTTTTGGAACATTCAATAAAAGCATCGTATTTAACTTAAAAAGTTTTACTTGTGTCAATTGTTTGGAGATGGTAACGGCCCAAAACAACTTTTAAGCGAGTTGAAACAAAATTTAAGATTTTAATGTCAAATCACCGTGAATTATTTAATTACTTACACAAATTATTTTTTTATTTAAAATTTGCTCTTCAGTCGACTACCATTATTTACAGCTCAGGATCCAACAATCGCATAAGGATGACCCATAAGAATTTAACCATTCATCTTAAATGTAGGGTTCGGCCGTTCGGCGGCAGCATCGCAGTGTCTATAATAAATGAACGGGCGCGGGGGACGCTGACCAGGCCGCCCCTCCCTCAATCAATATGATGGAGTCCGCCGCGAGGGGACGATCGCTCACTGATTTTTTCCCTCGCTGACAGGGCTCGGAGGACGCGTTTTTGCGCCCTCTGTGCACCGGCGAGGGAGCGGCCAATTAATATTTGCGCTCGGTGACCAGCCTCACCACCCGCGTGCCACATGCCGCGGCACTACAGTTCCCACAGAGGACCTATAACTGTTGTGTTTACTTAGCAATTGGCGAAATGTTCATTGTTAGAGAGACAATTCTCAAGATTTTAAATCTCTGAGTTTGAGCTGAGACGTTCTCATCAAATGTTTCACTGTTAATATTCATAATTTTTGTATTCACAAAAAGTAATTAAAAAGCAATTAGATTTGATTGCTTAAAATTCATACTTAGCCGAAGCGAAGTTGCTCCACGAAAACATCTCGCGCAGTTTGAAACATCGAAATCTTAATCTAAGTTTAAAATTTCTTCGAAAATCGGCGAATTTTGCACTAAGTCATTAAAGTATAAAACTTTGGTCATTTCGCTGGCGTTGCTTAAAAGCCTTTTTAGGCGGAGAAAAGTAATCTTTCATTAGAGAGGGAGGGAGGGGCTAAAACGGAAGTTCTCTTTGAAAGGAAAATTACACGTCGGATGTGCCCCGCGTTCGGGAGATGGATTTTAATTACGTCAAACAAAGTTGCCGGCGCTGGAAGTTGGCGATCGCCGTTATTATCGCGCTAACGACCACGCACGACGTTTCATTTACCTACCTACCCGGCTCGTTACCAACTTGTACATTAACACTCCCGCGATCGGACTCATCGCGATCCGATCCAACTAACTTCAAAGTCCATTAAAGGAGGACTTAGCAGTTGGCCACAACTTCGCCAGATAATGATTAATAAAATACAAACATTTCCATTATTCAGATTTGTGATAAGTCACGTATTTTAAAAGTACAGGATATTAGTTTTGTTCGAAAATGTTGCTGATGATAGCACAGTAACAATAAAATGTAATGACATTAACACTTATGAATCGGACATAAATAAAGCATTGAAATCTATAATTGCTTGGTTAGAAAATAACAATTTAATAATTAATTTAAATAAAACTGTAATTATGCATTTTAATCAGAGAGTGCGGGATCCGAGCGACGTCAATTTGGTTTTTCGCGATGATGCCATACATCAGGTTGATACAGCAAAATTCTTAGGACTTCAGATAGACAAAAAATTAAATTGGAAGAAACATATAGAGGAATTAAGTAAAAGAACTAGCAGCTTGGCCTATGCACTACGTAAACTAGCCTCCACTGTCAATACGGATACACTACTTACAGCATATTACGGTACAGTGGAATCTGTACTCAGATATGGGATTATTTTCTGGGGAAATTCCACACACAAAGATCAAATTTTTAAAATGCAAAAGCGATGTTTACGGTATATTTTTAAAATACAAACAACTGATAGTTGCAGACCGTTATTTATAAAAAATAAAATTCTTACACTTCCGTCAATTTACATTATTAAATTCCCACCTCTTTCCACGTTTATGTGACAAGGTGGTTCGAAACAGACGAGACAACAATCGACTGTGTATTCACTTGTCTAAAACTGCATTACTGCGAAAAAGTGTAGTCTGTATGGCTCCTATAATTTATAATAAAATACCCAAGAACTTGAAGGAACTAAATGCTAACTTATTTAAAATAAAACTCAAAAAATTATTGGTGAACAAATGTTACTACAGTGTTGAGGATTTCCTAAATGACAAATTTTTGTAATGCAATAATTTATGTACTTAGTTAATATAATTTTCATCAAATTCATGTAATAATTTCTAATTAGTTTTCATGTAATTTTAATAAAATGTATGTAATTATTCTTTATTAATTTCATGTAATTTTAATCAAGTTTATCTTATAATTTTTAATCTTTTATAATAACTAATTAATTTTATTGTTATTTAAAAATCTACCTGCATGCCGCCACCTTCAAATTTTTGCACACCTTTACTGGTAAAACATGTTGTGTCATCCCTATTTCGTCACCTTAATCATTCTACACATGTTTATGCAAATAAATTTATTTTATTTTATTTTTTATTTATTTTTTTATTAATGTATATTTTCAATAATGTTGAGAAATAGAAATGTATTGGCGTTTGTGACGATGTTCTAGATTAAGTAATAATTACTTAAGATTCTTATTTCGATACGTATGATGAGATTTATGATGGTAATGAACATATTGTGTCTAACCGTGTTAAGGGGTTTTTAAAATATAAAGAAATTTGACGTGTGTTGGTGTGTATAAAAAAATATATACCTGGATGATCTGATCTGACAATTGAGGCGGAAGGTGTGGACAGGAAAATAAATACATACATATTCTCACGACTATTATCCTGACAGAGACCAGACAATGAGTCCACTCCCACTGTCCACGTTTCACCAAACAACAACTGTACATGTGCTCAGCGTGCCAGGTGGTGAACCCAAGGCCGCTCTATACTGTTGGATGTATGGGGATGTCCAGTTTTCAGTTCGTTTGGCGCCTTTTACGACACCCAAGGGAAGAGATGGGTTGGTTGGTTCTTCGATCATATGATCGTAGGGTTAATAGTATAATATAAACACTTTATTTGCACAAAAAGAAAAAACAACAATTACAAAAACAGGACAAATTATAAAAAAGAGAGTACAATTAGACGGCTTATTGCTTAAAAGCAATCTCTTCCAGGCAACCATGAGTTAAGAGAGAGAATATTATAGAATAGTAGGGGGAGTGGGTGCATCTAAAGAAAGAAAGAATTGAAAAATAAATAGATATCTATATACTAAATACGGAATATGGAAAAATAGAAGATAAGGAAAGAAGTCCAGTTAGTTAGGAGCAGAAGAAAGAAAATAACTTCTAACTTGATCTCCAAAAGACTAGGTCTTTTGTTTTGTTTGTTTTGACTAGGAGTTTGAGCTTTTCTGATACTCTCAGGAAGTGAATTCCACAAGCGGACAGCATGGACAGTGAATGAATAGGAAAAGAAGTCGGTAGAGCGTTGAGGAATATTTAAGGAAAGGTTGGAAGAGGAACGCAAAGTATACAATGCAAAGCTGAGGAACGGAAGGAAAAGCAATATTTAAGGTAAAGTGGGGCTGTTGGGCTGCACCACAAATCTCGTATCTTTTGAGAATCACAGAATCTCAGAGGCTAAATAAATACAATGGTTTTTTTTAACTTAACTGTTAAATAATTTATACTAGGTAGAGGCATTTCTTTTCCGAAAATTTCCCAAAGTGATGCGTTTGAGTCAAATGCTATCCGCAACGACATTATAAAAAAATATAATAATGACGTTTTAGACCGGACAATGCGAAATTAGGTTAAACGCCGGCTGTTACTGAAGAGTTATGGTCCAATTCTCTTCAGTATTCTCATTCTGGAGAGGCATAGCGTGCCGGAGAGCGTTCACTATTGGCCCGCGAGTATTATAACAGCTACAGGGTGCGCTAAAAGGTGTTATAAATCGGGCGCACCCGCGGCCGCCGCCACCGCTATGGAAATGTATTGCGGGAAGCGCGCGTTAATCAGAGTTCAGTTGCCATTAATTTGATTAGGGTTAGTGGGCGCGGGCCTATCAATCCAAAGCATTACCATGTCGCCCTTAAGGGCTGTCACCTGATACGCTCTGCTGATACGCTATTACGCTGATAACACGGCCGCGGTAACGTTTTGTACACCGATAAAGAAGTCTTTCATGTGTAACCGAACCTGTTTTTTTGTTGTAAAATATAGATATAAATAAGGCGTTGGTGTCGTTTCTCTGGCTTTACCGTAGAAAGTTTTTTGGAATGCTTTCTTTTTTAAATATATAACGTAAATATCTGTGTTAGATTCCTTTTAATGCCATTCAAAGTTTTTGTTTTAAGTTTCAAACCGACGACTTTCTTTCACGGACAATTGCATAAGGGTATCAGGTGAATTCTATCATACTGGACGATTCAGCTGATGATTTAGAGCCTGGCTTTAGAACAAGTACTAAGCTGTCGAAAACGTATAGAATGTAGAGCATTTTCAAATAAGTACTCCACTTTCCAACATGGATTCCGTAACAGGTGGCTCGTTGGATTTTCCTATTCGTCGGTTCCATGGTTCGATTTAACATCGGCAAACGAGCAGCCCTGCAGCTTTTAAAGTATAATTCGGACCGATTCGTGGCGGGCACTTTTAGGTCAATTAGGCATAGTCGCCGAGCCTCCGCTAATCAGAGGCGCGGCAGCTTTATGCCGTGTTAATTTGACTAATGCCGCCGGATTACGCGTTACGGCGGCGGCCGTGCCGGACCGCCCCGCAAACCGGCCGGACATCCATCAGCCGTACATGATTCATTATGTTTGTTAACGCTCGCTTTACAATGGTGATTTGAGGGATTCTAATTGGTTGTTCGCTGATGTGATGGGTTGTTAGACTGATGGAAATGACAGACAATATGGCGGACGAGTGATACAGTAACTTTATGTTTTCTTACTAAGATTATTGGATAATTACACAGTTAGGAAAGCTTACAGTGTACCTAATCAAGGCGTTAGTTACAATCAGAACATTGCGTAATTACAAGCTTTACAAAAACATTAATAACATCGACCAAGAGTGAGTCAGCCTAGCGCACAAAAAGAACCGTAATCTATAGCAATACTATCTTACGATCTTATACCGTTTGAGCCGAAACGGTAACACAGATACTGCTGCTTTTGAAACAGACATAGGTATGAGCTTGGTAACTATCAAGATAAGTTCTGTGCCCTAATACCGACGTAAAATATGAAGATTTACTGTGTTCTTAATTAAAAACTACTACCATTAATTGACACGGATACAATTTGTGTAACAATTGTGACGATGTAAAGATAATAAACCTCCTCGCATCCGTTCCTGCGCGCAGCACACAGCGCCAAAGAGTGGAGGTGTCGTGTCAGTGGGCAATTAGGCCTACTACTTAACCAATTAGATGTGAAACAATCGCCCTCATCGTGTCGTGGCCAGCGTGAATACGCCCCTATCACAGGACACCACTCGCGCTTTTTGTAAACCACTTTACAATGGCAGAGGCTCCTCATTACCGCTCGATTATTTACAAAAAGAAAACTTGCCTACCGCGTTATTCATCCGCGTTCCTCGCTTATGGGGGACAATTTTATGTTTCTCATAACCGACTTATTGTTGTTTTGGGAGCTGTATGACGTGTCGTCCGAACATTACTTATTCAATGTAGTTGTTAGTGGGTCTTGGGCAACAGCGTAATGTGTTCTACAATCAATTTTGTTTGGAACAAATTAAAGTAATTGGAGTGAAATATCCCTTTCATTATTCTTTTTGCTTTCGGTGTCGTTGTACAACCTGGCCGCTTATGTAATGGAAACTTCAAATTGCTTTTATTAAATGTGTTATTAAACGTAACTATTGTGTTTAAGTGTCATTATTTAAGGATTAGCGTGAATATGATATAACGTACTTTTTTGTTTTATGCCGGGACTGTACCAACGGCATACTGTTGTGTTTATCCGTAATTAAGGGGAAAGAAGATCCTATTGGCAGGTCTGGCGACCTAAATAATATTTTTTTCACTTTTCTTAGGGCACCAGACGCTCGCACATAGGACACAAAACAATGATATTATAAACTACACAAAATAAAACTTCTTACGGAGAAAGCTTCGATATGCCACAGACAACACAAACTACAGTAAGTATACTATACTCTATACTACTGACCTACAACCATACTATTATTTATTCTGTGCTACAACTTGCAAATTGCATTTTCATAAGCCATGATTTTTCGCAAAGTAATCGTCATTATTATGTAGAGCGTTTCGTTTGTTTCTCTAAATAAAAATATACTTAATTACAACCAAATGAAATTGTGGATTCCTTAATAGAACTTTATTTATGTGCACACATAGGGACGGATTAACAAGAGCTAATAATCCAAGAGGAAGCACGTATCAGTAATAAAATGTAGATCGCCAACAGCGGCGATAATTTGTAAATATATGTTCTCAAAATGGTTGTACAGTTGTGCACAAAACTAACTTACTTACTCTTTATGAGCGTTTATTGTATCATATTAAGGCAAACTTCTGAAACATATTGTTAGCCTTAAATTTTTAACCACCTTTAAAAAAAGGAGAAAGTTCTCAATTCGCAGGGATCTTTTTTAGGTTTAAGTGATAATTTTTTCTCTCTACACGAAAGCCGCCCAAATGAAAAAATAAATAAAAGAAAATAATAGCGCAACATATCAGTAAGTTTTATTGTAAAATATAAACAAGTACTTATCAGAAAAAAAAGAAATAATAGTCGTATTTTTTATAATAAATTTATTGAAACATTGGAGTCTGTCTCTCGATGAAGGTTTTTATGACAAAACGGAAGCGCTTCGATTTCTTATTACCGATGGTAGGTGACGATAAAGCCGAAGACGGAAGCGCTCTTCACTCGGAATCAACAACCACTAAGTAACTAGCTATCTTATCTCTAGCTGGCGGAACTCGACTATGCTGTTACCGTTTAGATAAGATTGTGTTAGCTGGATTTAGCCTTAGAACAAGCTATTATCACCACTTGAATCGAACACAATAGTAAAACCAAAGAAGACTTCTTGGCGGGAAATTGAAGAGTCATAATGTCTGTAGTTTCGTTAAATTTTCTAAAATTTTGTGTTTTGTCGAATATTAATGTGAAATAATAATGGATTTTCAACCATTAAGTGTTCGTGAACGTTCTTAAGTGTTAGAGATAATAAAACGAAACAGTGCAACATCACTTTTCATTTCTCCTAAGAAGTCCGTGTGAGATTACGGTAGAGTCACCCACATCTTTAGTGAAACTCAAGGGGTTTGGTGCTTTACTACTTTACGCAAAGAAAATATATGCTATTAGGTATCTCTATTACTTGACACTGGCTAGATTACTAAGGCATCAATCTCTCACAAATATAGACGACACTAAAAATTGTCGGATAGCCAAGCCTCAGAGTAAGACAAAGTCATGTTCGTGAAGACAAAAATAATAAAATAAAAATATATTTCAATTCATTATTTATTTACATTAGTTTACATTTTGCACTTTCCACCTTTACACAACATACAGTAAATTATCTCAATCTGAGTGGATGCGATCTCGATGCGTTCTGTACGTGCCTGTACATGTATAATATAGGCAGTTGTCTCCAATTGAGTTGGGAGAGGGTAAGTGCACTTAATTCATCCGTGGCAGCATGCGGGAGCATTTATCTGACCGGCCATCGGCGGCTGCCATACTAAATATACTACCAAAGCGTTTGTGTAACCACTGGATGCATTTTGTTAGAAAAACGAATAACGAACCTTCATGTATACTCATAATTATAACATACAGAATATTTAACATGAAATGCTAGACTTAAGGACCATAAAAGCGCTCTGGCTCGAGTTCTTTTAAAGACTGGGATCATTTTGTTAGAAAACCTAACCAAAAACAGAATGTTTCATGTATACTCATAATAATAACACATGGAATATTTATAATGTAATGCTAGACTTAAGGACTCTACTCTCACGTTTGTGTCTCGACTTGGTGCATTTTGTTGCACAGACACAGTTTGCACAGAAAAACTCAACAGTATGCTTTAATAAAAATTATTTTTCACACACCATGTAATCTTTTATGTATTATAATTAAAATACATTTATAGTTGCTAATACCTGTTATTGAGAGGTGGGAACCTGGTGTCCTAATATACAGGAATTTATGCCTAGCTTAGGCATCAGTCTCTCACAAAGAAAAGTACTGTTTATATTTGTATTTTGTATTTCTGGAACCTGTGTAATCTTTGTGGTGAGGAAAATAAACGAATTTATGATTAATATGATTGAGAAAGGCGGACACCGTCTCGCGCAAGCTTCAATAAATACCAGGAAAAAGAAGAAGAGTATGTTTCATGTTTACCTGTAATAGTACATAGAATAATAATTATACTGAAACGTTACACTTAAGGATTCTAAAATACTCGCTTTGAATGAGGATTAGATGTAAGTATATTGTTAGAAAACTAAAGGGTATGTTTCATTTATAAGTAGGTAAGTTAGTAGATACTTGTAAAATCCATCGAAATATGGTACCGTAGAACGGGGCTATTTGGTAAAAAAGTAGGGATAAAATTTGAATATTTATTTTTCCTTTAATTTTTAACAAATAAAGAAGTATGTGTTGCTTAATACAGATATAACTCTATAAAAATACAAAAATAAAAACATAGAATGAACAAACAGTAAGGTTTATTTTAAAAAAGAAGGTGCCTCTCCAAATAGCCCCCAGGGTGGGGTTATTTGGTCTGCATACAAAATGACATAGAAAATATGTTTATAAACTGTTTTTATTTCAATATAAACACGGACGGCGATATTTGGTAACACATTAAAAATTTACAAATAATGCAAAAGTCAACACTAAATAATTTAACATTACTTAAAAACTAATTTGGAACAAAACTGACAGACTCTCGCTAAATACAGTTCTTAACATCACACGCGCGGTGTTCTTTTCTCTGGTTGGTCAAGATTGACAGATAACGGAGTTACCAAATGTTAGAGAATAAAAAGGTTGCGTTCACGTTAATATGTTTGCGTTCGTTCAAAAATTTTTTTTTTTTCCAAAAAGCCCCATGGTTACCAAATAGCCCCGTTCTACCGGTACTGAAATTGTAGACTAAGAGTTCTAAAGGTACAGTACATAATTTAACATGATGACTGGCATACAACAACTTTGTGCAAAGTACTGAATTAATATTGTTAAGAATCTAGAGTATTTTTAATGCTTAAATCTTAGAATAATAACGCTATAGAAACCAAGTTCGCGCGCCTATTTTGAAGCACATTAATTGGAGCCAGAAATGGCACCAAACGCCGGACCGCTTCGTAGTGTTCAATGTCACAGCGCGCCGAACGTGTCTCGCGAAAACAAAAAAAAAATGACGGTTTGTGCAGTTAAATTGTGTCACAACACATCTGAAAAACAAAAGAAGTGTAATGAGATCACTTTTCACAGGTAAGCTTTCAGTATTTCATAGTATCTTGTAGTTAATTAGGTCAAAATATAAACGTACTGCGGTGTGATTCTCTAAGTTAAAGCATCGGTAGCAGCGGCTGCCGCAGTGCTGTCTCTTTCATATTCATAGAATTGGAAAGAGACAGCAGATCACGGCCATGCGCGCACGTCACGCGTGTGTGAATCGCTTTAGTGCTTCTTGTATGAAGACTATCTTTCTATAGCGTTATTATTCTAAGGCTTAAATACTATAAGTTATACCCTTGTCTGTCACGAAGACTTTAGGTGGCTAATTATTGAATTTTTATTGTGTCTGGTATTACGACAGGTGAGCTCTTAATTATAATACATATGGAGTTACTGAAATGCTAGACTACGTCTAAACATAGTTTAATTTGATATTACCTAAGATAAAATGTTTAATAGAAAAAAAGAACCAGTCTCAGGAAAGCTCGAATGGGACGCTTTCCTGAGACGGGTTGCTTTTTTCTAGTAAACATTTATCCTATTGTATCGCATTGTGAATACAAACATTTCAATAATATTGATATTACCTAGTTGTACTAATAGTTAAGAACAGTTTGTATATTTTACCTAAGGGTGAGTTTCGTCAGCGCACAGACTTTTATTCGCCGTAATGGCGGTCGGGCGGTGGGTGTGCCGACCAAATGTCATGGCGATGGCGTGGATGTTTCATTAACTGCATACGGTGCACCATTAAACCAATTGCCGTCTTGTTGATCAAAGCAATAGCTGGAAATAGTAAGGAATCTCAAATCACGCAAAGAAATAAATACCTAAGAATATGTCATAGAATAATAACTAATATTGTACGAGTTACGTACATTGACCGCGCCGCGGGCATTTAGCGCCGTAAGCATTTTTATGCACTGCGCGGCGATTTACTTAATTATAGTTTTTTCACCTTTTCAGTAGAGCATCGACTATCATACCAATCGCGTGCATACTCAGTATCGTTACCATTCGTGTGTGTGCATACGTACTATTTCATCATACCATTTCACCATACCATTAGATCTTACTTACTTACTTATAAACTACCGTTGTTAATAATATTAGTTACGTGTCTGTAATAAACTTTATTGTTTTACCATAACCAGTGACTTTACATTTACCATCTCCTTTATATACTTAGGTGTAGAACCATACATCTAATTGGTCCTTCGATTCGTAGAAGTAACCTGTCGCGAGTTATAACAGTGAATTTTCGCGTAAACTAAAGTGAATAGTGAACTCTGTGAGCGCGGATTAAAGCTGTGACTTCAAGGACGGTTCCTAAACTGTACCAGTGCAGTGGACGATACTAGTCCGTTGCGTTACCAGGCTGCAACCAGAGCTAAGGGATACCACTACCAAGGTTGAGCTAAACCATAGGCTCAATCGGCAGCACGACATACGATCAAGTAAGATCTTTCCTTTTTTAATCACTTCGTACATTTTATAATTACCATGGAAGCCTTGTTAGAGACGCAAAACCAGCTCATGCAGGGCATGGATCAACTTCTTAGAAACTTTAAGAAGGACAGCCAGGAAAGAAAAACGCCAGACTATGTCAGGAGGAAGCTTGAGACCCTAGATTCGTACTGGCAGGAGTTTCACAATAACCATTTACAATTGTGTATCTATGAGGAAAAAGATAACGCTTATTTTACAGGTAACGAATATGAGCGTACAGGTACATTTTATAACCAGGCTAAGCAGTTGATGCAAAGTTACAAACAGGAAACCAGTAGACCAACCACACCACTTTTGAAACCACCAACGCCGTTGCAGTTACCATCGAATCCAGTTCTCTCGCCTATGGCTCCTCTGAGAAAGTCCGAGGGAACCAACAGCAAGTTAGATGAGATGCTGCGTAAGCAAATCAGCAACTTCAAGGCCTTTGATCGAACTGCTGCAAATGTTGCTATTGATGAGCTGTCCGAAAAATGGGAGTTCGAAGACGCTCTCATGCTATTGAAGTCCAGATGGGCGGTGATAGATTCGTTACATTGGGATATCGACAGCGAAACCAATACTGACCATCCCAAGTATGAAGAACAGTTCGCAAAGTATGAGAAACTTTTTCTCAATCTTAAGAAAACCATTAACACCAAGATGTGGTCGGTGTCTTATCGGGATAAATCGACTCCACAGATGGAAATACCAACCTTTACGGCAGGGATGCACAGACTACGGCCCGCGGGCCGCATGCGGCCCGCCGGTCGAATACTGGTGGCCCGCCGACAGCAAAAATAATACTCTCGTACATTCGAAAATATTGAGTTCTATTCCAGAATATCAATTTTTCATTGTCTTTAATTACCTATACTTCTGGTGGCCCACCATCAGTTCATAATTTGCCCGAGTGGCCCCTAGTCTTAATAAGTCTGTGCATCCATGCTTTACGGGAAATTACCAGCAATGGACTTCGTTTAAAGACCTGTTTCACGAAGCCATTCACAATAACCCATCCTTGTCCAGAGCTCAAAAGCTTCAATTTCTTAAAAGTAAATTAAGAGGTGAAGCAGAAAAGCTAATCCAACACTTATGCATTAGCTCAGAGAATTACCAAGTATCGTGGGATATTCTTAACCATCGCTACAATAATAAAAAACTGATTTTTTCATCCCACGTTAATACTCTCCTAAGCACGCCGATAATGCAAACCCAAAGCGCCGCTTTGATTAAGAGGCTGCATGACACGACTAACGAATGTCTGCACGCTGTACAAAAGTTAGGGATTGACACATCTACGTGGGATCCACTAATCGTACACCTATTGTCCCAAAAACTAGACGTAGATTCTCACAACGAATATATACAGTCGGTGCAGAATCCTAGAGAAGTACCAACGCTAAAAGAATTTTTAAACTTTTTAGAAACAAAGTTTACGTCACTTGAATCATTTCGACACAAGCAGGACTCTACCAAACTACCACGCCAGGATGACACTCGTTTCAAAAAACCATACATTCAACATCAAACCAATAACCAATTCAATAAATATACCAGCAAACCAACATCATTTAAGACATTGCACGTGGAAGCTTCGAAATGTCCTCATTGCAAGAAAAACCACGCGATTTACTTCTGCGAATCATTCCGTGAATCGAGGTCAGAATTAAAACGTAAAACAATTGCGACAAATAACCTATGCAAAAATTGTCTAGTAAACCATAATGGCAAAGAATGCATATCGCTCAAAACGTGTCGCTTTTGCAATGCTAACCATAATTCGCTTATTCATGACATGTTTGCGGACAAAACAGATATTGCGACACCAACCAACTCGACGGCAGTGAATGACCGAAAAATATGCCATGTGTCACAGGAAACTTTTTCAGAAATTCTATTAGCAACTGCAAAGGTCTATGTTAAGGCTGCTGACGGGACTTATCACACCATGCGTGCACTCATCGACCAGGGTTCACAAACATCTTTGATAACCGAGAACGCCGCACAAAAATTGGGGTTACCACGACAACATTGCAAAGGAGTTATATTTGGTGTCGGCGCTAAAGAAAACAATTGTAAGGGCGCAATAAAAATTGAGATACAGTCGCTTCATAATGATTTTTCTATCCATACAGACGCGATCATTATGAATAGCCTCGTCAATAAATTACCAAACCAGACTTTAGAAAAACCAACATGGAAATATTTAGACAACATTAACCTAGCAGATCCGGAATTCTATCTTAGCCGCCAAGTGGATCTATTATTAGGAGCCGATATTTATTCATCCATAATATTGAGCGGAATCATCAAAATCAGTCCATCTATTCCAATAGCGCAGGAAACGCAACTCGGATGGATCTTATGTGGACATGTGCAATCGTTCCACTGTAATGTCGTCATTAACCAAACAGACGAATTACAAAGGTTTTGGGAAATTGAGGACATATCGCAACAAAGTTCTTTATCTGAAGCCGACGATTACTGCATTCAATTTTACCAATCAACCACTTTGAGAGACGAGGGAGGCAGATACCATGTGAGGCTGCCCCTAAAACCAGATTTTGTAGAAAAATTAGGAACATCTAAACCAATGGCTATTGCTCAGTATCGGCAATTAGAAAAAAGGTTTTCTAAAAATAGATTAATTGCGCAAGACTATAAATCGTTTATGAATGAATATCGCGCACTCGGTCATATGATACCTGCAGCTCGCGCCCGCGCCGAAGCCAGTAATACGAAACTCGACTGTTATCTACCGCACCACGGTGTATTGCGTTCTGAGTCTACTACCACTGCGCTTAGAGTTGTTTTCAACGCATCAGCCAATACATCTACGGGCTTTAGTCTAAATGATTTAATGGAAGTTGGGCCAAACTTACAACAGGATTTACAAACTTTAATCCTTAAATGGCGGCAATATAAATATGCTTTTACAGCAGATATTGAAAAGATGTTCCGTCAGATAAGAGTAATAGAAAGTGACCAAAAATACCAAAAAATAATTTGGCGTGACGCTCCCGAAGATCATTTACAGGAATACCAACTTACCACGGTTACGTATGGCACCAAAGCAGCCCCCTTTTTAGCGATGATGACGTTGAAACAACTCGCTAAAGATGAGAAACCCAATTACCAAAACTCATCTGCTCCCAAGGTCATAGAGGAGTCATTTTACATGGACGATTTGCTTCAAGGCTCCCATACAGTACCTGAAGGGGTCGAGTTACAATCTGACCTCATGAAGCTGCTTAAATCAGGTGGATTCAATCTGCGAAAGTGGAAGTCAAATGTCCGTCTGTGCGTTAAATGTAAAAGGAACGATCCCATCAAAAACCAACAATTAATGGGAGATTTACCAGAGGCGCGAATCAACCCGTCAAGACCATTTCAAAAATCGGGCGTTGATTTCACGGGCAGTATTTTGATAAAAGCTAATAAAGGCCGCGGAGTCAAAACCACGAAGGGGTACGTAGCGGTGTTTATATGCATGTCAACCAAAGCAGTGCACTTAGAGCTCGTATCCGACCTTGGTACGTCATCATTCCTCGCTGCTTTAAGAAGAATGGCGGCTAGACGGGGGACCCCACGGCATATTTATTCTGACAATGGAACTAACTTCCTCGGTGCCAGCAGAGTCCTAACGCGAGGGTTGGAGGAGCTCAAGGACGTTTTCAACACCGAGTTCATGTCAGAGGTTGCAGACATGGGTATCAGCTGGCATTTCAACGCGCCGTCGTGGCCCACCGCCGGAGGTTTGTGGGAAGCGGCGGTAAAAAGTCTTAAATACCATTTGAAGCGAGTTATAGGAGAACAGAAACTCACTTATGAGGAATTTACCACCATATTAACCCAGATAGAAGGTTGTCTCAACTCACGGCCTCTCTGTCCACTGACTGAGGATCCTGATGACTTAAATTATCTAACTCCATCACATTTTCTATCTAGCGGACCCACTCTTACCATATTTGAGACTGAAAGAGATGAAAGGACCAGATGGCAGCTGACCCAGAAAATATTTCAGGATATTTGGAAGCGTTGGCAAGCAGAATACCTGACGCAGTTAACCGCACGAAGCAAATGGAATAAACCACATGGAAATTTGCGAGTCGACGATGTGGTTATTATCCACGATAGTAATCTACCAGCTGGAAGGTGAGCTTTGGGGAGGGTAATCGATCTTCACCCGGGCAAGGACGGCTACGTTCGAGTTGTCACCATAAAAACCAAAAATGGAACCATGAAGCGCCCTATCACAAAACTTTCTATTCTACCAGTAACTAATCACCAAAATGAGACCAAACCAGATAAACCAATCCCAGATGAGACACCAATCGAACAAAAAAGTACAAAACCAAAAAAGTCACTGAGCTGCTACCTAACCACTATTCTTATGTTTTTTCTACTTTTGTTTACACCAGCACAAAGTACTTACCATCTGTCACCATTGAAAAATAACAACAGTATGTATTATTTCGATAAAACATCCGAAATGTCTCTTATACGAGATGAATGGAAACTCGTTGTTTATTTAGACCTGAGTACTTATTGGCAACGCGCTGATTTAGTCGAAAAATACATATCACACCTAACTGATATATGCTCCAATAACAAAATAAAAGCGCAGTGTGACGTTGTCTTATCACAACTAAGTCAACGCTACGATGAATACAACCACTACAATCAAATGTTACTCGGTCAGCAGTTCTCGACACGCGAGACTCGCCGTCGCCGCCGAGGGCTTATCAATGGAGTAGGTAGCGTTGCCCACAGTTTGTTTGGAATTTTAGATGAAAGTTTCGCCGAGCAATACTCCAAAGATATCGATTTAATACGTGCTAACGAGAAACATCTGGAAAGTCTATGGAGAAACCAAACTTCAGTGGTAGAAGCAGAGTACCATTTGCTAAAAACCGAAAAAACTACTATAGACAAACAATATAAAGCCTTTAATCAACATCTCAACTTCATCGAGAAAACAGCTAACCAATTAAAGGCAGAATGCACATTTGCCGTCACCAACAATGAATTTACATTGTCAGCAATAATTGCAAATAACATCTTGTCTGACTTACGAAAAATTCAAGAAACTCTATTAGACGCCATTACCAATATTTATTACGGCAATTTTAATGTTCACTTACTTAAGCCCGAACAATTATTGCATGAGTTGCATTTAATTGCTGGCCGCATACCTAAAGATTTGTCTTTACCAATAGACAACATCTATCACCAGTTACCAAAACTCTATCATCTATTAAAGGTCAAAGCAAGAGTAACTAAAGACTATTCATTATTCGAAATTAAGATCCCATTAGTCAGCAGAGATCTATTCGATATTTATAAGATCATACCAATTCCAAGAGAAACAAACAATTATATGGTTACCCTAGTCCCGATCGCCGGACATGTAGCGATCAACTTACAAAAGGACTTATACTTACCTATAAGTGATAATACACTGCAAGCGTGTTTATCATTTGATGTTGATGTTTATTTGTGTCCGTTAAAATCACCATTATACCAATTTAAATCTGATCAAAGCCTGTGTATCAAAGATTTAAGTACCCAAACCTGTAAAACTAAAGCTATCCCATGTGAACACTCCTGGTCTCAGCTTCATAAGATGAACTCCTATTTATATGTCTGTTGTGGCGAATGTAAGGTGAGAATCATATGTGAACAGCTGATCGCCGCGGAGCGGCTCACCAAGGCTGGCGTCATTACGCTAGGGAATGGCTGTGTCATCAAAGGCGACTCCATTACGATAACGTCGCATAGGCAATTCTCCAATAACATAACCGTACAGTTGAACCTCGTTACACCAGACATACCGCCTATTAATAATATTATAAATATAACTGTACCTAATTCGACCATAGAAATTGAATCAAACGGTTTAGAAAAGGACTTGAAGGTCCTCGGAGATCAAATCAAGGATTTGAAAGCCCAAGATGGGGTAGCAGATGTCATCACATACCATGACGTCCACCACTACGTCGCCATCTACGTGATGATGGGCGCAGCAGTCGTCGCTGGGCTCGCTTGGGCGGGCCGCCGGGTGCGCGCGCGCCGCCAAGCGCGCCGCGCCTCCTCCCGCAACGAGCTCGACGCTACGTATAGTGCTAGTGTACAGTGCGTGAGTGTCAGAGAAAGTGTTTCGAGTGATAATAGTGATAAGTGTAGAGTCAGTGGTAATAAAGTGGCAGAAAGGCCTAGTGGGTCCAATGTGCGAGATACCAGTGCGCGTGTGGATAAGGCAACGATGCCAAACTTTAGTAAACATTTTAGGTCATCTCACTAACATAGTAATTTAAAAAACCTATTGTTAAATCATCTTGTAATTTCATCAAATATCATTACCATCTCTCACCATACTTACCAAACCATCTTTAGTTTTGTTTACTTTTCTCGCCCGGGAGCATGTACGAGTTACGTACATTGACCGCGCCGCGGGCATTTAGCGCCGTAAGCATTTTTATGCACTGCGCGGCGATTTACTTAATTATAGTTTTTTCACCTTTTCAGTAGAGCATCGACTATCATACCAATCGCGTGCATACTCAGTATCGTTACCATTCGTGTGTGTGCATACGTACTATTTCATCATACCATTTCACCATACCATTAGATCTTACTTACTTACTTATAAACTACCGTTGTTAATAATATTAGTTACGTGTCTGTAATAAACTTTATTGTTTTACCATAACCAGTGACTTTACATTTACCATCTCCTTTATATACTTAGGTGTAGAACCATACAAATATTATTCTGAGGATTAAGTACTACCCGTAGACAATAATTAATGAAGTTAATTTGAAAAACATACCAGGCCACTCAGAAAGTTTTGCGGAAAAAAGATTTTATCTTTATGGCACTGGCCACATGTAATTATTGTGAAAAATTTGGTTACTTAAAAGTAAAAATACCATTGTTCGAATTTCGAATTTTCCTCCACATTTTTTCGAGAGCCAAATTAAATTATCGTGTCTCATTTAAAAATGGATCTGCATCGTGAACATTTTCGTGCGATGATTTTCTACGATTTTAAATGTGGCCTAAAACCTGATGATGAGTCATTTGATCGACTTCAAATGACTATTATGGATGAAGGACCTTTAAAAGCAACCATCTACCGTTGGCATAACGAGTTTAAGCGCGGTCGCCTTACTTTGGAGGATGAACAAAGGAGTGGTCGTCATACGACGGCAGTCACGGAAGAAAGTGTGATGGCAGTAAAAAAATTAATTCTAGAAAACAGGCGAATTCATCCGAAAAGATTCAGCATACACTGTAGATTAGATCGGGAAGCGTTCACAAGATTCTACAAGAGCAACTTCACGTGAGGAGGATAGTTTCGCGCTGGGTGCCGCATAACCTCACCGAAGCTCAGAAGCAGACTGGAATGGTGCCGTGATAAAATTAAAAAATTTGAAGTAGGCTCGTCTCGGCGCGTTTACGACATTGTGACAGGTGACGAATTCCGGATTTATCAATACGATCCAGAAACAAAGCGTCAGTCGACAGTTTGGCTGTTTCAAAACGAACCAACGCGTAACGCACGAAAGTGAAGCGATCGAGAAGCGAAAATTTTGATCGCTAGGTTCTTCATTTTGACGGGGTATGTGGTTTCAATTCCATTACGAGACCAAAGCAGTATCAACACCGAATGGTATACCACAAAATACCTGTCAAACTTTTCGTCTGCAATGAGCAACAAGCGATCGAACACTGGGCTCCTTCACCATGACAACGCGCCCGCGTACACAGCGCTCAAAACGAGGGACTTCCTAGACACCACACCGGCCGATTACCTCCTTACAGTCCTGATCTGGCACCGTGTGGCTTCATTTTATTCCATAAAATAAAAAATCAGCTAAAAGGGATACAGTTTTCATCACCGGCAGACGCGCTAGCAGCGTTCGAGAAGGCCGTGGAAGAGGTGTCTGCGGCGGACTGGAAAAAATGTTTCGAAAATTAGTTCAGACGCATGAAACTTGGTATAGAGGCTGGTGAAGAGTTCGTCGAAAAGATTTAGTTAAAATGTTTTATCCATAGAAGTAAGTTTTTAGTTTCTCAAAACTTTCTAAGTGTCCCACGTACTCATTTGAATCCACTATAATAACTGCAGCGAAAAGATCATATTTTTAAAAATTAAATAAAACGAAACAAACATTTTAGAAAAAAGACGTTTGATGATATTATATCAATGTAAGTTACTAATAAGTTTTGGGAACAAACATTTGAGAAGATCTATTTTTTCCCGATCATCGATATTATTGAAAAGTTTTTTGGGTTATGACGGTAAAATACATAAACCGAAAACTTTAATTTTTTTAAAACAAATAAACGGAGTGGCTTGTAGTATTTATCTCGATCTAAAAAGATTCCAATCCCATTTAACCAAACATCTGAAAATCCTTTACCCATACCGGTTTTTTCGCCGATACCAAATCAAGAGATTCAAAATAAACGAATATACGCTTTAATTAGGACCTGCCCGGTCCCGCCTCGCGCCTCATTGGTCGATAACCCTTTCCCGCGCAAGGGTTATTATTAGACCGCTGCTCGAAGCGCGCGCGCCGCGACCGCCTCTCCATCTTTTAAGTTGTTTTTTGCCCGCGGCATTTGTTTTTTTTTATACACGCACGACGCGTTTTGATTGGGTGAAAGGGTTGCCGCGTAAATCTGACGGTGCATCCGCGGGATGTATATAGGCGACGCCCTTTCCTAAGTGAAAGGGTTGGCTTAATTGTTGTTCCTTCATGAGAGCAGGGGATTATGACAGGGGCAGGGGTTAAATAGAAAAGGTTAAATTTATTAACGCATGCATTATGTGTGTGGGGTTATATAGGTAGAGTGTGAACTGTTGGGTATATAGAGGATGTAAAAGAAAGTAGTAGTCTTATCTGAAATCACCATGTTTGTGATTAAGCATGGTGACTTAGTAGGAGCTAAATAAATGTGCCTAAAGTATAAATCATTGCAATGTATTTGTGTAGATCTAACTAGCAAAGTAGTAGAAATAGTAGTACTTAGGTAGTGCTAGGTTAGAAGGAACATAGGTAACGCAAGAATAATTGAACAAACACACAAAGAAAATTACATATACCTACAATACGTAAATTATTTTATAAATAATTGGCTTTACAACCAAAACTTATCTGTAAGAACGTGACGTGATTGAAGAACAGTCAAAAGAACATACGTTCATATTTATAATATTTGCATGACTGTGTGAATTTCTACTTTGTGTTTATTTTAGCATTGCTGAGTGCAAATTGCGTACAAAACCATTCAAATTAATAGGTTTTACGTAACACCGAAGTAGGGTTATGGTTAATCCCGTGATTTTAGAAATTATAACATTTGTTGCTTTAGGAGCGTGCCGCGAAAGGTGCGCCGACGCCGACGTGCCTGTGGCGCCCTCTCGCGGATTACGCCGCACCCCGGTCAACTGACTTGTTCATTTACGGCTTGGAGATGTCAACGCGGTTGTAACGCTCTTAGTACGGTATACGTCACCATTTACAAGGATTAAAGTTGCGCTGTTGACACTTTAATTTGAACGTTGAAAATCATTGAATGGTTTAGGGTTAGCAAGCCAACCTCTACATAACGTAGACAGAGACTTCTTGGCGGGAAAGTGAACCGTCATGTCTGCAGTTTTGTATTATTTTCTTTAATTTATGTTTTGTCTAATATTAATGTGAAATAATGGTGGATTATTTACTGTTAAGTGCTCGTGAACGTGCATGAGTGTTAGCAAATAAAACAAAACAGTGCAACATCACTTTTCAAATTCTCTGAAGAAGTCCGTGTGAGACCTCAATAAAGTCCCACAGCTTTTTTGAGTCTCGAGGGGTTTGGGGGAAAATCATTTACCATTAAATATTCATTATCACTCATTATTATCAACTTAATGAAAAGAAAATAATAATTACTATAAAAACTTGACACTGGCTAAATGTGCTGAACGCACGAAGCCATTATTTAAGAGAAAAAAAAAACGTGGACAGAATTTCTTTCGCAAGTGCTTGGCAAAATAGTGAAAGAATCAAAAGCCTTTGTAAATTATGGTACGATAACTTATGGTATAATTATTTGTCACAATAAATTATACCATCTTGTAAGATGAACAAAAAAAATTATCTAACCCAATCTTTGTAGCGACGGCAAATATGAGTGGACCCGAACAACCCTAATATTTTAAGTTTGTGCAACGTTCGGGTGACGTTTTGCGGCGGCTCCATAAATTATCTATTAGCCGAACATCACTTGACGTGTCCACAAAAGGCTAATGTCAACTTTTGTGCAACGAGTCCTGGAGGCCAACAAAGCGAACCCTTCCCCGCTACCCACACCTGCATTCCCACGATGCACAGCTTAGAAAGTGCAACCACGCATCGATATATTGGAGAAAAAAGTTTGCGCAAATAAAAATTGCTGTCAAACATTTAAATTTCACCAGATTTGGGTTGAATGAAAGCGGCGGCCACCGACATGCGTGGGAAAGTTTGGCTCTATTTTACTTATTGCGATGTTATGTCACGGTATTGAAATAAAATATACTCTGTTTCTTTTCGTTTATCGAAGTATATTTAAGTCGAATTAATTGATCAACAGCATATAAACGTCTCACTGCTAGGCTTTTCTCTGGCTATAGCTATAGCTTCCCATGTTATAATTGAAAGCACATGAGGAGATCGGGTCGTAACGTAAGCCACCATTCTGGCCCAATGTGGTTTGGTGGGTTATACCTACTCGTATATAAACCGCCTCGTGTATTAACCGCCTATGTGGTCTAGTGGCTAAGCCATCTGTTTTAGAACCAGAGGTCCCGGGTTCGATTCCCAGCGGGGGGTATATCTTTGTGTGCTCGGTTTGGTTGGTGGTAGGGCTGTTAAGTCCGCCTGGCTAGCTACCACCATCTTATCTAAGTCTGTCGCCATAACAACGATGTTTATAGCATTGTTGTGTTCCGACAGTTTGAGATAAGATAGCCAGTTCCTCAGTGGTTGAGGATTCCGGGTGAAGCGCGCTTCCACCTTCGGCCGTTTCGTCACTTACCATCAGGTGAGAACAAGGACAAGCGCTTACCCGTTGTAGATAAAAAAAATCTGTTAACATTAATGATACTTTTATATATTTTAAAGCAAATAATTATGTAATACGCCAATAGTAAGGATTCAAACATAAAGACTGCACAGGCAGATCACATTACTAGATTAGGCGGGCCTCAACGATCTGGTTCCTTGAACACAGATAAGCATCAGGGCAGTTGTATTCAATCGCCGCCGATCGGCAACAGAATACTAAACAAATTGACTATTATGCATGTCGATTTTGAAACGAATGCGATTTGACTAAACATTTCTTTTTTTATGCACGGCATACTATTTTACGGAAAAAATATTAAGTTAGTTGTAAAAATAAGTAGTACCTCTGTGTATAGTAAATTTATAAAATACATTTCATTTTACAAGTTATTTGAATCAAAGAAAATAAAAGACTTACAAAATATGAACGCCGAGAAAATAAAATTATTAAACCTATGGAAAAATTCGTGAATAACGATACATATTCTCATTTTAGTTAAGTATTGGCCAAATTCTTTTTAATTCCTTCGCACTTACCTGCTCGTATTATTTTGTACCAGATCTCATTGAGCCAACTTTTTTTCTTTCTTGTTCATGCAACGAGATTGTATCGAATTTCTATGCAAATGCAAATAATGCAATCGTCCGATCAGCCAGTGAGTGAGAGCGGATTCCCACGTGTTTCTAGTTAGATCCTTGCGCATCTGATCTGCACAAAAACCGGGCGGGAAGGTCAGCGGAGAAACTGGGCCGGTCTCGAATTGCGCGGACCCTTTCACTCTCGACGTATACCTGCGCTTTTTACCCGCTTCCCGGAATCTTGCAAGGGACCGACGCGACGACGGCTCTCAAACTGTCGGATCGCAAGACCCCGTGGCGAGCGGTAGGGTTTAAACACGAAACTAGTTTCTGTGACTATCGCTAGTAGTTCTTCTGAATAGCAGTGATGTGTGTCTGTTTAAAGGGAAAATGAGATACATTTTATAGTTACTGGATAAGTAACTAAACTCTAGGAAATTTTTACCCATGGTTACATGTTTCATGCTCTGTGGTGATTGCTTACCATAAGGCTGAACGTGTCTGTAACAAAAATAAAAAAGTTTTATTAAATTAAATTCCGCATTATTGTGTTCCAGAAATAAGCTAGTAAGATAGCCATTCCTTATTATCGGTTATAGATTTTAATTTTTAGTTTAAATACCTTATTTTGCCTCTTATTCCCTCAAAATTGCCCTAGTTTCAGTGCCAGAACAATCATTAAAAAAAAACTGTGTTGTATATCGTGTTACAGTTTTGGAAGCGTTGGCGTTTGTACGAATGGGCTGCAATATTTCGCAAATTCTTCTTTTACCGAAGGACCTTAAAATAAATCAAATGAATATGGGATGGGCACAAAAAGCGGGTTAATTACTCGCCGTCGGGATTGATCGCTTCCATGAAAGGATGGATAGTTTTTAAGAGTGCTCCTGCCGATGGCCCTAAGGGCCCTATAGTACATGTGTGGGGTGTGAAATGCGATACTGTAACGTCAGATGATGATCCTAAATAAAAGTAAAAGAACTGTAGGGTTTTATCAATTAATTCGCGTTAGTTTTTTTAATTTTTTATAGGCAAGTATTTGACCGCAATCTCGATTTTGTTAGTTGGAGTGGTAGCCAAGGCAAATCTGCTTATTCAATCTTTAGCGTAATGTTAAAAACAAATAAAGTTGCAAGTTGAACAATTTGTTTTTATGTCGTTGTGGTGGGAATATTTTTTATTTTAAAATATTAATTGACATTTAAATTGATATGCTGTTCCAATCTATATGTATGTAGGTATTTTATTTACTTACATTTTAAACATTTAAAATGTAAATAACACATATAAGTATATGAATATAAATACATCTACTGAAATGAAAAAATAAAAAAAATAAAAATAATATTGATTTGAAAAAGAGTAAATTATGGTTAATATGTATAACATATTGATATTTGGAAGATATTAAAAGTATAGCAACATCGACTATACCTGGGTTGATAAACCGCACACTTATACAATTATTTTTATCGTAATTCAAACAGTTTTTGCTATCAAAGTCGAGGCCTCGCCTTTGTATTCAGGTAGAAATATCTTTTTCTTGAAATGCAGCGAAAATATTATAAATAGTTACACAACAAAATGTGATGTGTCAGCATGAGTTTAAAGTTAAAACTTTCGTGAATTTGGGAAATGGTTGTTGTGACCATTAGTTTTGAAATGAAAATCGATATCAGAGTTTCGATCATTTATAACTTGCATTTGACGGGCAAACAAAACGAATAGAAGGATAGAAAAAGTGTCGGAATTCGAAACGGTGAAGAGTGGAAATGAAGTATTATTGCAACACTTGCACTTTCGATCGTCCTCGCGATCCGGTTGCGATTCTCCGATTCCGATTCATATTACTTTGTGTCGTTGTTTTTCTGGTTACTCAATAGTTTTCAATGGACTTTCCATTTTTTTTTGGTACATCGTTGAACAGGTGAAGTTTTTAATTATATTGGTCCCTTGAATTAGTAGTTGTTTTTTTACCAAGGTTTCCAAGAGTAGTAATATAAGTAGTGTTTATATTTTATTAACGTAATGTAACATTTAGTAAAATCTTTACTACCTCTCAGCCTAATATGGTCAACCTAAGCCGAGGTTCTAGGAGCGGAGCAGAGCTGTACAATATTAACCACTAGAGCGGAGTGAAGCGAAGTATACATTCAATTGGTTAATATTGACACAGCTCTACTCATCTCTTCTCTTCTTAGCTCCAGAGGACGAGGCGCTATTGGATAATAGTCTAGTTTGGTATTGGATCCAGTTAAGTCACGCTCGCGTGATGCCGACTACTAGATATTTTCCATGGTTTGAGCAGTGACAATGGCTTGAAGAAGCACTAAGCAGGTGAATGGAGTTGAAGTACCAAAAGAACGTTTCAGCAATACTACCTACTGGAGCAATTGAAGTAACATAAGTGTAATTCAGGTAGGTTTCCTTTTTCTCTTGTTACTACAGTAGTAGAGTAGGTACTTAAAATACCGCCAAAATTTCCCTACCGTTGAAGGTTCTGTAAATTGGTTAACCATGATCAACCACCGGAAATTATCTGACAGCGGAAGCTAAAGAATTAATAATTACGATCAAATAAACATATTTTGAAGTGAACATTCTCAGTTCGCTTAAGCTCAATGAGTAAGTAAACATCAATTAGAGATGAAAGTTGCGGTGAAAAGGGTACCTACTCGAGAATTGTTTGTGTGATTTTCAATGTTGCTGGTTTAAACGATACAATTAAGTGTGGTCCGGTACGCCACATGAATATGCACATGAAGGCTTATTTGCAGTGTGCAGTGACGGAATGTTTGGCAAGAATCGGCCGTTTGTCGGTGCCTTGCCACAATGGCGTATAGATTCTGCAGGCGAGGCAAACTCCCGCTCCACTGCTTGCAGAGACCGCGGATAATTACACTACAGAGGTACGGCACAAAAGGTACGCTATGTCTCAGTATTGTACCTACACCGGTTTGATGAAAACTTGTACCATGTGATCGCTGAATTGTGAAATTCAAGTCATTTGTAGTACAAGTGACATCGACGGGTACAAAATGGCTTGACTTTTAGATGAATATAAAAGTTTATTGAATTTGTTTTGTTGCTGGAAACACTTTAAAATTATTCAGATTTAAAAATGTACTTACTATCAATACCGCGGTGAATATTTATTTAATTTTATATTGTTTTATAAAAATTGTTAGAGGCGCCAGAACAATTACTTCAAATTCATGCAGATTGTAAAGATATGATTAAGAAATTGGCGTTGAATTCAAGTCTAACAAACAAAATTAACTCACATCAATCGCAGATAATTCCATTTAATATCATCTAAGTATTTAATTTAGGCTACAATTTGTGCACTTAGGAATGCCGCTATGCCAACGGTTCGTAAGTCGGGCAGGAGCCTCGCACTGAGAAAAACCGGCAAGAAGCTCAGCAAGGGCCATTGAGCTATTAGTAATAATAGCTCAATGGCAAGGGCATTTCTTTTCTCCCTTTCTTTTACAGCATCAAATACAAATCGGAAAATTCCCATCATAAAAAGACATTTTCCATCATTGTTGATTAAATTAGAATTTACCTATTATTTGCGTACCTACATACATTTTTATTGTTGAAATTTTGCATTTACAATGCTATATAGATACCTATATATAATGCTATATTTTACCTACATACAATTTATGAAAAGTACTTAGTGTTAATATAAAATTAGGAACATGGAAAAATAATGAAGTCTTAATTATAAATGGAACACAGGGATCATTTTTTCATTTTGAAATGTAGGTACATTTAAATCCTTCCTAACTTATTTTAGCAATACAAAGCTTATTTAGGGATGTGCGTTGGCAAAGTGTACCACCGTTTTGCCAAGACAGTGCGTCTGGCAAACATCGCGCCAACACTTTCGCCCTTTCGCCGCGCACACGTGCAGATTACGCGCCTCAAAAGGATTTTTTACAATAAAACATATGCCGCTTTTTGCTTAACCCACTTTAGCTTCGATTATAACCTTCTTACCTACATTTGCTGCGCCCTTTGTGGAGAGCAAGCCGCCGGAATGGTTACATGTATCCGAAGATGTATGCCGGCGTTTTTTTTTCGCTTACATACTCGGAATCGAGTGAGTTTAGTAAACATTTAAAATAGCTAAGGTAGTGTATTAAAAAAATTGAATAACTTTGGTATTCACATTATATGAAACTACCGATGTAAAATAATATGTAGGTTATACAGGGTGATCAATCCATTTGGATTTCTCCCTCTGACCCATTTGGGAAATCAAAAACTCAAAGAAAGAAATCAAAAAGTATAAGAGATAGGGAAATCTGTTCTTAGGAACCATGGCGTCGATTTTAGATTTAATAAGAACAGCACTAATTTTTTTTGGTAAATGTCATACGTAACCGGGTGTCGACCCGCTGGTGTAAACAATGTTGTAAATTCTGCAAGTTTATTCGTTGTTATTGTTGATGGTATGAATGATAAGTCATAAGGAACACATTTGAATGGAATACTGTTTAAATAATTGGATGAAATCCCAAAAATATGTTTTTCCATATGTTCAAAATGGTAGCCATTTTCCTGGATGCAAAAATTAATTCTCTTGGGTCTCCTACCTACCCAAACGCAATTTATAGTATTTCGTATTTTTATTGGATGCATCTGTTTTACGATATTTTCTAAGACTGTTGTTAAATTTCATGATTATTTCATCCTTAAGATAACCACATAGGAAATAATAAAGTGGCGTGATATCAGGCGATCTCGCGGGCCATTTGATGGGTCCGCCTGTACCTATCCAGTAATTTTGAAAATGATGTTTTCTGTCCAAGGTCTGACTCACAAAAATATATCGAGATATTTCTGTGGTCTGACTACACAAGATTTCTTAGCAAAATTTGGTCTTTATGCTCGCAGTGTCAACTATAATAACGAATACGACATTGGATTAATTTATATATTTTTGCATCCAGGAAAAATGACTAAGTACTATTTTAAACATTTACCTTAAAAAAATAAATGAAGTATCTTACTTTTGGGATTTATTTCAATTATTTCAGTAAATAAGATTCCATTAAAAACGTGTTCCTTATGACTTATTATTCATAATAACCAACAACAATAAAAACGAATAAACTTGAGATAATAAGAATAATAAGAATTAATAACATTGTTTACAGAGATAGAGACCGCGGGTTCGACTCCCGGTTACGTATGAGCATTAATAAAAATAATTGAATACAGTTTTTATTAAATCTAAAATTTACGCCACGGTTCCTAAAAACAGATTTCCCTATCTCTTATAGTTTTTGACATCTCCCTACTGACCCATTTGGATGGATCACCCTGTATATCCATGCCCATACAAAATCAATCCACATAATATTATATTCCTTAAGCTTCAGATATTCTTCACAAGCTTTATAAGCTTCACAAGTACCACCGACATTGGGCTCAGGCTCAGTGCACTTCGACCGACTGGGATCTTTCGTGCCACCCCATCCTTTCAGTCCTCTTCCTCCCTAAGGGCAAGAAGTCTTCTGGTTTCGCTTAGGCTAATCGCAAAAGCCTCATTATTTTCCTTGCCTTCCGTCACACAATAAGCATTGCATGTACTCCGACGTACCTATTGTCTGCACATGCCCCTAATATGATAAGTACTTAATTAGATATACGTGTATAATGATGTTACAAAGTACCAAATAGTTGGTGTGGTAGGTATATTACCCTACTGTTGTTGCCAGGCGTATATTTTATACAAAGGAATACCTATAAAACTGCAAGTTCTTCTTCTCAGTCTTTCGTAATCGTGTGAAGGTGTTCCACAACCTTAAAATTTTGCCATGCTCTCTCTAAACACTCAAGGCCGGCCACCTTCCTCAGGTCATGGTACCTACTGTACCAGCGCATTTGAGGTCTTTGTAGAGGGCGTTTTTCTACCCAAAGTCTCCACTCAACGAGCCTCCATGCCAACGAGCCTGCACCAAGGACTATGTTAGCGGGCTTTAAAACTGAAGAGGGAGTGGGCTGATCATCCAGCCGACTCCCTTTTAAGTTTTGCTATTCGCTTGGTTATATCCGCAACCCGGCTTCATCTTTACTTACTACTCCTGGACGAGAAAATCTTTACGAGGTTTTTTGGCCGGGACAACCAGCATCAGTACAGGAAGTCGGCTTAAGTGCAGCGGCGGATGAGTACATCGCATACCAACGGCGGCGCGAATAGACCTAGGTCACTTACTAAAAGTGATGATTATTTTCTTTTTTTTTATTTCATTATAAATATCGAAAAAAAGAAGTTAGTTTTGCCGAAAAACGCTATACTAACACCACATTAATTACACCGCGCCATTGAACACTTCATAACAACATTGTAAAGTAAAGTACGCAACCAGTAAATCTGTCCCACTGTAGGGCAAAGGCATCATTGAACTCAAGTCACCGCTGCAATTGTTGGCTTAAGAGGAAACACTACGTGGAAGTGGCATGCAAAATTCTCATACAAAACACAGATCTAAAACAAAAAAACGACTTTTCGTAGTCCCCTGTTTCCACCTTCAGAACCGGACTAATTTTTATTACTCGTACTTTTTCAGCGTCGGTTTAAGAAAGAAATTTTCTATGTCTGTATGTTTGATTCCTTAATACAGAATGATTCCGCTAAATTTTGAAGGCTCCTGGTTGTTAAATAAATGACTTAACCCTAGAAAGATAACCTACGCCGCAAAGACGCCCGCGCAGCAAACATATAGTTGTCTCTTTTTATTCAGCGCGTATATTAACTTGTTCTTTTTAGCCAACTCAGTCGTTGGCCAGACCTATCGCAGGACGGCTGTTGCTAAACGGTGAGTACCATATTTTTGAGTTATGAGTTTTTATGCGCTCGCGAGGCGTATGGTTATCTTTTATGTAACTTTTAGTGTTGCTTGATTCTTTTGATTTATTGATATAAAGTGTTATTTATACATGTTTTTGTTTTGTTTTTAGGAAACAGTATTAGCGTAGACCATGGCAAGTAGAAGGGCATTTGCGGAAGACGAAATATGCCTATTATTGGACCGAGAAGATAAGAATGGTGATACTCAAGAAAGTGATAGCGAGGTAGAAGATTGTGAGAGCGAAGATGATGTTCAGAGTGACGTCAAAGATGAGTAAATCAATAATAGTCAAAAAAGGCAGCTACTGCACGTCGAAAAAGAAGAGAATGTCAAAAAGGAGCTGCGCGAAATGTTTAAAACCTGTTTGTGGCAAACTCAAAAATTACGTTTGTTCTGACTGCCTCTAAAGCCAATTATACCAAGGTTTTATTGTTTTTTAGACTGAATACTCTATAGTCTATTAGTTAATAAGAAAAAAACATGTTGATTTGTAATAATTTACAATTATTTGTTCCTTTAAATAGAAGACTGATAATTTTTGTTCATTTTTCATAGAAATTTCATAATTAAAAGTTAAAAATTACTTTAATATAAACTTTATTAAAATAAATGCTTTTTATTTTTAAAACTCTTACAAACCTTTCACGTTTTTAAATTAGCTAAAATAAATATAAATTATTGGAATAAATACACGCGTTCGAAAAGTGTGCGCCTCTGAAGCGTATGGTTATCCTTTACGTAATATTTAGTATGGTTATCTTTCTAGGGTTAATGCAAAAAAAATTCAACATACAGACGTAGTAAATCTGTTTCTATAACCGATGCCGAAAAAAACATAAAAATTGGTCCAGTTCTGAAGGAGGAAACAGGAGACTACGAAACATCGTTTTTCTGTTTTAGATCTGTGTTTTGTATAAGAATTTTGCATGCCACTTCCACGTAGTGTTTCGCCTTAATGCTTGCCAAACGCGGGTGCAAAATAGCGAAATAGTAACGTGTTACTTAGAAATAGTTTGAAATTAAAATCGATCCATATGTCGCTTCTGTGACCAGCAGGTAGCTCGAGCTGGAGAGCGTAAGTATGAAAAACTAAGTGTGGTTTAGTTTTTGTTTATGATTACACACGCCGCGCGCGTGGGGCAGGAAGAGCGGCTGAGATCGCACTCCGCTTGTGCAATAATAACAGGGTTGGTACACGAAACACATAAAAGAAAGTAAATAAATAAAGAAAAGATAAAAAGAAAAGGAACAATGAAAAGAAAGAAATAAAATTAAGAAAGAAAAGAAAAAAAAGAAAAAAAAACATTGATTGATCACGAAAACAGTAAAACATTAGGAGTAAAGGAAAAAAAGAAAAAATAACATTGATTGATCACGAAAACAGTAAAACATTAGGAGTAAAGGAAAAAAAAGAAAAAATAACATTGATTGATCACGAAAACAGTAAAACATTAGGAGTAAAGGAAAAAAAAGAAAAATAACATTGATTGATCACGAAAACAGTAAAACATTAGGAGTAAAGGAAAAAAAAGAAAAAATAACATTGATTGATCACGAAAACAGTAAAACATTAGGAGTAAAGGAAAAAAAAGAAAAAATAACATTGATTGATCACGAAAACAGTAAAACATTAGGAGTAAAGGAAAAAAAAGAAAAAATAACATTGATTGATCACGAAAACAGTAAAACATTAGGAGTAAAGGAAAAAAAAGAAAAAATAACATTGATTGATCACGAAAACAGTAAAACATTAGGAGTAAAGGAAAAAAAAGAAAAAATAACATTGATTGATCACGAAAACAGTAAAACATTAGGAGTAAAGGAAAAAAAAGAAAAAATAACATTGATTGATCACGAAAACAGTAAAACATTAGGAGTAAAGTAAAAAAAAGAAGAAAGATTGAGCAAAAACATAAACATTGTGTGGCCAACTACAACCTCAGCTTGGCTACAACGACATTAGTCGCTGAAGCGCTGGATATTCTGGCGGACCAAACACATAACAAAATAATCGCTATAGGTAGGTAGGTATCTATGTGTCACCAACAAATATGGAAATAAAAGGAATTCAAACACTTTAATAGTATCTTATGCTGAGATTTAGATGTCTAGAAGATTGCTCTGTTCTCTCCGAAAGATGTGTAGATATTATTATCTTATAAAAATGTAGGTCAGACTCAGACAGAAAAAATATATATTTTAGTTTTATTTAAAAGTTTTAGTTTTAAGGTAGGGAGCAGTAGTGCTCCACACTTTGCGGTGCCCTTACTTACAGGGTGTAACATGTTTTCCATCCATATTTTTATACCACCTGTAAGAAATACCATGTGACATGCAAATAAATAAATAAAATCTATATATATATATAAATAAATAGCTGTGCGTTTGTCTCGCTAAAACTTGAGAACCATCATCATCCTCCCACGTGAACAATAGCACGTGGGGGACTCGAGAATGGCTGAACCGATTTGGCTAATTTCGATTTTGAAATATTTGTGGAATCTCAGGGAAGCTATAAACGGTGAGAAACATAAATAATAAGTAACAGAAAATACTACAAAATGACACTTTAATTTTTCAATATAAAATATTCCTGTAAAGCATTTGATGTCTATGTCGTTTTAAAAATAAAAAATTAACACTTGGTTGTAGAAAAAAGAAAATAAATAAAAAATTTCAAGACGAATATTAAATTCTATCATCAGTTTGTACTGACAAATATAGTAATAAATATGGTATAAAGTTTTCGCGCACTGGCGCGAGAATTTGTATTGTCACTTGGCTGTCAAATATTTATAGGTGCGTTAGGTTTATCTGTTTCATAGGTAGTATGAGGTCCAATCGCTTTGGTCTGTTTTGTTGTAATACAAAACAGTTTTTTTTTCAGAAATAAAAAAAGTGTAAATGTGGACTTCTTGGCGGGAAAGTGAAGCGTCATGTCTGCAGTTTAGTTTTATTTTCTTTAATTTGTGTTTTGTCGAATATTAATGTGTAATAATAGCGGATTAACCACTGTTAAGTGTTCGTGAACGTGCATGAGTTTTGGCAAATAAAACAAAACCGTGCAACATCACTTTTCAGATTCTCTAAAGAAGTCCGTGTGAGATCTCAAATAAGTCCCACAGCTTTATTAAGTCTCAATGGGTTTAGGGGAATATCATTTACTATTAATCGTTATCTTATATTATCACTCATTCTCATCTACTTTAAGCAATTACTTATTAACTTGACACTGGCTAAATAGGCTGACCGAAAAATGTTGTACTTGTTTAGTTTTGACCATATTTTTCACAAATATAATGTAGGTGATACGAAGTTTACCGGGTAATCTAGTAAAAAATAAAATTTAAACTTAACACTGTCGCTGTCATAACGCATGGTGGTGGTATGCTAGGCCGACTTTACAAGCGCTACCATCAACCAATCCGAGTACACAAGGATGTAACCTCCGATGGAATCGAACCCGGGGACCTCTTGGTCTTAGCCACTAAACCACAGGAGCGATTATATCAGCGGTTAGGTATAAGGATGACCGCTGATATATAATCGATCATGTGTATTCATAGTTAAAAGTTTGAATGTAAATGTTCACTCGTTCCTTTATTGTTATGAAAGAAACTGATGTTGCATAAGTTGATTGATATCAAGACTCAAGATATCTGTACCGAGATAAGTTCCGTGTCAGCCCTAGAAATGTTTGCGTCGGATCCCACGGTTGCGGTAACCGGAGTCGGGTGTCCGCGGCTTCCGTCCGGCTTTTAGCGGCGTCTCATCGGTCACCAGAGACACCTCCCTCCCCCACCCCTCCGCCCCCCATAAGGGCCGCCCATACATCCATCAGCCTCGACACCTACGAACAACACAGCCGCGATGGCGCACAGCGACATTAATGCCGGCTATAATAACATGTGTAACAGAATCAGCCAGGAATTAACGGAGGCTGGTGCCAGATAAAGGAAGCGGCGAGGTAGGCAGCGCTCCTGCCGGGGTCATTAATATTAATTAGGCTCGCTGGAGCCCGCCGCTCAATGCGCGCCTCTTTGCTTCTGACTCGCTGCGAAAATTAATTACTCGCAATCTTTATGTTCCAATTATAAAGGCCTTCGCAACAAATTAAATCTGTCCGGAGCAGGCCTCTTTTGAGAGAGGTTTCACTCTCTTTGTGGGCTTGATAAATGTTCCTTTGCAAAAATTCTTTGAATACTCCCAAAAGTAGATATTTCAGTTAATTCATTCAATGAATAACTGAAAATACTTAAATCACAGCTTTCGTTAAGCTATAACAATGGAGAGGCAATTTTATTGCGAACGATCGTTACTATGAATGGAAATGTGTGTAATTGTATGTTATGGCAAATTCGCGGTTGCCATAATAAAAGCGAAATCGATTCCTGCCTACCAGCTTTTGCATAAACGTGCACGACTTCCGCGTACGGCGCGCAAAAACGAAATCTCAACAGAAAAACTACGAAGTTTCCCTTTCATCGGAGGCAAAATATTTAACGGCCGTAACCGGATATCTCGAGGTGGCTCATGGAAACAAAGAAAAAACCACCGACGTGTTATTACGCGAAACCAACGTTTAATAAGCCCAATTTTTTTAGCTGGCAATGGTCTTGCTTATCCATTAATTCGTTATACGTGTAAAAAACATTGGGCCATGCCAACGCCTTTATTTGAATAGTTCGGTGGCGCACTCATTGTTGTGGGAAGATGCGGAAATGGGATATTTTCTTTCGCGTAATATAATATTCTTTGGCATTATGTTGACCCATTGCAAAAAGTATCGGCATTATAATTATTGCACAATTAACAATACTTGCATGAGTAAAAGGGAAGGATCATAAATATGTTTCTATTATCAATCGCTCAGCTGATTACAATGTTTTGAGGTATTTGATGGTTATTTGCAAAAGAATTATGAATAAATCTTAGAATTTTACTTGGTATTTGTAATTTTTTAGTTACATGGTTACAAATGATTAAGGTTTATAACATTTTTAAATACTGTGTGTCAATTCGTACGGTACTTTCTGAAGAATTGGACCACATTTGTTTTTTTGTTTTGCTTTGAATCAAGTACTTTACCTAAGTTGAATATCATCGCAATCAGTAACAATTTCAACCTTGATAGCGCTGTTACAATTAACCATTATCATCATCATCATCATCAGCCAGAAGACGTCCACTGCTGGACAAAGGCCTCCCCCAAAGATCTCCACCACGACCGGTCTTGTGCTGCTTGCATCCAGCGGAGACCTTCACCAGATCGTCGGACCACCTTGTTGGAGGCCTGTCCACACTGCGTCTTCCGGTGCGCGGACGCCACTCGAGAACCGTTCTGCCCAACGGCCATCGGTTCTACGGGCGATGTGCCCTGCCCATTGCCACTTGAGCTTGGCGACTCTTTGGGCTATGTCAGTTACTTTAGTTCGTCTACGAATCTCCTCATTTCTGATTCGATCACGTATAGAAACCCTGAGCATAACCCATTAACCATTAATTGTTTTTCAATTTTGTGTTATGAAATATTCCTTTTTCTTAAAACATCGGTTCAAAAATATGATAAGAAACACTACTTCTAATTGAAAAAAACTGCAGAATGTCTTTTTTTTAATAAAAATTTGCCCATTGATACATTTTGAGTGACGTACGCCCACACAATGGCAAATCTGTATTAAATGCTCTTTTTGACGATCAATGTTTTCTATAAGTTTCGGTTTAGTGTCACATTGGACAGGATACGGTGCCATTAAAGGCATTATAGGCCCCGAGAGATTTGTGACGTCAGTCTCTTAAATTAGACACGTCACAGTTGTGCGTTATGGCAATTTTTTCCATATCCTTTGCGCATTTCATTTTTGCTATTAAATGTGTACCCATCCTATTTATTGCACAGTAAACAGGCAGTTTTTCGGATTATGGGATTACGGAATTGGATCAGACTGTTCTACATTTACTCATTCACAGAAGGTATTATTAAAATTTTGAATGTTAAATACGCAATTCATAAAGTAAATTATTTGGTAATGCCTTTATATTTTAAGACAATCAGAGAAAGTTTGTAAAAAAGGTGGTGGAAAAAGGTGGAGGAACGAGCTTGATGCTTACGCGAAGGATTGGCCAACACACGCAAAGACCGCGGAAACTGGAAGGAAGGGAGTGAGGCCTTTGCCGAGCAGTGGGACAATATGGGCTAATCTTACTAATATTATAAACGCGAAAGTTTGTAAGTATGGATGGATCTTTGTTACTCTTTCACGTAAAAACTACCGAATGGATTTGGATGAAAATAGGCATACAGATAGTTTATCACCTGGATTAACACATAGGATTCTTTTTATCCCGATATTCCCACGGAAACGGGACCACGCGGGTAAAACCGCGAGCGGCCGCTAGTAATAATATAATTTGCTGATACTAGCGGCCAGCTCGGGACTCTGTCTGCGTGAACACCCCTATACCGATAAGGCATATGGTTTCACAGTTGATTTTCCAAAAAGTTTAGTGTACACTAACCTTGTCCTGACAATTAAAAACACAACAAGTTTTAATAAAGAATTAGCCAAATTCGCCGAGACGTTTTCAAGTGATGCGCGAAGGGACATTCGAGTCAACGTTTTTTATTTATTTATTTATACACCCTTAATTTTTATTCGTTTTAATGAAATTATGGGTGAGATCCGCCCAGGAAACTGAACAACTTTCTCAAAGAAACCTATTTGGAAAAATGACAAAAAAAAATTCGACCTCATACTATAGTCGTCAGCTAATCGGATTTTTTTTTGTCATTTTTGCACATAGGTTTCTGGGGAAAGTTGTTCAGTTTCATGGGTGGAACTCACCCTTAATTTCATTTAAACGAATAAAAATTAAGGGTTTATAGATAGGCATATAGATTACAAACTATGAATTACTCAAACTCCTAATTCATTGAAAGGTAACCCGGCATTGTGTCGGCATCGGCACATACCTACTAATGAAGTTTTGAGCAACGTGAACAGAATCGGAGGCGGACATCAGAGAGTAACACAGTTGTGTCATTACAAAAAAAAACACAATTAATTTCCTGTCAATAACTGACCATGCTTAAGTGGTTGTGGGATCTTGCCGACCGACGACGAGAGATTAATGAATTTCGCATTCGACACGTCCGAATTAAATTCAAATTGGACTTTACAAATCGGAAGTGCACAGTGCGTGTTGAATGGTGCAATTCGCAATAGATTGTTGCGAATATGTGGAAAAAAACGCATCGCCGCGGCCAGTCTCGCAGCTGGCCCTGTCAAATGATATTTCGGTAATCCGATAAGTATTTTTTACTGACCTTTTGAGATGTTTTTGCGCTTTGTGTTTGTTGAACGCCAGTGGTATCGATTTGGATTGATGAGGATCTACAGGATAGGTAGATTTAATTCAAAATGTACATTTAACTGCAGAAATTGATTGGGTGGTAGTGAATGAGGACCGAGATTCAAGATGTCTCTCAATGCCCAATAAAATGTTTTTTTTTTATTCTACAACGGGTAAGCGTTTGGCCTTCATCTCACCTGATAGTAATAAGTGACGATAAGGCCGAAGGTGGAAGCGCGCTTTCTCCCGGAATCCTCAACCACTGAGGTACTGGCTGTCTCATCTCAAACTGTCGGAACACAACAATGCTATAAACATCGTTGTTATGGCGACAGACTGAGATAAGATGGTGGTAGCTAGCCAGGCGGACCTAACAGCCCTACCACTAACCAAACCGAGCACACAAAGATGTACCCCCCGCTGGGAATCGAACCCGGGACATCTGACTCTGAAACCGGTGGCTTAGCCACTAGACCACAGAGGCGGTTAAAGAGGGATTATAGTCAGTCAGGCTACGTCCAGCGTAGACGAATCACCAAATGAGAGCAGCACACAAAGAAGTGGAAAGAAAGAAATAAACCTCATCATTCCTGTTGATTGATAGAATAATAAATGTAATAAATTATAACAACGAAGTAACAAGAAATCAATTTGGTAATGGTTTTACTTTTTTTGGTAAGATACCTGTAGAAGGTCCATCGCCTTTAATTATACTCGTATTAAAAATATGACAATGTTATTAAATAAGTTACACTTAGTGGTGAAACCTAATCGATTTTAAGAAATTGTTGAAGAGCTGTGAATCAATTTTTAAAACAAATCATCATCAGCCGGCTCAAAGATCTCCTTCTCTGGATTTAAACAAATCAATCACCAAATAATGGCATATATTAAAGAAGGTCTATTCCCAGAGCAGCCAATCAATGAACAAACGCTTCGTTCAAATCCAATGTCACCAGTCACCAAAAGATCTGATCGGCGCGGACTGCGTAGTGCGTACGGACCTCGAAAGGGCCAAAAGCCGTAAATGGTCCCGTCGCCCGCAGCCCCGGCCGATTGTGTAGTGATTTGTGTACAGGAGGAGGGTCTGTTGCGTCAAAGGTGTTGTCAGCAGCAGGAGCAGAGGTCGCCTGATCCACGTCACGCGGCGGAAAGGATTTTCTTGGCCAACCACGGCGGCGTTCACGGTGGACTCAATATTTATTTCATCACATATTAATATGTCCTTGTTTGTCACGAAGACTCCTACAGGTTTCTAACAATTGAATTGCTATTATTGTGTCTGGTTTACGGCAGCTGAGCTCATATATCTGTGTGGTAGAGGCTCATTATTAAAATAAAACTATCAACCGTGAGTGTCGTAAAATGCGACTAACGGACACAACATCCAACAGCTTAAGAGCGCCGATGGGCTCACCACCTGTCACGCTGAGCACATGTGCAGTCGCTTTTTGGTGAAAAGTGGACTATGGCAGAGGACTGCCTAGTGTCTGACTAACCCTTCGAGGATAATAGCCGTGATTATATGTAAGTATGTATGAAATTATTTTTACTCGCAATGTGACTAAGCCTTTAGCACCGCAGGGTGTAGATTGATATCAAGCTTTTAAAAAATAGACGCAATTCTTACTCAATAAGAAAAGTACAATTTAAGGTATCAACATTTCATCAGTTAGAGAATCTTGGTTACGTAAAGTTTCTCTAGGGGCCGTAATATTTCTTATTTGTTTTGATCTTGCGACCTCATGGCGTATCGCGTGCAGGCTATTACAGCATCACTTAAAAACGTAAACTCACATAAAAGTATGCGGAGTGGCCGTTGCGATTCTGAATATCTTTTATGCGAGGCCACACCTGGATGTCCCGTGCATTGTCCACGGGTCAAAAAATGTTCAATAGATGTTCTGACAGGCTCCCGTTAGATGCTCGCTCCATGGCTCTATAGGTCACTTTTTACTGTATTTTTAAAATTATAAAAAACGGCATGTGCTCGACAAATTATGCATTTGGCTGCGTCACAATAGCGCCGGTCGCTCGCGGCGGCACGAGTGCATATTGTGTTTTGGTAAAATTGCGATTTGATGTCAAGCAGCTCGGCTTTGTGCTCGTGGCGGCTCCGCCAACCTAAATGTTTGCCAACAAACGCGGCCGCCATTATTTTTCATTATCGCGGCGATGCGATGCAACTTCTTTTCATATGATCATAATTGCTTCGACATTTTATAATGTTGTGTGCATTAACACGTGTAATTTGAAAAAGATTTTGTAGCTGTTGCTATGTTTAAGTTTATTACTAACTAATTTTTAAAAAAGTTTCAAATATGACCGGATTCATATAAATCTGATACTTACATACTTGGTAATTGGGTAATAGGACGCGCCGCGACGTCTAACGGTCGAAAGTCAAATCAATGGAAGATTGACAGACATCCGAGGAAGAACAGGAAAAGGGTCCTAAGCCGGTCCGCCGGTTATCTATTCGATTGCATTCACGATCAATGCGCGCAGATAAGCGACAGAGCGATCCCTTGTTTGCAACAAACAAAGAGGTCCGACGTGCTAAACTTATCTTGCGTTTGCATAGGGCACCACAAAAAATGTATGTCGATGTTATTTTTGAATTTGTGCAAGAAGTGTGACAGCGGACAGGACGAGACGCGCTCCACAAAAGGTGACAGCTCCGAGGAAGGAGTGACACAAAGACTGCGCGACGTGAAAGACGTTATGAATGGGCCGAGAGAAGGAGTGATCGGGCCCCCACGGCCCGCGGCTAGCCACAATACACTATCACATTAATCCTTTGCGGACATTCGGACAATAATGGCGAAAGGTTGCGAAAAAACAATCTGACTCCAATACGTGTAGGTACGCCAACGCTTCAGCGGTATTGCCGTTATGAGCATGATTTTCCCTTATATCAATTGCATTCATTAAAGCCATCATATCAAACCGTTAAAAAAACAATGACATGAAAGAAAAGTTCGCTTATAGGTTATATCCCCTGTTAGTAATTATCCCTTTTGCAAATCAATTATTTTTTGGGTGCTTAAAGTTGAGACAAATCTTTGTATAGATTGACTTGTGTCGATTTTTATAAAAAACATGTCTATACAGTCTTTTATAAATCAGGCTGAAAAAGCAAAGACAGTGTTTAGAAAATCACTTTACGTCACTAAAATAACAGCAACAATTGTTTTGCCAACATATTAGATTTTTTTCATAAATCTTATTTTAAATAAAAGCTTCTATTAATTACTTACCTAACTACTTACAAAATAGTTAATATTATTTTTTTTCTTTTATTCAACTGAGTATAAAAATAACAGTACAAACATTAGACGCAACCTATTTGTATGTACACACGAAAACATGTAATCGTTCGTAATGCCCACTCGGCGTTAACATAAATCCAGCTTTAGCGTTGAAATAAAATGAGGAGTTCTGTAAGTGGGATAGTGTAGGATATAATTCACATTTATGCGGAGCGGCCGGCGTTGCGTATCGAGTCACGGGGATAGTTCGCAAGGACAATTCTCGGAGAAAAAGAGAATTATTCATCACACCCGGAAGGGGAGAGCTCGTGACGCAAGCATAGAATAGCCACCTGCGGACGGCCGAACGACACAACCGCCGCCACTCCCGCGTTGGAATTCAAACCTTATTTGTATTTTCAAAGGGCTTTCTTCATTCGGCCTTGTTTTGGGCGTTGGGCAATTTTGATAGATTCAGAGGGTCCAGTTGACTGTTGCCAGTTGCAGAATCAAAAGTTTAAACGGCCGTCGAGAACAAAGGGCGCTCGGACAAGGCCGCGCCGGCATGGCAGGGATAAATATTCAATGCGAATCCTTTGGAGGCGATATTTTATACTTTATTCTTAAACGATTGTCGCTGGCTCTCACCTGCGCAATGTAGTGGAACGATACAAGAATAAAGGCACGAATTCGTTTGAGTCCTGCCCTAGAGGAGTGCAGAGAGTAACGGACTTTTAATGTTTGAATTAATAATGAGAACACTACAAACAGTAACTATTATAACACAATAGAGTTTTACTTCGAATTCCAACAATACAATTACGTTAGAGCAAGTTATGTCACTCCAACGAGAAACCAGTATAAACGTTAAAAAATGATATGAAAGAACCGAAAAAAATTAACAATTAACAATTTTAACCACATAATAATGGTGCAATGATTTTTGCCATTTCAAAGTAATTAAACAGTTACAAGTTTTTCTATAAAAATGTTATAATTAATACAACCGCCTTTCCCATCACGGGCACATCAATTCATACAAACGAGTTTGTAATCAATCATAAGATTGTTGCTATCGTTATTGATCCTTGATCAAACGCCCTTCCGTTATTATACGCCGAAACCAGACTTTGTGCAAACTTTACCCGGAATCTACATTAAAATCACATGCGAATAGAAAAAAAAACTGGCTAAAACTGGAATTCATTGTGTTCGATTGATTCGTAACGGCCGAACGCACAATTATTTGAATGAAATATTCACAATTTTTGTAAATTCGGCGTTTGCGGCACATCTGTCGTTCACACGGAAGTAGGGAGCGGCGCGAGGACAGATCCAAAACAATCATTACACATGTATTACGGATCTGAAGTTAACACTGAGGAGCTAGAGCGTTCGTGTTGCAATATTCTGTTTGTTTTATAATCCTTTACGGGTAAGCGCTTGACCTCTATCTCTCCTGATGGTAAGTGACGAAGTGGATGCGAGATACATTTTTTTTTAATGAAACTGGGCGAGTATTTGACCACTGCTTGGTGAGCGGTATGAAAGTACTAGGCATAAAAGATGAACAGAGTGACAAAGAGAGAGAAAAAGAGAAAGAGACCCCCGCTGGGAATCGAACCCGGGACCACTGGGTCTAAGACCGGTTAGCCACTAGACCACAAACGCGGTTAAAGTCTTGCACATTAAGCAGCTTTAGCAATACCGGTCATCGGATTGGTGACCAATTTGAAATATCTTAAACGTCTTCTAGCTTCGGTAGGCACACATAAGATCTCGCAGGAGTAGAATTTTTCTTAAAAAATTATAACGTGATGATCTGAAAGTAAGCGTAATTCGTAACATTTTTAGCGTTAGGAAACATTTTTAAATAGTTTAGATGCAATTTGCAATAAAGCAATTTGAGATAAAAACAAAGAGCAAATTTTTTTAGACATAGCTCTTTAATGTTTTCCACTAATAGTGGCGGTGGCCTCGTATTTTTACGACGGCCTTAACGATTGTTCTAGGCAGCTACCATTGTGACTGCTGCTGCAAAAAGTTTAAGCAAGGCTCTATCAGCCGTCGGACAATGCGGACGGCCCATAAAAGCGGGTTGTGCTCCAGTTAGCGAAATGCCATAATATTCGCATTGTACGCAACTGGACAACATCCAATGTCTTGCGCATCTCGGCACTGTTAGTACCGGCCGGTCCTATTGTTTATTTTCCCTTTTGACGTGACGTTTTGACATTGTGAATCTATATGTAAAGGTTTGTTGCGTTATCTACGTGTCCTTGAACTGGACTACCTATTTTATCGGTCGAAAGTGCCCCAATAGTTTTGAAGCTTTTGTTATCAGCTATTGTTCTACGTAATGTAAAGCTATTTGCGCTTTAACTAAATTTGCTAATGTTTTCAAGTAATGTCTGTAAAATGTCGTCACCAGCTTATAAGTAAAGTGATAGGTTTCTCAGGGATTTTAATGTGGATATTACAGTATCATGATGACATAATGGGGCCCGTAACCACGGAATACAGAAAATAATCTGTGGCCGTAACCGATAGCGCTGGCCCGGATAGGTTTAACCGTGGCCGTTATACAAAAACAAATAGCTTAACATGTCTTTCAACCATAGACATGCTTTTAACGAACGAAGGAGCTTTAGATATTAAAAGCTGGCCACCGGACCGGAATCGGAATCGGCCATCGGAAGCCAGCAATTGCGATTGTCGTTTTTCTTTCACGACCGTCAATCAGAGGCGATGGCGATTGTGTCAACGAGCTTCAAGATCATAAAGATATGATTCATTAATGTAATTGATATAACCGTGTTAATTCATTAAATAAATGATCAAGTTTGTCATTTCATTTATTTCACAATTGATTAGTTTTTCTTAGTTTTAGCATTTGTTACGATTCGATTTTCTTCTTGTCGAGTGCTTTACTAGTCGACTTGTAGGGAATACCTTAGGTTATTAAGTTTGCCTTTAACCATAAAGAATAAATAGTTTTCTAAAATTTAAGTTTGTTGCAAGCCATTAGCCGGTGTCGTTATCTTGGGCGGGCGCATAGAAGGCGGCATAGAAGCATAACATTCGCAAACATTAGTGTGTTTTACAGCCGGTTACGTGGCCAGTAAAAGGGTTCCTTTGTGTAGCTGAATGAGAGTTACAAACAATGCGCGTCTGCCTATTAACCGTCGCGCAACGAGAACAGAGAGCAAAAGTGTTGGCGAAATTTCACGAATTCCTTTCATTTCGGACCGAAGTGATGTGTCCTTGAGCTCTCCTCGGGAAGGCTTAATTGTGGTTTCACGGCTTCAAAGAGTTGCTCCCTCCAAGGGGGGCGGGCGAGGGTCGACCACCTTTCTCGCAAAACAAAGAAACTCCCAGCCATCACTTTCACTAGAATCCTAACCTCATTTTAGTGTTGAGATTCAACATTGGAGAGCGATAGATTCGTACATTCTGATTTACTTGTAGATTTCACTTGAATTTGTATCAATAACTGACAGTATAGGTATAACAAAAATACATACTTTACTTAAATATAATTTTGTTATAAGTACCTGTATAAGGTTTTACGTGTTTTTAGTTTAGGCTATAATTAATGAGCCTTTATGAATGTCACTAGGCCTTTAGTTCCTAAGCCTTTGGAGCTGGACTTTGCACTGGGAAGAACCGGCAAATACATCAGCTGCCTTACTGTCACCTCCTTGTATGACAATTTTCAAAGAAAGATACTAGTAATACTGAGAGTTACTCCCGTGTTCTTTTAGCAACAACACGTGTTGTGAGACTTCTTTTTATTTCAATCTACCGTACAAATACAATACTAAATGTACTTTAAAAATATATACCACTTGAAATTAGCTTAATGCTAAACGCGATAGCCATTAATTAAGTTATAATAATAAAAGTAATACTGCTAAAAGAGTTGATGGTAAGGCCCCAGGTACGGTCAAGTTTTATTCATGTCTGACAGTACAGTCACGAGCACGAATATGTATACACTTTGACTCTTATTCCACTGTATTAGGAGTTACAATTGTTTACATATTTTTGCTCGTGACTGTACCTAGGTACTCAACTGATAAGTCATTAGTACACCCCCATCCCTGAGGAATGGGAAGACCACCACTTTCATTTGGTACAATCCTAAAACCTTCTTTCCCATTTTATTATCTTCCTTTTATTTTATTTTTTTTATTAGCAACGGGTAAGCGCTTGGCCTTCATCTCACCTGATGGTAAGTGACGATAAGGCCGAAGGTGGAAGCGCGCTTCACCTGGAATCCTCAACCACTGAGGAACTGGCTATCTTATCCCAAACTGCCGGAACACAACAATGCTATAAACATCGTTGTTATAGCGACAGACTTAGATAGGATGGTGGTAGCTAGCCAGGCGGACTTAACAGCCCTACCACCAACAAACCGAGCACACAAAGAGGTACCCGCCGCTGGGAATCGAACCCGGGACCTCTGGGTCTGAAACCGGTAGCTCAGCCACTAGACCACCGAGGCGGTTAATCTCTTATCATAAGTCTCTAATTATGACGACACTTATATAGTTTTAAGTCCATAATTATGTTCTACCCTCAGACCAACTGTTGGTTTGAGGTTCTACCTAACTATATCGCTTGTATTTAGTGTCCTAATAAATAAAATAAAATAAATAAGTGGTTTGTGGAGAGCTGTAGAGCTGTGTGGTTTTTTTTAAAAAGAAGGAGGCAAACGAGCAGGCGGCTCACCTGATGGAGAGTAATCGCCGCCGCCCATGGACACCCGCAAAACCAGAGGAATCGCAGATGCGTTGCCGACCTTTAAAAAGGAACAGGGTTAAGGAAGGAATAGGAATTGTGAGGGGGTAAGGGGCCTCCGGAAGTGGTGGCGGTTAATTAATAGAATACTACAAAACCAACCCATCCCTCCCCTTGGGTGTCGTAGAAGGCGAGTAACGGACTAAAGACTGCACATAGAGGTACATCCAACAGCATAGAGCGGCAATATGCTCACCACCTGCCACGCTGAGCACATGTAGAGTTATTGTTTGATGAAACGTGGACTGTGGCAGTGGACTGCTTTTGCAGTCCTCATTGCCTGGTCTCTGACTTACCCTTCGGCGATAATAGTCTAAGGTTATGTTTCTGTATGTATAATTAAAATCATCATTCTACATAAGCTCGCCGGCTTAGAATACTTTTAACCTTTCATTCAAAACATCTCGGAAAGTGAAATTATATCTATCTGTGTATAGTGTTAAGGCGGGATTGTTCATGAAGTTATAAGTGTACCGTAAGAATACTGGCCGATGAGGTCCGAATGGCCATCAATCAAGCGAATGGATCGCGCGGCGGGCAGAGATGGAATGGCTACCGACTGTGATCTATAAAAGCTCACTCCCGTGCCTAATCACGAAACTATCTTTTATAAAAGAGTTTATATAACATATGAAAACTAGTTGCACAATCAGCGCTCTTAAAACGTCTGCATAAAAGGAGAACCTATAACGACTTATTTAGGTACTCATTTCGTTTAGTACATAGAATAAAAACTAAAGCATTGAAGGAGTCCAAATGAGACTCGTATAGTTGTCCTATTCTTTGAAAAGGGCCATAAACATTGAAAGAAAATATTATTCTATGATAGTGTGCAAGCTAAGTGTTTAGGGGGTTAAAGTTACTCGCGTCCGTAGGTTTACCCTTGAGACCCTACACGTGACCCCCGGGGTGGTGCTAAATTACTGAGTGGTAGAGCCACGCTGCATTGCAGCACGCATTGGGCCGGCTCGCACGGCGTAATACCGCCCTCTCACGAATATCCGGCGTGAAATAATGGCACTTGGTGCTGTTGTGTGTCGTCCGGCCAGTGAGGGTTCCGGAGGCTCATTTCCCCCCTCCCCTCTCACAATTCCTATTCCTTCCTTAACCCTACTCCATCCATAAAGGAAGGAAACGCGCCTGCGATTCCTCTGGTTGTGCGGGTGTCCATGGGCGGCGGTGATTGCTCTCCATCAGGTGACCCGCCTGGTCGTTTGCCTCGTTCTTATATATAAAAAAAAGTGTTGGCCAGGACTCGAGTTCTTGAAGTCCTAATTTAGGGACTGGACTTATTTTGGCAGAGCTCACAAGACTCCGACTAAAATGAGTCCTGAGTTCTGAGCCTTGAGTCCTTTCGTCGAGTCATAATTCATAAAGACTCGACTAATAGAACTGAGCCTTTATTATGGAACTCAAGTTCTTAAAAAAACCTCACCTTTTTAATTGTATAATACTAATATAAATTTTGCTAAGGCGTTACCTCAATTGGCAAGTAGTTTTCTATAAAAAAATTAAAGTAACTCTTCGATCTTATGATCGAAGTAGTACTCTTTGAACTTCTATTTTCCTCTTTGGCGCACTAGTCGGGTTAGCTCACTGGCGGAGGTGGTTGACGAACGCCTATATCAACAGAATAGATATGGAACTTCTAAAAAGACTTCGGCACTAGCAATGAACTCGTCATAAGAGTCTTCATATTACTGTAAAAAGACTCGAGTTCTCGAGTCATATTGTAAGGACTCGTGAGTCTTGTCACTGACAAAAAGGCTTGAGCTCTCATTTACGAGCCTCGTCTCGAAAAATCGAGTTCAGTCCCTAAAATAAGACTTAAAGAACTCGAGTCCTGGCCAACACTAGTGTCAAACATGACGAAGAGCTCTTTAAAAAAAATGCAATTTTGCCTAAACTTCAGAATAATAAATTATTCTATGGCCCACCAAACCAAAACCACGGAGGATATAGTCTTTGGCCAAATTACGTCAAATGTAGCCATGCACTATTCCGCTAATTGTGTATCTAGTTTTTGGTGATCGAAAGTTGCCACTGATCTCTTATCGCACCCTTACTAAAATATCGACCGAACTTAAAATTCTCACATTTTTATACTAATTCAATTAAATTCATTTCATTTATTTCCAAGAATATGGTGTAGGTACCTACTTACATTAGGGTGTCATATTATTACAGTGCTCAGCATATTCTGCCATCTTCAGCGTGGAAATATTACTTATGTGCTTATTTAAATTAAAATTACAAACATGGAAATAAATTAAATAAATTAATAGAATAAAAATTTCATAAAATATTAACATACCTTAACAAACATAATAAAAATAAGGTACACTTTATGTTCTAAAAATTGTTTGGTCGCATAATAATATTCATTTTAATAATAATTTAAATAATTTAGGTTTGAATTTATTTACAGGAAATTCTTTAAGTTCAACAGGCAATTTATTTATTATAAACCTTAATCGCCAGTTAAGCTGTAAACTCTGCTCTTTAATGTAGATATTTCAGTAAATCAACATTTTAAGTTTGATCTAGATTTTATTAAGATGTTTTATGTGGTTAAGAGGCCTATTACATCTCGACTGTGATTTTTGCGCTAAATGCCCATTTATGCATTTTGTAGTAATTTTGCAGTTGTATTTATCGTTTTTATCGAAATAGGATAATAAATTCATGCTTAACATTACAAATCTCCACTCTGCAAGAATAAGCTGAGTTCGGACAGCCGGCGCATCGCATTTTGTAGTAATTTTGCAGTTGTATTTATCATTTTTATACAAATAGCATAATAAATTCATTATAAAATCTTTATTAATGATGAAGTAACAATTATTCAGGTATAAATTTTTCTCAATAACATTATCGTAGATAAGAGAAATTCACAGTCAACTTAAGCGATTTCCGAAGTTTTTTGGTTTAGAATAAGATTTTTTCTATATAAAATCAATGATATCTAAAAGTTCCGAGACTGCTACGAACTGTACGACTATATAAGAGATAACATTCTATTTTTTTTATTTCATTTCTTTAGAACAGTAGTTCAATCTAGTAGCTCAAAAAAGTGCCTTCGCTCATTTTATGAAAATCTTTCTCTGTGAATTTGGGTTTAATTAAAAAGTTAAGAAAAATTTACAAAAAGCGAGGTCGCTTCAAACTATGCCAATAGCTATTCTACTCTATTCAATAAGCCAAAATTGTTAATGTATTTTTGTTTCTGAGATCAAGAACGCGAAAATTGGCTATTTTACGCAAAAATCACAGTCGAGATGTAAGGGTTCTTATGCGTACAGGATGCACTAAAATGATATAAAGTAAAAAGATCGATGAAAAAAAAAACAAATCACACTATCTTTATTTTCACGATCTCACGAGCTGAACAGTGTTCCTTTTCTTTGTTTTTCTTGCCTTTTGTAGATTTACGAATCGATGGCGGCGTGATGAATTTAATAAAAGCTCTACAATTGACGTAATTCCTCATAAAAAATACTATTTTTTTTTCTTTTGGTTTGACGAATTGTCAAAATGACAAATAAAACTGAACTTAAAAAAGCTTAGCTATGAGTCAAACTAATTTAGTACTAAGCTAAGTAAAGTCAACTTAGTAAAAACGGTAATTATTAATTGGTTTCAAAGAAATACAATGAAAGTGGTTTTAATATTAAATCACAATAGATAGTGTCTAGTAAATAAATGAAACATTTTGGAATCTTTTAAGTTTATTATGCATTTAGAATCCTAAATGCATATGCCATATTATGCTTTGTTACGCATCAATAAGCAATTATACTTTGACTATATACATATATAGACGGAGCATCGCGGTACAAACGCTTCTCAAAATCCGCCCAGTTTTTGTGTTGAATTTGAAGTGTGCGTGACAGCCGCGTATGACTGACACTAGCGCGAATGGTTGCCAGCGAATGCCTCATTTCCGATAAAGTAGGGAAAAAATATATAAGCACAATACAGTTTTAAAATGATTCATAACATAACATAACTTTTTAAATAAGGTGTTTCTATCGTATATGTAGGTATAACGCATTAAAGAAGCTGGTGTGTTTAGAAGAAATGGATGATTGAAGGCGAGGCCGAGTACAATAAAATAATGCGCTAATGAAAGCCTGCGTGCGTGTGATATGTTTGTAATAGGGACGAAATAGAAGCAACAGGCAGGATGATTTACATTTAATACTTAATCAAAATTGATTTTTAAATTAGAAATTTAAATATTTTAAATTAAAATCAAAACAATTAATGGCGTTCTCTTTGTATTTGTTTCTTATATAACTTTCGTTTGGATGTTACATCATTTTTCATGTTCTCTAATTTCTTATTATGTTGAAACCTTATAGTTAAATATTTCTACAACGACTTCTTTCTACCGGATCAGATTGGAATTGGAATTGGATTGGAAATCTGAAAATGAAAATGTTTGCTATGTGGTCGAACAGTTGTAAAGGTTACATAATGTGATGACTGCTCATCAATATCCGTGTCCAATAGTGTAGAAATATTGACCTTTTAGGGCACAAACATACACCCGCTCTTTCTCAAACATCGTCATCATCATCATCAGCCTATAAACGTCCCACTGCTGGGCGCAGGCTTCCCACGTGGAGATAGCACGTGGGGATATTGGGCCATAACCCACCACGCTGGCCCAATGCGGGTTGGTGGGTTTTAACGACTGCCATCTTACGGCAACAAACGGGACCAACGGCTTAACGTGCCTTTCGAAGCACGGAGGAGCTCGAGATGTTTTAAATTGGGTCACCCATCCAGTGACCCGGCATTGCGAAAGTTGCTTAGCGGGCAAGATCGCAAGCCGAACGTGCTAGCCGATGCGCCATCGAGCTCTGAAGCATACATACTACCATCCCCTTCATACATATACTTAAACACACACTTCACTACATTCCATTTCAACAATAATAACTTTTTATTCATTTCGAATATCGATACATACCAATACCATACATACAATAACAATTTATAATAATAGTATTATAAAATATTACAGAAGTTATTATATTTTTTCTTGTTTTAGAACGGAACCTGTGATCCAGCGAAATTCGATGCCGAATTTTTGTAAACAGATTACTGTTATACCTAATTGCTTTTGTTTACAAGAAAACAGTTTACTATTGTGTCTTTCTTTCATAAAACAGTTAAAATCCTAGTGAAACTAGACATTTGCACAAATGACAGTAATATGTTTACAAACATCCGGTATCGAATAGGAACCTTGACATTTATTCACGCTCTTATAAATCAGACATCAGTTTGAAAAAAAGAAAAACTTTGAAAGCGTTCCAATATTTTTTTTATTAAATATCGTTTTATGTAAAACGATATTTAATGTATTTACTTTATTTACAACAAGACCATGTATAAATACTAACTTACAAGTCTGAGTATTTTTTATCATATTTATTATTTTTAAACCTCCTTTTATATTCTGCCACCAATAATGGGAATTCTACATTTTGATACCAGCAACACTACGCATACATGGCCTTTGTTGGCCATTGGCTAAAGGCCATGGCCATTGTTAAACTTTAAATTTTCATTAAAATTTGTCGATACTTACGGATGAAACGTGACTTTCCTTGTCGAAAAGATTTTTCCTTTGTAGTTTCGACAGAATTTCACTGAGCAAACGGTCATTTTGCGAACAATTTCACCGAAACACGAGAGGTAAACACTGCTTGACGGCACAATGACACTGGCCGCCAGGATTGCGCGATAGACCAAAATTGGCCTATAAATTTTTCTACGTTTGTTTACGGCCAGGGTCTATCTAGTCATGTATATAATCAAAGCAATTATAAACACATTCACTAATGAATCTTAAGTAATGCATCCCAGCATGTTCTTAAATTTAAAGGTTCGCAAAAAACTACCCTTCTCTGTCACCTGTCAAAAAACAGTATTTTTTTGTAATTAACTGCCAAATGTTGATTTCCACAAAAATATCCATAAATCAACAATTGCGGCTGCGATACAATCAGCCTCATTTGTGGATATTTGCTTTAATTAACGACGAGCTATTGATTCTAGATAGCGCGCGCACCTGCTTCGTAACATTGTTGTTTGTCTGCGAAAATGTCGCCACACAGTTCCTCATTGTTGGCTAATTTATCGGCGAGGTGAAACTGAGGGTCTGCAGAGGCAAGGTGCGGCGTGTGCCAGATAACAAACTAAACATCCTGTGATGATGCACTGCGTAAGAAAGAGACAACAACGCACTTTTTTATCTCAAAAAAGTTTCTAAAAACTTCCTTGCACTTTTTTTAAAACAAATGAATTTGAACTCTATTTACATATTGAATACAGTTAAGTTTATAATAAGCGAAGGGGCACGCGACAGCAGCAGGTGGGACGGGGAGCAACGCTCTCAAAAAACTAACAATCTTTTTAACCGTGCTTTGTGAGAGAACATTGTGTCGCCTCTAATAAGTCCTTGTCTGAGTTATTACCAGACAACTTGCAGCAATAAAAAAGTAAATCGTAAAAATAGCTGGCTATATTTTTATGCTAATTATATCTAGGTATAATGTACTCACAATACTATTATAGGATATTAATAAAATAATAAATGTGTAAAATAGTATGTAATGCACGAAATATTTGCAATGATTTTTATCACCTTGTCTGTCATGACGACTTCTAGAGTTTGCTAACAATTGATTTTCTATCGTGCTCTCTAAGAGCATTTTCATTATCTATAACATAATCTCGAAATGTATAACACACGGCTTTCTTTTTATCATAATAACTTAATATAAAGATTAGATGAGTATTACAGTAATTAAAACAGATCTTCACTCCGTTTGTCGATAAAAATTAAGTGGTGGCTCGGCAATATTGTTAATATTTACATAATACTAGCTGTACTATTTGGATTTCCTTCACAACAGAAATAGGTAAACGACAATTTAGTCAATCCGTTGTGTATAATTCAATGAAATAAAATAAAAATAATTTTGGAGTTTTTTTGCGATTTCGATTAATGCTTTAACTTTAAAAATTACATAAAACCCACCAAAAAAGTATTGGACCAGCGTAGTGGGTTATGGATGGCCCAATTTCCCTATGTGCCGTTGCCCTTAGAGGAAGGTATGTGCCCAGCGGACATTCATATGCTCGTTATGTAAAACACATATTTTTTATAAACACTGAAAAAAGACGACAACCATAGGCGGGAATCGAATCGCACCTTCCGCGTTCCGGACGGCTGCCTAAACCTTGGCTACCGAGGTCTGGTTTTCACCCGTCGAAATTTGTCAGTGCTTGATGCTTATGTTTTTAGTCAACAATCTTAAAAGTTTTCACCTCCGAGATCCGAAAGAAATATTTTTACAAATATTTGAACATTTGGTTAAGATGAAGCTGCGTTTATAGATTAATGTTTTTTTTTTTAATTTTACTTAAGTATATTTAAGCGTTAATAAAACGCTAAATTAAATAAAAAACATTAATTTAAAACCCATATTTTATCAAGTATGTACATAATTTTTCTGTTGTTGTTACATTGTCAATAACAGCTAACCCCTGGTCTGCCACGAAGACTCGGTAGCTAGCAATTGAATTTCTATTGTGTGTGACGTACGACAGCTGAGCTCATAAAGACACATATAAATCCGACCTTAGGTAACATCGGTAGCTCGCACATACGAGAATCTATGTCGGCGCACACTGTCAAAACAACAGGGCCATATCTCCATTCTAATAATAATCCCTCAGATAAGTTACCCGTCTACTTGCTTCTTTACGACAGGATAAAAAGGTAAGGGGGCGGCGCGTGCTTCGGTAAAAATAGTTAAAGTGTAAAAATAGCGGTACGGAGGCGCAATAAAAAAGCTTAATTTACAGGCAGCGGCCGCCGCGCGCGACACTTACGCTCTTTATGCGTGTTGTCTTTGATCCAATAATTACCTACAGGCCGTTCGGTGGGGCCGGCCGAACTTCTTTGGGAACACACATCCCTATAACAATGTTAATTCATTACTTAGACGGTCGGCAATTAAAAGATTTGGGAAGACGTTTTGGTAACGTCTGGATATGTAGTTGATTCCAAATGTAATTAAAGTTGAAATGGTGACATTATTAAAAACCTGCTTCACCATTTTGGGTACATGCTGTCTGTTCAGTGCTGATCACTTATTAATTGCATTAAATCATAGTACTTATGTATTTTAAATTAATTTGTTATGGCAGCAGATATACCTACCTAATATTATCGTTTCAGAGTACCTTACTTTCTTATTATGATTTAAAATTCATTCGTGAAATAGTAACTTGTTGAGAATTTATTAAGTATTAAGATTTTTCCTTCAATCCGTTTTTTAACTTATGCACAAAATAACATTCTAGAAGGTTTGAAAAGTTTCGTCTTCACAATCGTAAAAATTATAATTATTTTTTTTGCAATTTGCAATATTTCGTTAAATCATAATATAATCAAATTCATTTCAAACGGAACTCATTAAAGTGGGATGTTTAGATAAATTTATAATGATTTTACTTTGTAATTTGTACTTTTTAATACTTTTGCGTTATTAACGCTCAAATATAAGTACTAAAGATACTGAAACGTTAAAAATATACTACCTCAATTAATGTGAATCACTATTTCTTGAGTAAAGTTAGCATTATTTTTTTAAATTGCATTGCATCTATATAAATAAGTAGGTAAGTTAGTAACGTATGATCATAATTGAAATTCAAGAGAATATGAGATTGGAATTAACATTCACTGGTATACTAAGTGAGTGAGGTGAGAAAGGTTGGAAATGATGATGATGATGATGGTAACTAAGTACATTATACAATTGTAATAACAATAGGTAGGTATTTAATTAGTTAATGAGTTTTTAAACTATAATAGCCAAAACGGTAAAGGTTCATAAAAAGATAATGATGGTTAAAGATAATGATAATAATTAACAGCTCATTAGATAAATTTAACTGTGGTAAAATAAAAAAATTGCAATAAGTATTATTATTATAAGACACTGGCCAATAAACAAAGTTAAGTATCTCTTTTTTTTAAATTTGTCTTATGTGTGGTTTGACTATCTTTGGTATCTAATTCAAAAATATAGCTAACGGGGCATATTTATAGGTTATAAATAAAAATCGAGAGTAGTATCAATAGTAGGAATAAATAATCCGCCATCATCGCTCGCACTGGCACAGGCAGGCTAGATCGCGCGTAATTACCATAGTTTTTAATTTGCAAGAAAAGAAAAAAAAAGCAAAACTATCTTCTTAGTTAGTTTAAGAAAAAATATTTTAAATGTTTACATAATTCTTTTAAAACAAAAATAAGTTGAAGTGTCCGAGGTTTTAAGCTTTTTAATTAACACGTTGTAAAATATAGTATTACTCACCAGAAAATATTTTACTATTTATCATTAATTAATTTAAAATAATTATACCTACACGTATTTTTCTTACACAGATAAATACAATCATTAATAAATAAAATGACTTGTTTTATTTTTTTATGTCAAAACTGACAGTAGTTAATGCATCCAGAGACAATAATGGCGAGCATGTTATCGAATTAGACGTTGTTAAAGAAAGTATCGTCTCAAACGGGAGCCGCTCGTAAACATAAAAAGTGCTTATGTGGCGCTGGCGCTCGCTCGAGAGGGCTAAAAAACCGCGTCGGCAGGAAGGAACATAATGTAGTAGCGGCCATAAAAAGCGAATGCATTGCGTGCACACGTGGAGTGCAGCGGGCGGGGGGCGGGGAGGGCTCGCAGCGGGGGAGGGGGGATTTGGGGATAGGGGCTGGGGGTGTGTTTACCGCGGAGGGGCGGCCCGCCGGCACGCGGCGCGCCGGCCGCCGCACCGCCAGTGTTGTGGTAGGTCGCACCGAGACTACCCGCGTCGCAACCTCGATCACTCACGATCGCGACTCCGCGCCGATGTTACATGCCATCGCTACAAAACCCGACAGTTATACAATACGATTGCAAAACAGTTTTACACAAATCATAACAATTGAAGTATACGAATTATTATATCAAAAACTTTACAAGTGGTGCGAATAAATGCATGCATTTCGCGTGATTCCGGTGTGAGATGGCCTTGTCGCTGCAGTCGGCGCAGAATTCGAGAGGTTTGTGGATAATTTTTGTTAACGCGCCCCGCCGTCTCCGCGGTGAGCTGAATCTGGAAGTGCATGTTAGAAAAAGTTTTGAAAGTGAGCGGCGGGCGGCAATCGGCGGCACGCGTATGGCGCGGCCCGCGATTGGCCGCCGCGCGCACACATGTGTTTATTTGCATCCGCGCGAGCTCGTGCAGATTCAGTGAACCGTAGACGGCACCGCGCGCGTAGCGGCTTGCTACGTCTCTACTACGCGCTCGGCGCTTTACGCGCTGCTACGAATTTATTATTTAAAAAGTGGACGTAGCTCATACGAGTTTCATGTTTAGTGCTTTGTTTTTTTGAATAATTGCACAGTGGATAATTTGTAAGTACTTTTAGTATGTTGTGGTAGAAAGTATTGCTAACTGCTTGCAAATTTAAGTTTATTTTCTTAATTATATTACTAAGCATGAATTTGATCATATTTTTTATGTATAGCCAACATTTCCTCATGGTTTTTATTAACTTGTTTGAGAACCATGTTATTTATTTACGATATTTAGATATTTGTGTATTTGTTTTTATTTACAAATTTCATTTATTGTTTTACGCACATTGTAATATTTATTATTAAGCATTGATTTGATAATATTATTTATTGATAGCTAACAATTCTTCATGTTTTCTTATTAACTAGTTTGATTAACACGATGTTTGTGTGTTTGTTTATTTACACATTTCATTTATCGTTTTACACATATTGTAATATTTATTACTAAGCATAAAGATGTAATTAGTTAGACCATTAGCCGATTAGTACTGCTTTGAGATTAGTTTTAATACCATGATATATGTGTGTGTTATTTTTTTATATAAATATACATAACGTATGTATGTACATTTTGATTATTTTGTTAACCTATCATTATTTATCATCATCATTCATCATTATTATTATTTGACGACCTCCTTGGTCGAGTGGTTTGTACACCGGTTTTCATGGTGTCGCCATCTCTGAGGTCCCGGGTTCGATCCCCGGTCGGCTCAATTTAGAAATTATTGTTTTTCTAAATTTTCTCGGGTCTGGGTGTTTTCTATGTATAATAAGTATGTATTTAAGTATTTTAAGTATGTTTATCCGTTGTCTAGTAACCATTCAACGAGTTTCTTCGAAGCTTCTCATAAGCTAGATAATTGGTGTGATTGTAGGAAAGATTTATTATTTTATTTTATTTATTATTGTCTACCTTAATTAATAACAATTAAGATGTACATTGGCATAAACAGAGAGAGGTCTGTGCCCAGCAGTGGGTCAAGAAGGGTGGGAATGACAATGATGATGAAGATATACATTGTTAAAACCATACAGAACGTGAGTTCTGTACAATGTGTGTTTATATCAAGAAATTTTAGTTTTTCAAACAGAACATTATTAGACATTTTACGTACCCTAATAATCCAATCTTAAACATAAAAAAAATGAATCTTGCGCAAGTCAATTTTCATTACCTTATTATGTTGTCATTTTTATGATTAAATAATAATGCTAAATAAGATTGATATGCAAGAATTATAAAGTTAGAATAAAAAAAGACGATGATTGATTACGCTTGAGCTAAACCTTATCGCCAAATCTCGGATGTCATTAAAGAATTAAGTTAAATCATATCGTAGATTGTTTCATTGTGTGAAAGATACGGATAGCCTATAAAGAAAGATAATACCTGGTAATTTATAACAAAAGAAGCGAGCACAAAGATCTAACTTCAAATGCGTATTTAGTAATAGGTTTATGGTGTCGTTAATAAAAGAAACTGAGTCAGTATAGTAGCTAAAGCGCGATAAGTCTCAAAATATTTTAAAGTAGATCTGTATCTAACGAGTCATATAATTTAGTGCCTAATTAGTAAATAAGGTATTTTAGTTTTGTGGTATGATACCTAATCTTTCAAAGGCTAACTAAGTAAGTTCTTCTTTTTGAAATAAACAGTAAAACTAAAGGGAAAAGGAACGTTCCTTTTTTTTGTCATCGACATCAGCCTATAACCGTCGCACTGTTGGGCAAACGCTTTCCCACTTAAGGGAAACAGCACATGGAGAATCGGGCCATACATAACCCATTACGCGAGCCAATTTGGGTTAACAAAATAATTTAATTAATTATTAAAAAAAAAAATAGATGTACAATAAAAATTAAATAAACGTATAGCAGCAATAAGAATACGTTTTATCGTTTTGTCGTATGTACCTTGTATGACAGACTAGCTTTTGGCCGCGGCTTCGCTCGCCTTTTTTTCGCTGGAAAATAGGGCCTGTAACCGATTCCATTGTTCCATCTATATCTTTACCTATATACATGAAACTTATTTAACGGTTTAAACGTCAAGGAAAAATAGCAAAAAACAAACAAACTCACTTTCGCGTTTAAAATATTAGTTAGGATTCGAATGTTCGCGTTGATTGCGAAATTAGTTTAATCGCCATTACTTTACGAAAAGACTACTGAGGTAAACCTAGTCTAGCGTACCTACTAGCTTTCTATGTGACTTAACAGAATAATATTAATGTTTTTTTTTATATTTTAGCGTTTTATTAGCCATTAAATATACTTAAGTAAAATTTTAAACACTGAAAAAGATTACAACCTCTGGCGGGAATTGAACCACGCACCTTCCGCATTCCGGGCGGCTGCCTGGCAATGTTGACGAAAAAACATAAGCATCAAGCACTGACAAATTTCGACGGGTGAAAACCAGACCTCGGTAGCCAAGTGGTTAAGGCAACCGCCCGGAATGCGGAAGGTGCGTGGTTCGATTCCCGCCAGAGGTAGTCGTCTTTTTTCAGTGTTTAAATTTTTTTACTTATGAATAATATTAATGTGTTAATAAGCACCTATCTAGCATCTATATATCTATATCAATAAACAGCGGAATGCTCGCGACATCTCTGCGTGGACCCCGCACCCAGTGACGAATTTTTGAAAATATTGTATAGCCTATGTCACCCGGGGATAGAGTAGCTTCCCAACGGTAAATGAATTTTTCAAATCGGTCTAGCAGTTTCGGAGAATATTCAATCCAAACATGCAAACAATTAAATATTTCCCCTTTATAATATTAGTATAGATAATCAAATGCTAAGAATGTATGTGCGCATCACTACAAAACGGTTGCACCTATTTGGCTAACTATTTTTTTGTTGTGTTTGTAATGGTCAGGAAAAGGTTTGTATGAAATAATGTTTTTGGAATTTCGTCACGGTATACGGGTTGTTCACGCGGACGGAGCGGCTTCAGAAGAACGCATGTTTCAACATAGTAATTACCTACCGTTGAACAAATTTTTCAATTTCAATTCAATATGAATGTCTAAATACTAAAAGGGCACATGTCACTTTTTAACCTGAAATACTTTTTTGTCTAAATCGCTTGATCTAAACCTATTTCCACCATTTTTCTTGCTCATTGTTTCTATAGATACAGCACGAACAAGTGCCGTGTTTGCATAAAATGGTGGAAATAGGTGTTTCCAAGCGATTTAGAAAGAAGTATTTCGGGTAAAAAAGTGACATGTGCCCTATTAGTATTTAGACATTCATATAGATAGCTATATATATGTATAGCTATATAGCTCTGTAGCTATATAGCTATACATATATATAGCTGTGGTCTGTACCACAGATTACCATTTGCTCCTATCCTAACACACTTCTTTGATCACTTTTGTATTCCATCTAATTGCAATTCTACTTTAAATGTGTCTAAGTTCCCAATTTATCAACATTAATTTGCTAGTAAGCCTGTCGGTATGGCATTATGATAGCCATTAGTTAGCATTATGATAACTAATGGTTTAATTATAAATCTATCTAAATGCCAAATCAACGATATTTCGATATTGTCCGTCGTCACGGCAAAACCGTTTAACATGTACCTAAGTATTGTTAATCGCACTATCGCCGTATTAATTGCTATTACGCAACCTTAAAGTACGTACTTACTGGACTATCCGCTGGCCAATATGTCGGCAAGTCACAAGCGGAGTGTGTAAGGAAGCCGCATAACTATCGAACACCGCTTATAACCCTAAAACCGCCGAAACCGTAGCAGCTCGGTAATCTGTGCGAGTCGCGGGTTAATCTCATTACGATGACGATCACAGTAATTAGGACAACTGGAACACGTAACATGTTCGTTAACTCCTTCGACAGAATTAAACACTAGCGATGTGACATGATGATACATTTATGTATTTTACACTTCTTTGGTTTGAAACTTCATCAAATCATTATTAAGATCTTAAAAAGATAAGCCTAGAACACATACTCAGCGTTAAACCCTTATAAACAACTCTTTATTCTTTGGTCGACATGTAAAAATATGAGTTGAGCTCAATATCATTCCGCCTCATCCCAAAAAACAATTGACAGAAATGCGAAGATACGTTTAGCGCTATGTTAATGGTGCACGCCAGCAGATCTTAAAAACAATACGTAAAAATTAACTTAATTGTAGTCTTAACAACTAACATGCTCTTCTTGATTAAGGGAAAATTGAGGTAGTAAGTCAGCCGCCTAATTAATGACATGAGAAAAATATTATTCCTATACTTGTATTTTCGCTTTTTTTCCGCTGCCATACAAAATAATTAAATTATTGCAATGCACTCAGTGTGACTCGGACTGACTTTAAGGTACTACATACAACTCATCGTGAATATCGTGCCTGCCCTCAAAACGGACACGGTCACATCCCTAGTTGAGTGAAACAAGTCTTGTCCTGTGCCTGCCTGTTGTTTACTACAACTAAAGGCGTATTTGATGAAAATAAACTATCATTTACGCAACGTAGGTAGTAAATGGACACACTTAGAGCACAAAAGTAAAATTTACCATAGAAAAATTGGGTTACTCGCATAATGACTAATTACGTAGGTACACGCGTATTGACATAAACGCATTTTGACTTACACACATATTGACTTACACGCATTTTCACTTACACGCATATTGACTTACACGCAAATTGACTTACACGCATACTTACTTACACGCATATTGACTTACACGCATATTGACTTACACGCATTTTCACTTACTTATATCTCGTGCATTATACAGTTGATAGAAAACTTTCTTATGTCAAAACCATTATTTTAAGGTAATTAATCGTTGGTAAAAATTTCCCTAAATCAAAATGAGCACTCGTATACAAGCTCAATCTCCAACGTAAAATTGACAAAAGGTGGAAACTAAAGCCTTATATGGTGCACCATTTTTTTATACAATAGATCGGCGCTTATCACATGAACCCTCGCGCAATAACGTGCTATGAAGTGGCAGCCGCAGGCGAGTCCATAAAAGTATTGAATATGGGTTATTGACAAATATTTATGGCGTATAAAAAGGGGATAATTACAACTCTTTAGCGCATAAAAAACGTCGCGCGGAAGGGTGCGGCGCGCGTTGTAAAAATTTATCACCATCGTTGGCGCCCGGCCCTTGAATAAAGATGTTCATGCCAAGTATAATGCTTTATGATATATTATTAATTGAGTAACAGTAGATTTATTATGATTGTACTTATTTTATCTTATCTTACCTAGGACAACTATGATTCATGACTCTTTGATTATGCTTGTCAGCATAAAAACTTTTTGCGCAACATTTACTTTCTTTGTATGATAATTATAGCCATGAACGAATACAATGTTGCTATTCATAAACAGTAACGAATTGAAAAGCGCTTGTCACATGGCATTTTACAAAGGTATCTGTTGCTAGGACAAAGGACTTGAATGAGCGGCTACTTTCGTCTCTTTGTCCTGTAACTGAAATACAACTGGTATGAGATTGTGCTCACATCAACACCATCGACGGAAAAGTTTTATTATAATTAGTTTAAATGCTAAACAAAAGAATGACAACAAATTACACCCATAATACGTATTCTCGATGTTTCCACAACTTAACTCAATGTCACGTTTCACCAAATAACAACTGAACATGTGCTCAGAGTGATATGCGGTGAGCCCATCGCCGCTTGCTGTTGGATGTATGTGCAGTATTTAGTCCGTAAGTCGCCTTTATCTGTCGTCTTTGTCTTTCGTTAGACACAAGAGAAGAGATGAGTAAATTAGAATTTTTTTAATGAGCCTCCACACAAGCAGCTAAAAGGAGTATTTAGTCCGTAAGTCGCCTTTATCTGTCGCCTTTCTCTTTCGTTAGACACAAGAGAAGAGATGAGTTAGTTAGAATTTTTTTAATGAGCCTCCACACAAGCAGTTAAAAGGAATTGCTTTAATCTCCCTTATTGTTTTAATCTAAGCATTCTCCTTTATATCCGTGGTATCCAGGGCTTGTAGCGTCCAGGCTCCATTTACTTATTTAAACTTTTACATTAGGGTTGGTTTCGTAACGGCGGGCACATCGAGTGCGGCGCGCGGCCTCGAGCGCAACGTTATTAAAAAGTTATGGGATAAGCCCGCGGTACGTGCCGCGCGGCGCGCCGCCTAATCACGAACTTTAAATAATCTCAACAACGCTAGCTGAATAATGACATCGTTTCTGATGTCTTGACGAAGCCTAACATCATACATATTAATCTAAAAATTATATAATAAGAAAGTAAAGACACTACAGTCGTACACGTGTACAAAATCGGGGCGTCATCGTCACTCGACGACGAGACGACAAAATGTTTAGCTTCCTTCAATTAAGAGACGAACGCGAGTCCAGCCCCGCACGGAATTAATTCTACGGCTAAGTAGATAATGTAAGGAGGCCCCTCCGCGCTCTTCACGCCTCAAGGAGAACTTTCAATTATGATTTTGTCTAATTTTAATTAAGTGCTCTCAAAAAGGCTTTCTTCGTCGAAATTAATATTTGAATATAATTTGGGCGGAGCGGGCGGGTGGAGTCTGCCGCCCGGCGAATAATTAATTCCATTATGTCGGTAAGTGGACCGGTCCCCGGGGCCGCCTCTCGCCTATAAACTTGTATCGAGCCCGAGAATTTTATGAATCGTCAATCGGGCGAGTCGCTCGATGAGTGAACCAGTTCCAACGACGGGTTGCCGCGGCGGAGCTTGCCGGCAATTTGCGCAACAGGTCGGGGCGGAAGCGACCTGCAGCGCCGTGATTGCGACCAAATGTTTCCTCCGCATACTCTGGCTGACACTTTTTGCTGGCTTTTTTTCGCCTCACGCTGATAAGTGTGCTATCGATAGGTTCGAAAGCGATGTTTGTTTAGGCCGAGTTTTGAACACGACGGAAGTGATCGCACGGATAGTCGAGAGATGCATTCGTGTCGTTTCACACTTTATGAGAACACGTCAAAGTTAGAAAACTGACACAGCTGTTTATAGCGATTCTTTTTTGTTTTGCCAGCAGGTGTGTCAGTGAGGCCGCTGTCGACGATGCGCCAGGAGTCGCTGCCGATGCTGGCGGAGCGGCTGCTGGCGAGCCGCGCGGCGGCGCTGGTAGCGGGGCTGCCGGCCGAGCTGTACTCGGGCGCGCTCCTGGCCGCGTGGCCGCCGTCGCCGCCCGCGCCGCTGCTGCCGCCGCCCGAGCTCGAGCGCGCGCGCAAGCGCCGCCGCACGCCCAAGCTCGACGACTCCGCGCCGCCCTCCCCGCCCTCCTCCGGCTCCTCGCCGGGCGCCGCCGACCCCCCGAGAGACAAACTGTTCACCTGCAAGGTCTGCTCCCGCTCCTTCGGCTACAAACACGTCCTGCAGAACCATGAACGCACCCACACCGGCGAGAAGCCGTTCGAGTGTGGCGAATGTCACAAACGTTTTACCAGAGACCACCACCTCAAGACGCATCTGCGTCTACACACAGGCGAGAAGCCGTACAGCTGCCCGCACTGTCCTCGACACTTCGTGCAAGTAGCTAACTTAAGGCGGCACCTGCGCGTCCACACCGGCGAGCGGCCGTACGCATGTGCTCGCTGTCCAGCGCGATTCTCCGATTCGAACCAGCTAAAGGCGCACGCGCTGGTGCACGAGGGCGACGCGCCGTTCGCGTGCCGGTGCGGCGCGCGGTTCCGGCGGCGGCAGGCGGCGGCGCTGCACCGGTGCGCGGCGGGCTGCGCGCCGGCCGCCGCCAGCCCGCCCGCCGCCGCGCCCGACTGGCGCTGGGACGAGTGGCCCGAGCAGACGGAGCCCGAGGACCTGTCGCTGCCGCGCCGCCCGGCCACGCCCGACTCGCCCACGGACCTGCGCGTGCACGCCGCGTAGTCGCCCAGCCCCGCCGCCGCCCCAGCGCCGCCGAGCCGGTATACGAGTTCCTCCTGCGTAGACCCGCGCCGCTGCGCCCGCCCCGACTCCGCGCTCCGCTCGCTCCGCCGTGCACTAGTCTCTCGAACCTTTTTCATATTTCCACAAAACTCACAATAGTCGTGCCAAAACTGTAACGGCATTTTTTGTTAGATTTTCTCGGTAAGACTATTGACGTGGCCGCGTTAAGTAGCCGCCCGTTCTCTTTTTATGTTTTTGCATTTGCAAAATTCGACATAAAAGGTAATTTTTTCATCTGTGTTACAGTTTAGAACTTTATTGTCGTACCATTTGCATAATCGCAAGGCGAGGTGAGGCAAAAACGCTGGCGTTTTGTTCTTTTATTTTGCGACTTGCAAAACATAGAAAGAGCTCGTTGCACAAAAGATATTTTTTTGATTTATTGAGGCGATCTTTTGTTTTGTGTTGAGAACTTTAAACTATTTCGTTACGCTCGACATGTATCGTTGTCTGAAGACGGCCATCGCGCTGGTTGATCGCATGCCGAGACGACGATGCCTCACCAAGGCCGCGACTTTACCTCTTATTTCAGTAACCAAAAAAAATTATAAAAAAATCCATTCACTCGCAACGAGTTTCGCACAATGCTGGCATTAATGTGCACCCTGATCTACTCATAGGGCCGGTTCCTAATCACCCTTATTTATACACAATTCTTAAGTTTTTATTGTAAGGTTTTTCCAAAATTGTGTGTTATTTGTAATGGTAGTCGGTAATGCGTAACCGATACTTGTGGAATTATACGTTATAGGTTGGTTATAGGGGACACTTGTCTGGAATCAATCGAGTGTTAGAAGCACGCGGGCGAGCCGAGCGCGCGGCAGCGGGCCCGGCGCAAAGCTTCTGTACATAAAGCTCTATCTCTAATCAAATTATTTATTATTCAATTTAGTTATAGGCGTTTATTCGATGTTGGCGGACGAATCCGTTAAAAAACGATACCATAATGTTAATAATGTATGTATATTATTTATGTAGCGAGTAATCGTCGATCGTGGACGATCGGGTGGATGAGATGATGAAAATATATGTAGGCGCCCTACGATCTCACAATGGGCTTAATTGTACGTCAAAATGAAATATATGTATTGATATGAATAAAATATTATACTACAGGACCATACGCTCGCATAATTGATATTGTTAGGAGAATAGATATTTCCGTATAGTTTTAAGACTCTACAGTCAGATATATTTAATTGTGAAGTTTGTATATAGCTAGTTGAATACGACGATGTGCAATTGTCCGCGCGTATGGTCGCGGCGGCGCCCGGCGCGCGCGCCGCTGTTTGCTGCAATTTGTTCTACGGGTATTAGTTTCCTACTAGATGTAGTGTTTTTCTTCGTTTATGCTCGAATCGGACGACGCGTCTAGTTGTTCCGGTGTCGTAGCGCACATGGTTTTATAACGATTGTATCTATTTAAACTGTACTGATTGTTGATTTATTATTATTTTATTACACCTAGAATAAGATTTCGGATTTTAGGGTCTTCTTAGTGTATAGAAACGAAGTAATGATATGAAATATTTTTCCCAAAGAAATTATTGGTACAAAATTAAATGTGTACAAATTTAATGATACTTTTGATTAGGAGTCGTAATTTCATGTTGCAATGTTGTAATATTACGGTAGTATAGTAAACTTAGGCGAACGTGCCATTATCTACCTCATTTGACTACGGCGTTACTGCGCCAGGGTAAAGATCCAAAATTCTTGGAATATTTTCTATTGTTTATGTTTGTCGAGCAGCGTCTACATAGCGACAGTTACCTTAGCCGTTTTACATGGTGCAAGGCGATATGTGACCATGACCCATTGAGACTGAGTTTGTTCCATCATTTAATTTATTTACGGTTATTTCATTAATCGCTGCGTACCGGTTGTTGTAACTGGTTCATTAACATTGTTATTGGTTTCTACTTCTCTGTTGACGACTTGATTGGGTACAGACATTGATACTTCTCATATACAGGAAAAACACACCAAAAATGTCATTTTGGAAATAACCGAAAACAACAATATTACCTACCATGTAAACTTAAGGCACTTACTCAATGTTTTTTTTGTTATCGCCCCAAGTATAAAGTCTAATCAACTCTTTAGCAGAGATATGCTCACTGAGATTTGCAATCATTTATGTTCCTATTAAATTAATGATTTAAAAAGTACCTACCTATTGGTTGCTATTTTTTTAATTTTCATTAGTTAGTCAATTGAGTGCTCTGTGCCATTTGTTCTAAATGTGAAATTTGTCTCGATGTTTAAAGTAATTAATATAATTAAGAGAATCCTCATTACTAATACTGAAAGTACTGCCACTGAACGCATCTACCTCAACTTTTGAACACTTGTTAACGTAACATTAAACTAAGTCCGTTTTAAACTGTTTGATTTTTACCAAATACGATGTAAGTATATGTGACATAGTTATTGTACGATGAATATATGTATTTCTTTATCAATGTCCAGTACATAACTATTAAAATAAAGAGATGTTTGTTATCTACCCCGGATTTTTAGTGCACGCACCGAATTCTTATTTTTACGATCCGAATACTTAGGTACTTTTTGCAGTGGCAAGTGCTAACTAGCATTTGCTGTGGTGATCTAAATATATAATAAGAAAAAGTGACTTAATGATCGACTGACTAGCATTATCCACGCACAGCATAAACTACTAGGATTAGAACTCAAATTTCGCAGTATGCTTACTTTTATAGTGTAGGTGAGCACCAAGAAAGGATTTTTGGAAATTCGCCCTTTAAAGGGGTAAAAAAGAGCTTAAGTTGGTTTGAAACTCCGTCAGTTTTTAAGCTAAATCGATAAAAATTGGTATTTAAAGAATTGGTATTTTAAGAAAAACTTAATTCAGCATATTTGAAAATTGGCGTTCGTGGCAGAATTTGGTCAGGACAACGGCGGTCGGGTCAGCCAGAAACATATGAAAAATAAGAAGATTACCTACTTTTTATAGATAGATCGATGCCTCCAATGAAAACTACGCTTACTCCAAATTCGTAAGTTTACAAGAGAAGCATTTGAATAAAAAAACTTGATAAAGTCTTTATTATTGCATATACATTTATGGTTATTTTTGTGTGACTAGCTGATTTGCTATTGCTTCATGCCCCATTGATAATATTTTGTAAATATTTTTAGTTATAAAGTTAGCCACTTAGCGGAATGTAACAGGAAAAACTCTAATTCAAAATTAGGATACACTCCGCTAACACACAGTTGGCGGAATATATGAGGGAATATTAGAGAATACAGAACAATAAATTAAATCCTGGTTATATCCAGAACATTAAATTAAAAATTGGTTGTCTGGAAGAGATCGCTTAGAGCGATGAGACTGCCAAATTGTAACTGTATTTTTAATTGTTTTATTGTAATAGTTTTTTTATAAACGCTAATTATTGTTTTTATTATGTTCTATGTAAATCTTTGTGGTGTTGCAATTAAAGTGTTGTCTATCTATATATCCTTGTCAGAACAAAAACACTTATTAGTTACGTCAAAAATCGAATTTACAGAATCTTAACTATTATTTTCTGATAATATACCTATTTTAGTCAATTTATAAAAGTTGGCGTTTCGTAGTTGGAATAACGAGAAAATCTTCTAGCGTGTTACACACCGCTAACAATTGTAGGTATAGCGTAATGTACGAGCAACTCAACATTTTTGTTTTAGTAAATATCAAAGAAAATCTTAGTATTGCGCTTAACTAGGTATTTTTAGCTCTAAAATAACAAAAAAATGAAAAGGTGCTAAAAAGTAGTTTTAATATTGCTAAAAAACATTGTTGAAATTTTATTTTATGTATGTAGTAGGAAGGTATAAATGGGACCAAAACTTAGATTTAAAAAGATATTTTATTTAATTATAAATCTTTAAAAATGTTTTAATAACACAGTACGTACAGGGGTAGTTACCTTAAAAACTTCTAGAAATGATTGTTCTATCATAATAAATCACAGTATGTACGTAGAAACTTATAAAGAGATGTTGAGATCAAGCAACAAGCCATTGACAATTTGAAATATTTATATTTAATATTATTTATTTTCTTAAATTAAATCACAATTCGAAGTTAGGAATAGGAACTTACAAGGCAAACTTGAGGTCAATCAACATGTTAACGTAGCTAGAAATAATTATTATAACAAAAATTATAACCGTTTTTGCTCCTGAAGAGCAAAGTGGCTATAAAGTAGCTAGGCTGAAGTGGGAATGGGCTGGTCACAATGTACGAAAATTTGATTCCTCAAGAGAGTCCTAGACTGGCGACCAAAGAATCTAAATCGCCCGAGAGAAAGACCACAAATGAGGTGGAAGGATGACATCAACAAGGTGGCCGGTATCAACTGGAACCTTACTGCCCAGGATAGAAATAGATGGAGAAGTTTGAAGGAGGCTTGGCTTACACCAGATTTTTGGTTGACAAAACCTAAAAAGCAGAAAAGAAGATAATTTTTTATCAATATTTAGCAAAGTGAATAAATGCTTTGAATTATGGTAATAAATTTTCTTCGTCACTTTTATTCGTTTCTTGAAAAGTTGTGATGTTTTTGAGGGACTATGTTCGTATCACAGAAATAGACTACGTTCTTGTACTTAGCTTTGTTAATTGGCAGAACGTTTTCATATGCCTTTTGTGGCAAAGGGTGGAACTTTTCTAATACGCAATTTTTTTAAGTATTGTATCTGCTGCCTTTCTTCATCACCTAAGCTGTATTCATTTATCAAAACTCCTTTATTTTATGGAGAAGCTTCGATCTCTTTAATTTTATTCCAAAAAACTTTATCATTGCAAAAATCTTGGTCTAATTTTTTGCAACAATGCTGTTTTTAACTGTAGAATCATAGGGTAAGTTAGCCGGTTTACCGGCCCCCTCTGGTTTTCGGCCATTATGAAGTTATATCTCTATAATAGGAAATATTTAGTCCACTCATTTAAAAAAAACGATGCCTTCTAAAATTTTCAAATGTACCCAACATCTCCCTAAATTAGCAGCATTATAACTTTTTATTTTTTTCCGCAATTTGCCTTTGAACGTCAAGCAGTGCAAATGTGCATTTACATTAACAAAAAAAAGTGAGCGCTAATTTTTGCAAGGTAAGTTACAACGTTGTATGTGGTTTGGAAAATAAAGATGAAAAAAAACAATGTATTCTGAAAATGAGTTAAATTTTAGGATAAAATGTTTACTAGAAAAAAACAACCAGTCTCAGGAAAGCTCAAACGGGATTCGAACCCGTGAACATTAGATTGCCGGCCCACTGCTTTAACCGCTAAGCTACCGAGACCCCAGAAGACTCGTTGAATTTTTTCTAGTATGTAGTTGATACGCTGCAAGTCAGCGGTATTACGTCACTGTGAAGTCTACCCTCACAGTCGAATAAAATAGGTACTACTTAGGTGTTTTCTTAGACAAAGCTTAGAGAAAAACAAAAAATTGTTTGAATTTATTGATTTAAAAAAATCTTTTTACTTTACTTTTGTTTACTCTATCATGGTAAGAAATCGCTCTGAATACGAAACTTTGCTTAAATGGCCGATAACAAGCTAAGTTACCCTATCTTGTTTAACATAACGGTATAAGGCTTTTCGTTTGCTTTGGCCCATCGAACTAGCAAATACCTACTATTCATCTGGCGAATAAATCCCTTTATCTTGCCGATTTTTTAATCGAGTTGGCGGCATGTCTCTGAAGGGCCGCCGCCGCACGCTGGAACGGGCTGTATGGACTATTGGGTGGGGGACTATGGGGTGAAACCCAAAACTCAATTTTTCCTACTATTTACTTAGATATTTTTTTATTTTTGTTTGGATAATATAACTCAAACCGCGATTTCTTAATTTCGCGCAAAGACCTTTTACTTATTAGCTACCTACTGAAAAAATTAGAAGACATTTTCGTCATTCCGCCAGTCGTTAAACCTACTAATGCAGGCCCCTGTAGGCCTAGCATGCGCAACACGAGATATATGTCGCGGACGAGAGACGACAAATCATTTTAAGTTGTCATGTTAAGGTTTGCAGACAAAAATACCACAGTTTATGCAAAAACTACTACTAAGTCTATTTTTGTCATATTATGTAGAGTTCTAAGCGCATCCATGTGTATTTAGTGTCAATAGACATTGGAGAAAAATGAATAAAACACGAGAAAATGGGTCGAGAAGAGTTCTCGTGTTGCGCATGCTAGGCCGGCTGGTTCGTTTGTGAGCAATCTATTCATACCTATACAATACATACATATAATCACGACTATTATACCCGACGGGTTAGTCAGAGACCAGGCAATGGAGGACCGCAAAACCAGTCCTCTGCCATAGTCCACTTTTCACCAAATAGCGACTGCACATGTGCTCAGTATGTGCAGTATTTAGTCCGTTAGTTGCCTTTACGACACGCAAGGGAAAAGAGGGGGTGGTACACTGAAAGAACAAAAAAGTTGATTTTGCACGGGTTGGCGACACATTAGTTGAATTAACAAAGTGATGGGTTAAAGCAACATGAACAAATTGTTGTTTTCACAGAAAAGTTTTTGTTAATATGAAAACAGTTGTTTTTACCTATTTGTACATGTTGGCGTAACAATTCATGCATAATTCAATAGGTAATTGTTGATTTTACTGTTCAAGTTGTTGAAATAACCATTTTTAAAGTTAAATTTACAAAATAAATACGTTAAAACAACAAAAGATATATGTAATAAGTTCAAATTACCGTAACTGATCAACAATACAGTTTTTGTTCATTCAACAAAACTCAAGAGTAGGTGCTATATTAACCCTAAAATTTTGTTGAAATATGGTAAACCCAACTAATAATTTCTTTCCGTGTAGTATTCTATTATTAAGCCGCTACGCGACACGGCACTTCATTCCATACAGGGATTCATAATAACCCATCACATTCATTACCAGTCTATAAACGTGCAATTGCTGGGCAAATGGAGAGATTGGGCCCACTATCCTGGCCCAATGCGTTGCGTCAGAAGATGCAAATTCCAATCTTTCTTGTAGAGACACAGTTTTCCTGAATAACCTATCATTTGTGGTGTTCTAAAGTTTGATTTGTAAAAAGTATTTCATTGTTTTTCACAATGAAATCAAACACTTTTTACGAATCAAAATAGCGTATAATTTTGCATACTTACTGGCTCCGTGGTTACAGGGAGACTGAGGTGTTCGTAGTCTCTTAATTAATTTGTGACTTGGATACCGTCATTTGTTTTCACAGGATGCGGCCCTTTTACGCAAAATGAGCTTACTGTATTTAAGGGTCCTGCAGTGTGGTGCTGCGTTCTGTGGCTGGGATTAAATATCTTAAATAATTATAACTCTACCTCTAATATTCCATCGTACACCCGTACTATGGAATTCCAAGAAAGATGGTAAATTTAAACAAAATTTCGCCATGTACCTACCTATTAAGTATCTTACTTTCTTAAAAACTATACCGCAATAAAATTATAAAAAAAATTGTAAGTGCTTCACTGCAATGTGATATTACTAATTCAAGTACTTGAATGAATCATTTTTTACAGCAAAGGTATTATATGATACATATTTCATTAATTTTTTATACGTAAAAAATACATTAAATATGTTTTGTCTAAGAAGCATCTTATTTCTTGGTTATGTACTTACAGTTTAATTATAAAATATGAATGATTAAATTGCAAAGCGTGAATTTCTAATGAAATGAAACTTACAAACTTACAATATTAGCTTAAATGTTAAAAAAAATCACCAACATTATGTATTGTAATTCTTCTTACAATTACTCGTATCGTCATTATAAACATCCCGTGTCAGTCCATTCACTGCTGGACGACCTAAGTTATTTATGTTTCCTCCAACTTTCTAAACAAGAGATTCCTTTTTTCTATTTCTTAATAGGCAAGAGCTTGGTCTTCCACACTCCTGATGATGACGACGATGCAGACGATACGTGACGATAAAGATTAAACACGCAAACGCAGTTCATCCATCCAGAGACCCCATCCCATAAGGAAACGGTAATGTTATCCCTAACTATCGTAACAGCGACAGTCTAAGATAAGTTGGATAAAATATTTACTAGAAAAAAACAACCAGTCTCAGGAAAGCTCGAATGGGAATCTCCACTGCTCTAACCGCTAAGCTACCGGACCCCAGAAGACTCGTTGTTTTTTTTCTATTAGTTTGTACGCTGCAAGCATAAGAGCAGTGGACCGGCAATCCAAAGGTCATGGGTTCGATTCCCATTCGAGCTTTCCTGAGACTGGTTGTTTTTTTTCTAGTAAATAGATTGTCCTATATCTGTATAGCATTGTGAATGCAAAAGTTCCAACATTAAAGATATTAGATAAGTTGGTTGACGTGTTTGTACATTGGTACGTGACAGGCCCATGGTCTGCGGGACAGCCTACTAACCCCTCTTTTACCGTGGGCGTCGTAAAGGCGACTGACGGACTACAGACTAGACTGCACATACATCCAACAGCATAAAGCGGGGACGCTTACCACTTATCACGCTAAGCACATGTGCAGTTGTCATTTGGTGAAAGGTAGACTATGGCAGTGGACTGCTTTTGTAGTCCTCATTGCCTAGTCTCTGACTAACACTTGGGGATACTACTGTGTGTATGTATATTGTATTTACTTAGGGTAAAGCCACCAAAGAGGACGCACTACCAAAGAGTACGTTCCTAATTAATTGACAATATTATGTCTGTTGGTAGTTGGCAACACTTGCCTGACAGTCACCCGCAACTTAATGTGTGCTTGGAATTAACACTTTGAACGTAGCGCCACTAGTTAGACACAATAGAAATTCTATTCATTAAACACTGATCAGTGCGCAGCCGCATGTTGCAAGGATATTAACGTTGTACGTGGCACTTACTGATTATATGAGTTAGTCTCTGTCAATGCTAATACATACTCTTTGGTGGCTTTACCCTACTCTTCATTCAATAGAGCAAAATGGATGCTTGTAATAACACTCACTACAATCAATTATCATCAGCATTCTTGTAAGTACTTGGAATTGAAAAATATGCATAAGTATAGGTATGTAATATAACTCACGTAATTTGAGATAACGTTTCAAAAAAATATTAAAATTACATTAGTGTATACATTTGTGTACACTACTGAATAATCCGAAGAAAGTTTTTCGGGTAATTTCCGATTTTACTCTTTCATTCTACCGACTTGGAACTCCAGTCAACCAACAAACTAAAATCTTATTTACATAAATGTACAACTAACAAGTTGACGCACGAAACCTAATGAAACTTACATTACGTTACAATGCGATAATATTCGGCAGCGTTCTAAATTTCTCCACTCATTCAAATATCTCAATAAATGAGGTGTGCGGTGTGCCTATTGCGTGTAGTATAATGCTGCTTTTACACTGAGATGTGCGAGGTATCTAAGCGAGAAAAAACCCACAAACAGATAATTACTTTAATTTACACCACCTTGGCGATTTGCGTTAAATTCCCAGATCGGGCCAAGTGTGTTTCTGATTTTCCGATGCATAGCCCGTGTTTGTGATCACCGGCTCGCATTTGGAAAGCGTGATGATGAAAACCAATACCTGTCAATTGGCTATTTGTATTTGTATTGTTATACAATAATTACCCAATAGTTTTTTTACTAATTAATTAAGTTTTTTTAATAATTTGTAATTATATTTTATTTTTACATAATAAATTTACGATTTTTTATCTGTAGATTACAAGACCCGAAACACGGGCGACCATGATTAAGCTTCGTGTGACGTCACATTTTACAAAATAAACAAAAACTGTCTGTCAGGTTTCAAGTGTTTATTGAAGTGTAACGTCATAGGGCAAAATGTCACGTGACCAACCGTTTTCGCGCAAAATTTGAAATTAATTAAGAAAAATATGGTTTATTTTATTAAATAAAGCTTTTTCGAGAAAAAAATATTGAAAGAGGTATAAAATAAGCGTTTGTAATTTTTAAAATACTTTTCCGAGAACTGCCAAAGCCAATTGTAGAAATGACTTGATTTCAATCATGGAGACCTTTGCCCAGCAGTGAGATATATAGCTATTCTTTTTAATTTCCTGATGTTGCCCGCTGAGCTTCATTTATTTATTTTTTCATGGAAAACACACGGCAATGGACACACTATAGCACAAAAGTGTCAGAGTAAATATATATGCCTTGAGCAAAGAGTTAGAATTATAAGGACAATGGGATGGGAAATTAGAAGAATCAGAATATTTATTTATACAAGTGATAAGTTAGTATTACCAAAATGCTGTTGGAGGATTTTGTACTCGCACACCGCTTAGCTACCTCGCACAGGTCAGGTGGAAGCGCAGCCTAAGCTGTAGCCTGCGAGCTCGTAATTCAAGAAGCGCCGCACGCCACCGCATAGCTCCGGACTCCGGAGACAAACGCAACGGAATCCGGGTGGTATTTATTAAATTAATCGCTGTCGCCTGCTACCACAATAACCTGCCCCCGCAACCCCTCGGCCGTGACTCTCCCGCTTTTCCTAGTGCCGATTACTCCGCACAGTTATTAGAAACTATCGTTTGTCCGTTGTTTTTACAGATCCGTTTTCACTTGTTACCGATACTCTTTCAGACTCAACAGTGTTTTACAAAACTGAACAATGATTCCGTTTGTGTTTAGTGATGTTCAATTGTTTCGTAATATTTTTGCGCTCATTGAAATGATACATTTTGTGCGAATCCAATCGTTCAACTGTCGATATCCTAATGATTATAAAAAGTATTAGTTACTCATAATATAACTTTTTAAACTATCCCGAAATATCGGATACCTAAAGACATACTTAATAAAACATGGCAATAATCAAATTAATAATGAAAAAGAATTTGAAATTCGCAACCTTTAAAAGTCTCTGTGATAATTTCAGCATGCTAAACTACAAATACAAATCGCCAATTGTCCGAAACTGTTGTTTCTGTGAACATTGATGGACAAAGTCTTTATTATGAAACTGATCCGCCTTTTTTGTCTAAATAGGACTTTGTTACACTTCGTTTAAAGGTCTTATTTCGTATGAACAAACCCACACAAGCCCACGTGTATGCGAATTTACTCACCCACGCGAAATTGGAGGGAATTGTTGAAAACACAGACGAACCATCAAGTAATATGAATTACTTATTAAGAATATAATCATACTTTTATTACATACTAGTATAGTTATATTATAATCACGACTATTATCTTCGAAGGGTTAGTGAAAGATAAGGTAATGAGGAACGCAAAAGCAGTCCTCTACCATAGTCCACTTTTCACCAAATAGCGACAGGTGGTGAGCCCATCGCAGCTTAACGCTGTTGGATGTATGTGTAGTCTTTAGTCCGTTAGTCGCCTTTTACGACATCCAATGGAAGAGAGGGGGTGGTAGTAGGTATACTTTAACCGCTAATACGCGACACTGTCATACACTTTCATTATAGTATTATAAAGTCAAGCCGCCGTTTTCCTGTGGCTCTGCTTTTTGCTGCTAAACCACGCAATGGAATTTTACGCGGTTTTCTATACTAATATTTATAAAGAGGAAAGATTTGTTTGTTAGTTTGAATTGAATAGGCTCCGAAACTACTAGACCGTTTTAGAAAATTCTTTGACCATTATAAAGCTACATTCTTCCCAAGTGACATAGGCTATATTTTATCCCGATATTCCATGTAGGATAGAGTGTTGTGCCGTATTATAGTGGAGCCTTACTAACATACACACATATAATCACGACTATTATCCCCGAAGGGTTAGGTAGAGCAGTTAGGTTAGGCAGAGACTAGGAAATAAAGTTTAGTCCACCAAAAGTGACTGCACATGTGTTCAGCGTGAAAGGTGAGCCCACGCCTCTCTGTGTTGTTAGATACATGTGCAGTCATATAGTCCGTAAGTCGCATTTTACGACACCCAAGGGAAGAGGGGGTATGGTAGTATTTTGTCACCGCAACGCGACATGGTTAGTGGTAACTTATTAATAATTAACTCATTTACGTACAACTGCTGGGCAAATGGAAAGATTGGGCCAAAACCCTATGGCCCAATACTTTGGTGGGCTTTCAGTATGAATTTTTCCTCACGTGTTTCGTTTATAAGTGAAGAGCTAAACCTCATGATAAAAACATACATTGAAATTTATTTTTTTATTAATGTTTTAATTAAGTCTGCTAACATTTTTATACTAAAACAATCTTTAACAAAGTAACTATTTTTGGTAAATATTTTAACTGATGAATAGCCTGTGCCCACAGCTGGGCACAGGCCACATGGCCAACAACACGTGGGGAGACTGTGCCCTGGCCCCATAGGGGATGGTGGGTTTTCTTGCCTTATGCCTTCCGAATTCAATGCGAAGACCCAAGTGATTCGACATCTCTCTTCTTTAATATCCACTTCAACTTCCATTTGCTGTACGTTGTGTATCGTTATTGATACTAAAAATAAAGCATCGTACAATAATATAAGTGTGCCACAATCACCCGCGAGATGTCTGTATAAGTAGCTAGCTACGTCTTTTACATAGTCATGTAAAAGATGCATACTGAGTATAATCAAAATTTAAACCCTAAAAGAAATTTGATAAAACTACTAAGTACCTATTGTCTTAAAATAGTTGAAACGATTGAATCACAAAAAAAGAGATTGACTCGTGCTTCAGGTTAAAATTTTAATGACCGAGAGGCGCTGTTATAGCAACTTTTTATCGCCTATCAAAACGATTTTTGTTCATAGGAATTGTATGAAAATAGAAAACTATGACGTCACTGTGATCTTAATCCAACAATTGAGTGAACCACTTTTATGTTTACACAAAATTGAGTTAAGATTACATACATTTTCTATTTATAATATTTGCAATATCTCCTTCCTAACTTGACATTGGCTGACAATGGGCAAAACGCACCAGTAAAAAAAACAAAACAGGCTCCGCCTCAAAGTATTTGAGAAAAAGTGCAAGCGCCTGTTTTAAACATTAACTGACTTAACATTAACTAACTTATTTTAATGTAGTAAGAGCAGAAACATCGTATACTTACATCTCTATTAGAATGTGATCAACCAAATAGAACCAGAGGGTTAACGCATTTCGGTTTCCCATACAAACTTCCAAGTTGAAACTTTTAAAAACTAATAAGCAATATTAATGAAACTTGAAATGCTAAAGTTAAATACCTAAATAGTTAATAGATCTAAATAGTTTTCATTTTTTAAAAACGTTTATTTAACGGAGTTATTGCAATTTTAAACTTTCTATAGTGGACTTTAAATCGCAATAACTCAGCAAAATAAACGTTTTTTAAAAATGTTTTCAACAAACTATTTAGATCCCTGTATTTTACTTTAGCATGCAAAGTTTCATTAAAATTGAATTTAAATTGAAAGTTTGTATGGGAAAACGAAATGCGTAAACCCTCATAATCGATTGAACTGAAAAAAAAAAATGCGCGCACAGCTCGCTCTCAGTGTTCGAGTGAATCGTGAGTTACAGGCATCAAAAGTAAGGAAGTATAAATTATTAATGTTTTTAGCGTTTTATTAACGCTTAAATATACTTAAGTAAAATTTTAAACACTGAAAAAAGACGACAAAAATTTTACTTAAGTATAAATTACATAATTTTTGTATTTATCATCTACCTACTGTTTAACAAAGAAAATTAGCTAAACGAGCAAGCTGCACTAAGAAAGTAAAAGAAAAATATAACTGTACGTAATGCCATTTAAACTTTAAAGGCAAAACAGTATCCGCCTCAAAGTTTAAGAAAAAGTGCAAGAATTTGTTTTAGACATTGCCTAACTGTAGACATGTTTTTGTAGTAAAAAAAAAATCTAAAATAAATACGAGTAGTTGTGCTCATAAACATCCCCATGTGAATGTGATCAACCAAACAAATCGAAATTAATAATCTATCTATAAATTGTTGACGCAACCTCCATACCAATTATGTTAAATTTTCCACTCTAGTGTAGGCTAAAAAACAAAAACAAAATGACTACGCACAGCTTGCAGTGTCGTAGTGAATCGCGACTCGGCCATCAAAAGTAAGTTTAAATAACGAGTAGGTACATACATTTTCTATTTTTCATCAAGTATAATTATTACATATTTTTGTAGCAAGAGCGTAACGTACGAGAAGTTGTTCTTATAAACATTCCCATTTGAATGTGATCAACAAAATTATCTTAATCGATTTAAAAAAAAAACAAAACAAATGAATGCGCACTCGCTCTCAGTGTCGGAGTGAATCGAGACTAATAGGTGAGTTACGGGCATCTCGCGGCGCGGCCGGGAGCGGCGAATTATAATTTATTTGTAGAAGTGGCAACGAGCCCCCGCCGCCCGCCCGGCCTACCCTTTGCTTTCGCCCTTCGTTACTGCCGCAGCCGAACTGCGTTGCAACTCGCAAACTTTTATTAAGGCCATTTTTTTTGTTTGGTTTAGGTGTGATGTCTTTTTTTTTACATGTTTTTAAGGAAAATATGATTGTGCATTGTTTGTGCCGCCGCTTTTTAAGTATTTATTTGCTTATATCCTTTAATTGATAGTGGCAATATACATTCCACCATAATTTGAACCGTATTCAGTTGTAATAGAATGGAAAACCAATAGGAAATATTTAATACTGTACCTAACTACCAGATAAAGGGTTAATAAAAAAACCAAAAAGTTTTTAAGGTTACCGTCCATCGTCAAAAGGGAATGGATGATTTCAACAATTAATTAAACATCAGGTTTGTCGTTAAAAGGGAGTGGATGATTCCAACGATTAATTAAACATCAGGTTTGTCGTAAGTACTGTATTATGAAATAATAATGATGTTGGAGTTCTTCATACAATCTGTATCACATAAGACGAGCATTTTCTTTTCAAATTTATAACACTATGTGCGGTAAACAATTAAAAAATATTTAATTATTTGTTTATAGTGAGCATTTGAACATTAAAGCATTTACGTCATTTAATTATGATACTAATTTATTGAAAATACTGGTTTGGTTATTTTTTTAATTAGTAGCACTGGTTTTTAAATTAAGCCAGTTACTAGAGCGCTCAAACCCTAATACTCTACCTAATTAAACCACTTTATTAATTTATTATTTTAATATCGGCAACATTAAAAATTTAATGGTGCTGCTGTCGTGGTTTGCGGTCTTAAAATAGAAGTTATACTCGTACAAGGAGTTATTAATTATTGCTATAACTCCCGTTACAATTGTTGCTAATTACACTTGCTTATTATAGCTCATTAAATATTTTTTATTTTATATTATCTGCTTTAATGTTCTTTACCAATCAAAATAAAACAATTTATATTTATATTATATATTTACACTTTGATTCATTAAGTTACAACACGTTAGGAGTCAACTTTATACTTTTCTGTTTTTTCTCTAGGTAGGTTGCGTTCAAAGGAGCTCGCGGGGCGAAGGGTGCGGGCGCGGGGCCCGCGGGGGACGGAATTAAGGGGGAGGCAGGGGGGCGGCCCGCCCTGGATACTGAGAGGAGTTTTAACCAATTAATTTTGTTCCTCAACGCAAACTCCGCTATATAATAAGGTATAAGTAGGCATTAACTGAGGCGCGCCGATAGCTAGCCCGGCCGGGGGCGACTCCGTCTTCTGCTAGCCTCTTATAACGATGTTTTATTTCATGTTAAGCTCTCTGTTTCTCCACTTTTAATATTTAATGGCATTTTCATGGGCCACGTTTTATAGCGCATTTACGAATTCCAGACATTATTGACGATATTTCATCGGCTATGTTGTTTTGCGTCGCTTAATTAATTGCATTACATTAAAGTTGCTTTAATAACAGCCATAAAGCCGAATAAACAACGCCCGTAGCTGGTAGCTGTTATTATACTTGTTTCATAAAGCTACATACTCCACGTACGGTACATGCATGCGGTCGTGATCATCCAGCGTGTTGACAGTACATAAGTATCTGCGTATCGTTAAGCGCAACACCTGCTCCAGGAAAAACTTCATCGTCTTTGTTTAACGAACCACATGGCTCGGCTCCGCTCGTGCTTCACCCGCGATCTTGCTACGGTTAAATATAAAACACCTACACGGCATTGTAAAAAAAACAATATGCCCCTTTACCAAACCGTGACTAAACGGAAAAAAGATTCTCCATCTCTCATTTACCCGAACTGCGGAGATTTAAAAATAAAATCCTTTAGAAAAACACTAGCGATCACGCCTTGTGCGCGCTCACGTCAATATGGCGCTCTCAAAAAACAGCTCTTAACAACGGTATTGTGTTGTTAAAAAACAAGAACGCATCACACGAAAAAACAAAACCGCAGCACACTGTTAAAAAACAAAACGCAGCACGCGAGACACCCTTTCCCTTTTGCGCGACGCGCGCGATGTTTTTTACTTTTGTCTAAGTGAGGGTTGAGTTTTTTACCGCAACGACGATGCTACGTATAAATTAATAACTGAACGTGCTCATAATCTGCCGCTCGGAACACTTTCGGCTTTGTTGTTTTTTTGTCCGAAGTCAGCATTCATTTGTTTTTGTGGCGTAGTGGCGGAAACGGAGTAGGCCAATTGGCTGCACCGACGGAGACAGGTGCCGGCTTGGAAACTGACTAATCTGCAATGCATAAAGCAACAAACATTAAAATTAAATAGTTTAACCTACCTTTGGTCTTCAAAGTTGACAAACCAGTCAACGTAGTCCAAATGTTAAAATGTTCTTGCAAATTCCTTTTCATTACTACACGGGGCCGATATTTTGAGGCATAGAATCACTTAATGGTCAGATAATATTGTATTTAATTATAATTTTATTATTAACTTACTTAAAACTTTTAAAGTAAATTATACAACATTGCAATTGCAATTATTTATTAACACAATTAAAAAATATTACTTACTTACCTTTTATACATTTGACACGCACATCCCGACAAGTTCGTGCGCGACCTTTACGCAGATCAATTTCTTCCGTGGTTGCATCTGGCACTGATTTGTCTTTACAAATTTTAGTTACAATAATATTATCCTACTTTGTAGGACAAGAAATTTTATACTTATCCGCGTAAAGGTTGCGCACGAACTTGTCGGGCTATCTTTCTTGAATCTCAGTCTCCCGAGATGCAATAAAAATGTTTATTCATCTAATTTTACGCAATCCATACTTTATTAATGGATCAACGCTTGAGAGAATTGAATAAATAACCTCAAAATAAGTACTTAAAATTACTTATCTTGTCGAAAGTTACTGACACAAAACTTATCATTGCCAGAGGCAGAACCAAAAAAACAGACCTACGTTCATTCGCGTCAATGGCAAAAAAGAGTTGCCGGAAGATGCACCAGGAAGCAAACTAAGTTATTCGACTTAAAATGCGTTATTTTTTGTGGAATAAGGGAATGGATGCAACAGTTGCGAGTCTCGGCAGCCGCCGCCGCCGCCCGCCTTAGGACAAAACACTATCATCATTCCGTCATTTTAACTATTTTAGACCGCTTTCCTTCATTTATTAGTTTTTTTTTGCCTTAGCAATATGCACAGTAATTGCACACGGTTACAAATTGAATTTGATGATGACTATTGATGTATGTTTTTTATAAAAATGTCGCATCAACATTTTTTATGGCAATACCAATAAAGAGTCAGTAAAATGCAGTAAGTAAGAAATAAGTTTGGTGATCGTTCAGGTGTGTTGTCAAATACAAAAATAAACTTAATACAATAAACTTCGTTGTCTAATTGTTTATTTTGTATTCGTCTTACTTTATTTATATTGAAAATAATATAACACTAAAGAAAACAGAAATTTAAACATCAGTTTATATAGTATAATTTGGATAGTTGTTTCATGTCACACTGATCTACTTATATCGTACATCAGTGTAGAAATGTGCATTTCAGATGTTATTTATGAAACAACGATGTCTAGAATAAGAAACACGCACTTGATATTATATTAGATAGAGAGTTTTAAGCCCCATCGTAGAATTTATGACATTTTTTGGGACAATTTTTTTTATACACATTTTGCCTCAAGTCAATTTCTCGATGTAGGTACTTTATAAGTTATAATTTAATTAAGTCTTAGAAAACAACTAACGTAATTATATTTTATTTTTAAAACTTATACAGGGTTCAAAAAAGGACGATTAAGAATAAACTCAGCTTAATTTAGCACTTATGGACAGAAGATAAGATAGAGTAATTAAAAAATTTATGTAATCTACTTTCTTTATTTAAACAAAAGATCTCTTTGAGTGTGACGACCATGTAAAAAGTTCTTTGTAGTAGAGTATCGCATTGTCAGTATTCAGCGAAAGCTCGGTTGCGTATCAATAGTAATAACCGGCTAGGTAAATATGCGAATGAATGCGTTATCGGCTGTCATTGTGCGATGCTGGCTGCACGTGTGCCACTCAGTCCAAGGAGTTGCAACAATGTCGAAGGATTGCTCTATTTATCCTTGCCTCATTCTTGTGACATTGTGTTACACAACCGTGTCTCTGTGTCAAGGTAGGGTTCAATGTGATATTCAATTTCAATCAAAGCTTTTCTTTGTTAAGAGATGATTTCATAGAAGATAGTTGCCGTAAAAAGATATTTTTAAAGCTTTACAGCTTTTAAAAAATCTTTTTCGTATATTACTTAATGTACTTAAGTATAATTATTATCAATTCATCAAATCAAATAAATAAATCTCATTATTTAAATTATAACCCTGTTATTAATAAACGTTGATTAAAGTTATATTTAGGATTAAATTGACGCTGTCTTTTTCCGTTTTCTTTAGCAAAAACAGTCATTTACTGAAAGTGACTGGCGTCACTTTAAACCGAGGTGTGACATTTGACCATTCTTATTAATATATTTGGGTCATAACTTTAAATAACATATTTTAAAGAGAGTGAAACGTTGCAAAATGAACTCTAGATTAACTACCTCTCGGTGTTTTTATTTCAAAAGTAAATTTGAGCGTTATTATTATCACGAAAAAAATAATATCAATTAAGATTTTCTTGGTAAAGTAATTTCTAAATACAACTTTTTGTACTATTATCATTAACGTTAGAATAGTTATATTTTATATGTATAGTATATAAAATAATTTTTAAACCTTTTTGTTTATTCGAGTATTCGACATTATGGCTGTCGTACTCTATTTTCAAATACTTTCGATGTACGTACTCGTATATTCTATCTATGCATTTGTCTCATTTAATTCTCGCTTTATATGTATATAACCGTATACCTATACGGTTACATACTAAAGTATATATATTGCGAGTGCATGTTACATGTATACCTAACATTCCAAATTCTAACCTTTTTGTTCTAACCATAATTATGTTATAGAGCTGTGTGGAGGCGGCTCGTTATTAACCCCTTGAGCACCATAAAACCAGACACAATTGAAAATCAATTGTTTCGCGACCGCCGGCGGTCTTATGATACTTGACCTATTACAATACAAGAATACTACCGACCTATCTCTTCTCTTGGGTGTCGTAAAAGGCTGCCACCTGATGGAAGAAATCACCACCACCCATGGACATTCACAGCACCAGTGGAAAAGCAGATGCATTTTCCGCCTTCGAGGAAAAAGCAATCACATAAAGGTTCTAAGTCGTTTGGTTAAGCGCTGTAACATACGCTGCTTGCTAATAAAAAATACTGACGCCAAATTCTAAGTCTTTCTCTCACTAAATCGAAGTCTCGGGTTTTATTCAACCCGACTGTTCTCACGAACAACTATTATTGTGTATCGCGAATCAGTTGTGATAGTTCAAGTGTTTACGTAGACAGCGCTTCGCCCCGCCACTCGAGACTGTATTATGGACTGTTGCAATAAAAAAACACCACCCGCGCCATGTCACGCACCGTCTTTTATTTTGATAGAGCCTCGGGTAACCGCGGCCCATTGTGCTTGCCGAGTTTGATTATTGATTTTTACGCTAAATATTCCCTTTTTTGAAATTCCCATTCATAGCAATTATGACTTCCTTTACCGCTGGATGCGCTCGATCTGCACAATGGCACAACGCGACACAATGTCATTAATAACCCGTATAGAACTTGTCGCGATTCGGGATTACTTACAGAATTGATACAGAATGTTTGATGGATCGCAAATTCCGTGTTTGTATGGTAACCTCTGGAAGTACCGCAAGTCATCCCAAAAAGTAGGGTCTGTTATTATAAATTTTCAAAAATGTTTCGTTATTTTGCGTTAAAATGATATGAGTTATTTTTAATAGAGAATGTGAAGATATTATGATGCTTTGATCAACAATAACCTAAAAGTATCCTAAAATATTTCTGAAGTTAATGTTTCAGTAAATCAAATCAAAATAAATCTGTAACATTTCGGTACCTCACTAACATTGGTAAGATTTTTTGTTTTTTGGTTTCCTGTCACGTCTTGCACAATTCTTTTGTTTGTTCGCTAAAGCTAGGTTTTATTTGGATAAAAGGTTTTTTGATATTGCGCGTTTTTGGTTTGACAACAGGTAGCAACTAAGTTTTACCTCGATAGATAAACTGTTGCAGTAATTAAAAGTTTTTATTATTCTGATTGTTTGTGTCTACACACTTCTAATATCTCTTTATTTTTTCAGTAATATTTTGCTTGCATTCAATCAAATTTTTTGTTACTTGTTTTTTCACTAAATCTGTATTTATATATTTACTGTACGTCGTGATCATCTGCCAAAATTAATTAATAATAAATAACTAAAAAGGTTTTGCTGTATCTTCTACAATATAAAGTTTTATTATGTCACAAATTTCCAAGAACGTGACGACACCGCCGGCCGTCGGCGTTCCGCCTCACCGACAAAGACGTAAAGCAAAGGAGTAATAAGAAACGAGTTTCGCACTAAGTTGTTTGTGTAATCCTTTAATCTGTCGAGTATCGGTGGCGCACAGTAGCCAAAGAGCTGCCAACAATACCTAATCACCTCACCATCGATTCACTAACACCCAGCGGTGATCCAAAGCTCCACAAAGATTGTTTGTGTCCGCTTTGCATCGTCTGTTTGTGTAACAACACCGATACCACTGGCTCTGTTTGCATTTAATCCGTTTGCAATAGTGTTTCTCAGATGTTTCAACAATAACAATAGGATGGGCCGCATCACGTGAAATGTTTGAAGGTAAATACTTTTTGGGTTGTTATTCTGCTGTTTGTATTTTGTTTTACATTAGAATTTTGTCCAAATATTCATTTGTTGATGAGTGGCGGTGCTACTTAGTAACCACATGCGGTGCAATAAATAGGTAAATTAGGCTAACTTTAGAGAAAACAACTAACTTGTACTCATTAATTCTTACTTATGTGTAAATGCCAAAGAACACGTGACACACAGACCTACATGTATTTGAAAACTAAGAGTCAACAGACAATACTTTTATCTTTGCACAAAGGCCGCTCAAATAAAAGAGTCACCCGGGCCGTGTCATGTTTTGGTTTAGCTATTAGATATAATTAAAAAGAACTCGTAGAAACGCCTTGTCTACTAATGAAACTCTATCTTTGCGAAATCAGATCCCGCCAGTTCGGTTCGTCAGGAGAAAAAAAAGCGACGCGAGTTTTTGCTGTTTCTGGGTAAAAAGTAGAACGGGGGCGGCGCGGCAGCTGCCTCTAATTTTGGAGTCGCGAATGTTGGCCGAGGTGGGCCCAGCAACCCTTGCGCAACACCGTACCAAAGTATTCCAAAATATTTTACACGTTCCATTTATACCAGTGACTTCTAACGGCTGATATTTATACTCAATTAATCTGTACAACAACAAAATATATATGTTGTTTTGCCTACTAGAATTTGACATAAAATGTATAGTTTAAATGAAATTTCTAACTTTGTTAGACAAAACAACTGATAGATTGGTTGCATAACATAACTGATTTAAGGATATGTACCTACTATAGTCGTTAGAACGTGTAGGTGTCGCTTTCTTCTGAATGTAAAGTAAGGAAATTTAAATTTAAGTATGAATACTAGGTACTCAACACATAATAAATCTTTAAAAAAGGAATACTTTCCGTATCTATTTGTAAGCCGTAAAATAAAGGACGAAATTAACGAATGTCTTGCTCTTATAGAATGAAATATTTAGGATATATTGTATAAAAAAGGTAAGGGTTTACAAATTTTGACTTTTAAAATTTACAATAATCAAGCATTTTACTGTAGTCAAAACGTCCTCATTATAATCATTATCATCATCATACTTAATTACTTTTACTATATAGGTGATTTCGATGTATAATATCTTTGCACAAAAAAGTTTCTAACTGCTCAAATACATTCAGGCACAAACGTTCTAAACGCAACCGTCAGGTGTTTATACGATTAAAATAGTCTTTATTGCAAGATCACTCAAAAAAAAACTTTAGCAAGCTTGAGTTTTTTTCTTTCGCCAAAAAAGAGTTGTACAAAGGCGTGCGCCGCGTAACGGCTTGCAACACGATAGCTTAACACCTTGGCCTATGTGGGTTACTAGAATGCGGAGCACCGGGCGGTGTTAACTGTATACAGTTTTTTACACCGATTGGCGAAAAACGAACGGGTGCCAATGCGGAAAGTGACACCATCCGGCATGTGACGCGCGCAACGGGAGTTGGTGGTGTTGCTATTAGAAAAGATAACAAACATACGCAACTCACGACTCACGACTATTAGCCCTTAAGGGGGTCCTGCACGAAATTGTTAAAATTTACGTTAAAAGTTCTGTAAAAAGTAAATTTTAATTTTTAACCCAAGCGCATGTTGATTTTGCACATTTCGCAGAATAAAAACATTGATCTAATAAAATTACAAGGTTAAAACTTCAAAGCAGAATTTAACTTTTTCTCTTTTCTTTATCTTTAAATGCAGTTTTAATTATTCTTGAAAATAAAGGAAAGGAAAGGAAACATTCCTTTCAGTAAAATTTGCCATCATCAATCAAAGTGTAGAAAAAAAAGACCGTGGTTGCAGGAAAAGTACCCTTAAACTTTTCCTGCAACCACGGTCTTTTTTTTCCAAACTGTATAGTGACTACTAATCACTATATGCACGGCCGGTGAACCAATAGCACACGACAAAATAATTTGGGCACGACATTATATGAGTAATTTAGGTAAGTATTTATTATATAATTGAAATAACTCTTTAATTCTCGCAAGAAAAACCGTCACTAATTATTAACGGTACAATAAAATTTTCAATTCATGTATCTAAGTGTGGCGGAGTGTCATATATGGTTGTTTGTTGGCACGTTATGAATTGAACATCCTACTAATATTATAAACGCGAAAGTTTGTAGGTATGGATGGATGTTTGTTACTCTTTCACGTAAAAACTACTGAATGGATTTGGACGAAATTCGGCATACAGATAGTTTATAACCTGGATTAACACATAGAATACTTTTTATCCCGATATTCCCACGGGAACGGCAACCACGCAGGTGAAACCGCGAGCGGCCGCTAGTTTATTTATAAAGATAGTAGTTGTAAAGGGGGGAAGGCGTTCAGCAAAAATTTGGATGTTACGCGGGCCCTCGCGGGTGTTGCGAGGTGCGGAGTCCGCGGTAATTCGTAAGCGCCATTCACATTTTTATCAAAAAGTTAATAAAAACGTTTAGCTTTTTGGAAATCCAAATCAGTCAAGAAATAAAAAATATAAATACGTATGTGTTTATGATTTTATAGGAATTATTATTGTAAGACACGGTCGTAATGTGCATTTAAATGAAATTTTAGAGGTAACTTTAGGATTTTTTTCTATCGAACAAAATGTGTCCAATCGTGTTTTAGTTCCATTCAACCTCTCACACATACGTTATGTAATACACATTGAAAATTGCAGTTCGAAATATCTAAAACGTTTTGATTAACAGCTAATAGAAAACAGACAATTTTTTCGTTTTCACCTCCTAACCTAAGCTCCCTTGAGGATGAGGAGGATCTCGAATGTGATTTTTGCGTAAAATACCCATTTTCGCATTTTGTAGTAATTTTGCAGTTGTATTTTTATCGTTTTTATCGTAATAGGATAATAAATTCATGCTTCATATTACAAATCTCTACTCTGCGAGAATAAGCTGAGATCGGACGGCCGGCGCATAGCATTTTGTAGTAATTTTGCAGTTGTATTTGTCGTTTTTATCGAAATAGGATAATATTTTTTTTATAAAATCTTAATTCATCATGAAGTAACAATTATTCTGGTATACATTTTGCTCAAAAATATTATCGTAGATAGGAGAAATTCACAGTTAACTTAAAGCAATTTTCGAAGTTTTTTGGTTTAGAATAAGATTTTTTTTCTATATAAAATCAATGATATCTAAAAATTCTGAGGCAATACAATACAATATGGGGACCTTCAAACGAGGCGTGAAAAGACACCTTGTGTTGGCAGGGTGAAGGTGACTGATGCTACGTTTCTACGTTTCTTACGTGATCTTCACGCTGGACTCCACTTACACTTAACATCAGCTGAAGAGTAGTCATTTTCTGGGTATTCTTTATAAAAAATTTACAGAGTTGTGCCAAAATTGGTCGAGAAGGTTGAATAATAAACAACCTAAACTGTTTACTGCATTATTGATGTAGCGGTAGACCCATATTCTTATCCTATACTCGTACACTTATCCTATATTTATAGGAAACAGAAAAGAAGTGCGTCGAGCTGCAATATAAAATGAGATTTAGAGATATTCTGATATCAACTAACAGTTTCTGTGGCTTGAATCGTCTGAGGCTTGAAACTGACAATAACTTACCGTTTTGTGATAGCACCAAACGATTAACGATACAATCGTAAGAGTGCCAAAGCCTGTTTTTGAGGGAAAAACGCCATTGTTCATGGTTTTCTCGTGAGTCACTCTCAAGAAAAAGTAAAAATCCGAGTAACACTAGATATTGTAATCAATGACTTGTTTGCAAACATTCTAACTTTTTTGAATTTGACCCTATCGTCATTGTACCTACTTACCTACAAATATACTAACTGCAACTGTTGCATATTGTATTTTTGTTCGTTTTGCCCAGTCTCTCTAATCCCAAGAGCCCTTATAGAACAAGTCGCGCTAACAAAAGAAACAAAACACTCAAAGAACGACCTTGAACTAGCGAAAATCAATAGTGCACTTGTCTCATGCACCATAATAGCATCAGCTGATCTCTTGTCAGAGTTCAACGCACTCGCCAGTGTTCCCAGCGTAGTGCACAGACAAAAACATCATCACCATAACAAAAAAAACTCACAGCGGTCCATAAAGAAAAAGCTTAACCCGTCCGCTGCGTCGCGTGGCAGGTACGTACCCCACACAACCCTTTACAAAAAACACTCGGGGTAGCTAAAGGGTAAAAAAGGGTTATTATTACGCATGCGCCCCGAGGGATCACTGCCCTCGTTTCTCATTTTAAACTTCCCTGTGAACACGTTTTGTACCTAATGCCTTTTTTTAATCAATACACCATGTTCATTAGAGTAGTAACTCTTTGTTTTTATAGCCTTTTTATTTATTTTTTTTTTTGCTTGGCAGTAAGTAACTTTTGTTGTTTAAAAACTTTAATGGAAATACTTTTTGTACAATGCTGAATTCAAATTTTGAATGATAATATTTATAGAAACGAATAAATAAGTTTGCCAACAATTGTAATAATACGAACTGTAATAAAACGAGTAGAATAGTGCACGCCCATACCATACTTAAATTTGTCAAGTCATTATTGCTCTTTTGTTTTTGTAACACGTAACGGCTGGCAATAATATAATAATGATACACCCCCATTGGCTATCCCGCACACAACGAGACGAAATTCAATGCGTACGACAAACGTACATAATTCGATAATAACAAGCAGACGCAACAAAAACACGGGCAATGCTACCAAGCAGCGCAGTGAAACTATAATTAAGAAAGATAAATATCGTTTATTACTGTTAGGAAAGTCGATTAGAAAAAAACTACCCCTTTCACCCCACAATTTGTAACCCGTGCAGTGGGCGCCCGACACGCATAAGAACCCACGACCGACGCTCGCTGCTGTGGAAGCAGCTTCTTTGACTTATCACAAACTTTATTAAATTGTAATTTAGCTATGCTATGGTTATAAAAATAACCTGTAAGTAATTAAATTGTTTGTAGGTTTTCTCATAGACGAGAGTATATTAGTAGTAATTTGTTGGGCTTGGTAACACATTTGCTCAATTTAAGATTCTAACATACATTTTTATAGAACTTTAGAACTATATTTCAGTCAAAAGAAAATTCTATATTGGCTTTGATTTCCGTTCCAGCGAGCGAGTAAGGTTGCTTTGGCAAAGGATCGACAGTGAAGTGAGAATTGAAACTGCAGACAGCACCTAACACTCACTACACAGATATAGTACTTTTTTAGTTTAATTTACAGTATACATTTTAGTACACACAAAACCAGACACAATAGAAATTGAACAGTCTCGTGCGCCGCCCGCCGCTGCCATGACGTTTAACTTGTAGTGTACACTTTGCCATCATTATCATCTCACCCTGTAGGCGGAGGCCTTTCCAGTTATACTGGATGTTTGTTAAATAATATGTATATAATCCCGCAACTGGGCTACCCTATTAAGTGCAAAGAATAACATACATTTAGTTTTACACTAGCGACCAGCCCCGGCTTCGCACGGGTTCCTACCCGTACCTGTTACCTAAACAAATTATAGCCTATAGCCCTTCCACGATAAATGGGCTATCTAACAATGAAGAATTTTTCAAATCGGACCAGCAGTTCCTGAGATTAGCGCGTTCAAGCAAACAAACTCTTCAGTTTTATAATTTTAGTGTAGATTTAGGTCGAATAGTTTTGTGTGCTGAGAAAAGAATTTAGCTCTCTGTTCCAGCTCTTTCTTTTTTCGCCATTTTACAGTTGTTACCTACAAATAGCTGTTCTTTGCACTTAATAGGATGTGATGGCTCCGTTGGAGATTTTATACATAATTATCAAATACGATGTAGAGATATTGAGACATGATCAGAAGTTTTATTTTATTTAGAAGTGCCATCTACAACTCGTGATGTTAATTAAAGATATTTGCAGAAGTACCTACAAAGTTGAAGTAGGTATTAGGTAGGTAGGTATAGAAGTAGTATATCCTAGATAATGGCGCATGTCCCGAAATATCGCATACTAGAAACTAATAAAATGGAACTGATAAAAATCCAGTTAAATTACTCTAGTGTAAGTGCCCTCAAACTAAAACGAATTTTAAAATAATAGGATTAGCAAATCAATGTAGGTACCTACATTGATTCGATTGACACATGATTTTTTTTTTATAATGACTCGTCATAGTGACTGCATCCTGCCTGATGGTAAGCAGCCGATGCAGTCCAAAATAATGAGAGCGCTCCCTACCGTGGAATAAGCACGATAACGAGCGCTCCCATTCATGCCGGCCTGCATAAATGCCGTTTCACGCCCCGCTTAAAAGACCCGGGACTGTAGGAGCTGGGAAACACATGCGCCGGCAAAGAATTCCAAATTACGATGATTTATTATTTAGAAAGATTATTACAAAGATTTCCAGATTACGCAAGACTATCACCAAAGGGTTAGTCAGAGACTAGGCAATGAGAACCGCTTAAGCAGTCCTCGTTTTACCAAAAAACAACTGCACTTTTTTATTATTCTACAAAGGATAAGCGCTTGGCCTTCATCTCACCTGATGTTAAGTGACGATAAGGCCGAAGGTGGAAGCGCGCTTCACCCGGAATCCTGAACCACTGAGGAACTGGCTATCTTATCTCAAACTGTCGAATCACAACAATGCTATAAACTTCGTTGTTATGGCGACAGACTTAGATAAGATGGTGGTAGCTAGCCAGGCGGACTTAACAGCTCTACCACCAACCACATTATTTTATATATTTTTTTAATTATTTAAATTTATAAACAGTCTCATAATAATGTATGTTGTATTACATAGCACTTCTAGTCGACTAAATTACTAGCACATGTGCGAACTGTAAAGCCGCCTTAAGAAGTTAAAAGTTGCTGTTGTCGTCCATTTCAGAGTACATTTAAAACAGAAGCGCTTTCCACACATCGGTATCAGCGGGAAAAAAATGTTACAGTTACATAACGCTTTTCCATAATAATAGAATCATTATCGAAAACAGAAGAGCGGGCAGCTGATTTATTAGACGATAATGGTCGCTGTCATAAATAGCTTTTTTTTTAACAAATGAACATTTTTTTTAGCGCGTGCACACCGGGCCTTGGGCTCTTTTTATTAATGCACTGCATCAAATTATGTATGCAGGTTATTTTTTTCCAATCTATTTTAAGTGAACTCAAAAAACTGAGATAGTTAAAAGCCGAGTCACCTTTTGTCGTAGGAATTAATTAAAGTAATGGCGTTTGTTGTTACTATTGTTAAAACTTCCTACATTTAAATATTTATTATAATTGGAACTATACATCATCTCGCATGACTGTATCACAGTACTACATCAGTTCCAATTTTAGAAATAACATTAATTTAAATGTTGATTTTAATTTAACACGGTACGAAATACTAACGCTGTCTGACCTCCTTATCGTTGGGGAACGTTCAACGTTTTTTTTTTAATTTGTGTAATAAAACAAACATCAATACAAAATAAACAATTACGCACGTCGACCGCATGTGTTGTGCCGTTACGCGACCTTGACTTGACAAATGCACGCGCGGATACCGCGACTGTCACATGTCAGTGATTTATAGCCGCTCTAATATGGCTCTAATACAAATATTGGCAGCATGTGAGCAGTCCCGCGGACGCACGCACTCTCATCACGAGTAATTTCGCGCGGAGCGAAGACTTAAAACGACTTAAAAATTCAGCGTTCCCCGTTGAAAAAAGAGTTAATATTGATCGTAGATTTCTCGTCGTGGGGTGCAGCGGCCGGCTGAGTCACCCCACGGTTTTTTAACTCACCCTAAGTTATATTTTTTTGTAAAGCCCCCCCCTTCCCTCCCCCGGCCCGCTTTAAAGGATGAGTAGTCTCTATGGAAACGGCTCGATCTAATTTATAGGCGGCAGAAAGTACGGATTGCTTAATTAAGAATTTAAAATGTGTCTACTAAGTAATTAATTAGAAATTTCCAGTCTGCGAACTTAAAGCTCAAGATAAGATTTGGTTTCTTTTTACGCAGGAACGTGCGCCGTAGAGCTATTAAGAATTTTAATTAAATATTTTATGAAACAGAAAATTAATTGTTTCACTTAGCCCCGGGCACGAGTAGGCGTCCGTTGTTAATGTTGGAAGTTTTATGAAATTAACGGAAGCCAAATAGACTGCTAACACTTGAATTGCTAAAAGGAGCTTTTACATACAAATACCTATTTTTTAAATTACCTCTCTAATATGTGTTACTTTGATAGTTAGCGTCGATACTTTCTCTCGGTGTGCTCTCTCCGTATGGGAGATGAATGAAGGGTTTCAAGAGCGGGAGCCGCGGGCACGCGCGGTTTAAAAAACTGTGGGTCACGGGCACGCGGGGCACGGCGGGCGCGGGGCCCAGTCAGCCCACGAGTGTGGGGCAGAGCGCGCGTGGGCACGCGCCCGCGCAAACCCAGGTGAGAATATTCATATTTTATTAATACCACATTATTTAAAAGGAAATGGATAATTCAAAAAACATGTACTGAAGCGTTAGTAAACTTGATAATAATAAATAAATCAGTAATTGTATACATCCGTTTCTCGGAGGGGCAAGGCCACAGCTTTTCATTTGTATCGTCCCTAACATGTTTTACTTTTAATTTACTCTCATAATATTATTCGTACTTTTAATTTATAAGTGCTAATTTAAGATGTGTAGCGCTCATCATTACTATAAAGAGTTTATCACAGTTCTGTTAATCTCCTAAATTAAAATAGGTAGGTAGTTTAAAATTTCAATAAATATACTTACTATACTTATTTATAGTTAAATATTATTAAACCGTTTTGAAAACTACGAAGCTAGTCGTAAAATTTCATCTGAATTCCGCATGCGATTGTGTGGATTTCACTCTTTCAAGAAATGCAGGCCTTTAGGTAGATCTGAAATCTAGTTATAGAGTAAAAATATCAAATAAATTATTAATTCCTTAAATTGTAATAACAGCTAGCAATTACATTAACGGTAGCAATAGAGTCGTTTATATTAAGTTTTTTATATATTCACAACAAAAAAGCACTTAAAAATCTTACACCGTGATTTGAAATCAAACCAAAGGAACTACTAATTTAACCATAAATAACGATACCTAATGAGTTCAACCTTCGATAGCCAGTCTTATTAAAATTATACGATAATTAAAAAAGAAACCGTTTAGGTTTTATTTTTACTTGTTTTATTTTACTTTAAAATAATTTTGATACTTTTTGAGATTTATAAGTCATGTCACGATAAAACATTAATTACTTACACTAATTACTGTATGTTCTTCAGTGCTCATTTGAGCATTTGTGATTTAATCTTCCCTAGATTATGCCAAAAACCATATCAAGACAAACCGGCCAGCTCACCGCGGCAATATCGATTCATAGCATTTACTGATTACAATAATTAGATATTGCGGGTTAGGCGAAAAAACAATGGCGACAATGTTGCCTAATGAGCCATAAAGAAGAAAACGATACGTAGAGCAAGGCGTAGACAAAAAAGGGCGCGGCGGGGGTGCGGGCGGCGCGCGGGCGGCGGGCGAGGAAATGGCGGGAGAGCTAAATTAATTTGCGCGCTCCCGCCAAACAAAGGCTCGCTAATGGAACGCGCCGAATGGAAAAAATGCCACCGTCCGCTCTCCGACAACTTATTTTTTTTTTTTTGTAAATACAACCTTTGACTTTACCAAATGAATAACATTACACCCGTCGATGTTTCGCCGCGGTCGCTTTGTCCCGATTTAATGAGGAAGAAGAGCGCGATACTCGCCGCCCGCTTAATTATTCACTCAAAACAAACGCTCTCTGTTCTAATTAGTTGAAGTGGAAAGTTTTGTTAAGTGGAAATAATAAAGTGACATTAATAATTAAAATGGAAAATTTGTTTACTTGTTTACTATGCCTATATCACAAAATTCCTTCATAAGAAAATTAAAATCTAACCAAAAAGTTTATTGAATCCCAACATATAATAGGGTATACTTATAGATTTATACTACAAAAGTACAAAGAAAAGTTAATTCCAACAGACAGATAAAATTTTGTTACAAATTAGAAGTATGAACAAAGCATTTACTTCTAATAACTAGGTATTTCATAATTAAGTATTAACAACACAGCACGGTAAAAAAAATATTTTCAAACATTCTCCTAAGACTACTTTTCGTAAAGCGGCAATGTGTTTCTCTCCCCGTCTACGTCTTAACTCTTTCGCTACTTCGCGCGTGTCGTCCGTAGCAAGGCGGGACGCGCGTCGTAGCAGCGCTACGGGCTGGCTACGGTTACGTAGCCAATTTGTTTTGGTAGTTTGGTTTTCAATTTTTATATTTTTTGTACTTAGCGACTACCTACTGTCCCGAGGGTGACGTTGCGTATTGGTATAAATTTTATGTTATCTATCTAATATACGTTTTTTATATAAAGTGTGTTAGACAACATTAAAATAAAAATTGAAAAGCACCTATAAAATAAAGAACTTACTTAGCTTCAAAGGTTTCTTTGTTAATTACAATTAGTATTGGCAACGGGTATTTATATTAAATGATTTAAGTAACATTTCGTTAGTTAATCAGTTACATTACTAAATAATCGTCACCAGTATCCGTAGAGTTAATGGAGGTTAGTCACAACTAATTAGTACGTAACAATTAAAATCAATTGAATGAATGAAGATCAATTAGCAAATAATGTCAACAATAACTAGAATCAGCCCGAATCAATTCGAAATACGGCAAAGGTATAATGAATGAGGTATGGACATTATGAGGTGCGATCGAGCGGGCGCGGCGACTCCGTATCTGCGCTCGGGACAATGAGCGATGCTTATCTAAATGTACTACTCAGCTCGCCATTTTGTCGCGAGATGAAATTAATGCCACCTCCATTACTCCGCCGCGATTTATGCGAGCCCAATTAAAAGTTCCCAGGGCTGAAGACGAGAAATTAGTGGAATACGCTCACATTTATCAAGACATCAACGTTGCCTCGCCACGCGCAACTTCCCAAATTTAAATTAGAGACGATTTTTACAGCTACCTCCTTGGGGGGGAGGGGGGCGCTACCCTTTCCTTATAACGAGGAAGGCCTCATGCATTTTTATGTGCTTCTTTTTTCGCCGGCGTTTTAAACAAGGGGGTGAGCGTGGGGTGCTGGGGTGAACTTTTTTATTCGCGTCTTGATAAGTTAGGGTTGAAATTAGACGTTCGAGTTTCGCCCGCGGAATTCATAATGACGAAAATTAATAAGTTTTCTTTTGAGGGTTCTTGCCACTACGGCGCCGGAATACCTATAAGTAGAGTATTTTCGTACTGCCTCCTTGATAATAGCGCTTCTTTGTTGGAAAATTCATTTTGAGTTTTGCTTTTTAAATCGTTCTAAAGAGTATACAATGGAGAAATACTAACTCAATGTGAAATATTTTATCGAAGACTTTATTTTTAATAATGTTTAAAGCAAGTGGAAACAAATATTTTGTTCTCTGTTTAGTTTGTGGGTAGGGCTTGTTCTGCGTTGCTATAGTTGAGTATTCCGGATTCTCATATCATCGTATCTGGTGAAGATAAATCACTTCCTCAGTCAGTATGATAAAAAATAAGGCAAGGTGATAAAATATTGTTGATGTTGTATAGTTCATACAAGATAAATTGATAATGATTGATACTGATAAGGTTTTGGGGATGATAAATTAAACTGCCCAAGTCGAATGCTGTAATTGCACTGAATTTATTGCACACTAATTTTACATGAATGAACGCGATACATTCGCGGCGCGGCGTAAGCAATACGCTAATTGACCTAATTAATAAATATAATGTGCGGTTCCGTACATCCTGCCCTCTAAACAAAGGGAATAAGAAAAACACTCCATTAAAATTTGAGCTAAGTATAAGCATATGAACAAATAATGCAAAATTTAATAAGTGTAAAATAAATTTATAACAGATGTAAATGGAATGTATGTTGTAAAAAGAAATTTAGTTGTACATAAAATGATAAAAAAGTAAGTGAAAATATAAAACTTAATAACTATATTTTACTGCTTATTCTAATAGGTCCCAGTCCCTTGTTATGATTACTCGTTATCACTATGCACGATAGGGTTCGTAAATCGAGGCACAACGAAAGGCGAAGATGCCTTATCAACGCTTATCACGGATCTTTTAAGCTCACTCGGTACACTACACAGATTGCCCATATTCACTTTCTCACTGATTGTGCTGTAAAATACAGGCGACGACGTCGCGTTTGCTGCTGGTGCGGACTCGGCCCCGGCCGGTTCCGCCGGAGTGTCAGCTGGCGTTCCCCTTGCTGGATTACTAGGCGGTTCTCGTTCGTCGACCTTCCCACATCTATTTTTCAACTTCCAACATAGTATAACGATGCTGGCCGTGAGCAGTATGCTTATGATGATATAAAGCAGGCTATAATGATGAATGTCATGAATTGATAGTTTCTGATCAGATTGTTCCTTGATATTGTTGATCTGCTGTCGCATCTCTCGCCATGCCGACTCATGGTCTTCGATTTCCGTGAAATTAAGTGTTGATGACGAGTTGATAATTTTGTTGAGTACCGCTAACTTAGGGGCTTCAAAATCACTCTGAAGTTTCGTACTATGCATAAAATTATTATGTGCGGAGATACTGTAAAATGGTGACTCTATAGTACAACCTTGACCTACTGTAATAATCCCGTTTCCAACTAATGAGGTCATTGTCATGTCGGATGCACAAAAAATGCGAAGTTTGCATTCCTCACAACACGAGAATAACCAAGCGTTCTGGCCGTGCAATTTGAACCACCGGTCCCCGCCACTTGATACTACTGAATTACGACAAACATAAACATCGTCTTTATCTACGACCTTTATGTCACATATGGATTGTTTTATTTTAAAGTTATAAATAGGCTTATCTAATGCGCATAATAAACTAGTAGGCGTATGGAAACACGAACTCAAGTCTTTATCAGAGAGTAATATTGATGTATCTTTTCTCAAATTGTATGCTATGTAAGGAAAAGTGGAACTCAGAAAATTACAACTTTCACCCTTCTTAAATGCTAATGGTATAATTTTGTTTAATTCAAACATATCAGTTGTTACTAGGGGTATCTTAATTTCTATTATAAAATAATTATCATATAAACTCGCAGATACCTTAAGCAGTTTGTATAGATCTCGCACGTTTTCAAATGGAACGGTCAAATCACCCTTTACTTGAGCTGAAATGATATTTACTTGTTCTTCCAGTTGTTTCGGAGACAACAAGTGCATATTTATTTGTCCCTGACTAATGTCGGTCACGGTGTCCAGAAGGGACTGCTGTGTGCGTTTTAAATTTGATATGGCAATGTAAGCCGATAGAGCGGATGACGTCACATAGAACCTAGTGCGTTCGTCTAGTCTCACATTGTCTAATTCAGACGAAATATTTTGCAAGTGCTCTTTGATAAAGTTAAATTGCTTACGCATGATAATCTCATTTCTCTTAATAACATTATACTCTGATTCGATAACCGTAGTCTGATTCTTTATAAGATGCAGTAAATGATTCTCGTTTTGTGCAATTTTTTCTATGTCACTTTTATACTGGGCCGCAAAGCGTTCGTCTAAAACTCCGAACAATGTGTTTGCTATATAGCCTACCCCGTTAATTAAGCCGCGCTTTGCTCTCTTTGAATTTTGAACCTTAAGGAGTAAGTCGTAATGTTCAATTTCGCTTATTTCGTGTTCTAGTTGATAAATAATATTATGATATTCCGAATTCATGCCATTACTCGATTCTTTTAAATGATTAACATAACTTTTAAGATTATGAACACCTCTGTAATACGTTGACATATTATAAAACACAACGAGTTTCCAATCATCTTTGATATATCGCAGATCGGATATCTTATCAAAATAAAATCCCGATTGATCTTTCAGAGAAGCGACGTTAAATGGTTCCGTATTAAGTTGCATGCTCGGACAGAAAAACATAAACAACAACATAACGGATAACAAAACATGACTAATTGCATTTCGCCCGCGACCCGTTCCTTTTTTAATATTTTGCCTCGGTACATCGGACGCTAAGTTGTCCGGTTGATCTTTAGGTAGATCCGGTAGAGAATTACTCTCATGCACAGGTAAGACTACCAACTTATTAACAGGACGTTGGATTGTATTACTTTGCGTTTTTAAGGTAACCACCCTAACGTGACCGTCTGACCCAGGGTGTAAAGACAAAACTTTACCCATGGCCCATTTCCCGGGGGGCGAATGGTCATCCTTGATAAGGACGACATCATTAATTTCTAGATTTTTTGAAGGCTTTCTCCAACGTGATCTAGTTTGCAGTTGATGTAAATATTCGGATGACCATTTTTTCCAGAAATGCTTATTTATAGATTGGATCAACTGCCATCGTTGGGACAAAGTATTTGATTCTGGCTCTGTTTGTGGCCTTGATAAGAGGGATGCCCCTATGAGAAAATGACCCGGCGTCAGAACCTCATCCTCAACATCTTCCGTAAGCTGACAGAGGGGTCTAGAGTTCAGACAGGCCTCTATTTGATAAAGAAGAGTAGTAAACTCTTCGTAAGTTAAGCGTTGGTCACCGATTATTCTTTTTAAGTGGTATTTTAGGCTCTTTACGGCGGCCTCCCAAAGACCTCCCGCATTTGGCCAAACCGGGGCATTAAAATGCCACTGTATGCTCATATCATTAATATTATTGATACAATCCGAATTTATAGTGTGCATTATTTCTTGATATTCCTTTTTAATTAGTTTATTTGCACCTACAAAGTTCCGGCCGTTATCGCTGTACACGTGTGCCGGTGTGCCCCGACGGGCGCAAAAGCGACGAAAGGCTGCTAAAAATGCAGGGGTGCTCAAGTCTGATACGAGCTCCAGGTGGACTGCCTTTGTGGATAAACAAACAAACACAGCCACATAACCCTTAACCGTCTTTATGCCCCGACCTTTATTTGCCTTTAATTCCAGGTGCCCCGTAAAATCGACCCCTGAATGACTAAAAGGTCTGGAAGGTGTAACTCGTGCTTCTGGTAAGTCAGCCATCACCGGTTGAATATGTTGGTGATTAAAACGCCGACACGTGACACAACGTCTCAATTGAGCCTTTACAGTTCTTAATCCACTAACTATCCAATATTTATCTCTAATGTAGCCTAAGGTCAATTTCGGACCCCCATGAAGAGTTCTCAGATGAGCCTGGTCTATTATTAATTCCGTAAGACGACTATGATGTGATAAGAGTATTGGATGTTTCGCTGATATATTAAGATGAGAGTGCCTAAGCCTACCGCCCACTCTTAAAATTCCGTTATCATCTATGAATGGACTTAAAGCATAAATGCGGCTGCTTGCATGTACGTGACTTTTAGTTTTTAATTGATATAACTCCTTTTCGAACTCTCGCCATTGTACATGTTTTATAATTAAATTGTAGGCACTATTCATTTCTGCTGATGATAGTAATACGCTGCGTTCCATTTGTTTGTTTCGTAACGCGCTAATGAACCGTAATGCCCATCCAACAATTTTTACTATAAGTGTCATTGAACTATAGTTACTTATTAATTCTGTAATGAACGATAAGTTATTATGAAATAAGGCTGCGTGCACATGATGCTGTTTTTCATCGACTATTGTAGGAGCATAGATGAATTTTTTTATATCGTTAGGACTAAAATTACATAGCCATTCTGGGCCTTCCCACCACAAAGATTTACTTAATAAGCTATTAGCATCAATTCCCCTAGTAGCGCAGTCCGCGGCATTTTCTTCCGAACGCACGTGATGCCAACACGACGCCGGGATGATATCTAAAACTTTCTTAACGCGGTTTGCCACAAACGACTTCCATCTATTCACATCTCCATGAAGCCATCCTAACACGATCATCGAATCCGTCCATGCAAATATTTGGGCGTTTTCTTTGTGTACTGAATTAATAACCTTATCTAGTAATGAACTTAACAATAATGCTCCGCATAACTCTAGACGCGGTAGCGATATTTTCTTAGCGAGCGGCGCTAATTTCGTTTTAGCGGCGATAAGCTTCGGCGTGCGTTCGCCCTTATCATTTACGGTTACGATATAGACAACACAAGCGTATGCCTTGTCCGAGGCATCGCAGAATGCGTGTATTTGAAATAGATTAACGGTGTTTCCATAATACCTGGGGATACTAAATTGATCAATGCTATTAAGATCTAGTTTTAATTTCTGCCACTCATCCTGTAATGATGTTGATATTTGATCATCCCATTGGATGCCTGATGACCAGGCCTTTTGGAACAATAGCTTTGCTCTAATAGTGAGCGGTGACAGCCAGCCCAACGGATCAAATATTTTTGAAATATTTGATAAAAGGTTACGCTTAGTGATAATTAGCGTTTCCACCTGACCTAATGGATTTTTAAACGTAAACCGGTCGACTGAAGGGCTCCACTTCAAGCCGAGTGTTTTTCTAGTTTCCGTGCTACGGAATTCATATGGACTGTTTAACTGATCCGCCGATAATTCTTGGACAAGCTGTGGTTCATTGCTCGACCACTTTCGGAGATTCATACCCGCGTCACTTAACATGCTTATGAGCTGTTGCTGTAATTCCTTTGCTTCGGGTAAGCTACTAGCCCCACTTAATAAATCATCCATGAAAAAGGCTGATTCAGCAATTTTAGAAGCCAATGGGTATTTTTCAGCGCTATCCCTTGCTATCTGTTTTAAAGTACGCATAGCAAGAAAAGGAGCGGCCTTGGTGCCGTATGTCACGGTGGTTAAATGAAATACGTGCAGCTCATCCTCTGGGGCTTCGCGCCAGATTATGGCCTGCAGGTTTTGATCACTTTCCCTAATTGCTATAGTCCTAAACATTTTCTCCACGTCAGCAGTAATTACGTACTTGTGATTTCTCCATTTAAGAATGAGGGAAAGCAAGTCCTGCTGTAAGTTAGGCCCGCAGTACATTAGATCGTTTAAGCTGTGGCCTGTAGTTGATTTAGATGATGCGTTAAAGACTACTCGCAACTTAGTGGTGGAGGACTCCGAGTTTGTCACCCCATGATGTGGTAAATAAAAAACTGAAAGTTCATTTTTATCAACTTTGCGCATATGACCCAATTGATAATATTCCCGGAAAAAATGTCTGTAATCCTGTGCGAATTGATAATGTTTAGACATTTTTGATTCTAATTGCTTAAACTGTGATATGGCCTTGGATTTAGTTGATCCAAGCTGTGATTCAAAATTAGACTTCATCGGTAAGGCTACTTCATACCTTCCGTTATCTAAACGACGAGTGGTGTTTACGTAAAATTGTTCACACTGCTCCTCGTCTTCTGTCATGTGAGTGGCAGATGAGTCGTTTACATCTTCCATCTCCCAATACTGTGATATTTCTTGCAGGTTGTTTATTACTACGTGACACTTAAAAGTTCTAACGCTACCTGATAAAATCCAGCCTAACTTGGTCTGCTGGGCTATGGGCGCCTCTGCTGGGCCCTTGATAAGACCACCTAAGATAATTTCCGAGTATACACTAGCGTCTAGGAGAAGATCGATTGGCCTTGACAGGTTATACTCGGGATCTGCTAGTTGTAGTGATTGAAGATGGGGCCATGATTTTTTAGGAAAAGAAATATTCGGTAAATTATTAACTACCTTATTTACAATCAAAGCCTGGGTAGCCAATGAATAGTCTCCGTATATCGAGCGACCTTCTAGCAAAACTAACCCTTTACTTTGCTTGGTGCCGGGCCCTATTCCGGACACCGATGCTTGATATTTTCTACGCTGTAAACCTAACAACTGAGACGCGTTTTCAGAGATCAGAGAGATTTGAGAACCCTGATCTAAGAGCGCTCTTAAGGTCACATAACTACCGTCTGCTGATAAGATGTTTATGAGTAGCGTTGTTAGCAATACCTCTTCATCGTTAGACGCTACATGATTTACGCTATGCTGTTTAACACTTGATTGGTTTGACTCTATTTTTGGCTCAAACGAAGATGGCTCATTATGATAACTGAAGGGTTGACGAGAGGTTGATGGTGTGGCGGATGAGAAAAACGCATCATGTAGCAACGTGTTGTGATTAGCTTGACACTCTTTGCATCGTTTTGATGAGGCACATTTATTTTCATAGTGATTGTATAGACAATTGCGACAATAGCGTAATTTCGTAATTGCGGAAAGGCGAGCGTCAGGTTTCATACCAAGGAATTTCCGACACATGTATAAGTCGTGGCGCGCGCTGTTGCACAATGGGCATGACTTAAAGTTAATTGCAGTCGCTGCTTGAAACCTTTGATTATAATTACTATTAGAATGATTAAAATTATTTGATTTAAATTGATTTGATTTATTGTTGATAAAATGTGGCTGATATGGAGTTCGTTTGAATGTTGATTTAGGAATTAATGCAGGCGCTTTCTCGACCTTATGTACAGGCTCGAGAGATGTAAACTTAGTTTCAAGGAAAGTTATCATTTCGTCCAAGGCTGGAAGCTCCCTAGGCGACTTACGGAATTCCATGTAATTAGTGTATGTCTCCGAATCTAATTTTTTACAAATTAAATGGACTAACAATGGGTCCCACGTGTTTGTATTCAATCCGAGATTATGTATGGCATGGATACATTCTGAGGTGGTATCATGTAATCTTTTTATTTCAAATGATGACTGTTTCTGGATTACCGGTTGATTTAAAAATATTTCAATTTGGTTTGTAAAAAGAATTTGAGGGTTGTTATACCTATGCGTCAGAATGTCCCACGCCGTTTCGTAATTCTCGGACGAGATATGCAGATGCTGAATTAAACGTTCAGCCTCACCTTTGACCCTGCTTTTCAGGTGCTGCATCTTTTGCGCTTTCGTGATCGAATTGTTTTCATGAATCGTTTCATTAAAAATATCGTAAAATGTAGGCCACTGTGTGTACTTTCCATTAAAAACAGGAATTTCTATCTGAGGAGTGGATTGCTGTACATGAACTAGAGAGGTTAACTTTTTATTGATTGTTCGTTTAGTATCCCGGAATAATTTTTCAAACTTAGAGAATTCTTCCTCATAACTTACGTTCTCCCCTAACAACAAATGATCTATTTGCAAGTGTAAACTATCAATATTATCCCACTTTGCCGAAATATTTTTTAATTCATCTTTAAGCTCCCAATTCTCTGATAAAGACTCGACATTGATACTCATAAGGAGTCTATTAAAAGCCCTGAAATTAGTACGTTGCAATGCTAAAAGTTCTTCTGCTTTTCCACATGGCACGGTTCCCTTATCCTCTTTACCGTAAATAGTAAAAAGTTTACGCGTCATCAGATAAAAATCACGACCTTGCTCATAAAATTTTTGAGAAAAATAATCTACCGCTTGCTCAGGATGAAGAGATAACTTAGAATGATTTTGTTCGAACTCTCCCCAAAGGTTTTCAAGGGTCTCGATTCTCTTCTGCAGGTACTCCGGCGTCTTCCTCGAAGCGGAGTCCTTATTGAAGTTGACCTTGATGGTGTTTATGGCCTCTAAGAGCTCACGTTGACGAGCTACTAAAGCTTCCATTTCTATGAAGTATACGGAACAATCTTACTTGAAATCTGATGTGGGAAGAGTAGTTGGCTTACTACAGCTGCTCGGCTGCTCCAAAGCTGGTGTGTATTGCCTGTACTGACAATACTGCTGGTGCTGACCACGTTGGACTCCTCACGCACGATACACTCGCGCACGGATGATAGATATCCCACAGAGTCCCGGTTCGCGAATCGCGTGGTCTTGATAAAATCTCGAAGGACCAAAAACCTTGTATAGTTCATACAAGATAAATTGATAATGATTGATACTGATAAGGTTTTGGGGATGATAAATTAAACTGCCCAAGTCGAATGCTGTAATTGCACTGAATTTATTGCACACTAATTTTACATGAATGAACGCGATACATTCGCGGCGCGGCGTAAGCAATACGCTAATTGACCTAATTAATAAATATAATGTGCGGTTCCGTACAGATGTTATTTAGTCAATCAATTCTTTTAATACCCTCAGCTAAATATTTCTTAGCTAAAGGTCGCGTAGCCGATTTGTCTTGTTCTAATATAAGTTTTGGCTCAGTCGCTATGACGCATCCGGTAAGAATACGTAGGATGAATGAATGTGGACCACATTTTTTTTTAATATTAATGACTTGGCGCGGTTAGCACATTTAGCTAGTGTAAAGCAAATGAGACAATAGTAAATATTATATTGGCGTAAAGTAGATGATAATGAGTGTTAATATGAACGTTTAATGGTAAATATCATTCCTCCCAAACCTCTGAGTTTCAGTAAAGATGTGGGAATTTACTAAAATCTCACACAGACGTCTTGAGATAATTTGTTTATAATTAAAAGTGATGTTGATGTTGCATTGTTCTGGTTTATTTGCCATAACTCATGCACGTTCACGAACATTTAACGGTTAATAATCCACTATTATTTCACATTTAAGGGGATCCTGCACGAAATTGTGAAAATTTACGTATTTTTAAGTCACTAATTGTACTATGCGCTGAATTAGTTAAATGCATTAAAATAACTTATGTGAGTTAGCCTGATTGCACAAGGTCATGGCATTGTTAAAATTTGAAACATTTTTTTTTAACAATAACAAACAATACATAAATGTAATGACTCCTAACAACATTTTATTTCGACAACTTTCTTAATTTTACGCATGAATCAATAATTCTTACATGAAAATATTTGCATTGATATACCATACCGCAGGTTGCCCCCGTCTTTATAAAGTAAATTTTAATTTTTAAAACACGCGCGTGATGGTTTTGCACATTTCGCGGAACAAAAACATTGCTCTAACTAAATTACTAGGTCTGAAATTTCAAAGCAAAGTTGTTCTAATTATAAATATTATTATGATTGATTTTGCTTGAGACTTATGTCAGTTTTTGCGATGACGTGGCCCCCCTCCTAATATTCGACAAAACACAATATTTTGAAAATAAAACAAAATTGCTGACATGATGACGCACTACTTTCCCGCCAAGAAGTCCGATTTTGCCTTCAGTGTGTGTGCGAGTTTTATTCACCTTTCGATCACATTGTCACCAGGAAGATTAATACAATTAATATTTTATTGATGGTTAGTTACCTATTAACCTAACCTAGCCACCGTGTCGCGTAGCGGTGAAAGAATACTACCACCCCCTCTCTTCCCTTGGGTGTTGTAAAAGGCGACTAACGGACTAAAGACTGCACGCACATACATCCAAAGCTTAGAACGATGGGCTCACTACCTGTCACGCTGAGCACATGTGCAGACCGATATTTGGTGAAAAGTGGACTGTGGCAGAGGGCTGCTTTTACTGTCCTCATTTGTCTTGTCTCATGACTAACCCTTTGGGGATGAGTCGTGATTATATATATGTATGTTAGTTAGTTACCTTTACTATTGTATACATACATACACTGGCCTGCAAAAATAAGTATCACACTTTTAAAATATCATTTTTTTTATAAACTATAGAAGTTAGAGATTAAAAATAAAAAACGTTTTATAGCAATTTTACCAGTTTTCTTTGTAACTATACTTAGTAACTAACTCTTTTTCGAGTCTTTTTTGTTTCGAAAGTATATCTTGTGTACTTAAAAAGTTATTGCAATTTTAAAAGTGTGTTACTTATTTTTGCAGGCCAGTTACCCGTAAGGATAGCCAGACACCACAGCTTTCCACTTCCATCCTTTATTTTGAGTTAGACAAAGACTAACACTTAATTCTTAATCTAGGTAGCAGCCGATTTCTTAAGAATCGACCCTCCTCCGACACAAGAATACTAAACAAGCTATTTTTGTCTGGGTGGGAGGGCCTGGGTACTTTTGGCACAAAATTTAGTTTGGGGGTTTTGGTCACGCATTTTCTTCTATGAACCCCTACTTCGCGCCATAGCAAAGTGAGACGCGATTTTTGAGATTAATATTCTCAATGGTGATCCTATAATTGTAAAATTAAAAACAAATCATACTAAAAATTATACAAGTAGTCATTTTTGTTTTCTTTACAAAAATTAGCCATAATATATTTTTTTAATGAACGTAAGTAATCTTTTCTTTTTTATTTGTATTTTCTTGTGTGTATTAAGTAAAGAAAAAAGATACCTACTTTTTGTTTAGGTAAGTACATATCATTCGTGAATTTCTATTGTCAAAATTGTCACCCGTAACTTTTAATACGAGTACTAGCACTATAAGGAATTTCTAGCTCTTTGTTATACTACGGAAGTCCTTCTTTACTAGAACAAACGCAGTTAGAAGAAACCGAGCGCCGCCAGTGGTCGTCGTGAGCAGTTAATTGATATGAGAATTATTATTGTCAACTATTCAAAAGTCCCTTCTGTAGAGGGGGTGGTAGAATTCTTTCACCGCTTCGCAACACGGTATCATAATAGCTGAACGTTGATTCTATAAGGTTCGATCGTAAAATAGCCACAATTTCGAAGCTTACCTTAAGAGGGTTACGCATTTTGGTTTCCCATACAAGCTTCCAAGTCGAAATTTTTAAAAACCAATAAGCCAATTTTCATGAAACTTTGCATGCTAGAGTAAAATTCGGAGATCTAAATAGTTCGTAGAAAACATTTTTTTAAAACCTTTATTTAACTGAGTTATTGCGATTTTAAACTTTCTATGGTGGAGTTTAGCATGTTATCATTAAAATTAGCATATTGGTTTTTAAAATTTTTAACTTGGAAGTTTAAATGGGAAACTGAAATGCGTAAACCCTCTTAAGATTAAGAGTGACCTTTGTGACGATTGTGTAGAGTCGAATTTATAGAATGCGGATCGAGTTTTAGATGAAGCCTTTCCAGAATCGTCTGCTGAAATTAATCTCTTGTTTTTTTAAAAAAAAAATACATTGGAGGAGTAAGTATGTTGTCATTCACCGGTTCCCCGCGTGTCTTCGCCAGCACATGCGGACACTTGTTGCTGGTGTGTCATGTGTGAGCACACTGAGCATGCGCGCACACGGCCGATTCATACACACACGCCTCAGACACGCTACACTCACCTACGTCGTAGTATTTACTGGAAAGTTCAGCGAAAGTTGACGCGCAGTAAGACACGAGGAAGAGGTTGCTACAGATTTTAATGAAGTGGAAAGTAAGAAGAAATTTAAAGAGTCATGGCCATGACTCTCACGTAGTTATATGAGTAGGTTCCTACAATATATATCGGTAATAAAACTATGAAAAGATAAGGTTTATTCGATTGAAGACTTTGTCTCTGGTCACAGTAACCCGGACCCTAAAAATTATACAAAATGATAGTTATAGGTCATTATAAAGCGAAAACTTGGGTAAACAGTGTTACATTTAATATACACATTAATATAACGTAAGATGTGTACTCTTCGCGTAAATATTAGAAAGTAAGCCTATCTCTCCTTATATCATATACATGACTCGTTAAGAGATTAAAATGGAAAGAATCAGCGGCAGTCCGCCAGTCGGACCCGCAATAACAATACGTATAAAATGAGTCATTAGTCCAATCATCCGAGCGAAGGGCCGGAACTGAGAGTGGTTCGCGTTTTATAATTTGCGTCTAATAAGGTCGTTAACAACGCACATTAAAACAAAACAAACAACGCGCGGGAGGGGGTGCGGGGCGCCATCCTTCCTCGAATCCGTGTCATTAATTTACGTAATGCGTAGGTACGCGCTATCCCCAAATATTTAAGAAGCCTCCTCCGGGAGCCCCCGCTGCCCCCCTCCCCTCCCCCACTATCCGCGCCCGCCACCCCGCCCGCCGAGAATTATGGCGGCCGCCTTGTAATTATATTTTTTAATTTATCTTCCTTAGCGAATACAATGGAGGCGCCACCCCGCCACCGAAGCGCTTCCTTCTCATGCTGAATATTGTATCAGGCCGCTGAAAAAAGGAAAGGACGCTTTAATTACAAGCGAGAGAGCGGCCGGCATTACGCGCTAAATATTTGATGTTGTCTCTTTCTTGTACCTACTTTCGCCGGCCTCCCCGCCCGCGCCGCCGCGTCCTCAATAATTAAAACGCCTATTAACTCATTCCTCTTCAGGTGACCCCTCGCTGCCGACCGAACAAAAAGCTTTCAATCTCGTCGTCCAAAACTAAAATCTAATTAAGCCTTGTCCAATTTCATATTAATTCCTTAGACATGATGTGTAGTTCACTATTGTGCATTATTCAACAGACTCGCGTGGCCTACTGAGCCTTGACGTTTTGTTTTAGCACTTGCGATATGATTTTTTGAGTGTAAAACATAATTTTGCCTAAAAGGTTTATTGTTCGTTACATTAGAATGTTAAAAGTTCGGCCAACTACGTAACGATGTTAATGAAGTATAAAGCGTAAACTCAAGCCGCCGCCTCCGCGGCATATTGGAGCCGCGCGCTGATTTATTGTTGAACAACAGTCGCAAATTAAGGCGGATTCCGTCCGTGGACACCCGTAGCTGCAGTACTTAGCGCGAGGAGACAAAGTATAAAGTAGCACCCCCATCCACCCACTGAAAAATGTCTCTAATATTCTTTTAGAAACGGTGGCATTTACGGGCTATATTTTATCCTGAATTTGCATACGCTCCTTTTTTTCGTACCCGTCCTCTATTTTATGGGAGAGTATTTTTTCATCCGGGGGTTAAGATACAAAAGGGTAAAGCGCGGGTGCTCGCTCCGATAATTAAATTGCACCGCGCGGCGCGGGGAAGGAATAAAAAACGTGTGCGTCGCGATCGCGAACTCACGACCCGGCAGCTCGCCAGCCACCCCCGGCGACGCGCGTCTGTTATTGTCTCCGATACATTAAATTCAGCAATTAAACGATTAATCTTCGCGGATGACATCGGAATTATTTAGGATTGGATTTGCATTCTCATTATTTTAATGCCTCCTTCCCTGGATTCGGACATAAAACGACCGGCGTATGAATAATTATAGCACTGTATATTAATTGTTTTCCCTATTGCTACTAATATGTTAATAAACCTACCATCAAAGGTCTTATTAAGATTTCAATTAAATTTCATTTTATATTCATCATAAATTTTATTTTATACTTAAATAAATAATGTTACTAATTACTTTGGCTAATTATCGTCGAAAGAGTAAAAACAGGCACGCAATAGGGGCAATTAAAATGGTATTTTAAATATGGAATAAATTTTATATATCCTGGCAGTCGCGATAATAATTTAACTAACAAATTAGAAGAAATCTCACCCTGCTCTAAGTCAAATTACCATAATTGCTAATCAAATGTCGTAGGAGTAGCCGCGCTTCTTCGGACTAATTACAAATTCTAATTCACTCTCTTGTTTCACAGGCCTTTTGAATTTGTAAATTATTACCTTTGCCTTTTCAGGCTATCAAACAAATGCTCGTCTTGCTAAAGAGCCTTCCAGATAGAGCTAGCTTTCCAATAAATATTCAATTGTTTGGCTTGGTGCGGCTTATATAATTAGGCACAGTAGGTAGGTAGTACTCTACATGATTTAAAGTGCCTTCGAAAGTGCTATTAAAGAGATTATGACTATGATTATGACTAATGACTATAACGTTTAAGTGTACTGGTCGATAAAATAAAATAATTTACAACAAATATGCATCTTCTTAGCAGTGTTTATTAATTTGTATTGTATTGTTTGTCACGCTGTCCGATTTTTATAAAACTTGGTATAAATGTGGATGGGGCCTTAAAAACGGTTATGGACTACTTTTTTCCGTTAAAAATTTACAGCAGCGAAGCCGCGGGCCAAAGATAGTCTAATGCAAATTGATAAGTATTATAAGTATATGTTGTGTGTGATTCAATTAATATCATGTAAGGCATGTGCCCAGCAGAGGGATGTTTATAGGCTGATGATGACGACGATGATGATGATGATAATAATTATTGTTTTAAATTTCTTTCTACAATTTTTTATTGGTTAAGTTGCCTTGAGAAGATTGTCTGTTATCAGTAAGGCTACAATTTAGTCTTCTATATATGTGTTTAAATTTAAATATAAATCTTAATTCATTGATAAATGAATGAGTATGAGAATAAATGAATTAATTCGTGTTTAGCTTTATGTTATGGATTAAAGCAAAATAATTAAAGATACAGGATAAGCTTACAAGCTTATCCATAACACGGTTATCTGTGGGTGTATTTTATTTGTTAGCAAATAATTTTATTGCTTCAGTCGCAGTGGATATTAACGACTGGCTTAGCGTGCCACCCGAAGCATACGGGAACACGAGATATATGAATTTCGGTCACCCATTCAGAGCCCGGCATTGCGAATGTTGCTTAGCCACTGCATCAATGAAATCCGCCGTTTGCTTTTCTTGGGAAGGTACTCTTATATGGTCGTCAGCAACTAATTAACGGCATTATCACTGAATGAGTAAGATCTTTCTTGCATCCCGAACAGGAAACTCGTTTATTCATGGGACTTTGATGATTATGTTAATATTTTATGAGAACAGCAGATAATGACGGCATATAAGAGGGGATGTAATTAGTTGTAGGTAGGTACCTACTTAATAAGAAAAGATTAAGCACTGTACGCATAGTAACTAGCATTAAGAAAGCAATTTGGTAAACTTGAACGTATTTTTTATTGAATTTGTTTATTTAATTCACGTGGCATGTTCATTATAATCAACCACCATAATAGACTAACATAAATGTATGTTTATAATATTATAAATCAAGTAGGTAATACCTACTTCCAAATCTTTTTTAACCTACTACCATCACACCACCCTTTGATTTGGGACGTCATTCTTTAGCTGTGGCAAAGAATGGGAGCAAGAAAGCACAACGCACAGAAGCAGCAACATTTACAATCAATATGAGGAGTATTCGATAATCGGCTTTTATCAGCTAAAATCACATCAAAAGCATACGATTAAATAATGGTGTTATAAAAATAATAATTTGTCAGTCAGCCAAAATCACTTTTTTTAAATACTTACTGAAGTAAATATTTCCTATAAGAAAATGATCATAATGAATGAATAATTTTGTGTGAACAAATATTTTTTATCTCATGACATATTAGGAAATGAGAAGTAAAGAGGATATTAATAATAATCATCAGTCAAAGCGTTCGATGCTGTAAACGTGTTTGAAGTCTCAAAAAGAGGATTTTATTTAAAAAGGAAAAATAAATCATGAAAAAACTTAATAACATTATAAAACATTTTGTGTAGGCATCCATTCGGGAGCGGCGTAGCGAGCGATTTTAATTCTATCACGAGTCTACTTATAAATAGCGCCGGCTCCAATTAAAAGAGCGCGACAGCTTTGAAAAGCGGGATGAAGGAAAGTATAAGTAGGTAGGGAAATGTGCCGTGTTTACGAACCTCCTCCGACAAATATTATCGCGACGCCGCCGCGCCGGCGATCAAATATTCAGACGGCGCAGCGAGCCCGCAACCCTCTCCAAGTTTCAAGCCCTTCCCTTAGCACGCCCTACACTAATTACGTTTAGAGTTCTTAAGCGAAATTACTTAGGCCCCTCGCCTCCGCCCGCGGCCCGACCCCCTTCCGGAAATGAGGCACGCTGGAAAAACAAGAAAGAGGAAAGCGTTATATAAGAAGGTCGCTGTCTCTTCGTACGTCTTAAATCTGGGCAATCTCTAAAAGATGTTGATGTAATGATTTTTTTTTCTTTATTTTCACGAGCGCTCTGTGTTCATGAGCGGTTGCTAAGTGAAAAGCAATTAAAGCACGGGCGAGTGATCTCGCCCGCACTCGCCCGCCGGCCCCGGCGCCCCCTCGGAGGCGTATTCGATCAGCTAAACATAAATATACACAATTAATTTGTTTGAATACCTCCAAGACATTTTAAATTCGGTTCAATATAGTCACATAGAATAGTATATTAGTTAACCGTGTCGCGTAGCGGTGAAAGAATACTACCACCCCCTCTCTTCCCTTGGGTGTCGTAAAAGGCGACTAACGGACTAAAGACTGCACATACATCAAGCAGCATAGCGCGGCGATGGGCTCACCAACTGTCACGCTGAGCACAATGTGCAGTCGCTATTTGGTGAAAAGTGGACATGGTAGAGGACTGCTTTTGCGATCCTCATTCGAGGTCCGATGTTCTGTAAATAAGTGGGGCATACATGTTTATGTACACGGTTTGTCATATTTCTGTAAACCTTCGCCATACAACAATGTTTGTTAGTAGTATTGTTGTGCTCCGATAGTTTACAAATTAGAGAGCCAGTCTCTCAGTGAAGTGCTTTTCCACCTTCGTGATCAATAAAAAAAAAGTCTTATTTATTAAAAGACAGTTAAAAAAATGGATTTGTTTCACATTTTCGCACAAAGCGGCCGGCGGCATCGCACTTCCGCACGTTTTACGTGGCGGACACTTAATTTCCTAATTTTCCCAAATATTCGGAAAAACAAGACGCCCCGACTTCATTATCGGATCGGAAGCGACCGTCAGCCACCGCTCAAGTGTCTCACCAGCACAGCCAGTATACCACCAGCCTACAACAACAACGCCGCTCAATTTCCTGTTCAGCTAAATGACTTTGAACATTGTCAAATGGATTTTTATTCGGTTCCTTTGAATACACGAGTAGGTCGTCGCGCGGGGCTCTACAGTACACCGTCAGACTTTGTTTAATGTCTGACATTAATTATGAAAAGTTCAAAAAGAAGGCTCGACGTTGGCAAATCTTGTGCTTCGGTCGATCCTTCACACGTAGGTTCGCGACCGCAAACTTCTTGTGTGTATAATATTTTATTCATCATCATCATCAGCCTATAAACGTCTCATTGCTGGGCACAGGCCTCCCACGTGGGCAATAGCACGTGAGGATATTGGGCTATAACCCACCACGCTGGCCCAATGCGGATTGGTGGGTTTTAATGACTACCATCTTACGACAACAACTGGGACCAACGGCTTAACGTGCCTTCCGAAGCACGGAATATATTTTATTATAAGGCATCTGAAGACGACAGGAATCAATGAAAACAATGAGTGGACTGTAAAATTAAATGTAATGGCAAAAATATGGGCGGAAGAAGTATAATACAATGAACAATATGTTTTGGCAACTAAGGCTGAAAACAAAGATCAAAAGCTAGCAAAAATGTGACAACATCACAGACAATTTTTAAACAATTCTTTTTGACACCGAAAATACTTAAAACCTAACTAAACCTAAAAGGAGGTCTGCAACAGCATCAATGTGTGAGCGTTGCTAGCTGATCTGCATAATAAATATTTTACTCATCATTATCATTGTCATCATCAATCTACAATAATTTTCCCACAGCTGGGCTCAACGCCACATTAACATGGGATAATCGAACATAACCGACCACTCTGGCCCGAAGTAGCTCGGTGGGGTGGTTTTAACGACTACCATCTTACGACAATAAACGGAATCAGTTTTGTTTTAGCATAACTCAGACTTTAATCGTTGTTGGGCTAAGTTCTTATTTCCCCGTTGCACGACGCCCGAATTAGCCGTGAAGCGTCGTCGCAAAATTACAAAACAAGAGAGGGAAAACTTGCGGCTGTTTAATGAGATTTAAATAATTAATGAGCGTGCAAAATTGGTTTCCTTTTTTCAGCGGCTGGGGCCGTGATGAAAAACATGGCGTAATTGCAACCCCGTCCGGCGGTCGCGCGGCTGCCGTGCGGCGGGCGGGCGGCGTCGCGGCGCGCGGGACATTATGTACAGAGGGAGCGTGGTTATTATTCATAAATTTAAGCTTAATTGGCCACGCCATAAATTTTGTTAGAATGACAATTAAACCGATAGGCAGATTTCAGGAGTTAGACGATTCTATTCAAAAGTTTGCTTGCAAGTGGTTTTCGTTTTAAATTAATTATAGCGCTTGGTTCTGATATTCCATTGACTCGCCAGTTTGTAGGAGGTGTATTTTTATACATTTTGTACAAATAAGTTGAAGCATATCGTGTGTAGACGCTACGCTAGTGCACGGTGCATCAGTTTATCTATGCGTCAAGAAGAAGCTCTACTCTACTACAGAATAAATAATAGTACTACACTCTACACATGACAATGGATTGAAATGACCTTGTGTAATAGTCAGTGATCGGAGTAGATAGATTGATTTAAGGTCAATGATCTGAAACGTAATATTGATATGGACACGACACACCCCCGAACTCCGTATTTTTTTAGTAAATAAGTTTATTACCGCGATTTATAAATTATTTGGTATGAAACGTAATGGCCAACATCGGTTTCATAGCACTTACTACGCCAAGCGGGCGGCTTAAGTGACCGGATTTTTATAGTAAAAACAATGGTATTCAAAGACTTAAAATAAAAGCTTAACAAAGTATGAAATGGGCTACATTACAAATAGATTAATAGGTTATATATTTTACTGGATTCCAAAATACTAGAAAGACTTTTCGGAAAAATGGCTTATCTATGTTACGCTATCTATGCACATTTATGATGCAAGTACATAAAATCGATCTACTTACTCCGATCACTGGTAATTGTAGAGTAGGTAGACCTACCATGAATATGGAGTACTTAATACTATGGTAGTACTATGGTAATACGTACGTAAATAAATTTCATGGAATACCTACATCTCACCTTACATTTTTATATGGGTTTGTAATGATTCCCAATTTTCCAAGTAAATTAAATACACTGCTCTATTTATGTTTTCAAATGTCTAACAAGTCCTCGCATGATTCCCATCCTATTGCATCGACCGTTATGATACGACATGATAAGAATATTTACATCTCAAAAGAGAGTAAGTAAAAAATGAAGTTCAATAGAAAACGGATGATTAGAGTACAAGAAATCGATTTTATCTTAACAGCACAGCGCTTCAAAATATATCAAATTTTGTTAAGTACAATCCGCCAAAGAAACTCCTAAGATTAACAACAATGGTATGACCGTTACCAGTCTATTTCCGTGTGGCCGATCGCAACGAATAAGTTTACTGGAAGTTAAACATTTCTGCTCAAAACGCAAATTTTCAGTTCGTTGATTTCAAAAAAAGAGAAATTGTGTTTATCGTAAAATCTTTAAGGAATCCGTGAAAGTAACAATATGCATTGAAATAAATATATTCAAATGATTGACGTCTCGCCGGGCGGTCAACCGCTGTGCCTCGGCAGAAACAAGGTTACGAAATCTGTGCACCCTCCGCTCTACGACCCGCCTAAGCAATTGTTACGTTTGACCACGTCTATGCGATTGTGATCAAATGTAAAAACTTTTTAAATAAGTATTCCGTCATCCGTAGCTATTGCAACCGTCAAGCTGAGAATTTCCGTTAACATACTGCTTTTTCAATTTAATTTTTTCGCTAGAGCACGTTATGGAAATTGTAACATGTGTTCAAAGTGAAAATCTTAAACAAAATAGGCAGATGTGATCAAATTGTCGTAGCTCCTGCAATGTATTTGAAGAAGAGCGGTCAGATAGAGCGGAATGACAGGTAGGGAATGTTCATCACACTCACTTAACAAATGGTAGATTTCCCATAGAGATAAAGTTCCATATGGTAATAGAGGGTTCTTAAATTGCAAGCTACTTAATTTAGGGTCAGAACGTAGTAAATATATGCCACAAGTAAAGCAGTCGCTGCATACTGTAAAAGCAAAACATGATGTTCGCAAAATATCGTATTGGCAAAACACCATATTCGCAAAATATATTATCATAATTTCAAATCACCACATTCTTACAATATCATATTCTTGAAACATCACATTCGCAAAATAATATACCTACAAGTATTAGCAGGATACCTACTTTATTAACCCGTGGCGCGCCAGCCACCCTACAGCATTAAATGCTTTACGTGTCAGGCATTTTGCGATACATCACTTTTTTATTGTTTGATTAGGGAAAAATATTTATTGCGTAATAACTATACGAGATTTTCGCGTGAATGAGGTGTCATTCTTTTCTGTATGAGTTTTGTACGTAGTTAACTACTTAGATTGAACAATAAAGACTTACTTGTAGTGGCACTGGAACGGTTTTCTTTTGTTTTCAATATTTCATAAAGGTAACCTTTGGTTTTACTGTTTGTTATAATAATTAACAAACGACACACAACACAATTGACATAATAACTTTTTAGTTAACATTACTATGCACCGGTCACATGAATCATAAACACTTTGGCACTAAACTTCACTCACAAAACAATTTTTAACTTAGGAACCAAAATAAATAACCGCCGCCATAACGTGGCCGGCCCGCGTAAATAGTTACCTAAAAGTATATTATGTCTAACTGTAAATAAAAAAAGGTTACTGATGAAATAATCTACAAATTGATTAATGTTTATAATCACTTTTATCAAAAAAATTAAAATATGAAGAAAATTACAGCACTTTATAACACACTATGTTAGCTGTAGTTGTTAGCAAAATCAAAATATCATAATTATACTTCTAGCTCTTCGTTTAATCTAAATTGCCACTATATCACACAACTATTGCATTGTACAAAAACTGTATTAAGTTTCCAGTAAATATAGATAAGAATCATACGAAAACTTATATTTTACGTCGAGAAAACATCATGTAAACAAATCACAACAACACAACTTTGTACTAATATGGCTGACGTCCGTCCATAACTTCAGACACTCTTTTTAAATTTTTTTTTCGATAATGTTTTGTTTGGTCCGAATCCTACTAACTATGTCAATTTCTTCTATACGGACCATAGAAAATTCACAGACAGCTAAAACTTGTATACTACGACTCGGACCGGCTAAAAGAAAACAACCAATCTGAGCCAAGTCTGTTGTACACCGGTAAGTACAAGAGACACGCATGACTCTCAACTATTTTGTACACCGGTAAGTACATATGACGCTCGAGGGGTTAAAAGTGCAATTAATGTCATAAAGTTTAAGTAAATATTTTTAAAGAAATATAACAATCAGGTCTACCTTATAACCGTTTATTAATATCAAAGTCAAAATATTCTTATAATTAACAATTTCTTCGCTATTCTTACTTAATTATTAATTTTGTTTAGTACTTTTTTCTAATTAGGATACTGCACACAACCGTTTAAAGCACAGTAAAATGCTAATCTTGTTAATAACACAATTGTCCACTCTATAATACTTACTCGTTATTTTTTTTTTCAATTAAGTACTTTTTATTTCTTATTTTGTCAGGGCAATGAAAAGCATTTCTCCTTTTATGTTTTGAATTTAGCTTTTTTTTAATAAAAGCACAAACTGGAATATGGTAGGTTTTGATGGAATTTTTGTATTAATCCGGCGATGCCATCCCCTAATTCCATTTGTCATTCTGTATTCTGGTTATTAAAAAAAAAAAAACTTGCATATTTAAACTATTTTTTATCGCAATTGTACTTTTTGTTAAGAAAATGTTATTAATCACGAATAGGATGATAAGCGAATATGTTATTTTGCTAATATGATGTTTCAAGAATATGATATTGTAATGTGGTGTTTTGCTAATATGATATGCAGTGACGGAGGGAGGTAGGTGAGTCTTTAGATGATTAGGTTCTATTTCAGGCGTAATTTCAGGATGGTAATTATGCACAGTTTATTTTTTATTTATTAAAAAAATATTAATATTTATTAGTAGCGGGGTGACTTTGGGAGATCGAATAAGGAATAATGTGATATGAGAGAAGTTTAATGAAGATGGTGACAATAATTGACAAAGGAATGCTAAGATGAGAAGAGGATGGATGATAAAATAATAAGAAAAAAAGTGCATGACGCGAGCGAGAGTGAATGGAATAGTAGGAAGCGGAAGATTCTTGTTAAAAGTCAGGTCAAGAGTACCCTCCTACACCGACGAGCATAATAATATGAAGAACATTATGAGAGTAAATAAAGTAAAGGATGGGTTAACTGTCAGGAGCGTAATTAATTAAAAGTATGTAGTGGTCTCAGTATACATTTAAGTACTAATTTTGTTAGTGTATCTACTGGCACCCACATCAACTGTATAGGTAAAATCTTAGATTAAAACAAAAAGGGGTAAAATACGAATAGTGCCTGACAACTTAGTGACACAATGTTCTGCCATCTATCGAATTACCTCGTTTATCGAAGTAGATACTTATTGCTTAGGTAGTTTGTATTTTGGTTTCAACTTCAAAAAACAAAGAATGGTAACAACTCAACTAGCAAAGTTATTTTATTTATAGCTTATCTTGTATCTATTGCCAAATTACGGCAAGCATCACCGTAACCTCTCATTAGATATAGGTACTTACAAAAATTATTACCTACTTGACGTACTTCTCCTTCTCTTCGTGTTTCTGCTGTCGTCGGATTTCTATCAGTTGTCCACGGTTGCTCTATTCGCACATGGTGCAGACCAAGGGCCCAAGTCTGCTAATTTACGAATGGCATAATTGAATCGCAATTGGATCGCATTGTAATTGTTTGACACATTTGGTATTCTTAAATGAGTAAGAGAATACCAAATGTGTTAAACAATTACAATGCGATTCTTAAATGAGTAAGAGAATACCAAATGTGTCAAACAATTACAATGCGATCCAATTGCGATTCAATTATGCCATTCGTAAATTAGCAGACTTGGGCCCCTGATGCACTCAATAAAAATGGATAAATCTAATAAGTACCTACTTACTGGCAATAGATTTTTAGCATTTCGAAAATGCGATGATTACCTACCGAGACACATTAAGATAAGAAACGCTGTACCTGATCAATAAAAAATGTATCAATTAGCCCCTTTATCTCGCGTTGTCAATTGAGCGGGTACACTAGTTTACCGACGGCTTACTCACATCAGATGTCCGCTCGCGTGCTGCACTCGCGCTCGCGCCACCCCTCACGAGCCACACAAAAAACGCTCACTCACAGATTGTTTACCACACTTTTTACCTTTTTTAACTTCTATTCTCGTTTTTTACACACTGCTGCCGCGGCGCACGAGGCGACCGCCCTTACACGTATCTCATTGAAGCGTACGCAACTCCATTGTGTAATTATAGACGCGGGAATAATTCGTTTTTAATGTTTAGTTAAATGTAGATAATCGGTGGACTCAATGCAGCCCCATTTCATGTATCTTAATTTGTCAAAGCTCATCATTCATGACATAAAATAGCACTTTTTTAATGATTTATATTAACTTACCGGTGGTGTACAGTCAATAGAGTAGTTTAACGATGGGTTTGCTGTATATTATTAAATTCATTATTATTATTATTTATATCAAGGGTCTTAGGAAATAACGCATAGGTATTTTTATTCCTCAACGACGAAATCCTTGATCTTTATCTCACGTGATGGTATATGACGAAAAAGCAGAATATGGAAGCGCACTACACCTGGAATCCTAAGTCTTGAAGTACCTACTGGCTGTCATATCTATCTCTAACTATCAAAAAGCAACAGTGCTACAAACACTGATAAAATGGCGACAGACAGATAAGATTGTGTTAGCTATGGCTAATAGCCATAGGTAACACAATCACCACGGACTTGTAACCAGCCCCCGCTGGAAATCGAACTTGGAATCACAAGACGTCTACGAGTCTATACTAGGCCATAATAATTCCTTCTGATGGTAGCGCGGTCGACTGCAGGAGGTGGCGCAGGACCTCCGTGCGCAGGACAATCCCAGGAAGCTCTTATTATTGAAGGCCAAGACTCACTTAGTTAGTTACATGACATTTGTAGTAAAACACGCAATGGACCTAGAATTCGGTTGCCGCTCGCATTCGTGGCCTCATAAGCAAAGGCTGGGCAAAGGCCTACCCATATCAATGTGGGTAGGCTTTTGCCCAGCTGTGGGACGTTTATAGGCTGATGATGGTGAACAAGATACAATATCTTCCTTTTCCTTACCGAAGAAAAATAACGACAAAGTTATGTACTAACAATATATATAGGAAAGGAATTTGGAAATTAAAGTGATCGCTATCAAAATTTTGAATCAGACGCTCCTTGCCTTTTGGTGACAAACGAGACCAGTCGTGATTTTGCCATATCGTGACTTTTTGGTGAATAAAACACTCGCACTCAAAACCCTCTCTAGTTCTTTATAGGTAGGTACTGTTAAAAACAAAGACTGTTTAGTTCAACAGTAACAAAATATAACACAAATACTTCAATCATCGAGGAGCTCGATAGCGCAGCGGCTAGCGCGTTCGGTTTACGATCTTGCCAGCTAAGCAACTTTCTCAATGCCGGGTCGCTGGATGGGTGACTAATTAAAAACATCTCGAGCTACTCCGTGCTTCGGAAGGCACGTTAAGCCGTTGGTCCCGGTTGTTGTCGTAAGATGGCAGTCGTTAAAAACCCACCAACCCGCATTGGGCCAGCGTGGTGGGTTATGGCCCAATATCCCCACGTGCTATTGTTCACGTGGGAGGCCTGTGCCCAGCAGTGGGACGTTAATTATGATGACTTCGATCATATAAACTATTCCACGATTGCTGGTTGAAAAACGGCACCACGAAAACAAGGCTTGAATCAGAAAGGTGCCTTGTTTCAGTCGGTATCTAACAGCGAAAGTCAACGATGCTGAAATGCTCCGTAAAAAATTGCAAAATCACTTTAAAAGTGAAAAGGAAGTGTGTCGTAAGTTTATCAGTAGGTAAGTATCATTATGGATTTTATTTATTTCCAATATTGTTTATTATTTTTGCTATATTTTAATTGTTTTTAATCTCTTTCTATCGCTTGCTGATTTGGAACAAAGTCCGTAGACAAATACATGGATTGGCTATCGTTTTTTTGTTACTAAGAAATTGTGGAAATACCGAATTATTGTTTTTTTACCAACGTATTAAACTAAGTATTTTGTACTTTTAGTTTTCCAATAAATTAAATACAAAGAGAAAAGTGGAGGGTCATCATAGCGCGTGGTAGAGAGGATGAATTTAAGTCCCAAAATGATGTAACTCCAATAATATTTTTTATAACACATTTGCTCGTAAAGAAGCTCTTATTACACCGATTTCAGTATCGTAATGTAATAAGTTTCGCACTAGTGCGGTAATGTAATTTAAAAATTAGTTATCATTTGAATCTATGGACAACATAGGCCTTTAGCCCGTTAGTACCAAGGGAAGAGAGGGGTTGGTAGTATTATTTTGATGAGCCCATCGCCGCTCTATGCTGTTGGATGTATGTGCAGTCTTTAGTCCGTTAGTCTCCTTTTACGACACCCAAGGGAAGAGAGGGGTTGGTAGTATTATTTTGATGAGCCCATCGCCGCTCTATGCTGTTGGATGTATGTGCAGTCTTTAGTCCGTTAGTCGCCTTTTACGACACCGAAGGGAAGAGAGGGGTTTGTGGTATTATTTTGATGAGCCCATCGCCGCTCTATGCTGTTGGATGTATATGCAGTATTTAGTCCGTTAGTCGCCTTTTACGACAACCAAGGGAAGAAAGGGGTTGGTAGTATTATTTTGATGAGCCCATCGCCGCTCTATGCTGTTGGATGTATGTGCAATCTTTAGTCCGTTAGTCGCCTTTTCGGACTTTTTTTCCTCACAAATATGTTATAAAACGTCGTATGGCATACGTGCGCTTTGATAATTACAGCCTCTGCTTTCTTGTAGCCCTCGCCTACGGCTCGGGCCAGCAATATCGCCTCGACTGTAATTTTCATCTTACCGCACTTATATCATAATGTACTATTATAACACATTTGCTCGTAAAGTGGCTCTTATTACACCGATTTCAGCATCGTAATGTAGCTTATTACACACTAGTGCGGTAATGTAGTTTAAAAAATAGAATCTCAACCAAGAAATAATAGCATTTCTTCCACTAGGGAAAATAGTTTTTTTTTTAATTTTTGTCTGTGAAATGATAATGAGCCTACAAAAACGAAAATGTCTTTAGTTACAAGTAGAATAACATGAATAAAGACTTGACTTATTACTGTTTACATAAATCAACACTTTTTTACGATATTTATTTAAAGTTTATGATAAAATTCGTAACAATTTGAATCTAAGGAGAACGCTTTGTTTAGCAGTCGACTAAAGGCGCTGCAACTTAAATGGTTTGTCTAGGCTAGGGTTTGTTTAGCAGTCAACTAAGGCGCTGCAATTTGAATGGTTTGTCGAGGCTAGGGTTTGTTCACAGACGTACGTACCTATATACGTCTAATGTGGGTTTGTGTTTGCGCAGCGCCTTAGTCGACTGTTAAACAAACCCACATTAGACACTTTTGTTGCCGACACTGGACAAAAATGTGCATTCAGTTGCCGCTACCGGACACTGCATACCGCGTTTTTGTATGAAGGTATCCAGTGTCGGCAACAAAAGTGTCAACGTTTGCGCAGCGCATAAGTTTAAAATCACATATTGAACACCGACATATTTTAGCTCTAAAAATGATCTCAGTCTGTTAGAAATATCTAGGATTCCTTAATAGGTCAAAGATCATAAGACCGCCGGCGGTCGCGAAACAATTGATTTTCAATTGTGTCTGGTTTTACCATGGACGTAATATTAGTATATTACGCAGTCTTTACCCGTGGACCCGGTGGGTCGACCCATTACCGGATCCACGGGTAATTTTAATTCCCCGTGGTCCCATGGCACTAAGTATTACATTTGGATGAATATTTTTATATCGATTATATCGATATTAAATTAATTACAACCATGAACTTCAACTTAAGATTAGCTATGTATTATTATGTACATACATCCTACAGCATATAGCGGCGATGGGCTCATCAAAATAATACTACCAACCCCTTTCTTCACTTGCGTGTCGTAAAAGGCGACTAACGGACTAAAGACTGCACATACATCATCACTTCCTTACTTACTTAGTAAGTATATTATTTTTTTTGTTTATTATACTTAATTACTTATTTTTTATATTTTTCACTTTTGTAATTAATTTAATATCGATATAATCGAAGTCGAAATATTCATCCAAATGTAATCCCTAGTGCCATGGGACCACGGGTAATTAAAATTACCCGTGGACCCGGTAATGGGTCGACCCATCGGGACCACGGGTAAAGACTCATATTACGTCCATGGGTTTTACGGTGCTCAAGTGGTTAATTTCTCATAAACTGATCCGTCAACGTCATTCCGGCTGACGCTGGACATCCAAAATCAAATTGAAAAATAAAGACTATTTTTCTCTCTGCCGAGGTTTCCCTCTCGCAGCAGCACGTCGATCCATTGGGATCTTTTAGGCAAAAGACTGATCATACACCGAACAGCATAAAGCGGCGATAGGCTTTCCACCTACAGTGCATCACATGCGCCGTTGTTATTTGGTGTGCCAGTTGGCTATTTGACAGTAGTAACAATAAAATATGAAATAATATGTCGGGTGGTAGTTTATAATTTAACGATAATTATCCAATCGTTTTTTTACTAAGATCATTTGTAAATATTTGATTTTTACAAAATAAATTTGCGATTTTTTATCTGCGGATCTTGTAGACCCGAAACACGCCATGATTGAGCTTCGTGTGACGTCACATTTCACAATATAAACAAAAAGTATTTGTCAGGTTTCAAGATTTTGTTTGTTTATTGTGGTGTGACGTCACAGGGCTAAATGTCACGTGACCAACTGTATTCGCACAAAATTGTAAATGAATGAAGAAAAATATGTTTTATTTTCTATCAAATAAAGCTTTTTCGAGAAAAAATTATTGTACGGGGTATAAAGTAAGCGTTTGTAATTTTTAAAATACTTTTCCGAAAACTGTCAAGACTAAGTAGCCTCCTTTTGCGGTCCTCTTTGCCTGACTAACACATTGTCTTGAGTGTATGTAAGAAAATAATATGCCAACATTACTTTAAAAACATTTATTTAGGATGATTTTAAATACTTACCGTTTATTTTACACGAATATGGAAATAATAAATAGTGTCACCCGCCATAATACTGAACCACAAAAGAATTTAAAAAGCATTAACAAACTCGAGGGCTATTGTTTGGAATGAATGACACAAAGTAAGTTTTGAGTATGTACTTACAAATAGCGTATAAAAATAGTATTTTTTTTACCTATCAATACAGAGTCCTCGAAACCGGATCAATACAGAGTCCTCGTTTCTCATATTGTAATACCTTTATTGATACATAGTTAAGTAGCGACAGATTATTGAATGATACAAAGCGTAGACAAATACGTCATTGCAACGTATCTCAAGAAGCAACTTATGGATATAAAACATTTGAATAATAAAAAATATAAGGCGTAAAATAGTAGGCGTAAAGCTTCGCCATCACAAGCGTCAATGTAGCGTGATGTTTGGAAGTTTTAATTATCGTATATTATTTTAGTTAGTAAAATTCCGAGCGTAAGTTGTGCTACATGAAGCTCGTCTTGGATAAGAGGGTTTTCACATTTCAGTACAAACTTTTTAGTTCAAAATTTTACAAATCAAAGCCCATTTTAATGAAACTTTACGTGCTGAAGGAAAATAAAGAGTGCCTAAATTATAAATAGTAATCAGAGAACATTGAAGAAAAAACGTGAGTTAACTTCGATTTTACTATACCAACTGAAATTATGCGATTTAAAGTCCATTACAGAAAGTTTTACATCGCATAAACTCAGTTGGTTTAAGGTTTTTTTTTTACATTTTTCTAACAATTTATTCTGTAAAACAAAACACAATTAGGTCAATTTGATCTCTATATTTTCCTTTAGCATGCAGTATCATTAAAATCAGATAATTGGTCTAAAAAATTCGAACTTGGCAGTTTGTATGGAATACCAAATTGTGTAAACCCTACCTAGAAAATCGCCTTTACACAGTACGGTCAGCAAGTGTTGACGGCCGCTAAGTACTCGTTGTATTTCTTCTCCTGCGCTTGTTGGAGCTTCTGCAGTTTCTTCACGAGGCCCTTGCTGAGTTCCTTGCCTTCGAGGTCATGAGTGGGTAGACCCTAAACAAATATTTATAATATGGTAAGTATGCCACTATTTTTAGATCAACGTATACTTAAACAGACACTACTACAGACTAAAAAAATGCCACATGTAAGAGGGCACCGCGCAGAGCCGCGCGATCGCAAAAACTGACATAAGTCTCTTATGAACTTCAAAGCAAAATCAATCATATTAATATTTAAAATTAGAACAATTCTGCTTTGAAGTTTCAGACATAGTAATTTGATTAGAGCAATGTTTTTATTCTGCGAAATGTACAAAACCATCACGCGCTTGTGTTAAAAATTAAAATTTACTTTTTTAAGATGGGGGCGACCTGCGGAATATCAATACAAATATTTTCATGTAAGAATTATTGTTTCATGCGTAAAATTAAGAAAGTTGTCGAAGAAAAATGTTTTTAGGGGACATTAGATTTATGTATTGTTTGTTATTGTTTAAACAATTTGTTTCAAATTTCAACCAGGCCACGACCTTGTGCAATAATCAGGCTAACTTACTTAAGTTATTTTAATGTATTTAACTAATTCAGCGCATAGTACAAGTGACTTAAAAATACGTAAATTTTCACAATTTCGTGCAGGATCCTCTTAACAGTTAACAAATTCCAATTGCGAAGTAATAAGCTCGATGGCGCACTTTTGCACGCCCCTGCCGTTGGTTGGTTTGAGTTCCGTATGGCCTCTACGGATTATTTTATTATCTACCTGGCTGTCCGCTTATTTTTTATCTACCTAGCACTTGGGGGTCTGATGAAAGATGAAATTAGTTCCTTATTGCGATTTGCAAGTGCATTATAATATCGAGGGTGCAGTGATAAAACCCAATAAGTGTGTAAAAGTAGTTTTCGAGATAATCGATATTAAAGTTTGCCGGCAATAAAAAATGGGTTTATATGTAAGTTAAATGCAAATTATTTAGTTACTTAGTAAGAATATATATCTACGATAATACTTTTCATGTCGTTTAGATTGTTACATAATAAACTTATGCATAACATTCAAATTAGTAAAATGGGGGGACTGACTTATTGGGTTAGACCCCAAAAAAAAAATATTTTTTTAATACTTGTTTTATTTTTTATTAAAAACTATTGAAAATTGTCATCATCATTAGAAAGAGAACGTCCATTGCTGGACAAAGGCCTCCCCCAAGGATCTCCACCACGACCGGTCTTGTGCTGCTCGCATCCAGCGTCTACCGGCGACCTTCATCCGATCGTCGGACCACCTTGTTGAACCGTTCTGCCCCAACGGCAATCGGTTCTACGGGCGATGTGCCCTGTCCATTGCCACTGAGCTTGGCAACTCTTTGGGCTTTGTCGGTTATCTTAGTTCTTCTACGGATTTCCTAATTTCTAATTCGATGACGTAGAGAAACCCTAAGCATAGCCCTCTTCATTGCTCTTTGCGTGACTAAGCCTGCCTTATTAGGTCCATAGTGAGTGACCACGTTTCGGTACCGTATGTCATCACTGGCAACATAGTCGAAGACTTTCGTCTTGAGACTGCGGTATTTTGGACGAGAAGATATTTCGTAGCTTACCGAACGCTGCCCAGTCGAGTTGGATTTGACGATTGACTTCTTTCTTAAAGTTGGACCTACCTAAGTGGAGCATTTATCCCAGGTATACATATTCATCAACAACATCAAGAGTAGAGTCCCGACCTGCAGAGGAGTAGATATGACACGTGAGTTAGACATGTTTATCGTCTTTTCCACGTTCATTGTAAGGCCAACTTATAGAAAGACTCTATTGAGATCACCGAGCATTGTGCCGAGGTTCTCCAGGGTCTCAGCTATGATTACTACATTGTCGGTAAAATTAATGCCGAGGCCGTTATTAATATTGATGCCGAGTCCTCTCCAGTCCAGAAGCTTAAATACGTCTTCCAGTGCTGCAGTGCAGAGTTTCGGAGATATGACGTCTCCTTGTCTCAATCCACGCTGCAGCCGGACTGATTTCGAATTCTGGTCCTGAAGGCGAACTGTCATAGTGGCGTTTTCATACAAACACTTCGAGATCTGTCTATTGAGCCGCCGAAGCTGAAACGCATCATCCGAGGAACGCAGAACCAGCACGCGCCGCTCTTTCATCAGTTTGAGATTATGGTCCGAGAGCTTTTTAGGTCCTTTTGTACGGTGAATTTTGAAGAACTTAGACCCAACCGCATGGACAGTTTTCACAAACCTGTTAATCATCCACGTCTACGCAATCATTCAGGCACTCGAAGCGATTTTGCAGTTCGAGCTAAAAGCTTTCGGAGTTTTGGATTTAGATAGGTACAGGACGAAGCGTAGACTTCATCAATCGACATCTTTCCAGCTTATTATTAATGTTCAATATGCCTCTGGCTAACCACTGATCACTGCCAGTTTTGAACGTGTTGATCACAGAGATCTCGTTTTTCGTTGCGCCATCGGGACTTATCAAACTCCACTTGCGGTATTCAGCTTTTCAAAAAAGGAGTTCATCATGAAGAGTCCCTTCTTTTCCAGGAAGTCCACCAGGAGTTGGCCTCGGGGATTCCGAATTCCAACTCCAAAAAGTCGCGTGCCCAGTTTTTCGTTAAAGTCTCCCATGACAACGGTGTGTGCAATGAGTCTTGGAGACTTGTATGGCTCTAGAGATGTTCTCATACGTAGCCTCCACCTCATCGTCGGGGTGTGCCGTAATCGGAGCGTATACCTGTATAACCTTCAATGAGTACCGTTTGGTTATTCTGAGTATAAGGTACGCTACCCTCGACGACACACCGGTCTTGACAACGTTTTTCACGAGCTGTGGACGATAAACCCAACACCAGTTATTCGCCCTTTCGGAAATAGAGCATAAGTTACCAGACTTCAAGAAATAAGTTATTGTTATTATTGTTATTTATTGTTACCGTATCTTGCCCAATTATTCCTCCAGTATGCAAATCTTCTCGTCGGTCCACAGTGTACGTGTGTTGCGCCAGCCAAAGAGCCAAAGTTCGTTGTTCGTTATTGGGTTCGTCGCCGGACAAGCGTTCGAATAAAATGTTGACTATCGGATAGTACAAATACCCAGTAAGTAAACATAAGTACATGAATATTTACAATAATAAAAACCAATAAATATCTTTTATCGGATTTCAAATCTTCATATTACGTGTAGTTATGAAAAACAATTTAGAGCTAAAACACAATAACTAGTTTTAGTTGTTTTTAATGTTAGACAAATTTTGTTTGTCATGAATTAACTTTCATGTTAGAATCCGTTATAAAAAGTTATCTGTTTTTATATTTTGTGTTAGTGTGAATACCGTGATTATCCTTGAGTTTTAAAAACCAATAAATACACATTAAGTGGTTCTCTCGCAAAACAAATGTTATAAAGTTTATCCATAAATACATTTAGAGTGTTTTTAACCAAAATAGTATCTTAGTTATGCACTTACTGGGTTTTTTTAGTCAGTATTTCTCTGTTATACGTAATATTCGGTTTAACTGATATCATCACTAAGAAGAGCAAACAATTTCGATTCTGGTGGCCTTTAAGAACGAATTTTCGATTTTTTGCATTTATCGGGTTTTAACACTGCACCCTCGATATACTTGTATGACAATAATATTCTTAAATAAAGCGAAACAAAAAACTACCTTATCATCAAACTTGGAGTATTTATCAGTTTCCTTTCTGAACATCTCGGCAGGCGAGATCTTTTTCTGCTCGTCCTTAGCCCGCTGAGCCTCCTGCTGTTCTTGCTTCTTCTTTAACTTTTCCGCCTCTATTCTCTTCTTTTCTTCCCTTTCTTTCATCAATTCTTCTCTGCTGACCAGTTTTACGACTGTGCGATCTATAACAATAAAGGGAGATTTAAATAAAAAATACTTTTTTATTTTATTTTTTACTGTAATTTAGTCCTTATCTATATGCAGTAAGGCCTAATCTGGAACTGTCTTACACGGTGTCTCACAGAGCGATCACGACTTGAAACCGATCGTAAGCAGATACACAGAACAAGCACGCCACACTACTAAATATATCTTTACAGTAATTTAGTCCTTATCCTAATGCAGTAGAGTCGTACCTGGCTTGTCTACCAACCGTACACCCAGCTCTGGCAGCACAGTGTTCAAACGGCAGCGGATGCTCAGACCAAGCACGTCGTGATACGAAATATCTTTTCAGTAATTTAGTCCTTATGCCAATACGGTACAGTCGTTCCCGGTTTGTCTTTGAGCCGTACACCCAGCTCTGGCAGCACAGTGTACAATGTACGGCAGCGGATACGCAAAGCAAGCACGTTATGCTACTACTAGCGGCCGCTCGCGGTTTCACCCGCGTGGTTCCTGTTCCCGTAGGAATATCGGGATAAAAAGGATCCTATGTGTTAATCCAGGTTATAAACTATCTGTATGCCGAATTTCATCCAAATCCATTCAGTAGTTTTGAAAGAGTAACAAACATACACGCTCATAAACTTTCGCCTTTATAATATTAGTGTGATAAGTAGGATATAGGCTGGCAAATTCGTAAGTGAAAGTCCCATGGTCTGCATGCGACGGGGATGACATCTGCACACAACTGACGTTTCGGCGGCCCCGCCGCCCGCGCTCTTCTTTCCCGCCCCCGCAACCACACGTCCCCCGTCCCGCACACCGTGAACTGTCACGTATGAACTTGCCAGCCTATAGTTGGCTATTTGACAGTTGTAACAAAAAAATATAAAATATGTCGGATATGGTAGTTCATATTAACAACAAACAATAATTATCCAATGGTTTTTTTATGAAGATAATTTCGAAATATTTTATTGTTATAAAATAAGTTTACGATTTTTTATCTGTGGATTACCCGAAACACGGGCAGCCATGACTGAGATTCGTGTGACGTCACATTTCACAAAACAAACAAAGCCTATCTGTCAGGTTTCAAGATAAAAGGACATTAACAGTCTTTGTATGAGAGTTGGACCAAGTGCTGCCCAGAATGAACACATAGTGCATATGTTCCTTAAACTAACATTAGTCTGTAAAACTAAGCTCTTCAAAATCTATCAGGGATTTTATTTATGAAGAATCAAAATTATTATAATAACGGCTTATACCAATATTTTTAGTAACAGCAATTATTTTAAACAATAATTTACATTATTATTACAATCATTTATTTAGTACAAACAATCTAGTACCTCGTCGTCGTCGTCGTCGTCATCTATGATAATACTTTTAAGGAGTAATGCAGGGCGCCTCACAACGTCTTAGTGCCTAGCCCACCCTAAAAACCAAACTAGGCACACAACGTGCGCACAACTGCTAATTGTTCTCCGACCAGTGAAACATGAGTAGCAATAGTTTTTTTATTCCTCATAAACGGAAAGTGGGTCTGAAGTTGCCTGAGGAGCGGGTGGAAAGTTATACTTTTCCGCCAACGGGAGAATCGTTTTTCTGACAGGCACTGTCATGTGTAGTTGTGACTTATTGTCAAAATAATACTAACAACCCAACTCTTCCCTTGGGTGTCGTAAAAGGCAACTAACGGACTAAAGACTGCACATGCATCCAACAGCATAGAGCGGCGATGTGCTAATTAAAATAATACTACCAACCCCTTTCTTCCCTTGGGTGTCGTAAAAGGAGACTAACGGACTAAAAACCGCATATACATTCAACAGCATATAGCGGCGATGGGCTCATCAAAATAATACTACTAACCCCTTTCTTCCCTTGGGTGTCGTAAAAGCCGACTAACGGACTAAAGACCGCACATACGTCCAAAATCAAAAATCAAAATCAAAAAATCAAAATCAAAATAACTTTATTCAGTAAGCTTAAATTAAGCGTTTTGAATCGTCAATTTTTTTTTTTTATATGGATGGATGGATAGGCACAGGAACCCACCCACCCACCCCACCCATTCAGGAAGTCTTTTAGCTGTGAAGAAGAACGGGCACAACAAACTCCACAGCTTTATAATAATATAGAGGTAACGACATTTACAAAACAATATGTCGTTACCAAATTATACAGTCAATAGTCATAAAACAATTATATAAAATAAAAGATAAAAACAAAAGTGAATCTACAAGTTTTACTCGGGCACTATGAACGCATTAGAACAATGTATGCGAAACTAGAGGAATGTTAATTCCATGCATTTTTGTCATTGATGTAATCGCTTACAGTGTAATAGCCCTTTTCTAAAAGTCTGTCCTTAACATGTGTCTTAAATTTGTCAAAGGGCAAAATTATAACATCGTTCGGGATTTTATTGTAAATTATGACACTTTGTCCCATAAATGATCCATAAACTTTCTGAAGTCGAAATTTAGGAATTACAAGTTTATTCTTATTTCTAGTATTTAGTTTGTGTATATCGCAATTTTTTTTGAAATGAGTAATGTTTTGACGCACGTAAACAATACAGTTATAAATAAATTGTGATGCAACTGTAAGAATATTTATTTCTTTAAACAGCTCCTTAAGGGAGTCACGTGATCCTAGGTTATATATGGACCTTATTGCTCTTTTCTGTAAAATGAAAATGGTTTCTATATCTGCTGCTTTACCCCAAAGTAGTATACCATAGGACATAACACTGTGAAAGTAACTAAAATAGACTAATCGAGCAGTTTCCACGTCTGTAAAATGCCTAATTTTCCTAACAGCATAAGCAGCTGAACTAAGTCTCCCCGCAAGGGTGCTAATATGAGGGTACCACTGTATTTTTGAATCTAAGGTAATACCTAAGAAAACTGTTGAATCAACAAGGTCCAACAGTTCACCATTCAGTTTAATTTTATTTCCTATAATATTCTTTACGTTAGGTAGAGTAAAATTTATACATTTGGTTTTCTTCGCGTTTAATTGAAGATTATTAGTAGTAAACCAATTCAACACATCTGTTAGGGCACTGTTGATGTCATCAAAACTATTTTTATTTCGATCAGTCTTAAATATCAAAGATGTATCGTCAGCAAACAAAACAATATTGCAAAAGTTTTCCGCATAAAATGGTAAATCATTAATATAGATTAAGAATAAAAATGGACCTAGTATTGATCCTTGTGGGACCCCCATTAGCACAGAAGATCCGGATGATATGGATCCGTTCACGCTAACTTTTTGGATTCTGCCGCTAAGATATGATTGAATCAATTTCAAGGCATCAGAGTGCACTCCATAGTGTTTTAGCTTTATTAAAAGGGTGTTGTATTCAACGCAATCAAAAGCCTTGGAGAGATCACAAAACACTCCAAAAGCATTCTGCGATCCCTCCCAAGCCTCAAATATGTGTTTTAGCAGAGCTACACCAGCATCAGTAGTAGACCTTCCCTTGGTAAAACCATACTGTTCACTGTGAAAAAGGTGGTTTATAGCGAAGTGGGAGCCGAGTTGATCTAAAATAAGTTTTTCAAAAACTTTACTAAGAGTAGGTAAAATCGAAATAGGCCTGAAATTGCTCGGGTCATCTTTACAACCCGATTTGAAAAGTGGCAGAACTTTGCTATGCTTCATGAGATCTGGGAAAACTCCTTCGTCAACACAGCTATTGAATATGACTACAAGAAAAGGCGCAATGGACTCGATAATATTATTAATAATTTTTGTTGAAATATCCCACAAATCACAAGTGTTTTTTATTTTTAAAGATTTAAAGGATTTAAGTACGTCTTTACAGTTTACGTGTTTAAATTTGAACACTTCATTACACATGGGTACATACTTTTTTAGCAGAATTTCTGCATTACTTGGTGAAGAGTTGAGTAACATAGTTGTGGCAATTGGTATATTTGTAAAAAACTGTTCAAAAGCATCAGCAACTTTATTGTCTTCACTTAAAAAGCTATTGCCTATTCTTAAAGAAAACTTAGTATCACGTGGCTTTATTTTACCAGTTTCGCGGTTTATGCAGTTCCATGTTGCCTTTATTTTGTTATCAGACTTTTTAATTTTTTCACTAATAAATAATGACTTGGCACATGCACAAGCCTTCCTAAAAGTTTTCGAATACTTTTTGATATACTCTAGAAAACTTGGACTATTATTATATTTTTTCTGCTCATATAAGTCATACAACTTAGTCCTACTTTTATGCAAACCAGCTGTAGCCCAATCCCTAAATTTCATTGAAATATTAGTTTTAAACTTTTTAATAGAGAAAGTTTTATTAAATTCACCGTTTATAAGATCAAAAAAATGCTTGTAAAGAGCATCTGGATTTTCCTGTATAAATGGTAAACATGCAAGTTTAGTAGTTATGTTATGCTTGAAAATTTTAACCCGTTTCTCTGTCACTGGCCTACAAGATATTTCTTCTGAGTTAGGGTGTCCATATTCAGTAAAAGCTATTTTTTGCCCACAGTGATCTGAAGATAAATTAGTTAGTATGAACTTAGACTCAGGAGCAAAGTTACAAAAAAAATTGTCTAAGCAGGTTGCAGTGGTTGCTGTAATTCTAGTCGGTTCTCTAAATTGGTAATCCAAATCAAATGATTTAAACAACGAGATTAATCTTACACTAGTTGAATGACTGTCTAATAAATTTACATTGAAATCCCCACAAATTACTATTTTCTTTTTAGATTTACAAATCTTCTTAATTACATCTTCCATAGTGGCTTCAAAGACACTAAAATTACCAGAAGGAGGTCGATATACACAAACAATTATAAATTTCTCTAACTCGACACATGACAGCTCAATAACGCGTTCAATAGAAAGGGAAACTACATCCTTTCGTTCCGTAATCTTATGTTTACTGTAATTAACAAATATTAAGGATCCGCCGCGAATTGCATTTGTTCTAGTAAAAGCACTGGAAAGCTGAAAGTTTTTAATATTAAAAATTAACTGATAATCTTTAAGCTAGTGCTCAGTTATACATAAAATGTTTATATCTTCATGTAATAAAAAAAGTTCAATTTCTAACTCTTTGCCGGCCAGGCCCTGCATGTTTTGATGAACTATTTTAATTTGGATAGGGCTGGCTTTTGTCTTACCTCTTAGTTTAAACTAGAGGTTGTGCAAGACTTATCAACTAAATTTACATTAGTAGAAATACTAACAGTGCGATAATTTTGGGTCGACATTGTTATACTACTTATAACTGTGTCTTTTAAATTATATGCTAGCAATGATGCTATCTGTAGCCTGTCTTTGTATATTAAATACATAGAATCAGTAGTCAACTTAAAACTAGATATAAATTTATTTGGATTAAAAAAATACAATACTGTCACTGTGACGATAAGTGGAGTTATACAAAAGACCAACAGTATAGAGCGGCAATGGGCTAATCAAAATAATACTACCAACCCCTTTCTTCTCTTGGGTGTCGTAAAAGGCGACTAACGGACTAAAAACCGCACATACATCCAACAGCATAGAGCGGCGATGGGCTCATAAACATAATACTACCAATCTCTTTCCTTCCTTGGGTGTCGTAAAAGGCGACTAACGGACTAAAGACTGCACATACATTCAACAGCATATAGCGGCGATGGGCTCATCAAAGTAATACTACCAACCCCTCTCTTCCCTTCGACGTCGTAAAATGCGACTAACGGACTAAAGACTGCACATACATTCAACAGCATATAGCGGCGATGGGCTCATCAAAGTAATACTACCAACCCCTCTCTTCAGTTCGGTGTCGTAAAAAGCGGCTAACGGACTAAAGACATTCATGTTTTTGTTTTTACTTTTCATATATACGTAATGAAAAGCACAGTCTTTACCTCGCGTGAAAGACTTATTTACTCCCTCGAACTATTGGCACCATTCGCTACGCTCGGGCGCCAAACCCCGTCTCGGGAGTAAATAAGCTACTTTCACCCCTAAGGTAACAATGTACTATTAATGCAGTTTAGTCCACGATTGTCCTCGTCTATTAATAAGTAGCAATGGTACATTTCTCACAAGCTGACCAAGTGATAAGCCGAGGATAACAAAAGAACCGGTTTTCAAGCCAACCGAGAGAACATGATGGAAGCATAAAATCTGACAAGCATGGCGTTACATATTTTTGTGCGTAAACATTAAAAAAAAGAAAATAATCGTTTTCTAATGCCTAAATCACATGAGAAATCTTAAAAACAAAATATTTAATTAGCCGGTAACCCTCGGACAGATTTTTTTTTTTATTTTTTTATTTACTAGTAACGTAAGCAACCACTTGGAAGTACTCCTACGTCTGGGCAGCACTTGGTCCAAACCCTGTCAATTCCTTTATTTGTTTATTGAAGTGTGACGTCACAGGTTCAAATGTCACGTGACCAACCGTTTTCGCGCGAAATTTGAAATTAATAAAGAGAAATATGTTATTTTTCTATTAAACAAAGCTTTTTCGAGAAAAAAAATATTTTAAGAGGTATAAAATAAGCGTTTGTAATTTTAAAAATACTTTTCCGAGAACTGTCAAGTAGCCAATTGTTTCGACTTCTAAAAGGTGGTTATGCCAGGCAAGAGGAAGTAATCACTGTAATTTAGTCCTTATCCCTAAGCAGTAGAGTCGTACCTGGCTTATCCTCCAGCCGTACGCCTAGTTCAGGTAACACAGTATCCCTCAGAGAGTCGCAGAGCGCTAACACGTCGTTGGCGCGCACAGACCGCGCCGCGTCACGCACCTGCGCGCGGAAACCGCTCAGCGCTTCAAGGTACGGCATTACGGTCGCCTCCAGCTGTATTAGAGAAATAACATGTGGTTATCCGACTGCGTTATGAATATGAATCTCCAGGTTATAATAACAGTAATTTTCATTTGAGGAGGTAGGAGTGTGTACAAAAGATCCCGATGAGTCGACGTGTTACTGCGAGAGGGGAACCTCGGCCAGGCCCCACAGAGATAAGATGAGATCCTATGTAACCTGTTGGTATCGAGTTAATACTCACGCTGACGCTATCGCCGTCCCCGACGGGGAACCCAATGCCCCCTCGCCTCTCCACACAACACGTGCAGAATGCCTATGACGTAACGCGCCGCCATCTGACCTAGGCACGCGTCGACTAACTCGCTCAAGGAGTATACAGCTTCACATGAGTCACGAGGAGCAATACCAATGCTGACCATCTTAAGAGGTCTATTACATCTCGACTGTGATTTTTGCGTAAAATGGAAAATTTTGGCGTTATGGATCTCAGAAACAAAAATACATTAACAATTATGACTTATTGAATAGTGTAGAATAGCTATTGGAATAGTGCGTAGCGGCCTCGCTTTTTGTAAATTTTGCTTAACTTTTTAATTAAACCCAAAATTGCAGAGAAAGACTTTCATAAAGTGCGCGAAGGCATTTTTTTGAGCTCATCGATTGAACTACTGTTCTAAACAAGTGAAATAAAAAAAATATAATGTTATCTCTTAAATAGTCGAATAGTGTGTAGCGGCCTCGGAATTTTTAGATATCATTGATTTTATTATATAGGAAAAAATCTTATTCTAAACCAAAAAACTTCGAAAATCGCTATAAGTTAACTGTGAATATCTCCTATCTACGATAATATTATTGAGCAAAATTTATACCAGAGTAATTGTTACTTCATGAGGAATAAAGATTTTATAATTAATTTATTATCCTATTTCGATAAAAACGATAAATACAACTGCAAAATTACTACAAAATGCGATGCGCCGGCCGTCCGAATTCAACTTATGCTCACATAATGGAGATTTGTAATATTATGCACAAATTTATTATCCTATTTCGATAAAAGCGATAAATACAACTGCAAAATTACTACAAAATTCGAAAATGGGCATTTTACGCAAAAATCACATTCGAGATGTAATAGGCCTCTTAATAAGCTAGACTATTCAGCAATGGTTTCCGATTCATATACAAACTGAAATCGTTGCCCACCAGGCCGGACATGTTGTCAGGTTTCTATTATAATAGAACACTAGACTGATTAACTCACGCTGACGCTATCGCTATCTCCAACGGGGAATCCGATGCCCCCCCCCCCCCCCCTTGGACCTCTCCACTGCCCCAAACGTGCAATATGCCTGTGACGTAGCGCTCGCTCAAGGAGTCCATGGCGTCTCGAGTAGCTATGTAACCTGTTGGTTAACGAGTTGATACTCACGCTGACGCTATCGCCATCTCCAACGGGGAATCCGATGCCCCCCCCCCCCCCGTGGCCCCTCCGCTGCCCCGAATACATGCAGAATGTATGTGACGTAGCGCTCGCACAAGGAGTCTATAGCTTTACGAGTACCTATGTTATCTGTTGGTTAGCGAGTTAGGTGTTAGTGAAAAATTTAAATAACACGTTCTTAGAATTACTTTTTGAAGTAGTAAACAGTAAAATTAAAATCTGCGAAAATTATGAAATATTGTTGAGGCTTTATTCTGTGAAATACACCCGATGGAAATACGATTTGATAAAGTTGGCTCGATAGAATAAATTCACAAAGTTGCATATTTTTGTGTCATTTTATCTTCTTTTCCAGGTTTTATTCTTAAAATAAGTGATTTGATATTATGAGTCATTTACCAAAATGAAGTTTATAGATAACTTGAGGAATTATAACCGATCGTTTTTTATTTATTACATCTATCAATTTTTTTAAATATAAAACGTGATTATTCGCGCCGCTTCGCTGCTATACCCGTCCCTTACCGTCGTACCGTCGAGAGAGCGAGAGGGAAGCGCTCGAAATACCTCCCCTTAATACTCACGCTGACGCTATTGCCGTCCCCCACAGAGAAGCTGATACCCCCCCCCCCTCGGCCCCTCCACCGCCTCAAACACATATGGAGTATGTCTGTGACGTAACGCGCCGCCATCTGACCTAGGTACGCGTCGACTAACTTGCACAAGGCGTATAGCTTCAGATGAGCCACGAGGAGCAATATTAATGCTGACGATCTTAATAAGCTAGAGTATTCAGCAATGGTTTCCGATTCATCTACAAACTGATATAGTAGTCCATCAGGCATGTTGTCAGGCTTCTATCATAAAAGAACACTAGAGATTGATTAACTCACGCTGACGCTATCGCCGTCCCCGACGGGGAACCCGATGCCCCCCCTCGGCCCCTCCACCGCCCCGAACACATGCAGTATGTCTGTGACGTAACGCGCCGCTGCTGCCAGAAGCGGGGAGCTTCGCGCCTCAGTCTGCGTCTGCCGCAGGTATATGTGCGCGGCGCTAACTAGCTCGCGCAACGCGTCTATGGCGGCGCGTGTGTCTATGTTGTCTGTGGAAAATGCGTAGAGTAAACAGAGAGGTCGAGTTTTGTCAGTTTCATGTTATTTACGTCTTGGTGGCCCTGGCAAACCACTTTTTTGCAGATTTCTTGGCGGGATAGTGGAGCGTCATGACTGCAGTTTTGCTTTATATTATATTATTGTGAAATAATAGTGGATTATTAACCGTTAAGTGTTTGTGAAACAAAATAGTATAACATCACTTTTCGAATTCAGTCAAAAAGTCCGCCACTATTTAAAGAATACTAATACCCCATCTGTTCTTTTGCGGTTCTAATTGCCTAGTATCTGACTAATTACATACATATAATCACGACTATTATCCCCGAAGGGTTAGTCAGACACTAGGCAACGAGGACCGTAAAAGCAGTCTTTTTGCCATAGTTCACTTTCACAAAATTGCGACTGCATATGTGCTTAGCGTGACAAGTGGTGAGCCCATCGCCGCTCTATGCTGTTGGATGTATGTGCAGTCTTTAGTCCGTTAGTCGCCTTTTATGACACCCAAGGGAAGAGAGGGAGTAATAGTATTCTTTCACCGCTACGCGACACGGTTTATCTACTCTGACTAACTCTTTGGGGGTAATCTTATCTTATCTAGTGGGGTCTGCAGAGGTCTCCCCCTCGCAGCAGCACGTCGACCCATTGGGATCTTTTGTGCAACCCCGTCCTATCACTCTGCCTCTTCAGTGAAGATAATTGCCATAAGCTTGGCAATGTCCATGAGAGTGAAGAGCCTAAAATCTTCTGGTTTCGGGTAGGCCGATCCCAGAAGATTAATTCTTTTCTTTGGAAGTAATAGTTGCCAGTGTATGGGTAGTGCCAAACTTCTAGCTCGCTCTGAAGTTGCGACGCGCAAGTGTACAGTTAGCAACATTATAATTAAAGCGTTGTAATAATTATAAAATAACATAACAAGATAATTTATAAATTAGGTGTTTTATTTATTTTTTAATACCCAAAATTAACCAGGTAAAATTAATAACAACACTTAATTATAAGCATACATATTGTTTTATTTAAAAAAAATAACATTTTTAAGAAGCTGTAGAAACTGTATGTTTTCTTATATATATTTTTTCCAGTCTGCCGAAGTAAAACGGTATTACCTCTAGGCATTTTAACAGCTTTTCAAAAACTAAATTAAAACCTTCTATAATTCGACAACTTCAAACAGTAACGTAACAACAAACAATAACAAAAACCTAATATCGCGACGCGACCAAATAAAATATACACGTGACTGTACTTTCCACTGCTAAACCTAAACAAACGAATACACATGGCGAGCGCGGTACGGCGCAGGGGTGGGCGGGGGTGTAGCCCGTCCTCCCTAACCGCTTACGTCCCGCAAATACCCATATTGTGCTATTGCGACACGAATCGCCGCGTGTTCACAGCGAGCTAGAAGTTTGGCGCGGACTCTTGGCAGGAAAGTGAAGCGTCATGCATGTCTGCAGTTTTGTATTATTTTCTATAATTTGTGTTTTGTCGAATATTAATGTGAAATAATGGTGGATTATTTACTGATAAGTGTTCGTGAACGTGCATGAGTGTTAGCAAATAAGACAAAACAGTGCAACATCACTTTTCGAATTCTCTCAAGAAGTCCGTGTGAGACCTCAATAAAGTCCCACAGCTTTATTGAGTCTCGAGGGGTTTGGGGGAAAATCATTTACCAATAAACGTTCATTATCACTCATTATCATCCACTTAATGTAAAGAAAATAATAATTACTATTAAAAACTTGACACTGGCTAAATGTGCTGATCGCACGAACCCATTATTTGAAAGAAAAAAAAAGTTTGGCGCGGGTTATACCTATGTATGTACTAACCACACAAAGCCGCGTGCACCTGCTCTTTGGCGGCGCTGAGCTTGGCAGACAGCTGCTGGTCTTCAGCGCGCCAGCCACCGCCACAGCCCTCGGCGTAACCGCTGCGTAGCGCGTCCTTTACCGTCAAGAAGAATTCCTGCGATATGGAAAATTAAATAGCACTTGAAAATGATGATGACGCTCATAACTAGAGCAGGTACCCCATATAAAAAGGTGCTCAATTAAATGATAGCAGGCAACCGCCTCTATGGTCTATGTTAGATCTTTGAGTACTTGGTTTGGTTGGTGGTAGGGCTTATGAAGTCTACCTGGCTAGCTACCACGAAAGTGAAGCGTCATATCTGCAGTTTCATTGTATATTATAAAGGAGAACCAGCACTTTTCATAGAAAAAATACTAAACTTGTATACAATAGAATTTGGTCATAAAGTAAAGCTAATATTATTTGCTACCTAAACCAAGTTTTGCCTTATTTTTAACGAATCGCAGATAATAGTTATTTCATTATTAGTATTTTTTTAATATGGAAACACTGAGTCTTCAAAAGGCAGACATGTTACTTTAAAAATGTCTAATGTGGCTGAATAAACCATAATTCTTTTGCTTTTAAAAAGTGAAATGTCAACAATACCGTCACGTCATGTTTGATTTGACAGCTAGCGACTGTACAACACTTTGAGCTTTATAACTATAGAGAGAGCATAAGTTTGCTATCTCTTTCTGCCTTTATCTATTACTATTTTGGTTCCGTTTCGGCACATCATGTTTACCTTAAGTAAAACAAAGACAAAACATAGGATGAAAGGACCGTGTCGGTGAAACTGTGCAACGTTTTACATGGAGCCAGTGACACTTGGCCCCTTTATAATTACTGCTGTCTTGCATAATGATCGCTATGAATTGAAACATGTTAATGGGTCAAATCGAGTTTTTAAATATTCACATGAAAACTTAAGAGAGGTGCCCCGTGGTCACTCTGCTTGTCTGGATATTTTAGAAAACTGTAATGATGACGACGTAGTGTGTTACATCAAGTCGATATTAATGATCATGAAGTCAATGCCTACCTTGAAAATACCTCTGAAACTGATACTGCTAGCTCTAGTACTTTGACTAGAGAAAATGACGACTATCATACCCCTAGTTCACATACGATTTCAATAGATTCTGAAAATGCCATGTCTGTTCATTCTCAACCTACACTTATAGTAACACAAGCTGATATCCATAGAGCTAATTATAGTGATTAACATGTGTCTTGTAAATCATCATTGTAGGGCTTATCCGGTCCAATGATAATAGTAAAAAAAGGCAGGAGTAGTTTTGAAGGGCATATTGCCGGACCAAAACTGATTAGTCTTGTAGGGGTTCAAAGAAACCAGTCCAATATTAATTGCCTGAAGGGTCTATATAGACCGGACCTGAGCTGATTGTTATTTATCTGAAGGACAGACTATATTGTTGAGTGTATGAAGATATACGAATTTTATCAGGATAACCGAGCATTATTATTGTTTCAGAACCTTATTGATTCTGTTGCTGCGTACGAGGACGCCGCATGTCAGCATGGCCATGACGGCATGACGGCGGAATCATCATACGTCTGACAGCAGAAATTGTAAACAGCTCGTGCTCTGATCACGCCACCCAGCGCGCCATTCGATTTCCCCCACCACCCCCACTACTAGACTTGTTTCGCAACGGGTATAAAACAGCCGCATAGCGGACGGAGCAGGCAGTCTTGGCTCTGGCTTGACTCGGTGCACTGGTTGTACCCAGCTAGCTTATCCTAGACGCTCTCGGATAATTTATTTAAAATTAATTATTATTAATTGATTATAACCCTTGAGTAAAACCCTAGGTATTTGCCACAAGTGATAATGAGGTTTTAATTACGTAATTAATTATAGTAATTAGGCATACTGTCTGAAAGTTAATGAATCTGAATATTATCTTGACATTCCAGACTACTTATTCGGCATGGCTAACCCCCTTCCTACATATAAAATTTCTCAAAGGTTTTTTGATATTTGATCCACGATACATTGTTGTTGATTTCATATTTTCGTTTCTTTTATCCTAACCGTTCTACATCCGACACAAAAATAAGAGGTGTTATGTGGAGACGTGGTATTTGTTCTGACATTGTGTGACATTTACCCATATTTAGGGAGTGACGCTAAAGCTGGCAACACTTTAGTAACGCACACATAGGCGACTTTTTTTGTGCATGTGTGAAAATGTTGCACATCGAAGTTACCTCTATAGTTTACATATCTCAATGGTACAACAGCTGCCATCAGATATTGCCAGTTATTGAACTACAGATTAAAAAATTAAAAAAGTATACAACTTAAGCATAAAACGCTGGGTTACGCTCCTTTGTTTTATCGTAAATTAAAGTTAAATAATGGTGGATTATTAACCATTATGTTTTCATAGCAAATGGAAAGCTGTCACTAGCTCTTCGGGAAACGACAGAAAATGTATGCAATTCACTCACATTGAACAGCTTCTCAGTCTGTATGGCCATCTCCATGGTGTTGTCGGAGTAGTCCAGCGTATCCTTCCACCCGTGCAGCAGGAATGCGATGCGCAGCTGCCGCGCCGTGTGCCGCCGCAACGCGTCCGATATCGACACGAAGTTTTTGAGAGACTTTGACATCTTGCAGCCTGCTATGGTGAGGTGGCCGGTGTGGAGGAAGTAGTTCACCCAGCCGGGCTGGTCGAAGTGTGCCTAGGGAAAAAATACGTGCTTAGACCTTAACAAAATACTGTTTTATTAAACTACCTACTCTTATTAGACATGGTAATTCCGCTCATTTCACTTCATCACTTGGTTTTACATCAATTATTGCCGTGGCCATAAATCATCAAACAAACTTATCTAACATTTTCTACATTTTCCAAATCGTAATTTTTTTTCAACTAAATTTACGTTAGGCCTCTTCCTCACCGGATCGGTGCGCTTTCGTTTCGGTACCGCCTCTGCACCGAATGTTGAAAAACTTTGCTCGGTAAAAAATCTGTACCGAAACTACTCGGTCTGACAGAATTTTTACCGAGCGCATACGCGCGTCTTTGCATAGAATCTGTACAGAGCGGCCGGCCTCCCCCGTCTCACCCCCGCCAGCTCCGCCGCGCGCCTCACTGACCATGTAAATGTTTTTCAACATTTCATTTGGTGCAGAGGCGGTACCGAAACGTTTTATTACATACAAAAATATTAAAATTTATCTAGCTTCAAACATTAATTTTATGATGTTATTGTTTATATAATTTAACGCAAATTTAGTTGCGAACAAATTACAAATTGAAAAAGACTGTCGATAAAATTTCCATGAGCAGGTTTCGAACCCGCACCCTGTTCTTTTCCAATACATTTTATGGTTTTTAATAATAATTATGCATGATAAAATGTGTGAACTGTTAACAATTGTTTGATATAACATTTACCTTGCTACTATGGCTAGAATGAATCATTGTTAATGATTGAATTTATTGTAGATTTTTAAGAACGTCGGAAGGCAATGAACACAATCATGTATGTAGGGATTGCAATCACGCAAAACGGGATCACGCATTCCCGCGGGATCCCGCTGCTTTTATTAATCTGCTAGATCCCGCATCTTCCAAGCGCGGATCCGCAGATACCGCAAATAAAAAATTTGGCGTTTTTTGAGTCCGATGGTATCAGTGGAGAGAACCTGACACTTGCCTATGAATATAATAATATCCCGATGGTTCAGCCTACTGGCGTAGAAGCCGAGAGAGCGTTTTCAGCATAAGGATATATTTGCAGTTCGCTCAGAAGCAGGCTCGGAGATGATACAATAAATGCCATTTGCTTCTTATGAGAGTATTTCCAAAAGTTAGATATCATGATAATAGCATCTAAGAGAAAGTTGTGATTTGATTATTAGTCATTATATGAATATGACTAAATTAAAATATAAAACTGTTGTAAGGAGTAAGGGTAAAATTAAGCTATGCTAAACATTTAAAGATGAATCTAAGAAAACAGATTACTAATTACTTATAAGTACTTACTTATTTAATAGAAGAGAAAAAATTCTGTTGCTTAATGTAATAAAAGGGATTTTTACACAAAAATCTGTAGTTTCAATTTGATTTTATAACATAATTTCAAAGATGCGGGATCCCGCGTGATCCCGCACGGGATTGAATGAGCTGCGGGATTGCAATCCCTACATGTATGTCTCAGATTAAATCTGATTTTGGTAGTGAAAAAAAACTAATATAAAATTTCTCAACTTTTGATTTTTCCTTGCATCTTGTGGATTTATAGTAACATCACTAGTGACCAAGACACGGATACGTTTAAGCCCGTATGATCAGCTATAAAGCTCATTTAACAAATATAGAAGTACAAGCTTACTTCACTTTGCGCCAGCTCGTTGTCATGATGTGGGAACTTCAAGTCCACCCCTCCAGTGTGAATGTCCAGGTTGGCGCCGCATATATCCGACGCCATTGCAGAGCATTCGATGTGCCAGCCGGGCCGGCCCGCGCCCCATGGCGACGGCCACGACGGCTCGCCCGCTTTACTGCGCTTCCATAACGCGAAGTCGTTAGGGGATCGCTTCTCTGCTGTGTCGTCACTCAAATCACCTATAAAATAATAAAAATAAAAATAAAATAACTTTTTATTTGGAACAAAAATAGGTTACATTACAATTTGTGCTCGTAAGTGTCTGCTATAGTATTAAACTGCAACAAACGCCCACCTCCGGGTAAAATGGCTCGTTCCAAAATGAAAGTACAACAGGTTTTAAACTTATGTACTAAATTACAATAATTTTATATGTATGTGTGAGTGCGTGTGTGGCGTTCTATGGAAACAAATTAGTTTAGTTTAGTTAGTAACTAACTTCTTTTAACTTTTTTTTTCTAGTAAACATTTTATCCGTTATATACAGTCGTGGTCAACTAATTAGGGACATTCAAGATAGTGAAGAGCAATAACCGGTTATGTACATATAAATATAAAACCCTATTGATTTTTCAGCACCTATTATTTGCATAATTTGGTCCATTACTATACTATAAATGGCTGTAAATAAGAGAATAATTAAATAGAAAAAAGTATTTAATATCAAAGGTTGAACATGTATTAAATTTTAAGGTATAATTATGTAGCTGGACATTTAATTAAGGACAGTAAAGTATAATGATGAATAGAGTTAAACAAAACGAATAATCTCCAGTATTATAATATTTTTAAAAGCTCCATTTTATTACGTGTAAAATCAGTACCCAGTAGCAAAACCTTTGTTAGTAATTACCGCTTGACACCGATGTGGCATAGACATTATCAGTTTCTGACATGTTTCGATAGGAATGTTTGCCCATGCCTCACAAAAAGCTTGATTAAGTTGATCTAAAGTTGTGGTACGATAAGTTGAAACTTTTTTCTTGATTTCGTGCCAAAGGTGCTCAATTGGGTTGAGGTCCGGGCTATTTGCTGGCCAATCTAGCACCGATACTGACTGACTGGTAAGAAACGATTTGACTGAACGGGCGGTATGTTTCGGGTCGTTATCATGCTGAAACGTCCATATATAAGGGAGATGCTCCTCAGCATAGGGAAGCATAGTTTCCTCCAATATTGTTTTGTATTGATGTTGGTCTAAGTTACCCTGAACTTTTCTCACAGGTCCCACTCCACGTCCAGAAAATGAACCCCAAATTTTAATGTTTCCACCGCCATGTTTCACCTGCTTTTTTGTGAATCTTGGATTCATTTCCGCTTTTACAGGACGCCGTACGTATTGCCTTCCATCTGAAGAAATTAAATTAATCTTGGTCTCGTCAGAGAATAATACATGTTGCCATTGGGCGTAGGTCCAATGTCCATATTTACGTGCAAACGCCAAACGAGCATTTCTATGTTCTTTCTTCAACAACGGTACTTTGCGAGCCACTCTTCCGAACAACCCTGCTTCTACCAGACGTCGTCGAACGGTCCTCGCTGATACACCGGCTCTTTCGTCTGCCCCAAACACTTCGTGTTTAATTAAAATAGAGCCTAGAAACGGATCTTTCTTAGCTAACCTGGTTATCATTCTATCTTCTTGCGGAGTTGTTTTTCTCGATCTTTTTGTCCTGGGCACATTTAAAGCTGTGTTATTGCGCCTGAAATGTTGCACTGCATTGCATACCGTAGTTTTTGAACAATTTAAATGTTCTGCTATCCCTCGGTATGACCAACCACGCTCGACAAACTTCATGATAATTGTTCGTAGTGTTGGATCGCAACTTTTATTTTTTGCCCATATTTCTTCAAAATAATTCTCAAAACTTAAAATTAAAAATCTGGATTGCCGCCAAAACTACCACAAAACAATAAAAGAAGAAATAAAAAAGTATTGAGATTCAAATTTTGAAAATAGAACGCAATATCTCAGTGTCCCTAATTAAATGGCCAGCCAGCATTCTTTGAACAAATAGCACACTGATAATCTATCAGCTATACTGTAAAGAGGTTTAATGTTTAAGAAGTTGTTATTGTTTGTATAATCGGGCACATCAATGACTAATTATACTTACGTGTAAAAGATATGGAATATTGTTAAGACTCGTTGGAAAATAAAAAATAAATTCACAATTTGGCTTAACTAGAGATTGTCCCTAATTAGTTGACCACGACTGTATATAGCATTGTGAAATCAAAATTTCAATAATAAAGGTATTTATAAGCAATTACGTCTTTATCAATTGTTAAATACTTGCAATAGTATTTCTTTCGAATGTGAGGGTAGACTTCACAGTGACGTAATACCGCTGGCTTGCAGCATAATCAAACTACTAGGAAAAATTCAGCGAGTCTTCTGGGGTCTCGATAGCTCAGTGGTTAGAGCAGTGGACCGGCACTCGAGCTTCCTGAGACTGGTTGGTTTTTTTTCTAGTAAACATTTTATCGGTAACAACTACCTACCAGCATTAGATTAGAGTGGTGGTCATTATAGCCCAATTACTCCATGTGCTTGTAGGTCTGTGCAGCAGGGGGACGTTTATAGGCTGATGATGATGAGCAAACAAACTTATTGAAAAAGTCCTTAACCCAGTAGTGGGAAGTAACTAGCATTAATTTAAAAAAGCTAAATATCAAAATGTCTTTTTGTCTAACATTTTTTTCTTACACATTAGTAAATTACCATAAGAAAAAGATAAACAAAGAAGAAAATATAAAAGAGGAGAAGACAATTATTAAAGATGTATTTTATTGCAAGAAAAAATGATTCTTGATGTTCCAGCTGGATTTTATAAAAAACAATATTTACACAATAACAAGTAAGTAATTGTTAAAAGATTGTACAATTAATTTTATAACACAATAGTTTTAATACATCGAAGTAGTAACAGTCACAAAACTTTCAACATCATGCAAAAGCTACTTGCTGTTCATGATAAGCAGTGATTGTCATGCTAATCTGACATGCTTCTATCAACATGTGATTCATAACATTACACACACCTAGGTTCTATTAACATTTGGTTTCAGCTGTACTGTATTTTAGCTTTTGTTTTTCTAATAATAATTTTTAACCACCTAAAAATATTAGCTATATTTTTATAAGGGTACTTAAATAACCTTTTTTCAATTGGGGTGACTGTTCAACTACGAACATAAACCAACAAATAAAACAAAATAAATATGGTAAAACTAACAGTGAAAATTTTAAGGTTTAGATAGTAATGACTATAGCTTAATAGTATATTACTAATTAATGATTATTACCTTCTCCTTCTTGTAATGATTTTGTGTCTCCGTAAGCTTCTGGCACTAGTCTAGCGTAATGATGCTTTTCTCTACTATCAAATTCACTCACATTGAAATAAACTGAACCATTTGATTCATATGCTAAACCATTACTTATAATTTTTTCTATGAATACAATGATTTGTGGCACATATTCACTGACTCTTGTTAATACATCGGGGGGTAATACCTGAAAAAATAAAGTAAACAAAAAAACAATGATTTTAACATATCAAAGGGCCGATTTTTCAATTGTCAGATAAAACTTATTTGTCTGTTAAAGTATTACACAACCATTTTGAAAATGTGTTGTCATATCATGTCTTTTCATTCTTTTCAGGTGACATTTTAGTTTGATCCTGTTTTACTTTATCAGACGGATAAGTATTATCCGAGGATTGAAAAATCAGCCCTAAAGAAAATAAATAAAGATAATATAATAATTGTAGTACTTGCTTACATTCAAGGCGTTCATGTCTTTGTGAAATTCATTTTCCCAGTATCTAGGCAATGAAGTAAATATATCATTATCCGTAACAGTAGCGCCGTATTTATGATCTAACCAGTCTGAAATGGGGTCCTTTGCAGATTTTAGCATTTCACAGCGTGCTACTTTGATATTCTCATCATCTTTCTCTTGTACTGCGGCCTGCAAATGTTTCACTGCAGCTGCAACACTAATTATTACATGTTTTTAAGTACAAAAAAGCATTTTAGAATTATAATATTTAAACGCAATGTAAGTCATACTTACTTACATAACTTTAAAAAATATTAAAAATAAATTATATTTTTTATGACTTACTTATCTAACATTTTCTGCATAGCATTTTTCTTATCTGGGTCTCCAGTTAGTTTGACTATAGCTTCATAGTAATTTACTACTGCCATTGCATCATCTACAGTTTCATTAAGACTTCTTGGTTCCTTCAAATACTTTTCATATAAATAATTTTGACGTGCTCTTTTAATAATTTTGTCATCAATATCTGTTATGTTCATAACATACAATATATCATATCCAAAATAATTTGCCATAATTCTCCTCAATATATCAAATGATATATAAGACCTGGAATTTTTAAAATATTTTTGAATATTAACAAATTCATAGTTATTTATCACTTTAATAAAACATTAACTATCACATTATTTCTACTGATCCATAAGAATGACTTAACTAATGTTGATCCATTCCATAATTATGATTCCAGCGCAAAAGTAGAAATCCAGTAAAGACATAATTTTTATAGTATTCTACATTAGCCTTAACTATCTAATTGCTTAATTCTTTCTTTACGATTTTAAAGGGTAATTATAGGATACACCTTGAAAACTAATTTCATAAAAGAAATCCTGTCTTGTTTGCAGTTTGGTAAAATGATAGTATTAACTTTAAGTTAGAAAGTGAGTCTATTGTATCTAGTATTTTATTTACCTGGCATGACCCATGTGAGAGGCATCGTACACGGTAGGGCCGCAACTATACCAATTAACTCTGTTTCCATTAGAGCACGAGAACACTTCCTTCTGGCGTGTTAAACTATTGAATAGCTTTAACACAGGTCTCTTCTCAGACCCCAAGGGCGAGGACCACACTGGTTGACTTCTTTTAGACATTTATAACCGGTGCTGATAATACGAGCGATAACCTCAATTAAATTATCCTTGTTGCTCAATAAATTACAACATGTTGTAGTCCAATAACACGATAGTTTTAGAACAATAAAGAGTTTTAGAAAACGTTAACGCCACGTATGTGCTTCATGTGCAATACCAAGAAAACTCAACTTCCATTTCTTTGACAATTTGACATCACCAGTTCAGCTCAGCTCCACATTATTTTGACATTTTGATTCTAGTTTTTCTTCCAGAGAAAGCAAAGAGATCTATTCCAAACAGCCTAATATTATTAACTTAAGATATTATTCTGAAGTCAAGACGTGGTGGTAAAGCCGATAGAAATAATTAATTATACAGGGCGTCCCACGGACATGCCATGGAGGGAAAGAACCTTGAATATTGTAGATGGAACATTTTAGAATAGAATAGAATAAGAATAGAATAGAATAACTCTTTATTGCATTAAATATTGTAGGAACAAGTTCTTACATCCATTTAGCATCTCATACTTAACCAAAATTGGTATGCAAATACAGAGAGAGAAGTATTAAAAATTACAATCAATAAAATAAAATAAAATAAAACAATAATCAAATGAAAAAAATATATATCCCAATGGGCGATTTTCCAAAATCAAAAAAAAAGAAATTGGTTCGTAAATGACTTCATAGATGGCGCTTAGCATAGATTAAAAGGCGGGTTCATGAAAAGCACGTGTATGGCTGCGTAATATTTATTCTATTCCAAAATAGAAATAGGTTGTGGATGTCCTGAATATAAATAGGTAAGGTCTTACTATTTTTTTATTCTTTTGGTAGACAAGTAAAAGTGTAGAATTTATTACAGCCTTTAGGTAGGTACGGCTGGTAGCCGGCTTTTATAAAACGACATCTATCGGGTGTTTTTGAACTAATTTTTACTTTTTAATTAGGGCTGTCAGAAAATCGCCTATTACATCAATTATATAAAGTAAAATAACAAAACAACATAAAACAATAATCAATAAAAAAAAAGAAAATAATTATAATTGTTATAATTAAAAATAGTATTCAAATTTTGCACATAATAAATTCATTAACACTATAAAACCATAATATTTTATGTTTAGATACGTTGCCTGGCCTCCGTAGTGGCAAGGACAAATCAAGGTAATGGGGGAGTTTCTGACAGCCTAAATTAAGAAGTAAAAATTAGTTCAAAAACACTCGATAGATGTGGTTTTATGAAAGCCGTACCTACCTAAGGGCTGTAATAAATTCTACACTTTTACTTGTCTACTAAAAGAATAAAAAAATAGTATTTACTTACCTATTTATATTCAGGACATCCAGAACCTATTTCTATTTTGGAATAGAATAAATATTACGCAGCCATACACGTGCTCTTCATGAACCCGCCTTTTACTAAGCGCCATACTAATCTATGCTAAGCGCCATCTATGAAGTCATTTACGAACCAATTTCTTTTTTTTTTATCTCGGAAAATCGCCCATTGCCCGAGTTTCACTCAGTCACACGTCAGTCAGTGTCACGTCAACACGATTTACACACGATCGTTACCTTTATAAGTTTTTGATTTGTCAATTGGTTAAAATGCCTTCCTGTGTATCCAGAAATTGTAAAAATTATACTGCAACCGTAAGAGACTATAAAAATGTCTTATTTCATTCGTAAGTATTGTAAATATAAATTTAAAATACAAATTTTCATTAAGTGATGACATTTGCCATGTTGCCAATCCGATATGCATGAGTGTGGAGCGTATACAATGTTTTCTGTAAGAGTGAAAGAGAAAAACAATGGCGGCCGAGATAGCGCAAAAATTCTATGAGCTCATTGGTCAACTACCAAAAGTCAAAATATTGTCTATCTCTTTTTAACAATAGGCTAATGATATGATTTTCCCTTTCGACGTGTATTACCTCATAGAAACAATTTCGCCATTTTAAAATGCAATGGGCGATTTTCTGACAGCCCAAATTAAAAAATAAAAATTAGTTCAAAAATACTCGATAGATGGCGTTTTATGAAAGCCGACCCGTTCCTACCTAAGGGCTGTAATAAATTCTACACTTTTGCTTGTCTATCAAAAACATAAAAAAATAGTACTTACAAATTTTTATTCAGGATCTCCAGGACCTATTTCTATTGGAATGGAATAAATATTACGTAGCCATATACGTGTTCTTCATGGACTCGCCTTTTACTAAGCGCCATACTAATCTATGCTAAGCGCCATCTATGAAGTCATTTACGAACCAATTTCTTTTTTTTTTTGGATCTCGGAAAATCGCCCATTCATTCACGTATAACTAGTCTATTTATAAAAGGTCATTGCTATAAAAACATTTCTTACTTAGTAACTCATTTAGGTAAGATTTGAATTTTTTGATGGGCATGTCTTTCATGTCATTCGGTAGCTTATTACTTTACTGAAAGAAGATATTATTTGAATTTAAAAAACAATTTTAACTGCATTCATAGATATTTAAATAATTACATGGTTGAACCGGGAATCGAACCCGTTACTTAAGAATAATAATCACATGTAGCTTTATCACACCGATCGAAAGGCTTCATCATAAGGATTATTTTTTGTTAAATAACATAGTGTCACAAATAAAAGGAAGACCATGGATTTTAACATTTTTAATACAAAATTAAACAATTTATGTATGTATTTATTTCAATGTTAGTTGTATGTTCTCACGGCAATGTCAGCTTTTCATTTTTCTGAACAAAATTTCACATCAAATGTTAAAATTCATGGTCTTCCTTTTATTTGTGACACTAAGTTATTTGGCAAAAAATAATCCTTATGATGAAGCCTTCCGATCGGTACGATAAAAAAGCTACAGGTGATTATTTTTCTCATGTAACGGATTCGATTCCCGGTTCAACCATGTAATTATTTAAATATCTATGAATGCAGTTTAAATTGTTTTTTAAATGCAAATAATGTTTTCTTTCAGTATAATGTTCCATCTACAATATTCAAGGTACTTTCCCTCCATGTGGCATGTCCGTGGGACGCCCTGTATGTTCCAAGCCGGATGAAGGAAACTCACTTCATTTTATTCCGGATTTCACAGGATTTCGGATCCTCCACTGAGTGAATAAAACTTAAATAGATTTATATTGTTTATAAAGAAAATTCGCAATCGTGATTTAAAGCAAAATATAATTATAGTTCCTTTTAGTCCGTTTCACATGTTGCGTAATGCGTTGCGTGTATCGACTTCCTTAATTTTTTTACAACTATTATCAACTGTCATGTCATTGTCACTGTCAATCTTCTCCATAGATTGGAAAATAACAGGTGACATTGAATTGAACCTCCGACCGACATCTCTCTCATTCTTACGTTATCAGGTAGACAAAGAGAAATGAACTTTTCGGATATCGAACTCGACTACTACGTCTAGAGAATAAAAAAAGTAGATTAGAAAATACATACATACATACACTACACATACGCGTTATTTAAAAAAAACTACACTGTATGTGCTGCTTGCTGTGAAATCAAATCAATCAGTGTTTTTATATTGTTTTGAACACAATACCGCAGATTTGCAATTACAATGGCTCTCTGTGTTTGTAAATGCTTAAATGTATCATTGGAATGTGAAGATATAGAAGATAACTTTGAACTCGGAAAACTGGAGTTAACATCTACAGAACAAAGGGATATTTTTTTCAGTGAGGTACAATCGGTAAACATGTCTTGACCTTGACTTACAGAAGGGCCACCGTTTGCTTCCTAATAATAAAGACATTAGAATTATTAATTGTTATAGTAGCATTTCTTCAAAGCTACATAGTAGCGATTAAATGAGCAAAACGTATGTGCCATCAGCGCAGCATCTCATTATTTACGTTCATAGGTTATTTTTGCATCTAATATAGTTATTATTAAAAACCAAATCGACAACTACACGCGCACGCCAGGTTTTTTGGTCTTTTGGTCCTTAAAGTACTTCTTGTTTATAAAAAGTTAACACCTGTCTGCAACTGGTCATTTGTTTGTTTGTTTACACTTTGTCTCTTACATAATTCTTAATTTTGCTTAGTTGCAAACAAACTTCTAAGATTGCTATCTTTACAAATAATATCCACATAATACATTCTTGTAGGACTTCTTAACTTAGTTGTCAAAAGAAATCTTAGAATTATTCGTCTTTAATATTGCCATGTTGCTTTGTTATTCAAAAACATTTTGTTATAAAGTAAGTAAACATTCCATGTTTGGTGCTGTTACAGAAATTGCTGGCAACTCCGATTAACTCACTGAAGAGAGTGGTTGCCCAACAAGCTCTGGTGAGCCAGCAACCAGTGGGCCACTGGATGCTGCACTCCTGCCTGGTGTGCGGCCAGGTCACGCACGCTGTGCTGCAGGACAAGGCAACTGGGGCCAATGTAGCACTTATTCCCAAATCTGCTCAAGTTAGTTTACACTTATATTTATTACTTATTTTACTTACAAATATTGTTATTGTATTTTACATTTATTATTTTAATAGGAAAAGAAAAACTTAGTTTGTGTATGCTGTTTTTTCTTATACTTCTATCCTAATTATTGGTGCAATAATAGACAGATAAAGATATGACATACTCAGTACTCACATATGAATGTTATTCACCTCATTCTATCTATACTAACATTATAAAGCTAAAGGGTTTGTTTGTTTGCTTGAATGCGATAATCTCAGGAACTACTGGTCCGATTTGAAAAATTCTTATAGTGTTAGATAGTCTATTTATCGAGGAAGGCTATATATAGACTTAGACCAATAGGAGCGGAGCATCAATGAAGAATGTTTCAAAATTGGGGGATTTTTTTTTCCTTTTGAGAGCTTCCGCTGCGTGCGCTGCGTAAACGGTTATAGTTTCGCAAAAATCATGTATGACAGCATTGTTCCTCTTTAAAAGTTCTATAAAAAAGTCAATGAGAGCATATTTCTATCTTTTAAGGTTGGCTCACATTTTTATGCTAACCAAATTTGTTCTAAAATAATGCATTATTTGCGAAGGTGTTATTATAAACATGATATTAAAAAATAACTACTCCACGCAGACGAAGACGCGGGCAGAAGCTAGTAGTCAGATAAAATTAAATTGCCATGCAATAGAATACCTACCCTAAAAATTATTTATTTAAAATTTAGATAAGAATCTTAAAGGCCAAGGATCATAACACCGCCAGCGGTCGCAAAACAATTGATTTTCAATTGTGTCTGGTTTTACGGTGCTCAAGGGGTTAAGATTCCTATTTTCGCATAGAAAACATTAAAAACTATAATAAGCAGCTGATATTATTTATTTCTACACAGACATCTTTGGATCAAGTGAACACTTTAAAGAAGACCAGAAATTTCTCTCCTGTATTCAACCTGCTGGTACCGGAAATAACAAATGACATTGAAATGAAAGAAAACATAGACACAAATAACGTAATATTCAGTGAGAAGAGAGCATGGGCTCCTACACAGCAGGTCATTGGGAGCCTCAGCAAAGAGCTCAGCCTGAGTCTGCAGACACAGCTGGAAGCAGTCGAAGATTCAGTCCGACAGTATAGAGATCAGAAATATGCTGAATTTGAAGTTTACAGAGCAAGAGCACAAAGAGATCATAAGATATTAGCTAGGTAACTCACACATATAATGTTCAAATAATGACTTGTAATTAACTTAAACAGTGATTGATGAATACATTATAATTATTATATCTTCATTAACCTTTGGTATACAGGAGTGGTGCGGAAATCTATATCCTAAATCTGTGGCAAAATTTCAAAGTCAAAACACTTATCTTATTTGTCAGAATTTATTGAATATTTCTAATAAATTGTTTTGTTGACACATTTATGCATTAAGCCAATTCCAAGTATTAGTTCGTAACGGTACAACAATTGTATGGTAGATAGAATTCAAAATGGAATCTCAAATTTGAGTTGTCACAAGAAGAACTTGTATGAAACTCTGTTTTGCACATTTATATTTAGTGTCTGATATTTGCTGTTATTTTTTTCCAGTATTATAAGCAAGGCCCGCAACAATGTGAATAGTGATGGGTGGCAACTAAACACAGGCATGGATAATGGCCCGCCGTCACCACAGCTACCTCCCCTACAGAGACGAAGACTGTCCTCCTTTAAAGATGCCAAAAACCTTTCTCAAAACATAATTAAGGTAAAATATTTTGAAATTCTCAAATACAAAATGTTATTTATCTATCAATCTGATAATTTTATGTAGCTTATATTCTCATATTTTAGATGTTGTTTTGAGAAAACCTTTGTTTCCTTCACAGTCTAACAGAAACTTTCCCCCTGAAGAAGATTCCTTAGATGCAGAAGACCTATTCGATTTGGAAGGAATGGATAGCCGCAACAATATGCATTCGGATCAGGACGATTATGACTCAGATCGTAAGCAAACTTAGTCAATGAATTATACTAACTTTGACTAATAATGATATTTTTTTTTATATATTAAAATCTAAATAAAATATTAAATCTTTTCACACCACAGCTAGGGTTGGTTGGAAGAGTACTCTTCTAGAGATAAGTTTACCTTTGTATTTGTCTTGTGTTACGTTTTTTTCAATGTGATTTCTATACAGAGTGTGGTTTTGTAAAACAACGCCCATCTCAGGGGTGGTAATATAAACGACACTGACACTAATGCCAACAAAATACCTTAAATTTTCATGGAAAAATCCATGAAATCAGGAAATTATGGTATTACTACTCGGGCGAGCTATCGGTCATTCCCCACGCTCTCTCGGGGCGGCGGCCGCATGTACAGTCACGAGCACCAATATGTATACACTGACTCTTATTCCATTATATTAAGATTTACAATTGTTTACATATTTTTGCTCGTGACTGTACTCGGTGGTGTAGCGCGGTATGCGGGGGTGGTGCGTGCGGTAACAAGCGCCGGCGCCGGCGTTATAGGATACGTTTGAACAAGGTTTTTTACTAATAAAATAATAGTTAAATATTTATTTATATTTTTCTTGTAATTACTTTCATGTGTACTATCACCCCTGAGTCGGGCGTTGCTGTTCAAAACTACACCCTGTATACAATAAAGGATTAATAAAATAAATAAAATCACTTTTGTTTTCCAGAGGGCAGCCATGACGAAGGCATCCACATTTCACGGCCAAGAGGTGGCGCCGCCAACGCCGACATCGCTCGCTCCTTACCTATCAATATGCCTTTTCCCAACGAACGCAACTCACATAGAGATTTGGATGATAACGTAAGTTTACTTTTTTTAAATATTAAGAAAATTGTAGTTTCAAACTTAAATAAATAAACTTTCCTACATTCACACCAATTATCTAGCCCAAGAGAAGCTTCATTATGAAACTCGTTAAATGGTTATTAGACAACGGATAAACATACTTAAAATACTTAAATACATATTTAATAGACATAGAAAACACCCAGACCCAAGACAATTTAGAAAAACCATAACTTCTAAATTGTCCCGACCGGGGATCGAACCCTGGACCTCAGAGATGGTAACACCATGAAAACCGGTGTACAAACCACTCGACCAAGGAGATCGTCAAAATATTGACTTAAGGCAGTCATACTGTTTTCTTTTAAAAGCTGTGACAGCTGTTTTAAGGGAAGGTCTAGACAGTGTGTTACTTTTTACATCAGCTTTATCTTGTAATATTCATATTTATTATTTTATAACTCAAAATAGGGTGTAAACTGTAATTAAATTATGTGCTGCATAGCGCAGGTAAATTTTTTATCCAAATAAAAAAAAGCTCAAAATAAACATAAAGCTCGGGCGGGGCATCATTAGGTTCGAAGTCTATTGGTCTGGAGCTAAAACGGTGTGGTGGCGGCTAATTATTAAAAGAGTTCTATCAACTTAAAGTGTCGCGTAGCCGTGGAAGAATACTACCACCCCCTCTCTTCCCTTAGGTGTCGTAAAAGGCGACTAACGGACTAAAGACTGCACATACATCCAATAGCTTACAGCGGCGATGGGCTCACCAGTAGTCACGCTGAGCACACGTGCAGTCGCTATTTGGTGAAAAGTGGACTATGGCAGAGGACTGCTTTTGTGGTCCTCATTGCCTGGTCTCTGACTAACCCTTCGGGGATTGTTGGATGTATGTCCGTTAGTTGTTGTAAGATGTATGTCTTTTAGTCCGTTAGTCGCCTTTTACGATACCCAAGGGAAGAGAGGGGTGGTAGTATTCTTTCACCGCGGCGCGAGACGGCTTTGGTGTCTATTGGCTTAAGCCTTAAGCCTTAAGCTTGACCTCCTTTCAGGAGGAGCCGCAAGACATAGCGGCCAGCATTAAGGCGTTGGCGCGTTCGGTGCACGGCGATGTCTACGACTTGCCGCGCCCGCGCTTCTCCACGCAGATCTAGGGTAACAGGAGTAAAGCTGAAGGCCCAATGCGGTTTCTACCTAGCCTTAATGACTAAATGACCTTTCTTCATACAGTGGCGAATTAGGAAACACAAAACTTCAACGTTAACTCTTACCGCTCACGTCACTAGTGGTTTGCGACGCGACGCACGTTTTTCTCTGTTCCTTGCGCTCTTTATTTATGTGTGACTAAGACTGTCGCGGTATAACGCGCAACGAACTGGCAATCCGCTTGGCGCATCGCAAGCCTTAGGACCGGTCGTTTGAAATGTAATTACTTCAACCAATTGTTAAATAGTAATTAGTAACCAATGATTGAGTTTTGCCGATTTGTCTTTTTTAAATCGATTGTGAGCTTAACTTATTTTAATAGTCAAATAATTATCCTAAACATAGACAAACATTGAAAATAACGCTCAGGTGTGACTCGAACCCACGTATACCGGCTGCGTGACCTCCAGTTCGAGTCCCAGCCGAAGTAATTGTTTTAATTCAACATTTCTTTATATTTCATCGATATTTACGCAAAAAACAAATAAAAAAATTTAAATACAAAAGTTGACCATTGATTATTATGTTTAACTTTTAGTTAAGTTAACTACCGATTTAACAACAAGGTCTTATTAAGTACCTAACCAAAAGTACAACCTGCTCTGCCTGGCCAAAGTTAAAAGTTACATCTTCTCAGCGACACAGTGATCGCCACATCTCGATCGATCTCATCTCTTTATAATATTGTAACTGTAGAATAACAGCACACCTAAATATAACTTCGCCTTAAAAATTTGTAAGACCCGCTTTACGTACTGTTGATTAGTGCATTTCCTTTAAACACTCTTGTCGAATTAATTTATCGTAGTTGAGGCTACACCGATGTCAATGCCAGGCAATACGTATTCTAAGAAAAAAATAACCGAATGCCTTTGTGTATATTGCCTCATCATCATCAGCCTATAAACGTCCCACTGTTGCGCACAGGCCTTCCACTTGGACATAACCCACCACGCCGACCCAATGCGGGTTGGTGGGTTTTAACGACTGTCATCTTACGACAACAACTGGGACCAACGGCTTAACGTGCCTTCCGAAGCACGGAGGAGCTCGAGATGTTTTTTAATTTGATCACCCGTCCAGCGACCCGGCATTGCGAAAGTTGCTTAGCGGGCAAGATCGCAAGCCGAACGCGCTAGCCGCTGCGCCATCGAGCTCCTCATATTGCCTCATTTGGCTCTAATTAATATATAATTTGTCTTCCCTCATTACGGTTTAACGATACTTTATACCGTTATATGTTTATTAGCGATTCAATTCTAATAATTACTTTAATTTCGATGTGATTAAAAACGTCGTACAAAGTGGATAGTGCCGATATAATTAGCAATAGCCGGATACAACCACCTTAGACTTATGGTTGGCACCTGTCTCGGCTACGGAAATGTGGTTCACTAATTACTATGCAAATGCTAAACAAATTTCGCAATTAATTAATTAATCTTGCAAATACAAAATTTGCAAGATTAAAACAATACTGATTTAAAAGGTAGGTCCCTGAGCCCGAAACATATTTTTTTTTAGGTTTAAGAAAGACTTTCCAAAATGTAAAATAATTAAAATTAAAAACAGAATTCTTGCATCGAGCTGTCTGAAGTTTCGGTTAAGATATGGTTGTCAAACCCGCGTTGGTTTTTTGTGGTTTACGATAATCCGTCTCTGTATCGCGTCGTGTTCGTCGGCTAAGTTTATTTTTATTCACGCAATAATATTGCAATAACTCATGTAATAATGACGCATTCTATTTGCTATTATGTAAGTATTAGGAATTTTAAACTAAATTATGTGCAATGTTTTTTTTGTTTTTTTTTTTAATAAATCCGTCATGTCGTCGCTGTCATTCCAAAAAGTCGTATGTTAAAACAGCTTGTTTTCAGAAATCACAAAAAACTGATTTTTTCTTTAGCCGTTTATCTAATTAAAATAATTCAAATGGGAAAGGTTTTAGTTTTACTGTGTCTATTGATATACAATATTCTTGTAAATAAATTCAAGCTAGAACATAGGTATTTTTAACAAAAAGACATTTTGTCAATTATTTTTTTTGTCTAAATTTAGACATACGACATTTTGAGTGTCTTTACGACATAATGACAAAAAAATGGTAGACATATGACATTTTGAGCGTACTAAAGGTTTCAAATAAAATGAAATGTTTATAATTTTATGTATTATATTTCTCAAAAATTATCATTAAAGTTGACATGTAAAACTTTTGTTCAAAATTATTTTTTTACCAAAATTAATAAAATAAAAAAACATTAAGTACAGAACTATTGGTTACATTCAGACTATAGTACAAATTAAACTTACACTTCTTAACATTTAATAGCAGTTTAGTTGACATTCATAAATAAAACGTCTAGTTTTCATCTCTGTAGATAGCCCTTAGTTTTTAACAATATAATGGTACTCAAGTTATTAAATAAACTAGGTAACGAGGAACTACTAATATAATAAAATCAACTTTATAGGAACAATAGTTCAGTCTTCGAGGTCCTCTAGAGCAACATTAAAAATAAAAATTAACCCTTATTATTTATATCTCTTACAAAATAATCAGACAAAAAAAATCTTAAGCAATACAAATGTGAGATCAAAAATTAAATCAAGAAAAAACAACATCACTTAATCAACAACAAAGGTACCGAATACCGATATTTAATATTTATGTGACTTTTGACTGTTTCGTAAATAATTAGTACGTAGCTAAACATCAACTACATTACATCACACGACAAGTAACATCGTATAGAACATAAAAATCTTCTAAATAAATCTTATCATTAAATTAAGAAGATATTTGGCGTATTTGCCACATCTATCATCACAGTTTATCCTAAAGATAAGTTCGAAAAATAAGGCACCAAGGTAAGGAAAAAAGGGAAAGATAACTTTTATTTTACATGTGGACATGTTTGATTGAGGCATTCATGAGGTAGGGTATCATAATAAGAATGATAATTTTCGTGTATTAAAACCTTGAGATCTTGCAAATCATGAAACTTTCGTAAAGTTATTTTTATTTTTGAATCGTAGAGTAGAGGCAGTTCAATGTTGGGGTTCGGCAATTTAGTTCTTCGGGGCAACAGAGTCCAATCATCATTATACAATAACTTATACTCAATGGTGCCATTGGGGTTATACTTCAGGCAGCGAATGTCATTCACAACATTATCGCCAGCTCTGTTACCTGGTCGTATACTTGTGTAATATTGTATTTTAGAATAATCCTTAAAAAAATTATATTTTAGACTGTGAACTTCGTATGGAGTCGGATTCGTTCTAGCTGATTTTATTATGTCTATATATTGAGCAGGTATATAGATATCATTCTTCTTAATTTTTCTTTCTATCACGCTGTGCTCTGAGTCCACTTCCATAAATGTATGTCCATGTTCTAGGTATTTTTGTTCAATAGTTATGCCAAGTTCGACAGAACAGTTCAAAATAGCATTCGCAACTACTTGATTTCGATTTTGGTAACAGCAACCATCGGACCACAGCACAATTTTAGTCAGATTTGCTTCTGATCGCTCAAATTCAGTCTTTAATAAGTCGACATATAGAGAAGCAAAAACTTCTGCATCCAATCCTCCATTACATTCATCCCATAGGTAGCATCTACCTTTTCGTGTTATGAGATCATATGAAGTAAAATTGTGAAGCTTTAGTTTTATCTTGTAATAAGCCAACGACACATTCAGCTTTGGTGCCAACAAAACAGCTTGTACATCCACACAAAACACTTTCATCTTATTATCCATTTCTGCTAATATCTTGTCTTCCGATTTCGCATTCCTGCCCATGTCTTTTCTTAAAATATGTAAATCGTAAGTACTTTTGTCAACTCTGGATTCTTTAAACGAAAAACATGTGTCACACTGATCTTTTCTGTTTTGGAATAAAGTTATGTTTTGTCTCTTTAATTCTTGGACAAAGTGGGTCCATGAAAATGGTTTAATATTGTCTTGCGCAGCTACTTGTTGGTAAAAACTGTGAAGTTCTTTCAATGAATCCCAGCTTCGTTCCAAATAAATTTTTGTAGAATTGGCACGACAATAATGAGATTCCATTTTTGGCAGGTTATTCAGGAACGACTGAAGATGATTATCACGTTCAGTATGCGTTTGAGACGTAGGTGGAGTCTTAGGATCAGGAATGCCACTCTGGGCTTTTACACACCAAGCTCTCACACTTTTCTCACCTAAATCAAGTGTGTTGAGGAACATTTTTTTACAAACGTGAATTCTGGTCTCATTCAGCCGCAAGTGGTAATTTAGAGTCATGTTCCGACGAGAGTTAATAATATTTTGCCTTCTAGAAACTGGTTGTACTTTAGTAACTAAACTTGCTACATAAACTTTTCTTTGCTCCCAATGTAGTAGTCCCCAAAACTTGTCATGTATATCTTTTCTTGCCTCTTCAGTCAGCTTACGACACTCGAATTTAGCAGAAACACAATTACAAGCGTTTTTAATTTCTCTAGCTGGCCTTGAATTGCTTTGAGTCCACTTACCTTCACGTTTTATCAATCCGTTATAATTTTTACCTTGCATTCGTCGTAGCTTTTGTCGGTTTCTGTCCCATTTTGGCAGTCTCCTAATACCACGTCTTTTTTTTACTAAACACCCAATTTCACCTTCAGAAATACCAGCATCGGTAGAATATGTATTATCTGGTTCATAGGTAGCATCTTGATCATCACTAAATTCATTTTGTTGCCCTTTTTCTGGTACTGGGTTTCGTGAATAAGGCGTGTTAGACAATACCAAATCATGGCGTTGGATTTCACCTGTTGTTTCATCCAAAAAACATGCACTAGAAGTAGGAATCAGCGAAGGACTGGAACGAGGGGAATTTTGGATAATAGCTGCAGTATCTTCTTGGGGCGTTGCTGGCTTTATTCTCAAGGAAGGTAAGGTAGGTTTGTGAGACAATACCAAATCATGACTTTGGAATTCACCTGTTGTTTCATCCAAAAAACAGGCACTACAAGTAGGATTTACCGAAGAACTGGAACACGGGGAATTTTGTATGACAGCTGCAGTAACTTCTTGGGGCGTTGCTGGCTTTATTGTCAAGGAAGGTAAGGTAGATTTTTGAGACAATACCAAATCATGGCTTTGGAATTCACCTGTTGTTTCATCCAAAAAACAGGCACTACAAGTAGGTTTCACCGAAGGACTGGAACACGGGGAATTTTGGATGGCAGCTGCAGTATCTTCTTCTTGTGGCACTGTTGCCTCTGTTGTCAAGGTATGTAAGGAAGATTTGTGAGACAAGTTATGGCACCGGATTTCATCGTTCAAAAAACATGTACTAGAAGTTGGGTTCTGCATAGAAGGACTTGAACAAGGAAAAGTTTGGATTACAGCTGCAGTTTCTTTTTCCAGTGGTGCTGCCTCTATTATCAAGGTTGGTGAGATAGCTTCATTGTGGAAATATGTACTACAAGTAGGATTTAACATAGATGGACTTACACCAGATACGACTTGATTTTGATCGTAATTCATCACCGTAGTGTATGTATTAAGAAGTTTTCTTTTTTTTCTTTTTTTAGGTTGCATTCCAGGTGTGTCAGTACAGCCTTCTTCTTCTTCTTCATCATTATAGCTGATACCCGAGAGCTGTAGCGATTTCTTAAGAATATCTGTTGCCCTGCCATATCTCTTCATTTCAATTTTGGTGTCTGCCTGTAATTTAATAAATTATTAAATTACCATTTTATCCAACAAAATTACACACCCACACACACATAAAATCATAATCATAATCCCTTTCGAGGTAGTTACAAACGTTGCTACAACTATCAGCTATAGCAAGGTTCACTATTTTATCATAATTTATTATTATCAAATTATTCACCAAAGTAAATTTATAACTCGAGCACCATTTCTCTCTAAAACTTAATTTGCTGAAAATGAACATTGCTATAGCTGGTTGCTGTGGAGTTTCTGAGCAACCCGAAAGTGATTATGGTCGTGAGTTTATTTGAGTGTGTGTATGTACTATTTCCACACACCGTTCTCTTAACTCTAAGAGTAGCCCAGCTAGTTTCATTATCAAAAACTCTTATGTCAAATGAATAAAACATACTACGTTTTGACAATTTCATATTTCTATCAAGATTTTATATAATACTATGGTAAAACAAGAAAAATATATCGAAACTAAGCTAAGAATTGATCACATTGTTACTGTTTTATAAAATATCTTAACCAATACAAAAGTATACCAAACTAAAATCCAAAATGTTTACAACATTTTAGGTAATTGGTATTAAAATTATCCTAAATTACTTAGTTTTGTCGATAAACGATTATTTTCAGTTACATTGAATGTTAAATGCAAGAAAACACAACTTACCTTGTTTTTGTGTGTGAAATAACGCGTATCACACTTTATTTCACTGAAAACTTTGTTTACCGGCTCAATTTGTTAAAACGTCAAATTGGTGTAAAAAGTGCGAACGGCGCGAACTTCAGTCAATTAAAAGTCAATACGTCGTATGTTCGACATAGGGCTTTTTGACATAGACATTAGAAATAAGACCTTTTGCATATTAACTTAAAGTCCAATATCGTCGAACAATACCAGTTATGGCATTTTGACACATGAAATATCACGTTCCTTTCTACGCAAAAAGCGAATAAAAAAAAACACTCAAATTTAACATACGACTTTTTGAATTGACAGCGACGATGTGCTTTTAACGTGAACCTGTAACGTAACATTTAGATATACATAGGCATGTATTAGTTGTACATAAACGAACATAGAGTTAATCATGAGGCTATGACATATTATAAGTGCAATCTCCATTACACTATCTTAAAATATGACAAAATGTTTTGCAATTATAATAGTATAAGATTTGGGCCAAAATCAATTATGGGATTTGAAATATTTAGAATTAAATAAGAAAAACTTTATGAACCTTGTTAATATATTTTGTATGTAAAGCTTGTTTGCCTTATTCAATTTACAATTTAATAGATATCTATAAAACTGTAATATCATCATCCCCTTTGCTTGGATCTTGATGAAATGAGTAGTAGGAGAACCAAATAAAACAGGTGCATAACTGAGTCAGGATGTTACATAGAAAGGTTGTGAATATTGAAAGGAGAGAAATAATTCGCCATGCAGCTATATATTATGTGTTGCCAAGTTCACATACATTGAAATACCACAATATTATAATACGATGAATGTGTGTCCGGCCTAACACTGGCTTGAATGAGTGTGGGTGCATTTCTGTCTGTAACCGATATGTTGAATTTATGTATATATATAAAAATTATATAAATAACAACAAAATGTAATTAATTATTGAATGTTAACATCTAAGTCATATCGCCGTTAATAGAGTCTTTTCTATTATTTTTATCTGGTGTTATCTTATTGATAAGTGGAAAATGTACAAAAATATTAATACTTGCATTTCTTACTAGTCTATTAGGGTCACGAATAATATTTACTCTGAATTAGGTAGCTTTAAATCACATGCCTATAAGTAAAGGTTTCTTAAATTTGTATTTGTAAATAAATAAGATCATTGTTAGGGGGACTCCACTCTCTGGAGGTACATAAAATTTTGAAAACATTTATTTTTATATCCAACGTTTTGAATGTTTACTTGGAAGGTGGTCTCGAGTCAGGAGTAGGCCTTGTGACGCGGTACCCATTCGTTATTATCATGCACTGCTAAAGATTCACATTATTACACTTTGAGTTAGTTTTATAATAACTTTCGTGTGTGGCCGACAGTGTATTACAAAATGTCAGTGTCTTCCAATAGCACTGTTTAGGAAGAGTAACGCCAGGTGATTTTTAATTGTGATGTCGTTAATCAAGTCAGTTGTTTTGATTTAATAGTTTCATTGGAGTGACGTTATTGCGATGGTCTTTGATTGTATTGAGAATAGTGATATCTAATAAATATTGACTTAAACATTGTTTTTTTATTTTTAGTATTAGTGACAAATAAAACAAAAACATTTGCGGGCAATAGACATACAGGTGACGTTATACCATCTTTTACCATCATCAACTGTAAATAATAATACAGAATATTCTAGCTATATTTTAAGGTAAGAAATAATCGTAATTATAAATTCTAAAATTGTTACATTTGGTACATTAAGGACACCAGGTAATTAACAGTATACCAAACTCTCAGCCTATAAACACCCCACTTGGCCTGAAAAATTTACCCAAAAAAATAATATGTAAGCAAAAATTTTTTTTATTTACGTAGTAGTTAAAAAGCTGCGTGGCAACTTAAATTTGGTACTAACAGCCTGCCCGTAACTTCATGATCATTATTGTACATATTTAACAAATGATATTTTGAAAAGACAAAAATAGCTAGTTATTTGTGGCAAAATAAATTACACATTTCTGCAACTCGGAGTGTATTCTAAAGTTCTGCAATAACAAGACGCAAAAGCTGACATGAAACTTTTATTTGTTGCCATAGCAACGGCGTCACAACACAAGTGAACTCAACAGGAAAATAGATTTTGATAAAGATAAATGAGACGCAGTTGCGTTCGTCAATTAAATCTTTATCTCTAAAACAGCTTAAACATTTGCTTAAGTGATAAACATGTTAAGTTCCCGGTACTACAGTGCGTCGCGTCTCGGGACGGACGCAAAGCCTAGAACTGCGATGGTGGTGGACGAAGATGACGAGTTGTATGGTGGTTTCAACGATGTGGCGCCGGCCCTGGACACTCGCAACCTGAGGGAAGACCAGGCATTCCAGGAGACCCTGAGGACGGCCGGGTTTGGGAGGAAGGTGTCAAGCCGCATGGGGACTGGGGTAAGTCATTACAACAGCATATTTAAAAGTACTTATACAATAAAAACAGATAAACTTGTAACTTAGCCATGCAAAAGTAAAGCTAAATGTGAATCCCACACTAGGAGAGCCTTAATTATTGGCTTTCCAAGCCATAAAAGAAGGTAGCGATGATAAACGACAAATAAAGCAGATTTACATAACAATACAATACTTCGATCAAATATTATTACTTACCTAATTATTATTATTTAATTAAGTTAAATTAATTTATTATAACGCCTCAATGGCCGAGTAGTCAAGCGCTCAGCTCGATATCCAGAGGTCCTGGGTTTAATTCCCAGGTCGGGCAAAGTGTGTTTTTCGGATTTTTCCATGCATGGCCCGGGTTTGTGATCACCAACCCGCATTGTGAAAGCGTAGTGATTAAGCCAATCAATTGGCTATTTGACAGTTGTAACAATAAAATATTAAATAGTTCGGATAAGGTAGTTTATGATTTAACGGGAATTTTCCAATAGTTTTTTTACTAAGATTACTTGTAAACATATAATTTTTACAAAATAAATTTGTGATTTTTTTATCTGTGGATTACAAGACCCGAATCACGGGCGGTCATGATTGAGCTTCGTGTGACGTCACATTTCACAAAATATACAAAAACTATCTGTCAGGTTTCAAGATAAATTTCTATATTTATTGAAGTGTGACGTCATAGAGCCAATTGTCACGTGACCAACCGTTTTCACAGGAAATTTGAAATAAATAAAAAAAAAATGTTTTTTACTATTAAATAAAGCTTTTTTGAAAAAAAAAATATTGTACTGGGTACAAAATAAGCGTTTGTAATTTTTTAAATACTTTTCTGAAAACTGTCAAGTAGCCAATTGTAGCGATGAGTTGATTTCAATGATGAGGCCTTTGCCCAGCAGTGGGACAGTATACAGGCTGTACTTACTATTGAATTTATTAAATCATTATCATTTCATTTTATATTATCAAGTATAAAGTCGCCGATTTCCCGTGTCTGCGGCGCTGCTTTATTCTTCTAAGGGTGGATTCGACCAAACTGGATTATGACTTACTCCGAGATTAGTCTAAACAAATTCGGCGTTTAATCTAGGTATAAGACCTTATTCCAGTTTAGTCGAATCCACCCTAAACCACGCAATGGTTTTTTATGCGGTTTTCACTAACAGAAAAAGCGATAACTAAGGATGGTTTTTGTTTATAATGTGTAGATATTTAGTACAAAATGTCTGAAGTAAGTAAGTAAGTGTTTCTAAGTTAAAATGGACAAAGGCGCGGGCGGGCCGCTACTGTATGTACAAACAGAGAGAGAGAAACATTGACACACAGAAAACAATACGATAACAACATAAAAAAAAACAATGGTCAATCAGGCCTCAGCTTGTGTTGTTGCGAACGGGGCGTGTCACAACAACGCTAGTATTCTGGCGAGGCCTGTCGGTGCACGTTGCACGAAGAACATACAGACATACAGTTACGGAGGGCTAATTCTGTATCTCAGGCAGCGCTGAGAATCGACTCTGGCTTTTTCCAATTCTATGAATATAAAAGAGACAGAGTCAATTCTCAGCGCTGCGGCAGCGCTGACTGAGATACAGAATAGCCTCCGAGTTCGATTCAATTAGGATGGCGGTTGTGAATTTAGCTGCGAGTGCCGGTGCACGCAGGTACATCGCGTGCCAGAGCGGCGGGAGGGCCGCCGCGGGTTGCGGTCTGCTTGCATCGCTCTCCCCGCGCTGTAACGCCCCGCTGACACCTAAAAATCGCTACTGCGACGCGACTTGTGACTAACTTCACGGACGCCCAGGGTTGGAAAAAATCATGATTTTTTTTTAATCGGTTTTTTTGATTAATTTTTAAAAAATCATGATTTTTTGAATTTTATTGATTTTTATATATTTTTTTAGATTTTTATTAATTTTTTATTTATTTTTATATGTGACAAAACCAAATACACAATTACTAGTACTTACTGACAATTAAATAAGCTGTATGACACATATAGTTTTAAAATTATTAAAATAAAATTAATATTTTAAAAAATTGTTGATTGTTTTAAATTACTTTAGACATTAATATAGATAAATCTTGACCAATTATTGTTAGTATCCAACTTTACAAGACTGATTTCTGATTTGTTTTGCTACAGTTAAAGACAAATTTCAAATAGGTAGTATGCATGCAAGTTGTTTTTTTTTATTTTATTTTTGAGACTGCTAATTCTGTGTAAGCACTTTGACAGTATTTTATTGTTAGTAACTACTAAGTATACATATTTATTGTTATTTACATTATTAAAGTTAATATAACATTTTAAATTGATTTAAATCAATGATTTTTATTTAAAAAATCACCTGATTTAAATCAGCCAACCCTGCGGACGCCATTCTGTTTGAATCGGACTGTACAAACGCATCGCTGTTAGGTGTTCCGGCTGGGCACGGCGGGCGCGGGCGCGGGCGGCTCGCGCGCCGGCACCGCGCTGCGGCCCGTCACCGCGGTGCGCGCCGCCGGCTTCACGCGCTCGGCCAGGGACACGCCTACAAGGGACGACAAGAAGGACGACAGGTGAACATCTCATACCCATGGACTTATTACTATAACTGGACCGAGCACTCGCGATTAAAAATCGAGCCGAGCGCGAGGTACCTGTGCGTGGTTTTACATCTCCTTCTAAAGTTATGACCTATGAGTTTTATTACGTAAGACTAACACGTATCTCACGCGAGGAACTCGATGGCGCAGCGGTTAGCGCGTTCGGCTTGCGAACTTGCCCGTTAAGCAACTTTCGCAATGCCGGTTCGCTGGATGGGTGACCAAATTTAAAAAACATCTCGAGCTCCTCCGTGCTTCGGAAGGCACGTTAAGCCGTTGGTCCCGGTTGTTGTCGTAAGATGGCAGTCGTTAAAACCCACCAACCCGCATTGGGCCAGCGTGGTGGGTTATGGCCCAATATCCCCTCGTGCATTGTCCACGTGGGAGGCTTGTGCCCAGCAGTGGGACGTTTATAGGCTGATATCAAACACGTATCTTAAAATCATTACGTTTTATTTCCTACAACATCATGGTTACCCTTGTGAAACACATGACAGGGTGACCAGAGTGACTATAATAAATATTACTATAAAGGTAATTTTAAATATACCTCCTTACATGGAAATGTTACATAAACAGGACTCACTAGGTACCTACTCGCAACAGTCGCAACTAAAAAACAAACCGAACGAGACTTCTATTATGGGGAAAATTACAGTGCAGTGTATACAGTTCAGGGAATATTTGACAGTTAAAAAAAGGAATAATAAATAAGGGAAGGGAAAAAAGGGGTTGGTAGTATTATTTTGATGAGCCCATCGCCGCTCTATGCTGTTGGATGTATGTGCAGTGCAGTCTTTAGTCCGTTAGACGCCTTTTACGACACCGAAGGGAAGAGTGACCTCTAATTTGGCTGTTTTCCACTATTCGTATTGGTCGCCGATATTGAGTATTACTGCCATAAAATGAGGTGTATTTTAGCAATATGTCATTTTAATAGTGCTCGGTCGTTTTATAGTATTAAGTCCATGCTAATACCTTATTCCTATTCAGTTAGAGGGTTTACGCATTTCCGTTTCCCATACAAGGTTCCAAGTCCAAAATTTTACAGACAAATGTGCCAAGTGGGCGTTAATAGCTGCAACGCAGTTTTACACTAAAGCAGCTATTTCCGTAAATTTTATGTGTTCTGTTAAAATGTTCCAAATAAACTTTTTATTATTTTATTATAATTTTAATGAAAGTACATTACATACATACCTACATATAATCACGACTATATCCCCGAAGGGTTAGTCAGAGACTAGGCAAAGAGGACAGCAAAAGCAGTCCTCTACCATAGTCCATTTTTTACCAAATAGCAACTGCACGTGTGCTCAGCGTGACAGGTAGTGAGCCCATCGCCGCTCTATGCTGTTGGATGTATGTGCAGTCTTTAGTCCGTTAGTTGCCTTTTACGACACCCCAAGGGAAGTGGTACTATTCTTTCACCGCTACGCGACACTGTTAATGAAACTACAAACTACTAAACTACTTACTTTAAAGAAAAAATATAAAAAAGTAACATAGTGGACTTTACTGTCTGCTTTGAAAAGTAGTTAAGCCGATGGTCCCCAAAAATATAGTGGTATTAAAAAAAGAATCCTCAAGTCTAACCCACATGGTATGACAATATGTTTTTGACTAAGAATATCAAGACGTATGTTGAAAACCTGTTAAATGCGCTATCTGGTAACAGCATCGAGGACCGAGTGAAGCATATGGAGGGCCGCATAATGGCGCTGGTGGAGGAGTCTTGTATGATGAGCGCGCGCCCCGACCCGGACGACGACACTGCCGTCAAGAGGGACTTTGACTTAGGACAGGTAAAAAATTAACTAGGTACATGCCAATATTGAGGCGTCAGCGCGTCAGTCGGTAGCCGAGCGAGCGGATAGATGCTCGGTTTGAACGCAAGAATTCGTGGTTCAATTCCCATAGCTCCGTTAGAATGCTGACGTGAACCCACTCCGATACAGTCATTTAGATTAACAGGTTAACAGGACTATTATTAATGATAATAAATTATTAATAATTATCTTTTCAACACACTAGCTCGTAAAGTGGCTCTTATTATACCGATTTCATCATTGTAATGTAGCTTATTACACACTAGTACGGTAATGTAGTTCAAAAAATATAATCTCAACATAGAGTTTTTATAACTAGAATTTTTTTTCAAAGGCAAACATTTTTAGAATAAATTAACTATTTTGATTAAAATAGGAATAAATTAACTGTTTTAGATAAATAACACGAAGTAATTTCACGACATTATTTATTTTGTCAATAAATTAACCTTAATTGGTAACATTATTGTTTAGTTTATTATATTTTTAATATCTATAGGCTGTTTGGCTGTTGTCCTTTGCCTTATTATTGTTATTTTTTTTACTTGAGCGCGAGAAATAACTTGCGTAATAAAATTTGCCGTGTCTTTCACATATCTATTTTTTATTTTTTTATATGATTTGTTAGCCGTAGGTCCAATACACAGTTTGTCCAAATTGTATTTCAACGCTCATTTTGTCCGACTCGTATATAGTCCAACACGCATTTCGTCCAACATCTATTTGTCCAACACGTATTTGGTCCAAGCGGTTTCTTGTTCAATGTTACTTTGAAAGTTTGTATATAAATATGTCTAGTTCTAGTAATGAAGAACTAAAGGACCATGGGAAGAAACGTCCCCCACCATCCAACAGATTTGAAATTAGTGTCATTTGAAGGGTCTAGTAGGATAGATATTTTTTTACTATGGCGATATTCTTCAAATACGTGGGATTTAGGTTATAAAAAAAAATATATATTTATATATATTTTATAGCAGAAGGAGGCAAACGAGCAAGCGGGTCACCTGATGGAAAGTAATCACCGCCGCCCATGGACACCCGCAAAACCAGAGGAATCGCAGACGCGTTGCCGGCCTTTAAGGAAGGAATAGGCTCGTTTCTTAAAGATCACTAAGTCGTAACGGTCCGGAAATACCGCCGCCGAGAGCTGGTTCCACAACACTGTAGATCGAGGCAAGAAATTTCTTGAAAAACGCACAGTAGTAGACCGCCATCCATCAAGGTGATGTGGATGGAATGACAGTCGATTGCGTGTAGTGCGGTGAAGGAAATCAGCGGCAGGGATCAAGCCGAACAATTCCTCAGAACACTCCCCATGATATATACGGAACAATATACAGAGAGACGCAACGTCTCTCCGAAGAGCCTGTGGATCGAGCCGACCTGAAATATCCACGTCGTCGATAATTCGAGCAGCTCTGCGTTGGATGCGATCAAATGGAAGGAGTTGGTATTGGGGTGCTCCAGCCCAAAGATGGGAGCAGTATTCCATATGCGGCCTGACCTGTGCTTTATACAGTTGTAAGCGGTGGGCCGGCGTGAAATACTGACCCGCTCTATTAAGCACACCCAGCTTTTTCGAAGCTAATTTAGCTTTACCTTCCAAATGACCACGAAACTGAACGTCACTCGAAACATCGACGCCAAGGATTCCAATAGTCGGATTGGTATCAAGGGGAGCTCCCTCAAAGTTTAGAGGTACGACGAAGGGATGTTTTTTTGCGGTAAATGCGCAAACTTGTGTTTTTGAGGGGTTAAAGTGGACTAGGTTATGTCGGCCCCACTTCGAGACATGACTTAACATGTTCTCGGTGTCAGTCACAAGTTTATTCCGGCTCTCGATGACGCTATCCAGAGAAATATTAGCTCGCCCGGTGTAGAGCGTATCCCCAGTACTATCGTCCGCATAGCAATGAATGCTGTTGTTATGCAACATGTCATTGATATGCAGAAGAAACAGAGTAGGGGACAACACACACCCCTGCGGGACTCCAGCATTCACGGGCTTCATGTCGGAACACGAACCGTCGACTGCGACTCTGATGCTACGCCCAGTAAGAAAGATGGCAACCCATGAACACAATTTCTCAGGAAGCCCGTATGATGGAAGTTTAGAAAGAAGAGCCCTGTGCCATACCCTGTCAAAGGCTTTCGCTACGTCCAAGCTAACTGCCAGTGCCTCCCCTTTACTCTCGACTGCCTCCGCCCATCGGTGAGTAAGGTACACTAAAAGGTCACCAGCCGAACGACCGAGACGAAAACCAAACTGGCGATCACTTAGTAGCTGGTTCTCTTCTAGGTACCCTAAGAGCTGGCGGTTTATAATGGACTCCATTACTTTGGAGAGTAAAGAGGTAATAGCTATTGGCCTGTAGTTGGACGGATCTGAGCGATCGCCTTTTTTTGGGATCGGGTGGACAAGGGCTGTCTTCCAAGAGCTCTGGACGACGCCAGTAGTGTAAGAGAGCCGGAAAAGGCGCGTTAGAACTGGTGCCAATTCAGGAGCACACGTCCGAAGCACAATGGGTGGAACTGCATCAGGCCCACTCGACTTATGGATATCAAGGGAAAAAAGAGCCTTACGAACTGACCTTTGCAGGAACTGAACGTTTGGCATTGTACAAGCGCAATGCGGTATAGTTGGTGGAGAGTTTTCCCCGTCGTCCAAGGTCGAGTTTGATGCGAAAAGAGAGCCCAAGAGATCGACTTTCTCCTTTGCAGTGTAGGCCAGGCAGTCTTCTGTCTTGTGCAATGGTGGTAGGGACGGCTGACAAAAATTCCCTAAGATAGCTTTGGCGAGAGACCAGAACGCACGCGTCCCCGAAGGAAGACGCACTAGCCTCTCGCCGATTCTACCTATGAATGATGACTTCGCCTTGGCAATGTCCTTCTTAAAAGACCTGGCGGCAAAGTTGTACTTCTTTTTGAGCGCACTGGTGTTTGGATCCTTTGATGACATCGCATTAGCCCAGGCTTGGTAATGTTGACGCTTTTGGCGAGACGCCATTTTGCAGCAACGACTAAACCATGGTTGGGACTTGCCGCCAATGGGCACCACAGAGTTTGGAATGAAAAGTTCCATTCCCTGCAGTATCAAATCAACGACAAAGTCAGCGGCGACATCAGGATCATCCAGCGAGAAGCAAACTCGCCACCACGGGTAGGACGCAAAGAAACTTCGCATCCCATCCCAGTCCGCTGACCTATAATGCCAGACTCGACGGCTAGCCGCTGGTTGCGGTTTTGAAGTTTCTGTGAGAGGCACAGTGCTGTGAATCAGACAGTGGTCTGATAAGCCTAGTGGTGCATCAACAGAAACTTGATAGCCGTCTGGGTGCGAGGTCAGCAGAAGGTTCAATAAAGAAGGTGCATGGCCCTCCACATCTGGAACCCGTGTTGGCTCGGTTACCAATTGGGACAGACTGTAGGCCAAAGCGAAGTCATGAACGGCTCTACCCGCGTGGTCAGTTGTGCGTGAACCAAGCCATTCGACGTGGTGGGCATTGAAGTCTCCCAATACCACAATCTCGGCCGAGGGGATCCGTTGGAGAAGGGAGTCTGTCGCTGTTTGGACGGTCTCGATAAGTTGGTCAGTTCCGTTGTTACCGCTGTGGGACCTATACAGGCACGCGTAGACGCGATGATGACGTCCGCAGTCGACGTGTTGCCATAAGATGGAGAGGTCCCTATCTTCAAGATTGCCAAGGCGACGGACGCACATATCCTCCCTGATATAGGCACAAACACCGGCTCGTGGCACAAATGAATGTTCCAGGTTGTATCCCGGTAGCGCAAGTAAGAGATGTCAGGAGGGGGGATATCTGCGTCTCGGTGAGGAAGAGCAAGGCCGGTTTCGCCGTCACGAGGTGGTAATGGACGGCGCTCACGTTAGAGTGGATTCCCCTGATGTCGCAGAAGTCCATGCGAAGCGTAGGAAGGGGTGCCAATTGTTTTTAAATATTATTATTTTTTCAACAAAATAAGATTGCATTTGCAGACCAGCCTCCACAGGCGGCACCCGTTCACGTGTATGACATGTGAATCAGCCATCGCTTCGCTCAACCATATTTTAGGGAACGTAACGACCCGACGCACATGCCACTACCGCAGAGACACTTTGAGAGAGCATGACACACTCGAACAACTCCAACTAAAGCGAGAAAACAATAAAAGTTTTTTTTTATTATAAATAAACCCAATACTTTTTGCAACTAACACAGGTACTTTAGGCTTCTTTAAGTCCCAATGAACAAATTGACATGTATCCCATGACTGTTGTAGGGTGGGGACAGGATTCATACAAAATCCCCATGGTCCTTTACGGTCTAAACCGCCGGAAATATTAAGTGAAGCACAAAATGTTATTGACAGCCTATTACCATCTAAGTTCAAAGAGAATTATATTTTCGCTTATCAAAGATTTAAGTACTTATACACTAGAAAAAAAAAGCAGTCATTTTCAGGAAATGTGTTTTCCTCACTAGTGTGTTAAAAACGTCGTATGAATCGCGTGTGCATTGGTAATTACAATCCTCGGCCCCATTAAGCCGCCTCGATTGTAATAATTAACTTAGCACACTTGTATCATAATGTTACTATTATTTAAAAAAATATATATGGTGTACATATGCAAGCACTTCAACCAACCACAAAATGTCAAATTATTTCAATACATTTTGATCTTTGTCATTAGGATATAAGGATCAATATCGATTGGAGAAAGGACATCATTTTTTTGGGCCTTTTCTGAAAGTGCCGGCCAACAAAAAAAAATGGTACGTATTGTTAGAACTAGCCATTTGGAGAAATAGTTAATATAGCACAAAAGTTGTAGGGTTGCTCCGAGCCAAGTTATACAAGTTCGAAGATTCATCATTTTCATACATTTATTAATTCCTAATTTTTTTTTTGTATGAACGGAACAGATGATGACCTGTGGGGGCTTTTGCGCTGCAATGACAATTGCTTCAGATCATTAGTTCTAGCAATATCTATTATTATTTAATGTTTCCCAGTCCCAGCACTTTCAGAAATCAATAAATGTATGAAAATGATGAATCATCGAACTTGTATAACTTGGCTCAGAGCAAACCTGTAACTTTTGTGCCATATTAACTATTACTCCAAAGGGCTAGTTCTAACAATACGTACTATTTTTTTTGTTGGCCGGCGCTTTCAGAAAAGGCCCAAAAATGTATGGAGCCTGAATGATCTCCTTTATCAGTTTTGAATAGGTTGATCTGCAGGCGTGTAAACGAAGACATTTACTAGATAACCAAAGATTCTGACAAAGCTCAAGGAATTAGCTAGCTGAAGTGGCAAGGGGCTGGTTATGTTAGACGGGGGTACATGGTGAGTACATTTTGAACTTTTTCGCTAGGATACAAGGATCAATATCAATTGGAGAAATTTGACAATTTTGAATAGGTTGATCTGCAGGCGTGTGTACGAAGTCATTTACTAGATAACCAAAGATGCTGACATAGCTCAAGGAATTAGATAGCTGAAGTGGCAAGGGGTTGGTTATGTAGGACGTGGGGTTCATGGTGAGCACATTGTGAACTTTGTCGCTAGGATACAAGGATCAATATTAATTGGAGAAATTTGACAATTTTGAAAAGGTTGATCTGCAGGCATGTGTACGAAGTCATTTACTAGATAACCAAAGATGCTGACATCAGGGTTCGAAAATATCCGATATTTATTATAAATATCAAAATATCGGATATTTATGATATATATCCGATGTACAGGGTGTTTGGTGCATCGTGTGCCAAATCGAATGGGGTGATTGGAGGGGTCTTTGGCTACCTCTTCAGCCCCCATAAAAAATCTTGCTCCAACTGAATTTTTTATGCTGATTTTAAATTTTTTTGGGTGAAAATTTATAAAAGTCTACATTTAAATTTTAATACAAAAAAATTGTCAGGTCTAGCTTAAATTTTTTTTAAATCTTTATTTTGTAACGTTGTACGCTTCTATCGATACCAAAATTAATAGCCAGCAACCTTCGATCAACAATACCAACTAGATAACGCGTCACGTACAAAATCAAAGCTCAATTCTGTCTACGTGAATATATACTTATACAGCTACATTTCTTTACTAACGAACTGAGACAAAAGTTATCAAATAGTTTTAAGTTCAACCTAATTACAACCATGGCACCCAGTAATAAAGTCACAAAGTATTTCTCTCTCGCTCACTCCATGCGTCCACTGCTCTGTTATGGCGGCACTTCACTTGGCTTAGCGTGTTCGTGTGGCGATATCGTTGTGTTTGCCCAAATAATCTGGCAATTCGCTTGGCGTCAAAGAAGCCGTCCACACATGGACTGTACGGGCAAACATCTTAAATATTTGCTTGTTCACATACAAATTGAATGCAACAGTGATGGACGTGGCAGTGGCAGTAGCTGTAGTGGTAGTAGTATTACATTTACCTGAATGCGGCTTACCAACACCTGTTTTTTTTATTGTGCAGGGTTCTAGTAAGTTATTTTGAATATCGATCCATGCATCGTTGAGTCGGTTTTTGTTTTTATGAGGTACATTTTTGGGGTCCAAAATATAAGGATGCATTTGGTATAATTTCAAAAATCGCAATACGGTTTCGTTTGTCCTATCCATTTTACTATGGTTACGTCAATGATATTGTATAATATCATTGTTTGAAGTGCAATCATTAAAATTATACTATTTCTTTCATTTGCGTGCTATTTCGTATCTTTTGTTTTACTTAACAGTGAAACTTGTCAATATGTGCTGTAGCTTTACCACACCGATCGAAAGGCTTCATCATAAGAATTATTTTTTTCTAATTAACATAGTGTCACAAATAAAAGAATTTTAACATTTTTAATATAAAATTAATCAATTTATGTATGTATTTACTCGTATTTCAATGTCAGTTGTATGTGCTTAGTGCAATGTCAGCTTTTCATTTTTCTGAACATAATTTCACATCAAATGTTAAAATTCAAGGTCTTCCTTTTATTTGTGACACTATGTTATTTAGAAAAAAATGTTCCTTATGATGAAGCCTTTCGATCGGTATGATAAAGCTACAGGTGACTATTTTTCTCATGTAACGGGTTTCGATTCCCGGTTCAACTATGTAATTATTTAAATATCTATGAATGCAGTTTAAATTGTTTTTTAAATTCAAATAATGTCTTCTTTCAGTAAAATGTTCCATCTACAATATTCAAGGTACTTTCCCTCCATGTGGCATGTCCGTGGGACGCCCTGTATATAATTAGGAAAATGAGGCATCCGGAAAATTAAGAATAAACAAAATTAAGACTTTTCGAAAAGAAGAATTTGTCCCAATAATAATTTGCAAAATTTCTCGCTTGGAAAAATAAGAATTGGGAAGTAATCGCTGACTTCCATATAGCACACCATTAGAAAAGGGACAGTCCAGAGATGTTTTAAAAAAATTGGAAGAACTTTTAGTTATTTTTTTATTAAGATCGAAATTTGACGTTCATGTTTATTTTTTTAATAAAAAAAACATTGTGGGACTGTAAAAAAAAACTAGACGTTGCTGGCTATTAATTTTGGTATTGATAGAAGCGCAAAACGTTACAAAATAAAGATTTAAAAAAAATTAAGCTAGACTTAACATTTTTTTTTGTATTTAAATTTAAATGTAGACTTCTATAAATATTCACCCAAAAAAAATAAAAATCTGCATAAAAAATTCAGTTGGACCAAGATTTTTTTATGAGGGCTGAAGACCCCTCCAATTACCCCATTTGATTTGGCACATGATGCAGCAAACACCCTGTATATCAACAATTTGATATATATCCATTTTGTATTGACAGCCATAGTAGTATTTTATTATTGTATTAATTATGTAGGTATACTGTTTTCATATGTGTTTTTTATATACTTAGTTACATAGTTATACCTATATTTCTTAAAACAAAACTATTAAAAAAAAATACATATATAGGTATTAAAATCAGAATAAATCTACTCAAAAACATAAAATCTTCTTATAAATCAGGAAAAATCAACTAAAAAATCAAAAAACATTATAGGAAAAATCAATTTAAAAAGATAAAATCTTATATATGTTCAATAATTTTCTTTATAAATACTTCTACGTTCTGTATAAATAATTAAATACCTACACTAATAGGTAGCAAAACAAGATACATTACAAATAGGTAATATCTCAAGAATAATCAAATCAAATAAGTTATCAAATCAGTCATGTTCTACATTCGTAATTAACTATTAATTATCAATAATATAATAAAATAATCCTAAAATAATAAATAATCATTTACCGTCTTATTAATGAAAATGGCCAAATGTTACACCTCGGTGACGCTGTCTCGTTTTTGTTAAAAGAGACAGATAGAGACAGCATCAATTTTATCCTAAGTGTTAAGGATTAAACTTACTAGATACTATGGAGTATTTTTATCTCTATTCCAACGCCATCTACATTTGGGAAGTAGAAATACATTAGCTAACTGCAAAAATTTACTTAATTATATCAAATTTTTAAAGCATTTTTGTATTGATATATATCACAAAAACTCATTATATATATATATCGGATATTTATCATGATATATATCCATTGATATATATTCTCGAACCCTGGCTGACATAGCTCAAGGAATAGCTAGTTGATGTGGCAAGGGGCTGGTTATGTTAGACGTGGGGTACATGGTGTCCTAGAGCAAAGACCGTAGAAACCGTAGCCGTGGACTTTTAGTAACAAGTTGCAATCCGCCTAATTTAATAACGCTAGCAGCACAGCGCACTCTTAGAAAATTCTGTAAGAATTAGACTAATGGGAGTAACTTCTCCACAATCGAGTAATTTAAAAAAAAACATTCAGTCAAATTGAGAACCTTCCTCCTTTTTTTGAAATCGGTTAAAAAGAGGCTCAAAGTTATAGTATAAAAGTTTAACTTTACAAGTTTGCATACTTTTCACAGCTTATTTCAATATGTTTTAATAACTGATAATTTCGCTATCGACAAGGTCAATAAGGGCTTCAATGTTTGCAAAGTTATTATACATAATGAAAGCCTGTAGTAACACTCAAATATGTTCTTATAATATGCAAAAGTAAAATGGAATTTTATTGTTCCTAACACAGGCTTTGGCGAAAGCACAAGAGGCGTCAACTCTGGAACGTCAGTTGATACGTATGCAGGAGCAGGCCAACCTCGGGGACACGCACAACTTGGACCTCACCTTCGCTGTGAGTCAATGCTTCTAAACATTTGAACGGGGTTTAACGCAAAACTTCTTAGAGTGCATTCGACCAAAAATTATGTCACACCAGAGTAACTACTACCGGAGTAAATTAACACCAATGTAAATATCTGGGTTATATCCGTCGTTACATTCCATAGCTCAGTTCCATTAGACGAGTTGTCGGCCGGGTTGCAAAAGGTTGTGGGTTCGAGCCCCACCTGAGACAAGTCTCTTTTCCAGTGCTATTTTAAGTTTCAATATTATAAATATAACTTTGGAAATGCAAAAAAGAATACTTTGAATACTTACTAAGTTTTTCAATTTCTTTTACCATTCCATTACCATCAACCCGCAATGAGACAGCTTAGTGTGTTATGGCTGAATCTCCCCATGATATGTTGTTGATGTGGGAAGGCCTAAGTCGAGTAGTGGGACCTTTATACGCCGATGATGAAGCTTCCTTTTTATATTATACGGATGTTATCTTTCTCCTTAACAGGTCCTCTGCAACTTGGCCGGGCAGTATGCTTTAAATGAAATGTACACAGAAGCGTTGAACACTTATCAATTACTCACCAGGAATAAGTTATTCCCCCACGCTAATCGCCTCAAGGTATTAATTAATACTGTATCGATAACATCGCAGTCATCGCTCAACTTATAAAGAGGTCGTTTGTAATGTTAATGTAAACATTAGTTGTGGACATTATTGATAACGGCAAAATAATAAAAAGTCTAGCTAGATAATGCACTTTTCGATGCGCATCACGACCTCGTTACCTAAATTTGTGCTGTGTTAGAACAGCACAAAATTAGGTAAAGGGGTCGTTATTTTCCTAACGATCTCATCCGCCAAAGTTTGTGTTTTAGTTGGTTATGTCGTGGCATGTATTGAGACATAACAATCGACAAACATTACTTTTAAACACACTGTCTTGATGTGTCATGGTACAGAGGTACCTACATGGTGTCACTTGACAATATTTAACTTCAATTATTTTTAGAGATGTTTGCTTCACAACATTGTGTCTCGTATCTACAGGATGTTTGGTAATATAATACCGAAACTGGCCCAGTTTCGGTATCCTACTTAGTGCAAAGAACAACTATAGGGACTAACAATATCAATAAGCGAACGTTTAAGGGGAGCATCTATACATCACACTGAGCATGCTCACCAAATTTGGTCAAAAACTACAGGACCGTTACCGAGATAATGAACAAAACATTATCATAATTCACCATAAAATACATCCTGTCCAAACCCGTACATCTGTAGAAACTACACACACACGCAAAGATAGCCGAACATGCACACTAAACTCGGAGCACACTGAGCTATCTTTTTATTGACTTGCGTGCGTGTTAGTAAAGATACAGCATGTTTCATGATGTGCATTATTTTCATTGATTTAGTTTGTTAGAAAACATAACTTTGAAAAATCAATGTAAAACTGGTGCCCATTTTTTGTCATTGTATTCAGAATTATGTATAGAGACCGCCTTTAAACGTTCGCTTATTGAGGATTTTGTTAGAACCTGTATATGTATGGTAGCAACCGGAAAAAGCGAAAAAAAATCAGCTGTTCCATACAAAACTGCTAATACTTTTCGGTTGCTCATAGAAATAGTTTCTTTACACTTAGTAGGATGGTCCAGTTGCGGGTTTATTTATACCTACCAATTTTTGCAAACATCTTGTATAAATATGTAGGTATCCCCTAACAGTTGGTACAAGTGCAAATCTAATCGCAGAGTACAAAATTGTTGTGTCTAAATATCGCGACCATTGTTTTTATTTTTAAAAAGTAACATTATTTAAGTCTTAGGGTGATATTTTAGGTAAACATGGGAAACATCTATTTCAAAATGGGAGAACACCCTAAGGCACTCAAGCTGTACAGAATGGCGTTGGATCAAACCCCAACAGCCGAAAAGGATTTAAGGTAAACACAATACAATTAGCTATTTAGCCCTTTTTTTAAAACAAAAAGATTTGACTACAAAGACTTTTTGACACAAAATCAAATGAAATAAAATGACATCAGCAATGTATGACAAAACGTCCGTCCGGTCCGATGGTCGCAGCAAAAGTGGCAGCCAGCAGTCCGCTCTGCCTGCACCCGGCAACGTGCGCCTCCATTCCACAACCACGATCACGCCACTGGCGTTACAACCACGTGACGTAAAAATCGTTGTATCGAGTCTATTTCCCCGCTTATTTTACATTATAAATACATGTTGTGTTTCTTATAAGGTGTCAAGCCGATGCGTGGTGATAGGGGACTACCATACCTATCTATTGAACCCCCATGTATGTTCAGCGATTTTTGGTAATTTTCGTGCTTTAATTTTTTTATTTTTTAAGTATTTTATTACGACATGAGTTTAAATTATTTTTTTGTAACTTGTATTGATATTAGGAAGATGATTACTCAGTTAAAGAAAAAAGTGCACATAAATGTCTACGCAAAAAAAAGATTAAATAAAAATAAAGTCATTCGTCATAAAATACTTAGAAAAGAAAAAAATTATAGCTCGAAAACTACCTAAAATCGCTGAACATACATGGGGGTTCAATACATAGGTATGGTAGTCCCCTATTACCACGCATCGGCTTGACACCTTACAATAAACACCCTGGGTATAACTATAATCACGACTATTATCCTCGAAGGGTTAGTCAGAGACTAGGCAATGAGGACCGCAAAAGCAGTCCTCTGCCATAGTCCACTTTTCACCAAATAGCGACTGCACATGTGCTCAGCGTGACAGGTGGTGAGCCCATCCTCGCTCTAAGCTGTTGGATGTATACGCCTATTTACATTATACTCAATTATACTTGTAATTTAAAATTACGCTTCGGTGGCCAATTAGCAAAGCGCTAGAATCGAATCGAGAAAAATCCCAGGTTAAATGCTAAGGTTTGTAATCTGATCGCCACCCACATTTTCCAAGGTGAATAATAGTACAGGTTAGCGTTTAATTTACATGAGAAAAAGAAGTACAGAGTAGCCCTTTTTATAAAAATATGGAAGGGTTATCTGGCTCCATGTACCGAAGGCCTGTGCCTAGCAGTGGGATGTTCTACGAACTATCGGGGTCACCGTCGCTTTTCCAGTTTGCAGAGATTTTCGTATGAAGCGCACCGGCCGCCCGGGTACGTGCCCATGCCAAATGACGACGCGGTGTGCAAGGGATTTTGGCCTTTAGGCTCATAAAGCGACGGAGTCCGCGATATTACACATGCCAGCAGTTAAACCTACCCAAAACTGTCAAATTCCTCAAATCAATATTGTTCCTTATACCCAAAATATATAGAAGAATTTTGACTGTTTGTGGTAGGCTGACTGGCTGGCGTCTAGATCACTGTCTTATAATTGATATAATTATATAGGGCAAAGGTTAGAGACTAACCGTTCGGGATAATAGTCGTAATTCATGTATGTAATAAAAAAAATATTTAAAAAATCTAAATCAATTTCTCCTATCGATTTGGTCCTTAGACCCTAGCGAAAAATATCAAAATGTACTGAAGAAATTTGTCATTTTGTAGTACGTTGAAGTGCTGGCGTCTGTACGTTTATAATTACATACTTGTAGATAGATATATCCATATTTAGCAAACATATATGACTCTAGAAAGGTACCTATACCACTCAAATTTCTCCAATCCATATTGATCCTTATGTCCAAAGCGTAAAGTTCAAAATAATATTGATAGGTAGACCAGCTGGCGTCTACATTGCATAACATTACTGTAATTATACAGGATGAAGGTGATGCACAACATTGGGCTGCTGCTGGTGCGCATGGGCAAGTTCCGCGACGCCGTCACCAACTTCCAGCACATCATGCACGAGCAAGGCGATTTTCAAACAGGTTTCAACTCTGCTACTATGCTATTAAGATCTTAACTTCATTAATCAAATTGTCTATAGTGCGACATGATAGATAATAAATAATAGCAATACTGTATGGAAAATGACAAACTCCATTACAGTGTTGCCACTATTTAATTTCTACTTTTTTTGCTAGAATATTCATTAATGTTTTACTTTTAAAATTAATCTTACTATGCAAATTTTCATACGAATTTTACATAGTAAGATGGAGGTAATACTGCTCTAAGACGTGACAGCAGGACCCCAGCTCAGAGACGTCTTGTGAAAGGTCTGATCAATCAACAGTACCTTTCCGACGAGCATGTATGAAGAATGTTATGAGAGTAAATAAAGCAAAATAAGTGTATCATGATTGTGTCAAAAGGAAAACTCTCTGCCTACCTCATCTTAACTATCAGAGGTGTGAGCTTGATTATTAATTTATTTTCACCAACAAGATTACATAAAAACAAAATACAGTTACACAATATTAAGGATACAAATTTTAATGTAAATGGAAGCTTAAGTGTCGGTTAATATCAAAAGTGATTATATCCTTACTAAACCATTTTTCACAAACTGCAATATTCTGTAACAGATACCTGAATTTCGACTTGTACATTATAGAAACATAAAGTAGGGTGAACTGAAGTATTTCGTGTAATTTCGTTATGTTATACTACACTTATTATCTACATAAAACGTAAATTTTGGATTTAACCAAGTTTGATATATTGATGTGTGGATTTAACTAGTTTTGAAGGAAAACATACCTATGAATTACTTCAAAACTAGTTAAATCCACCTGGATTTAGCTTTATTTCAATGTCAGTAGCAGTAACGGCCGTATTGAAAAAATGCGCTGCTGTGATTGGCTGTAATAGACTTTGCCAGTTTTGAAAAAATGCGTGGTGTGGATCTTACCGAGTTTGATATAAAATCTTTAGTACCTACAGTAAAACGATGGATTTATCCGCTTTTGATAACGGCGTCTTATGCCGCCACTTCACAGTCGGCGAGTATCGCCGATCGTGAGTTCGTCTATAAACGCCTCGATCACCGGCACGATCATCGTGCAAGCGTCTACACATTCGTCTGTAGTAGTCGTCGAACGGCAAGCGTACAAGATGGACGTAGAGTGTGTTGCTGCTGCTACCATTTATTTAATAGCGGCATACAACCATTATGTCAACGTGGGTATATAGAAACTGATCTATTAAGAGAGCGTATTTTTTAAACAATCATTTATATATTTTCTATAAAGTTCTATGAACTTGAACGTCTCTTCATTAGACCACCCACTACCACTTGCCATTTTAGTGCGTATTTTTAATAGGTAGGTAAGTTACGGACGCACGTGTGCAACGCTTCACTGCCCAAAGGCGAATGAATGATCGGCGATTGTGTGGGCACCTCCGCGAACGCCCGGCGCGATTCCCTTTGATGCGTGCCCGAAAAACCGACAAATCACGGGTCGCAGACGATTGCAGGCGATCATAGACGATGATCGGCGAATACAGCCGAGTATGCCCTCTACACAATCGTGCTCGCCCGTAATCGTCTATGATCGGCGATTATGAAGAGGAGCCATTAGACCATTCTAACATTACGATTGAGTTGTCATAAAAAGATATTGTCTAATTTTATCCAATTTTAATATCCACCGACACTAATTATAGCTGACAACTGCATGCTATATTATATGCTATGAGGATGTAACGTTGCAGGTCTGCACCTAGTGTTATGCTCAGTGGCGCTAAGCGACGCGGAGGGTGGCAAAGCTGCTTTTCACGCGATGCTTGACGTCGACCCGCCTTCGTGTCACCAGGATATCACTATTGATGACGTTAGTATAGTGTACTGAAATAGTATTTAGAGAACACATCAAAAATCCAACGTTAAGATTTTTATTTATTCCATACATAGTGGTCCTGACAGTTTCAAAAAGTATTTTTATTATTATCATTAGCCTATATTGTTCCACTGCAGGGTGAACAAGTAAACTGGGTTTGTTTGTTAGTGGTGTACCTCGGACTTTGCAAACGGACGGTTCAAAACGTTGCGCGATTGCTTTTACCATTTTACTACGGAAGTCTCAGGTCATATAAATAAAGGACACAATGAACGTAGAAATCGCTTGCCGCTTCGCTCTTCGTGGCCGAGCGGTAAGTGTTTCGTTATAATTGTGTAGTGTTGATATGTACATATAAAAAAACAAACAGTTGTCACATGACAACGCATTATGGGTTTCTGTAGCGATATAAATTATTGAAGAACTGCAATGATTTGAAATCGGGTAGTTGTTTCGATTACATAAATAACTAGATAGGTACCTACACAATCCTATACTAAATCGTAGCGGAATATTGGTAGCTTTGAAATGTATAATACATTTGACGTGTATGTGTTTTGGCAGAATAGCATTTTTTAAAGAAACACTTCGTCATATTGACACTGAGCTTTTTTTTTTTTTTTTAAGAATGAGAATAATTTATTTCTGTATAAAAACTAAGTCTAAATACATCAAAACTTATAAATATCATTCATCCACATAATAAAAATTATGCATAACAAGAGTGCAGCTATTATTGTAAGTAATTTAAAATTAAGGTTAGTATTGCAAAATAATCGAAATGATACCTAAGCTAAGTAAACTAGTTTACCTGTCTTTTAGGCATCTAATAAGTGAATGTAGGTTAGTGCTTACTTAACATTTTATTAGATAACAATAAATTATAATATCTTATTAACAATGCTATCATGCTATTAAAGTTACAGTACGTATGTTTTGTAAACAATGATTATAATTATGCTTAGATACTACTAGAATTATGTAATTGAAGAACATTTTAAGAAGCTCACTGATCACTGATTTATGTTCATAAGAGTAGATTATCCTTCATAGTCAATAGAGCTGTGGTACCTAATTTCAGCACTTTTTCTCGCTGGGCATTGTTCGTCTCCCGTTTTGTGGTGGCTGGGCTTGTTAAAGCGCTTACATGTAGCACACACGGCAGGTTCTTGGCGTTTGCTGCATTCCTTGATGGAGTGTCCAACGCATCCACAGTGGCCACAGGTAGAGTCTGACTCACGACAATACTTAGAGGAGTGGCCATACTGCTGACACTTGTAACATCTTGTTACAAGTGTGAAGTCTCTGACTGAGCAAGATGTCCAATTAATGAACAGTCGCTCCTGTGCTATTATAACTTTCCTCAATTCAGGTGGTAATTCTATTATGTAATTACAAAATAAGGCATCTTTTTTACCAGATTTGTGGCTGAGTCTAATAGAGCTAAGGAATTGGTCTCGATGTATGTGTGAATACTTGTCCGCGATGTTCTGTTTATACAGACATTCGAAAACTTCTTGTTCAGTGTTATTGGCGGGGACTCCTAATAAAATTATTTTTGGCTTCCTTTTTTTAGTCTCTTCGACCTTTATCCCTGATGTTTTGAGCTGCTCTGACTGTTTCAGTTTCTCAAGGTCTTCTTTTCCTTGTGCGCTAATAATAATGCCTCGATCTTTGGTCTTCCGCATGCCACGGATACGTAATTTGAGCTCTTCTAGCTTAATTACGGTCTGAATGAGCTTCTTTGTATCCTCGCTCGTTTTTTCTTTGTCCTGGGGATAAATAACGACACTGCTGGTGTTAAGGAGACGGACAAGAGAGTGGTTTCCCTTCCTAACGATTTCGGCAAAAGATGTGATCTGATTTGTTGCATTTGGAGCAGAGCGGATACACTCTTTTAGATCCTCCAGTTGGTCTTCTAGTTGGGTGGTTTTCCCCTTTTGCTCGTTTATGTTGCTAATCGTAAGCTGTGCTGAAATATATTTTTGTTTCAGTGACTGATATTGAACAGCCAACTGAGACACACCTCCCATGACGCTCCTGCTGATGCTGCTGATTTTAAGCTTTTGTTCTGAATTTAGCTTTCCTTCACATGAGATCGAGCAAATATCATTCAAGCAATGCTCGATTTTCGACAGCCAGCTCTGTATTTCCATAGTCGAGACTGCATCAATAGTGGGCGCTACTGGTTCTTCTTCATTTTGTCGTCGACGTGGTGGGCTCCGGGACGTCATGTTGCTCCGGTTAAATGAACTTTCCATTATTGCGTAAATAACATCACTTAACAGTTACTGACTGAGTAAAATTGTCAACAATTGCATGACCGCGATGCGCTGACCCCGATCTCCGCGGAAGCAATATTGACACAGTTAGGCGCGGAATTTATAGTTATTTAATTATTAATCATAATATAATAAATTTAACAGATGGCACGTCCATCTGCTAGCTCTATAAATGAACTGAATCAGCAAGCTCGCACACTACTAAACGAAATGAGTACCTAAACTTCTCGCTAGGTACCTACTCTTTTTTTGCACACATTTTTCGACCGTTGACACAGAATAACTAATAGTACTACCGTACGAAGGTTCACTTTCTAACTACAGTCAAGTTTCGGTATAAAAATTGCTCTTTCACGCGAAATTGAAACTTATCGTGTGACCCGAGCGTTCATATTCCGTTAAGCAACGCTGACTCTAAATCAATTTGACGTCAAGAGCGCAGGGTTTCCCTCACTCATGCATATATATTAAAAATAAACAACTGAAACTAATATTAAAATTAACTGAAAAATACTCATGTACTTATATATTAAAATAAATCAGATTCTTTGTTCTTTAGTTTATTTAGACACCCGTAAACACAACAGTATCTTTTATACGGATTATAAGATCGTTTAGTAGTCATTGTTCGATGCACAAAAATCACAGAAATGGTCGTTCGTTTTACGCGCGGCGACGCGCGACGTAGAGCGTGCGAGCCGAGCGGCAACCTACTGCCACACGCCTGCCCGGGATGCGCGCCGGCCGAACGTACTTACTGCGGAGTGACACACCCCTGCCGTTGATTGTGCATCTACTTTTTATTATGTGATCGAAGGGTATTTGCTAAAATTACAAAAAAAAATATTTTTTTCCGCCCGCGACTATGCCTGCGTGACCGCTCGCTATGACCACTGGATCTTTGCGACGCTGCACGGTGGTGAAACAAAAGCGCTGTCCCACAGAGTAACTGTTCTGCGTCTGCTACGCGCTCTGCAGGTTTAATGCAGGACCGTGCCTAAAGGCCTACTCTGTAAGCGCAACCGAAACTTCGTTGGCTCGTATTCGTCGTACAATGCACGCGCGCTGCTGTTTTTTTCACTAGCGTTGGGCACAGTACATTTACATACGTGTACGACGAATTACGAGCAGACGACGTCTCGGATGCGCTTAGAAAGTAGGGCCTCTGTATACGAGGATATATCTTTCAAAGGAGAACGACGCGTACGAATGCGTGCTGCGCGATGTAGTGCGTGGGGATCGCCTGTCGCGGTGGTCGCGGCGCGGCGCCGGCGACGCGGAACGCTGCCTTGCGCTCGCCGCCGCCGCGCTCAGCCGCCCCGCCTCTAGGGACGATGACGCGGGGTAATGTACCATCGTTAGTTACCTAAAAACAACGCGTCCAAAAGTGTGCTATGAGACGTTGTGCGCGTAGGGTACAGTGTGCTTCACAATACAAACGCGTAAAGTTACTATTAGTGAGAATAGGCCATAAAGTATAAGAAGTAATTACTTAAAAGAAACACCAGCAATACCTGGTCAGAAGTTTAATCAAGGATTATCAGGAAATAAGAACATTATGGTCAGCTTTATAATGTATATGTTTGCAAAATAAACAGTCCTGAAACAAAATTATTATATGATAAAATTGGTTAGCAGAAAATAACATTTTCAAGCTATAGGATCTCTGAGAAGGGACGGCATTTTTAATTTATAGTCAGCTAATAATGGCCTTTTTGGATTGGCAGCAATTATTGTTTTGTGCTGTGTAAGACCCCTTAGATAACATACTTACAAACGTTCATTACATTACATAACACCATCAACAGTGGCATGTCGTGGTGCGTGGAAGCGTTGCGCGGCTACAGCGGCGGCGGCGCGGGCGCACGCCTCGAGCTGGGCGGGGCCTTGGCCGCGCTACGGGCCGCGCGCCTGCAGTCGCCCGCCGCCGCTACGGGACTACGGACGCTACAGCGGCTAAAAGCCGTATCAAGGGCGCATCCCAACGACAGGGTGCTGAAAGCTGAGGCTAATGCTGACGCTGCTTTTGTAGCTTATGCGGTGAGTACAGTTTAATCTACCGCGCTACTGGTGATCGATCGCCCTCGCCCGCCGCCGCTACGGGTCTACGGACGGGCAATAGTTTTTTTTTTAAATTTTTGTTAATGTCTTTTTTCTATTCAAGCTGGGAAACTGGGCAGAGGCCCGCCAGTTGAGCGAGCTGGCCTCCCGCGACGACCCATACTCGTGTGCAGCTAGAGTGTCGGGCGCCCTAGCCGCGGCGCAGGAGGCCGATGCGCCGCCCGGCTGGCACCGCGCCGCGCAACAGCTGGCTGCGGCGAGCCATCTCGACCCGGCTGACTTGATCGCTATGCACGACCTCGGTAACTACGCTAGCCGTAGCAAGGGCGCATCTATAATCGCGCTACGGACCTGGCGCTTGCTCTCGCCCGCCGTAGCTACGGAACTACGGACGCTGCGGTGGCTTAAGACCGTAGCGAGGGCGCAACCCAACGACAGCGTAGGCAGAAGTTAATCGCCGATGCTACCATTGTAGCTTAAGCGGCGAGCACTGGCTAAGCGATGGCTGGTCACATCTCTAGCCTTTTTATAACTGTTGGGCACTCTCTCTTCTTGAAATAACTGAAACCACATGTTTAGAAACATATTTTTTTTCCCTAACGATGACTTAATCGCCTATCGCTAATAAAGCGAGTCATGGGATGGCAAGAAAGTTATAGTAACAAACATGATGACTGAAGGTTTTTAAGAACTGGAATGAAACCAGCGTATTCTGGTGCCTCAATAAATTGTTCAAGCCAAGCAGAGAATCCGCTTTAATTTCAACGTAGTTAGTTCTCTGTTTAGAAAACAATACATACTTATAATTTAATATTTAAACTTTATCTCCTCTAGCGTTGGCGTTAGAGAAAAGCAATAGTGAAGGGTCATTAGAAGCCGCGGAGGCGCGATGGGCGCGAGTGCGGGCGTCGAGCGGAGCGGGCGCGTGCTTACGCGCGCTAGCGGCGGCGGGGCTGGCGAGGGTGGCGCGTGCACGGGGGCCCGACCCTGCTGCCGCCGACCACTGGTATGTATAGCGACTGTACAAGTGTTCGTGAACGTGCATGAGTGTTGTCAAATAGAACAAAACAGTGTAACATCACTTTTCGAATTCTCTGAAGAAGTCCGTTTGAGACCTCAATAAAGTCCCACAGCTTTATTGAGTCTCAAGGGGTTTGGGGGAATATCATTTACCATTAAACGTTCATTATCACTATTTATCATCTGCTTTATGCTAAGAAAATTTCTCTTTAATATCTTACTTGACACGGGCTAAATGAGCTGATCGCGCGAATCCATTATACATATAAGAGAATAAAAAACGGACATTATAGGCTGCGGGGTGTTGTGACGGCAGGTGCGGGGAAAGAGTGTCCAAGCTTATCCCGCTGCTGCTGATTACCTACTGGTATTATTGACGCTACAGGCTGAAAGGAGCGGGGGGTGGAGTGTCAAAACTTACCTTGCATCTGGTAGATACCTATGTATAGGCCTATTTAAACCTGAGCGGTATTCGCTGCCGCTGTGGGTGGAGTGGCAGCGAATACCGCTCAGGTCAATCTAGCCGCGGAACTTGATTTTAAATACCTGAGCGAAACCCGCGCGGCAACCGCGTGGTATTTACCTTTGCCCACAGCGGCAGCGAATACCGCTCAGGTTTGAATAGGCCATATTGAGGGTACAGGCTGTGACTGTGAGGTGAGGTTGGTGCAAATGCGAATGTCCAAGCTTATCCCGCCGCTGCTGATCGCCTACTGGTATTACTGACGCTACAGGCTGAAAAGAGCGGGGGTGGAGTGTCAAAACTTACCTTACATCTGTTAGATACCTATGTATTGACGGTACAGGCTGTGAGGTGAGGTTGGTGCAGATGCGAATGTCCAAGCTTGTCCTGCCGCTGCCGATCAGGGGTAGTTACTGACGCTACAGGCTGCGGGCTGCTAGGGGCGGGCGGAGTGTCTAAGCTTACCCCGCCGTTGCCGACCACGACTTGCACCTGCCAGCGCTAGAGGCTGAGGGGTGCGGGGGGTGGAATATCCAAGCTTATCCCGCCGCTGCCGACCAGTGGTAGTTAAGAGGCGCTTACACGGGCAATTATTGGTCAATTATTGCTGGCAATACGTATTGATCAATATGGAGCAATTAGTGGAGCAATGTGGAGCAACATCAAATATTTTCGGCAAGTGTTTCGGCAATATTGCTGATAATTGCTCCATATATTCCAATTGCTGAATGTTGCCGACACGTATTGCCGAATATCCAGTGAGTCTGGAAATTATTAGCAATTTTGTTTCCTGTCTCGCTTGCACTTATTGATTTTGCGGCGTCTCGCTTCCGCGGGGACAGCGAGCGCTTGGGTGTTTTTTTTTAATGGCTTCGTGCGGTCAGCACATTTAGCCAGTGTAAAGTGATATTAAACTGAATATTTTATTTTATTATATTATTACCATATAGGAGACAATAAAAAGCAACATTAAAACAATAGTAGATTGTTATACAAGGAGCTAAAATGACGCAAACGGACTAAAGACTGCACATACATCCTTCAGCATAGAGCGGCGATGGACTCATCAAAATAATACTACCAACCCCTTTCTTCCCTTGGGTGTCGTAAAAGGCGACTAACGAACTAAAGACTGCACATACATACTACAGCATAGAGCGGCGATGGGCTCATCAAAATGATACTATTAACCTCTCTCTTCCCTTCAGTGTCGTAAAAGGCGACTAACGGACTAAAGACTGCACATACATCCAAACGCATAGAGGGGCGATGGGTTCATCAAAATGATACTATTAACCCCTCTCTTCCCTTCAGTGTCGTAAAAGGCGACTAACGGACTAAAGACTGCACATACATCCAAACGCATAGAGTGGCGATGGACTCATCAAAATAATACTACCAACCCCTATCTTCTCTTCAGTTTCGTAAAAGGCGACTAAAGGACTAAATAAATACTGCACATACATCCAACAGCATAGAGCGGCGATGGGCTCATAAAAATAATACTACCAACCCCTCTCTTCCCTTCAGTGTCGTAAAAGGCGACTAACGGACTAAAGACTGCACATACATCCTACAGCACAGAGCGACACACACACACAGACAACTATCAGAAATTCTGAACAGATACATTAAACTTTAGAATGAATCCCCAGTAGCCAGAAATCGAAGGGTTAGGGCAAGTTTCGTCGATGCAGAAATTGGTTCTCTCATATTGGTCATCTGTTTCGTAATTAATGGGCCAACTTTATTCAAAAGAAATTCAAAATCACTTCGGGATATTCGAGTAAAGTTTTTGAATAAAATGTCATCTAATTCACAACACAACGATGATTGATTCCGTCTTGCTAAAAACGTTCGTACCCAAATATGTCTGTTCCTTTTCTGTTTCCTTTGCTTGTGATTCATAATAATAAAAGCACTGCAGGCTGCCGCTGCAAGAAAATCGTCCTCCATGGCGAGCAATAGTTTTGTACGTGTATGAAAGTATTGCTTCGTATTGCCGAGTTGCTCCATATTGCTCCATATTGCTCCATATTGTTGTTGCAAAACATTTCGCCAAATGGATGCTTGTTGCTGTTGCCGTATATTGCTCCATATTTTCTCACGTCACAATCGCCCAGTGTTGCTCATAATTGATCAATTTTAATTTCCCGTGTAAGCGTACCTTTACTGACGCTACAGGCTGAGGGCTGCGAGGGGCGGGCGGAGTGTCTAAGCTTATCCCGCCGTTGCCGATCACGGGTAGCACTTACCAGCACTAGAGGCTGAGGGGTGCGGGGGGTGGAATGTCCAAGCTTATCCCGCCGCTGCCGACCACTGGTAGTACCAACACTACAGGCTTGAGGAGTGCGGGAGTGGAGCGTCTAAGCTTATCTTGCCGTCACTGCCACATACACTACAGGCTGAAGTGTGCGGGAGGGGAGTGTCCAAGCTTACCCCGCGTTTAAGGACCTACTCTCTTTTTCCGAAACGAAATTTCGGCCGATTTTCGTTTTCTATTTATAGCGCATCTATTATTTTTGAAATTTCAATCAATTTTCTAAAAATTAATAATCAAAATGCCAAACCTATTTTGTATGAACGAAATTTCGTTTCGGAGAAAGGGAGTAGGCCGTCTGGTAGTTATGTGTTGACGCTACTACAGGCTTGAGGTGCGGTTGGCGCAGATATGATTGTCCAAGCTTATCCCGCCTCTGCCGACCAGTGGTAGTACTAAGGCTACAGGCTAAGGGATATAGTGTGTAATGCGTACCTATATGAAAAACAATCAACCTATGTTTTGTTTTATTGATAGGTACAGTATGGTTGGGACCTGGGACGTGGGAGTGACGCGCGCGCTGGCGCAGCTGCATAGCGAGATGGGCGACACGCAAACGGCCAAGCATCATTACCAAGATGTAAGTTGTAATTATTAAATGCGATACTCTTTTAAGGTTGCTTCACACATATCAGGGAAGTCACAGTTCCGACACAGTACCGGCACATCCCCTCTACTTACATCACTAAGTTTTATTTGTACTGGCACCTCGAGACCAACCGTTAGGTTATGCAAGAAGTGCCAGACGTCCCTGCGCCAGTAGAACACTCGCGCAGGAGACCATCTGCGTTAGGTCTTGACGCCAAATAGTGCCCGCCGAAGCGCGCTCTTCATTCGGTACTCATAAGGCTAGTGTCTCGGGAGAGTCTCCCCGTGAACACGTGTAGTTCACTGCCTATTGTCCAGATAGGTAGCCGGAGCTGTCGAGCTCGCTCACTTCTCGTTGCACGAAGGGCACAACTCGCAGTTGCCACTGCTAGGGTCGTCGACTCTAAAGTCGACTCCCAAGTGTCCACCTTGATAGCGGAGTAGTAAGCACACTCACTTCTCGGAACCCATCCAGGCGCCTAGCCAGTTCCCACGTCCTACGCGGCTGGCTGGACCGGAGGCTACGGCATCTAGGGGTCCGCCTCTACTAGTTATCCAGACTGGTACCGGAGATGTCAACACCAATGTCCAATGAGAACCACCGGACAAAGCTGCCAACTATAAGGGAAACTCACGTTCCCCGCAGGACTTTTCGCTTCTGGCCCCTCAGAGACCGGTACTAGGCCCCGCTCGCTGTGCGCGAGTTTGGAAGTCCTGGCACACAATACCAGGACAAACGAACATTCCCAAGCTCTACAGCTTACCACGAGCCACTACGAGCCCAACCCACGTCCGGATCCCGCCGAAGGCGCCGGTCAAGACACAACCAGTGGGGGGCTTGAACCGGAACCCCGTGTACCCCTGAAAACACAACCGGACCCGTAGTTCCAGTTGCGATACCCTATCTATTGGGGTCAGTAGATAGTGACCGGCACAGTGAAAAATATTCACTGACAAGTGGGGATGCGTTCATAGAGAATGTATGATGTACTGTGTCGGAACTGTGGCTTCACTGATGTGTCTGTATCTCCGAACCTGCGAGAAAAACCTCAGCTGTTCCATACATTTAGGGCGATTGGTATTTGCAATTTTGTATGAAACAGCAGATTATTTATTCTTAATTTTAGAGTTGCTTTTATTTAAATAGTTTGTCTTATTCTTTTATAGGATGGTCTAGATTTCATACTTACATGTTTTTGTCAATCATTCTGTATAAATAAATATTAAAAAATAAAGTTAATAATAAAAAAATAAAGTTTTTATATTAAAATACATGTAATAAAAATATGCTTTTTTCCCATAAATGAATGATTTCGATTTAATGGCTCGGACACACGAGCATCACGTTGGGGGCCGTCTATTAACGACGTGAGTCACAAAACATCACGTGAGTTATAAAACATCACGTGAGTTAATCACGTGCACCTATTAAATTTTTTGTTGAACGCGTACTATTTCTTCGAATAGCGGTGTGTGGCTTGACTTGTTAAAGATATTTTTTTTAAATATTTAGTACTAAATATACACGTGATTTTGGGTATTGGAGGGCGAGGTGGGAGGTTAAAAAGTTGCTGACAAACATCACGTGATTAATGGACGGTCCCTTGACGACGACGTCAGACTTAACTTCAATTGCCGTCACCTAACAGCCGCCGCCGCCGTCAGCAAACTGCCATTCGTGTGTTAAGGTTGGTATCCACTATATTCGCGAACATCTTGCGCTCCGCGCTCCTGCAACCGCTCCCGTAGTGGATACGTTCGCGCTGCTTGAGCGTGCAACGGTGCGCGTTTTGCGCTCAGCGCTCCAATCCGTGTCGGTTTTTGGGCGAACACAAAGGAGAGCTCAGTCTGTTCATACGTACCGTCTCCATTAGAGCGGTTGCAGGAGTGCGGAGCGCAAGATGTTCGCGAACGTAGTGGATACTGTTTGATATAGATAGTCTACATCAACTCTGCTACCAGAGAAGGCCTGGTTCCGAGGTCCTGTTCCGGGACCTGTAGACCGCACCCTCTCGACTTAAAGATATACTAACTAAACTTAAATTATAATTAAACTAAATCGACTTACATACTAGAAGACGGTGTGCCACACCCTTACGGTCTCGTTCGTCTTCAGCTCGGCTGCAGTCCGCCGCGCCGGCTGTCTTCGGCACGCTGCTGTCAGCGTGGTAGTGGTTGACTCCGGCGCGTCTTCGGGGCTAGTGCTATGGTGGTGGAAAGGCCCTAACCTTCCCGGCTACCCCTCAGTACTGATAATCCCAGAATCATACGTACCACTTGAACAAATCACTTAGCACGGTTCACGCCACGTGTACGTGTCAACCAACAAGCCACTGATTTTAATCAGGCCGCCCTGGTTACAAACTAAACTTATGTTCTACTGTTCCATAATTCCTACGCCCCCCCCCCCCCCCCCCCGAATCAAAACAATGTGCCCCACATACCAAATTACACCAAAACTTTACACGACCCCGCGTTCCGTTAACCTCACCAAAAATCCAACGTAAGTGTGTGTCACACTGACATTGACAGTCGCCTGTCACTACAAATTATGACGACAAAAGTTGCCAGCCGTTAGTGGCCATTTTGTTCCAAACAGATACCTTTAGAGCGTAAAATACAATCGATGCAGCACCTACGCGTGTGCAGGTGGAGGCGGTGTGGCCGTGCGACCTGCCGGCGCTGGAGTGGCTGGCGGGCGAGGCGGCGCCCGACATCGCCGTGCACTACTACCGGCGCGCCGCGCGGCTGCAGCCGCTCAATGTGAGTGCACACAATTGGCTACTTGACAGTTCCCGGAAAAATATTTTAAAAATTACAAACGCTTATTTTATACCTCTTACAATTTTTTTTTTGATAAATCTTTATATACATATTTTTCTTTATTAATTTTAAAATTTTGCGCGATAACGGTTGGTCACGTGACATTTTGCCCTGTGACGTCACACTTCAATAAACAAACAAATATCTTGAAACCTGACACATAGTTTTTCTTTAATTCGTGAAATGTGACGTCACATGAAGCTCAATCATGGCTACCCGTGTTTCCGGTTTTGTAATAAAAAATCGCAAATTTATTTTGTAAAAACAAAATATTTACAAATTAAGATAATAAGATATTAATTAAAAAAAACTATTGGATAAATTATTGTTAAATTAAGAACCACCATATCCGACATATTTCATATTTTATTGTCACAACTGTCAAATAGCCAATTGGGTTTTTTTTAGTAACAATGTGAGTGCACACTGCGCTCGTTTATTACCAAAGCGAAGACGAGACGAGATGTGCGGGACCAGTGGCGTAGCATTCAGGATAAGTCTGCGTTTCTCACTGAGGTGGTGCTTAGTGCATAATTTGACCAATCACAATCAATATTATCCCCACTCCATAAAATTTCGAGAATCATAATTGGTCAAATTATGCACTGCTAAGCTCCGCTACGCTTAGCCTTGTCTCAGTAGTAACACAGCCTCTTTTCATCAAAGCGGATGTAGCGAAGGCGTAGTAGTAGTAGGCGTAGTGGAGAATTAAGCGCGGCAAGGGGATAACGGAAAAAGAAGCATGGGCTCCGTGCCCCGCACCGCTTCGCTCTGTGCTACTGATTTTGTATGGAAACGTGTGCGGCGTTTCCCTCCTCTGCCAACCGTTTCCACTGAAGCTCAGCGGAGAAGAGATAATAACTAAATTATATTGGTTGCTTATAACACGTTTCGTATTTACAGATCTTTCCCAGCTTTGGTGAAAAATAAGCTTCACTTAAAACACGTTTCGTCTTCCCAGATCTCTCCCCGCTTTGGTGGAAAATAAGCCTCACTAGGACCTATATACTCTCTAAAATTCCCTACACTGCGGTGTGTATGTACTGTGCCAATCGCACTTACGTTTCGATTTTACGAGAACTATTATTCTGAATTCCCTGGTTGTATAATTCTGCCCAGAATACGACTTGATGGCAACCTCCCAAAGAGCTATTTCTGCCGCCAAATGAAAATTTAAAACATAAGTTTTTTTCATTTGACGACCTCCTTGGTCGAGTGGTTTGTACACCGGTTTTCATGGTGACGCCATCTCTGAGGTCCCGGGTTCGATCCCCGGTCGGGTCAATTTAGAGAAAAACTGTTTTTCTAAATTGATTTCGGGTCTGGGTGTTTTTTCTATGTTTATGTATATTTAACCGTTATCTTACCATATAAACGAGTTTCACAAGAATACTCATCTTGGTCTAGATAATTGGTGTGAGCGTAAACAAAATTTATTATTTATTATTTTTATTTCATAGTCATCATTACCATCTACTCAGACTTTCTCAGATGCACAACACCTGAGGATTTTATTACCCACCAAGCTTCCCATCACAGTTATAGTTAGTTCAAAGGCTGCCATTATACAATAAGCACTTTCAGAAACCGAATGAGTTTCAATTAGATAAAGCTAAACTTATGGTATCATACTGAAACTGCTTTCAGTCCAAGTCAAATTATTTATTCAATGTAAACCTTTACAGGCACTTATTGACGTAAATACTAATAATAATAAAAAAAACAGTTAACTAACTTGTAGTTAAGACTTAACAACTAATCTAACGAGCTATAGTCTGTGCCAGACAAACGCGCATCGCTACCCCCAGTACCACTGCACGCCGAAACAGAATCGCGTCGAACCGAAATATAAGCAGTGTGAGAAAGTCCCCTTTAACTTCCTAACCCCTGGGGTATTAAATGTTTCATTCTAAGTTTGATGAAACTTGGTAGGTTTCAGTGGCGAAGCGTGAAATATTGAGAGAGGTAAGCCGGAGCAAAAAAAAATGCTTACCTACTCCGAGCGCGGGCACGCAGTCTTGAGTCCTTACCGAAAATCTGTGATTGGCATCCTGGCTTCAGTCTTGTATAGGCAGATGTATCTTCAGTCCACTTTTACTATACGTGTAAGCACTGAGATATTGAAACAGTGTCTTGCAAGCATAATAGAAGTGGCTTTGATAAAAGCCGTTTGTGGTGAAATGCTGATATGATGTAAATTAAACAAAACTTAATCGACTAAGTACTAATAATACTACTTATACTCTAAAGCTATTCGTCTATTCTTTCTTACAAAGTGCGCTAAGACATTATCATAAAAGCCGGGAAGAATCTAAAGCTATTAATGACGACATCTTACAATTCTACCGATTACTTTGCAAATCTACTTACTCTAAATACGTAATTTCAACTTATTACAATATCTACTTACCGCAAATCTAAAGCTATTAATGACGACATTTTACAATTCTACCGATTACTTTGCAAATCTACTTACTCTAAATACGTAATTTCAACTTATTACAATATCTACTTACCGCAAATACCTAATTACAACGTACGTCTTCGTAACTACTTTCTACACACAACACAAATAAACAAAGTCCAACTACAATACTAATCATTCTAATAGGTGAAACAACTAACTAATAAATTCAAATACTAATAAAACACAGTCATGCATTCAATGATGAATTGCAATTACGTCAAATTATCTGTCAACAGAACACAAACCGAAAACGTTATTCCTCCGTCCCGCTCACTCGTACGCAAATTGTATAACTGTCTCTATCAAGTAACTCGAATAAAGACGGCTTACCGGCTGCTAATACGCGGGTGGGTTTATTGACCTTTATGTGACGTCATGACGTTTATTTTGTACAGAAGTTTAACTGCCTAGAAGCCGATCGTGCCTGCGGCTTATTTTAAAGCAATATGTTGTTAAAAAGCAAATTTTGTTGATTTAATGTCCATAGTGTAGGCAATTTGTAATGTTTCTTTTATATATTTACTTTTTTAATTACTGATTGTGCCATTTCTCAATTCAAGTAGAGAGTGGTTGTGTTCTAAACTTCTGAAGGGAAGCCGGTGGGAATCGAGTTGTATGGAACCTTCGTCACTGGTAGGTTTATAAATAAACTACAATGACAAGAAAAACAAGGATAAAAATAGTTTAAGTAAGGTTATGCAGTTTAGACGAAAAACAGGTTTGATCAAAATAGGAGTTTTTATTTTTATTTTTTATTTCCTTGTTTATTACAATAGTACAATAAGTAGAGTAATTAAAATTTTAACATACTTACCTACGTACGTCATACTTAAGTTATTTGTTATAAGAGATATGAGAGAGCGTAGTCTTCTGGAACAGGCAGTGATGCTTAAAAGGAGCCTTCGTCAACTAGAGTTAAGCAATGCAAATGTATGTACAAATAAATTATTTTTCATTTTCATTTTTCAGGTAGGTATAGTGATTGTAATTTTGGTAACGATTACTTAGTTAACTTAGTTTAATTTTTGATGTCCTATACACAGCCACCAGGGGGTTAAAGAAAAGGCAGTTTGTAATGTTGTTTCTTCTGGTAGCCGCGTTGGGGCCTGCTGATGGGGGGATGCCTGCGGGCGAACGGCCGCTACCAAGAGGCGCTGGCTTTGTACAAGAAAATGAACGCTCGCTTCCCTGACAATGTGCAATGTGAGTAGCAAATGCATTTTTTTTAAATTGGTAACTATTAATTATGCTATTTCCGCTACTCCCTGCCTGGAGGGCGATTCTCGTGCGGTGCGACATAATCTCGAATGCGACAAAATGTCACATGAGCAATGTCGAACGAAAATGTCACTGAAATCTCTATTGTTCCTAAAAATGCTATTCTCGCATTCGGTAGAGATGCCATGTCGAAAGACTTTGAAATGTCTATCATGACACGTTACGTTTTTTTGATTCTGTAAAAGTATTATCGAGAAATGTATTTATAAATTAATTAAGTTGTTTTTGCTCTATGTAATTTAAAGGAACATAGTTTTATCATCAAATATGTACAAATTTTTTTACTAACAATCTTTACAACGGTTTTTTTTTCATATTTTTTTGGCATAATATTATAAACATTAAACTATTCTTTCACTATTCTCTTGGGTGTCGTAAAAGGCGACTAACAGACTTAAGACTGCACATACATTCAACAGCATAGAGCGGCGATGGGCTCACCACCTGTCACGCTGAGCACATGTGTAGTCGCTATTTGGTCAAAAGTAGACTATGGTAGAGGACTGATTTTGCTGTCTTCATTGCCTAGTCTCTAGGCGACTAAAAGACTAAAGACAGCACATACATTCAACAGCATAGAGCGGCGATGTGCTCACCACCTGTCACGCTGAGCACATGTGCAGTCGCTATTTGGTGAAAAGTGGACTATGGTAGAGGACTGCTTTTGCGGTCCTCATTGCCTAGTCTCTGACTAACCCTTCGGAGATACCTAATTAGTCGTGATTGTAATTATATGTCTGGAAGTATGTAGGTATGTATAAATTTACCTTCGTTTTAATATATTGCGTCTTTGTTTTAATAGGAGGTTCTAAAATGCTAATCAAATTTATGATGACGAAATCATTAATTTGATACCTAGTCTAAACTTTAGACAAACAAAAACTTCTGAACAAATTGTCATTCATTTCGTATAGCTCCGCTCTCCATACAGCTTGGCGACGAGAATTCTCCGCAGCGTTTTCCGCCAATTCCACCATGTTCTCCATGAATAAATTTATAAAAGTTCTTCTCCCGACATTTTTAAATAATATAAATCGTATTAATTCCTTTAAAATGAATGCAAAACAAAGATGAGACTGTGCGACATTCGATCTCTAACGCTACCGACCACTCGTTGCAAGTCGAGCGCTGGGCATAGACATTTCTCTAACGTAACATTTCGAGAATACGAAAATTCTGCTTCAATCGACATCCGCCATTTTATTTCGACATATCTCTAATTCGACATCATGTCTATTGCGCGAGAATCGCCCCCCTGAGACTATTATGTATAAGTATTGTTGTTATATGTATATATTAGATTACACACTATGTATGTATGTTTGTTTGTTGAGTTTTTAATTTTTTGTGTTAATTAGTTATTGAAAACTTTTGACATCTTTGCACCTCCGATTTTAAAGTGTTTAAGTTCTCTCCATCCGACTGGTTGTCTGGAAGAAACCGCTTTATAGCGATAAGACCTCCAAATTGTAACTGTGTATTTGTACTTGTTTTTTATGATTTGTGCTTAATGCAAACTGTTACAATAAAAGTATTGTATATCTATCTATTAAAAGACTAAATGCACGTACACAGCATAAATTATTTTTATATGATTGAGATAAGATTAAATCCAATGAAATTTTTATACATGTTCTGCCTTAAGAGTTAAGTTTGGTTTATCATAAGTTCAATCTCTGACACGGCTCGGCGAAGTACCTTCTCTATGCCTAAGACAAATTGCAGGGTCGCGCTTTACGGAAGTATTATCGGCAATCTAGAGGTCACTAATACTCTCGAACGCCTGCAATTGCGTTGAAATATTGCGTCACTCAGCGTCTTCTACCGCTTATACGATGGCGACTGCTCTAAAGAGCTCTTTGATCTTATCCCACCTTCTCCCTTCCTCCATGCGCGTGCCGCGTGCTGCTCTCCGGAGTCACCAATTTACTGTCTCTAATATTCCTTCGCGCATGAAGAAATTTGTTGACTTGTTTCTTTGTCGCACCGCCAAAAGTTGGAATAGTGGGTTGTTAGGTGGGTGTCACGTTCGGCTTTAGTATAATCTGCTTTAGTCATGTTCCTCACTGGTCACGTCCCGCTTTGAACATGTTCTACCCTAGTCATATTCTACCCTAGTCATTTTCTATACTAGTCATGTTATGCGTTGGTCATGTTCTATCCTAGTCGTGATCTGCTATGGTCATGTAGTCTACCAGCACTTGCTTTAATATGGGTTCCTTCAAACGAGGCTTGAAGAGGCACTTTGTAGGCCGGGAAGGTGAGGGCGAGTTGAGTGAAGTCATATGCCGAGTCACGTATACACGAAATTTATTATTGAATTGCTATATATCTAAAAATTAGGATAAAATGTTTACTAGAAAAAAATTAGGGTAGACTTCACAGTGACGTAATACCGCTGGCTTGCAGCGTAAATCAAACTGCTAGGAAGAATTCAGCGAGTCTTCTGGGGTCTCGGTAGCTTAGCGGTTAGAGCAGTGGACCAGCAATCCAAAGGTCGTGGGTTCGAATCCCATTCGAGCTTCCTGAGACTGGTAGATTTTTTTCTAGTAAACATTTTATCCTACAAATTTTTTTTGTCATTTTTACACACAGGTTTCTTGGAAAAAGTTGTTCAGTTTCATGGGTGGACGTAACCCTTAATTTCATTTAACGAATAAAAATAAAGGGTGTATGAAAAAAGTTAAATAAACAACTGATGTAAGATTCCATTCTCTGCAGGTTTAAAGTTGATAGTGAAACTGTGTGGCGACCAAGGGCTGTCGGAGACTAGCGCGTGGAGCAAAGAGCTGCAACGCGCGCAAGCCAGGGCCAAGCAACAGGAACGGGGTAAGACAACTGAACTGGGTTTTTATAAAAATGCAGAATTCACTTAGGTACATACGATTAATCTTTCGAAACGTAACGTGATTGCCTTGTGACAAACAAGGACTGAATAACCTAAAAAATGACGTCATACCGAAAAATGAAGGTTACCGAAATATTCCGATATCCAAATTTATTTCGGTACCGTAATTTTGAGGATTTGTTAGATCATTTTCACAAAAGCATATTTTTATAGAAGCGAATTTTTGTATCGATTTTTTTCATATTCGTAATTTTTTTTTTTCGCGAATTTTAATGTAGCAAGTATTCATATCGCAATTTTTCATTATCGTAATTTTTTTTATTCGCGAAATTTAAGGTAACGGTTTTTCATAGAGCAATATTTTATGGTCGCGTTTATTTTGATCGCATAAATTACCAGTAGCTTTTTTTATTATCTGCAAATATTTTCAGCAGCATTTATTCTCAATCTACATTTTTTGATGGCATGAAAATTTTTCTAATAAAAGAACCAATGTAAAAGAAAAAATGCTACTGAAAATATTTGCAGATAATAAAAAGCCACTGGTAATTTATGCGATCAAAATAAACGAGACCATAAAATATTGCTTTATGAAAAATCGCTACATTAAATTTCGCGAATAAAAAAAAATACGATTATGAAAAAATGCGATAAGAATACTTGCTACATTAAAATTCGCGAATAAAAAAAATTACGAATATGAAAAAAATCGATACAAAAATTTGCTTCTATAAAAATATGCTTTTGTAAAAATGATCTAACAAATCATTTTGAGTACTTATAGAAATAAAAAAGGTTTATTTCGGTATGAAAGAGACGGCCAACAACCATTTTAAGCATAAACGACTAATATTGTGGTTTTTCTCATCAATTTGCAAGTTTCCTTTGATTTTGAGATGATCCTCACCCAGCGCCCTGCAACTGTCAATGTAACGTTTTTCGGTACCGTTATCGCATAAAGGTTAAATAACGTTATAGCCTTACACCTCTATTTTATTATTGTACACCTTTTTTATACCGGTGACGTAACCTTATACCGTATCGCTTTCAGTCCCTGGACAAAACATGCAAGACTAACATAATTTTAACAAACCTTATACAAATAATAATATATCGCGTAGTAGGTAAATCATAAATATTTATTGCACTTTCGTGTAGGTAGTTACAATAGCTTAATGTTTTATATTTTAGCGTTTTATTAACGCTTCAATATACTTAAGTAAAATTTTAAACACTGAAAACAGACGACAACCTCACACGGGAATCGAACCACGCACCTTCCGTATTCTGGGCGGCTGCCTTAACCACTTGGCTACCGAGGTCTGGCTTTCAACCGTCGAAATTTGTCAGTGCTTGATGCTTATGTTTTTAGTCAACATTGCTTCATCAAATCTTAGAAGTTTTCTCCTCTGAGAAAATTTCTCTGTCTGAAATCTGAAAAAAATTTAGTTACAATTAGCTATTGTTTTCTGAGGTTTAAGCGAGCACTACACATTGATATGAAACACTTTTTTACGGATTAACTCGCGTTTAATTTACTATTTACATAGTTTTTATATTATCCTGACGTTTCGAACCCTTTACAGGGTCCGTGGTCACAGGGAGACTGAGGTGTTAGTCATCTCATTGTTAGAAGTTATTTGCCTACCGTCAAAATTTTTTATATTTAACCGGGTGCGTTCAAGTTTACACATTACAATTAGCTGTTATAAAAAGCAATTTCGGTCCTTACACGGACCCGGTTAGGTCATGGCAACATTCGTTTTTAAATAATTAAACTTAAAACATATGAATTAAAAAGATTACAATAAATTTAATATATAAATTAATAAAAAATGCAAATAAATAAAATTCAATCAAATCAAAACAAAATCCTGCAGGGTGTAATAACATTTAGAAATAAGCGTTGTCCTCAATTTGTTTTTGAATTTAGCTATACACTGTTCTTCCTTTAACGACAATGGTAATTTATTGTATATTTTTACACACATTGCATAGGGGCTAGCATGTACAAATTTTTGATTAGATCTTGGAAGAGCCAGTCTGCTGCTCGGGCGCAACTTTAGAGGGCGTGAGTAAATGGGAAGGTGGGGTAAAGCACTCGTTTCTGTTGTGTTTCGTCCGGTGAGTGAAAGCATGCGTAAGCCCAATATTTTACTCCAGCATATTAAAATTAGCTCATTGGTTTGCAAAATCTCTAGCTACCGGCAGCCAGAGATTCAGTAGGTCCACAGGAGGGAAGAGGAGAGGAGCTTAGATTCCATTAGTTAATATTGGCACAGCTCCTTTCGTCTTCTCTAGTTTTCTCATCCCTTCTAATATCTTTTTTCCGCTTCAGTCTTCGATCAACAATACCAACTAGATAACGAGTCACGTACAAAATCAAAGCTAAATTCTGTCTACGTGAATAAATACTTTTTCAAAGCAATAAATTACTGCTGTCACTTAAAAATGAAAAGACGTCAATAACATTTAGTGGTGAAATCAACCTTAAGAGGCAACAAATAAAGTACTTTTCCTGTTATTGCCTTGCGAGAAAAAAAGAGCTCACTTCTCAAGTGCGCTCTTATTTACCGAGACACATTTTTAGCGCCGACCTGACATCTAGTTGTAGTGTTGATCGAAGGCTTCAGTGGACAGGCAGCCTTGGGCCGTTGTTTCAGAGAACTTTATGTGAGTCCTATGAATGAGCCCAGCAGTACTGCTCGTATCGGCTAATGAAGACAATGACGACTATTCTGCCGGTTCAGTGACACTGCGCTTATAGACTCGTATTCTTGTTTGTCATTTTATCTTAATAAATAAGTATGGCTTAGTAAGAACCGCCCGATAAAAAATACCTGTCATTCTTGCCGAAACGTTATCTTATCATCATTTAACAAACAAAATATATTTTTAGGAAGTTGATTTATCCAATAGCAATTTGGCGTCTAAAGCAAAGTATAAACAACAACAACAGGTACGATTTATTATAATTGGTGTTAGGGTTCCGTTACTGGCCATTTAGTTTACATAAGTAAGTATTTTTTCTATACGTCAGTGTCAATTCAAATAACATCATAGAAAAACGAAGTTCGTAATTTTCAAAAATGAATTAAATAAATATAATAAAGCGATTCTTCAGTGTTTTCAATAATCTATTACACTACGTAGGATAGAATAGAATACGCAATAATTGGATTGCGTAAAAATTTATTAAATCATACATGTTGCAAAAAGTTATTATTTATATTTTGTTGTACTTTATTAACTAATTTACAATTTTATTATGTACTTATCTGTATTAATAAAAATCAATTTGACGACCTCCGTGGTCGAGTGGTTAGCGCGCGGGGTCTGGCACCGCGCCATCTCTGAAGTCCCGGGTTCAATTGCCGGTCGGGTCAATTTAGAGAAGGACTGTATTTCTAAATTGATTTCAGCTCTGGGTGTTTTTTCGATGTTTATGTATATTTATCCGTTATCTTACCATATTAATAAGTTTCATAAGAATTACTTACCTTGGGCTAGATAATTAGTGTGAGCGTAAACAAATTTAATTTAATTTAATTAATTGCCGAAATGTTTGTACGCGCTTCACTTTAGAATAGCTCAAACGATTTGGCAGATTCTTTTTTGTTGTGTTTTTAATAATATTTTTGGAAATTTGTCACAGGGTACAGTAGGTATGTTCACGCGGACGAAGTCGCGAACGGGCCGCTAGTTATTAAAAATATAACACTGTAGAATATTTCTGTATGAAAATTAAATTAAAACCTGGAAATCATATTCAAAATCAATTTTTTTATTAAGTAAGCTTAAAATAAGCATTTTGAATCGTCAAAAATTTAAGTTTAAATTTACTTCTCTATATGATGGGCAACATTGCTTCTATAAATAAAACGGTTTGTGATAAAATAGATGCTTTAAGGTGGAACTCGAACCCATGACCACTGCTTTTGCTATAAAATTAAACGTGATGTCCGAAAGCAACAAAATAAGTTTAAAATCCGTAGTGTTTATATAATTATGGCATTATAAATGCAAAAATAACAATTTACAATGTTTCAAATGGTTAAATCAAATGAAACGTAAACTAAACAAACCATCATTTGAAGGTCTCCCATATTATCTAATCTATGTAGGTAAGCAATTATTGTTCTGTAATATACGCATCAAGTTACGAAGACCATCTGACGTAATTTGCTATTTGTTTTTCTGTATTCGTTTAGCTAATAAAATTCTACGCATTTGATTCCTTTCAGGAAGAAGACGTGATTTTATAATTACATGTTACACGTTTCAAGTTTCGGAATTCAGGTCGCTGAGTTTGATTTAGAAGAAATCAATTTAAATGAAACATGTGATCGATCATTAATCATGATATTATAACAAAATATATAAGGCGACTGCTAGAAACCGCAAGAAACTTCAAGGGCCGGTCAGGTCAAGTGTTTTAAACAAAAATTAGAAAAAATAAATTCATGCTTTTTTATTTTGTATTAAATAATTCATTTTGCAAATTTTAATTAGATAGTCTTTGAGTATCTAATTTATTTTAAAGCAATAGCATAAGAAAAATACTTATAGGTACTTATCGCCCGGCTGACGCGGACGGGTCAACAGACGGTTGGGTCAACGACCTGCCACTTGTAAGTAATCGTTATTTTTAATTGTTTCCCATTTTATTTTTCTTATGTTATTGCTTTAAAATAAATTAGATACTCAAAGACTATGTAATGAAAATTCACTAAATGAATTATTTAATTAAAAATCTAAAAAGCACGAAGTTATTTTTTCTCATTTTTGTCATGTTTAAAACACTTGACCTGACCAGCCCTTGAAGTTTCTTGCGGTTTCTAGCAGTCGGCTATAATATCAAAAGAAAAATAATAAATACCTACCATACAAAACAAATACGAGTATAAAGTTATAACTAGGATATTTAGTGATGATTTTTTTTTCAGTTTCTGTCACCTCTGCAGGAAGTGGGTCATCCGGCGCTAGTCAGTCACCAATAGACCAAATCAGAAGTATGTATATAATCATAATTATTTCATTATAAACAAGTACTAACAAAAATCTCACAATTGCGCACGACTTACGACAGTAACTTGCTTTGTCTATGTTACTTTTATAAATGCGACTCGACGTTATTCATAAGTTGTATCATTATGCCAAAATATAGACACTTCCATTTTCCAGCTGTCAGCTCCTCCCATTGGAAATGAAAAAATTATCGTAATACTTTCATTAGCTATTTGTCGTTTATTTCTGTTAAGTTTACATTATGTAACGTCATATTTTCATATGGTGCCCGTTTGGTCAATTGAAATAATAAATAAATAAATAAACTTTCCTATGCTCACACCAATTATCTAGCCCAAGAGAAGCTTCGAAGAAACTCGTTAAATGGTTAGGTACTAGACAACGGATAAAAATACTTAAAATACTTAAATACATACTTATTATACATAGAAAACACCCAGACCCGAGACAATTTAGAAAAACAATAATTTCTAAATTGACCCGACCTGGGATCGAACCCGGGACATCAGAGATGGCGACACCATGAAAACCGGTGTACAAACCACTCGGCCAAGGAGGTCGTCAATTGATACAAACGTAACACCATTATCACCACGTTGCATCACGTTTAGACACTATGATGTAATACCTGTAATATTTTGCCGATGTTGTATTAGGTTAAGTCGCAAGCATAAAGTCGTATAGAGTACGCATAATTTCGCTCTAGTCGATAATAAACCCGATTGCGCTGTAAAAACCGTTAACGAGTAGAAGCGATATTTTTCTAAGTTTACGCAAACACTTCACATTGTAAATTATACCTACTTTGTGTAAATAAATTTACTACAAAAATATTCAAAATGGAATTATAAAGCAAGTAGCTATACAAAAATTAACAAAAAAAATCCGTATACCGATTTTTCTGCCATTTGTATCTGGCTATACATTGTTGCCTGTAAAACTATTTGTAAGAAAACTATTAAATGTTTTATAGACACAAAACAAGCATTCACTAATAATATGAAAGTATAAACGTCCCACTGCTGGGCACAGGCCTTTCACGTGGACAATAGCACGTGGGGATATTGGGCCATCAAAAATTCATAACCCACCACCCTGGCCCAATGCGGCTTGGTGGGTTTAAACGACTCATCTTACGACAACAACCGGTACCAACGGCTTAACGTGACTTCCGAAGCACGGAGGAGCTGGAAATGTTTTCATTTATTTGACTTCCCTTGTGTGTTAGTTAGTGTGGGACAAATCTTGCAACTGAATTTAAGACCACTCTCGAACGCAAACTCAATCTTAATACAATTCCAATTCGATTAATATGTATCGATATTGGGATAAGTAACGATAATTCCGGAACGCCTTTTCGATAATAATTTGTTCAATCAATTTCCATTTCCACGCAATTTAATTCCAATTTGGCGCTATTGTCGCTTACAAAAGTGCCATAATGACTTTTTTTAGATTTGTTATTGGAAATTAATTTTTGCAATTATGTTTTAAGAGTAGCCTACCAGTTCTCCTCACCTGATTGAGCTGAAACTTGGTATACTTATGTAAGTACGATGACAATGCAATGTTATGGTACCATTGAGCTGGTCTGATGATGGAGTCGAAAATAAACGAAACGGCGGAATCGCATCGAGCTTAGGGTTCTTGGATTTGTCTTTTCGAGCACTTTAGTCCTAAATGATGTCCAGGGTCCTGATGATGGAGTGGAGTGGAGGTGGCCATAGGAACTCCTAAACGAAACGGTGGAAACTCATCGAGTTTGGGTTCGTTGGATTTGTCTTTTCGAGCACTTTACTGCTAGATGACTCTAAATCCAATACTAAAAAGTAAAAAAAAAAAAAAAACCCTTTTAAAAACAAGCTTTTAAATGCGCTAAAAAGAAAAAAAAATAACTTTTACTATCAACTTATAACGTCGTTACACAATTTATATGATATAAAAGGTTGTCGCGAGATTTACGTGTGTAAATAAAAAAGTAAATTAAATAACTTGATGTGATTGATTAAAATTTTCAATCTAAGTATAGTTAATAAGAGTACTTACATAATCTCGCGACAACCTTTTAAATCATATAAATTGTGTAACAATGTTATAAGTTGATAGTAAAAGTTTATTTCTTTCTTTTTAATGCATTTAAAAGCTTGTTTTTTAAAAGGTTTTTTAATTTTATTTTTTTCATTTTGGTCACCCATCAAGCGACCCGGCATCGTTATTGCGATAGTTGCTTAGCGGGCTAGCTCGCAAGCCGAACGCGCTAACCGCTGCGCCATCGAGCTTCTCGAGAAATGTTTCAGTCATATCATATGGCTGAAACATTTCTTTATAATTATGAATTAATCTGCGTATGGAATGCACGTGGGAGTACGCCTATTCTGTGGTACAACATTGATTTGATATACAGCATGCGTGTGAAATGCATTAATAAGTTGCGTTTGTTGTTGTTGTTGTCAGTTTATAGCTGTTCTGAAAGCAATTAAACTATTGCTTACATTCATTGATTCAATTCATTGATGCCTTCTTACGTAATAGTTATCACTATTGCATAATATTAATTTTCCTACCGGCTTACATTTGAATTGGGACAAATAGATATCTAATAATACTAATTTTTATGTCATTCTATAACGTAAAGATTGTTTATCGCATTATAAATTATTTACTTAATTGGTAATCTTTTTCCGCAAGAAATGTAACTAGAATAAATAAAAACATTTCCTTAAAGTATATAATATACGTACCTAACTGTATTTATCATTTATTGTGCTTAACGGCGGTGCATAAGCTTAAATTCTGTTGGAATCGCAAATTAGCCAACAGGATCGTCATGTTGTCATAACCGTGTTGCGTAGCGGTAAAAGAATCACCACCCCCTCTCTTCCCTTGGGTGTCGTAAAAGGCGACTAACGGACTAAATACTGCACACACAACCAACAGCATGGAACGGCGATGGGATCACCACCTGCATGTCACCCTGAGCACATAATGCAGTCTATAAGGCGAAATGTGGACTATGGCACAGGACAGCTTTTGCGGTCCTCATTGCTTAGTCTTTGACATACCCTTCGGGGATAATAGTCGTGGTAATATTGTATGTATTGTCATGTTCTTCCGGTGTACCTATATAGCTTGTTATCAATCGCATTAGAACAATTAACTTATATTTTATTCATGTCATCATGAACGCACAAGTCTGTTTAGATTTATTTATAGCTTAGATTATCATAATTACTTATACAATTATATAAAATTTATGGTAGTCTAGCATGCAATTTTTATTAGGTACCTACTTAGGACCTTACCTACTTATAAACACTATTTAAGCATAATTTTGTTAAACATTGTTTGGTGTACGTCACACTAATGCTATTTTGAATTTGAGCAAAAGGTGACAAAACAATGTTTATCTAAATTATGCTTATATAGTGTTTCTAAGTAATGCCGATTATTTCCAAGTACGGTTTGCCTCAGAAGTAGCTTAATACTTTAGTACTACGTCACACTAACTCACTCGGAAGCTAATGAGGCCAATTGTACTTATCTCGCTGTTTTTTATAAGAAGTGTAATTTATTTCTTAAACCGTACTTATGTCGCCTGTATGCCATAATAATTCAAAATAAAGCATTTCATTTCATTTCTACGAAACACTTACACAACTTGAGTGCGATGGTTAGCCTAAAATGCTCTTCTCGCTGATTTTTGGTCACAGAGTTAGTCCGAAGTCGATTCCCAGCATAGATCAATAAAGTAAAAAGAACTTACAGGACACAAAATCTGAATAGCATTTCTTCTTTGGAGTTACAGCAACGTATGTTTATGAGCTTTTACACTTTTTCACTTAAAAGCGAACTGCTTAGTAAAAATTTCCTAGACATTACCTACCTACTACTTACTATTTCACATAATAATTTACGTAAAATTAGGTGTTTAAATAGGTAAACCTTTTATACCTACCTACACTAATGGAAAGCTGATGCGGTCAACTCCGGAAAACGGGCGTGGTGTTTCATCATCAGCCTTGAAGGCTATAAACGTCTCACTGCTGGACACATGCCTCCACGTATGGACAACAGCACATGGGAAGTTTGGGCCATAGCTAGGGTTGCCACCTTTTTTTAGGACGAATAAATTATTTTTTCATTTTGTTAGAACAAAAATAAAGTACACACGGCGTCAGATCAACCTACCCAAAACTGACAAATTTATACAATCAATTTGAACTTTATTGTTTGGTTCTAAGGATCAATATTCATTGGAGAAATTTGACAGTTTAGGGTAGGTTGATCTGACGCCGCCGTGTGTACGTACGAGTAGCTAAAGAGTATTTATATTTCGTCCTTAAAATCGTATTTTTTGTTGGTCTATCTCTCATTTAACAAATATTTGTCTCTAACGTAAATAAAGTATTTTAGCGTACCTACTTTATTGGTGTCGTACATTATAAAGTACGCCTACATGAAAATGAGGACAATACTCAATTTCAGAGCACGGCCGGCAACCCTAGCCACGAACCCAACCGAACCTAACCCACCACGCTGGCCCAATGCTGTGTATGTAAGTGGTTATACTAAGCCGTTTGCTACGTAAGAATTATAACGTGCTGTGATTTATGGTGGCGGGCTCTTAATAGAATACTACCGACCGATCTCTACCCTTGGGTGTCGTAAAAGGCGACTAACGGACCAAAGATGCACATCCAACAGCTTAGAGCAGCAATGGGCTCACCACCTGGCACGCTGAGCACATGTGCAGTTGTCTTAGTGTGCGTGGACTGCTTTATGGTCCTCATTGCCTGGTCTCTGACTAACCCTTCGGGGATAATAATCGTGATCATATATGGATGAATTTATAGTACGTGTGTTATTGCAGCGGGGTCGGCGCACGCGCCCGCGCCGGCCGCGCGGCTGCCGAGCGGCGGCCGCGGAGACAGCGCCCTCTCGCGGACCAATACGTAAGAACATTGTAGATAACGAAACTTTAAAAAAAATACTACCTCAGGTCATTTTTTAAAAACTGTTTCTTACCTTCGAGTTTATTTAAGCGTTATTTAACGCAAAACAATCAAATTTTACAAAGATTTATTGTTTCAAAATGATAGTCGAAAATTCTTTATTTATATCATCTTTTGCTAAAAGTGCTTTTGAATAGTCCAAAAATTTTTTTGCTTACCATTATTCAGGACGACGCGCGACGTTATGCTATGGAGAAGAATGGGCGCAAGAAACTTGCTTGTCTTTTTTTGTAATGACTACAAATTTTTTGATTACAAGATTTTTTGTAATCGCTACAATTGATGGGTATTGGGCTTAAATCATTATGCTTTCCAAATGCGGGTTGGTGTGCATAGAAATCCGAAACAGACTGCCTGACCTGGGATTTAAAGCCTGGACCTGCTGGTTATCTCGCCGAGCGTTTAGCTACTCGGACACAAAGTGGAAATAATAAAATGGACCTTCATGTTTACTATTTCAGGTTATTAAGTGTCACTCCTTTGAAGTTCCAGACAAGTGTCGTTAAATTATTTATTAAGGTTATATCGATTAGCGGCTCGGTCCCGTTTCGGCATAATTTTGTTACGGTTAAAGATTTAAATTAACCTATTTTTTCTATATAATTGTCTAGTGTAAATGTGTATATTTCTACCACTTAATACAAACATAATCGATTACCGAAGTTTAGTAAAATTGAAATTAAGCCCTTATACTTACTGGTTTTTGAGTTATAACGTTTATAATCTACCTATAGCCTATTTCAATTTTCCATCTGCCAGCCAGTAATTCGATAAGATCCTCAATGTTTGCTAAAAAACTAAAAAGTTTGTTAAAAGTTCATCTCTTCCAGGTTTCTTCCTAGTTAGTTCCTTGCGTTCCATTCTTCTCCACAGCTAAAAAACGACCTGAATTGTAGTATCATAGTAGGTAAAAATTTTTGGACGAGTTTGAAAGTAGGTACTTTTCAAAGGTTTATTTAAAGATTTTGCCAGTCGGAACATCAGGCTCCTGTTGTTTTTAACTGAATTCACTTACATACCTTTTATGGTACGTATGTGAATAATGATGTTGGTACTTAGAAGATAACAAAATAAAATAAGCGAATAACCAATACTTATTACTTTTTAAATAAAAATATTTTGAACCAGTGAAAGCAGATTATCTCTTTCATATATCAATTATTAATGTCGTTCATTTTTCCTTGTATCAAATGTCGTGCGTGTCTTGACATTGGCTAATAGGTTCATTAACACCAGCGAACTGCGTACCAGTCGCCGCCATTTAAAAAAGGGACAGACTGGGCCGCCGAGTCGCGGGGTCAACTATCTGAATATTTATCCAGTTTCATTCACCAATCAATGCGCTCCATGCATAATGCAGCGAACATGCCGCTATTACGCCGTAAACATCTTAGATTTGTGTAGCGAGCGATTTGCAAAGAAATGGTTCCTATTCATATTAATGACATTTCTTATATCTTCGTTCTTTATTCAGAATACATTAAATACATAATTAGAGCGACATTGTTTTGTCTTTTTAATGTTATCTATATGAAAAGCAAGTACGTTCAAGTCCTGCTGCTGATAGCGTTTTATCATTATTACTTGGGTTGGTACAGTTTTAAAGCGGTTTTTTTGTTTTTTATACGTTGCAGATATTCTGCGGACACGTCCCACGATAGCGCGCAGTTTCTGAACCGCTCTATCAACCGCGTGGAGGGGAGGAAGAAGCAGGCAGACGAATTCGACGAAGACTTGCCTCTGCCGCCTGAGTAGTTTTAACGTAATTATTGACAATTATTACCAATTGAATAAAGTCATTTTATAGTTCAATGACTTTTTTATCGCTTACTCTATGTAAGTTTTCTAAAGGTTACGAGATTAAAAGTTGCATCATCATAATCGCCATTCTTAATCCTTCATTACTGAAATAATTTTTATGTGTGGGTAGGTATCTTTAAGAAAATAGGCTTCATAGAAAGTAAAAAGTAAGTTTTTTATTTGTTAGTTTCCTGTAGTTCGAATCTACAGAGCATACAGACTTATTTTCAGTTAAAAAAACCGGACGTGTTTCTTAAAAATAATACTTTATTGTGTTTTTTTTTGGCCAATCATGAAATCGCCATGGAAATATTATGTGAAAGACAACCAATCAATACTTGTCAATACACAATCAAACATCCGTCAAAACATCAATCTTAAGTTATCAAATTATTCTTGGAAATGTTATTTTAATGTTAACAGTTTACATTAGCTAATTTAGGTGTCAGTGATTGTTACGAAAGGTTAAGGCCTGTGGGCATGACACCTAAACCTTTTGTAGGTAACCAAAGTTCATACGCGTTGCGTTGCGAAGTAAATGTCAATATTTTTGACCGTGAAATAAAGTGATGAAGGATCGAGATCCTCCGACAGCGAAAATTGCAATGCCACTATCCATGTCATCGGCGGGTAGAAGAGATAAAAGTTTCAAATGAAAATATTAAAAACAAGAATTTGAAATAAATTTATTTAGAGTCTTAAATTAGTATCTAAGTATAATTTAATTGCACAACTATTTACATACGTATTATAAATATTCAACAATATACAAGATTATTCTAAATTGTTTATTTGCATTCACAACGCTATATTTATTGTATCGAAAATATAAATTGCATTTGGTAAAAGACTATTTGTCTCAAGTGGGACTCGAACCCAAGAACTTCCAAATGCTCTTCCAATCAAACTCCATAACAACCTAGCGATTGCGTTAACAACAAGTACTTATTTCAAGTGCTATTTGAACATAAAAAAACAGATTCTTAGACTAGATAACAAAACATACAATTTGAAGAGTCTTATGCTTAATTTAAATGCATTGGTGTAAGCTAACTCCCCAAAACTCTCTATAATTTAATATCACATAATATATTTACATAATATACATAATTATTATTATCTTACATTGTGATGCTCCTTCCACACAAATATTAAACATTTCGTTGAATATAAAACTATAAAATCGTACAGTGATCACAATGATACGATCTTTTAAAACGTTAAAAGACACTAGACCACCAAAATGACAATAAGTTATTATGTTTATGATCAGTCACTTATTCATTACAATATCTAACCTAGCTCAATGAATTGTATCGAGAGATATCTATGACTCAGTCAGTTCATGTAAAAACTGTAAGTACCTATTCATTCTATAGTTTTAAAAAAGTAATTAAATATCCTAAGATTTACTACTTGTAAGTAGAAAGATAAAACAACAAATCATTCACATTCACAAATCTGACGCATATAATTTACGAAGAAAAAAAGATATATTTGGGGCCATGCAGTATGCAAGTGCCATTATTGTCACAGGAATGAGTTATTACGTGTGACCTTGAAACAAATACACAAAAATGTATGGACTTTAATTTGCGACGTAGCTGCGTCGCAGTGCGTCGCAATTTTAGTTCATATAATTTTGTGATCTACTTTTAAAACTTGAACAACTATTGCGTCGTACTTTACACGGAAGCTTAATTACGAATCACCTAAATACTTGGAAACTGATTTTAAATTCATTATTTTTATTATGTTATTTTGCGTAGGTACCTATCTTATTCCATTTCTTAAAACCATAATATATCTGTTTGTCTCGCTACCAAAACACAATAGATTTAAAGCTAAAGTTCCACAACAGCTTATTATGTGTCAGATAGTGTGTTCAAAAGTTTGTCACATTAATCGTATAACAGTGTTAAAGTAAAGACAATTAATAATTTCCTATTAAATGTGACTGCTAGCATAAACAGATGATATCTTTCATATGTTTTTATTATCTAAGTCTGTTGAGCATGATAAAAAGAAGTCTCTTTAGAAGTGCTCGCCTCCTAGGTGCTAATAAAATTTACAATTGCTTTCCTATGAAAGAAATGTTATAAAGTCACTTATTACATAAGACTGTACAGATTCATTATAAACAGTTATTTACAAGAACAAAAAAGTAAACATTTACAAATGGATACCGTTATGACGACACTGATAACAACAATGGAGACATTTCGTGATAAAATGCGCAGCATTTAAACAAAATCACAGCACAAACTCTCCGCATCCAGTTCGCTTAACCCTATTATCTTGAAAGTTTATCGTATATACCCAGCTTGTACAGTTCACACATTATCTTTCGCATGAAAAGTCTCTTAAAAATATCTATTTATTTGGCACAACGCTCGAGCGTTCATGACTTTAGTTTGTTCTCTTTCACTTGAGCAACAGTTGAGTTGCGATACCGATACGAATGGTAAACTTATTGGACTTTAATGTGAAAGGCGACCTTTCGTTACAAGCATTAAGGCTGATTTCGTGGTGGCGCTTACGGCGCAAATGGTAAGCTTGGCTTGAAATCTCGTTGATGGCTCATGCGGTAGTCATACGCGTCACAATAATAGAAAGAGTAGACATCTACCCGTCATAAGAGACTTAAAGCCGTTGGTCAATGTTGTTATGACCATTTTCAAACCCACTTTGGGCCAGCGTGTGTGTAGTTCAGAGCCCAATCATCCCTTAAATTGATAAGGAGGGATTTTTATTTTTTATGTGGGAAGACCCGAACCCATTTATGAGACATTTAAAGGCTGATGACAATTAAAATAACTCACATTTACGCCAGAAACGTCTTTACCGTACGCGTGTCCAAATCGTGACCATAAAATCAGCCTAAAAGAATATTCTTTAAATCCAAATGAAATACGCGAAAATCTATTTCGGGCATCCATAATCGTGATAAGTGACGCGATAACGCAAATCGCTAATCGCAAATCTACTGGCAAACTGTGAATCGGTATCGCACTATCGCACCGTGAACCCGCACAACACTCACGTGATGACCCTCGCGTAGGGGTGCTCTATGTGGCCGTACTGTATCGCGAGTAGGGTGTCCTTGACCCGCTGGTACACGGGCTGCGGCTGCTGCATGGTCGGCACACTGATGTCCGTGTCCAGGAAACCCACCCGACTGATAGGGCTGATCACCACCGCTGTACCCGCGCCGAACATCTCCAACAACTGGGGGTAATACAAACTTTGAGTTTGGGAAATTAGGAACAGCGGTCTGGAACAGATTTTTTTTTTATTCTACAACGGGTAAACGCTTGGCCTTTATCTCACCTGATGATAAGTGTCGATAAGGCCGAAGGTGGAAGCGCGCTTCACCCGGAATCCTCAACCACTGAGGAACTGGCTATCTTATCTCTCTAAATTGTCGGAATACAACAATGCTTTAAACATCGTTGTTATGGCGACAGACTTAGATAAGATGGTGATAGCTAGCCAGGCGGACTTAACAGCCCTACTACCACCAACCAAACCGAGCACACAAAGATGTGCCCCCCCGCTGGGAATCGAACCCGGGCCCTCTGGGTCTGCGCCCGGTAACTTAGCCACTAGACCACAGAGGCGGTTCATATGGATGGAACCGTCACGCCTGCGCGACGGCAAATAAAAACAAAACTGTCGCCGCCATCGAAAGCTGCCACAGTCCATGTTTAATCAAATAATAACTGCACATGTGTTCAGCGTGACAGGATCCTATCGCCTTTTATGATACCAAAGAGAAGAGATGGGGAATTCTGGGTAGTTGACTAACTTTGAGTTTAATGAACTTAGCAGCGATCGGGAACAGATGAAATATAATTGGGTAGTTGACTGGTTGTCTATGCAAACTAAATTAAATTGAATAATAAACAAAATTAAAATAATTTGTAGGCCGAAGAAAACAGACTTCACCTTAACCGTAGTAAGTCAGTTAAAAACTATAATAATTATAATGGCCTGCGTCTGTTTCAGACGATTTATTTATGCAGTTTACTGAGACTTACTTTTACTGTATATAAACTATAGGGTAGTTGTAAAGTACAGACTATTAGAGACATATAGCTAGACCGTTGTAGGGCAGGTTATGGTTATGTAGAGATTACTTTATTAAAATACTATGTTTTTATTAATGGGCTTTAATTGAGGTATTATGTTCGCGCATATCGATATCTGACATTTTATTATTGCATAAGATAAAATTAAACATACTTCGCGTTAATGTTGTCTATCAATAACCAAAATAACGATGGAGTAACTAACCATAACTTGTCCTAGGTACGATAATGTTATTTGCTAATTAAGATGAGCTCGATGGCGCAGCGGCTAGCGCGTTGCGATCTTGCCTGCTAAGTAACTTTCGCAATGCACCCTGCATCCAAGTTGCTTAGCGGGCGCTGAATGGGTGGCCAAATAAAAAAAATTATCTCGAGCTTTTCCGTGCTTCGGAAGGCACGTTAAGCCATTGGTCCTGGTTGTCGTTGAAAGATGGCAGTCGTTAAAACCTACCAATCCGCATTGGGCCAGCGTGATGGGTTTTTGAGATGGCCCAACCTCCCCACGTAAGATTCATGTGGGAAGGCCTGAGCTCAGTAGTGGGACGTTTATAGGCTGAAGATGATGCTAGTTAAGACAGTATCACGCTTTAGAAATAAGTCCCAACTTACTCTCCCTTGTTTGTTGAGGTCCATAACTCGGTCCATGGTGATGACCTCCTCTTTCACTGTCAAGTCCTCCCATTGGCTGGCCAGTTCCAAGATGGAGCGCCGCGTCACACCCGGCAGTATCAGCCCGTTTAGGGGCGGCGTGCTCAGCTGTTTATCTGCAAATACAATAAATTGTTACCTCAAATGTATTTTAAAAAATATGTGACTTTTGATAGGTATTGATTTAGATTTTAAAATTTTGTCAAGCGGTGAAACTGTATTAAATTGAACGGTATTCACTTTTTTTAATGGCAGTGGAGAATTGAACACTATTACCATATTGAACCTTATGTGCCTTACAAATAAACAGAGAATAAGGTCAGAATAGTTGTTCCGTGTTTTGTCTTTTTACTCTTTGAAATTATGTTTACATGACAGGAACAAAATACGGAATAAATATTCGTAGCTTATTTTTTGTTTATTTGCAAGGCATTAGGACTTTTACAAGTACCTAATAAAGTCTTTCGAGTTGAATAGTTAGTCAGTAAAGGTACTTATACGAATTGGTCCCGAGCTTATCCTTGAGTTCGGTGTAACCCGAACCGAACGTCGGGCTGTTGGATTAAATAGGTATGCAATTGCTAATAAGTAGGTATTATGTAATTGCTGTTGAGTATATAAAATCGTTTTAAGCACTGTGCTACCACAGCAAAGATAATAAGGTTTATCAAGTAGGTTTAGGTATTTAAAGTAAAAATAAATATCATTGTATCGCCACATCACCAGAAATTCTATCATTCAAAGCGAACTCTTCATTTGACTTTTATTAATAAAATGTAATCATATCATCTCTCATTCTGAACTGTAATCACGGCCGACGAAATCCAGTTCAATTGTTGACTTCATACAAATGCAATAATATTTACCAACCATATACCAATTGTCAACATATCCAGATGTAACCGGAATCAGTAATTTACCTACTAGTTTATTTCCATGACTACTAGGTCTCGGATCAGCTATTTTAAAACGTCCACAATGGAGTTTTAACCTATCAGAGGCCGACACAATTGTGGACGTACTAAAATAGCACAATGGAGACCGTGAACTATTAGTTATTTAACCTACAGGATTTAGTTATTTCATCAATAGGTTGATTTCGGTCGTAATTAATGTAAATAGTAGTTTGTTTCGATTTTAAACGTAAATATTATACCACCCAAATAAACATCAAGTCAAAAATTTAAGACTAAAATTAAATAACAATTTTCTATCGTGGATTCTATAAAGTCACGTGTGTTAGGTTAACGAAATTCTATACAACATTCTGATGTGAGTGATCCTAATTATTGCTTCAGATGTATTTGTAGGACAAGAATTTACCGGTCATAAGGTCAGAGAGCCGCGACGTGTCTGATAACATAACAATATCGGCCACTTACATTAGCCGCTTATCGTGCTAACTGCTCGATTCCAGCTCACACCACCATTAAAAATGTATAAAGTAGTGCAAACAAGTCGCCGCGATTACGAATAGCATCTTTTCTGGTTCATGTTGGAGGGTGCATGACGCTAGCGATAGAGCGAACAAGCTTATGATGTTATTAGCTCTGAATGACTATTTAAATCAATGTTACACATAATGGAATAGCCAATAAAGCCTTTGACTGAATAATGTGACCTAAGAAACCTGCCATATATATTATATATTATTTTGGTATTTGGTTGAGGCAACTTCTTAAAAACAGTTTAAAGTACTGACCTAAAATTGTCAATAAAATAACAATCTTAATCTACTAATCGACACAATCATGTTTATAAATTTCAGATTTTTCACGAGCGATACGGGCCTTTTATCTTATCGAGTGACTGATAGCGTTCGCGCAAAAACATTTTGGGTTTGGCACATACCTCCGTGCTCGTTGATGTAGACCATGAATATGTTCATGGCGCCGACTTCCGTGAGCTCGTGGTCGGGGCCGAAGAGCCATAGCACTTGGTGGTGGCCTAGCTTAGCTGCCCGCGACGTCGCCTCTGCAACAACGTATAACAGTCAATTTGATTGTTATTAACCTTGTCTGCACACCGCTGGTTCTGGCGTTGTCATCGCTGAGGTCCCATGGTTCAAGTGCCGGTCGGGTCTTTAACAATTTTGATGCTGTGCAAAGGGCTTGCCAATAATATATCTAGGTGAACTCGGGGAAAGTCGTCATTCTTTCCATCAGTTGATAGTACCTGATAAAGATTTTTAACAACTAGTTTCTACAAATATGTTTAATTGTTTGTGTAATGGCGTGTCTTGCCTTTTACAATGCCGCCAAACACTTCAATTTTAGTTACGCATCTGATTGTCCTTGTCGCACGCCACAAAATGGTCTACCGGTAACTTCCTCGACAGAGACACACCTCGATAGGTACACCTATGTTATGGAATGTGAAGTAGTCTGTGTTCTATAACTATAAGTTTACGTGTTCGATTTGCTTATGATATTGCGGAAATACGTATTTTGGGGTTGTGTAATAGTTATTTGTTATACAAGAGTGCAAACTTGCTTTTTAACCGCGTGCTCAATTTTGATGACCGAGCAAGCGAAGGATTCTAAAATTGAATCACGAGCGCAGCGAGTGATTCAAAAATTAGAATCCTGAGCGTTACCGAGGGAATCAAAAGAGCACGAGGTGAAAAATCTTTGCACTCGAGTGCAACACGTAACTTTTCATCCCACCTCAACGAGAAAATTACCAACCAAATTAAAAAAGTAGGTACACCAAAAAGGTTCCGAGTCTGAGTTTTTAACAATTTAAAAAGGTCGTATGATAAATCGGCACCATGGAGAAAGAAGAAAATAGGTTTAATGATGTTTTGAATACACATACTAAGTGCACACGCTGTTATAAATTCAATTTACTTTGTCCTCTAGCGGGTAAAAACGGCCTTTGCACTCAGATATCGAAGAGTAAAAATACTCTTTCCGAGATGGGGGGATGAAAATGTTTTTTCATTTCAATTTTCAATTTTTGAATCACTCGCTGCGCTCGTGATTCAATTTTAGAATCCTTCGCTTGCTCGGTCATCAAAATTGAGCACGCGGTTAAAAAGCAAGTTTGCACTCTTGTATAACAAATAACTATTTCATCCCACCATCTCGGAAAGAGTATTTTTAATCTTCAATATCTGAATGGAAAAGCCGTTTTTATTCTCTAGAGGATAAAGTAAATTGAATTTAGAACATCGTGTGCACTAAGTTTGTGAATTAAAAAAAAACATTAAACCTATTTACTGGTACCTCTATGGTGTCGAATATATCATACAACTTTTTTTTAATTTGTTAAAAACTCAGACTCGGAACCTTTTTGGTGTACCTACTTTTTTAATTTGGTTGGTAATTTCCTCGTTGAGGTGGGATGAAAAGTTACGTGTTGCACTCGAGTGCAAAGATTTTTCACCTCGTGCTCTTTTGATTCCCTCGGTAACGCTCAGGATTCTAATTTATGAATCACTCGCTGCGCTCGTGATTCAATTTCAGAATCCTTCGCTTGCTCGGTCATCAAAATTGAGCACGCGGTTAAAAAGCAAGTTTGCACTCTTGTATAATAAATAACTATTAATGTAAAGTGCGCTTTGCATTTCGACTTTGACGCAAAAGAGATAACGACATCTCTGCCAACGTTGCTGAAATAATAAAGTAGGTACCGTACCTACATACTAACAAACGCAAGACTTATCTCAAAATACTTTTAATAATAGTTGATGTTAATAGAACTAAGTCATCTGATTATCATGTAAAAATGGGAGTTCCACAAGGATCAATTCTTGGTTCGTTCTTTTTTTAGATTTATTAATGACTTGCTCTTCTTTGTAGAAAACTTCTTTGGAATTGTATCGTTTGCAGATGATACTTCACTAATTTTGACTAGGTGTAACTGGTGTAATAATAATAATGACGATGTAAACAATGCTCTTTCAGAAGTAGTAAGATAGTTAGTGTGACATGCATGGCACTTAAGTGTTAAGCTATTAATATAAAGCCGATTGTACAAGTAATATAGGTAGGTAATCTAAGCAGGAACAGATATAAGTAACTATCGAAAACGTAATCATTATCAAATCTATCCATTTCGTCACTTACCTATCGTGGGTCCATAATTGGATCCAACTTTTCTGTTTCCTACGCCGCCCGGGAAAGCGCGCACCACATTAGGGTCGGCGTATATTGAGACGGCGCCGTCGGTGCTTGCCTTGTAGTACGCGCTCACTGGACTCAGGATCACGAACAGGAGGGCCGAGTCGGGCGCTTGGATTCCAAACGTGGGCTGGAACATAAAGAAAACATTCGTCAGCCCATAAAGGTACCGATCAGATCATTCCACCACCTAACCCAATCAAAACTTCACGAAGTTCAGGTCGTTACTTTGAGTGACATGTATAGGATCAAAAAATCGGTTCAAAAGAACGTAACCTTTTTCAAAAAGTTCCGTGTTCTGGTTTCCAAGTTTTGCCTCTCCACGATTAGTCTAGGTCTAGTCTCGATTTCTCCTATAGGAATATAAAAACGGCGGTAGCTACTTCTTTATGGTTCTTATTATCGTAGACCACAGGAAAAATTACACGTAAAATAATGTATATTCACTTATGTAAATATAAAAAATAAACAATGTTAAAACATGTACTAAACGTACCTAGTACATTCTAAACAAGTTTCTTTACGGAACGCAAAGATTAAAATAAATTTATTTCTAATTATGTTATTGTTGTAAGTAAATAAATTAAGTTATTTTGTAAAGGTACCTTCTCGACTAGTTTATGTACTTAACATCAATTTTACTTTATTTTATGCACAAGTTTATTTTTTAATGGTATAGGTATCTATGGAGTAGTTCGGAGCTGTAAAGCCACGGTATCTGTTTGAAAAACTTAAATTCTCTCGAAGGGAGGTAAGACTAGCGTCGAGATTGAGCTGCCCCAGACATAGTTTATTCTGCATTTCTTGATAGTATTCGCTATATGCTGCCTCGAAGTGTTGGAATAATATACTTCCACCATTAAGATATTCGCAATCTGTTAATTCTTTCAAAATTGATTATAAGAAATATTTACTAGAGCAGCAAATAGAACAGCAGTAATACTTTTAGCAGGCAGCTCATATCTACGTACATACATAATAAACCAATATTAGTTTTATTTTTTAAGTTTTTTTGCTATATTATTACACCCTCATAATATAATATGTATTAAAATAGTCTACTTAAAGTTATAACTTCTCAAATATTATTTTTATAGCATTATTTATTTTTAGTAACAACAGTGGCACGCACACATACACACACACTTCAAGGGCTTCTCTGAAAATTAGCGTTGCAGTTTTAGGTATATATTTTTAAAGCTGCAACATCATGCTGAGAGGGTCCTTTTCGTTGTAGCAATTTATTAGTATTACATTTAGAAATTAAGCCTCTATCTAGCTAGAACATGAGTACTTCAATACTTCAACATTATAAGGCATTCTTCATCCAACTCCGTTCAGCCATTACGTCGGTCGTAAGCATAGGTAACAACATTTGATGAACTACATTGATGTTTTCGCATTTTTAATAGAAATTTTTTGGTCAATGTTATTAAGTATATTAACCAATTAAGGAAAACACGTATGTATAAAATGATGATGTTGGTTTCCGAACTTTGGATAAAATATTTGTATATACTTATGTAAATTGTGGTAGTTTTATCAGTATTTGAGAGAGTGAACCACGAGATAAGAGTATTAAAGATATTAAAATTTCTGTGAATGAAATATAATTATGATATCAGACTCAGTAAAGAAGAAATATATATAGGTAGCTAGGTAATAATAATTCACAGTATAATGAGTAGTATAATATCACCCTATCATGAGTACCAACTTAGAACACGGCGCCGGCGCTACCAGGGTAATATGAACAGCGCTAACTAGACAGTAGAAATTCCATTAATTATGAGCACTGACCAGTGCGCGGCCGCTGGTGAAAGGTTAACTGAAATCTATATCTGTGACTGAAACGGTTCAAAAGGGAAAAAATTCCAAATACATCGTCTCTTAGAACACTTTCTTATTCACCGCAATGTTTAGTTATCTTTAAGACTGTCGACTTGCGTTGATTGACTTAAGTTGAAAAAGATAACGTAATAAAGCTATGCTTACAAGATAAGATTATGGTAACTCACCTCAACACCGATTAACGTAGGCCTTATGTAAAGGGTGGAAGTCTCAGAATGCGGCACCCACTCCTGGTCGATCTGAACCAGCCGCGAGAAGCACTTGACCAGCTCTTCTCCATCAAACATTGGCAGGCCGGAGCGTTGCGCGGCCAAGTTCATCCTCTCCATGTTCAATGCAGGCCGAAATAACCGGATCTTGTCGTCTCTGCCTCTGTACGCTTTCAGTCCTTCGAAGAGCTGCAATGACAATAGTGAATCATTTGCATGTCATCATCATCCGCCTTTAAACATCACACATCTGGAATCAAGGGGCTTATTGTATAACTTCAACATCTTTCGCAATACCTTTTACGTAGAAGTACATTGCTAGGTTAATTATTTTAAAAATTGTTTTAAATAAGCAAATCACTTAGTAAGAGCATCCTACGCTCCCTTTTATACCCATATATAATTTGGGTATAAAAGATAGCATAGGATGCCTTTACCAAGTAGTTTTGCGTTAAATCCCGTATAAATATATGTGCATATCGGAATGCAAAAGTTAAAAAGGTATTGCCATAGACAAATTTAGTATAGGTATATCGTCCTTAGTATTGCTATAGATGTTGAAGTGATACAATTAGCCCCCAGGACTGTCCAAGTGATCAATGCACGTAATAATATAGGGCCTTAACCAACCACACTCGCGCCATATGTGGGTGGGTTGCTGAGTAAACCCATAAAACATTTATCTATTCAAAACATTTCTAAGTAACAATTCAAATCATGAGATAAACGTATATTATGTTTATATTGATAATATAATAATATGTTTATAACGAAACTTGATAATAACATGCGTACAAACGTCTTTATTGACAACACGAGACAGTAACAACAAAGTTTATTCTAGAATACTTTAGAACGTAACGTCTGTTTTCTTGTGTATAAATTCTGTTATCTTTTATAAAAAGTATGTCATGCAAATACTCTTAGACGCTAATATAATAAAGAACATTAGATGTTTTCAATAAAATCACAATAACAATAATAATGCGCTCACCTGTACTGCATAATGCAGAGCTTTAGCGGCGGGGTGTAGGCTCAAGTTCTCAAAAGGCATGATCTCTGGTTTCTGCCAGCCGCCTAAGTCCTTGAGGTATTGTATTTTTAGCATGTGGTCTGTGAAGAACTTGCCGAAGCCGAGGTCTGCCGCCGCCGGCTTGGGCTGCAGTTGGTAGGGAGCTGCCAGGCTCACCCGAAGGTCGTCGTACTGTGGAAGTAATGTTTATTAGTTGCTTGCAAATACTTAACTTGTATGACGTAAGTCACGTGTTTATCGGGATGCTACGAATCATGCGCTACACCGCTCGCTGGGCGATAGCGCCTTTATGAATAAATAAGCGTTCTGGCGAGTACATAAACAAGATAAAGAAAAAAAATAGATGTCTCACTGTCCACTAATAAATCATTTAAATGCTAAATGACTATGCTTATCAAAGGAAACCAACCATCTGCAATTTGCATACACAAAACACACAGCTCTACTGAGCCTCGATTGTGCTATTTTAAAACGTCCACAATTGTATGACCTAGCTATGTAAAATAAGCTGCCTCAAATTTAACGCAATTGTCCGCAACACCCAAACGGTGACTATTTAAAGTACCTTTTTTATTTATTACTATGTATCTACACTTAGTTTGCAAATAAAGTTTATTTTGATTAGGTTTGTCCTGTGTCGCCTGTTTCTTGTAATATGGTTATAACAAGTCGAATGTCAAACTAAGACCAATGGACGTAATATATAAACGTCCATGACTAAGACTGAGTCACGCTTTTGGACGTTGAAAATCTTATATAAGGATATCATATTTGTTCACTCTCCTTTGGATTGGAATCCTTAAACGATCTTGCTCAGTTTTCAAACTAAAGAACTTAAGGTCATCGAAAAATAATGGCTTAATCACCTTGAAAATTTTTACTCATAGATACACCGCCAGTACGTACATAACGGTAACTTTATAGGTAAACGCTTAGAACAATAAAAGACCTATTTGTTCAAATGTTATCGGTGAATAGGCGATAGACTATTGTATAAGGCTGTTTATACATTTATATCGGTGTTCCGGCTTAAGCTTAGAATAATAATAAGTATTCTTCCTTATTATAGGTTGATTATTTCTTGATTAAATGTATCCGTAACGGTGTAGTCATGTTCAGGTACCTACATAGTTTAGCACTGAGGTGAATATCTATTTCATTTTGTAAAATTGCATAAGTTCTTTTTTAATCAATGGACTTACAGTTAGGTACCCATAAATAATTATAGTATTAGATAAATAAGTTTTTTTTTAAATTATAGGGTCATTATTTCTTTATTTAATGTATCCGTAACGCTGTAGTCATGCTCTGCATAGGTTAGCATTGAGGTGAATATCTATTTCCTTTTGTAAAATCGCACTTTTAGCAATGGACTTACAGTAGGTACCCATAGTTATAGTACCAATTATATAAATAATCTAGTAGGTGTTATGTTATAACAGTTAATCTTAAATGTATAACTGACTGGACATCAACAACATCACATGTGCACAGATTAGCAAACACGTGCGATTACCTAATCATTCACACTTTTACACAAAAATACATTGGGTCCATGATAATGATTGCTAACCGCACAAATGGCGTGATTTCGCATTCATTACAAGCGAATCATTTTCTTCAACGATTTGGCGAAAACAAAAACATAGCTTATCATTCACGTCCTTTCGCGATAACGTGTTATTTGTTGTTTCTATGTTACACCCCCGTTCCGTGGACGGAGGCGCATTCGTTATTGGCTTACGTATTAGGCGCAGTTTACGTTTACATGTACGCGTCAACGTAAAGACATAGGTACCTAGTGATATAGAAAGTATTTTTGAGCGCATTATGTATAGATAAGGTTGCTTTTCCGTCAGAGCTATGCGAGGTCGCTATGCGGGACGCGAGAACACAATCCACCAATAGGATCGCTTGCTTCGCTAAGGCGGTGTATAATGAAGTCATTCTATTGGTTGAGCTGTGTGTGTGGCGGCTATATAAAATAATACTACCCACCCATCTCTTCCCGTGAGTGTTGTAAAAGCCGACTAGCGGACTAAAGGCTGCACATCCATCAACAGCAGGGCGGCGGCGGCGAGCGGCGATGGGCTCGCCACCTGTCACGCTGAGCACATGTGCAGTTATTGTTTACCGCTACTAACACAGCACCTCTCTGCTCTCTCTATTTTTTTATAAATAGTGTAAGTACCTTGAACGATATGTCAGGCGTGATGTGTGGGCGCGGCTGCGCAGGCGCCGGCGGCGCCGGCTCGGCGGCCGCGCTATCTTCAAGCTCTTTGTAGCGCAGCGACGAGCTGCAGCATCGCACCATCTGGAGCTTGTGCTGGTTCTCGAATATCCATTTTACGAGGACCTGCAATAAAAAATAAGTTTAAGTAGGGTTGCCAACTATACTGTTAAAAACAGTAGGTAGGTACCTACTTATTAATACTGTTTTTCACTACGTTATACTTTTCATTGTTGAACAAAAATAAAGTATCCAAAATACTGTTTTAGTATCACTGTGTGCACTGGTAACCATATAGGTTCGTGTTTAAAAAGTAAAAAAGTTGCGAACGTTGTCCGCGCGGTGCAGCGCAGCCATATTTAAAATCATTGAAAAAATAAAATACGGTCCATTTTTGTAAAATACTGTTTATTTTTCATAACTAACCTTAAAATGTTTTATTATAATGTTTTATGTTGGCAACTCTAAGTTTAAGTGTCGCTTTAATTTAAAACAAAAAATGTCTAGCTGCCCTCAGGTAAAGCAAAAGATGAGCCAAGATCGGGCTCAGTGGCATGTATTGGGAATTGGGATTGGGAGAGCCAATGTCCAGCAGCGGACTGACAGGGGCTGATGTGATGATACATATATTCAAGTATGTTGTACCTACACACACCGTGTTAATTGAACTAAGTTAGACGACGTAAAGGAACACGGCATTGGGCCAACACGAACACGAAACAACAAGAAAGCAAAAGAGCCAAATTGATTTTGTTATTAAATTACAAAATATTGTAGGTAGGTAGTTACCGCCCAACTAGCAAAACGGTGTGCTATAACAGTCACGGCCACGTTCCTGTTTTACTAAACAGTTCTATAAGAGCGTCGTTATAAGTTTAATAGATGTGGAGTCAACGTGTATTCAACGGGATTTAGGCGCAAATTACTCCACTAATTGGTGCAATAGAAGCAGATTAACTGTAGAAGAAATCGCCTAATTATGGAATAGATGTGATTTAACAGCAAACTTAACACATTTTAGAGCAGTAATAGCATTGTCGCGGCAACTACTGCACTATTTGATGGAGTTAAAGTTACATGGTTTCCAATATTCCACAAAATAATGCTACAAAGGTTGCCGATGTGCTACAAATCGATATTTTGATGCGATTAAAGCGAATAAAATACTGTTGTTCCAAAAAGTTCTGCCTGCAACTGGGTGAACAAATACCAATCTCCTTCTTATGTTATTATCCAATAGTAATGGAAGTACTCAACCTAATATGAATTTTGTAGTATGGTTGTACGTGTACAGGTGTAGAAATCTTGCGAAATTAATTTACCGATAAAGTGATATGCCATAATTCACATATATTTATGGGCCCTGCTAAAAACGTTACATTAATAAATAAATATTAAAAAAATACATAAATTACGAAATTGGTGAATATATTGCTTTTTTGGCGCATAAATTCGATCATGTGTTGAATAACTGCGACACTGTTCCACCATATTTAATAAATTAAGTTATTTTGGGGTTCCTGATTCAAAGTCGGTAACAAAACTTGAATGGTTAGATATAACTATAGATGTAAAGCTGGTTTCTAACATTTCTAGCCTGGCGGCTAGAAACGGCTGATTTGGCTCATTATAATTTCTAGCGGCTGAAAACAGCTGCGTACATTTTATTGTACAGTTTATATTCACATGATTTAGTTTTTGTTTTTGTTGTTTCGGGTATCTACCCAGTATCAAGCGGCTGGTTATTCGTTTCTACCCGCTGGTTTCGGTAACTACCGGCTTACAAGCCGCTGGCTTACAACTATAGATACAACTCTATAATCTGGTAGCCAATTAAATTATTCAAGTTTATTCCATTTCTAGATGATTGTTTAGAATATGGACACATGGCAGGAAACGCATTTTATTTTATTAGAAAGGTGATACGGATGTATAGTGGAAACAGATTTGAATACGAGAAAAATACATTTTATTCTAAATTTCTGTCTTGTTCATTTTCAAAACTCTCTGGGTTTTTAACATCTGAAATGTAATCACTGGAATCTTCAAAAACTCATTATTATTAACTTGTATTGCAATCAGTGAAGCCTGATAGTCGACTTCTTCACTGTATTCTAATGTTTAATTTCAAGATTGTCGTGAACTAATAAATTGTGTACGGAACCACTATCTTCAGAGTGGTTAAAAAAATATCCTCACATTAGAGCTCTAAAGGTCACTAAAAATCTGTTATTGCATCTTGTAGGTACTGAATAAATGTGATATAATAGCATTGAAAATATTTCTGGTTCAGTAGCTGTAATCTAAAAGCTATTACTGGACTAGTCGATTTATAACGCTGTATCAGTAATCATGACGCTTTTTAATAAACAGGTAGCAACTATTCAGCAAATTGGCTCCGATAACGGAATGTTGACTAGTGACTGTATAGTTGCGACCTACACAGACAAATAGCTAATTCAATACTCTTATAGCGCTACTATAACAAACTCATGTTGAATAAACGAGTAATAGACACTATTACACGATTGTCGAATAGTTGCGGTATAAGAACGTAGAATAAACGTTTATACGTCATAATTATAGCGCACAATAGCGGAAAATAGCTAAAAAGTCACAAGAACGCATCTTTAGCACAATATGGTCACTCGGTAGCCATTATTCAACATTTATTCGATCTTTAGTGGAATAAGTGATCGCTTATTCCACTACTTTGCTAGTTGGGCGTAGCTATAATGCAAAGGAAAATAATTTTTATTTTTATACACTAATGTTATTTTGAAACCTGTCCAGGTGGGCCTAGACTAGGTTCTTTATGATGGGAGTGTGACCCTGATGCCACTGCCTCGAGAACTAAAACCGCTCTTGCACCGCAAAGATAAAAAACATTAGTGACCAGGGTAAGGTAACTGACCCAAAAAGGCCTTTCTTAATTTTATCACTACCGAATTAGTAAGTTTATAAAAAGAACACGTTCATATTTTGAAATTTAATTGAGTATTTATTTATTAAACTTTAAAAGTAATAAAAGTAACAAAATTAGTTAAGAAACCAAATACACACTTCTGTGATAAAAAAGAACATCAATGGCATTTAGGCCTAATTAGGAACCATGTGCCCCAATAAAGCTATAAGTAATAAATAAAAATATGCAAACATTTACTTAACTTCTTAGATTGCTATAAAATTTAAATCAATTTTAAACTTAAAGAGATCCTTCAATAATTATATTTCGCCAATGTAATCAGTCTCATTAATCAACTTAACCAGTCCTGTCACCTTAATCAGCCCTTTTCATCTTTTTCTTTAAGCAATCACCTGAACAATAAAAATCTTCATTAGCACGCAGTGAGTCCTACACAAAGCTCGTGATATCAGACATCGCACGTAAGATTCCGCATGTCATCAATTCGGTCTCTTGACATGCTGGACAGGCCAGGATATAGGAAATGCCACGTTAATAAGAAAAACGTTTAACGCTGAAAATGTATTGATAACATAACTTAAAAATGCTTATGAGGGAGTTGCTAACTGTGTAACTAAATAATATACAAAAGAATAAAAACCATGCATGCGAGAAAATGAAAATACTCACTGTTTTCTCCGCTAAAAAAAAATATTATAAAAACCAGCGTGCGCTTCGCGTCGCGTATGTCCAACACGCTCGCCGCAAGAGGCACTCACTGTGTATGTGTGCGTTTGATAGAGGCACGCACCGTACCATAAACTTTGGCGGCAATTTATATTTGCTTAACGAGAAATTTTAATGACGGGCCTTATTAGGTACCAGGCCTTATTGAGTTTCAGTCAGTTACCTTACCATTACCTGCGACCTACTGACCCAGGGTTTGTAATGTGACTTTTATTTACATTTACATTCGATCTGATTATCGAACACAGTATTTGGTATGGCTAAAAGCAGCGCCTCCTGTGACAAAAGAGGGGACTTGCAATTTTGCGATACCTACATTTTTATGCAAAACAAGTGCGTCAAAGTCGTAGCAAATGGTAAAGTGTAATTTCTGCCTTCTGATTTCGCAATGTACCTATGTAATCGTTAATGTAAATAATAAAAATCAATTGCCACGAATGTATGTTTGCGCATCACTTCAGAACGGCTGCACCTGTAATATTTGGCTTATTAGGTATATATACCAGCGTTGCCAGACGTCCCGATTTTGGCGGAACGGTCCCGATTTTTTTTATCAAAATTAAATGTCCCGCGCGGGACAGGCTCGGTCCCGCTTTTTGGGGATAACTCGACAGTGCGTGCATTTTTCATTCAGAAGACGAAGAAGACTCAACTACCTAACGATAAGGTAAACCTGATTTAAAATAAGTATCATATCTATATTAATAAAAATCAATTGCCGAAATGTTAATAAAAATCAATTGCCGAAATGTTTGTACGCGCATCACTTCAGAACGGCTGGACCGATTTGGCTGATTCTTTTTTTGTTGTACCTATTCGTAATTGTCAGGCCAAGGTTTGTGTGGAAGAATTTTTTTTTTAAATATGTCACGGTATACATACTATGTGTTCACGCAGACGAAATCGCGGGCGGGCCGCTAAGTTTTTTATAAAAATATATTTTCGAAATACATTTTCTATGGCTATTTTTGTTATCTATTGTCACGTAAACGTAATTTAAAACTCAAATAAAAACTTATGATTTTATCCGTTTTTTCTATGTACTTACCGCTTTCGAAGGAAGAAAATTCTTCCACACAAACCTTGGCCTGACAATAACAATTGTTGTTTGTAACTGTCAGGACTAGGTTTGTAGGTATACATTATTATTTTTGGAAATTCGTCTAAGCGTAGGTAAGTACCTACGGATTGTTCACGCGGGTGAAGTCGTCTGCGCGTAAATAAATCACGCGTAAGTACCTACTTATAATTGCTTCGCTAGTTTGATCACTTAAAAGTTTCTTTTAATTAAGCAAAGTAACGCGCAGCAATGTAGGTACCCGCTACTCGAAACACTAACGTAGTGCAAACCAGGATTCACAGATGTTTGCGTGGGGAAGTGACCGCGGCCCTTAACCCTTCGGCTACAATGTAAACTCAATCATAACACAATCATAAAGTTTAATTTGTGGTGGCAAGTCATAGTTGCTGTTTATAGTAATTCAATAAGGTAAAGACATAAAAACCCATTTTTGAAATTAGAAGCTACTTAATAAGTTATGTTCAGTGGTTACGTAACAGATACTAAGTTAAATAAACCAGCCCTCTTCGGTACCCACACACACAGCTATAAGTATTTAACATAACAATATGGTAATAGGACTTTTTTCTCTATTTTTATAATTTTAGACATGAATGACCAAACAGTTCAATAAAAACAATATTAAGTACCTGTTATCTCGAGCTAAAGATAGTTTAATTCAAACTATCGGGAGCGGGATAATGATGCAACATTCAAAGTGTTAGGTAAGTATACTTATTACTGTCCCATAAACATCAATGGTAATTATTGTAATATATACCTATATAACACCTATTATTTTAATATAAGAATTGCAGTTATTTTGAGTGAATGCCTACAGGTCATTTACGTATTACCCATTAATAAGTGTGTTTAATATAAACGCTAATTTACAAGAAATTTACGACTGCAAGTCAGTTACCAAAATACTGAAAACATCATAAACCTGTATCTATTAATTAATTACCGACCTACGCTACTACCACTAAGTAAGTACTACTGTTTACGCTTTTTCAATTATTTGCAGAAAATCTATTCACTATTATCTATCGAATTAATGAAGCATATCTAATTAAATATAAGTATAAGTACCTACCTTCAGTAGGTAGGTGCAAATATAAATAATGCATTCGTAAGTAAAAGTAAAATAAAGTAAACACATGAAACAAGCAAGTGAACACATTTTAGTTTACACGCATGCATAAGTAAATACTTACTTAGTGGAAAATCTCTTTCTAAACTAAATTTCAAAAATATTATTTAAGTAAGTTCTATTACTTCTTTTTCATATTTAACTATCGCCTTAGTCAAAAAAATACTAGCAACGCATAGGTACCTAGGTAAGTGCGTACACCGGCTCGGTGTCGCTATAAATAAAATCAACAATTTAGAATATCTTTCAGACATTCTTTAGGTACCTACCTACCTAATCGTGGAGGAGGGAAGAAAAACTTCCAACCGCCTTGTCATCCAGTGGCACCTAGGCTTATAAGTATACTAAACTGTATAATTTAAATAACATAAATATTATTAAGTATAAGTACTTATTAAATAAAACCTACCTTGCTACGACGCAAAGGCATTTTCATTTCACTGCAGTCAATACAGTAGCAACACAACAATAGATATTTATATTAAATAATATAAAACTTCGCACTGCTTTTATTTTTCCAAAGATAGACTTTTTCGATGTTTAATTTAATTATCACTCGCTCATTAAACGATGTACTTTCATAACTTGCTCGGAGTTAACTGACTTCACTGGATGTAAAGCACAAACATTTAAACAGTTAACGATAAGATTGCGAGCTAGTGTGACCTATGACGTATTTGTAATCAACACAAATTATAAAATATTATTTGATAACGCACAATTTAATCAAAATAACGATTACGTATAAGTGATATTTATTTGGTTTAGATAGAACGTGCGCACTAAGCGGGTGGATCGCCTCCTTGGCGCGTCGGCGGCGGGGGTCGAGTGAAATGCCTGCGCTGGGTCAACGAGCAGCCATTCTCATTCACATTTAAATGAATATGTTAATATTGGTGGCGAATAAATGCTTATTTACGCACAACTTATACATACAAATTCACATTACGTATTATACGGTATACGGCACACTTCACTACGGTTTACATGCCTGAAACGCGTTTGCGCACGAGGTGCGTAGTGCGTGCGCGCCGTGTGAGTTGGCCATTTGACGGACAACAAACATTTTCGTAGCAAGTCGGAAAATCCGTCCGCGAACTCCGTATGTGTGTGTTGGTAACTACTTTAAAGAGGACCTCCAAAGAATACATAATATAAGATGGTTGTACCTACTTAGTCTTGACTCAAGGTCCCTATTTCATAATTACGTAGGTGGTATTATTATACAAAGTCATAGCTCCAAAGCTCGGGGATTACATAGTTACATACATACAATCACGATTATTATTCCCGAAGGATTAGTCAGAGACTAGGCAATATGAGGACTGCAATAGTCCTCTGCCATAGTCCACTTTTCACCAACTAGCGACTGCACATGTGCTCAGCGTGACAGGTGGTGAGCCCAACGCCGCTTTAAGCTGTTGGATGTATGTACAGTCTGTAGTCCGTTGTCGCCTTTTACGACACCCAAGGGAAGTGAGAGGGTGGTGGTGGTAGATACCTAGTATTGTTTCACCGCTACGCGACATGGTTATTATTACGCGCGGGGATTACTGAATAACATTACTAAGTAAGTAGGTACAAACATTGTGGCGCTTACGCTTACGTTAACATAAGAAATAAATAATTATGGAATTCCTCAAGGTCAAAATGGTGATAGCTGTACCTACCTATACGCAGATTGTACTTAGTAGTAAATATAATAACGAATTATTATCTATGCCTAGGTAACTAATGAAAGCCATTCCCACAAAATAAAATAGACGAACGACCATAAAACAGAGTTAACATACCAACTTAGTATGATGCAAGAGCTTAGGTAGAACCCATATCCAAAACAATACAATCAAATATTTATTAGGGCTTGTTGAATAACTTCAGCACCTCGCAATACCTACCTTTCAACCTACCTGTTTCTTTAGTTTGATTATTTTAAAATAAGTTATTACGATAGGTGTTAAAGTTAGACCCTACAGCTCTGTCAATAATACTTAAAAACAAAACTTTGCGAAGGGATTAAGGGATGATTTATATTAGAGCGGGACGTGCACGGAGCGTGCGCCGTCCGGGCCCGCACGGGGCCCGGACGACGGCGCCACTGATTTGAGACGTTGCATACATTTTGTATGAAGCAATTCATATTACACCGTGCATGATCCGTGTACCGTCCGGGCTCCAACGGCCCGAACGGGGCACGCTCCGTGCACGTCCCGCTCTAATATAAATCATCCCTAAAGCCAAACGAAGCTTTTATGGAATTGTGTAACTGCGTTTTCCCAATGAACAGTAAATGATTTGTTCATAGTTTCCAAAACGTGATGATAATTTCGAGAAATTTTAACTTATTGACTTCGTGTGCCCGGTCCGTGTATTTGATGCGTCTATGTACTATCGCGGACTCCGTCGCTTTACCAGTCTACAGTTCAAAATCCCTTGCACACCGCGTCGTTTATTTGGTACGGGCACGTACCCGGGCGGTCGGTGCGCTTCATATGAAAATCGCTGCAAAGTGGTAAAGCGACGGTGACCCTGACCGTACATTTTTTCTTCTAGATAATCGAATTTCACATCTAGAACTACTTAATACCTAGGTACTTACTAAATACTCGTAATTAACTATGTAGTTACAAATGTCCTCGAATAACATATTCTATTAGTGTTTCATTATCGTCAGCCTATAAACGTCCCATTGGCTGACCACAGGCCTTCCCACATAGACAATAGCAAATGCGAGATGGGCCATAGGCCATAACACGTGGCCCGTGGGCCATAGTAACCCACCACGCTAGATAGCCCCATACGGGTTTGTAGTCATTTTGGGTATTTACTTATACTATAGCGTTTTATGATCTCGTTATAGGTATTCGAAGGGTTTATCTTGAACTAAAGAAAACATTATGAAATTAAATCATCGAGAAATCTCACACAAAAGTACCTAACTACTACCTTTTTTTTATGCTCAGTGAATCCGCTTTATGGATACCCCTGCTCTAGGAGATAGCAGGGTTATGTGGAGCTCCATCCGTCCCCCTTTCCACACTGGAAGCCTGTAGCAATTAAGGAATGAGAGAAAGGGAAGTTACTCCAACCGCCTGTGGTCTAGTGCCTAAGCCACAAGTCTTAGACCCAAAAAAATCTGGTTCGATTTCCAGCGGAGTGTTACATCATTGTGTACTTGGTTTGGTTGGTGGTTGGGCTTGTTAAGTCCGCTTGGCTAGCTTAGATACCACCATCTAATCTAAAGTCTGGCGCCATAACAACAATGTTATTAGCATTGTTGTGTTCCGACAGTTTGAAGTAAAGATAGCCAGCGGGCCTACTCTCTTTCTCCGAAAAGAAATTTTCGTTTGCTATCTTTTGCTATATAACGTCAGTCGGAAAGGGGGTACTAAGCTGCGGACAACTGAAAGTGCTATTATCAACTGTTATATTGCAAATATAAGCTTTGCGAAAAACGTTCATATTTACTTCCATACAAAATAAACTTTTGGTTACGTAATTCAAATAATGTACGTACAGCCCTGAATAGGGACGGGGCTAACGCATGTTGCTAACGCAAGAAGCCAATGAACTCAAACCGGTGTCTCTCTCAAAGCAGCTGACCGCCAGGGCTACCACAGCGTCATTTCTTTTGAAATCTTATAAAAGCTGTTAATCTAAAATTATTCGTTTTTAAGGAAAAGTTCTTAGCCAAAATTTATTACTCACTATCATGTATACTATACCCACTTCTCGGCTTAGTACCCCCTTTCCGACTGACGTTGTATAAAGCGCTTTCCATTATTTTCAAATAGTTTTCTAAGAATAAATATTCTAAATGTCAAACCTTTTTTGTATGAACGAAATTTCGGAAGAAATGGAAACCGCTCGCTGTAAATAGCAAACGATAATCGGCTGAAATTTCAATTCGGTAAAAGAGAGTAGGCCTTCAGTTCTTCAGTGGTTGAGGATTCCGGGTGAAACGCGCTTCCACCTTCGGCCTTGTTGTCCTTACTTCAGATGAGATGAAGTCCAAGTGCTTACTCATAGGGTGCCTTAGGGGATAAAAAAACGCAAGCAACTCGAGTAAAGTGGAGGCTGTGGGCCCGGGCCTGTGACTTGAGAAAATTGAACCACGGAAAGTACAGTAATATCACGTAGGTAATTCAAAAGTACCTACCTAACCCAACTTACAATACCTATATAAGGTGACTGCTAGAAACCGCAAGAAACTTCAAGAGCTAGTCAGGTCAAGTGTTTTAAACATGACAAAAATGGTCTCATTGCAGACTAACGTAGGTACTTATCGCCCAGCTGACGTGAACGGGACAACAGACGGTCGGCCGGCCGGCCGTTGCCCGCGCGTTGTAAATAATCGTTATTTTTAATTGTTTTTCATTATATTTATCATATGTAATTGCTTTAAAATTAATTAGATACTCAAAGACTATCCAGTTAAAAGGAGATTGGGCACTTTGGTCCGTCGGCGGCCACTAATGAAACTGCTACCATATGAAAGGTTTATAACTAACCTACAACTTTTGTTAAGGATGTTATATGAAATTCTGTTTGGAAGACAAAAAACTGAGCTTTTATTAAAATAATATAAAAAAACTAATAATGCATGCATTTTACAATGTTATGCATTATTTAACTGCAATGCCATTAGTTCAATCATCTTAGCTGTCGTATCGTGATGTGACTCATTTACTCATAACCCACAAAATAGGTTTAGCAACCTATCCCAGGTGGACCAACCAGTGACGAGCGAGAACAAAGGACGTTCAGCTATGCGATTCTCTAAGCGACACATAGACGCTGCGCGCATGGCTGTGATCTGCTGTCTCTTTCCAATTCTATAATTATGAAAGAGACAGAGTCAATTCTCAGCGCTGCGGCAGCCGCTGCTACCAAAGCTTTAACTTAGAGAATCGCACTGCAGGAGATAAGCGTGTGCGCCGCGCAGCCCTCCGATTACCTTCGTGAGTACTGTGCGCCCCTTTATTGTTTTTGTGAACCAATTCTTGACCTTTGCTTGTACGTCCGGACTCTGATTCTTCCTAACTCGACGACTTTGGCTTGTTTGTGGGCAGTTAGTAAAGTGCATTATGGCAGAAAACAGACAATTGTCTGTTTTGTGCAATCAGTCTGTTGTAAACAGACGAAGGTACAGCGTAACGCGAGCATTATTTGATGAGAACGCGGCTATTGCTCAATATATTATTGAAGCTGTTGCCTCAGAGCAAGTAATGCGCCACTCTGACGCGTGTATCCCCAGTGGAGTGTATGGCAAGTATTGGCTTGTTTGTGGGCAGTTAGTAAAGTGCTTATGGCAGAAAACAGACAATTGTCTGTTTTGTGCAATCAGTCTGTTGTAAACAGACGAAGTTACAGCGTAACGCGAGCATTATTTGATGAGAACGCGGCTATTGCTCAATATATTATTGAAGCTGTTGCCTCAGAGCAAGTAATGCGCCACTCCTGACGCGTGTATCCCCAGTGGAGTGTATGGCAAGCCTCAGTCGCGCCGCGCCCTGTCGTCTAGACGTGCCCGTTGGCCGACTGTAAGAATTTTAAAGACTGTGGTAATAGACAGACTAAAAAATGGACGAGAAGCAATCGCCCATTATTATTGCACCTGTTTGAGTCGAAGGCGCACGAACGGGTGTTGCGCGCATATTATGTGTGGTACTTGGGTTGGTCACAAAACCAACATGAAGCCATTAGATTACCAGCAGCTGAATTAAGCACTATTATAGTTCGTGATTGAATACAGTGATAATCTGAATTAATTGATGTTGTTTTGTATTTAATGATGACTAATACTTGTACTCAGGTTTACTGATTAGGTTGATTTTTCTAATAATAAGTTGATTGATCTTTTGTTGTAAGTATCTTGATTTCGTGCTAAGTCCAAGTGCCACACATAACTTATACGTACTCAGTTTAATGATTAAGTAAGTTTTTTGTACTCAGTCAAATATAGCTGTTGCTCGAAGGTACTTTTTAAGTTCATGTTGAATATTCACAGTAAGTATATCCTTTTGTAATAAATGATTTATAAACTAGCTATATGTATTATTGCAGTCCAGCGTCATAACAATGTCAAACCAGACTAGTTTAATATAGCTGTAAGTATTTTTTAGATGAAATAACCGATATTATAAAAATGGTTCCAGATCGGGCCCCTTATACTTTTAGATGAAAATATTTTAGTAAAGTGATTATTAGACTGTAACCGATCCGTGAATATAAAAATTGTATCTGGCCGCGGACGGACCAGGCCCCATACAATTTTGCCCATTGTCCTTTACAAAATGAATTATTTAATTAAAAATGAAAAAAGCACGAATTTCGTTTTTGATGTTTTTGTCATGTTTAAAATGTGTTTAAAACACTTGACCTGACCAGCCCTTGAAGTTTCTTGCGGTTCTAGCAGTCGCCTTATATACCCATTGTCAAAGGGGTAAGGCGCGGTACAGCGGTTGCGGTCAGGCTATACCACCCCCTCACTTCCCTTGGGTGTCGTAAAAGGCGACTAACGGAATAAATACTGCACATACATCCAACTGCATAGAGCAGCGATGGGCTCACCACCTATCATGCTGAGCACATTTGGTCAGTCGCCATTTGGTGGAAAGTGGACAATGGCAGAGGAATGCTTTTGCAGTCCTCACTGCCTAGTCTCTTAACCCTTTAGGGATAATAGTTGTGATTATAATTTTGTACGTACACGTATGTATGTATCATACAGCCTCTGTTAGAAAGTATGAGAGAATTGAGTGCCTATTATATTCTCGTTAACTTGTTTTCGTAAACGTGATAGACTGAAGTCAATAGGCACCATAAATTAAAGGTTCATGATAGGTACTGCCTCAGCTACCTATACGACAAAATTATGTGTCGGCAAAAGCAAATCTTCTAATTCGGAAGTAGGTTACATTACATACATAATACAACTGGGTACATAATAAGTTACTTTCGCAAGTGGCGGTGCTGTGAACGAGTCATCTTGACTATCCGAGTTAGGTAAATTGTAATGACATAAGTACACAGAATTTAACACTAGGTGTTGAAATAATGATAGTTCCAAATAGTTTTGTGTAATGTAAAGATACACGCAGAACTGGATGCCCAACGCGTACTCAGCATTCTATTACGTTAGCACGTTTTCTATTACGTTAGCACGTTAGTAAAAACAAATAAATTAGTATGACAAAGTTACCCATAGTTTGTCACTACGAGGTGCTGCTTCAATGCCCTACAAATTCTCATATTCTTAAATGTGAACGAGTAGTGAATAAATTTTGCAGTACACCCTCTGCAGTCACTCAATTTGAATAAGAGGACACACTATATCATTAATCAAGGATTTTACATTTCAGAGTATCCTCAAGTACCACAGAGATATAACAAGAAAAAAAATATGTTATCCATAGTATATTTGTTTTATTTATTCTACTAGATCAAAGTATTTAGTTTAGTGTTTTTAAATCATTTCAATATTATTTCATTAGGCATAGTTAGTATGCCAATCAAGTATATTCGTATTATTTTTAACAATAATTTAGAATATACTTATAAAACATAAATCAACAAAATCAGGTACATATATAAACTAAACATCATTTCAATAAAGATTAGGCTGTCTTAAGGATTCCCGGTTCTCGTTTTTGGCGTGTTTCTTCAAAAGATTCATTATTTCATTGTCAAACTCCTTTGGTGTAGGTGTTTTTTCAACGATCCAGTGGTAGATGTCCCAATCGTTGCTGGGCGAGTTGATGAGTCGATCATACATCATAGTCTGCTGCTCAGTGAATGTGTCCAAGTACTTCTTGGCAAATGTACTGAGCAAAAGATCATTCTCAAGCATACCTCTCTTCCTTGACTGGTAATGAAGCCTGGAAAATATTAATAAAAATTCTATAGTGACTAAGTTGTAGGATTAATTGACAGTTGTTGTAATTTATTGATTTTATAAACAAAAACAAAAGTTAAAATTTTGTAATTTAATGATTATATAAACAAAAAACAAGATTTAGTCGTTTTGTTTTAGGGTTAGGTTAATGGACTTTAATAATAACTATACACATGATAGCGATAGACTTAAAAACTTACCCTAAGATTTTTAAAAATATGTGTTAGGTTACTTTTTAGCAACACATAATTTCAAAGGTTTTATTTATTCTTAGATGAATTTGACTGTTGGTTATTTGAATTGAGATGGTTAATGTTTACACATAAACTATTTGCAAAGCTGAGTGTATCCACATGGTATTATGTAATAGAAGCTAATAAAAATTTGGGAAAAGTCAAACAAGTATGAATTGCATACAAAAATATTTAACAATTACCTAGCTTTACGCGTCTCCAAGGGTTGAGGTTTCTCCACGTTGTACAATGGTATTTCCATGTATGTGGTGTCAACGGTATCAGATGTCCTGCTCATATAGGCCACATTCCTTAAATTCTGCAGCAAATTTAGCGTCTGAAATGTAACGATATTTAGTTTAATAACTCATCAAATTGTTCTATATTATCAAAAGAAACAATCATTGAATGATATAATAGGGAAAATACGATGAAGAAACTCACTGGTCGAAGGCGCAGCATAGTTGTAATATAAACCTGACCTAAGATTTCAAGATCTGATTTCTCTATTGGACAAGTCCAGCTGTACAAAAATTCTTTGGCCAAAAGCTTTTTCTTATTATTTTATATAAATCTATTGTAATTTCTATTTCTGTTTGTTTATTTTCGATTTTCGTTTTACGCGTGTGACAGACTGACAGACAGTCAGTCAAAGTCAATTTTTTATTTATTATTATTTTTTTTTATATATATTTGTTCCATGAAGTAACAGACTAAGGTCTGAGCCATACTGCCTAGTCATTAGTTTTTTATTTGTTATTTTTCCCTTGATGATAATGAGTGGTGATTAAGATGAATGATAAATGATGTTCCCCAAACCCCTTGAGTCCTCAGTAAAGATGTGGGACTTTACTGTACTGAGGTCTCACGCGGACTACTTGAGAGAATTTGAAAAGTGATGTTGCACAGTTTTGTTTCATTTGCCAACACTCATGCACGTTCACAAACACTTAACGGTTAATAATCCACTATTATTTCACATTAATATTCGAAAAAACACAAATGTTAGAAAATAAAACAAAACTGCAGACATGACGCTTCACTTTCCCGCCAAGAAGCTCCTTTTTATTTATTTATTTGTTCCGTGAAGGAACAGGCTAAGGTCTGAGACCATACTGCCTAGTCATTAGTTTTTTTATTTCTTTTTTTTCTCTTGATGATAATGAGTGGTGATTAAGATGATGAATGATAAATGATGTTCCCCAAACCCCTTGAGTCCTCACTGAGGACTCCTCAGTAAAAATGTGGGACTTAACTGAGGTCTCACGCGGACTTCTTGTGAGAATGGGCGAGTTACCGAGATCAAAAAAAAAAAAAAAGAAATTGGTTCGTAAATGACTTCATAGATGGCGCTTAGCATAGATTAGTATGGCGCATGGTAAAAGGCGGGTTCATGAAGAGCACGTGTATGGCTGCGTAATATTTATTCTATTCCAAAATAGAAATAGGTTCTGGATGTCCTGAATATAAATAGGTAAGGACTTACTATTTTTTTATTCTTTTGGTAGACAAGTAAAAGTGTAGAATTTATTACAGCCCTTAGGTAGGTACGGCTGGTGGCCGGCTTTTATAAAACGACATCTCAAAAAAAATCAAAAAAATCAAAATCAAAATGTTTTTTATTCAGAAAAAATTTCTTACAATATTGTTGACGGGGCTTCCCGGTTAGTAGTCAAAGACACTGGTGTAGGGAATGCCTCGCTCTTCAACCATTGGTTTATGTCTAGGATTTTAGTGTACAACCATAATGTAACCAAACTTATTAACTAGCTAGCATAACAACACAATAACAATCAAAATATTAAATTCGAGTAACTTATTGTGTGCGTGTGTATGCGTGTGCGTGTATGTGTGTGTGCGTGTGTGTGTATGAGTGTGTGGGGGTGTGTGTGTGCGTGAGTGTGTGTATGATTTTTACTATTTATGTTCCTCAATAAAAAAAAATAAAAAAAGTTAAAGTCATGATGTTGGTATTCCTTTGAACTCAATAAAATTATCTTCTGATAAATTATTCCGTTAATTACCTACTCAGGACAATACAAATATCCGGGTGTGAGCAATTGGGGTAGTATGACTCTCAGTGAGCCCTACGGTTATTACCTTAGGATCAGTTAAAAAACAAAACATCTATCGGGTGTTTTTGAACTAATTTTTACTTTTTTATCATGACTCGATTCCGCGATTCGAGTCCAGGACTCGAGTCTGGAAATTCGAGTCCAGAACTCGAGTCTAGAAATTCCAGTCCAAAACTCGAGACTCACCCATTTTAAAATAAAAAGGAAAATCCGAAAAGGAGTAAACATAAAATAGCACGTAGGTTAGGTTTTGCTTAATGATACAACGATAATAAATCAATAATTTTTAATGAAATTTTTTCAAACATTACAAAAAAAACATAGAACATACTAGGAGGTATATCTAGCTATGAATCCGAAATGAGATCAAGTTTTATTTGTTTTATTACATTACAAAAAGAGATCTTTTTAGAAGCTATTTAAGAACTTCAGATTTGTGCTATGTTACAAACTTCTCATTTCACTTTTTTTGGCGCCATTTTGTAATATACCTAGTTAATTACAATAAAATCACTTCACTTAAACAATTAAATTCACTCACAGTAGGTTACTGACACAAAACAAATAAATACATTAAAACAAAAACTAGCAGGTTCAAACTGTATTATTAGGCGTCACATTGCTTATGTAAACAGTAATTGAGTACGAGTTACTTTGTGGTACGAGCGAGTCAATTTAATTCGAATACTAGACTCGAGACAGTTGGTCTCGCATAAAGAATCGAGTTAGCTAATACAAAACCGATTCTTCCTGACTCGAGTACCGGAATCGAGTCCGGCGTACTCGAATCACAATAAAATTGTATTCGAGTAGGCGAGTCCAAAGCAGGGATCTAGTCTGACTCGAGTACTCGGCACATCACTTGTAATTATTATTATCTTTACATTAAGTGGATGATAATGAGTGATAATGAACGTTTAATGGTCAATGATTTTCTCCCGAACCCCCAGAGACTCAATAAAGCTATGGGACTTTATTGAGGTCTCACACGGACTTCTTGAGAGAATTTGAAAAGTGATGTTGCACTTTTTTGTTTCATTTGCCAACACTCATGCACGTTCACAAACATATAACGGTTAATAATCCACTATTATTTCACATTAATATTCGAAAAAACACAAATTTTAGAAAATAAAACAAAACTGCAGACATGACGCTTCACTTTCCCGCCAAGAAGTCCCAGTCAAAGTCAAACTCAACCAACTGTCAATGTCAATCAACAACCAACGAGAAATAGGTTTTTCTTTTCTTAATTATTAATGGCTTAGTGCGGTTTGCACATTTAGCCAGTGTAAAATATTACGCCGCCTAAGCTGCCGTAAAGTTTTTGTTAGACAACAGAAATACTAGCTGCCCTACTCCTGTAGGACACGTGATAGGTTAGAAATTTAAGACAATCGCGAAGCGCAGCGTAGCGATTGTCTTGAATTTCGAGGTTATTTTTTTTAATTAGACAACAGAAATCTTACTCCATGCAAAAATATCTTTTGAATATTATGTCGTCTGAACATTACGACAAATAAAAAATATGTTACGGTTCCCTAACCGATTGAGATAGAATGCCACTTGTGGCACTCCATACGCTTCGTACTAGGATGCCGTCAATTTACGGCATCGTAACCGATCGTACTATGTTGCCGCTTGTGGCACTCTATTCACTGCCTACACTTTGTACTAGGATGCCGTAATGACGGCATCGTAACCGACCGTACTAGAATGCCGCTAGCGGCACTCTATCCACAGCCTATTATTTATAAAGCCCCTATTACATAGGTACTGGTTTTACAAATAGGTACTGTTATCATTCTTCTTTTATTTGTTTAGCGTGCCAATGACGCATAGGCCTCTTTCAGCTTATTCCATTTTCCCTATTATTTGCTGTTTTAACCTATCTTGGGGGCATATTGTAGGTATAACTTCAACATCTATCGCATGTCGCATCTCAACGCAACGCAACGTTTTTCATTGCTTCGCTAAATTGATTAGGTATTTTAGAATCAGTTATAAATAAGCAAACTAGCAAAGTAATGTAAGTAGAATGTTCTTGAAAGTTAATTTTAAAAGAAAATTTGACGACCTCCTTGGCCGAGTGGTTTGTACACCGGTTTTCATGGTGTCGCCATCTCTGAGGTCCCGGGTTCGAACCCCGGTCGGGTCAATTTAGAAATTATTGTTTTCTAAATTGTCTCGGGTCTGGGTGTTTTCTATGTATAAATAAGTATGTATTTAAGTATTTTAAGTATGTTTATCCGTTGTCTAGTAACCATTTAACGAGTTTCTTCGAAGCTTCTCTTGGGCTAGATAATTGGTGTGATTGTAGGAAAGATTTATTATTATTTATTTAATGCGATAGGTGAAGAAGTTACACAATTAGACCCCAGGTAGCACTGCCTGATTTTATAATAACGTCTTCCCATTTGTTCATTTGTTGCCTCTTTTCCTTTTCTTGATTTTTCCCGTCTTGTGGTTGCCATTCTGTCTGGCCAACGAAAGCTGAACCTCGTAGTTATTTGATTGGCAACACTTAGTCCCTATGTGTGTCTATCTGAGGCATTGAGGATCGGACCATATATAATACTCAAAGACATTGAACTATACTTAATTATTTCGTTACCAAGACAGTCAAAACAAAAGCCAATAAAAGAGAATTTACTTTTACATTTTTTTGCAATTAAATACAAAATCTCCAGGTTCACCAAGTTTACCAAATAGTGACTGTACATATGCTCAGCAGGCAGGGTCAGGTGGTGAGACCGTCGCCGCTCTATGCTGTTGGATGTATGTGCAGTCTTTACCCCTTTAGTTGACTTTTACTACACCCAAGGGAAGAGAAATTGTGGTAGTGATTTTTTTAAAGAGCCGCTATTCGACACGGCCAGGATTAAAAGCAATTTAAAAGAAAATGAGAAACTCAGAGAACAGGAGACAAGCATTAATTAATCTGCACAAAATACGGCAATCATATTTAACTTACTAATTAATATTTTAACATAACAGTTAAGAATAATAACGTCATCAATGCTGTAGTACGCGACCGACGCACGGGCAATTTTTGTAAGGCCCGCGCGCGGGACCCGCTTATCGTAGCGGAGGCCTATCTGCGATTTATCAGTAATTAGATTTGATAAATCGCATTCAACAGAAGCATGGCAATTATAGAATTAAGCTCTAGATGTTATTGTCTCATTTTTGTTACATAAACATTACTACCCAATGATATTATAAACTATAAGATATGTTACGTTCAAAGTAATTTGCGTTTTAAATGTGTTCCGAGCTGCACACATTGACAAGTTTCACTGTTAAGTAAAACAAAAGATACGAAATAGCTCGCAAATGAAAGAGATACTTAGCTATAATTTTAATGATTGCACTTCAAATGTTTCTTGTGCATAGAGTTACATACAAGACGTCCCAATTGGGACGTATTTAAGTCTTCACTTCGCGAGCGTTGATAACATAACTGTTTCTTATTAATATCATTGTGACGACCTCTTATGGTCCAGTGGTTAGCACGCTAGTTCTGGCATCGCCGTCTTTGATGTCCCGGGTTCAATCGCGGTCGGTTAAATTTAGAAATAACTGTTGAATTGATTTAGGATCTGGTTAATTATGGCTAAATAATCTCAACCAAACCGCAGTCGTTCTGCTGACTTCGTATAGTGTGTACGTGTAACAAACGCGATAGCACTATAAAAGTACGTCTAACGCACAGACATATAATAATGTCTGTGGTCTAACGGCTGCGGTTTAGTTGTGGTTTGGTTAAGATTATTTAACGCGATCGCCCCCCAGCTTGTGCTAGATAATTAATTGAGAAACTTAGGATGTTTGTACGAGTTGACCCCTTTGCCTTTTTCAAATTGATATTTTTAAAAACTTTAATGTCAGTCAGTTCCTATGGCAACCAACTTCGACAACAGTTTTTAAAACTTCTTGTTTGGTTGCGTTGTGAAATAGTAATTTAAAACTTTTTTGAAATATTAATAGCTGTAGTTGATATCGATTTCGTTGCTAGTAGACTTTAAGTTCATCGATCAATAAAATTTATTAAAACGTTTGGTCGAAATAGTAAGTGGTTTTTCAGGATGCTTTGTGTCTGCTTCATGGGTGCAAGATAATGCCTAAAGTAGATTTTTGGCGTTACGATCATGTCTTTAATTCGTAATTTCATATTGCGAACCACTGGTACGTTATTTTCTGTCTTATCAAAGTAAGTAAGTAAAAATAATGAAAAAGATAATGCCTAAAGTAGATCTAAGGCGTTACTATCATGTCTTTAATTCGTAATTCCATATTGCGAACCACTGGTACCTACGTTATTTTTTGTCGTATCAAAGTAAGTAAGTAAAAGTAATGAAAATGTCGTAATCGTAATAGTAAGGACGATATCTTTATCGCTATCCTATTGTATTCAAACGTCAGCCAAAAACTTGGCTAAACAAGTTGCTTCTATTGAGCAATGTATATTTGACATAGACGTCAGTAGTGTTTCTACTGACATTCCAATTAATTATTTAAATTAAATTATATGACAAAAGAGGAAAACTCTTGCGAAATGTTTGTTAATAAAATGAAATTAAATGAATGTAAAAATAGCTTTAGCAAAAGCCCATGTCAATCATTAAATTTAAAAAATGTACAATCTTTAAACATTGTCCACCAGAACATCCAAGGAATGATGGGCAAAGATTTGGAGATTGAATTGTTCGTGAACTGTAATAAAATTGATATTCTTTGCATAACAGAACACTGGCTTAAAGACCATCAGTTCATGTTCAATTTTAAGAATCATTTGGTAGGAAGTTCGTTCAGTCGAGGAAATGCAATACATGGTGGCTCCTTAATTATTGTTAGTAAAAAGTTTAAATTAAAGGAACGCAAAGACATAGTGAGCCTCTCGGTTGAGCGAACAATAGAAATAGCTTGTGTGGAGTTGGAGCAGTTTGTTGTATTAAGTGTGTACAGACCTCCTTCAGCATCATATGATTTTTTCGAAAAAGTTATGGATGAGGCATTACATAAAGTCCGTAATGTAGGTAAAACAATAATTGTTTGCGGGGATTTTAATATTAATTTGTTAGAAAATTCCACGATGTCAACTAAAATTAAAAACCTATTTCTATCATACAACTTGAATCATTTATTTTTGGAGCCGACAAGAATAACTGCCACTTCGGCCACCTGTATTGATAACATATATACAAATGTAAAACCACTGGCTAAGCAAATAATTAATAACCTGGACTCTGATCATTGTGGCCAAATGGTTAGCTTTCCACACCAGCGTAAACAAGTGACGAAAAAGAATATCACTGTTGTACCAAAAACTGCAGGTCGGCTGGAACGCTTTAAAAGCAATCTAGATACAAAATTAAATTATTTAGAATACAATGACAACCCTAATGTCTTTTATAATAATTTTTTTAACATTTATTGTTCAGAATTTAATAAAACTTTCATTCCAAAAAAGATCTCAGTTAGTGGTACTGTAACTTTTAATGAATGGGCTACAATTGGTATTCACAGAAGTAGGAAACGCCTTTATGAACTTTATGGTGAACGCAACTATAACACCAGCGATGACTTCAAATTATATGTTAAAAGTTATTCAAAGTTATTCAAAAGAGTATGTCGATTAGCCAAGGCAAACTATCTGAGTTCTAAGATTAAGAATAGTAATGACAAAATAAAAATGACATGGAATATTATAAATAGTGAAACAGGAAAGGTCAAAAGTCGTAATAATGAGTACAATTTAAATTGTGATAATAAAACCTTGACTTCTGATGCTGATGTTGCTGCAGCATTTGAGAGGTTTTTTACTGACATTCCAGTTTCAACTACAAAAGCCTTGATTTCCTCCCCCACTGTAGCTGAATCTGTTTTGAAGGAGAATGTTAAAGATTGTGAAAATAATTTCAGTTTTCAAAAAATTTGTGTTATAGATATAATAAAAACATTTAACACTCTCAATAAAAAGAAAACTGCTGATCTGTGGGGTAATTCCGTGGACGTCGCTAAATCTGTAATTATGACAATAGCTCCAGTTTTAGCTTGCATATTTAATGAATGCATTGACTGTGGTGTTTTTCCTGACCTCATGAAATATAGTAAAATAATTCCATTATTTAAATCGGGTAGCACTTCTGACCCCTCTAACTTTAGACCTATTTCTGTGCTACCCACATTTAGTAAAATTTTTGAAAAGTTAATACTAGATCAAATGCAAATTCATTTTTATAAAAATAAACTTTTACATTGTAAACAATATGGTTTTACTAGGGGTCGCTCTACAACTGACGCCGGTGTTGAGCTTTTAATCCAAATATTTGATACCTGGGAGGAATCACAGGATGCCCTAGGGGTATTTTGTGATTTATCCAAGGCTTTTGATTGTGTTTTACATGAAACTTTGGTCAGGAAGCTTAACCACTATGGAATTAGGGATGCTTCTTTGAGCCTTCTAATCTCATACTTGAGTAACAGGATTCAAAAGGTCGACATTAACGGTAAAAGATCTCCGGGATCAGTGGTTAAAATGGGAGTTCCGCAGGGTTCAATACTTGGTCCATTCTTGTTTTTGGTTTATATTAATGACTTACCTTATTTTGTAAAAGACAGTCATGAGATACTATTGTTTGCTGATGATACTTCACTTTTATTCAAAGTGAAACGACGACACCCAAATTATGACGATGTGAATAATGCGGTCTCAAAGATTGTTCACTGGTTTAGTGTTAATAACTTGCTATTAAACGAGGGAAAAACCAAATGTGTAAGATTTGTATTGCCTAATGTTAAGCAGGTAATAACTAGTGTACAAATTAAAGATAAGAATGTGAATCCTGTGGACACCACTGTGTTTCTAGGCATCACGTTGGATGCCAAGCTTCAGTGGGGCCCACATATAGCTAAATTGTCGAATAGACTTAGCTCTGCGGCTTATGCAGTAATGAAGATCCGTCAGTTAACTGACGTTGATACAGCGAGATTAGTTTATTTCAGTTACTTTCATAGTGTAATGTCGTACGCCATTTTACTGTGGGGAAATGCTGCCGACATTCAAACTATCTTTGTGCTGCAGAAGAGGGCTATTCGAGCAATATATAACCTACAGGCTGGTGACTCTCTCAGAGAGAGATTTAAGGATATAAGTATAATGACAGTTGCATCACAATATATTTATGAAAATCTTGTGTATGTTCATAAAAATATTGAAATGTTTTCAAAAAACAGTGATATTCACAAATTAAATACTAGAAGTAAGAACAAATTAGCAGTGCCTTATACTAGGCTCCATAAAATAAATAATTCTTTTAAGGGTCTGTGTGTACGATTATACAACAAAGTACCAAATGATATTCAGAAATTAGATCTAGATAAATTTAAAATCAAAATCAAAGAAAAGCTTTATAAAAAAGCTTATTATAAAGTGTCGGATTATACAGAAGACAAAACAGCTTGGGTCTGACATGCTCCAAGTACCTACTCCAACAGCTATTTCTAATTGCCTATAATTAATTTATATAGAGCACCATATTTAATTAAACTATTTACATTCAAATTCATATTTTGTATTTTGTGATCTGGTAACGACATATAATATATATATATTTTGTAAATGTCGTTGCTTCTGTGCGCTGTGGTTTCTTGCGCCCGTTCTTTGCCACAGTTAAAAAATGATGTCCTGAATGGGTGGTAGGTTAAAAAATATTTGGACGTTTCAAAGTACTTATTAATTGAGTTTATTGAATAAATATATTTTGACTATTGACTATTGACTATTGATAGCTGTTATGCTTAAATACTCTTAACCTTTTCTGTATGAGGCGCTTGTAGGCAATGCAACCTCTCAATCCGGCGATTTTTTTGAGGTGTCGAAAAGTGACGCAAACTGACGGTCGACTTTAAAAAATTATATTATCAAAACTATAAATGCTAGAGGAACGAAATTTTATACAAACACTCACCAGATACTGTTCTTTCATAAACTTTACAGTTTTTGGTAAAAAAATATTTTAAAAATAGAGATAAAGTTACAAAACCCAGGTAAGGAAGAAAATCGGAAATTAGCCTGGAATGTTTTCATTTCGCACAAACACTTCACATTTTATGTAAGAAGATGTTTATAAAATGCTAATTATTTACAAAAAGTCACAATTAAAACTGAAACACTTTTATAATTATGTGATCCATCCGAATCCTAAAAATCATATTTATTGATTGAAGAGTTGAATTTGGAAGAGAACCGAGTAAAATATCCTCGATTTCGTCATCTCCATGAGGATATCTGCTTGGGCCCACACCAAACATAAAATTTAATATCGATATACCTCCATTTTAGAAGCGATCACCACTATAAATCGTCCATTTTGTTTTTTGAGAAAACTCCTTCACAACCCGGATGGCATCTTATAATGCCACCATCTGTTGCCTAGCTTTGTGATTTTTTTTTAATATGAAGACAAGCAAACTTACTTTTAATCACTTCAGTATGGAGGCCAACCAATCACGTCTCAGTCTGTGTTGATAAAATGGCACCTGCCCATAGATAATGTAAACGAAAATCGTGATTCTTTACTGCCTATGCCAAAACATCATATGATGCCTTCCGAATTAGAAGCCCGCTTTGCTCTTGGCATCATATGACGCCTTCCGTACATAAAAGGTTAATATTCAATTAGAGTCTGTAGATATCTTCTTTCTCTCTAAGAAACAAAACTTAATTGCTGGAGATTTTATTAAATACTATATCGTTAATTTTTTTAATGGCCATGATTTAGTAAAGTTCTGAAAAACAATATTTTAATTTATACCCATATAAATTGTTTCAGAGCAATATTATAACCAAACTGACTTGAGTTTTAATGAGAAATCGGAAGAAGGACTGTCTGATTTTCTTCATCATTCACAGACTCCATTGCTACAGAGTCTAATTCATAACAACACTTTGGTTCTCTACACTAAGGTACCTATTTTCACCTGGTCTTTGGTGTTCTTTTCTAGGATGAAGTATTTAAAATTTTATCAATTTTATTGATTTTTTATAACTTTCAGATTCAATATGATAAGAAGTCTATTGTGTTTTACAAATCTTCTGCAACAGAACTTCTTTCTGAAGGATCCATCAACCACATTAATATTGTTACTTTATCAACCAATGCAGCTGAATCATTGTATCATATTTTGAAGCAAATTTATTCACCTTTGTTAGCAAATGTAAGATTCCTTAATACTCGTACATTTTTAAGTTCCTATTGAATGACGGAATTATCTTTTTATTCTGTTTTTATTTATATATTATTTATATTAGTTTTATTTTCTTTCAGGACAATGATTTGTTCTCTAATAATATTCAAAAGAATCTTTCTGATTTGGAATCTAATTTGAGAATTATTACACATGGTAAAGCTAACGAAAACATAAATGGTAAGTTTAAAAAAATATATTTTATTTTATTTTTTGAGACAACCAACAAGACAAACTCAAATACAATCAATATAAAAATTACATGTAGAGACTTAAAGCTATGTGTAGTCTTACTTATAGGCTTAACTTGATAAACAGGTTCACTGTCCCAAAAATATCACAATGTGTTTTGTGCCATCTGCAGGCTTGCCAGGTGTTCGGTTGTTTACTGAACTGTTTGGTATTTCAACTGCGTGTTCGGTGTTCGGTATTACAAAAATACCGAAGTATGAAGGTTTCGGTATTTTTGAAGCCTTGCATATTATTTATTTATTAATTAAAAATAAATCTTTCCTACAATCACACCAATTATCTAGCCCAAGAGAAGCTTCGAAGAAACTCGTTAAATGGTTACTAGACAACGTACTTAAAATACTTAAATACATACTTATTATACATAGAAAACACCCAGACCCGAGGCAATTTAGAAAAACAATCATTTCTAATTTGACCCGACCGGGGATCGAACCCGGGACCTCAGAGATGGCGACACCATGAAAACGGTGTACAAACCACTCGACCAAGGAGGTCGTCAATCGTTGATTTGCAAACTCAAATCGTTGATTTGCAAACTCAAATCGTTGATTTTCAAACTCAAATCGTTGATTTGCAAACTCAAATCGTTGATTTGCAAACTCAAATCAACAATGAATAAGCGCGCGACGACCCGCCAGTTGCTAATAATTTGGCTGGCGCACACTGATTTTTCTTGTATGGTAAGGTTGGCCATAATTATTTATAAATATTGTTAAACAAACTTTCATAAATATAAAAGAATATGTTTTTCATTAGATTTCTTCAATAAATGTTAAATTTCCCAGCAAATTCCTTTGCACGGCCATGTTCGGTAATTTTATAAATTTGGTCTGGCAAGCCTGGCCAGGGTTGACTGATTTAAATCAAACTGATTTAAATCAGGTGTTTTTTTTAAATAAAAATCATTGATTTAAATCAATTTAAAATGTTTTATTATCTTTAATGAAAATAACAATAAATAAGTATACTTAGTAGTTACTAACAATAAAATACTGTCAAAGGGCTTACACAGAATTAGCAGTCTCAAAAAAAAAGTAAAAAAAAAGACCTGCATGCATACCTACTTGAAATTTGTCTTCAACTGTAGCAAAACAAACCAGAAATCGTCTTGTAAAGTTGGATACTAACAATAATTGGTCATCATCAGCCTATAAATGTCCCACTGCTGGGCTCAGGCCTCCCACGTGGACAATAGCATGTCGGGATATTATATATGGATACGGTGGGATAACCCACCACGCTGGTCCAATGCGGGTTAGTGGGTTTTAACAACTGCCATCTTACGACAACAACCGGGACCAACGACTTAACATGCCTTTCGAAGCACGGAGGAGCTGGAGATGTTTTTAATTGGTCACCCATTAGGCGACCAGGCATTGCAAAAGTTGCTTAGCGGACAAGATCGCAAGCCGAACGCGCTAGCCTCTACTCCATCGAGCTCCTGTATATAATTGGTCAGGATTTAGCTATATTAATTTTTAAAATAATTTAAATAATCAACAAATTTTAAAAATATTAATTTTAAGTATTTATGTCAAACAGCTTATTCAATTGTCAGTAAGTACTAATAATAGTGTATTTGGTTTAGTAACATAAAAAAAAATCATTAATTTATTAAAATAAATCAAAAAAAATCGTTTTTTTTTATAAAATCATGATTAAAATTTTAAACACTGATAAAATACGACAACCTCAGGCGGGAATCGAACCACGCACCTTCCGCATTCCGGGCGGCTGCCTTAACCACTTGGCTACCGAGGTCTGGCTTTCAACCGTCGAAATTTGTCAGTGCTTGATGCTTATGTTTTTAGTCAACATTGCTTCATCAAATCTTAGAAGTTTTCACCTCTGAGAAAGAAATGAAAGAAGGAAAACTTCTAAGAGTGCGTCCACATTTGGCGAATGCGCGACTAATGCGCAGCTCGCGCGCCGCGCGCGCGTAGCGCGTGGAATGCGCGCGGTCGGCGCGGGAGCGGCGCGCGAGCTTAAAATGCGCGCGCGCGGCTCGCGAGCGGCGCATGTGCCGCGCGCTGCACCTACTTCCTCCCGCCCGCGTCTCAAACCCCGCACCAACACGAACTCACTCGGCGAGCGAAAATGAAATATAATAGCTGCCGATGGAGCAATTACATCAACAGTAGTCGTGCAGTCCATCTTCTTGGAAAACAAACGTACAACTGAGGCTCCAGTATGAAAGCAAACGGAACGGCAAGCGCGAACCGGATGCGCGCAGATCGCGCGCACTCTACAAGCATTTCATGAGTTGTGCACCAAACAACGGCAGCACTGACAAATTTCGACGGTTGAAAGCCAGACCTCGGTAGCCAAGTGGTTAAGGCAGCCGCCCGGAATGCGGAAGGTGCGTGGTTCGATTCCCGCCCAAGGTTGTCGTCTTTTGTCAGTGTTTAAAATTTTACATAAGTATATTTAAGCGTTAATAAAACGCTAAAATATAAAACATTAGTCTATAAACGTAGCTTCATCTTAACCGAATGTTCAAATAGCTGTAAAAATATTTCTTTCGGATCTCAAAGGTGAAAACTTCTAAGGGTGTGTCCACATCTGGCGAATGCGCGGCGAATGCGCAGCACGCGCGCCGCTTGCGAGCCGCGCGCGTGCTGCGCGCGTGCCGTTGCTGCCGTTGTTTGGTGCACAACTCATGAAATGCTTATAGTGCGCGCGATCTGCGCGCGTCCGGTTCGTGCGCGTCCGGTTCGCGCGCTTGCCGTTACGTTTGCTTTATTATTTTACTACTGGAGCCTCAGTTGTACGTTTGCTTTTCAAGAAGATGGACTGCACGACTACTGTTGATGTAATTGCTGCATCGGCAGCTATTTTATTTCATTTTTGCTCGCCGATTGAGTTGGTGTTGGTGCGGGGCTTGAGGCGCGGGCGGGAGGAAGTGGGAGCAGCGCGCGGCACTTGCGCCGCTCGCGAGCCGCGCGCGGACGGCGCGGGAGCGGCGCGCGAGCTGCGCATTCGCCGCGCATTCGCCAGATGTGGACGCACCCTAAGATTTGATGATGCAATGTTGACTAAAAACATAAGCATCAAGCAGTGACAAACTTCGACGGTTTAAAGCCAGACATCGGTAGCCAAGTGGTTAAGGCAGCCGCCCGGAATGCGGAAGGTGCGTGGTTGTATTCCCGCCTGAGGTTGTCGTCTTTCAGTGTTTAAAATTTTACTTAAGTATATTTAAGCGTTAATAAAACGCTAAAATATAAAACATTAAAATCATGATTTTTTCCAACCCTGAGCCTGGCCATATATGTGGTCTGTGGGACTGTGAACCGTTTAAAAGTTATGGATATATTGTGTATCTTTTATAGATTTATGTTTTTCACTTAATTATTTGTATGTATTATTTATTGCAGTGATATTTTCAATTGAAGATGAAGTTGCATATTGGAAAAGTATTGCGGAGAAAAAAGAAGTCAGTAAGAAAGAAAGGGAGAATGCGTCATCATATCATGATTTATTTGAAGATATTTGTGAAGAGATAAGGTTATCTAATTGATAAAATGAATTATTATTTTTATATTTTTATTATTTAACTTTTTACATATCATGTACAATTTTTACAAATAAACACTATACCTACCTACCTACCGTAGGTAGGTAGGTCTAGTGCTACCTACCTAAATACCTACCTCTATATAATTGAGGACTGTCCTTATGTTTAATGATTGTTGTTGTGTTGTTCTCTAAACTTTCCTTGTAGTTTTTACAAATGCATCAAATCTTTTTGGTTGTTGTAGAAGTAGTTTCTATTTTTAGATCAATGCAAGCTAGCAGTCTGTCAGAAATTAGAGAAGCTACAGAAAATATTGGTGGCATCTTGGATGATGTTTGGAGATTGACTGAAGTAGCATATTCAAAAGACAGGATGATTCATATATTTAATATTATTGGTAAGTTAAACAATGAATTAATTATGTATGATTTGTAAAATAACGATTATAAATGTATGCTAATTAATAACTTGTTTCAGGTCACAAGATATGTTTAATTATACAGAAAACGATTTCCCCCACTGATCTGTGGAAAGTGCAGGAAAGAGCAAGAGAAAATGAAATGCTACTCCTCCTAACAGATTGTATGAGTGTAATACAGACATGGATTAGTGCCTGCAGATCTCTTACTGAAACTTACTGGCCTAACTATGCACTTCATACTTGGAGTGACAAACTGTATATCCCACAATTTTGCACAAAATTTGAAAAAAGGTTAAAAGAGGTGTGTGTTTAATTTTAGACATAAATAAAAACATGATTAAATGTGTTATTAGAATTAAAGACGTGAGTGGATGAAGGTGATAAGTCACAAAATTCAAATTTTGAGTAAGTCGAGGTTAAAGTTTTACTTTTATTTTCTGTGATAAGACAGTACATATCTGTTTTTTGTACTAAACTATGATGCAAACTTATTTAAATTACCTAAAATATTAAGGATATGATACCAATTAAACACTTGTAATAATATTATTCTCAATTTTAAAGAAAAACTGAACATAACTCCTTCTTCCATTAACTAAAGTGAACTTTTCTGTACTTTTAGATTTTTTTAAATTAGGTGTTATGTACGAGTGTTGCTAAATATTGTCTAATTTTTTCTAAAACTAAAACAAATCAATGAAAACGTAAACTAAGAACAGCCATAACAGAACAGTTGAACAGGCTTACAAGATTTCTGTATCGTTTTCGCATTTTGAGTTTGTTCTTTAGTAGCATACAAACGTTTACTTATACGGCTACTGTAATGCTTATTTGGGCACAAATTATACGGCTTTAGATCTTAAATAGTTTCACTATAGTTGTTTAATTGCATTACAGAGGCATTATATTAGCATTATCGGTTTTTTTTACATTGATTCGTCATAGTACTGCCTGATGGTAAACAGCCGATGCAGTCCAAAATAACGAGAGCGTTCCCCACCGTGGAATAAGCACGGTAACAAGCGCACGCATTCATGACGGCCTGCATAAATGCCGTTTTATGCCCCGCTTAAAAGACCCGGGACTATTGGATCTGGGAAACACATGCGCCGGCAAAGAATTCCAAAGCCGATTGGTCTTACATAGGACCGACTGACCGACCGACGAAATTTTTTTTACGAGTACTGATCGTTTGTATAGTATGATGGTGGTTCCTAAGACCAGCACGTGTAGTCCGGGAGAGGAGAGGAAAGGAGAGGGCTGGATTATATCAAAAAGTTCTTCAGAACACTCTCCGTAGTAATTCCGGTAGAAGACACTTAGAGAAGCAATGTCTCTACGCAGCTGGAGGTCCTCAAGAGAGGCTGTAACCTCAGCATCTCCAATATTGCGTACCGCTCGCTTTTGCACTAGTGTATCGAGGAGGTATTTAGCGGAGCCGCGTCCCATAGATGGGAACAATACTCCATACTCGATCGCACCTGAGTGTTGAACAGCAAACAGCGCTGCTCGGGAGTGAAAAACCGCCTCACCTTATTGAGAATACTCAACTTACGGGAGGCAGTTAAAATAACACTCTTCATGTAGCATTTTGGGTTCAGTTCCTGAAAAATGTCCATTCCAAGAATGCTAAGATTCAACGAAATGGGTAACGGAGAGTTCTGAAGAGAGGGAGGATTAAGGAAGGGGGGTTACCTTGTACGAGAATGCACTAACCTGGGTTTTGCTGGCATTAAACTCGACCAGGTTTTCAGATCCCCACTTAGAGACACGATCGAGAACCAGGTTCAGTTTGGCAACCAGTTCTTGCCTTTTTAGCACGATATCGGCTTGCTTTGCCGCAGGATGTCCCAAGTACCGCTTATGCAGCGTTCTGTCATCCGCATAACAATGAATATTGCCCAAAGACAACATGTCATTCCCAAGTAACACATCAAAGCAGTATAACAGCCGCATTACAGCATTTCTGTATCAATTTCGCATTTTGAGTTTTGTTGTATAGTAGCATTACAAAAGTTTATACGGCTACTCTAATGCTTATTTGGGCACAAATTATACGACATTAGATCCTATATAGGTCTGCAAATAGTTGTTTAATTGCATTAATAGGCATTATTGTGGTCAAGGAAGGTAACAATGGCATTAGAGAAGCATTATTATGGTCAATGAAGTTGCTAATCGCATTACAGAAGCACTAAGCTAGCAATAGTACTAAGCTAGCAATAGTTTTAATAATGAAGATGTTCAGTGTATTACAAAAGCATTAGACGTGCTATTTAAGTATTCACAGTTTGAACTTAATAAACCCTACATCATTGCAAAAACATCTCGAACACCACGGTACAAATGTTTTTAATACATTGACGTTGTATTTAAACTACTTTAGCTCGCATTATAATAATGGACGAAGACATGTCAAAACGCTTGATTGTAAAAACAAAATTTATAATACTGTATTACTTTTTGACTCTTTGTTATTTCATGGCATCAAATATAAATGCGCAATGTAGTTTACCGTAAATGTCTATAAAAGTTTCATTGCAAATTTTCACGCGCCTTCGATATTTTGTGGTTTTTATCTAAAATGTTATATAAAGATATGTGTGGAATAACCAAAACAATTGTGTATTTCTATAGAACGTATTTTGCATAATCAACATAATAGTATTGGTTGGGCACTACATCAAATTAGATTTTATCCTTTGTTTTATAGGTTTATGGCTTTTATAAAAAAAAACTTTCTTACACTCACACCAATTATCTAGCCTAAGAGAAGCTTCGAAGAAACTCGTTAAATGGTTACTAGAAAACGGATAAATATACTTAAAATACTTAAATACATACTTAATATACATAGAAAAACCCAGACCCGAGACAATTCAGAAAAACAATAATTTCTAAATTGACCCGACCGGGAATCGAACCCGGGACCTCAGAGAAGCCGACACCATGAAAACCGGTGTACAAACCACTCGACCAAGGAGGTCGTCGTTTTATAAATAGGTTCTAATGATAATATTTTAGGATATAAAATATTTTCAAAGCTAATTAATGCCGCCAGCAGTAGTAGCTGGCCATACGCATTACAATATGTCACGTGTATTTGATTAAAGAGCTGTTAGCTATACAACAGAATTCAGTTGATCATTAAAAATGCAAGTATTACATTGATTCACGTTTATGCTGTTCACCAGTACTAAGCTTTTACTTACCACTTAAAAGTGCTATTATAGAACAAAAGGCAACAAAAACAGCTAAAATCTGTATAGCGGATATACGTGGCATCATAATAGTTTAAGATAATGCTATTAAACAGCATTAAGCATTTATCTATTATTCAAGAATGCTATTGTATATCCAAATCCACTAAAACAGCTAATAGCTGTATAGCTGCGTTTAGATTTGATACTCTACAACTAAAGGCTTTACAAAAGCATTTTGATATGCCATATCCAACCGTTATATGTGTAAACATCATAACAGATTTGAGATGCCAATATGAGGCGTCAAGATGCTCAATGCACTCATATAAGAGTTTATACGGACCTTAAGTTCTACTCGTACATAAGTTTACTATTCGTTTCTTAAAATGCTTCCTGTGTTACTTGAGTTCGGTAGAGATCAATATATTACAACATCGTTACTACACAAAATATGACAGATTTTTCACAGAATGAAAATCAATACCATTGAATGTGGAGAATGAATGAAGGTGATATGTATGTTACATAGAACCTTCATTCATTAAAAACTGACATCGCGTCATTCGAGCATCATAAGCTGAGTGGAAGAAGGTCCGTACATATCACCTTCTATGATCTTACAAAAACATTTTTATTGTATAGTTATTTTGGAAATTGGTGATATGGGCCCATACCTCTTACATCCAGAGCCATTTTTAAACTAAACTGTACATAACACCTTTTTCAACTTTCTATTTTCCAAAATGTGCCTTAGGTCGTCAGTTTTAAGGTCTGTAGCCATTTGTATCGACATATAATCATCATCTACGCAAAAAAACAGCAAAATCCTTCCACCACCTTCATCCACTTATGTCTTCAATTTAAACATAATGTTATAGTTTTGTGTCCACAGTGTTTCTAAGCCAATTTTATTTTCAGATTTACGAAATCAGGGCTACATATTGCCAGCTAAATAAATTACTGACTAAAAGTGAAAGAGATGAATTGAAGATACAATATTTATTTGAACCTTTCGAAAGTAAGAAAGTTTCTTACATGATTTGTTCCTTTTCTAATTTGCACTTATCACTTTAAGCTCCTGAATATATTATTTTGGTGCATATTCTAATGTAGTTTTTTCAGCTTGATTATACAATAATATAATGTTTTTGTTATCTTATTGTTATTTGTATGGGACTATCATCATCATTTCAGCATGTATCTACCCACAGCTGGGCATAGGCCAATAAGTCATATTTATTTATTTTTTACTTGTAATAAAAATATATACTTACTTAAATTACAATAATAAATAAATTCCACAAAAAGATAAACCCAGGAATCTTAATCCTCAGACATCAACATATGGATATACAATGGGCCAAACGAAGCTTGGGAAGCAGCGATTGCACGCTTGTCATCAAATTTGCGACCAGCCGAAACAAAAATTGCAGAGAAACTGAAACCACGTTTGCATAACACTTCAACAAAACAGGTAAATCATTGTAAATGTATGTTGAAATGAAATGTATGTAAGGTACAATGTGAATTTTACATAGGTTTCAGATAAAAAAAATTGATTAATTTTGATTTATTCTATAAGACTTTAAACTATCGCGTTGCATTGCATTAAAACTGTTTTAACGGGACTAAACACGATTAATTTTGTAAGTAAGTACATATAAAAGGCGTAACGGACAAAATTGGAACAGTACTAAGAAACTTCTCCATTAAAACTGTATATACTCCGTTATGCCAAATATCTAACAAATTGCGGTCGCCTAAAGACGTCATACCTTTCCAAACACCGGGAGTTTATAAACTCGATTGTAGCTGTGGTAGTTCATATATTGGACAGACTAAGCGGACTATCGCAGAACGTGTCAAGGAACACATCGCAGCTATCAAAAATCGACAAATAGACAAATCGGCGGTAGCTGAACACCTGCTGGAAGCTGGAGTTAATCACTGGATGGAGTTACATGATCCTAAAATCCTCTCCACCGATCGTTATTATCATAGCAGGATAGTACGTGAAGCGATTGAGATCAAGAAGTATAAAAATTTCAATCAGGAGGACGGGTTTAAATTATCATCAGCATGGAATCCAGTGATTGGCAAATGCAAACCGAACTCAGTCTATAACAAGAAACTCCGATACTGTTAGTGTAGTGTGCCGGAGTCGTGTTACTGAAGATTCATTGCACTGTGACAATTTAAGTGAACGTATGGGGGTGGATGAAGAAACAAATACCCGCCCGAGCCGACGACGCCGCGCACCGCCAGTTCGCTTGTGACCACGGCCGCAGCATCGCGGCCGAAACGTCAAGCAGTAAGTAGATATGTACTTACTTACAAAATTAATCGTGTTTAGTCCCGTTAAAACAGTTTTGATTTATTCTGTTTTCACATAGCTTTCTTTCTTTACGAAGCTAGTGCCTGATGCAAAATACCTAGCAGTTGTTGCAAACGTACTAAACAGCATTGAGCCTGCATGGTAGTGTTATTGAAAACGTTACTAGCAGTCGTAGTTCCGTCCGACAGTCAGAGATAAGATAGTCAGTTCCTTGGTAGTTGAGCGTTCCGGGTGAAGTGCGCTTCCATTATCGGCGCGGTCGGCATCACCTAACGTCAGATGGGATAAAATAATAATAATAATAATAATTTTTATTTCAAGCATTCATGGCTCACTTATGTTAGTAACAATTTAATATCTTAACCTATGCTAGTAAATTGATAAAAATACAAATTAAAATAAATTATAAATCAAATAAAAGTGAAAAAGTAAATAAATCACAAATGAATTTAAAATAGACTTCTTACTAAAACAATATTTGACTTTGGTCAGTAAGTGAACTATGTTACAATGGTTCTCGTACTGACAGTCAAACCTTTCCGCAAATACCTTTAGGATAGTGTTGGGGCTGGCCCGCACCCGGCGCACCAAGGATGTGCACCGTTTGCGCATAGTTGCGTGAAAGCAATCAACACGCGCTTCGGCGAACATCCCCGAAGTCCCCGATGCGCGGCAAAAGCACGGCAGCCCAAAAGCTCCCAAAATGCACTATTGAACTGAACGCGTAGAGCGCTGTACTGTTTCCGCGTATAATCCACCCATAGACTGCTAGTATAAAAAGACGTACAAAATGCCCTAATAAGAGTGATTTTGACGTCTCCCGAACAACGAGCAAATCTGCGGGCTATCATGTTAGCTCTAACAGACAGCGCTCTACGTTCCCTTTTCAAGTCAGGATTGTCCTTCAGATCCGATGTTACCAAATGTTCTAAGTTCTTAAACTTTTCGACTCTATTTAAAGTAACACCGTTAAGTTTAATAGTTGGAATCTTATCTAAATGCCCACCCCGAGCCCGAAAGACCATGCATTCACTTTTACTTATATTATATAGCAATTAGCAAGTCATGGCTGTCAGCATACTTTTCACAAATGCCAAGCAGCTTCGACAAACCGCATGCAGAGGCACTCAGCAGCACCATGTCGTCCGTGTAGCTAATGTTATTAAGACAAACTCCGCTAATATGGCAGCTGACATGCGTGCCGCTGAGCTCCTCCACCAGCGCATTAACATAGAGGTTGAAGAGCTTTGGCGAGGTCAGCCCACCCTGCCTCACTCCACACTCCAACCTTTATGGGACAGAATAGCACCATCGGTCAACATTAACCTGGTTCTGGTACTAATACTTAAAGAGGTGTATTAAATCTTTTGGCATTGAAGTTTCATATTGTAGTTTTTGCCATAAAATATCATAACTAACCAGATCAAACGCCTTCGATAGGTCGAGGAAACAGGCAAACACGGGCGTGCTTTTATCGGTATAGCATTGGCGGTTTGCTTTAGACACAACGACTGTTTCGATGGAAAGACCTGACTTAAAACCAAATTGGTTTTCATGTATTTGTAGATATTTATCAAGCTGTGTGTTGAGCAAACCATCAAGCACCTTCAAGACAACAGTAGCCAATGAAATGGGTCGATAATTATTTGTATCACTAATGTCGCCGGCCTTGCTCTTAACGATGGGCACTACCACAGTCCTCATCATCTGAGCAGGTAGGTATTGTGTCCAATACACAGAGAGTAAAACATTGCTAACACCCTGTGCAGATGACTACCAGCATATTTAAGGTGCTCAATGTTAAGGCTGTCATCGCCCGGAGACTTGCCCCTCGACATAGATTTAATTACGTGTTTGACATCTTTTGCCGTAAACCGAGCACTGATCTCCTGACCACAAAAACCAGCACTGCACACAGACCGCGACGGTCCCAGGGGTGAAACCACAGTGAAATGGTCCCTAAACACTTCTGCTATACCAGTGTGCTCGCTGATGCCATTGAAACACACCGGCAGGCCTGGCTTGCTGCTAAGTTTGTTAGTCGACTTCCAAAAGCTGCGAAAATCGTGCCTAGAATGATGAGATGCTAATATGTCCATTTTAATTTGATCGCTATGATTTCGGCACCAACGCAACCCGAGATTTAAAAATACTTCGACTTCGAAATCCCAAACACGACCCGCCCGCGGCCTTCCATAAAACACCTTGCAGCTCAAACTTATGCCTGGCCTCCCTGTGCGCGTCGCTGACATATCTATTCCATCCAATAACCGGTTTCTTATTATTTAAAATTCGCAAAGAATTACTGTGACGTGCTGCCTTGTTAACAATATTGTTATACATTCTATCGATAATATGTAGTCCAAATTATTACAATATAATCACTATATTGACTTAGTTCAATAGGAAAGTCTATTAACCTTAAGTTCTCGTTGCACATGTCTATTTGCTCAGCATTCCTCTCACCCCATCGTATATTATTATTAGAATGACAGCTGTTATTTAAGTCACACAATTTAGGTATCCAGTTTACATTGCATTACAATCGGAAAGTGATCAGACCATAATATGTCATACTTAACATGTACGGTCGGCGTCACCGTCGCTTTACCACTTTGCAGCGATTTTCGTATGAAGCGCACCGCCCGCCCGGGTACGTGCCCGTACCAAATAGACGACGCGGTTGCAAGGGATTTTGACCTTTAGACTGGTAAAGCGACGGAGTCCGCCATTGTACATTAACAACTTTCTGCATTGCAGATTGACTAACTATAAAGTGGCCGAGCCAACGTCTTGAGCCATTAGCTTTGCCTCTAAAAGGCCTCCTCTCTCCTATTTCAGTTCGACACCGCCGACTTTCACCATCATTATGATGATGATATTTTATAAATTCCAGATGCTGTACGAGTTTATGAGATACAAAGCGCTGATCGACAGACCTTTAGTGAAGCGCGCTCTAAACAACGAACTAGTGACGTTTGTGTCGTCTCTGCTATCTATGCTGAAGACCATCAGAGACCAAATGGATTCGGATGATATTGACGTGAAAATGTATCAACCGCCCGAAATGTCCCCAGTAGTGCAACAAGTGCAATGGGCCAAGCAAATGGAAGCCAAAGTAAGAACCCTCGGGACTAAATAGATCACTTCTATTCCTTTTTACCCCTTGGTTACATTATTTGAAATGGAAAAATCAAATTATACAAACAAATATATTTGTCGCGTAAATACGACGCATTCGAAATGGACACAAATATTTATGTCTGATAAATCTGACTCTCGAAAAGTTATCTACGAGTATATACTCAGACCAATGAATGTACTACGTACTCTGTCAGCCCAGTCTTTACTGTTTATATTAATTTATCGTTATAGGTTAAAGATATTCGCACTTGTGCCGAAAAATATCTCTCGGACTTTGAAGGAAGCAGCGAGCTACTGAAACTGGCTGATCAACTGCTCAAAGATCTGAAGACAATGTACACACAGATTCATGAAGATTGGTCGCGGGAGTTATTGGTTAGTTGATCATGCGTTTTCCACCAAAAGAAATGTGAGCACATGTGCAGTCGCTTTTTGGTGAAAAGTGGACTATGGCAGAGGACTGCTTTTGCGAGTCCTCTTTGCCTAGTCTCTGCTCTGGCCTACCCTTGGGGGGTCATAGTCGTGATTATATGTATGTATGTAGAAATGTGTCTATAGCTACTACTACATAATTTATACAAATGTTTGTCTTTTAGGCACAGGTAAATAGCGGTATCCTGCAGTTACGTCTAGAAAAGCCGGTGGTTGAGTTCAGCGGTGCTCGAAAAATGCTCGAAGTTCAGTATGAAGCGCGCGCTGTGCGCTGCGAGCGGGAAGCGCGTACGCTTAAAGCGCTAGGTTTACCGCCGCCGCCGCCGGTCGCGTCAGCGCTTCAAGCGCTAACCGATGCACTTGGGCACGCGCACCGATTGCAACAGGTAAATTCACTAAAACACAATCATATTGGCAATCATTCGTATATTGTTACCATTTTGTAATATAGAAACGTTACGTTTTCAAAAAAATACTTATGAACTATTAACTCTCAGGTTTGTTTATTTTGGAGTTATTTTATTTGCGGCTATTGAGGTATATAATATTAAAGTAATATATTACCTCATGGGCTGTACTATGTTATTTATTGTAAATATAAACGAGCAGTAAAATGTTACCAATTTAATATTTAACCTAGCTTTCTCTGCTCTTAAAATGTAATTCTGTTCCCCTGATCAGTAAGCTCTAAAATGTTTCTGAATACCTAACTCAATATCCAATGCAATGAAGCCTCGTTCAATAGCAATTACTTTTGAAACTACATTACGCTGTACTAGTCTGTCGTTTAAATACGACAAACCTGTCCAGGTAGCATCCTTCCACAACACCCTGGGTGAACGCATGATCCCGTCCACCCGGCCAATGATGCTGCAAGCGGCGCTCTCCCTATCAGCATTAGTGCAGGAACAGAGGCCCGTGTACTGGGACGACGCCGCGCAGCTGGCCCGCTACACTGACGAGCTGATGAGAGCTGTTCTGGAGCTGGAGAAACAGGTGGGTTTACCATCATCTTTAACCTATCCTTCCCACATGGACGTCAGCACACGGGGAGATCCACCACCCTAGCCCTAATGCGTGTTGGTAGGGTTGATGGGCTTTATAAAAGGTCGATGATGCTCCAAGCTCCCATCAGCGTTAGTGCAGGAACAGAGGCCCGTGTACTGGATCGACGCGGCGCAGCTGACCTGCTACAATGACGATCTGATAAGATCTGTACTGGAGCTGGAGAAGCAGGTGGCTTACATACATGAATACATATATAGATTCAGACAGAGACTTGCCGTTTGGCTTTTATATTGCGTAAAGTTATTTCTTATGGCGGTTCCGTATCATCCTGTCCGCACGTGAGGGGAAATAGAGGAGTTTTAGTGGGTATGGTGGTAAAATTCTAACCTGGGTCCGATTAGGTGACGACCACTATGCTATCTGTTGTGGCTGCTTCTGGTGTAATGTGAGTGACGCCGCTTACTACCCCAGAAGTTCTAGCGCACCTCTGAAAGATGAAGAAGTCTACCAGCACACATTTTTCCCTTCTTCCTAAGACTAAGGATCAACTTCAGTACAAAAATATATTGAAAACAATAAAGTTACCTTATGCTGAAGAGGTTCTTCCGGTAATTTGGATATTTAAGCACGATAATGATCCTAAACACACGGCATGCTCAGTAAAGGAATTTCTCGAATCACAATCAGTTTCTGTCTTAGACTGGCCGGCTAACAGCCCAGATCTAAATCCAATCGAACATCTTTGGCGGGGGGACACAGGGTCCTTGTGGGCCGGCAGGGTGAGGGTGGCTGGTGCTCTTTACTCTTTTTGACGCTGCACCAGTTGTTTTCGCGCCTGGCCTCCATTTCTACTTAAAATCAGGTGGAGTAGAGTCATTTGCCGTGCTAATACATTTATAAAAAACAGGTCCAGGGTTCCATTGCTGCTAGAAGTGCGTATGTGAGTGATGAACGAACATTTGCCTGTGTACCAAAAGCCTGGATTTTTTAATTTTTAATCAGCACAAGCTTGTGTAAATAACTTTAGCTAAAGGGTTTGTCATACAAATGAGCTGAAAAAGTTTGCAATACTAACGAGCTGATGCTGATTATTAATAGGGGCTGATATGGCGTAACAACAATAAGCCAAAATATCCTGCCTTCTGGATACACTTAATAACGTTTACTTATTATTTTTATAGAATACATATCTGACGAATCAGCACATTGCCATCAGAAGTATTGTAGAAAAACTCTTGGATACGGAACTTTTGGCACAGCAAACAGAGTGGAAGAAGAAAGTGAAAGACATAAGGGATGTCATAGAAAAGGTAACATCATCTATTTGTAATTATAACAATTATAATTTTGACAGAACAGAGTTGGTCTGGTAAGTATTGACTTTTGTCTTGGATTGCCTCTTATGACAATTCGCTCAAACCAAATAATATTTCTTGGCTTCTAAACCTGGTTGGTAGTCTAGGCCAGCGGTTTCTAAAGTGGATTCGGAAGCCAAGGGTTTACTGGAAAAACCGGCAAGCTTCTACAAATCACCTATACTTTTTATTAAATCCTTAAATTGTTTTGAAATCTTTCTAATCAACTCTTATTCCAAATATCAGTCTTTCGTTTGTTATTTAATGTGAGATTAAATATAATAAAAGTGATTTGTTGCTTGTTCCACCGCCTATAAGCTTTGGGAACGCTGATCTAACGTAAATATAACTTTATATATAATTCGCTTTGCAGGTGGAAGCGAATGGTTACAAAAACACCGAGTCCTGGCGCACACACTGGGATATGCAATTGTACAAAGCCCTCGAATGTCAGTACATCAGGACACTGCTCTCCCTGCATAAACACTTTCCGCACGTGAAAGTGGATTTAGTACTTAGGTGAGTTCAATGTCGTCTGTTGTCAGGTGTAAGTAGTATTAACTTTTTTTTATTTAGTGTATTTTGTCCTAATGTTGAGCAAAGGTCTGCCCCAAACACATAAGTAGATACACGTATATATATGACAGTTCGTAGTTCCTATTTCTAAATACATAAGAGTTAATAGCTGTCGAAAGTGTGTATCTACTTTTGTTGCTGACTGTACATACAAATATTGCAAGTTAAATAAAAGCTTTTAATAATAACAAGTTTTATAAGATCTTCTATTCATCAAAATGTTGCTTATATGAACAACCTCATTCAGAATCACAAATAAAATATTCACGGATCACAATTATTTCGTCGCACTATAAACGACGTAAATATACGCTTGGCATTTTTGAGGCGGCCGGAAGGTCAACCGACATAGGTCCTTCGTCGACGAGCGACTGAACGCGACTGATTGAGGCCGTGCGATCGACCCGATCGATTATATGCTAACTTTGAACAATTATCTCTTAGAAGATTGAAGAGGGATATTTTTTATTTTTTATAACACATTTGCTCGTAAAGTAGCTCTTATTACACCGATTTCAGCATCGTAATGTAATAAGTTTCACACTAGTGCGGTAATGTAATTTGAAAATTAGTTATCATTTGAATCTATGGACAACATAGGCCTTTAGCCCGTTAGTACCTTTTACGACACCCAAGGGAAGAGAGGGATGGTAGTATTATTTTGATAAGCCCATCGCCGCTCTATGCTGTTGGATGTATGTGCAGTCTTTAGTCCGTTAGTCTCCTTTTACGACACCCAAGGAAAGACAGGGTTTGGTAGTATTATTTTGATGAGCCCATCGCCGCTCTATGCTGTTGGATGTATATGCAGTCTTTAGTCCGTTAGTCGCTTTTTACGACAACCAAGGGAAGAAAGGGGTTGGTAGTATTATTTTGATGAGTCCATCGCCGCTCTATGCTGTTGGATGTATGTGCAATCTTTAGTCCGTTAGTCGCCTTTTACAACACCCAAGAGAAGAGAGGGGTTGATAGTATTATTTTGATGAGCCCATCGCCGCTCTATGCTGTTGGATGTATGTGCAGTCTTTAGTCCGTTAGTCGCCTTTTACGACACCCAAGAAAAGACAGGGTTTGGTAGTATTATTTTGATGAGCCCATCGCCGCTCTATGCTGTTGGATGTATGTGCAGTTAGTCCGTTAGTCGCCTTTTACGACACCCAAGGGAAGAGAGGGGTTGGTGGTATTATTTTGATGAGCACATCTACGCTCTATGCTGTTGGACAAAGAAAAATATATGTTGGCTTACCTGTTGGATTCATGCACTAGAAAAACAACAAAAAAACGCAGTCATTTTCGGATTATTTTTTTTCTCACAAATATGTTATAAAACGTCGTATGGCATACGTGCGCTTTGATAATTACAGCCTCTGCTTTCTCGCCTCGCCTACGGCTCGGGCTACAAGATCGCAATATCGCCTCGGCTGTAATTATCATCTTACAATCTTTCTTCTTACGTATAAAATATTTATGTTGCCTAATGACTTCTAGATTATGAGATATATCTTTTTTTCTTGTGGTAAATTTCTCGATTTTTCACTTTCTTAAACGTGATAAAAATACAAGTTAATGAAATAAAAATAGAATTTTTCTTAATACATTTTCAATTTAAGGATATGTTCCTTTTAATGTATATTTTTTACGTTCTCATTTCGTAATAATAATTGGTGTAAATTGACTTCAAAGTTGAGCCTTCGTGCGTCATCAGGAAATCGCGCCTTCGAAATCCGCTGTTTTCGTAGTAAATTATCCAATTAAATTGAGTTTTGGTTAATAGAGTTACAAGAAAAATTCATGATTATTCCAATTATTGAAGTTAAAAGAAGCTTAAGCAATAAATTAATAGAGTTACAAGAAAAATTCATGATTATTCCAATTATTGAAGTTAAAAGAAGCTTAAGCAATAAATTATATGACTAAAAACTCCCAAGATCTCGATTTACGTACGAAAAATGTTGAAAAGCTCTTGAATGTGTAAATAGATTGCGCACGCCTGATCGCAACTGGAAGCGATTTCCAGAGACGAACAGCTTGTACGGTAAAGGAGCTATCGTAAAAGGTGGTGTGGTGCGGAGGGGTTTTAAGAGTTAGGTTTTCTGATGACCGTAGCGCGAGTGAGAAGAATGAACTAAACATGCATTCATTGCATTGTCTCTGACTAATCCTTCACGGATAATAGTCGTAAATATATATTATTTATTTATTTTATTTATTTATTTATTGATAGGAAAACCAACAGCTATGTTACAATGTAGAATCTTATAGTTAAAGTCAGAAAGCCAATTACAGGTTCGCACTGTTAAAAATAGAGTAGCTTAAACTGTGACACAGTCTTACAAGAAACTCAATCAATTAGGTACAGAGGTTATTCACTAATCACTATCTACTGCTCATCAATGTAACCTCCAAAAAATAACTGGCTCATGAGACGCCTTATCGTTGCGACACTGGTATTAAAAAGGTCAATATCAATTTCTTTACTTATTGTATTAAAACTATTACTCGCTCGCCAAATATACGTGTTCTGCCTATAGTTGGAAGAAGATGGGGGCAAATATATTAGTGGGCTGAACCTAAGAAGTTTTGTAGGTGCTCTGAGAGTGATCTGAGACAGAAGATCAGGACAGTCGATGGAACCCGAAGCGGTTTTCAATAGAAACGTAATGTCAGCAATTTCACGGCGAATTTCTAAAGGAAGTAGATGATGTTTTTTGCAAAAACTAGGGTATTGCGCAGAGTCGTACCGATCTTTGAGACGAAAACAGAGATACTTGATAAATCTTTTCTGGATGTTTTCAATTCGAGATATATAAGTTTGATATCTCGGGTTCCATACTTGAGACGCGTACTCCAGAATGCTACGAACGAACGTGCAGTATAAAATTTTAAATGTCTTAACTTGAGTAAAATCTTTAGAGTTACGCATGACAAATCCGAGAGCCTTAGACGCTTTGGAAATTATATTATTGACATGAGAGTCAAATACTAACTTAGAGTCGTGGACTACACCAAGGTCTCGCACAATAGTTGCACGTTGCAGATTAACTCCCTTTAGCGTATAATCAAACAATACCAAATTGCGTTTCCGGCTGAATGTTACAATGCTACACTTGGATGGGTTTAAATCTAAGTGGTTCTCCGCACAATAAACACTCAGTCTGAAAAGGTCCTCCTGTAACAAAACAGCATCCGATTCTGGTGAAATAGTGGCAAATATTGTCATATCATCAGCAAAGCATAGCAAACTGGATGAGTGAAGGCAGTGCTCGATGTCATTTACAAATATTACAAAAAGGAGAGGGCCAAATAAAGACCCTTGAGGTACTCCACTGGGGACCACCACCCATCCAGATATGTAGTTATTGACGACTACTGCCTGCGAACGATTATCGATGTAAGAGGAAAACCATCTCAGTAGGTCACCACAAATCCAAATTTTTTGTAGTTTGACCAAGAGTAAATTGTGCTGGATTCTGTCAAATGCCTTACTGTAATCAGTATAAATAACATCGACCTGATAACCATTATCCATGGCTTCAGTAAGTGAACTATTCAATAAGACTAGATTCGAAACAGTGGAACGACCCTTTAAGAATCCATGCTGAGCGGTGCTAAACGACTGCTTCAGTCCTGGGTAGATTTGACCATAAACAATCTTTTCGAAGACCTTAGATACAATACAAAGTTTTGATATTGGCCGATAATTGGTGACATCTGTCTTGGAACCCTTTTTATGAACCGGTGTGATGAAGGCGCGCTTCCATATATTAGGAACAATTCCTTCCTTTAAAGATCTCTTATAAATAATTGAAATTGGAATAGCAATAGTCTTTGCACAGTTAATAAGGAAACGAGATGGCAGTAGGTCTGGGCCTTCAGAATTGGATGGATCCAGGGTAAGAAGCAGCTTCACCACTTCGTCCACACTGATTCTGACATTTGTAATATCAGAGAAAGACCGGTCAACAGACCTGGAAAAATCCAAGGTAGACGAGGAAGTAGTGTTCAAGAAGTTGGAGCAGAAGTAGTCTGAGAAAGAGTTACATATGGAATGACCCGTGTAAGATACTGAATCTCCGTAGTTAAGACTGCTCGGCATTGCATTGGTTTTAGATTTAGCCTTGACAAAAGACCAAAATTTCTTTGGATTGTCCCTCAAAGAGTTCTTAACAGAGTTAACGTACTGCTGGTAACAGGTCTCTCTAGTGTTTTAACTCGATCACGCAACAATTTAAATGTATCTTCATCCGACCGATTGCCATAATTTTTAAATTTCCTTAAATATTTATATTTTTCTTTAATAACTTTTTTTAAAGCGGGTGAGTACCATTTCGGAAAGCGATCAGAACTAATCATTTTAAAAGGTACAAACTTTTCAATTAATGTGGCAATAAAAGTATAAAAATACTCAACGGCAACTTCTAAAGGTTTCGACGATAGTTCATCATCCCAATGAACTTTAGATATTTCTGTGTTTATCGAGTCATAGTCACCCCTGTTGTGAAGACGCTGAACGTGGGGAGCGTGATTGAGTAGAGAGCTGTCCGCGAAGTGAAGGACAATAGACAAAGCGCCGTGATGTAAGTCAATAGGGACAAGGGGGTCTTCGCTGAAACTACTAACACAAACACTATCGTTAGAGAATATGAGGTCGAGGATCTTACCATAAGTGTTTTTTATGCCATTAAACTGTTTAAGACCAAGGGTGTCAATCTCGTCAATCAATAGAACTTCATCAGCGGTTCTAAAGTTAAATGGCTCAAAAGAATTGTCGTTACTAGCACTAGGGATCCAATCTATACCACTCAAATTAAAATCTCCTGCTAGAAGATACTTATCATTTGGATTTATTGCAATTATATCGTTCAGTTTAGATAAATAGTTCGATAACTGTTGGGAAAAGGTAAAACCTCGATTCTCATGACATAAATAGAGAACGCAGACATGTAATTTCACAGGCGCAGTACTACCATATTGTTTAAGCGTTAATGTCAACCATAGATCCTCTGCGCTCGAGTGAAATGTAGGCTGCGCTTGGACTGCTAGATCTCGATGTGTTGCTATGAGTACGCCACCTCCATACATCTGACCTGTTGCGGCATAATTACGATCACGTCGCCAAACGACATAACGACCATCAAATAGCTCAGTGTCTTTAATGCCGTCCAATAACCATGTCTCGGTTATAAGAACAATGTCATAGTTACAGCCTTGTAGGTTACGATAAAATTGTGATGTCTTAGTACGCAAGCCCCGTGCGTTTTGATAATAAACACTATATTTATTATTTCTTTTAGTTGTACTATCCATTAACAAAAGCTAAAAAACAATAACACAATAAAAACATAAAAATACAAAGAATACGAATTTCTAGACTACTAGCGGACAGCCAATAATATGAAACAATATTACGCAAGCGCAAGATGCATTTATAAGCATGCATGGATTTTAAGCAAAATAATAGACAAGCGAACAAGGCATAGGTGCGAGCGAGCAAGCATTCAAATCGGGAAATCAGCAGTTTGAAAGAAACAAATAAGGGCGCGACACTGTGCTGGACATGCACGGTACAGCAAACCGGTTTAAAATAATTTAGAAATGCGGCTTGTAAACAATAGCGAGGTATTAGCGAGTTAGGTAAAGCATACATCGTGAACCCTTTGTAGTTAGAAAGAAATATAACAATTTCAGTGATTAAGACTAGAAAAATAGATAAAACATACCTTTAAATTACCATATAAAAACTGCAAAGCGAGTAATAAAACTTAAAGATTAAAAATATCAATGTTAAAAACAGATCGACTAAACAATGTAATAAAACAATTTCAATGATTGTGCTTAGTAAAATAAGTAAAGTAAACCTCAAAACTATTTCACAGCAACTACAAAGAGGGTAATGGAAAGTTACAATTAATAATAAAAATGTGAAATATGAATTGACTAAACAATAAATTAAACAATTTTGTTTAAATCATTCTCACTAGTAATGATGAAAACGCGTGAAGTGTCATTCCTGCGCACGTGAATTTTACAGAACTTGACCCATACGTAGCTGTAGCCCTTTTCCTTAGCTATTGATTTAGGCTTCGTAAGGAGAGTTTTGGAGTCGGGTGTAAGATGGTCGTTGACGAAAATCCGCTGCGAGTTGCCCTCAAAACCAATGTCAGCAGCAGTCAACCTTTTCTTTACTCGTGCCGCTGCAATAAACTCCTCCTTGATGTAGCGGTTGATAAAGTTAATAATTATACTTTTATCCTTAGAATTGTGGACAGGTACTCTTGCTATATAATTTATCTACGCTTTAGGGAAGCTGTAGCCCACTACCTTGGTCAGAGCTTCAGCAATGGAAAACAGGTTCTCTCCAGTCTATAAAGGTATACCCTTCATTTCCACGCTATTTAGTCTTGCCCACTGCTCCTTAGCTGCTAGATCTTTTCTAAGGGCGGCGACATCACTGGCTGAGGAACTAATTGAAGATTGCAAACCTTGAATATCATCCATTTTACGTTCAAGGTCATCGGACTTTGAAGGTAAAATGGATATCCTGACTGAATGCTCGTCGAGTTTGGCGCTATTAAATTCACAAGATGCTTTTAAATCCGAAAGTTCCCGCTTTATGAATTTGATATCATCGACGAGGGTTGGCAGAGTGGCCAACTGCAACTTAACCTCTCGGAGCTCACGTAGAATTGTATCCAGTACGGATGATGATTTGTCAGCGGCAACAGGGGAAGAAGTTGGATTTCTGCATTGAGGATATTTCCAAGTCGATCTACGGTCAGTGCCAAGCTTTCTGTAGCCTGCCTCTGATATATTGGCACAAGCGAAATCCAAGTGCCTTTTGCATGCACTGCACTGGACACCATCGTTGAACAACACGCCACACTCCGCACACTTCATCTTCTCAACGTGACAAGCTCAATATTATAATTTTTGTGTAAATAAAAGGTTGACCAAATATGAGAGAGCGTATAATATGTACTTGTTCTGTAATAGTATCGATGACGTCAGCTGTAGCTAGTAGTCGGTTATTACGGTCGGGTCGAGCTCTGTGTATTTGGTCCAACGGATAAGACGCCGACACACTCACCCAAGAAATCCGGTTTCGAATCACAGTCCGGCAAAATTTTTTTCCAACAAATTTTTCGTCGATGCGGGGACTCCAGAGACAGTTGGGCACAATAACAGCCTTGACAGGGCGAAGGCCGAGGCAATTAAAATATTAGAATTTATTTCAACGAGAAACTTGCACACGTCCGATCACAATAAAAGCCTAAGCGAGAGAGTATATTATGTATGTATGTATTTACTAGTTTTTGTGTATGAATCAGGGGCCGAGCGGTGGTATGCACCCCGCCTATAGAGCAGTTGCGCGCGAAGCACTACCAGCAGCTGCGGCGGCTGGCGGCGCTGCCCGCGCACGTCGCCGGGCTGCGGGGCGACGCCGCGCAACCCGCCTTCGCTGACATCGTGCATGAGTAAGCCACCGCGCCATTACCACAGATGCTTGCAGTGCCACTACATAATAATACATACATGGTGTCCCAAATGGATAACCCTGTAACCATCGATAGGCATTACTATGGCCCCTCTAATTTCATATTTTGACCTTAGTAAAAATATCACGGTTTTTAAGATTTTGGATTTGCGTCTGCTACATGCTTTATGGTTACAAGCAGGTACTTAATAAACGTCAAAACACAAACACGGTTTGTTTTTATCATGGCATTTCTACAAATGAAGAGGTTTTTCGGTCTAGTTGCGTGGCATGATAAAAACAAACCGTAGGTATGTGAGTTATTTTCGAAAACTGCAAAAAAATCCAAAAACTTAAAAACCGTGATATTTTACTAAGGTCAAAATTTGAGTTTAGGGTGGCCATGATGAAGCCTATCGATGGTTGTAGGGTTATCCATTGTTTTTGGGACACCCTGTATATACATACAGACTTACACATACATACATTGCGTAGCTTGCCAAAAATATATAGGGGAGGCTTGTCTGGCCTTTTATTAAATCATCTATAGCTGATTAAATTTTTTCTACATTTTCTGCCTCTATAGACAATAATGACAAGTTTGATTGCTGTACCTGTCCCTTAAAAAGCTTATCACATACGTTCGGGGCCCTTCTAGCCCAAGGGCCCGTATTATTGATGACACAGCGATGTAGCTACCGCTGTATCAGCTGGCGCGGCGGTAGCTACGCCACTACACATAAAATAATGATTTTAGTAGGAAAACTACCGCCTCTGTGGTCTAGTGGCTAAGCCACCGGTTTCAGACCCAGAGGGAGGGCCTTCGATTCCCAGCGGGGGGTACTTCTTTGTGTGCTCGGTTTGGTTGGTGGTAGGGCTGTTAAGTCCGCCTGGCTAGCTGCCACCATCTTATCTAAGTCTGTCGCCATAACAACGATGTTTATAGCATTGTTGTGTTCCGACAGTTTGAGATAAGGTAGCCAGTTCCTCAGTGGTTAAGGATTCCGGGTGAAGCGCGCTGCCACCTTTGGCCTTATCATCACTTACCATCAGGTGAGATAAAGGCCATACCCGTTGGCGAATAAAAAAAACAATTGGTTGATAAGTTATAAACTACGTGAGTATAACAATAAATATTTATCGTCCATCGATAGGCACAGCTGGCTAGCCAACAAAGCGGTGCAACAGCTGGAGGCCGCTCTATCTCGCCTCGAGCACATCTGCGGCGCGTGGACGCAGCGCGCGGCGCTCGCGTGCGTAGACCTGGAAGCGCTTTGTGCAGAACACTTGAAGGAACCAGCTGATTGGGAAGCTAACTTCAAAGCTTGCAAGGCGTACGGGCAGGCTGTCGCTAAAATGACTTTGTGAGTAGCTGGCAGTTTATTTTTTAATCTGATTTGATATTGGTCTGCCTAGACCTGGAGGCGCTTTATGCTCAACACTTGAAGGAACCCACCGATTGGGAGGCTAACTTCAAAGCTTGTAAGGCGTACGGGCAGGCTGTCGCTAAAATGCCGTTGTGAGTAGCTAGTTTATTTTGTACATATCTGATTTGGGAGGCCGCTCTATCACGTCTTGACAGCTGCAGTTAATGGATGCAGCGCGCGGCACTCGAGTGCGTAGACCTGGAAACGCTTTGTGCAGAACACTTGAAGGAACCAGCTGATTGGGAAGCTAACTTCAAAGCTTGGAAGGCGTACGGACAGGCTGTCGCTAAAATGACTTTGTGGGTAGCTGGCAGTTTATTTTTTAATCAGATTTGATATTGGTCTGCCTAGACCGGGCAGCGTTGTGTGCCGAACACTTAAAGGAACCCGCCGATTGGGAGGCTAATTTTAAAGCTTGTAAGGCATTCGGGCAGGCGGTCAGTAAAATGACGTTGTGAGTAGCTGGCAGTTTATTTTGTACAGTCACCGGTAAGTAGCTATATTTTTTATGTATTTGGAGCACAGCCGAGTAATTTCTGTCCAACGGTTGAGGTACAATGAATCCTGTTTATAAATTTTAAAGGTACATTGAGCAACTGAAGCATTGCCATTAGTTTTATGAGTTTAGCTCGGGGGGCCTCGCTAGGAAGGAAGACATCTAACTTCAAAGCTTGTAAAGCGTACGGGCAAGATGTTGCTAAGATAACGTTGTGAGTAGCTTCGAGTTTATTTTGTACACATCTAATTTTGGGAGGCCGTATCACGTCTCAAGCACAGCTGCGGCGCCTGGACGAATAGGAGAAATGGTTTTTATTTTTTTCTGCTCAGGCCGCTTATTTTGTGTGTGTTTAACTGATTATAGCTGTTTAACTTTGTATCTTCAAATATTTGCAAAAGTTTGATTTCTTAATCCAATCTAGAAGAATGACTCAAATTAACCCTTTGTTTTATTAACTCGATAGCGCACCGGCTAAGGCGTTCGGTTTCTGGTCTTGGCTGGTATTATCACTGGATAGGTGACCTAATAAAAAAAATACGCGACCTCTGCTCGGTAGGCAAGTTAAGCCGTTGATCCCGGTTTTTGTTGTAAGATGGGAGTCTTTATAACCCACCAATTCGTATTGCGCCTTTGTGGATTATGGCCCAGTCATGTGTAGTTGTCGTTTTTAGGCTGATGATGATGAACGCTTTGTTCCAGCGACGATGAGAAAATAGAGTGGATAACAGTAGGCACCGTCACACTACGACGGGAGTTCGAAGCCCAGACGCGCAGCTTGTGGGCGTGTCTCATGACGTCACTGCAAGCCAGCTGTCGCGCGGACTCGCTCGCTTTGGACGCTTTCATAGCTAATGCGGGCGTCATGCTCGAGAACAAGGCGATGCCGAAGAACGCTAAGGACCTGGCCGAGATCAGCGGCAAACAGCAGGCGCTGCAGAAGAACATGCCCGAGGTGAGCCAACTACCCTTTTAATATGCAAGGACTTGTCGCTAACATAAAAAGCATATATTCGCGTAATTTGCGGTGTTATTATACCCGTGTACCTCGGCAAAGTACAGATCTGTGCATGGTTGCTTTTTCCTCCCCGATCAATCTGAGACAAAGTCCCTAGTAAGGGGCGCTTCGCTGTTGATATCCGACCCGGACGCATCTGTGTAACTAGTAAGGTGTGAGGACACGCTCGTGTAAAGAAGAAAAAATCCAAGGCTTAAGTGGAGTGGCTTAAGCGGGGTTAGGCGGTCAGCGAAAATTTGGATGTTGCGCAGGGCCTCGCGGGTGTTGCGCGGGACGGGGTCCGCGGTAATTCGTAAGCGCCATACACATTTTTATCAAAAAGTTAATAAAAATGTTTAGTTTTTTGAAAATCTCATCAGTCAAGAAATCTAAAAGGTAAATACCTATGTTTTTATGATTTTATAGGAATTATTAATTTAAAACACGGTCGTAATGTGCATTTATATGAAATTTTAGAGATAACTTCAGGATTTTTTCTATCGAGGCAAATGTTTCCGATCGTGTTATGGCACATTGAAAATTTCAGTGCTAAATATCTAATACATTTGGAATAACAGCTTATAGAAAACAGCCAATTTTTTCGTTTTCATTGCCTAAGGCCCCTTCACGTACCAGCTTGAAGAATCAAATATCCCGCCATTTATTAACCCGGTTACGTTGTTATGTAGACAATCAAATGCTAATTTTTTTTTAAATAATTTATTTGCTAATACTTAACAGATTCTATACCCACTTGCTTAACCATAGATGGAGAAAACCGTGGAAAATCTGAAACGCAAGAGTCACATGCTGCGCACTTGGGGTGGCGATTCGACCGCTGAAGGAGTTATCAAGGAATGGCAGAAGATACGGGAGCTGATGCTGAGCCAACTGCAACTGTTCGAGCATCAGGTAGTTATACGTATTTTTAAGGCGCGAACTTCAATCTATCTATATATAAATGAATTGCTGTTCGCTTGTCTCGCAAAAACTCGAGAATGACCTAACCAATTTGGCCAATTTAGATCATGAAATATATGTGAAAGTTCGGGGATGGTTCGGTGAGAAAAATAGTAAAAATTCTTAAAAACAAAATAAAAACATAAAAAGACGTCGTGCAATGTAGGTATTAAATATTAATTGGTTGCTTAAAACTAAAACAGTTTTCTTACGTCTTCTTGGCGACCTTTATCTTTTTCCTCTCAGTTGAGTTGTCATTGTGATTTGGGTAGGACAACGTCTGTCGGGAGTTTCTCCCGTGTTCTTTTAGCAACAACACGTGTTGTGAGACTCCATTTTATTTCAATCTACCGTAGACTACTAAATTTACTTAAAAAATATATATCACTTGAAATTGGATTAATGCTAAACGCGAAGCCATTAAATAAGAATAAGACAAGATAAGAACGTCTGTCGGGTCTACTAGTCATATACAAAAACTAGATGCACAATCAACGCTCTCAAAACGTCCGCACAAAAAGAGTACAGTCCGATTCAAATAGAACGGCGCCCGTGAAGTTAGTCACAAGTCGCGTTGCAGTAGCAAATTTTAGGTGTCAGCGGGGCGTTACAGCCCGGGGAGGGCGATGCACCCCCGCCCGCTAGCAGACCGCAACCCGCGGCGGCCCCCCCGCCGCTCGATCACGGGATGTACCTGCGCGCGCCGGCACTCGGAGCTAAATTCACAACCGCCATCCTAATTGAATCGAACTGTATTTACCTAAATAATAAAGTTCAACATTTACTGACGAAATAGACATTTTGTAGTCAGTATGTTGACCTGCTACCGTCTGTACTTTTTTAAGACACTTGAATGAAGTCGCTTACCTTCCGAAATCGAAATCAATATCCAATTATTCGTACAAACGCCTCACAAAAAATGCGATGCCAGGGAAAGTTGCTACGCTCTCAAAACGTCTGCACAAAAAGAGTACTTAGTGAGATGCATTCGCATTCGTTTGGTAGGGTGCGAGCGAAGAGCTATGGTACTTTTCTTCTAAAACACATATACGTCAAATGTATATGTCAACGCTGCCACTATTCCGCTACCGTGGCGCAAAGGAATCTTTCAACACTGAGGCACTTTGCCCCTTACTTTACTACATACATACATACAAAGTAAGAAAGAAAGAAAAAAAATTTTAGGACAAAACAGTTCAGTAAATACAAACAAAAATAGAACATTATATAGAGAATGTCCCAAAACGAATTCCGACTCAGCAAAATGTTCGTCGTTCGTCGTTCGTTCTTCCGTTGGAACCGTTTTGGTGATGCTGCGATGGGCAACGTGAGCAGGAAAAAAACAAAAACAATTACAAAAAATAAAAACAAAATAAAACTTGAAATTAAACACTAACACTTAACTAGGCTGTATACAGGAAACTAATGATAATGAGACAGAATGTAATTAGGTACAGTAATGAAATGAATTTATATAATTTTGAAAATCAGTTAACTCACGTCACTTACGACTATTATCCCCAAAGGGTTAGTCGGAGACTAGGCAACGAGGACCGCAAAAGAAGTCCACTGCCACACTCCACGGCACACCAAATAACAACTGAACATGTCGTAATCTTACTAAAATATCGACCACTAAGTCTGCGGGCACGAGATTGGCGACAGCGACGCGACGGAGGAGCGGGGCGACGAGGCGCGATATCTCGCGTGGGCACGAAACTTGTCGCTCCATGTCGCTCTAGAGGTAGTGTTGTGAGCAACATAGAAAAATTGGAGCAAAGTCTACTAGTGAGAACGGAGTTATTATTACCTAGAGATGGTGTTCATCCAATAAATGAAGGAAGAAGTACTTTGGGCGAATTTTCTACCCTTTTTACGAGCTAAGGTGCGGTGCGATCTAACAAAATTTTACAACTATACCAGAATGAGTTTACACACATTTGATTACATTTTAGAGAAAATAGAACTTATTTACAATCTTTTTGTTTTTATGGTGAACATTTTTACTGTCCCATAGAGCATAGAGCAGGTTTTGACAAAATACACGAGATATCTAAATTCTTCATTATCAATTTCAATTTTCATTAGGTAGGTAAGTACTATAATATTTTTTAACACAACACTACTGTAATCGCGAGCGACCTAATCAAACTAGTTTATTCATTTGTTCTCGTCGCTTCCGCGCCGCCGCCGTCGCTCCCAAGTCGCCCGTGCATCGCTCGATCGCATCGCCCCGCCATCGCTCGTTTCGTGCGCGTCACCATAGGTGTCCATGTTGTTGTATGCCGTCGCGTCGCTGTCGGCCGTCGCTCGGCCGTCGCTAATCTCGTGCCCGCAGACTTAAAGATTTGATTTTATAAAAGCTAATTTTTTATTTTTTTTTACAACGGGTAAGCGCTTGGCCTTCATCTCACTTGATGGTAAGTGACGATAAGGCCGAAGGTGGAAGCGCGCTTCACCCGGAATCCTCAACCACTGAGGAACTGGCTATCTTATCTTCAAACGGTCGGAACACAACAATGCTTTAAACATCGTTATGGCGACAGACTTAGATAAGATGGTGGTAGTTAGCCAGGCGGACTTAAAAGCCCTACCACCAACCAAACCGAGCACACAAAGATGTACCCCCCGCTGGGAATCGAACCCGGGACCTCTGGGTCTGAAACCGGTGGCTTAGCCACTAGACCACAGAGGCGGTTAAGTTCTAAACTCTGATATTTAAGTAAACCATAATTTTCAGTTCAGCGTGACAGGCGGAGAGCCCATCGCCACTCTATGCAGTTGGATGTATGTGCAGTCTTTGGTCAACGGACCCTTCCCATCCCTTGGGTGTCTTTAGTCAGTTAGTCGCCTTTTGCGACACCCAAAGACTTTCTCGATTTGTAGATTATGTGCCTTACAAAATAAAAAGAGAATAAGGTCGGAATAGTTATTCCGTATTTTGTCCTTTACACTATAATTTAAAATTACGTTTTCATGACAGGAACAAAACACGGAATAACTATTCGTAGCTTATTCTTTGTTTATTTGTAAGGCGCTATCTGTATAAATCGTCGCTTTAACATTTCATTGACACCTGAATTGTATCTAATGCATACAAATTCTCGCGGTATAATTAGTTGTTAGTATTCATTTAATAAATAAAATAAAATAATAAATCGTAAATATCGTTGTTAAGGGGGTCCTGCGCGAAATTGTGAAATTTTACGTATTTTTAAGTCACTTGTACTATGCGCTAAATTAGTTAAATACATTAAAAGAACTTACGTAAGTTAGTCTGATCATTGCACAAGGTCATGGCCTTGTTGAAATTTGAAACAAATTCTTTAAACAATAACAAACAATACATAAATCTAATCACTCCTAAAAACATATTTCTTTTACAACTTTCTTAATTTTACGCATGAAACAATAATTCTTACATGAAAATATTTGTTTTTATTATATTGTACTGATATTCCCCCTTCTTTATAAAGTAAATTTTAATTTTTAACACAAGCGCGTAATGGTTTTGCACATTTTGCAGACTAAAAACATTGCTCTAATTAAATTACTAGGTCTGAAACTTCAAAGCAGAATGGTTCTAATTTACAAACATCAATATGATTGATTTTGCTTTGAAGTTCCCCGGAGGACGGCATGGCATTTATAAATGCCATAAGTATGTAAAAAAAAATCCCGTTCTACATAGGTTAAGAGACTTATGTCAGTTTTTGTGATCGCGCGGCACCCCTTTATCAAAACTGTGTAGTTTATTAAAGCAATTTATTTTCCTAGGCTGAGATAGTGAAGTCAAGCCTCAACGGCGAATGGGAAAACTTGAACACGAGTGTGGAGGCGTGGACGTCGCGCTGGAGCCAAAGCAAGTCGCGGTTAGAAGACACGCACGGCGTGCAGTACTCAGAGGTGGCCGCTAGATGTCGCTCCGTGTTTGAAGCGCAGGCGCAGTGGGACAAGTTTGTTGCGGATCGGGATGAACTGATGTATGATTTTGGCGCACGTTGCAATATTTATTCATTTGATTTTGTTATTGAAATCGATACTTTACTGTGTATGTTAGGATGCTAACAAAATATGAAATTGATATAAGTACTTAGTAAAAAACAATTTTTTATTTTCATATTTTTCACTGTTGCCCTACAGTAAAATATAAAAAAAGAGTTTCAAATTATCTCAATAATTATGTAGTCAAGTATAAAATCCAAAGTAATTTTTTAATGAAAGTATTTTATTTTTCTAATGTATTAATTTTTGCTAGCGGGTATTGTTTTCCGAAACTCATTTTACGTGCCGTCAACTCTCTGGTTGAATGATGGCAGTTGTTGATGACATATTTAATTTCTAGGAAAGAATGTGAAAAGTTTAGTTTGGAGTTGCAGCCATCTGATATTTGGAAGGAAGCTGAAAAACTTATTAAAGAATATGCTACTGTATGGACTGTATTTAGAGACTACAATGAAGGTTATATACTTTTTATATGTCAAGGTTTTTGTATATCAAGCAGCGATGGGCTCACCACCTGTCACGATGAGCACATGTGCAGTCTCTATTTGATGAAAAGTGGACTATGGCAGAGAACTGCTTTCGCGGTCCTCAATTGCCTAGTTTGTGACTAACCCTTCGGGGATAATAGTCGTGATTATATGTATGTATGTAGCTAAGGTTTTCTAAAATTTATAAAAACAGTCAAAATTCACTTTCTGTTATATGACACAATTGCAACGTAATATTTAAATGATTTATTGCTAAATTCAGCATTTGTTACTATATTATGACATATATGTGATAACTTGTATGTGTTCATTAAGTATGTCTTATATTTTATATAGCATGGCAGAGACAAAACTATCGAAACGGGTCATATGCCTTTTATGATCTGTTGCAATTTATTTTTTTATGTTTTAGAGTATGAGGCTATCGTTGAACAAGATTGGATTGTGTTCCAAAAAAAGATCCACTTGCTTGATGAATTTGTGTCGAAATGGACCGCCAAACTGGAACCCTTTACTGCTATCACGCTTTATTTGCAGCAAGAGCTCGACAAGTACTCTGTAAGTTAACACTCACCGCAATAAACGGCATAAAAATAATTAATAGCTGTGTAACAAATTTACAACATTTTATTACAGATAAGTTTATATATGTTTTATTTAAGAGACATTGAATAAATTATTTTCAAATGAAATTTAAATCAAAGGAGACGGTATAAAAATCCCCTGAGAAGCAGCCGGCATAATGAGACTTTGCAATCGATAAAGCGTTTAAAACGTAATGTCTTTACATTATTATTTAAATTCTAAAGCTAGCCATTTTTTATATTAAATTTTTAAAATACTCCTTAATTGCGTTAGAGAACGATGCTATTCTTGGATTGAAGATGAGAACATACCCGATTTTAAAAAAGTATTTGACTGTCAATTGTCATTGTACAATTGACAATGTCAATACATGAGTAATTCTTGTTTAGTTGGATTTACAAGATTATTATTTTATTAAAAGCCTGTAAAGTACGCAACGAAAGCACAATTCCATCACAACACAACACGAAGGAAGGCGAGAAAGTGAGCCAAAAGTGAGCTGGTTACAACATGTCACTTGAGTTGAATAAACATGACATTGACATAACATTTTGTTAGAGATGAGCCAATTAAATCAATATTACTGAGTTGAGTATCAAAGTCAAAATATATTTATTCAATAAACTCAATTATTAGTACTTTGAATCCTCCAAATCTTTTTTAACCTACCACCCATTCAGGACGTCATTTTTTAACTGTGGCAAAGAACGGGCGCAAGAAACCACAGCGCACAGAAGCAACGACGTTTACAAAAAAAAAAGAAAATGTCGTTACCAGGTCATAAAATACAAAATATGAATTTAAAAAATAATAAATGATGCAATACAAAACTACAATACAATGTAAGTATCAATCCATTATAGACAATTAGAAATAGCTGTTGGAGTGCTTGGAGCATTTCAGATCCAAGCTATTTTGTTTTCTGTGTAATCTGACTTTATAATAAGCTTTTTTATAAAGCTTTTCTTTGATTTTGATTTTAAATTTATTAAGATCTAATTTCTGAATATCATTTTTGGTACTTTGTTGTAAAATCTTACACACAGACCCATAAAAGAATTATTTATTTTATGGAGCCTAGTATAAGGTACTACTAATTTGTTCTTACTTCTAGTGTTTACATTGTGAATATCACTGTTTTTTGAAAACTTTTCAATATTTATATGAACATAAATAAAATTTTCATAAATGTATTGTGATGCACCTGTCATTATATTTATATCCTTAAATCTCTCTCTGAGAGAGTCACCAGCCTTTAAGTTATAGATTGCTCGAATAGCCCTCTTCTGCAGCATAAATATAGTTTGAATGTCGGCATCATTTCCCCATAATAAAATGCCGTACGACATTACACTATGAAAGTAACTGAAATAAACTACTCTAGATGTATCAACGTCAGTTAACTGACGGATCTTCATTACTGCATAAGCCGCAGAGCGAAGTCTATTCGACAATTTAGCTATATGTAGGCCCCACTGAAGCTTGGCATCTAACGTGACGCCTAGAAACACAGTGGTGTCCACAGCATTCATATTCTTATCTTAAATTTGTACACTAGTTGTTACTTGCTATATCATTAGGCAATACAAATCTTACACATTTGGTTTTTTCCTGTTATTTACACTAAACCAGTGAACAATCTTTGAGATCGCATTATTCACATCGTCATAATTTGGGTGTCGTCATTTCACTTTGAATAAAAGTGAAGTATCATCAGCAAACGTTATTATCTCATGACTGTCTTTTACAAAATAAGGTAAGTCATTAATATAAACCAAAAACATGAATGGACCAAGTATTGAACCTTGCGGAACTTCCATTGTAACCACTGATCTATCACCGTTAATGTTGACCTTCTGAATCCTGTTCCTGACTCAAGTATGAGATTAGAAGGCTCAAAGAAGCATCCCTAATTCCATAGTGGTTAAGCTTCCTGACCAAAGTTTCATGTAAAACACAATCGAAAGCCTTTGATAAATCACAAAATACCCCTAGGGCATACTGTGATTCCTCCCAGGTATCAAATATTTGCATTAAAAGCTCAACAGTTGTTGAGCGACCCCTAGTAAAACCATACTGTTTACAATGTAAAAGTTTATTTCTATGAAAATGAATTTGAATTTGGTCTAGCATCAACTTTTCAAAAATTTTACTAAATGTCATTCATTACCAACCGATATGCGGTGACGTTATATTAATTCGCGAAAAAATTCATGCTCTTAACTTAGTTTTAATAACTCAACAAAATCATTAATATTAAGGCTTTTTTTAAATCTCGTAACGAAATATCGAATGAAATACACAACTGTTGCAAAATATCTAAAATCGTTATAATTGCCCGCGATACATAGCGATACTGTATAACAACTTGACACACTATTACTGATTGACACTTGCTAGTGCTGCCATTTATCTTAAACAACATGACCGTGTAAAAATGGAAAAAAAAACCATTTAATTTTCAAAACTTAATTGTGAAAAATTGGCTTGACAAATTTTTTTTCTACTTATACGAGTTCTGCATGTTGCATTCTCATGATTTTTATTCACTTTGGTCCAGCTGCATTTTAGTGAAGACTTTCTATGGAAATCTAGACCGTCTCCTTTATTTATTACTTCAAAAGCTTATACAATGGTTCTTAAGTTTAATAGTAAAAAGTAAAAAATAATGATTTTGTTCAAGTAATCTAGCTCTGTTAAGCAATTTTAATCAGTCACGATTATTCAGCACCGGTTTTAAATGCAGTTTTCTATTATGAAGAGGTCAGCAAGAAACTTGATAGTTGCTTCTTTGACCAGAGGCGGTAGTCGAGTGGTTGGAAAAACTTCCTGCGTTTCCAAAGCTATGCTAGGTAGCAAGCGATGCGCAAGGTCAACCACCAGATTTACCAGGGGCTTTACCATGAACTCTTAGTAAAATTTCGTAAGCGAATGTGCATAGTAAGATTAAAGTAACACTGCTCAAAGGGATGACGGTAAGGCCCGTGACTTTGCACCGTCTAAGCGAGGCAAGGTTAACAATTAACCCTATTGGTAGATTCTCCTTCGCGCACCGCTTAAGTGTCTCGCAAAGCTCTGGTGGAACCGCAGCTTTATCCAATGGGCAATGCTTGCTGTGAATTGCCCGTACAAAACATACCAGAGCAAAATAAACTGTTTTAACTAGTATTACTAATTATTATCATAATTACTAAACATGCCTGTTTAATTAAGAAAAAATATACATGCATATATAGGATTTGTCAACTATGCTGAAATACTTGCGTGGGACGGAGTTTACCGAGAGGCACTGGAGAGAAGTGTACAGCCTCTTGGAGATGGAGTACAAGAAGCCTGATACGCTGCAAGTCAGCGATCTGCTGGCTGTGGCAGTCAATATCAAGAAACAAATTAAGGCTCTGCAGGTACGCATTATTTTTCAGATAGGCCCATCTCTCCCCTCCCCCCTTACAATTCCTACTCCATCATCTAAAGGCTCGTATTCAAAATCGAATCCATTCTTGAATACAGTTAGAAAGATATGGCGATATTATTTATTTAATTTATTTAAAAAAAGACATCCAACAAAGCATACACCAACACGTTCTTATATTACAAATCTTATGTCTATTACACTAATGTTGCTCCAATGGATGCCACGGCATGCATAAACATCATTAAATATATTTTTAAAGTATCTTAAAACTAGACTAAACAAAACAAAATTACCACTCCGAGCTTAAATAAATGTGAATCTTTGTTTTATTACTATTTATTAGTGAACGAGGAGCTCGATGGCGCAGCGGCTAGCGCGTTCGGCTTGCGAACTTGCCCGTTAAGCAACTTTTGCAATGCCTGGTCGCTGGATGGGTGACCAAATTTAAAAAACATCTCGAGCTCCTCCGTGCTTCGGAAGGCACGTTAAGCCGTTGGTCCCGGTTGTTGTCGTAAGATGACAGTCGTTAAAACCCACCAACCCGCATTGGGCCAGCGTGGTGGGTTATGGCCCAATATCCCCTCGTGCATTGTCCACGTGGGAGGCCTGTGCCCTGCAGTGGGACGTTTATAGGCTGATGATGTTTAGTGAAAAATGTGTACACAACAGACTTGAATTTATGCATAGGATGAGACATGTCAACGTCAATAGACACTGCAGACGATCGTGACAAGTGATTATATTGGGACTGAATCCAATTGATGATGATGCGATATATGCGATGAATAGCACCATCCCTTGCTAACTGTACCTACTCAAGCAGAGATTTGATTGTGAGTTTGGTTTTAGAATACGAGCCTATTCCTCAAGGTGGGCAACGCAACTGCAACTCTTCTGGTTTTGCGGGTGTCCATGGGCGGCGGTGATTACTTTCCCTCAGGTGACCCGCCTGCTCGTTTGCTTCCTTTTCACGTAAAGAAAGATGACTCAACACACACACACTAAGCGCTCTTTAGCTCTCTTATAGCTTTTAGCTATTTAAATTGCTATGCTCTATTAATCTATATAATAGCGAATTCACTCTCACGGAAAATAGACAATACTAATTGATATTCTCGCAAACTCTAAACATACTTAAAGAACAAGTATTTTCCTAATATTAATATGATAAAAACATCCCCTCAGACGTAGAGAACACGCGGACTAACTGGTGGGCTGTCGCTAATTGATAAATCAGATAATCTTCAGTCCGAATCAATGTCAATTCCAGAAGCAATTTCAAGAAATAGTACATAAATGTGATTTGTGCCAACCTTGATTTTAATAATTAAAAGATCGAGCTTCGTATTTGTTTCTTTTGTTAGTTAAATGTTTAACGTTGTTTAATGCAAACGGCAAGCCTCGCAAATACCCGTGTTAAGCCTCAAAGATGCCGCGATAACGACTGATTTCTACTAACTTACTCCGATGGTTCAGCTTGGCCTCTGACACAAGGTGACACCACTGTTCCCTGTTTTGCGCGATCTCTTGCCAGTCGCTGGTTTCCAGAAGTTCGTTTAAGTCCTTGGTGAGTAGGTCCATCCAACGGTACTAGGGGCGTCCAACTGGTCTTTGCCCCCTGGGGGACCCCCAGTAAGCACGCTTCGTCGCCCGATCCTCCCCCATTCGTTCAACGTGTCCGAGACACACCAGTCTATGTGATTTTTTCACTGATTTGTTATTGAAAAAATCTTAGATTTATAATTATTGAAGGCGACAGTTTAAAAGTGTTTAATGTTTCTGTTAGAAAATATGTGCGGGGGCGTCCAGCGAGGCCGCCGTGAGGAACGCCCTGAACGAGCTGGAGTTGTGGTTCGCGGGCGCGCGGCTTAACATCACCTACTACAGCGACAAGGCGAAGCGGCCTACGCCTATTGTGAGAGATTTTAAGGAAATCCTCAGCAAGGTAAAATCAACCTTTTTTGTAGCCAGTTACTTTTTGTTTTACTTTAACATCGTACCTGACCCTTATTTACTCCCCCCTTCACCGGCAATCCTATCCTACTAATATTATAAACGCGAAAGTTTGTAAGTATGTATGGATATTTGTTACTCTTTCACGTAAAAGCTACTGAATGCATTTGGATAAAATTTGGCATACAGATAGTTTATAACCTGGATTAACACATAGGATACTTTTTATCTCGATATTCCCACGGGAACGTATGGATGGATGTTTGTTATTTTTCACATAAAAACTACTGAATGGATTTGGATGAAATTTAGCATACAGGTAGTTTACAACCTGAATTAACACATATGATACTTTTTATCCCGATATTCCCACGGGAACGGGAACGACGAGGGTGAAACCGCGAGCGGCCGCTTGTAGGAAATATTCCTCTCACCGTACGAAAGATCCAAGGTGCTTGTTGGGTGGTCTTATTTTTCTTTCTTTAGATATGTCCCTTCTTTGATAATAACGAATTAAAGAAAAGTAGCCAATCTGGTATTATAATATCCTATTTAGATCTATTGTTTAGTTTTGTTGTTGATAATAGTACGAATTTTGGCGGACCTCCCTATCTCCCCATGTGATAAGTAGTTCATGTAGGAAAGCCTGTACCCGGTACGCATGGCAATGCTACATTTTTTATCGATTTAGCTTTAAAACTGTCGAACTTTCATACAAACTTAACCCCCTTAAAGAGCGAATTTTTAAAAATCCTTTTTAGTGCTCATCTACAAAAGGAAGCATGGAGTACAATTTCAAGTTTCTAATCCTAGTAGTTTGGGCAGTCCTAGTAATATGTCAGTCAACCAGTCAGTCTGTTTCCCTTTTATGTATTTAGATACTGACATAGACAATTTAGATAAATCGTCCTTGATACTGATAATGGTCAATGGTATACAGATCGAGGAGCAGCAATGGGTGGTGTCATCGGTGTCGAGCGGCGGGGACGCGTGCGCGGCGTGGGAGTCGCGGCTACGGGCCGGGCGCGCGTGCGTGCGCGCCGCTGCGCATGCGCAACGGAGGTTAGTCACGACACCTAGCGCGAGTTAACGTAAATACAAATAGGAATAAACTCAATTCTTCACAATTACTATTTATAATAATGACAATAGAGTATTTTACAACCACTACCAAAAGCGCGGCAGCCAAACTTCGGCAACTAGTTTTAGGTTACGGTAACAATAGGGATGTGGTAATTGATTTTATTATTTTCGTCTAATAGTACATACATCCACACACGACTATCAAAATTATATTTATATTTTGCACAAAATTAATCCATTCATATTATAAGATTATCCCCAAATGGTGTCAGAAACCAGGCAATGAGGACCGCAAAAGTAGTCCACTACCACACTTCACGTTATACAAAATAACAACTGCACGTGTACTTAGCGTGATACACACGTAAGTTATGTAGTATTAACGGGTTAGTATCAGTTGGTCTAAAACGCAACTGGTCTAAGTAGCAACTGACCTAAAACGCAACTGGTCTAAGTAGCAACTGACCTAAAACGCAACTGGTCTAAGTAGCAACTGGTCTTAAACGCAACTAGTCTAAGTAGCGACTGGTCTTAAACGCAACTAGTCTAAGTAGCGACTGGTCTTAAACGCAAATGATCTAATTTTTAAAAATCGGTTAATAATTGTGACCAGTAGGGGGTCTCCATAGATTTGGAATTGTAGAAAAACTAGTATTTCCGTATATAAAAGTGATGTAGCTTCTAAGATTATTGACCGATCGTCATGGTGATGGTGTTCAAAGATGCGGATGCAGGCGAGAAGTGCATTTGAGTTGGAATTTCGAAAATCTTAGTGAAATTCATGAATGAACTTCACTTAGGTTGTAAAAGAAAAGAAAATGTTATTCTCTGTGTTGTGCAGTGTTATACATTTGTATGTTATAATTCGACTTGTAAGTAATGTAGTTGTGTAATTTTAGGGAAGCATATCTCAATAAAAAAATTTTTTTATTCAACTTGTAATGTGTTATTCAAAATAAAAATAAAAATTCATAAAATTTTGTGTTCATTTTCAATGCTCCGATTCTTGCGGGGACTGCAGAATCTGTGATTTTTTTTTAAATAATATAGTACATTAATTACGTTTTAGTATAAAAACATTGTTTGGTTTAAAAATATACGTACATATTTTTAAATTCAGCACACATTTATTTTAAATTTAATTATTTAATATAAAGTAATATTTTATTTGACCACTCCCGTTTTAGACCAGTTGCTACTTAGACCAGTTGCGTTTTAGACCAACTGATACTAGCCCGTATTAACGTACGACTACTAATGCTGAATCAAAGCAAAAATGGTCAATCCAATTACATTTTTTTATGTTTACATCTGATTTAATTAAGCTCTAGAAGCCGTTGTGGTAGCAAAAATGGCCTAGACACGTGGCATAATGGCACATGGAATAGAATGATTAATGTATACGATTTGTTTTATGTCAACCATACGTCATTTAGCAAACGCCAAATTGATAATTTTGAAACTTAAGGGCTAATTTATGTGACAGCGTTCTTTATTTATACCTATATTACTTATTTAAATATAAATTTTGTAGTAGCGCTCGGCTAGATTTAGCATTCGCCAAGTATCTGTAAACTTTTTTACCAATTCACTTAATAGACACGGAGCCTTTTCCACTTCTCTAGGGGGGCTAGGGTGAGCGGATAAGAAATAAACCATAGACATAATAATATAGTTTATGTAAATGACCCAGGAAAATCATTACTTCTGATATATTTTTAAAATAAGAATGCCAACACACAGATAAAGTAGCACTACTCTGAAGAAAAACTGTCTTTTTAATTATTCTTTTGCTTCTTGAGAAGTCATATTTCTGGTGTAACTGCCGTACTCAGTAACGTCAATTAAGTTTAAATTACAATTAAATGACTTTCCTTCTCTATTTAGCACTATACATAAGAAAGTGACAGCAAGAGACTTAATTGTCATTAAAACTCTTAGATTAAAACAAAAAGGGAAGATACGGCACTAGCGTCTCGTGAGTGAGCCTCCAAAATTAGGCCTAAAGGCACAATTTCACTTCAGTCGCAATTTGCCGAGCGAACAGGCTACATCGCACTATTGCGGATATTCTGCTGTGTAAAAAAGAGAAAGACGCTACTCCGCAATGGCGTCGGAATCGGTCGTACGTACTCGTCAGTTGCGAAGCGACCAAGACGTCAACGCGCTACTCGCTGACTCCCTCGCGCTGACGTTGAAATTTACCGCTCTGTCTCGCTTGGTCGATTTACACTTTATAGGTGTGCGTGTGTGAGTGTTTGCATAATGTAGTTGAGTAGGACTATATTTTGATTGACAACAAGTAGGAGCATGCTGTATCTTTTCCCTTTTTTGTTTTAATCTAATAATCTAAAACTTAATTAACGTCTCTAAATACGGCAGTAAGAGTGTACTTTAAAATATCATGTGTATTGTACACCATCCTTTTCTTACCATAGCAAGGACCTTTGGTTACAAGTTAACATTCATGCGCATTTGGCCTATTCACTATTCACGCTTTGCCGCAACCGCAAGCATCTGGCGGACAGATGTGCAGCTATTTGAGACGGCGCGTCTCTGCGTCCGCTTTTGTTTTATTACAAATCATTTGTTTGATTGTCTTGTTGCCGTCACTGTCTTGCGGAGAGTGAGGCGCTCGAATTGTATCTATAAATTTTCACGAAGGGATAGTTTGTTATGCACCAAGAGAGTATTAGGCAACAATCCGTTTTATGTGGTTAGGAACGCACTGCAAACTTTGATTAAAACAAAAAAGGGTTTTTTGTTTTAATCTAAGACTGCAAATCAGTTTTCGCTATCGAACACTGCAACCGAGTTTTTTCATGATGGTATCCCGTGTCTACATGAAAGAGTCTACGTTTGCGCAGCGCCTTTGTGGTCCTTTGAGTTGTCGGTTTCTTCAAAGGAGATAGGTAATTTTGGGTCACAATGAGTTGTTCGTTACAGAAATAAAAATGGTATAGAAAATATGGTCTACTTATTGTATTATTATAGGTTTCTAAAATAAACCTGTAACACTCCGCAAAACCGATATAAACAAAAAAAAACGGATTTTCGAAAATAACAATTAAACATACTTTGTAAACACTTACCTAGTCGTGTGTCGATTGTTGCCAATGCAAATAAATAGTAACAAATCGATTTATCGAATTCGATATATCTACTTTTGTCTAACTGCAAATACTTATTAAAACAGCATTTAATTTAAAATAATGAATATACCAATACGTTAGTTCTTGTATTTTGTAGACTATCTGAATTAACAATCATGATATTAAATACAAAAAGAAAAGTAAAATAATTATTTTAATATATTTTTTAAAACGATTATTTAAATGTCATGTCAGGTTATAATTATGTCATTTGTCAATACGATTGTCATCCATTCATTCATTCTCTGCTTCTCTTTTGCTTTCTAAATAGTTAATTTTGTCAGGACCTTTTATGTTAAATTATAGCCCTGAATACAGTATTTAATCTCGATCAATAAAAAAGAAGCTTCAAATCCTTGTAACTACTCAAAATACAGAACAAGGCATCGATTCAAGCAACTTACGTGAATCCTCTATAACTCTAATCTGCAAAGTTGTACATGCAAAATAATGATACATCTGTAATGCTAGCACCATTCCCTTCAAAATGCAGTAATTGTTATGTCTGTAACACAATTTAAACGTTCAAACGTCCATACAAGCTGCCCTATCTCCTTTAACCATTAAACCCTGATTCTGAGGTAGTTAGGCCATGAAAAAAGCTAAAGCGGGAATCACAAGTGCCTCTTAATAAAACAATAATGCAATAAAGCGGTTTTGTTTCGATAGTCGGGGTTTCCCCTGAATTGATGTTATAGATACCGTTGTTTTAACAGTTAGCGTAATTTGATCTTCATGAATCGGCCGTCCGCTGCATTTTATTGCTATGCAATAAAGACTAATAAACACTACTTATGTATTATTTAGTTAAACATTATTTTTCTATTTTGCTCAAATTCAAAATGACGTTTGTCTTACGTTGATCAAATAATGTTTAACTAAGTAATGCTTATGTAGTGTTTATAAGTAAGACCGTAAATAAATAAGTACTTAATTACATTACAAAAAATACAAAATCATTACATAAAAAGTAAAGTCGCCGTTTTCTTCTGTCTGTGGCACCGCACTATTCTCCTAAACCACGCAATGGATTTTTTGTGGGTTTCACTAAAAGATAGAGCGTTAACTGAGGATGGTTTTTGTTTATATTTTGTAGAAATATTTTTTAAATGGCTGAACTATGACGGTCTTTCTATGTTTGCGTGGACGAAGGCGCGGGCGGGCCGCTAATCCTACTAATATTATAAACGCGAAAGTTTGTAAGTATGGATGGATGTTTGTTACTCTTTCACGTAAAAACTACTGAATGGATTTGGATGAAATTCGGCATACGAACCTGGATTAACATATAAGATACTTTTTATCCCGATATTCCCACGGGAACGGGTACCACGCGGGTGAAACCGCGAGCGGCCGCTAGTGTTATTATATATATATATATATGTTATTAGCTATGTTTATTAACGTAAAGACTATTTTTATTTGCTTAAGTTATTAAACAACATCTAATGAAGATAGATAAAACTAATGATGAGTGCTTTTTAGTTGTTATGCTTTATAAAGATGTAGACCTTAACTATAATAACATGTTACTAGTTTGTAGAACGAAGCAGTAAGTATGTTTGATAGTAGTATTTGAATTCGTGATGATTGTTATAACAAAGTTATCGACTAACTAACAAATAAGTTAGGTATTTAACAGCTAAAATATGTACGTACATTATTCTCAAATTGTTATTTTAAACTACTTTTAAGCGTAAGCTCAATAGATTAAAACTTTGAGGTCGAAAGCGGATATAAACTGATAACAAGGGGCGTCGACCTGAGATTTTAACGTGTCTCACACCATCCTAAATTAGGCAATACAGTTTAAACGTAGTGTTTTTATCGCAAACATTAAATTTATTTTAGATAAAACGAACTGGAAATACTCTAGCGTAACATCGTAAGGATCTTACTATAGACAGACGAAATTGCACACATATTCAATTTGTATGCGATATTGGTAAACAGTAGTCGGCTTAAGACACCACGGCCACCACCACTGCCACTACCACTATCTATTCTACCCACGCATCTATCTCTTTTACTTATCGTTGAATAGCACTATTCCCATGCATGTATAAAAATAAACAAATGCATCATATTTACCATTTGGTTTGATTTTTATTGCGGCCCAATAAAAAACAAACCAACCAATGGAAGTCGGTGTTATCCACGGTTTTCCTATACTATTGATACAAGTACGGCCAGCCTGAGACGTAGCTTAATCGGGTTTACGAATTTTAGTTTCCCATACAATCGTCCTAGTTAATTTACAAACCAATAAACCAATTTGAATGAAACTTTGCATACCTACTAATTTCTAAAGTAAAACACAGAGATATAAATACATTGTGAAAACATTGAAAAAAAACCATTTAATTAGGTGAGTTAATGCGATTTTCAACTTTCTACAGTGGACTTCAAATCGAAATAACTCAGCTAAATAAACGTTTTAAAAATGTTTTCTACAATATTTCTCTATATTATATATTTAGTAATATTTCTCTATATTACTCTCTGTATTTTACTTTAGCTTGCTAATTTATAAAATTTTGGACATGGAAGTTTGTATTGGAAATCGAAATGAGTAAACCCTTTTAACACTTATGTACCATGTGTGACATCATACCAAAGACTGCTCCCTGCATCATACTAAAGTGTTAAGCTACTTTTGAGGCCGACTGTACAAACATATTTTTAGAAATTTAATGATAGGGATTATGAGAAGATTTGTGCGTAAGATATTCAGTAGTGTACCTACCATGTGGTTATTTAAAAACTTTAACGCTGTAAAAACAAACCTATGTGATCACCTTTATCGGGACCTTGTGTGTCTAACTGTGTAAGCTATAAACATAAAATTCGTTATTGCGTTTGGTTAATTTTTGCCATAACATGCTGTCATACCTTTTCCCTTTAGTCTCAAACATTCCTACACATCTGCAGATCGGGCGTTTAACTACCACGTTCCATAGGTTTGTGGAAACCAACGAAACAAATACCCGAGATAAATTTATTATCTGTATTACTTATCGTGTTCCATCGAATCCATCCGATTTTGGGGGGCTTTCCGTTTTCACCTCATTTTTTCATTCCACCTTCCTATAATAATAATAATAATAATAATTCCGCTTTCGTCCCATTGCCTAAATCAATTCCGTTTTCATCCCAAGTAGACACCCTTTGAGCAGAATGTAATGTCAGCAGATAAATAGAAATCAAACAATTATTTATTATTTTTTTTTGGTTTATTTTAAATATTTTTAATCTTAATATTTTACACGTGTTTTCGAACGTACTTAGGTCACGTGATAGGTTAGAAATTTAAAACAATGTCTTAAATTTCTTAGGTGGGGTGGAGGGGGGTGTTTAATATGTATTATTATTAAATAATTGGCAACTATCTTTTTTGCAGTCGTCAACTATTGATAGTAATTGGTCAAAATATTTATTATTATTAATACAAAAATATTTGTAGGTTGAAAAAGGCATACATTTTAGGTTGAAAACGGAATTTTCGGGAAAGTTGAAACTTTTGACGAATCTATTCGCTTTCAATGTTGTCGCTTGACTTGTACGATCACAAAAAAATATAATTCAGTCTAATCATTATCATTAAACTTTCAAGTAAGTACCGCACCAACAAATCCGTCTAGACTGTAATTTAATTATTATCATTACGACTTTTTACTGTGACTGTGAACAGGTACTTAAATACTCAGCTTATGTCGCTTACGTAACATGATACAACCGCGGTAGTAGAGCCACGCGTGCGTGTGTCATGTTCCGAGCTTAAACGCCGCGTAAGCATAAAGCCTGGTGCACACGACGACTATCTGCACACTTTTACTAAATTCGTTTGATAACAACCGTGTCGCGTAGCGGCGAAAGAATACTGCCACCCCTTCTCTTCCCTTGGGTGTCGTAAAAGGCGACTAATGGACTACAGACTGCACATACATCTAACAGCATAGAGTAGCGATGGGCTCACCCCCCCTGTCACGCTGAGCACATGTGCAGTCGCTATTTGGTAAAAAGTGGACTATGGTAGAGGGCTGCTTTTGCGTCCTCGTGATTATATCGTGATTATATGTATGTATGTACGTTTTATAATATTAGACGAGCCAACTGAGTTCTACTTATTATTTGTAAAGTATAATGTTTTTTTTTATTAATTTACGGGTAAACACTCTGCCTTCATCTCATTGGATGTTAAGTGATGATAAGGCCGAATATGGAAACGCAACTTCACTTTCTCTTCTCTAATTGCCGGAGCACACAAATGCTATAAACATTGATGTTATGGCGACATATTTGGATAAGATTGGGTAGCTAACAAGGCGAACTTAACAACCTGCTAAAATTGATGTAAAACCTTTTCGATAATAATTATCCAAAGCTGTTGTAGGACAATATGATACAAAAAAAAACTTATTCCCCTAAGATACATTTTTACCACTTTGTATGTATCAATTTGATGCTGACTAACTAATTGGCCGAAATCAAAGCACTCTAATAGTAGAGGATCCGAGTATACAACGACCTTCACCGAGCGGTTAATGGATGTAAAGTATTTTATATCAAATTTAATATGTTAAAAAATATATTGCGAGTGGGTTGGCTGAAAAATTTCAGCCCAGTATAATAATATGATTAATTAAATTTTTTAAAATATTTTTTTTTAATTATTACACTTGTTTCGATAATAGATAAATTAAATAGGTACCAATCGAAAGTATGAAGCCTATAGAATATGCAAACGTTAGGTTGACTATTTTTTTCCCGTCATAACATTGGGTAGGCAGGTGTAAACAGGCAAGTCAATATTAGTAATTTGCAACCGTCTGGTTAAATAAATAAAATTTATGTTTATATAAAGATAAGCTCATTACAAACACACACACAACAAACCAGTGCAATGTTAAAAAAAAAAATAATATTAAATTAATCATTAATGGTACTGGACTGAAATTTTTCAGCCAACCCACTCGCGTTATATTATTTAGCATATTAAATTTCATATAAAATACTTTTCATCCATTAACCTTCTCGGTGAAGGTCGTTCTATACTCGGATCTTAGACTATAACATAAAGACTTAGGAAGGAACCTTTTCATGCTGTGATGCACACCGGTCGCGTTTCTAATAAAATTAATAAAGCTTTAATTAGTTTTTGCCTTTAAAGTTTTGCTGTTTTCACATGATTTTCAAGATGACTACCTAGCTCATTATTTTTTAGTTGTATGTAACGTTACTACTAACATTTTAACAAACTTATTTGTGTTATCTGACGATGTAAAACTATGGTAAGATAGGATAATGAACGCATACTATGTGCTCCATGACTTAGCTTGTTACCGAGTTGGACGGCGGTTTACGACCCTTGCGTCTGTGACAGACAATTTTAGATCAGTGGTGGGCCGCTTCCTTATTTACTTAGTTCCTAAAATACTTTTACACTGTTTATTATTACATACCGATTACCGAGGTATATCATATAACTGACTACAAACACAAACGTAAAACGTAACGTAAACGTATTATTTTACTAAGTAAAAATGTAAATAGTTTCTTTTGGTTCGTGGTAAGGCTGTTAAGTCCGCCTGGCTAGCTACTACTATCTTATCTAAGTCTGTCGCCATAACAACGATGTTTGTAGCATTGTTGTGTTCCGACCTTAGATTAAAACAAATAAAGAATCGAAGGTTCCGACAGTTTGTGATAAGATCACCACCTTCGGCCTTATCGTCACTTATCATCAGGTAAGATAAAGGCCAAGCGCTAACCCGTTGCGAACTATATAATTATATTATAAATGCAAACATTTTGCAGTTAGTAATCTATGATCAATCACTTTTGATGTCTTTTTAATTGATATTATTAATCATCTGCAATAAAAGTTCAGCCTGTATACTGTCCTACTGCAGGGCAGGGCAAAGGCCTTCACAATTGCAATAAAGTCATCGCTACAATGGAACGGTATTGGCTCAATCACCACGCTTGCCCAATGCGGGTTGGTGATCAGATCACAAACAAGGGCTATGCATCGAAAAATCCGAAAAGACATTGTGTCCGACCGGGGAATTAAACCGTCGGATATCGAGCCGAGCGCTTGACCACACGGCCGCCGAGGCGTCTATCCGCAAAAGCAGTAAGGGGGTGCCGCGCGAACGCAAAAAAAGACATAAGTCTTAATAAAAAACTTCAAAGCAAAATCAATAATATTGATATTAATAATAAGATCAATTCTGCTTTGAAGTTTCAGACCTAGTAATTGAATTAGAGCAATGTTTTTGTTCTGCAAAGTGTGCAAAACCATAACGCGCTTGTGTTAAAAAAATATAAATATACTTTTAAAGAATGGGGTGCCCTGCGGAATATCAATACAAATAATTTTTTTAAAGAATTATTGTTTCACGCGTAAAATTACGAAAATTTTCGAAAAAATATGTTGTAAGATGTCATTAGATTTATGCATTGTTTGTTAATTTTTAAAGAATTTGTTTCAAATTTCAACAAGGCCATGACCTTGTGCAATTGTTCTTTTAATGTATTTAAGCAATTCAGCGCATAGTAGAAGTGACGAAAAATACGTAAATTTTCACAATTTCGTGCAGGACCCCTTTAAATAATAAATAGTCCTGCTAACCCCTCTAAAAATCCACTACGATAGTGCTAAGGCTTGGTTCGACTCACTTAAACTTGGTTCAATTGAATTGAAGCACGATTTTTTGCATTCAACTCCAGCATTCGTCCATTCGGCTACCGTCTCGCCTAGTTCTTGTTCGCACTAGACGAGTGGTTATTACGATTATTTTAATAACTATTCGTTTTAATTATGCAAATTGGCTATGGTCTCGCACTTCGACTAAATTACTCGCCTAGTGCGAACAAGGTTTAAGCGTTGTGAATGCTGCTTAATCTCATGACTAAGAAGAATAACATGCAGCGACAAGGTTCTTAGTATGTTGAGATATAATTGAACTCTACCGTTTGTTCTACTACAGCAAAACTAAGAACACAAGGCGAATACAGATCGCCAGTAAGTGTTTATCGTCTGAACTTTGACACCGTAACCGCCTTTCCAGAATGAACCCTTATCGACGCGAAAGCGTTCATTCACAGCGATACGCTGGCGCGCTCGCGCGCGCTAAGATTTTTTTGTTTTTACTCATCTCATTCATTATTCTTATATCAATTAGTATGCTCTTAAAATATACGTTTCATTTATCATAATCATCATAACCACAAGTGTGCCTCTTTATTCTGTTCTTTTCTATTGCATTTTATAATTATACTAATTTTTTTTGTGCACTTTTATATTAGGCACCTATTCTCTCAACTAGCAAGAGACCGGTCCGGGTTCTTGTCTAAAAAAGACAACCACCCACCCCACCGCGCATTCCTCCCCTCCCCCGCGCAAGGGTCGTGCGGTGTGGGAACGATTGCATTATTTCGCTTTTCGCCATTATTTTTATATATGTATTTAATGTGGAGTATCTCCTGTGTTCTTTTAGCAACAACACGTGTTGTGAGACTCCATTTTAATTCAATCTACCGTACAAATACAATACTAAATGTACTTTAAAAATATATACATATATGTACTTGAAATTGCCTTAATGCTAAACGCGAAGCCATTAAATAGGTTATAATAATAATGTATTTTATACAACACAAATATCTGTAAAAACGTCGAATTCAATAAATTGAGACCTTCTCACGTTTTCTATATATAATGGAGTTATTAATTTAAGGCGCAATGTCAATTAGATAATATTAGTTTTTAGGCTCCGCCTACACCTCCAGGCATCAGACGTGATGTATGTATGTAAGAAAGAAAGAAAATATGCATTCTATCACCAGATGATAAACCTAATTTGTTGCAAACTGCAATTTCTGTGTCTGTATAGAATGAGTTTATGGGAAATGGGAAGTTTTTTGTGATTTAACCGTAAAAATTTTAACAAATTCCTATTGTTAATTTAGTAACAATACCTAATAAAGGGATACATACCCGTCTCCATGTCAACTTGACACTGATAAGGGGTTATCAGCGGGCTGTCGAAATTGTTACATGTTATCTATCGTAGTTAAAGAGGCCGCTTATTATTTGAACTGGTCAGTAGGTGACGTCATCCTGACATGGCCAGTTAGAAGTATAACCCACGCTAGTTAATTAGTTACCACACTTATTATAGGTACCTATCCTTAGATGTTCTCATCAAGAGTTTATTCAGATTTTAATATTATTTTTTATATCTTTTGGTCACTAAAATCTTGAAGTTATCATATTACTTACATAAAAATATTCATAAAATTATTTTTTTCACTCTTACACCAATTGTTAGTATAAATAAGTAATTGTAATCTAACCCAAGTTAAGCTTTTTTTGAAACTTGTTTTTTTTGGTTAGATAACAGATAAATATAAACTTATTATACAAAAAAACACCCAGCCCCGAAATCAATTTAGATAAACAGTTTTTTCTAAATTAACCCAACCGGTATTCGAACCAGGGAATTCAAAGAAGGCGACGCCAAAACCAGTGCCAAAATTACATAGAGGTCGTCGAATTTAGTAAATATCACAATACAACAGTAAGGAAACATATTTTTAATTGAATCGCGTTCAATATACAACATTAAAAAGAAATGGAAATACATTTCACAGAAGCACTCTTTCTAAAATCAAGGTCGTAATAATAGTCCTTTTGGAATCTATCGCCAGACTAATATTGACGAAATGCATGACTAGGTATGTAGGTACTTACTACAGCTATGACGCTATGACATCATAACATAAGAAAGTACTTAGTAAGGATCGTAATTGTATTATTTATTTTTACAGAAACTTGACTGAAACACTCTCATGCGAAGTCTTCCTTATAAAGTATTTATTATTCATACTATTGTCATGGCTTCTCATTCTTCTTAGCTGGCTTCCTAATTACAAAGGTTATGGTGATGATATCTTAATGTTCGCCGAAACTTTCGTAATAATATTTCCTAAAAGGCCTATCGTTTGAAATACAATCGATTGGTAGACGTCTGTGGAGTCCGAATATACTTACATAAACACTGAGTTTTGGTCGTGTTCAGTGACTGCTGAACTCCAGTCATAAAATATTATAATTGGTTCAGTGACAAGAAACATAGGTAGGTACCTACATTATATTTTTTTATATAAGAAAGGTAATGCTTATTGCTTACCCAATCTGTATCAACATTATCTTGTGACATTTAAGACCCTACAAAACGGAGACATTAATGCCGCAAATAACTGCCGACATTCAGTTGTGAAATGGCAACCTAGTTTCCGGTTACGCAGGCTAAAATAAAGCAGTAATGCTGAATCTGTAAATCATATACTTACTCGTATAACATCGGCGCAGGTAGCTGTGTGGATGCTTCATTGAGGCGGAACGCTGTTGAATGTCCTTACAATACCGGGTAATCACTTCATTAAACAATACGGGGACGTCCTTTGTGAGATCCCCTTTGTAGAGGCAGATTTTTGAGTTGAGTAGGTATAGCAAATTTTTCATATTTACACATTTGTTTTAATACTTCGAAGTAATTTGTTACATAATTTTATCCAGTGCTAAGTTTTCGCGCATACACTGTCTGTGCTGTTACTGCTTTTACTGCCGCTGGGCATAATCGCATTAGTAAATTTAAAGAGGATGAGATCCAATAAAATTATGGGGATGATAATAATATAATAATTAATGCCTCGTAACATGTAAATTGTAAAACATGCGAATTAGCATAATTCGCATACACATTTACAAGCATCAACGGCCAGAAAAAAAAGCAATTTACAAATCGTAAAAATTCAAAATAAGTAGGTATATTTAAAATTACCTTGTTACCTAAGAACTTATTATCACAGAAGTCTGGTTAGCAATAATAATGAGACGTTTATGAGTGTTCAAACGTTTAATATTGTATAAAGTTACGTCATTTGGTTCTAATGGTATTTCGAGATTATGATTAATCCATTCAAGCGCAAATTGTAAGTACCAGTATGCTTAGTTATTATATCCAATACCTCTCTCAAACACCATTCACAAAAAAATGGTTGACATATTTTTTGTTTCATATTCGACTGAGTCAGCAAACAAGCTTATACGGTCGTCTGGCTGATGCTAAGCGGTCACCGCAGCGATAATCTCTAGTCATGTCTGTCACTTATGTTTATGAAATTTTAACTACATTTTTATTTCGTTCGATAGTGTGTGGCACTGAATAAATCATTTATTTTTTAATTTAATTATAGTCTATAATTTGGACGCTTGCAACTGGGTACAACTTGCACGTTGTCATTACCAACCCTGAAGCCTTAGATAATATGCCTCTATGTCTGGTAATATTACTGGATCTCAATGCAGAACATTACTGCATGGCGGCAGAAATAGGTAACCACCACCACTTAAATGTTACTAGTATAATCATATTAGCTAGCTTAGCTACTCTACATTGGTACTCCACCTATTATGTAGAGCCTACTTTTAGAACTGACTGCGGTAAAAATAAAAATAAGGAATAATTATACATAACGATCTTTATAAAAGATCTATAATGTAATAATTATAATAGATATTTTACGAACAAAATTGTCAGTGTTGACTAGTTGCACCCACTAGGTACCACTACAGACGAAGTTTGGAGTAAGCCAGCGATATGTAAAATAAACAAACACGCGTGCTCTTGCATTCGATTCGAGGTAGACTTACGGTAAAGTAAATGTTAATTTCGTTCCATGCGTTTTCCATTCGAGGTTAATCTTATTAAGTTTCTTTATTTTACACATAACAACTGCAGCTAAAAGTTACATAGGATCTATATGCTAAAGGTGAGCTTAAAGGAATAAGCTGCGAAGAAAGCTTCCTAGGATGAAATGTCTCTATCTGATAACTATAGTAGTTAAGGTGGAAAATGTGGTCGAAGTACTAGGGGTTTATTTGTACAACAAAATATAACGTAACACACCTATTCTACAATAACTAAACATACAGTTATTATAATAAAACATTCAAATCTAAAAGTTATTCTTGCAAGAGTTGCAGGTATTTAAAAGGCAGTAAGTAATGCAATTCATTATTTAATAGAGAGTTGTTTGACCAATATTATAATGTTTATTACGTTGTAGTTCATAATTGTTTGTATAGAGATATGGCTGTTGCTAAGTTTTTTGCCAACACTTAGTCAGTACAAGGTCTGAAGTATTGGATTAAGATAGCTTAAATCGAATAAATGGTATTAAATCTTAAACCGGGGGTGCCAAATATGAATGGTTTTCAACTTTTGCTTGCTAGGAGGCGCCGCCATGGGCCGAATGCCATCATAGTATGTCTAAATTGCAACTCACTCAGCAAATTCTTCTTTTCGTTATCTTGATCGATTTGTTTTATAAAAGTTGCACTAGCCAGTGTGAGCTGCGGTGTCTGGTTGAACAGATAACGAGGGCTTCATATTTTCGTTTGTATGGCAACTTTGCAACTCACGAGGTACAGCTTTATTGCCATACATCTTTTTGCTTTCGTTCTCTTCTCTCTGTGTGAGTGTGAGCTGCGTCACGGCAATGGTATCTACATTACCGCGGCAGCGTTGTTCGGTTGGACAGATCGCGAATGCTTTATCGGGCGGATGCGCGGGCGGAAGGCCGGCGGCGCGGTATCGGACGCGTGACCGCCAGATCTAAACAGCGTTAGCCCTGTGCGACCCTTTTGTCTTTCAACTGGTGATCTGCGTCACGTTATTTTTTTTTTTAGATTGTATCATCATCATCAGCCTATAATCGTCCCACTGTTGGGCACAGGCTTTCCCACATGGACCATGGATCACATGAGGACATCAATAGTGGCCCGCAATGTTAACCGAAAAGGAACACGTTGTTAACTTCTAAAAAAATATGTTACCGGTATTGTTTTTTTAATTTATTAAGCTTTATTTTGATCTCTGTATCAATAAGAAGTTTTTAGAAAGTCCATGTAAAAGAGGTTATTTCTTAATGTTTAATTTATAAAAAAAATAATAGGTAATTAAACCTGTCTTTTTTATTACAATAATAATACTTGTTGCGTCGCGATCTAGTCATCCTATATTGGTTTAAACAGTCCAATGGTTCTTTATCCAAACTAATTATGTGACTAAGTAGTCGTACACAATTACGCAATCGTACCCTTAAATAGGACAAACTTTCTCATGAACAAACTAAAGGTCTGTTTTATCGAATCACGAAAGCACCGATAAAGTAAAAGGTATTAATACGAAAGGTTTGCGAGAAAGCGCGTGCGCGCAGTCACGTGGTCCGCGGCCCGTCGTCGGCCAGTAGGAAGGGTCCTGTTGCCATAATAATGACCAAAACAAAAAGCGCATCCCGAAATGAGTCGTTATTTTTGTTGGTAAGCGCCCGTTTCGGAGAACGGGCGGCGGGCGCGCGGGCGGGCGCGGTCGTCGCCTCGCGCAGGGCCGCACTGCACTTAACCTTTGTTTTGGATAAATGAAACATCTGTTGAGTTGTCGTCCGAGCTGCATGCCAGCTCTTCTCAGTTGAACACTTTCCCAAAATCTGAACAGGTGGTAGTTTCAGCAGTAGTTTAGTTATTACAAAATTTCAATTACATGTATACATATGTATATATAATCACGACTATTATCCCAGGGTTACTCAGAGACTAGGCAATGACGACCGCAAAAGCAGTTCTCTGCCATAATCCACTTATCACCAAATAGCGACTGCACATTGTCACAGAATAAATAAAAAATTGTGCTCAGCGTGACAGGTGTATATATGTGCAGTATTTACTCCGTTAGTCGCCTTTTACGACACTCAGGGGAAGAGAAGAAGAGGTGGTAGTATTTTTATAATGAGCCGCTACGCGGCACTGCTCCAAAAAAATTAACTGTTGTTTTATTAAATTGACCTCAATAAGTGCCTGAAAAAGCTTATATTTAATAAACGATGTTAGTTCCACGCTAGACATTATAAGCATACTTAATAGTTATTTAGTTCCAAACTAAACAGATTTTATACATGTACCATAGCTAATAAATAACGGGTAAGTACATATAGTATACGTACAATTAAATGACTCACTCAGAATCACAATACTTACTCCATTTACGAGTACCTACATCACACAATAATTTAACCATTGAAGTAAACGAGCTCACGACCACGACCGTGACTTTAGCAGCCAGTTGTATTTAATTGTACTAATAGGAGGAGATCTATGGCGCTTTGGCTAAGGCGTTTGGTTTGTAATCTTGCCAGTTAAGCAGCTTTCACAAAACTGTGTCACTGGATGGTTGACTAAATTAAAAACATCATTAGCTCCTCCGTGCTTCGGAAGGCACGTAAAGCCCATAATTCCGGTTGTTGTCGTAAGATTAATCCCTAAAACCTACCAACATGCATTGGGCCAGCGCGGTGGGTTATGTTGTGGCCCAATCTTGTCGTGTGGGTAACAGGTGCCCAGCAGGGGAACGTTTATAGTCTGATAGCGATAGATATATAGATTTATATTTGCGTGTATCGAACATGGACTTACAATGACATTGTTAGAAACTGTAAATAACAATAAAAAAAATATTCTTGCATTGAAAGGGTCAATTATGCAAAACAACCTAAACAAAATAACACGAAAAGCTCAATGGATGTATTTGCAAGTCACTTCTATATTATTATTGTGTTCCATTGTGTAACAGTGAATGCACTATTTCCATTTAATTTCAAGCATTGATCTGCGTAAGAAAGCATTCAAAAACTAGAGTCATTAATTACCATGTCTGAATGCGGCTCTGCATATGTAGGGCAGCGGGGCGGCAGGCGGGTGCAGGGGGGCGGTCGACGGCGCGAGAGTGGCGGCGGCGGGCCGGTCAGTGCAGTGAGCGGCGCGCGGAGAGCCCGGATCGAGGCATGGCTCTGCGCGCTTTGTTTATCGTGTGCGCGCTTATCGCCGGCGGCGGCGCGGTCTACAACCGGGAGCGCGACCGCCAGCGCGCCGACCCCCGGCTGCTAGACCGAGCCTGCGAGCTCAGCTCCTGCTACCCCGCCACCGGAAACCTACTCATCGGCCGCGAATCACGACTTTTCGCCTCTTCCACGTGCGGCGTACACGGCCGCGAGCGCTACTGCATCGTCTCGCATTTAGAGGACCGCAAGAAATGTTTTTGGTGCGAATCCACTAACAACACCATACACAACCCGAACCTGAACCATCGGATACAGAACATAATTTACAAGTTTTACCCGGGAACCAGAAATAAATCTTGGTGGCAATCAGAAAATGGCAAAGAAAACGTTACTATTGAGCTGGATATGGAAGCGGAATTTCACTTGACGCATTTAATTATAGCATTTAAAACTTTTCGACCGGCGGCTATGTTAGTGGAACGGTCATTTGATTTCGGAAAAACTTGGCGCGTTTATCGATACTTCGCGTATAATTGTGATGAATCGTTCCCTGGCGTTCCGAAGCATTCTCAGCGATCTTTGACCGAAATTGTCTGTGAATCTCGATACTCGGGGGTTGCTCCATCCACTGAGGGAGAAGTGATCTTTCGAGTTTTGCCTCCTAACATAAATGTTACGAATCCCTACTCCGAAGAGGTGCAAAACTTATTACGAATGACGAATTTACGAATAAATTTCACGAAACTACATACACTCGGTGACGATCTACTAGATAACAGAGCTGAGATACAAGAAAAATACTACTATTCCATATATGAAATGACTGTACGCGGTTCATGTTCCTGTTATGGGCATGCATCTCGGTGCTTACCCATGCCGGGAGTTGAATCTAAAAACAATATGGTGCACGGACGCTGCGAGTGTACTCATAACACCCGAGGACTTAATTGTGAATATTGTGAAGATTTTTATAATGACCTTCCGTGGCAACCTGCGGTAGGTAAAACTTCGAATGCTTGCAAGCGTTGTACATGTAATAATCATGCAACTACTTGTCATTTTGATCCTGCGGTTTACAACAAAACTGGAAAAATAAGTGGTGGTGTGTGTGATAATTGTCAACATAATACAATAGGCTTGAACTGTGAGCGGTGCGAGCCTAAGTACTATAAAGACCCTAACTTAGATATACAAAGTCCGGATATCTGTAAACAGTGCGACTGTGATCCTGATGGCGTTACTGATAAAGAGGTTCTATGTGACGATGAGACGGATCCTGTGTACAACAAAACTGCAGGCCGCTGTCTCTGCAAACCTAATGTAGACGGATCGAGATGTGATAGGTGTAAGGACGGTTATTGGAATTTTGATCCAAATACTGCAGATGGTTGTATTTCATGTACTTGTAACAGTCTAGGCACGATTAATGAAAGAGGATGTGATCAATTAACTGGAAACTGCTTCTGTAAACGTCATGTCACCGGCAGAAATTGTGATCAGTGCCTACCAGAGTTCTATGGTCTTTCTGACACCGACGATGGCTGTTTATCTTGTGACTGCGATGTTGGAGGTTCAATCGACAGAGACTGTGATGTTATAACGGGACAATGCAAATGTCGTCCTAATGTGACTGGACGTCGCTGTGATCAACCGATTCAAAATTTCTTCGTGGGTGCTCTTGATTCGATTGTTATTGAAGGCGAATCGAGTCAGTGTGACTCTCAAATTGATGATAACGCTATTCAAAGTCAACTGTGTCATGTTGTGATCAGAGAAAGCTTCCCTGAAGGCAAAGAAACTTGGACAGGACCTGGATTCATGAAAATACCAGAAGGTAGTACCTTAGTGTTTGTCGTAAATAATTTAAAAACGAGCATGAATTATAACGTTTTGATTAGGTACGAACCCCAATCCCCTACGAACTGGGAAGAAGCAACTATTTTAGTGAAAAGACCTTTACCTATTGACTATGATTCACCTTGCGCAAATGTCCGCCCTGAAGATGATACTGTTTACACTAATTTACCTGCCAATCAACGTAGTGTCCTTGTAAAACCGGCAGTTTGTTTAGAAAAAGGTAAAGAAACTGAAATTAGAATTTATCTAGGAAGGCAAGACGGGAGTACTTCAAATTCAAGAGCTTCAGTTTTGATTGACTCCATTGTTCTCATCCCATCATTCGAAGATTTACCATTTTTATCAAATTCAAGTTCAATGAGGGAAGAATTTGACCGTTACGACTGCGGTAACGCGTACTATTACAGTCTAAACAGGGATACTGTTCCAGAAATATGTAAAAAGTATCATGCTAGCATTGGGTTTTATATACGAAACGGCACAGAATCATGCCAATGTGACCCATCGGGATCAAAAAGTCATCAGTGCAATCCCTACACTGGATACTGTCAATGTGTGGAAAATATTGTTGGGCCAAGATGTGATAGATGCGCACCTGGAACCTATGGCTTCAGTAAATTTGGTTGCAAGCGTTGTGACTGTAATAGCATAGGATCACTGGATAATTTCTGTGATGCAACAAGTGGACAGTGCAAATGTAGAGCGAATACTTATGGGCGTGCATGCGATTTATGCCAACCAGGATATTTCAACTTCCCTAATTGTCAACAGTGCGACTGTAATGGACACGCCATGGAATGTGACGATAAAACAGGAGCTTGTAGGGAATGCAGAGATTATACCGAAGGTCATCGTTGTGAAAGATGTATAGATGGGTTCTACGGTGACCCACGTCTTGGTGTGGATATACCTTGTAGGTCATGCCCTTGCCCTGGTGTTATAAATGACCCAAACAAAAGCAGTCACGCTGACCGATGTGAGTTAGATCCAGAAACAAAAGATGTTGTCTGTGACTGCAAGGAGGGCTATGCTGGGCTATTGTGTGATGTTTGTGCTGATAACTACTATGGAGATCCAGTTAAAGGAACCTGTGAAAAATGCGAATGCAATGACAATATTGATATTACAAAACCAGGAAATTGTGACCCATATACTGGCAAATGTTTACAGTGTCTGCATAACACGGCAGGGGACAATTGTGAAGTATGTCAAAGAGGCTTTTACGGTAATGCAATAGAAAAAGCATGCTACAAATGTAACTGTTCTGTTTTGGGAACAAACTTTACTATAGGAAACTGCGATGGTATAACTGGACAATGCCCTTGTTTCAATAATGTGATGGGAACAAATTGCGATCAATGTACAGAAAATCATTGGAGAATAGCATTGGGAACAGGATGTGATCCTTGTGAGTGTGACCCCGTAGGATCTTTATCTCCTCAATGCAACCCATACATTGGAAAATGTGATTGTAAATCAGGTCATGGTGGAAGACAGTGTGACCAATGTCAAGAAAACTTCTGGGGTAATCCTAATGAAGAATGTCATGAATGTGAATGTAATCTTTATGGATCTTTATCTCAACAATGTATGCGTGAAAATGGATCGTGTGTTTGCAAACCAGGTATTGGAGGATATAACTGCAACAACTGTGCTAGAGGCTACCTTGGCGAGGCTCCTTACTGTTATACATGTGGTGAATGTTTTGATAACTGGGATCGGCTTATTAATGATTTACGAATACAAACTGAGTTCGCTATTGCTAATGCAAGTAAAATTAAAGTAGTTGGTGCAACAGGAGCTTACACGAGAGATTTTGATGAAATGACAAAAAAATTGTCAGATGTGGAAAATATGCTCCTAAGCGCCAAACAGGGGCAAACAACTGTTAGAGATCTATTGGCTAATATAACTACTTTACAAGATCACTTAGCTACAGCGGATAAAAAAGTTAAAGAAAGCAATGATAATCTTAATGCAATCACTTCTAAAATCAACTTGGGTAACGTTACTTTAGATGGACTAAGAAATAGTATCGAATCGCTAAAATTAAAAACTGTTAATTTAGGCAACAATGCAACAAAATTACAAGAAGCTAATTTGGAAGGAGCACTAAATCTAACTCGTGAAGCAAAGCAGAGAGCAACTAAAGCTTCAGATGAAGCTGAAAGTGTACAAACGATAATAGCTAATACTGACAGACAAATTAAAAATACAGACCGTCTCATTGAACTACAGTACACTCATTTCAATAACACTCAAAATGAAAACGATAAAAAGCTGGATGATTTACAAAGTCAACTATCTGATTTGGAGTCACGGTTGCCGAAGTTAAATGAGAAGATGTGCGGTCAGGAAAGTGATAGTTGTGACATATGCGGTGGGGCAGGCTGTGGAAAATGTGGTGGAATATCTTGCGATCTAGGTGCGGTTACTAAGGCAGAACAAGCTTTAGATTTTGCTAACAAAACCGAACACAGGATCAAAGAACATGAACTAACTGCAGAAGATTTGTTTAGATCAATTTCACAGGTAAAACAAGATACTGTTTCTGTTCGTTCCCGAGCAAAAGATTTATTAAATAGAGCGAAAGAATTCAAATCATCAGCAGAGAGAGTTACGAACGAAAGTGTAGAATTAACTGCAGAATTGAAAGACTTTTTATCGAATACTTCTAATACGCCAGCTGATGTTAGGACATTAGCCAATGAGATACTAAACTTATCAATTAGAATTGAACCAAAAGAAATAACAGAGTTGTCTCAAAGAATAAATTCGACCGTGTCACAACTGACAAATATTGAAAACATAATAATAGAAACTAAGCCGGATTTGGAAAGAGCTAAGGCTTTGAAACAAAATGCTACAGCCGTTAATAAAGCAGCAAATCTAACTTTGGATATGGCAAACAAGGTTTTACAAGCTTTAGACGAAGCACAAGCTGCACAAGACGCAGCAGAGAACGCTATAAACAAAGCCAACAGTGACATTGAAGCAGCAAATAGTGATTTGGTTCCCATAGCCCAGGAAACAGAACAAGCCCAGAAGAAAGCAAACGAAACAAAAGATGAAGTCGAGGGGTTGAGATTACGTCTTTCAGATTTACAAAAAGATATATTGAAAATTGAGAGTGATGCAGAACAAGTAAAGCAAGAAGCAAATGATGTTGTCAATCGTGCTGAAGGAGCTGAACAGAAAGCGAGACAATTGCGGCAAGACTTCAAACAAACAAATACGTCTCTGGCTGATCGTGCGAGTCAAACCTCAAATTCCAGAGAACGAGCTCAACTTCTATTGAATCGCGCAACTAAGCTTGCCAGTGAAACCCAAATGCAATTAAAACAACTCGCGAACATGGAGGAGTTATATAACGATCACAACGGACAATTAAATACACTGGAAAAAGAAATTGGAGAACTTAATTCTTTGATGAACTACTATCTATCTGAAATAACAAAACGGGCAGATCATTATGGAACATGCACGACATAATAATTTTTTTTTAAAGTTTGTTACCTCTTGCCTGTTGTAATATGCAAAAAAATATGGTAATTGTCTATATGAGTGCCATAGTAGTATTAGTCAGTGTTGGTTTATAAAAATATGTAGTTTGACTACTCCTGTTCAGTTTTATATTAAGGGGCGAAAATAATTGAATTCAATTTTAATTACAATTATTTATATAGTCGCCGTTTTATGAATACTTACGTCATTAACAATAAGCATGTACGTAAAAAATAGTTACCTTTAGTAACGAACTAAGTAGGTAGCGATGATGTTGATTGCTTTTAAACATCTGCTATGTATGTACGGAAATGTATAGAAACTCTTCATTTTGTACTTATTATTGTGACTCTTATTTCTGTTATCAATGCAACATCATATTGTAAGTACTATTTTTTTACATAAGTAGGTACCTTACATTTAGTGATAAGTATTTTTGTAAAACATACCTGATGCTTTATAAAAATACATTGTATGGTTTTTACTTGACTTCTTGTTTTAAAATTAGGGATTTTACTCAACTTTCATTACTTCAAAACTAGTGAAAATTATGAATTTCCTAATTGTGTGAAAATTGTAAAATTAGTTGACTAATAATTAAAACCTTTATTCCAAAGACTTTTTGCAAGTACAGAGTATGAATTATTTAATTATTATAAAAAACTGTTGCAACTCTTATTTTCAGTTTAGAGATAACTGAATGACTGTTTGTGCTGTTTTCTAGGTTTTTAATGAATATGCCATCTGATTTTAATATATATTATATTTTTAAAAACCTTACACATACTCGTACCTTATTATAGTGTATAGTTAATTTCAAATAATGATATCCTATTTGAGTGTATATTCTATTTCCAAGTGTTCGTTATTGTCATGCAGTGTGTAAGTTTTTTTGTATGTATTATAATAATAATTGTTTTGTACGTTAAGTTGTCTGTGCCATAATTTGTACTGTACATCTATATTTATTAACATGATGCATTTATCTGAACTCCTTAGGTTAAACAAATATATTTAATTGTAAGTTTTCTATTTTTTGTACATCTTTTCTAACTGACAAATTAAAATCCAATCTATGGTTTCTAGATTATGTAATGTCACGCACCGATACTTAATTGTGAATAAATGTTCAAAGAAACATTATGGCTTTTTTTACAACCAGTTTAATTGATGAACCTGTTGAGTATATTTCTGTAGTATAGTCGCCGCACATCAAGTTTAACAAAGTACCCAACTAGCACAAACTAGTTGCTTATGAGCTTTGGAGCTAATCCGATTATTCCCAAAGGCGCCAAGCTCAAGCGCCAGAGCGTGCACTGCAGACCTTATGCAGCCGCTTTGCAGCCAAAGGGGCACAACTTTTTGCAGTCTACCGTTTCATTAGAACTTCATAATAGTGGCACTAAAGCGCTACAGGAGCTGCAACTAATAATTAACACCACACTAAAGCTCTTGTGGCGCTTATTGAATGAATGACAGCTTTAACACAACGAATAAAAGATCACTGATCATTCACCTTGTCTCTCATTTATTAAATACATCTGTTGTTCCTGAGTCAGACATTACTGAATACAAATAAATAAAAAGTGAAGTGTTTTTGAGTTATATTTTGTATTATATGAAAGTGGCTAAAAACGCAGTTAGGTTTATCGTGCACATAGTTGATCTTATTGGAGTATTTTTAACGCGCCCCAATAATTACCTCAGAATATCGTAAAATATGTAAAATATTATTAAATAAATAATATTATAACACATACCTACACGATATTGAAATGACATACTTGACTATATTTGTATTTAGTAAGTTGCTGGTTTTATATTAAGTTATATTTTTCTACAAATCGTGATAAAAACCTATAAATTTCTCAAGTAATGATAAATAATTGTCTTGTAAACATGGCGTCTATGAGTAACAGCTTTAACTTGCAACTTCAACCTTAATACTTCCCTTCTGCGCGTCAAAGCGTAAAGTTTCACTCTTCTGAAGGTCCAAGTAATACCTGTACCACTAATGCAGTTCAAGTCTTTACAATCACTTTTATTTCGTACTTACTGCAGGTATCAAACCACACTAATGGTTATTTGTTTAGAGATCCGTAGAACTCATTGAAAACCCTAAAATACGATGGTCGTTTGTAGCTGCTTTTATATTTTTCACGGTTTCAACTGTTTAACAATTACTATGTCTTAACATGTTTTCAGAATGCCTTTCAAAATATTTCAAACTTATAATGAACAACAAAATAAACAAGAACTTTGCAACTGTCCATCTACGTGGGAAAAACATAGAGGAACAATTTTGATTGATTTATTTATTATATATCACTAAAAGATAATTTTAAAAAAAATATTGGAAAACCAGCCAAGCATATTCATGGCCATTGCTCATATTTCGGTAAAATTGGATACTTTTATAACTGGAAAATATGAACCGTAAGTTACTAAATTAAATGATGTTATGAAGAAAACAACTGATAATAACCGATTTTGTTTAAACCTTATAAGAAATATCGTAGAACTAGTAAATTTAGAGGCAATGTTAAACGACGGCAAGGTGAAAGAGGACTATAAAATAAATATAGTATTGTATGCCAACCAGGAAAAGCTGAAAACTGCGCATATCAACTAGTATAGTAAAATTTATGTGTTTTTTAACAGAGAATTTCTAACCAAATGCTCTTGGTCTGGTAGCGCAAGAGGTGAAGGCACAAAAGTATGTTTAAAACACTATAAAGATGTTTTACAACTGTTTTTTGAACTGATTTATAAATGTGACCATAAGAATAAATTAAACACATGATTACGCAAAGAAGGTTATTTTACTTTATTTTTATAATATGCCACACCAAGCTATAACTAGTTTTTCTCTGTAACTGGTCCGTTATCACTAATTGCGAAAACAAAATCTACGGGTCCCTCGCTTATGTTTGTTCAACTCGAACTTGGCGCATTATTTTTGTTTCTTACCAATGAATCCCTTAAGGATAAATTAAATTAATAGAGTTTTATAAATGAAAGCTTAATTACTCGCACGTAATTGAGTTAAAAAAATACGTGTTATTTAATACATATTTCAATTACAGAATTCTCACACACAGTTGTCTTTTTTAATTTCTGCATATTCTGATAAACTCTCCGTACTTTCTTGCGATATTCACCAGCTCTTAGTTTGAACTTCCATGCTTTCAGATCCATATTTCTTTTAAACTGGCTCAACTATTTTATAAAATGTGATTTGATTTCTCCAATATAAATAGCAGAATGTATCCAAATGAGTAGGCAATGTCCATTACGTTCCTGCTTCTATTGTGAAACCTTAATGTCGCTATTAGTAAAACAGTCGATCAAATTGCTACTTAAGTCTGCGCAAAAGTACAAATTACTTCTGCAATGAAACTTTCAGTGGCAGAACAGTGATAAATATATCTTTTATACAGTTCCGTTAAAAAGGCTGCGGTTAAAGTCTTTATGCAGTTCTGAAGTGCACAGCAGCGGCAACAGAAGCTTTTTAGCAGCTTTAAGCTTTAACATACATGTTTTAACTCTCTTTAAAGCTATAGACGGCAAATGGGTTGTAAAATTAACTCTTATAAAGCCTAGAGTAGCATTTGGTTTAGTTTATGCTACCCCTAGTGATATTTACAGCTATGAGCAGTTACGGAAGCAATAGTAGAACTTAAAGCCACTTTCTGAACCCCTAAAGCGTTACTGTACAGCTAAAAGTTGTAAAATAGGCTGCTATTTCCACTAGTGTGCTAGTTGGGTAGCATTGCAAACACAACTTTTTACTTGTTGTTATTATTATTACCATATTTAACCGAATTATTTTATTCGATTTAGTTGTTAATAAGACTTGTCCTTAGTCCGTGTGCTAACTACTATTATGTTCCTCATCTAAATCTGCCACCATAATGACAATGTTAAGTAGAACTGTTGTGTATCAACAGGTAGAAATATAAAATCTTTATTACAGTCTCTCAAAGTAACTTAACTATAAAATATAGTGATTGGAACCATCCTTGTAGGCATTCTTAAATGCATTTTGCCAGGAAGCCCTGCTCTTCTAAAACAGTCATACCAAACTTAAATAGATACAAAACATAAGTCTAAATCTCAAGTAAGAAAGTATTTAAAACTTGAGTATGTAAAACATAAGTAGGTATCTATTTCATTTTAAACAAGCAAAGCGTCTCGCCTGCCTCTTTTTCCGCGTGAACACCCTCATAGGTACCTCGTAAAATGGTTTCACCATAGATTTTTAAAAAAAATATTTTTTTGCGCCTGCGTGCGTGCGTGCCTGCCTGCTTGCGTGCGTGTGTGTGTATGTGAGTATGATTAGGAAGCCAGTTCCTCTGTAGTTGAGGATGCCGGGTGAAGCGTTGCCACTTTCCACCTTTTCATCATAATTATAACAATAATCAATTGCCCCAAATGTTCACTTCTGAATGGATGCTATTTGGCTAATTCTTTTTTGTTGTGTTTGTAATTTTGTAATTGTCAGGAAGGTTTGTATGAAAAAAAATTATTGGAAATTCGTCACTGCGTAGGTGTTTACGCGGGCGTAGGCACGGGCGGGCCGCTAGTATTATTGATAAATATAAGGCTACTGCTAGAAACCGCAATAAATTTCAAAGGCTGGTCAGGTCAAGTGTTTTAGACATGACAAAAAAAAATCGTGATTATTTATTTTTCATTAAATAATTCATTTTATTAATTTCAATTTTCATAGTCTTTGAGTATCTAATTTATTTTAAAGCAACAACATAAGAAAAATAAAATGAAAGAATTAACTATTAAATAACGATTATTTACAACGCGCGGGCAGCGGCCGGCGGTTGCCCCACCCGTCTGTTGACCCGTCCGCGTCAGCTGGGCGATAAGTACCTACGTTAGTCTGTAATCTTTTTTGTCATGTTTAAAACACTTGACCTGACCAGCCCTTGAAGTTCCTTGCAGTTTCTAGCAGTCACCTTATATGTAAAACATTAAAATTGTAATCATGCAGGCATGTGCCATATACTCGTATGTCGTTAACTTAGGTCACCGCATTCCGCTTTGCCGATTTTAAACTAAACCAAGTACACGCGGCGTCAGATCCACACCTACCCAAAACTGTCAAATTTCTACAATCAATTTTAAACTTTAATGTTTTGTTTTAAGGATCAATATTCATTGGAGAAATTTGATCGTTTAAGGTAGGTTGATCTGACGCCGTCTGTACATTATAGATGTTTGTAGCCCATGGCAATCGGCTTCAACTCTGTGCGCAAAAACTGTATTCGCGATGTGGCCTGTAGTTATAACACCCTGTTAAAATCTACAAGCGATCGTTTACCACAAAGGTTTTTAGGAGTAACTAGATCAAACTGTACAAGCAATGTATGCAACCAAAAGCATTGTCGGACGGTTCAATAATACAAACTTTTATGATACCAAATATTCACTTATTCATACATTATTTCGTTAATGTTGAAGTTAGAAACATTTGCTTACGTAATAAATTATGATATAAATATGATGTTGTGCTGCTGTGAGCCTACAAGTTAATAAGATCATTAAGGGGAGTGGTCAATGCAGCTGCCCGGATTGCAGAGGACGCGGGTTCGATTCCCGCCTGAGGTAGACATTTTTTCAACGTTTCGTTATCTTTAAGATCTTTATCATAAGTATATATTTTATTTTAATGAGATTCTGAAAGCTTTTGCCTAAAGAAAACTTGATGAGGAAGTCAAAGTAAGTGCCTTTATTCAACATCGCTGCACTTAAAACTATATATAAATAAAAATCAATTGCTACAAATGTGTTCAAGCATCACTTCAGAACGGCTGCATCTATTGGCTATTTTTTTGTTTTGATTGTAATTGCAAGAAGGTTAGTATGAAAGAAATTGTTGGAATTTCGTCACGGGGTACGGAGAATTTACTCGGACGTGGTCGCGGCACTATTATCCCCAAAGGGTTAGTCAGCGAGGAATATGAGCGTGAGGACCGCAATTAAGCTGTCCACTACCACAGTTCACGTTTCACCAAATAACAGCTGCACATGTGGTCAGGGTGTTAAGCCCGTCGCTTCAGGACATCTGAAACACGCCCAAACATCATCGGGCGTGTTTCCTCTGGCGGGCCGCTGTTTGTTGGGGTGAACTCTGGTGATTGCCTAAAAGGCGGTCCCAGATCACCCCAGCAGCAAGCGAAGGATGTACTATGGTTTTTAGTTTGACGACCTCCTTGGTCGAGTGGTTTGTACACCGGTTTTCATGGTGTCGCTATCTCTGAGGTCCCGGGTTCGATCCCCGGTCGGGTCAATTTAGAAATTATTGTTTTTCTAAATTGCCTCGGGTCTGGGTGTTGTCTATGTATAATAAGTATGTATTTACGTATTTTAAGTATATTCATCCGTTGTCTAGTAACTATTTAACGAGTTTCTTCGAAGCTTCTCTTGGGCTAGATAATTGGTGTGATTGTAGGAAAGTTTAATTTAAGTTTAAGTTTTTAGTGGGTATGCTCCCTGCGGAAGCTGAGGGGAGAGCCCCTCATAAGCGCGTCCGGGGAGACGCGGTGTGGTGGGACTCGGTAATGAGTTTTCCGTAGTTTAATAAAAAAAAAGCCCATCGCTGCTCTATGCTATTGGAATTATGTGCAGTAATTAGTCCGTTAGTCGCCCTTTTACGACGCCCAAGAGAAGAGATAGGTTGGTAGTATTCTTGTATAATAAGCAGTCGCTTATTTATCAGCTATTTAATTTAAATGTGATGATGTATATTATTTTACTGATATATCATTATTATAAAAGAAAAAAATTAATGCCTTATTATTTATTCTGAATGAACGTTATGCGAAACGAAGAGAGTGCCAAAAAAACGTTATGCAGCCTTAAAATATGCCTATTTAATTTATGCAACCCATTATGACCCTCTTTGCTCTGAACTGTAGGACAGTGTACATCCTATACTTTCTTTTATTAACAGGTGGTTGTATCTGGAGCCGATACTGTGCGACGACGACGGCGAGCTGGGTGTCAAGTTCCGCAAGGTCGATCAAGGATTCCGGCAGGTGGCGCGCATACTGGAAGCCGACGCCCGGCTCTCAGCGCTGCTGCAGTCTGCGAGGCTGCAGCCCATGCTGGACTCTATATCGGATCAGCTGCACGCGTGCCAGTCGGCGTTGAACCAATATATCGATGTGAGTGGGTCACCTACGCTTCCTACCATACAAGTTCCGCAAGGTAAGGGTTCCGGCAAGTGGCGCACTTGCTGGAGGCCCGTGTACGATATTCAGCACTGTGCTGCAGTCTGCGACGTGCATCCTATGCTGAACTCAATATCGGATCAGTTGCACGCGTACCAGCCTGCGTTGAACTAATATAATATCGATGTGAGTGGGTCACTACGCTTCCTGCCATCCAAGTTCCGCAAGGTAGACCAAAGGTTCTGGCAAGTAGCGCACATACTGGATGCCTCTGCGCGACTTTTAGCACTGCTGCAGTCTATGGCGCTGCAGCCAATGCTGAACTCTATATCGGATCAGCTGCACGCGTGCCAGTCTGCGTTGAACCATTATACAGGATGGAAAAAAAAGACCCTGGTTGGAGGAAAAGTACCCTTACTATTGATGATGGCAAATTTTACTGTAAGGAAACATTCCTTTATTTTCAAAAATAATTAAAACTACATTTAAAGATTTTAAAAAAAATCACCTGCTTGAGCCGGGAATCGAACCGGTGACATGTGAAAAAAAACCATTACTGTATTTTATGATACCAACCGAAACAGTCATTCTTAGGATCAATTTCTTTTAAACAATATGGTATCTTAAATTAAAGAAATGCCAAGAAAAATAAGTGACACGTAGCGAATACAGTCGAAGAATACGTCTATGCACACGTGAAAGTGGGCCTTATTCCATAAGTTAAGTGAACTATTTTCTTTAGATAGTGAGTAGGTAAGCTTTACAATAAAAACATATATTTCTTGGTCTTTCTTTAGTTTGAGATACTATGTTGTTAAAAAGAAATTGATCCTTATGAATGACTCTTGCGGTTGGTACCTATCATAAAATACAGGTGTTTCATTTTCACATTTCACCGGTTCGATTATCGGCTCATGCAGATGATTTTTCAAAAATCTTTAAATGCATTTTTATCTATTTTTGAAAATAAAGGAAATGCTTCCTTTCAGTAAAGGACAATGCCCACTTTGTATGGATGATTTTTTTTATAATGCGCCACTAATGAAAATCGTTTTAAATTACAGTATTGGCTAACCTCATCACAACAATGTATGACACAATTTTTAAAGTATGGGCGTCAAGAGATATGAGGACTTACATACACTAGCTAAGATATTGTTTTATGTAAAACAATATACCTTATACTTATAATTTTGGACAGCAACACTTGAAACGATTGTGTCATACATTAGTTAAATGAGTTAGACTTTTAAAAAACCAATTTCTGTATTTTTTCATTTGATTTATATTTTTTCTTAGCTAGTGTATACAGTCCTTATATCTCTTGAATCCCATACTTTAAAAAATTGTGTCACTCATTGTTGTGATAGGTAAGCCAATACTTTAATTTAAACCCACTTTCATTAGTGGCCGCCATCCTAGCCCAAAAGTGAGCATTGTCCTTTGCTATCATTAATATTAAGGGTACTGTTCCTCCAACTACAGTCTTTATTTTCCACCCTGTATATCGGATGAGCAGCACACGAGCCAGTCAGCGTTGAACCAATATATTGATGTGAGTGGGTTAACTACGCCTCCTACCATTCAAGTTCCGCATGGTCGACCAAGGGTTCCGGCAAACGACGAGCACACTGGAGGCTGTCGCGCGGCTCTTGACCTTCGGATATCCGCAAGGCTTCAGACATCCGCTGCCTGTGCTGGAATCTATATCAGTGCAGCTGCCCGCGTGCCAGTCGGCAGTTGGAAATTTACTGTTTTTTTAATGGTGGGTCCGCGTGCCTGCAGCTCAGCTGAACTATTGGGAGCAGCTACATACGTGTATCTAACCAACATGTTTCTCAACATTTTTACAGATATTAGCGCATTATCGGCACGTATTATGTATTAAAAAGTCCTTTTATTTCAACTAGGTAGAATGATTTACGCATACAACGAGGCATAGGGCGACCTCGGGATACCTACCATCTCATCTATGTCATGGGGATAGCACGGGACTACGAACGCAAGCGCCGAGTTATGTCCTAAGAAGCCCTTTAACACAGTGAACAATATTTCTTGCAGGAGAAACGTTCAATCTTCCCAAGGCTGTATTTCTTGAGCGACGACGATCTACTGGAGTTGCTCGGTCAAGCTCGCGCCGGCGCTGAGGGCCGAGAGGCGGTGATGCAGACGCACCTGAAGAAGTTGTTCCCCGGCATTACGGGCGTGAGGCTCGGGCCCGGCGGCTTGTCGGTCACCGCGCTGTGCAGCGGCGACGACGCGCTGCAGCTCGATCACCCGGTTGATATAGACTGTCCTGTTGAGGTAATTACTTTAAGAGTCTAAACTGTAGCTTGACAACACAGTTTATGTATAGTTTGTTATTGTCCGCTACTGTAAAACAGCTTATGTATAACCTGTTATTGTTCTCTACTGTGATGTGCGTGCATCAGCGACACAGTTTCAGTTAACCATACCTTTGCGTCGTCGATATACTCGATGCGATCGTAGAACGGAGTTGATTAGCATAATGCGTGAATTAAAGGATTGACCACTATTGCACTATGTAGCTCAGTGATGCTTTATTTTGAATTTGTATGATTAACACATTGGAATGATCTTTTTATAGATATGGCTGAAAAATTTGGAAAGTGAGATGCGCTCATCTCTACACAGCATGACCCTAAAATGTGTCGTCACAACATCTCTACAAGAACAAGATCCTTTTACTATGCCGACACAGATACTGTGCCTTGCGCAGAACATCCGATTTACTGAGCAAGCGGAAAAAGCTATAACTGCTAAAGATCTACACAAGCTGCAAGCGAACATCGAAAAGGAAAATTCGCAATATACCACAACTGAAATAGAGGATGAAAGTGAACGATATAAAAGGCAAGCGCTCATATTACAATGCGCTCATTACTTATCCGTCATACAAATTCTAATACATAACAATGTCGTGTCGACGACTGACTGGCATTGGCAGAAACAGCTAAGGTAAGCAATCGTAATAGGATGTATGCATTTAAAATATGTTATATTAATTGATTCATAAAATGTTCTACGAAAATTTCTATGTTCAAGACATGTTTGAAAACCTTTATGAATCGAATCTGGTTTATTTGCTATGGATATTATTACTTTAGTTTTTTATTGTTTTGAGTATCTAATATTTTGGCACAACTGCATACGACATGATCATTCGTATCGCATGTACCTACTGAAACTGGGATAAAAATATCGGATACTCAAGCAATTAACATTATAACAATCACGAAATAATTATTAAAATATGACTATGATCGTAATTGTTGAAATAGTTATAAACTCAATTTAATGTTTAAAAATATACAGGGTGTTTCTTGTAAGGTGTCAAGCCGATGTGTGGTGATAGGGAACTACCATACCTATCTATTGAAGCCCTATGTATGTTCAGCAATTTTTGGTAGTTTTCGAGCCATATTTTTTTTTCTTTTCGAAATATTAGAACGAATGGCTTTATTTTATTTAAGTTTTTTTATTGTAGACATTTCTGTGCACTTTTTTCTTTAACTAAGTAATCATCTCCCAAATATCAATACAAGTTACAAGATAATAATTTAAACTGATATTGTTGGAAAAAAAAGTTATAGCTCGAAAACTTCCAAAAATCGCTGAACATACATGGGGGTTCAATACATAGGTATGGTAGTCCCCTATCACTACGCATCGGCTTGACACCTTACAAGAAACATCCTGTATTTAAATAATTAGCAGTGTTTGTCTACTTCTAAAACGATTGATATATCAAATTTCAGATTTTACTACTTGAGCACAAAAGATGTAGTAGCAAAAATGGGTCTCGCAACCATACTTTACTCCTACGAGTACCTCGGAGTTAACACTGGCCAGTTTGTACGAACTGATTTAGCTGACGAATGTTTTCTAATATTGACACAGGTAAAAAAGATCCTAATCTTGTTCCAGTTGCATGTGAATTTCTGTATGTCTTTAGTAAACACTGGCAACTTATTAAACGTGGACTAAAGTTACACCAGGTTTTAGAGGACACTGTTTGGTTTTTATTAATAAGGCAGATAGAGACGCGTCAGTAAATCAGATTTAAAGCCCTCGTTATATTATTAACAGAGCTGGGACCCTACTGCCACTTCATACAGCAGTATTACTTTAATCTTGCATTGCGAAATGCAAAATTAGTATGGTAAATCGCATGGTAATATTAAAGTAATACTGCTTTAGGAGTTGATGGTAAGGAACCTGTGTTTGTAAATTTTTTCTTTTTTTCTTTTTCAGTCTTTACATCTTGGCTTAGTGGGGAATCCATTTGGCCCTGCAGGCACGGGTAAAACGGAGTCGGTCAAAGCCTTAGGTGGCTTGGTCGGACGTTTAGTCTTAGTCTTCAACTGCGATGAGGTAATAAAATGTATTGAAATCTATTAATATGTTGTTATTTATTACTTACTAGCGGCTCTGCGACTTCGTTCGCGTGGACCCCGTATCCCGTCTAAATTTTTTTATCGGAATATATTTTTATATAGAAGATTAACTGTAAAACCGCTCTGCTACCGAGACGCCTCCTATATCTACCATTGTGAACTGCATCACCAGATCGTCGGTCAACCATAAAATTAAGCTTTTTTACTACTTGCATTAAGCAGGTCTAAGATACATAGGTAAAGAATAGAATAGAATTGTGTAACAAGTTCGTAAAATAATTAAATAGTATCAACAGTTTGCCCATGATCGGGCATGCAATGTACAGAAATATTATTATTAACATTAACAAAATACATCATGAATTTAAAATCCCCTCCCCTTATTCACTAAGTTTTATTTGTACTGGCACCTCGAGACCAACCGTTAGGTTATGCAAAAAGTGCCAGACGTCCCTGCGCCAGTAGAACACTCGCGCAGGAGATCATCTGCGTTAAGTCTTGACGCCAAATCAGTGTCCGCCGCAGCGCGCTCTTCATTCGGTACTCATAAGTATAGTGTCTCAGGAGAGTTTCCCCGTGAACACGTGTAGTTCACTGCCTATTGTCCAGATAGGTAACCGGAGCTGTCAAGCTCGCTCACTTCTCGTTGCACGAAGGGCACAACTCGCATTTGCCACTGCTAGGGTCGTCGACTCTAAAGTGAACTCCCAAGTGTCCACCTTGGTCGCGGAGTAGTAAGCACACTCACTTCTCGGAACCCATCCGGGCGCCTAGCGTCCTACGCGGCTGGCTGGACCGGAGGCTACGGCATCTAGGGGTCCGCCTCTACTAGTTCTCCAGACTAGTACCGGAGATGTCAACACCAATGTCCAATGAGAACCACCGGACAAAGCTGCCAACTATAAGGGAAACTCACGTTCCCCGCAGGACTTTTCCCTGCTGGCCCCACAGAGACCGCTACTAGGCCCTGCTGTGCACAAGTTTGGAAGTCCTGGCATACAATACCAGGACAAACGAACATTCCCAAAGTTTACAGCTAACCACAAGCCACTACGAGTCCAACCCATGTCCGGATCCCGCCGGAGGCGCCGGTCAAAGCACAACCAGCGGGGGGCATGAACCGGAACCCCGTAGTACCCCTGAGAAACAGCCGGACCCGTAGTTCCAGCTGCGATACCCTATCTATAGGGGTCAGTAGATAGGGACCTGAATTTAACAATCAATTCGTCTTAAACACCATCAACTTTCAGACATATGGCATGTTATAGTAAGGAAATTATTTCGTTCCAAAGGCAATGGACGCCGAGTGCATGGGCCGCCTGCTGAGCGGGCTCGCTCTGTGCGGCGCGTGGGGCTGCTTCGACGAGTTCAATCGGCTCTCCGCGGCCACCCTTGCTGCAGTATCGCATCAGCTCGCGTCACTGCTGCCTGCAATGCAGCCTGCGTCAGCGGAGAAACTGGCTACACTCAACGGCAAACAGGTGAGTGAGAAAACATCTGCTACGAATTAATGATTTTTTTTTTTTTTTAACGCTTAAATATACTTAAGTAAAATTTTAAACACTGAAAAAAGACGACAACCTCAGGCGGGAATCGAACCACGCACCTTCCGCATTCCGGGCGGCTGCCTTAACCACTTGGCTACCGAGGTCTGGCTTTCAACCGTCGAAATTTGTCAGTGCTTGATGCTTATGTTATTTAGTCAATATTGTTTCATCAAATCTTAGAAATTTTCACCTCTGAGATCCGAAAGAAATATTTTTACAAATATTTGAACATTCGGTTAAGATGAAGCTGCGTTTATAGATTAATGTTTTATATTTTATAACACATTTGCTCGTTAAGTGGCTCTTATTACACCGATTTCAGCATCGTAATGTAATAAGCTACGCACTAGTGCGGTAATGGAATTTAAAAATTAGTTCCTAATCGTTTGAATCTATGGACAACATAGGTGGGAGCCTTTAGCTCGTTAGTCGCTTTTACGACACCCAAGGGAAGAGACGGGTTGGTAGTATTATTTTGATGAGCCCATCGCCGCTCTATGCTGTTGGCTGTATGTGCAATCTTTAGTCCGTTAGTCGCCTTTTACGAAACCCAAGAAAAGAAAGGGGTTGGTAGTATTATTTTGATGAGCTCATCGCCGCTCTATACTGTGGCATGCATGTGCAGTCTTTAGTCCGTTAGTCGCCTTTTACGACACCGAAGAGAAGGGAGGGGTTGGTAGTATTATTTTGATGAGCCCATCGCCGTTCTATGCTGTTGAATGTATGTGCAGTCTTTAGTCCGTTAGTCGCCTTTTACGACACCGAAGGGAAGGGAGGGGTTGGTATAGTATTATTTTAATGAGCCTGTCGCCGCTCTATGCTGTTGGAGGTATGTGCAGTCTTTAGTCCGTTAGTCGCCTTTTACCTTGAAAGTTTAAAAATAAATATGTCTAGTTTTAGTAATGAGGAACTAAATTTACAGTCTACACCACCGGAAATAATAAGTGAAGCAAAAAATGTTATTGACAGCCATCACCACCTACCATCTAAGTCCAAAGAAAAATACATGTTGGCTTACCAAAGATTTATAAACTAGAAAAACAACAAAAACACGCAGTCATTTTCAGAAAATGTGTTTTCCTCGCAAATATGTTATAAAACGTCGTATGACATACGTGCGCTTTGATAATTACAGCCTCTGCTTTCTTGTAGCCCTCGCCTACGGCTCGGGCCAGCAATATCACCTCTGTGGAATTTTCAACTTACCGCACTTATATCATAATGTACTATTAGCGTTTTATTAACGCTTAAATATACTTAAGTAAAATTTTAAACACTGAAAAAAGACGACAACCTCAGGCGGGAATCTAACCACGCACCTTCCGCATTCCGGGCGGCTGCCTTAACCACTTGGCTACCGAGGTCTGGCTTTCAACCGTCGAAATTTGTCAGTGCTTGATGCTTATGTTTTTTAGTCAACATTGCTTCATCAAATTTTAGAAGTTTTCTTCTCTCGATCTGCTACGAACTTACGCAGTATCGCTCCAGCTGGCCACCATGTAGCCAATTGTCATATTCGCCACGCGCAACGAAAGACAGTTTACCACATTGACAAGACAAAGTTGCTCGCGTCCGTAGGTTTACCCTTGAGACCCTACACGTGATCCCTGGGTGGTGCTAAATGAGTGACACTGAATGAGTGGTAGAGCCACGCTGCGCTGCAGCACGCATTGGACCGGCTCGCCCGGCGTAATACCACCCTCTCACGAATATTCGGCGTGAAATAATTGCACTTGATGCTGTTGTGTTTCGTCCGACCAGTGAGGGTACCGGAGGCCCCTCCCCCCCCCCCTCCCTCCTCCCAATTCCTATTCCTTCCTTAAACCTATTCCTCCCTTAAAGGCCAGCAACGCGTCTGCGATTCCCCTGGTTTTGCGGGTGTCCATGGGCGGCGGTGATTACTCTCCATCAGGTGACCCGCCTGCTCGTTTGCCTCCCTCTTTTATAAAAAAAAAAAGACAAGTTTAGGCATTGCGAAGGTTTACCACCCTCACGGAATATTGGCGTGAAACAATGGCACTCGTTGATGTTGTGTTTCCAGTGAGTGAAAGTACTGAACCCACCTCTCTCCCCCTCCGCCCCCTCACAATTCCTACTCTTTCCTTAAATATCCTACGCCTTCCTCAAGAACGGCATCTGCGACTTTTTTGGGGCGGCTTTCCATCAGATGGCCTTTAATTTTTTTTTTTTATTGGCAACGGGTAAGCGCTTGGCCTTCATCTCACCTGATGGTAAGTGACATAAGGCCGAAGGTGGAAGCGCGCTTCACCCGGAATCCTCAACCACTGAGTAACTGGCTATCTTATCTCAAACTGCCGGAACACAACAATGCTATAAACATCGTTGTTATGGCGACAGACTTAGATAAGATGGTGGTAGCTAGCCAGGCGGACTTAACAGCCCTACCACCAACCAACAGCCCTACCACCAACCAACAGCCCTACCACCAACCAACAGCCCTACCACCAACCAAAATATGATTTGCCTTATTTTCACATAAAACAGTTGTTTATCTGGCAAGATCGCGAACCGAACTTTAGCTGCTGCGTCATTGAGCTCCACATTGCATTTCTCTTATTAATTCTAGTTAAAAGTGTCGGTGTGTAATAAATGGTGCGGGGTAGCTGCTACAACTGCAACTGCATCTGCTTTTGATGACCTCCGTTGTCGAGTGGTTAGCAAGCCGGGTCTGGCGTCGCGCCATCTCTGAGGTCCCGGGTTCAATTCCCGGTAGGGTAAATTTAGAGAAAAACTGTTTTCCTAAATTGATTTCTCTTTGTTTATGTATATTTTTCCGTTATCTTACCATATCAACAAGTTTCAAAAGAATACTCATCTTGGTCTCTAGATGATTGGTGTGAGCGTAAACAAATTCAAATTTAATTTAACAATGAACCCTACGGGGCGGCTCTACGGCGGGTGGCGCGAGTTGCCGCTTTAGAGCGGGTGCTTCGCCCCGTGACGATGGTGCAGCCGTCATATAACCCACCACGCTGGCCTAATGCACGTTGATGGGTTATAACGACTGCCATCTTTCGACGACAACCGGGACCAACGGTTTTACGTGCCTTCCGAGGCGCGGAGGAGCTCGAGATGTTTTTAATTCGGTCACCCATCCAGCGACCTGGCATTGCGAAAGTTGCTAAGCGGGCAAAATCGCAAACCGAACGTTAGCTGCTACGGCATTGAACTCCCCATATATTAATACGCATTTCTTTAATTTAATTAATTAAATCTATTCTGTAATACTGTAGGCCGGCGGCGCGGTGGCCCAAAAGGAAGATGGTAAGACGAGTTGGACTTTTTCCTGAAGGATTAGTCTCAGCTCGCTGCTAGTAGGGAAGAATGGAAGAAGGGAAGGGAGGCCTTTGCCCTACAGTGGGACAATTGAGGCTAATAATAATAATAATAATACTGTACTTACTAACATATTTATAAGAAAAATAATAAAAAATTAAATTATATTAAAATTATACGTACTTGTATTAAGTGCACGGCGTGGCCGTCTATAATTAGAGTTATGTGTTTATCATAATTTTGTAATAGTTTTGTTTGCATTCGTCATGTAACTCTGTTGATGATGGTCCATAAAGAAATAAATAAATATTACTATATTATTTCGTCATCAATTCTAGATAAAAGTGTCACAATGGTGCGGTGTAGCTGCAACAATGAACCCCACGGGGCGGGGCTACGGCGGGCGTCGTGAGCTACCCGCTGCCTTAGAGCGGGTGCTTCGCCCCGTGGCGATGGTGCAGCCGCCGGGGGCTCAGCTGGCGGCTCGGTTGTTGGCGGCTCGGTCTATAGCCAATGCGCAGGTTATAGCCGCGGACCTGAGCGATGTCTTCACAGTAGCAGGGTGGGTACACTTTAAAATAAAGAAAAAACGTTTATTTAAAGTACTTGACCGTAATTCGAAGCTTATAATTTGAGATAGGCACTTCCGTTTCCCGTAGTCTTAGTCCTTTTCAGTACTTTTTATGCCTCTCGATGACGTACTTCCGTTGACTCAGGCTTTGGCGCCATCTTAGTTTTCGTGTAGACGAATGGCACCAAACTTACTCATTGGCGTTTTATTCCCCGTAGCATAAACGCGTGTAGAGAAGTTTCCTGCCGCAAATAATTCTTTTCAAGTAGATGTGAAAGTGTAAATGTGAATAAAAACGTTTTTCATAAAAATCAGGTGAACAGAACAATTACTTTTTTGTGAACAACGTGAGTACATGTTTTTATTACACGTTATTTGTAAGTGTTCTTTATAAGATCAGTTGCTTATTAAACGGTTTTAAAAGTGTCTCTTTTAAAGACAGTAATACGTAAATGATAAGTGTAAAAGATTTACGTACTTAAAACGGAAAAAATTCTACCTTCAAAAGAAAAATCTTTAACGTTGTTTAAGGCCATATTAATGCTTGACATAGATTATGAAATGTAATTTATTTAACGGATTTTCCGTTCGATACTAGTATTACGTATGTGATTTTCCTTTTTTACTTTTTAATCGTATGTAACAAGTGTAACATAATAAGCGGACATATTTTAATGTACGGTTATTTACAGAATGAGTACTATCAATGTGCCCCCTGCGGAAGAAATGCCTGAAGCTGGTCCAAGTACGGAGCGCCGCAAGCGGGCCCGCAATAATGGCACCAGCAGTAGCAGCTCTTCTAGCAGCTCGCGTTCCAGTTCGAATTCCACTGCAGGCTCTAAGCACAAGAAGTCTCGTCGCCGCCGAAATAAGAAAAGTAAAAGAAGTCGGCATACTAGGATACAGGAATGGCGAGACCAGGTGTCCAAGGAAATCAGTGTGTTACGTAACCTTTTTACTCAGCCCCCTCATTATAACAATAATATGGATACAGATCGCTTATTCGTTTATTCAGCAATAAGTGGCGAGCTTTATAATGATATTGCTGGTAACGAATACTTGCCAGGCGTTCAGGATACTCCTGTTTATTCTAAATTTACATTTGACATTGAGACAAAGTTAAAGGAACCTTCAGTGCCTAAGACACCTAAAAACTTTATTAAGATGTTAAACGAAATTCAACGTTTCGGTATTCCATCCTGGTCCGAAATAAGGTATGCTGATACTCAAAAGCTGTACAATTATGCTCCAGGCTTTGTAGATCTTGAATCTAACCGTGAAATAAAACCCTACGATGTCACAACACAATCGGCAAAAGCTGATAAAGCTTATGCAGCTATATCATTTTGTATTCTTGAACAAAAAGAAGCCTTACAAGAAAGTATACGTGACTTGCTTACTTGGGCTAATTCAAGTTCAAGTAGTATGAATAAATTGGGCAATAAAATTAAGGAATTATTTGTGAATGGTTAATTTCATACAATTTCGAACGACCTTTTACAACTAGTATGCGGTCATAGATCCAAAGCTATAGAAGTAAGAAGAGATGCTATAATTAAACAGATAAAAGACCCCACTGTTAAAGTTTTACTTAGTAAAATACCACCCTCAATTACACACCTTTTTGAGACAAATGCCTTTTCAACCACTTTGGAAAAAGCAGGTGGCGTTCGTAAAACCTTTTGGCCTCTTAAATCTGAAAACATTCAGAAGGGAGCTTACAGAACCTATCAACCTACAAGAAGTGCCGGCCACAAGAAACATATTACAGAAATAAGTGGTGCTCGGTATCCATGCAATGCATCAGGCTCTTCTAGACCTATGCACTATCGTGCACCACCCTCGAGGGGTGGTGGCCACCATATGAATCCACATTATAATCATAATATTACGGGGCACGATTCAGATTCATTTCAATACCGAGGCTCGAGGCCTCGTGGGTCACAGAGAGGGGGAAGAGGTTGAGGATCTTCCTCTTATGTCACTAGAGGTAAATCCAAACATTTTGAACAATGACTCGAGGTCGTTCCAAGCCGGGCAGTTAACACGTCACATAGAGAAGTGGAGAGAATTGGGAGCACCAGAAATAATATTAGAATTAATAAAAGGCTATCGTATACTATTTGTCAAGAAACCTCCCTTGTACATGCCAAAAGCAAACAACCACTTCTGCACTCGCGTGTCGGAAGAAATGACTGCAATAATCCAAAAAATGAAACATCAAGAAATTTTACAACCGGTTCAGTTTTCTCCCAGTTTAATTTCACCTCTATTCCTTGTACCAAAAAGCGACGGCTCTCTTCGCCCAATTATCAACCTAAAAGCGTTGAACGAATTTGTAAAAGCCGAAGAATTTCACCTAGTAAATATACATCGTGTTCCCGATTTCCTGCAGCAGAGGGATTGGATGTGCAAAATAGATTTGAGTCCGGCTTATTTTCATGTCAAAGTTGCGCAATCACACCGTCGCTTTTTACGCTAAACTTACGACAAAGAACTGCTCTAAATGACCTGCCTCCCATTAGGTTTAAGCACGTCTCCCAAAACCTTCTTGATTCTCAGCAATTGGTTTGCACAAATCCTGCGGCAACGCAATGTACGCATTCTTGTGTATTTGGACGACTATTTGATGGTTCATCAAGACCCTGACACTCTTCAAAAGCACGTCCAAATGATCCTTAATATTTTCCACACTCTTGGATGGTGCGTAAATCTAGAAAAGTCGGTAACGTTCCCACAAGAAGCCTAACGTATTTAGGGATCCTATGGTGAACATGGGACAACCTAAAGTCATTGCCAATAGAGAAAGTTACAAATATCACAAAAAAGGTTTGTCAAATTTTAAATTAAAAACAAGTGAAGCTCAAAGAAAGACAGAGTCTCGTAGGTCTCTTAAATTTTGCCAGTTTTGTGGTCCCTCGAGAGAGACTACATCATCGTCACCTCCTGAGATTTATGAACTCCCAGTTAGTTCATCCAACGAAAACATTTGTGCTTCCACAATTGGTTCAAGCAGAACTCAAATGGTGGCTCAAAAATTGTCATTCATCAACAATGTTGCACCCTCCTCCTCCCATGCACTTTCTAACAACCGATGCATCAGAACTCGCATGGGGTGCTCAGCTAGACAACTTTTCTCTGAGCGGATTATGGTCGCCACTGGAACAAAATCTCCATTGCAACCAAAAGGAGATGCTAGCCATTCTACATGCTGTTCAAAGACATGCTCGCACGTTAAGTCACTGTGACTTAATACAGTGCGACAACAAAACGGTAGTAGCTCATCTCCGAAAGGAGGGCAGGACAAAATCTTTAGCATTAATGGAGATAACCCATCAATTGTTGACACTGTTAGACCAACATCGTATAATATTTTCTATCCACTACATTCCGGGCAGATACAACAACCATGCCGATCACCTTTCACGCCACTGGCTTCCACCGGAATGGCACCTATTAACAGAAAAAAAATTTTTTTTCAAGAAATGGGGAACTCTGATGATCGACCTCTTCGCTTCGGAGAGAGCCCACGTCGTTTGGAATTATGTGTCGTTGTCTATTGTCTCTTTTACGACGCACTCAATTACCCTCTAGCGTGGGTATTTCCTCCACCGTTCTTGATACCCAGGGTTCTATCTCACCTCAACCAATCGACAGGGGTGTTTCTGATAATCGCACCCCGGTGGCAGAAAGTGTTTTGGCGAGCAGACCTCCGAGCGAGAGCCCTCGAAGCTCCGTTTGTGTTGAGGAACCTAGACAAGAGCCTAATAGACAAATCGACGGGTCTTCCACCACCGAATGTAAACGATCTGACTCTCGAAGTTTGGAGATGTGGGGGTGGACCGAGGAAATAAAAGACTGGAATAGTAATCAAGTATCTTTATTAAAAAGTTCGTAGCGGCACTCGACATTAAAAACATACTCGGTAGCGTGGAAACGTTGGTTATCATGGGCAAAAAAGAACCATGTTAATGTACGGATGCCTTCGGGATCTAAGTTAGCTCGATTCTTAGCTGATTTGCATGTAATTTGTAAATGAAATGAAATGTTTAAATTTTAAATGAAAACCTGGTAGATTTTGCGGAGTGTCTTAGTGTAATTAACGCGGTAATAGAGAGTAACAACACCGAATCTGTTATTATGCTAGGTGATTTTGCATAGCCCACCCCGGGGAATTATTCTGTAAGGAACTTTTGAGTTTCTGTGCCGACCAAAGGTGGACTTGCGTTGATTTAAACTATTTGCCACCAGACAGTTATATACCTTTGTAAGTGAGGCACATGGTTGTCAAAGGTGGCCATTGTGTCATGACTGATGCCGGGCACTGCTCGTTTCTAAATGCTAGCATTTTATATGATACTTACTGGTCAGATCATTTACCCTTACTGATTGTCTGCGACTTTCATCTCATTAAGCCAAAGAAATTTTTTAATAAATTAGAATATAATTACGTGTAATGGGGTGAACGTGATTGTAGTCAAATAGAATTTTATAGTAATTATTGTAATAGTATGCTTAAAGAAATAGATTTTCCGTCTGAATAAGGCAATTGTAACAATAAATGTAGTGCTATCCGTGCGGTGACGGAGAAAGAATACCAATCGCCGCCCCTCTCTCCTTCCGGTGGGTGTCGTAAGAAGCGACTAACGGACTCTTTCGAGCGATGATCTGCTCCACTGGTGGTAGGGCTTGACCCGTCTGGTTGGTGACCACCGTACGCATGGTGTAAAACCCGTCAAGTGACTGCTTGTCGGTCGCGTTTCGGGATCAGCTAGCGTATAACCAGAGCTCGAGAGGATGATGCTGCGATGTATTTGGTCTGTGGAGGCTTCCGTCAAACCAGTGCCAGGAGGACTTCGTTAACCTGCCGACCAGGGAGACCCGTAGAAACGGTTGTCCCGCTGGCCGCCCGTGGCACAGTACAGGGGCCCAAGCGAGCCTAACCAGCTCGTGAGGCTGCCTCACCTTGCCACGCATAATCTCGGGGTGGTCCGTCGTGCCGGTTGGTGACCGGAAGGTGGGGTCCCGGCGGCCATTCCCGGGGGGGTTCGGGGGCCCTTCCGTTCGGCAGGTTAATAATACTCGTCTGTGGGCAAATTCCTGGGGAAACAGGCCACCACACTTTGACCATTCGCATCGCGGCATCATTTTCTCGATTCACGCCTCTCTCTTTCCACTCCTAAAATGACAGCGCCTAACAACAAAACTGGTTCTACAGCGGTGCACACCCCCACCACAACCTTACCGTTTGAGGTGGAGTTCGCTAACATCCGCGGACTCCATGCAAACCTCAATGCCGTCCACCACCATCTTGAGACGGCACGGCCAGCAATGTTGTTCCTGACGGAGACGCAAATAATCCGCCCAGCTGACACCACCTACCTGAACTATCCCGGCTTTGTGCTTGAAGAATCCTTCAAAGCCAAAGCCGGAGTTTGCTTATTCGTTCGGGCGGATGTTTGCTGTCGCCGTCTGCGCTGTCTGGAGGACCCTTCCTTCTCCCTCCTAGTGGTACACGTCGACTTAGGCTCTCATTGCCGTGTCTACGTCTGCGTCTACCGATCCCATAACGGCGACATGGAGACAACTCGACTAATTGAACATCTTAGTCGGGTAGCAGATGATGCGCAGGAGCGGTTTCCATCGGCGGAACTGGTGTTTTTGGGGGACTTCAACGCCCACCATGAGTTGTGGTTAGGTTCCTCCAAAACAGACCATGCTGGTAGAACTGCCCACGCATTCGCTCTCACGCATGACCTGACGCAACTGGTGAACCAGCCCACCAGGATCCCAGACATAGTTGGCCATGCGCCCTCCTTACTCGACCTTCTGCTGACGAGTCGCCCAGGTGGATACCGGGTGGAGATTCGAGCTCCTTTAGGTTCCTCGGATCACTGCTTGATATCCAGCACAGTGCCCTTGGCATCACGCCCGCCAACAGCGGTTTCGAAACGCCAGATTTGGCACTACGCGTCGGCAGACTGGGACGGGATGCGGGAGTATTTTGCATCCGTCCCTTGGAGGCAGCGCTGCTTTAGTGGGAAGGACCCGACCGCTAGCGCCACTGCCGTTGCTGATGAGATAGTATTAGGAATGGAATACTATATTCCACACTCCTATGTCATCAGCAAAGGCAGACGCAACCGCTGGTTCAATCGCGAGTGTGAGGTCACTAAAACTCTCGAGCCTTTGCAATTGCGTAGAGATATTGCGTCACTCAGCGTCTTTTACCGTTTATACCATGGCGAGTGCTCTGAAGAACTCTTTGACCTCATCCCTCCTTCTCCCTTCCTCCATAGGAGTACGCGTGCTGCTCTGCGGAGTCACCAATTTACAGTCTCTAACATTCCATCTCGCACAAAGAAATTTGGTGACTCGTTTCTTTGCCGCACTTCCAAAAGATGGAATAGTCTACCAGCACACGTATTCCCTTCTACCTATGACATAGGGTCTTTCAAACGAGGCGTGAAGAAGCACTTTGTGGGCCGGCAGAGTGAGGATGACTGATGCTACGTCTCTTACGCTGCACCAGTTGTCCTCGCGCCTGGACCTCATTTCCACTTAACATCAGGTGGAGTGGGGTCATTTGCCGGGCTTAGTATAAAAAAAAAAAAAAAACCTGTAATATTTCAAATTATAAATTAATACTGAATGATATGTATAACAATATTATAAATATACTTTCTGAAGCTGCTAAGAATTCTTGTAAAGCTAAAGCTAACAATAAAAAACGAACATATATTACTGGATGGAACAAGCATATTAGAAATGCTCATAGGGAGGCCCGGCTTGGTTTTCAAATGTGGGTGGAAAATCGACACAAAACTAAGCAAGGATACCCTTAAGGAGATTATGAAAATAAAAAAAGAGAGGAGTCTTTTAATGGAATTTGCTAAGAATATCATTCTAATTGTAAATAAAAGAAATAGGGACAATTAGCTATAAGAGTAATTACTAAGCAAGACCACATTGTGGCAGGAGTAAAATAAGGATAAAAGAGAATGTAAGAATTTATTTTACTAGATTAAGAAAATATGTACAATGGAAATGATAAATACATACATGTAATTAAAAGGAAGGAAATGAAAAAGGAAATAAAGTGGAAATGTAATAATATTAGATAATTAAGAAATATTAATTATTAGAATTTAAGATATAAGAAAATAATATTGTTAAATAATAATAAATGTATTAGTAAATAAGAATATTGTAAAATATAAGAAAATAATGTAATGTAGTAATTAAGGAATGTATGTAAATAAAATTAAAAGAGATAAAAAAGGGAAAAAAAAAGATAAAAGAAAGAAAAGAAAATATTACATTAGAGAGTAGAGCTCTTAAAGCTCGAGCTTATTAAATCCCTTAAAAAGACAAAAAAGAAAAAAGAAAAAACAGAAAACAAAAACCTGCCAAAAAGCGGGAGCAACTAAATAAAAAAAAAAAAAGAATGTGGGTGCTTCATGGTAGGCCTAGACAAGGGTATATTTTTCAAAAAATGATAGTCACAAGAAATTTTTTTAAAACAAAGTTAAAGTGGTGTCAAGATAATAAAGACCGTATGCGTATGGATATAATTGCATCTCATCATTCTGACAAAAAATTCAGTAAATTTTGGAAAGACACCAACAAATGAATCCTAAGGCGGGTTTGCCAGTGAGTGTCGCTGGTGCTCATGAGCCTAAGCACATTGCCAACCTGTTTAAAAATTATTTTAAGGTTGAATCAACATTAAACTGTCAAATGCAGGCGTGCGATACTGAGGCCCACTTAGAACCGGATGTGACTGAGGTTCAAACTTTGTTTACTGCGAAGCAAGTTAATTATGATCAAGATGATTATGATGTTTAAAAACATGGTTAGAGGTAAATCTCCGGGTCATGATGGCCTCAGTATCGAGCACCTGCGTTTCGCGGGAGCTCATCTGCCTAGACTCCTGGCCATGCTTTTTCATTAAAAAATAAAAAATAAAAAAAAAATCTTTCCTACAATCACACCAATTATCTAGCCCAAGAGAAGCTTCGAAGAAACTTGTTAAATGGTTACTAGTCATTATGTGTAAGTCATTCATTTATTCCGAATGAAATGATGAAGACCATTGTTGTACCGGTTATTAAAAATAAAACAGGTGATGCTTCCGACATGGGCAACTATAGACCTATCTCGCTAGCTACTATAATAGCTATGGTTCTGGACAGTTTACTTGAGAAACACATGAATAAACACCTAAACTTGCATGATGCCCAATTTGGTTTTAGACCAGGGCTGTCTACCGAAAGTGCAATTTTGTGTCTCAAGGAAACTGTCAAGTACTTACAGAGAGAAAAACACCAATCTATGCTTGCTTTCTCGATCTTTCAAAAGCTTTCGATTTAGTGTCATACGATGTTCTGTGGCGGAAGCTGATGTCTGAGACTACTTTACCTAAGGAGATAATATCTCTTCTCAAGTATTGGTATAGCAACCAAATAAATTATGTGAAATGGGCAGGGGCTCTCTCAGACGGGTATGCGTTGGATTGTGGGGTGAGACAGGGGGGGATCACTTCTAACTCTGCCTGGTGAATATAGAGCCAATGAGTAAGGTTGGTGCCATTCGTCTACAAGAAAACTAAGATGGCGCCAAAGCCTGTTGAGTCAACGGAAGTACGTCATCAAGAGGCATAAAAAGTACTGAAAAGGACTAAGACTACGGGAAACGGAAGTGCCTATCTCAAATTATAAGCTTCGAATTAGGTAAGTATTTTAATATGCGTTTTATTTCAGGAAAAACGCTGCTATTAACCATTCCCATTAATCCCTCTGCAATGTTTACTTCAGCTAGGAAACATGTCGTCGTTGAATTGACAATACCATCCAACTGTAGAAACACTTTTTTATAGTTTAGATCGGACGGTATTTCCATAAAATAATTCATGAAAAGTTACTATTACAGATATTCCCACAAACCTATAGTAACCATTTTAATACCACTTATATACACAGATTAACATACTCTTTGTCAGGCAGGAGCGATTAATAACCTCATTAATGTGAGTCCTACATACATACATACATACATACATACATAAATACATAGGTACATCACGCCTGCTTCCCGGAGAGGTAGGCAGAGATAACAGCTTTCCATCTGCTACGATCCTGACACACATCCTTTGCCTCACTCACTCTCATAACGTTCTTTATACGTGCTCGTCGGTTGAGCAGTCTGAGCCCTATTTATTCTTAATACTCGTCAAGAAACGCGCCTACTCCCTCCTCAAAGGCTGGCGACGTATCTATGATTTTGTACGCAAAAGAAGAATTACAGATGTCTGACGTGTATATTACATGTAAGGTTATTTGTATTCCAACTGTTGCATTACCATACCAGGGGGGTGTCACTCTGCAGTTCTCCCGGGCAGGCGTAGGGCAGTATAAATAATAGTATATCAAGATAACACAGTTCGAGTGTTATGCATTTACCAATAAGCGAAATTGAACCAACAATTGTACTTTGTTTGAGTAAGGGTACAACACTTCTTTTAAAATCAGACTATAGTTGCCGCTTGGCTTGCACGCTCCGCCGTCGCGCGTAAAACGAACGATCATTTCTGTGATTTTTGTGCACCGAACAATGACTACTAAACGATCTTATAATGCGTATAAAAGATACTGTTGTGTTTACGGGTGTCTAAATAAAAGACAGAACAATGAATCTGAATCTGAATATATCCATAAGTAGGAACTCTGCGCTCCTGACGTCAAATCGATATCGAGTCAGCGTTGCCTAACGGAATATGAACGCTCGGATCACACGATAAGTTTCAATTTTGCGTGAAAGTCGTAAGAGTAGGCAATTTTTATACCTAAAGTTGACTTTAGTTAGAGAGTGATCCTTCTGTACGGTAGTACTATTAGTTATTCTGTGACCATACAGCCACCTGCTGAGCGGCCAACGTCACTACGACTGGGGTCTGCGCGCGTTGAAGGCGGCGGTGGGCAGCTGCGGCGCGGCGCTCGCGGCCAGTGCGGATCGGGGGCTGGTGAAGCAGCGGCAGGCCGCCCGGCGAGTGCTCACGCTCAACAACATGTCTAAATTAACTAGAGACGACGCGGACAGGTAAGCGTCTTACCGTTGTTGTGGTAAAATAAACTAGAGATTACACCGCGATGCAAGTTTTTGCGCACTGCCAACCGATTGTGGTGACATATATAACTAAATAAACGTGTCAGGCAAAAAATTTTTTTTGTTGTAATGAAAGAAAAGTCAACAAGAAACACTACCTACTTGTTTTAACTCAAAAATCTGTCATCGCCTTCAACGCGCCGTGTCGACGTGTTAGCGGCTGTCGCCGAGACATGTCTCTAGCTGCCGTCGCTTTCCTTTACAATCTTTCACTATCTTTAATAATATTGATTGTCACTTAGAGCTGCGTATTTAAGTAATTAATATTAATAATCTTAATAATCTTGTCTATTTTCAGATTTGAAAATATTTTGTCTCTCGTTTTTGCTGACGTCCCTAAAGAGGAGTTTGCTATGAACCCTATCAGCAACGCTCTCGACACCGCCTTTGTAACTCTTGGACTTGTCAATAACAAGGCTCAGGTAAAGTGGTAATCTCTTTAAACAAGGCATTTGAATTATATAAAATTAAATTAAAGGGGAGTTTGTGCCAAAATTGTCCACATTGGCAGTTGGTCCAATGCAGGTTGGTGGGTTTTGACGACTGCGATATTACGGCAACAGCTTGGACTAACGGCTCAACCTGCCTTCCAAACGATAAACTCTAGATATTTTAAGTTGGTTACCCATCAGGTGACTCGATATTGCGAAGCTGCTTCTAATTCCAAGATCACAACTCGAACGCGTTGTATATAAAAAATGTCTCTTTCAAAAATATTTATTATTTAATAGTCTAATTTAATAGTTTAATAGTAATATAATTTCTATTATGGAATATAATGTGTTACAGATACAAAAATGTACAGAACTGTATGAGCAGTTGCAACAACGCATGGGCGTTGTGCTCGTTGGGCCGCCGGGCTCGGGCAAAACTACCATTCGGCAACTTCTCAAAAACGTAAGCTATTTATATCCACATAATACAGGGTCTAAAAAAATCAAATAAGTGAACGTTTAAGGGCGGTATCTATACATCATTAACTATTGTTTGCATTATACCTGTTAGATAATATTTATTTTCGTACCACTTGCTCAAAAAAGTGACATTCTATGCCACAAAAAGCGAACATAACAATAGTCATTTTCAATCAGTTAAAAACAGGGAAAGAAATTTGTACTGAATTTCATTCATCCTCTAGGGAGAGAATGTGATTTAAATTTGGAATACTTACCGAAATTTATACTGAACTACATCTGTGTTTACACCATTGAGTTTGTATATAAAGCATTATAGTTACATATTTTTGAAAAAGGAAATAAATCAAATTTAAAAAAAAAAATTAAAAAAATATAAAAAAAATTTAAAAATTTAAAAAATGAAAAAAAAATTTAAAAAAATAAAAAAATTAAAAAACAACTCATCAACAATAAATGTACCAAACAAAAATGTAACTCTCTATCAATAATTGGACCAATGTTTCGAATGTTAACTTTTATTTTTAATAAATGCTTATCTCATTGTGTTAATTTTTTCGCAAATGGTACGAAAAGTAGAGTATTTTCCTCGGTGATAAAGCTGTCTTAGTCTTGGGTGAACTTAAATCCCTCGCTACACTCACGACTCGTCTTAAATCTAAGTTTTTAACACCCTCGCTACGCTCGGGAGTAAACCTCGTGTCCTTCGTTACGCTCGCGATTTAAATCGTCACCCGCGACAGAAGACGCTGCTTTATCCCCTTGGTTAATAATCTACTATTTAATAACTAGCGTTCCGCCCGCGACTTCGTCGGCGTGGACCCCGTAACCTCGTTTTCACACAAACTTTGTCCTGTCAATTACAAACACAACAAAAAAGAATTAGCCAAACAGCCGTTCTGAAGTGATGCGCGTACAAACATTTCGGGAATTGATTTTTTTTATATAGATACAGATATCTATCTGCTATGTAAAAGTTTTTCTTGATAAAAGTATTGATCTGATCAAATATTCCAACTTAATTCACGTTTTTTTTTATTTAAAGTTAAATTTATTTATAATTATCTTATTGATTTCAAATAATTTGAACTTTTTGTGTATAGTATACCGTGAAGCGTAAACACTTGAATAATTCACAATTACATGCATACACACATTCACGACTATTGTCCCCTAAGGGTTAGTCAGAGACTGGGCAATGAGGACCGCAAAAGCAGGGCACTGTCACACTCCACGTTTCACCAAACGACAACTGCACATGTGCTTAACGTGATAGGTGGTGAGCCCATCACCGCTCTATGCTGTTGGATGTATGTCATTATTATTATTCTCTTTATTTAACATTATTCTTAAGTTTAATTTTTTACAATATTTTATATAAAAACCTATTTACAATATAAAATATTATAAAAAACTTAACCTAGGTTGCCACCGGCAGCGGGGATAGACCCAAGCTATCGGTGGTTAGGGCTGCAGAGTGAGGAACCACCTGACAATACGTGCCGTGTCAAGGAGTACTGCCTTTTGCATCTGACCCTTGACCCAACCTTTCAGCGAGAGCCTCTCTAGGTGTTGATCGAGGCTCTTCGCTATAAGGCCGTGTGCCGAAACGACTATCGGTACAATAATGGTTGAATCCACATCCCACATGGCGGTAGCCTCGTGAGCCAAGTCAAGGTACTTACTGAGCTTGTCTTTATTATTATTATTATTATCTCTAGAAAAGTTGATTCAAACAGCGTCTAATTGTGAGGCTTGGCATTTTCTTATGTGGCTTGTAAGGCCAATACGTGAGCGACAGCAACGGCCGCATACTCAACAGACGAATTGAGTACCTGGTGACGTTGAAGGAACTGCAGCGCGTTGGTGACGTCTATCCCGCTTTTTAGACAGTTCCTCAAATCAAATGTTTTTGGGTTTTGGGTTGGTATAGTATTCTTAATACTACCGACACAGCTGCTACGTACTTTTAGTGAACCGCCACCCACACAGCTCTTTATGTAGCTTTGATCTGGTAGTAATAATTTACGTTGACAGGCACTCATAAGCCAGGGCAAGAGCATAGTGGAGTACATAATCTGCCCCAAGGCCATGAGCCGCCGCCGCCTGCTCGGCCACATCGACCAAGACACGCGTCAGTGGACGGACGGCGTCATCTCTGCGACGGCTCTGGAGATCGCCAACCAACCAACTGGTAAGCATAATGGAGCATCTATGTACAGGGTCAACCCACCGCAATATGAGGTACTATACTGTCTGAGTGGTAGAGCCCCGCTGGGTTACAGCACGAATTGGGCCGGCTCGCCCGGCGTAATACCACCCTCTTATAAAATATAGAGTCCATGACAAAAACTGCAGCTAAAAAGCTTGGCATCCTTTCTAAGGTAAGGCGGTATTTTACACCGGGGCAGCTGCTTCAGATTTACCGAGCACAAGTCCGATCCTGTATGGAATACTGCTGCCACCTCTGGGATGGATCTGCCAAATATCAGTTAGCCGCTCAAGACTCTATTGAGCTGCAAGCTAAGAGGGTCATTGGCGACTCTAAACTCGTCGAATCCAAGCTGCAGAGTCTTGAACATCGACGCAAGGTTGCCAACCTTTCGGTTTTTTATCAATTGCACTTCGGCGAGTGTGCGCAGGAACTACACGAGCTGATTCCACCTTCTCCTTTCTATCTATATCTGGAACGAGACGCGGACTGAGATCTCACCCTTACACCGTCAACATACCACCTATACGCACAAAGCGCTTCGCGTCATAATTTTTAATGCGGACAGCTAAGGAGTGGAATGCCCTTCCTGCGGATCTGATTCCTGACACGTACAATCTGGACATTTCCAAGGCAAGGGTGAACAGGCATTATCTAGGCAAGTATGCTACATCCTAGGCCGCACCGTCACTTACCATCAGGTGAGATCGCGGTCAAATACTTGCCTATAAAGTATTTAAAAAAAAATCGGCGTGAAGCAATGGCACTCGTTGTTGTTGTGTTTCTTCCTGTGAGTGAGAGTACTGGAGGCCCCTCTCTCTCCCCCTCTCCCCCTCACAACTCCTACTCCTTTCTCAAGTATCTTTCTCCTTCCTCAAGGTTGACAACGTATCTGAAACTCCTTTCGGAGTGTCAGGTTCAGGTTCCATCAGCTGACCCACCTGACCGTTTGCATTCTTTTTACATAAAAAATGATGTCAAATTACACCAATACATTTTGAACTTTATATTTGGATTATTAAGATCAATATCGATTAGAGACAATTTACAGTTTTAGGTAGTTGACCTGCTTGCTGGTGTGTCGGAATCGGAATCACTGTCTTGCTTCACCAGTTTGCAGAAATTTTCGTGTGAAGCGTATCGTCCGCCGCACGCGTTCCCGTGTCCAAAAGACGAACGCTTTGTGCATGTTGGGATTTTGGTCTTAAAACTGGTATAGTTTCTACTCCGGAACTGGAATTACAAACAGCTTTGAATCCTGCACATCCAAGAAATTGACGCGTTTAGCTACGTTTTTTTTTCATAATGCATATAACACGGCTTGGATCGCAGAAGACATGAATACACAAAAAACCATATAAATAAAAGTCTGACGAGGAGTGATCGAATAGCCGTATGCTCGTTTTCCGCCTAGATAGATATATATCTTTTATTGCGTCATGATGTTCATTAAATGTTTTAAAGTTATACATGCATGAAACCAAAACATAAGCCCCGTAGGGGCATTGCTAAAATGAGGTTAAACTGGCACTCTTCTGCCGGCCTAGCATGCGCAACACGAGAACTCTTCTCGACCCGTTTTCTTGTGTTTTATTCATTTATCTCTAATGTCTATCGACACTAAAGACACATGGATAAGCTTAGAACTCTACATAATATGTCAAAAATAGACTTAATAGTAGTTTTTGCATAAACTGTGGTATTTTTATCTACAAACCTTAAAATGACAACTTAAAATGATTTGTCGTCTCTCGTCCGCGACATATTTCGTGTTGCGCATGCTAGGCCTACTGGTGTACCAGATGACTAAACTCAAACTTACTTCTAGACGTGTGGTCATGGGTAGTGTGCGACGGCGACATTGACCCGGAATGGATAGAGGCTCTCAACTCGGTGCTTGACGACAACCGGTTGTTAACGCTGCCGTCGGGCTGGCGCGTGCAGTTCGGCGACAACGTCAACTTCCTATTCGAAACGCACAGCTTGGAACACGCCTCGCCCGCCACGGTGACGCGCATGGGCGTCGCACTACTGAGGTTGGTCCTTACATTATTTATGCGAAAGTGAGTTTGTTTGTTACGCTTTCACGCATAAACTGCTAACCCGTTCTTTATGAATTTTCGTGTAGTCCCTAAAAAGTTTACAGGCTTCTTCATCTTTCGCGCAGAATATTAACGCGAATAAAATAGTTGTGTTGCGGCAGTTTAGAGATAAGATGGCCAGTTCCTCAGTGGTTGAGGATCCGGGTAAAGCGCTCTTCGAAGCGCTACCTCTAATGGATAAAAAACATCATCATCAGCCTTAAACGTCCCACTGCTGGGCACAGGCCTCCCACGTGGACAATAGCACGTGGGGATATTGGGCCATAACCATTGGGATAAAAAACAATTTTTATTTCATTGCAGCGAAGATAGCAGCTGTGCCCTAGAAGTGTTGGACAGTTGGTCGACAAAGGTGGACCTTGAAAATGATACGGCTAAAATGGCGGTGCCTCTACTTCAGCAAGCGATCAAGAAATTGTTGAAATGGCTCCACGCGAATCGATCTAATATTCTTCTCCAAATATATGATGTCTCTATGGTAAAATAACAACATTACGGATAAATCTTCAGTCTTACTTGATTAGAGAGTAACCCATTCCTTGTTTTGCAAAATGTCTACAAAAACATACTATACTTATTTCAGGTGAAACAAATATTAACTCAGTTCGAATATATTGTCCAAAACATCAGCATGGACGCCACTTACAACTCGCCCGAAGATATCGTATATGCAGCCATCGAAAGGAGTGTCCTGGGAATCTTGAAAGAAAGTTCTTTAAATAGTTTCCACGATGAGGTTTGTCGCAAATATGTATTTTTTTTATTTCCTCATCGTTATTTTTTTTAAATCCCAAGTTGGACAAAGTGTGTTTCTGATTTTTTTATACATAGCCTGAGTTGAGATGTATGTAAGTAGGGAAGACTTGACTTGTTGGCTGTCCTACAACCAAAGGCCTCTTTTAATGATAGCGGCCATCGGTTGTAGGACAACCTTCCAAAACCTCCCTCTTCAAAATTATATTTGTACTAGTCTGGCTAGCGTAAAAAAAGCCTCAACTTTTTCCAGTTCGATTTCCAACTGAGCAGTCGTTTTTTCAGCGTTTCACTTTCTTTAAACCTTTATTATTATTTTTAATCTAATCTAAATTTTTCGCTCAGCTGTCAGACACCCTAGGACTGCCTCCTACGACTGCCCCGGCTTCAGAGGAGTGGGCGTCACCGCTGCTGGTGTCGCGTCGGCTGGCGGCGTGCGAGCCCGTAGTGCGCGCGTGCGTGGCGAGTAACGCTTACTCGCATCTGCTACTCATCGGGCCTGACGCCAGTGCCAAATAGTAAGACATAGCTATACACGATTGATACTCTGCTCTTGTCATCATAATCGTTATCAATATTACCATCATCAATGTGCGTTCTAGATCGAACTCCGCATCCATACCGTATGCCACGAAACTATCGCAGACTTATCTTTTTTTGTTTCCTTCAGCATGCTGATCGAGCACGTGCTGAAAGAAACTAACTGCGTCGTGATAACTATTGACTGCACGCCGATGCTGGAGCCCACACATATTATAGATGAGCTGAAAAGGGTAAGTACTAATTATAGCTTTTAAAGTATCGATAAGCAAACAGAGATACCTATATTGTTTGAGTGTGCAAAGCACTTGTATTTTGCTATAGACCATTATCGTCCAAAATGTATCCTTACTTATTAATTTTTGACTTAAGCTCCATACAAATTATGTCAAATTTCCCACTCTAGTAGGCAATACAACAGGTTATTAATTTAATAATTTAATTGTTTAACTTTACTATTTATTTATTTCAAACACAAGTCTTGTAAGCTTACAGAACAATCCAAAGCGCTTACAAGGTAAATTCATGTTAGGTACACTTACCAAAAGATTATAATGTATTCAATACAATATTAAAGATTATTACATAATAGTAAAATAAAAATATATTATATCAGATTCAAAATGTGAATGTCAGATTAAAGAATCATAAAAATGAACTTATAATTAGATAGAAACATATATATATACAATAAGCGAACGTTTAAGGGGAGCATCTATACATCACACTGAGCATGCTCACCAAATTTGGTCTAAAACTACAGGCTCGTTACCGAGACAACATTGCCTGATCAGTTGTATCTATTATACAAGACACAGGTGCGGTCTTGCGTGGAGTATTGCTCTCACCTTTGGGACGGCTCCGCAAAGTACCTTCTCGATGCCTTGGACAGATTGCAACGCCGCGCTGTGCGCATTATCGGCAATGCGGAGGTCACTAAAACTCTCGAGCCTTTGCAATTGCGTAGAGATATTGCGTCACTCAGCGTCTTTTACCGTTTATACCATGGCGAGTGCTCTGAAGAACTCTTTGACCTTATCCCTCCTTCTCCCTTCCTCCATAGGAGTACGCGTGCTGCTCTCCAGAGTCACCAATTTACAGTCTCTAATATTCCATCACGCACAAAGAAATTTGGTGACTCGTTTCTTTGCCGCACTTCCAAAAGATGGAATAGTCTACCAGCACACGTATTCCCTCCTACCTATGACATAGGGTCCTTCAAACGAGGCGTGAAGAAGCACTTTGTGGGCCGGCAGAGTGAGGGTGACTGATGCTACGTCTCTTACGCTGCACCAGTTGTCCTCGCGCCTGGACTTCATTTCCACTTAACATCAGGTGGAGTGGGGTCATTTGCCGGGCTTAGTATAAAAAAAAATCACCCTTTCCAAACCCGTACAGCTGATACTACACGCACACAAAGATTTTAGTTGCCCGCGCGTTGCCGGCCTTTAAGGAAGGAATAGGCTCGTTTCTTGAAGATCCCTAAGTCGTAATTGATGTAGTTTGTTAGAAAATATAATTTTGAAAAATCACTACAAAACTGGAGCCTATTTTTTGTCATTGTATTCAGAATGATGTATAGATACAGCCCTTAAACGTTCGCTTATTGTTATTGTTAGACCCTGTATAAGGTGACTGCTAGAAACCGCAAGAAACTTAAAGGGCTGATCAGGTCAATTGTTTTAAACATGTGTCAACATCATCATCATCAGCCTATAAACGTCCCACTGCTGGGTACAGGCCTCCCACGTGGACAACATTACGTGGGGATATTGGGCCACTACCCACCACGCTGGCTCAATGCGGGTTGGTGGGTGACATGACACAAATGACAAAAATGAAATTCATGCTTTTTTAATTTTTAATTAAATAAATCATTTTGTGAATTTTAATTAGATAGTCTCAGGTCTTAAAGTATCTAATTTATTTTAAAGCAATAACATAAGAAAAATAAATTGAAAAACAATTAAAAATAACGATGAACGTGCGGGCAGCGGCCGGTTGTCAACCAACAGCGGCCAACCGTCTGTTGACCCGTCCGCGTCAGCCGGGCGATATGTACCTACCTACGTTAATCTGCAATGAGACCCCATTTATTTTCCTATTACGAAATGTGCGTATTTTTCTTATGTTATATTGCTTTAAAATAAATTACATACTCAAAGACTATCCAATTAAAATTAACAAAATGAAATACTTACTTAATACTTAAAGAAAAAACCGCGAACTTATTTATTGTAATATTTGTCATGTTTAACCCGTCGAGCGTCATATGTACGTATGGGTGTACAAAATAGTTGAGAGTCATGCGTGTCTCTTGTACTTACCGGTGTACAACAGACTTGGCTCAGATTGGTCGTTTTATTTTAACTGGTCCGAGTTGTAGTATACAAGTTTTGGCTATCAGTGAATTTTCTATGGTCCTTATAGATTAAATTAACATATCTAGTGGGATTCGGACCGAACGAAATATTTTCGAGAAAAAAAGAAAACCAAATGTTACTGCAGTTATGAGTGGACGTCAGCCATATTGGTGAAAAGATGTGTTGTTGTGATTTGTTTTTATAATGTTATCTCGACGTAAAATATGAGTTTTCGTATGATTCTTATCTATATTTACTGGAAACTTAATACAGATTTTGTGCAATGCAATAGTTGTGTGATATAGTGGCAATTTAGATTAAACGAAGAGCTAGAAGTATAATTATGATATTTTGATTTTGCTAACAACTATGGCTAACATTGTGTGTTATAAAGTGCTGTAATTTTCTTCATATTTTGATTTTTTTGATAAAAGTGATTATAAACATTAATCAATTTATAGATTATTTCATCAGCAACCTTTTTTTATTTACAGTTAGACATATGTACTTTCAGGTCACATGTACACGGGCCGGCCACTTTTAATGGCGGCGGTTGTTTATTTTGGTTCCTAAGTTAAAAATCGTTTTGTGAGTAAAGTTCAGTGCCAAAGTGTTTATGATTCATGTAACCGGTGCGTAATAATGTAAACTAAAAAGTTATTATTTCAAATGTGTTGTGTGTCGTTTGTTAATTATTATAACAAACAGTAAATCAAAGGTTACTTTTATGAAATATTGAAAACAAAAGAAAATCGTTCCAGTGCTACTACAAGTAAGTCTTTATTGTTCATTCTAAGTAGTTAACTACGTACAAAAACTCATACAGAAAAGAATGACACCTCATTCACGCGATAATCTCGTATAGTTATTACGCAATTAATATTTTTCCCTAATCAAAAAATAAAAAAGTGATGTATCGCAAAATGCCTGACACGTAAAGCATTTAATGATTTAGGGTGGCTGGCGCGCCACGGGTTAAAACACTTTACCTGAGCAGCCATTGAAGTTTCTTGCGGTTTCTAGCAGTCGCCTTATATTTAAATGAAGTTTTGCATTATTTTCAAGTAAATTTCTTCTTCTCATTTAGAATAACGCGGTCCGAGCGGGCGGCGGGGGCGGGGGCGGGGGCAGCGGAGGCGGAGGCGCGGTGGCGCTCGTAGTGCGCGGGCTGCACCGCGCCGCGCGCGATGCGTGGAAATGTTCCGCCGTGCACCAGTTCCTGTTACAGGTATGTACAGTTCGATTCAATTAGGATGGCGGTTGTGAATTTAGCTGCGAGTGCCGGCGCGCGCAGGTACATCGCGTGCCCGAGCGGCGGGAGGGCCACCGCGGGCGGGGGTGCATCGCCCTCCCCGCGCTGTAACGCCCCGCTGACACCTAAAATTTGCTACTGCGACGCGATTTGTGACTAACTTCACGGACACCATTCTATTTGAATTGGACTGTATGCGATGCACATCATTCATCACGCCCGCTTCCCGGATGGGTAGGTAATTGTCTTTTTGTTACGCTAATAAATTATTACCAAATTAAACATCCGAAGAGCTCAATGGCTATATAGGCGTTCGGTTTGCGCCATTGCCAGTTTAAGAACTTTCGTAATGCCGGGTCACTGAACAGGTGACTAAATGAAAAAAAATATCTCGATCTTCTCCATACATCGGAAGGCACCGTAAAGGTTGCTATCGTATGGTAGCAATCGTTAAAACCCACCAACTCGCATTGGGCTAGCTATGTGGGCTATAGCCTAATCTCCCCATTTTGACGACCTCCGTGGTCGAGTGGTTAGCACGCCGGGTCTGGCGCCGCGCCATCCCTGAGGCCCCGGGTTCAATTCCCGGTCGGATCAATTTAGAGAACAACTGTTTTTCTAAATTGATTTCGGGTCTGGGTGTTTTTTCCATGTTTATGTATACTTACCATATTAGCGAGTTTCAAAAGAATACTCATTTTGGTCTGGATAATTGGTCTGAGCGTAAACAAATCTTATTTAATTTAATTAATTTAATGAAGGAAGGCCCAGCAGTGGAACATTTATATACTGCGGTTATGATAAATAATATAGCACTCTTTTGATCATACTTGAGAAGACGATACTCGATAGCGCAGCGTTTACTGTTAGATCATTTGTGGTAGATTGGAATTGGAAGGTATGAAATAACTAGGCTTATTAAGTCGATGACCTGTTCCTGCCTGCTGCGGGTTGGTGGGGATAGATAACCTTTGAGGAAGGAGTAGGAATTATAAGGAGGGGGGAGATATTGACATCCAGTACTTTCGCTAGCCTTAGGTAACACAACAGAAACGTGTACCATTGATTCACGCCGGGCGAGCCTGCCCAATTCGTGCTGCAACACAGCGTGGCTCAGACGGTGTCACTCATTTAGCACCACCCAGGGGTTATGGGTAGGGTCTCAAGGGTAAACCTACGGACGCGAGTGACTTTGACCCCCCAAATGATAACTGTTGCGGAATGAGTATGTTTATTGATGTAATTCACTTTAAGACAGCTTTTACAGTAGTTTTAAAATGGTTGTAAACTTATAATAATTGTAAACACTATTTTATGTAAGTTTTAAACCGTGTTGCGTAGCGGTGAAAGAATACCACCACCCCCTCTCTTCCCTCGGGTGTCGTAAAAGGCGACTAACGGACTAAAGACTGCACATACATCGAACAGCATAGAGCGGCGATGGGCTTACCACCTGACACGCTAAACACATGTGCAGTCGTTATTTTTTTGAAAAGTGGACAATGGCAGAGGACTGCTTTTGCCGTCCCCATTGCCTTGTCTCTGACAAACCCTTCGGGGGTAATGGTCGTAATCATTATGTATGTTTATGTAAGAGCGCGTTACAGCGTTAACCGATTCGGATGAGAGAGAGAGAGAGAACGATTGAGTGAAACAAACAATATAGTTTAACATTAAACAATGACCGGTTCCTTTGTTCCGCTTGTGCCAGCTGATCCATCACGGCGGCTTCTGGTGCCGCGGCGAGGAGTCCGCCTTGAGCTGGTGGCGCGCGGCGCGGCTGCGCGTGCTCGCCACGGCCACGCGCGCGCCGCCCGGCCCGCGGCTGGCGAATGCTCTAGCTCACCTCGTAGTGAGGTCAGTCCACGGCTTAACACTTGACTCTTTAGAAAGAAGAAAGAAAGACAAAAATACATTTATTGAACACAAACACAACAATAACATACTCGTAATATTAGATAATAACAAAAGAATAAAAATCGGCACTAAAAACAATAAGGTTTCACATACAAACTTCAGCTGATCCATCACGGCGGCTTCTGGTGCCGCGGCGAGGAGGCCGCCTTGGGCTGGAAAATGATTTAGCTACCTAGTCGTCAGGTCAGTCCACGGCTGAACACTTGACTCTTTAAGGGTTTAAGCATTTCGGATTTCGCATACCAACTTCAGATCCATCACAGCGGCTTTGGTGGCGTGGCGAGGAGGCCGCCCTGGGCTGGAGAATGCTTTAGCGCCACTCGTTGTTAAGTCAGTCCACGGCTAAACACTTGATTATTTAAAAGGGTTTACGCATATCGATTTTACATACAAACTTCAGCTGATCCATCACGGCGGTTTCTGGTGCCACGCCGAGGAGTCCGCCCTGGGCTGGCGAATGCTTTAGCTCACCTAGTCGTCAGGTCAGTCCACGGCTAAACACTTGATTCTTTAAAAAGGGTTAACACAATTCGGTTTCACACACAAACTTACGCTGATCCATCACGGTGGCTTCTGGTGCCGCCCTGGGCCCTGATTCTGTATCGCAATCTATAGATTCCACACCTAAACCTTACCGCGCACAAACGTCAAACGCATACGTTTTTGGGAAGATATCGTAACTTTTTAAGGAATTGACGTGGTTTTGAAACAAGGAATCGTTACAGAATAAGGGCCCTGTGCTGGCGAACGCTTTAGCGTACCACTTTGTTAGGTTAGTACATGGCTAAACACTTGACTCTTTAAAAAGGTTTACGCATTTCGGTTTCCCATACAAACTTCAGCTGATCTATCACGGCGGGTTCTGGTGCCGCGGCGTGGAGGCTGCGTGCTCGCCACGGCAACGCGCGCGCTGCCCGACCCGCGGTGGCTAATGCTTTATCACACCTCGTTGTGAAGTTAGTCCTAAGTCCGGAACATACTATCGACCATTAAGTTGGTCTTTCAACTGCGGCCGCGCACTGTTCAGTACTTAATGTATAGAATTTTTATTGTGTCTAGTGGCGCGGCGTTCTAAGTCATAATGCCTATTTTTAAATGCATTTGTATCAGAGCTAGTTCGGACTTGTCTACATTTGACAACCAGACGACCTCCGTGGTCGAGTGGTTAGAACGCTAGTTCTGGGTAGTCAAAATCAATTTGGTTGATTTCGGGTCTAGGTGTTCTCTCTATCTATAATATACCATTCACTAAATAACTAAGTCAAAAACATGGTGTACTTTTACAGTGAACCTGAAGATGATGAACTACTGGAGATAGCTAAACACTATTTAAAAGAAAGTGTTAACAAAAGTTTCTCTGTGAAAGACTTATCAAATGTTGCGGCGACTATGCTGTCTATGTTTAAAGAGGTAAACGTTAGTTAAGTTATTTTTAATATTTAATCAAATAAATTTGTGTCTTAACAGCTTGTGATAAGATTTTGTGTCGGTTAACTTAATGTTTGTCTTACGACAGGTGGTTGAAACCTTCCACGCACGGCCACATTATAAGTGGAATGCTGACCACTTGAAGCGATGGTGCGAGAACATAAAGTGGTATACACCTTCAAACGCCACACAGTTAATTGCGGTAAAATACTATTACTTACATTTTTTTTATTTTCTTTAAACTGAATAAATGATGACATATTAATTTTCTTTTAGGCCATATCTGCTGAAGCTAATGCTATTTTCAAAGAAAGACTTATATCTGACGACGAAAAAGGGAGATTCATTTCTATCTCACAAACTTATTTTAAGTCAACCAGCGATAATAGCTGCTTTGTACCGAAATTGAAGGGAGACGGAGTTTACATGGAGGCCATAGAATATAAAGAACTAACTCAAAAGATACAAAAGTTAATAAATCAGTGCTGTAAGTATCGCGCGTATTATTTATTTGTTTACTTATTTATGGGTATCCAATAAAGCATATACTTTATATCTTCATACATTACAAAGCTTTTATTATTATTACATTGCGATGGTATTAACTTTTAACATTTTACATGCTCAATGTGAAAGTATTTTCATTAGTTATATAATTATTATATTTGAGTTGTTCTACTAAAATTTACTCATGGTAATTCATGTCACGAGTACAATTTTATTATTACAGATTCTGAAAACGAGAACGTCTTTGGTGACACCGGAGCAGAACTTTGTTCTGAATTGGCCATTTTGTACACTGCCATGTCTCGAGCTGTAAGTAATGTTAATGTCTTTTATTACGTCACATATTTAATGTACCCTTTGTGTAATGAGCTCCGGTTGGACCAACGCATAAAGTTTCAGTAGATTGTCGATGTCAAATGATTCCCACACACTATTAAGGTTTTATAATATTTACTTAATCTGTATTGCACTAAAAATAAGCCGCTTATCAGTCAAGAAAAAACATATCAAATTGGACTTGGCATTTGTAAGTGATAACTTGAAGAAGAAAGAAAAAAACATTTGTCTACACAGACCTATTATTTCTCAAATAATGTTCAACAGCATATATTTTAATTTTTTTACACAAATAATATAAACAGTATTTAACCCAAAAGTACTTAGTAAAGGAATCCTACGTCTACCTTTTATAACCGACCATGATCCGTGGTATGAAAAAAAAAATGTATAGTTAGGTACTGAGTAGGGCGCTTTCTATTTAGCAGGACGTTGGGGCACCGGGATGGATCATGTTATATTTGCTGTCCCTTGATTTATTATAGAGTCTACACTATTGAGACACACGCACGGCTGCGACACAGTATAAATATAAGCTAAAGCAGTACGGAAGCTCGGCCTTTTTCTTGTTTTATATACCTACGCGCCAATTGAGTGTTAGGGTTGGCCTCTAATTTTTGTAAAACTGAAAAAAAGTTTGTTTAGTTAGCGCTGTATCTCAGCCAGTTAGCGCTTTTTTTTTGAGATGTGGGTTGTCACATTTAATTTTTTAAAAATTAAAAACTAATAAGTTAAAAATGGCTGTACTTTCCTCATTCTATTATCGGATTCATTGTCGGAAACCACACAGATCCCCTGATATCGATTTTTAAAGCAATCGCTCGAATAACTTAAAAGTTCAAGATGGAGGCTATTTCGTCTCATACTAATAACGGAGTCGTTGTCAGAAACCACACAGATCCATAAATATCGATTTTCAAAGCAATCGGTTGAATAACTTATAAGTTAAAGATGGCGGCTACTTTCCTCATTCTATTATCGGATTCATTGTCGGAAACCACACGGATCCACTGATGTCGATTTTTAAAGCAATCGGTCGAATAACTAAAAAGTTCAAGATGGAGGCTATTTTGTCTCATACTAATAACGGAGTCGTTGTCAGAAACCACACAGATCCCCAGATATCGATTTTCAAAGCAATCGGTTAAATAACTAAAAAGTTCAATATGGCGGTTACTTTTTCTCATTCTAATAACGGATTCATTGTCAGAAACCACACAGATCCTCAGATATCGATTTTCAAAGCAAAGTTTAGGGTAACATGCCCAGTGTGCCGGCCCCCTCCATTGGCGGGCCGTGCGACATGATTTTTAAATAAAATAAGAATAGTTAAATGAATTTGAACCTAAAATCAATCCTCTTAAAAAGTGTTTTGAATTACCTACAACATAGACACAGCGACATCTACGCCAAGCTAAATTTTCTACGTTAAGTTGTCATCTAAAAGTGGAGGTCAGTGCACGCGTGACAATTTAACCACAACTTAATAAAAAAATTAGTGCAGAGGTGTTTTCAACTGGTTAGTTCATGTATATTTTGTTATAATACCAATAAAGTTTTATATTTTATAACACGTAGGTATGTCTATTTACACGATTTAGTTGTTAAATATGACTTTTCAACGCCCGTTATTTAGAAAAGATGGGGGCCGGTGGTCTGGAACAGAAAATGGCTATTTCCAGTGTCCGGCCCACCCCGGCCGGACACTAGTAATAACGGTACCATGATTTTTATGTATTTAATAATACCTAGGGTGTTGTGAAGTGTAAGTAATGTTAATAGTGACAGGTCTTAGCATTAAACCTTAGTACTGGCCAGTATCCGGCCGCTGATATCAGCAGAGATAAAAATTATAGGTAAAATTTCTTGTATGAGAATCGAATGGCCGGAATACTGGTAGCTATGACCAGATAGCCGGCCCTTAAAATGACTAAGCGGCCGGACACTGGCTATGGTACTCGTACCAGTATTCGGTCATTATCTACTAATAATAAAATTGTCTGTTTAATAATATTTAGTAACGTTTTATTATTAGCAAGAGTTTTATTATTCTATTTGCATTTTTATAAGTATAACGTTTTGTTATTTATTTGCAATTAATATTTAGAAAAAAAGGATTTAATTTAATGATTAGTGCTGGTTGCAAAGAAAAATCATTAAAATAATAGTTTAATTAAAATTATTATTACGTCACATTTACTAAATAAATGTTTTGTATTTCAATACTTACTTTTTATTTTTTATACGTCTTTATAAATAAAGATTTGCGGTTCATAAAATCCGCAAGTAAATCCGTAGCACATTAGTTGTCAAAAATCCTTAGATTGTGGGATCATTACAATATAATCCTTATTCATTTACTCTGAGAGTTTATTATCCATTCAATAGCTGTAGGTTTATATTTAGGTGGCCGAACACTGGGTAGCTAGTGGTCGGTCACTAGATAAGTGTGGCCGGACACTGGCAAAAACGTACTTTTCTGAAAATCTTTTATTTATATAAAAACTGGCAGTCTTTGTATATTATATCAGTTTTAAAATTAATCTTGAACATATTTCTGATATAAAAAAAATATATTTATATACTGAATCCTCTAAATCAGTTATATATAAGTGAATTAAGTCAGCTGAGCGCTTAAGAGGCCGGAGACTGGGCATGTTACCCTATATGAAGTTTCGTAGTAACAATTCTTATTATTTTTCACCATTAAAATAACGCGCGCTTAAAAAATATACATATGTACGAGGGGCGTTCAAAATATTCTCGGTATTGATACGTTACAACCTCTTTTATATATATATTTGTTACTGGCCGCTAAGATTCATCCATTGACATTAAAAAAAAGTAAAATTGGAACCGAGATGTTCTTTTGTTTTTCTGCAATTGCCGAACAAACATGAACACCATGAGCGAATTAACAATTTTAACGAAATTAGAGCACCGATCCGTCATAAAATTCTTGACAAAACAGGGTAAAAATCAAAAAACCATAAAAGAGGAAATGGATTGTGTTTACCGTGAGTCTGCTCCTTCTTTATCTACTATTCAAAAATGGTCAAGCGAATTTAAGCGTGGAAGGGAGAGTATTGAAGATGACCCTAGACCTGGCCGGCCTGTAGTGGCTACCTCACAAGAAAATATTGATAAAGTGGAAAAACTTATATTGGAAGACGGCCGAGTGAAGGTAAAATCTATAGCTCAAGTAACCAATCTCTCTATTGGTACCGTACATGACATTATACATGACCATCTTAATATGTCAAAAGTAAGTGCAAGATGGGTTCCGCGAATGCTGACGCTTCTTCAAAAGGATATGCGTGTGGCTTGCTGTTCAGATTTTATCGACCTGTGTGGTGAAAATCCCGATGAGGTGCTGCAAAAAATAGTTACTGGAGATGAAACCTGGGTTCATCATTATGACCCAGAGAGCAAACAGGAGTCCATGCAGTGGCACATTAAGGGTTCAGCTCATCCCAAGAAGTTCAAGGTAATCCCGTCAGCTGGCAAGGTCATGGCCACAATATTTTGGGATTGTGAAGGAGTTTTGCTTATCGATTATAAAGAAAAAGGTGTAAATATCACAGGGCAGTACTACGCTAACGTTATACGTCAATTAAGAGATGCGATCAAAGAAAAGAGGCGAGGAAAGTTAACCAAAGGTGTTCTGCTTCTGCATGACAACGCCCCTGTCCATACTGCTCATATTGCCAAGGCAGTTATTGTTGAATGTGGGTTTGAAACTGTTACTCATCCACCCTATAGTCCGGACTTAGCCCCAAGCGACTTCTTTTTGTTCCCCAATCTTAAAAAGGATCTGCGTGGAAATAAATTTTCTGACGATGAAGCGTTGAAGACGGCCGTGGAGGAGCATTTTTACACCAAAGATAAAAAATATTTTTATGAGGGATTAAAAAAAATAATTGATCGATCTTATAAGTGTATGAACATAGGGGGGGAGTATATTGAAAAATAAAAATATCAAACTTTTCGTACTTCTTTGTTTTTATCCACATACCGAGAATATTTTGAACGCCCCTCGTAAGTACGGCAAATATCACCTAAACAACCAAACGATTTATTTAAAAGAAAAAGATTTTTATTTAGTAATAATAAATCATTCTTCATCCTTTCCATCACCTTTCAACATCAGCAGGAAGTTTAAAAAACGAAAGCTCCGGTTTCGAAGAAGCCGAGTTCAAGCAGCCGTAGGTATACTACGCTACGCCATACACTCGCGGCATTTTTAAAAGCGCGCGCACAGCGCACGCAAATACACAACAATGAACACTCGTCTCGACGCGACACGCGCTACTGAGTGAGAGCACTGCTAACTGCGATGTCCGCTTAGGGGCCCTGTAAAGACGTGCGTCTGTGGGCGTGCGTCGTTTCGAGTGTTTGTACGTAGCTTCCTTACTGCTTTAGCTTTTATTAATTATACTGTGGCTGCGGTCCGTTTGTCGTACGAAGGCCAGAATACCCTGGTCGTTACTAATAAATAGTCTGTTTCAAGTGTTACTGGAACCATGTTGGTCCTGCACTAAACGCTTAAATTGAAAGCAGCCTTACTGTTAATTCTGTTGAAGTATGTAGTCTGGTTTTATATTTTTCCCATTTTTTGCCTATTTAAAATACCATTGTTAAAACCCGATCAATCCAACAGTTACACAAATATACCTATGTGTGCAGTAGAACACCTTTTACACTGTAGTGTGTGCAGTGCGGGGGTGCGGTGGTGTGCGTGTCGAGCGGCGGCGCGGGGCGGCGCGCGGCGGCGCATGCGGCGGCCGCGGGGCTGCCCGCCGCGCTGCACGTCGCGGAACAGGCGCACCAGTTCAACGCGCTGGCTAAGAACGTGAGTAACATTGGGATTAATATAGGTATGTCGCCAAGTATAAGGTTGCCAACTTTTAAAAGAAAAAATAATTTTAAGGTAAGATAAGCAAAATAAACATCTGTTGAGTTGTGGTCCGAGCTGCATGCCAGCTCTTTTCAGTTGAACGCTTTCCCAAAGTCCGAACTGGTGGTAGTTTCAGCAGTAGTTTAGTTTTTACAAAATTTCAATTACATGCATACATAGATAATCACGACTATTATCCCCGAAGGGTTAGTCAGAGACTAGGCAATGTCTCTGACTCACCCTTCGGGGATAATAGTCGTGATTATGTTTTATATATACATAGGTATATTGTTAATAAAGTCAATTCATGTATCAGGCACTCACATCGGCGGGGGAAGGCACGCGCACCCTTCTACTGGTGTGCGAGCTAGCGGTGTCCGCTGCAGTGCTGTCTGCCGTCGAAGCTGTACAGAGCGCCAGCGCGATACACGCCATTCCGCCACAAATTATGCCATCGCAGAACTCCCCACATTTGCTCGACAGTAAGTGATTTAAATAAACTTGTTACGGCATTACGCAATAATTGTATAAGAAAGCTATAGAGTAAAATATGTATGCGAACAGTATTTAATGAAATAAGACACTTAATAACAACAAGACAAACTAAAATAAAATGTCAATAGAATGAATTATTTAATGCCAAAGAATTTTAAAGTTATTTGAATTTATGCTACAAGTGCCGTCCAATCTTTCCATAAACAATCAGCGGGCTTAGCATGCGCAACTACAGTTGTAAAACAACGGTTGTCAACGGATATTTATCCAAAGTAGCCGATAAAAACCTATAAACAACGTTTGCAAACCGGTCGTTTATCCATTGCCCCCTCTTGACGTCGGCAGACGCATCCGCAGACGTCATCTGCGGATGCGTCTGCCGATGTGAAGAGTTATCCGACTGCATGCTTTAAAAGTGGTTACGCTTTTACAATTTTTGTGTTTTAATTGTTTTATACCTACCTAATTACGTTAATTTAAATACCAAACTTGCAAATAATTACATATTATTGCGCGCGGCTCGTAGCGTGAGCTAGACGTTGGCGCTTCGTGCATCATGTTGCCGCTCCGCGATCGCAAAAACGGCTACGTCTACTGCCACGTTGCTTACGCGCGACCGACGATCGCGTTGATCGATTGATCATTCCAGTTCAGCAGCATTTCCGCGTCTAAAAAGAGTAAACGTGTGTAATCACCTATTGAAACTACCTACTTTGCTATAGTGTCAACTGTGAAATCGCTTAAAATAATGACGCGATCTACGTGTAGTGTTTTGAAACATTTTTTAATGATCTTTGAAAGTGATCACAAAAATCACGTAACGTGCAATTATTGCAATGCATAATATAAACATGCTCAGGCTAATAGACTGAAAGAAGTCTTCATTCATGCCCGCCGCGCCGCCCGTACCGAATCGAAATACCGGTCGTGTCGTGCGGACTCGTTATAGGAACGGTATCGAATAGGAAGTATTTTGGACTGCATCTGCTGCTTACCATCAGGCAGGATGCAGTCACTATGAAGAGTCAATATTAAAAAAAAAAAAGTATTACTCATGTCATGAGTAATACTGACAATCAAAAGAAAAGTAACGTACCTACCTACTCTAAGTCTACTAAAAGTATCGAAACAAAAGTAACGATAAGCCCAAAGTATGGGTACTTTTCTTAGGGACTTTTTGGCGTTGGTTTTATTAGAGCTCGATTCGAAAGTAATAATTTCAAAATAAAAGTCCTTAACTACGCTAAAGTATCTCATGAAAGTTACTTAAACATTTACTAGTTACATATAAAGATTCTTAAACATGAAAATAATTCATCATCATCATCATCATCATCATCAGCAGCCAGAAGACGTCTACTGTTGTACAAAGGCCTCCCCCAAGGATCTCCACCACGACCGGTCTTGTGCTGCTTGCATCCAGCGAATACCCGCGACCTTCACCAGATCGTCGGACCACCTTGTTGGAGGCCTGCCCACACTGCGTCTTCCGGTGCGCGGTCGCCACTCGAGAACCGTTCAGCCCCAACGGCCATCGGTTCTACGGGCGATGTGCCCTGCCCATTGCCACTTGAGCTTGGCGACTCTTTGGGCTATGTCGGTTACTTTAGTTCGTCTACGAATCTCCTCATTTCTGATTCGATCACGTAGAGAAAGAAACCCCGAGCATAGCCCTCTTCACGTGACTTTGAGACTGCTAATTAGGCCCATAGTGAGCGACCACGTTTCGGTACCATATGTCATCACTGGCCACACACACTGGTCGAAGACACTTGACACTTTCGTCTTGAGACACTGCGGTATTTTGGACGAGAAGATATTTCGTAGCTTACCGAACGCTGCCCAGCCGAGTTGGATTCGACGATTGACCTCTTTCTTAAAGTTGGACCTACCTAACTGGACTGTTTGTCCCAGGTATACATATTTGTCAACAACTTCAAGAGCAGAGTCTCCAACCTTCAGAGGAGTGGGTACGACACGTGAGTTAGACATGATTTTCGTCTTCTCCATGTTCATTTTAACGCCCACTTGTTGAGAGACTCTGTTCAGATCACCGAGCATTGTGCCGAGTTTCTCCAGGGTCTCAGCCATGACTACTATATCGTCGGCAAATCGAAGGTGACTGATGTACACGCCGTTAATATTGATGCCGAGTTCTCTCCAGTCCAGAAGCTTAAACACGCCCTCCAGTGTAGCAGTGAAGAGTTTCGGAGAAATGGCATCTCCTTGTCTCACTTCACGCTGCAGCTGGACTGGCTTCGAGCTCTGGTCCTGAAGACGAAATAATTAATTTAATAAAAAACAATTAATTAAGTACATACAAATGGTCTATTCTCTATGCATTACCTACGATAAAAAACTGATTCCATTTAAAAAAATATGGTTTAATCCGTTTCAAGCCATTGAATATGGATAACAACGAATAAAAATGAAAACAACTGTTTTCAACCGCAGTGTTGAAATGGATATCAACCGGCGTCGCATCTATATGCGCAACACGAGAAATGTCGCGGACGACATTCTCTCTTCCTTCGATAGCGGGTACGACAATTTATCTCGGTTACAGTTATCAAAACTCCATAAAATTATGTTGCTTGTTGGGGTTTGTAGACAAAAATACCACAGACAAGCAAAAACTACTATTATGTCTATTTTTGACATATCGTGTATAGACATAGCACGAGTCGAGAAAATTTTCTCGTGTTGCGCATGCTAGGCCCGCAGTTGACGCTGTACTAGTATAACTTGTACTGGATTCCGTAGCGGCAAGCATTAAATGGCAAATAGTAGATTGTTATACAAGGGGCTAAAATGACCCATTATATACGAGGTAATTGTACTCCCGAGCTTTAGCGAGGGAGTAAATAGAAACCAAGTTATGTATATTGGGTTTTTAGCGCCGTGTGTTACACTCTGCTTTTCACTACGAATGCGAGAAAATAAAACAATCGAATACAATATGAATTGGTTTATTTTATTAAAAATTAACTTGTTAGTTGCTTTTACGACACCCAAGGGAAGAGAGTCCGTTAGTCGCCTTTTACGACACCGAAGGGAAGAGTATTGGTTGGTAGTATTATATTGATGAGCCCATCGCCGCTCTATGATGTTGGATAGTATGTGTAGTCTTTCCATCTCTTCAATTGTGTGTCGTAAAAGGCGACTAACGGACTAACGACTGCACATACATCCTACAGCATAGAGCGGCGACGGGCTCATCAAAATAAAACTACCAATCCCTTTCTTCCCTTGGGTGTCGTAAAAGGCGACTAACGGACTAAAGACTGCACATACATCCAACAGCATAGAGCGGCGATGGGCTCATCAAAATAATACTACCAACCCCTCTCTTCCCTTCGGTGTCGTAAAAGGCGACTAACGGACTAAAGACTTCACATACATCCAACAGCATAGAGCGGCGACGGGCTCATCAAAATAATACTACCAACTCCTTTCTTCCCTTGGGTGTCGTAAAAGGCGACTAACGGACTAAATACTGCACATACATCCAACAGCATAGGACGGCGATGGGCTCATTAAAGTAATACTACCAACCCCTCTTTTCCTTTCGGTGTCGTAAAAGGCGACTAACGGACTAAAGACTGTACATACATCCATTAGCATAGAGCGGCGATGGGCTCACTACCAACCCCTTTTTTCTTTTGGGTGTCGTAAAAGGCGACTAACGGACTAAATACTGCAGATACATCCAACAGCATAGAGCGACGATGGGCTCATCAAAATAATACTACCAACCTCTCTCTTCCCTTCGGTATCGTAAAAGGCGACTAACGGACTGAAGACTGCACATACATCTAAGAGCTTAGAACGGCGATGGGCTCATCAAAATAATGCTACCAACCCCTCACTTTTCTTCGGTGTCGTAAAAGGCGACTAACGGACTAACTGCACATACATCCAACAGCATAGACCGGCGATGGGCTCATCAATATAATACTACCAACCCCTCTCTTCCCTTGGGTGTCCTAAAAGCGACTAACGGGCTAAAGGCTCATCACCTAAGCACATGTGCAGACTGTGCAGTTGTATCTTGCTGAAGCGTGGACTGTGTGGGCGTGGTCTGTGTTGTCCATAGATTCAAATGATTTCTAATTTTACCATAAACTTTAATAAGAACTATCTCAAAAAAGTTGTTGATTTAAGTAAACAGTAATAAGTCGAGTCTTTATTTATGATTATTCTACTTATGACTAAAGACATTTTCGTTTTTGTAGGCCTGTTGTCATGTGACAGACAAAAATTTAAAAAAAAATACTTTTTCCCCTAGGGCAAGAAAAGCTATTTTATCCTCGCTCTGGAACGCTACAATGATGGGTCTTATAGAGCAAGAGGAGTGAAAAAAATGTAACTGCTCAGATTACAATTTTAATAACATTTTATCATGACTATGACAAAATTAATTCAGGTTCTTGTTAAATTGTCACCCGAAAAGTATTAAGAACTCACCTTCGTAAATTTTCCTTTCCAGATATAAAGCAAAACTTAGGTATAGTAATATGTCTGGACAAAGACCAAGAATCGCTCTGGGAGTTAATATCCAACTACCCGCTACTCCACAACGCTGAACACCTAGTGTGGCTCGACCACTGGTCCCATGAAACACTCCGTCAGATGCCGGGGCTAGTCATACAGAGGTACCCCGCTCTTTGAAAGCACTTTGTGTGACGCACTGCACCCAAATCTAGAGAGTATGCACTACAAATTTAAAAGTAATGTAGCAATATTTACTCTGTAGTAAATCGTAGAAAAAGTAAGTTATATACCAACATTAGATACACAGCTTTCAAATGTTTTTTTTTTTAAATGGTCGTTGATTTTGAGAATGTGTTACATTCGTTTACGTTTTAATTATCACTTGTTTTTAAATTTTGTTCTTCTTTTACATACAGTACACTTAGTATTGACGTTGAACCTTCTTTGTGGTAGAGAATTTGTATTTATTTTATTTTATTTTTTACCCTGTTGTTTTAAAGGAGAGATACCTGGTTTAACCTTTGCTTTCTTCATCGGCCTTTATTGCCAAAAATGAGACAGTATACTTTAGACCAGTTTTAAATTTAATTCACGTTTTGGCAGAACGCCTCAGTGGCCGAGTGGCTAAGCGCTCAGCCCGCTAACCGGAGGTCCAGGGTTCAATTCCCAGGTCGGGAAAAGTGTGTTTCGGGTTTTTCCGATGCATAGCCCGGGATTGTGATCACCAACCCGCATTGGACAAGCGTGGTGATTAAGCCAATACCCATCCATTGTAGCGATGACTTGATTTCAATTATGGTGGCCTTTGCCCAGAAGTTGGACAGTATACAGGCTGTACTTAACTTTACTTTACCATAAGAAGGGACTCAATCGAAAACTTGTTTCAGACTAGTAAAAGAAAACATAACTGAAGGATCTAAGGAGGAACTTGAAACGGTGCCGACGGAAGGCTTTGTCCAAATATACGACAGTCTTGGAGCGGACTGGCTGCGCGCTCCGTGCAGATACGTGAACTTCATCAAGACTTACTACCACATTATAAATAGGAAGAAACAAGCATTAACACTGAGGCAGAACATGTTGTCGGTACGCACTCATACTGAATGGCAGTTAGTTTTATAATGGCTCTTCTAATTTGACTTGTTTATGTTTAGAATAAAATCTGTTCACATATTATCAAAGCGTCTTAAATAACGCACTGCTTATGAGGAAGGCTTATGTAATTACAACCTTAAAAACATAGTCACAAGATACTTTATTAATTTTATAATTATTTATGGCTTGTCACCTGTTTTGGGCATCTAAATCTTCGATTAACAATACCAACTAGATAACGCGTCACGTACAAAATCAAAGCTAAATTCTGTCCACGTGAATAAATACTTTTTCAAAGCAATAAATTACTTCTGTCACTTAAAAAAAAAAAGACGTCAATAACATTTAGTGGTGAAATCTACCTTAAGAAGCAACAAATAAAGTACTTTTTCCTGTTATTGCCTTGCGAGAAAATAAACGCTCACTTCTCAAGTGCGCGTTTATTTACCGAGACACATTTTTAGCGCCGACCTGACGTCTAGTTGTATTGTTGATCGAAGATCTAAATAAATGAGTTAAAGTATAAATGTACATACAACATCGCTTCAGGCTAACTATAAAAAAATCTCCATTATATTTTTTACTTTACCTGTAGGGTGTTGAGTTCAAATCAATTGCATAAATTTGACGTTTTGGGGTAATCTGATGTGCTGTTGTCCGAATAAGTTATTTCTGCCAAATAAAGGATTAAAAAATCTTCAATAATTCAAGGCGGGCGTAGAAGCGTTACGCCGCGCCCGCAGCGAAGTAGCAACCCTACAAGCCGAGGCAGCCGACCAAGAGGCAGCCCTAAGCGATAAGCAGGCGTCCGCAAACCGCGCACTCGCCGCCATTGCAGGCACAGTGCGCGCTAACACCGACCAGCGTGAAGAGATGCACGCGCTCAAAGCCAATATAGAGGCGGAGAATGAGAAGCTGCAGATACGGTAATCGCCCTTCTTACACAAGTAACGACCGGTTCAACTGAATTTGACTGAATCAGCGGCGTCCGCAAACCGCGCGCTTCTTGCCATCGCGGCAACGAGAAGCTGCAAATACGGTTAATTCAGCCTACCTGCGGGGCCTAGCACGCGCACGAGAAAATTTCCTCGACCCGTTTTCTCGTGTTATGTCTATACACAATATGTCAAAAATAGACATAATAGTAGTTTTTGCTAGTCTGTCGTATTTTTGAATTTGTCTACAAACCCTAACATGCAAAATAATTTTATCGAGTTTTGACAACTGTAACCGAGATAGTTTGTCGTTCCCGCCATCGAAGGAAGAGATATTGTCCGTGACATTTATCGTGTTGCGCATGCTAGGGCCGCTGGGTAGCAATATGGAGAGATTTGCCGGAACCCACCGCGTAGCCCCAATGCAGGCTAGCGAGCTTCAACAACTGTTATCTTACGATAACAAATGAGACTAGGGTCTTAACGTGCATTCTGAACCTCTGAGGAGTTTAATTTGGACACAAATCCGGTGACCGGGCATTGCAAGTTGCTTTTTGCAAGATCGCAACTCCAACGGACAAGTGCACCTCATTAATGCATATAACACTTGTTTACAGGAAAAAAGAAATTGAGGTTGAGTTAGCTTCCGTCGAACCTGTCATAGCTGCAGCCCGCGCAGCCGTCGGAGATATTCGCTCAGAATCCCTTAGCGAAGTATGTATAAACATATGTACTTTAACCGTATCGCATAGCGGTGAAAGAGGGGGTACCCTCTCGTCCCTTGAGTGTCGTAAAAGGCGGCTAACGGACTAAAGGCTGCACATATATCCAACAGTATAGAGCGGCGATGGGCTCACCACCTGTCACGCTGAGCATATGTGCAGTCGGTATTTCGCTGAAAAGGTAGAGGACTGCTTTTGCTGTCCTCATTGCGTAGTCTCTGACTTGTCTTGATAGTCTTGATTATATGTATGTTTGTACTTTTATTTTACTTACAATATTTTAGGCCGTTCATAGCTTTTTTTATTTATATTTTTATATTTCTATATAATGTCAAAGTCAAAGCGTTTTTAATGGTCTGACTTTTACTTTATTAAAAGTAGCAATAGTATTAGTAGTAGATTCCGGGTGAAGTGCGCTTTCATCTTCGGCCTTATCGTCAATTACCATCAGGTGAGATGAAGGCCAAGCGCTTACCCGTTGCCGAATAGAATAAAAAAAAGCACATTTTGACTTACTTTCTAAAATTTATACTTTATTCTTATTGCTACAATGAATAGGTCCGTAATGTTGCAGCTTCAAAATAACTTATATTTCATTTTATTTTATTGTTCATCAGTACTTTATATTTATCGTATACTTTTTACAAAACTATACTGCTATGAGTGTCGATTATAACTTGTTTCAATTCGTTTCAAATTCATTGCAATTAAATAAAATGTTATTGGTATTATGAATCGTGTGTTGTCATCAGATCCGTTCGCTAAGGGCGCCGCCAGACGTTGTTCGCGATGTGCTCGAAGGCGTGCTCCGGCTAATGGGAATCGCCGACACATCGTGGCACTCCATGAAAAACTTTCTATCGAAACGCGGAGTCAAGGAAGATATAAGGTTTTAACCGAAAATATTTTCAATCACATTTCTTATTTTAGCTTTTCTGTTTTACCAACGAAACATAATCGGTTATGAATTGCATTTTTAAATAAAAATCAATTGCTACTAATGTTTGTTACCGCATCACTTTAGAACGGTGTGCCTATTTGGCTAATTCTTTTTTTGTTGTGTTTGTGTAATTGTCAGAACAAGGTTTGTATGAAAGCAAAATATTGTAAATTCGTCACGGGGTACGGAGCCATGTGAACGAAGTCACGGGGGCAGGCCGCTAGTAATTTATAAAATATATATTTTTTACTACTAAGGTGGCAATTAAACCTTCAGCTCAACTGATGGTAAGCGGATACAGTTTTATTTATTTATTTATTGACCATAACACTTACAACTATCATTACAGGTAGAAATTAATAATACAATGTCGCCCATGGGCATGTGCCCGCCCGCATTTTTCTGAATATTCATGAAAAATTATCGAAAATTAACCTACAAAGGGGGGTCTGTCTTTAATTATATTTCATGTTATTCAATTTTGTGTGTTTTGAGTAGCGTGCTTTACATTTTTGCAATGCCTCCGATGTTATTGGCTCGATTTGGATTCTGTTTGTTATTTCTAAAAGCTTAACAGTTACTTTATCGGTTTAACTAAATTTTTTTATTAAAATTTATGGATTAGGGAAAAAACGGAAGTGAAGACATTTTTTTCTAAACTAACTCTAAAAATACTTCTAAAAATAACATGAAAAATATTAAAGGGTTACCTTTATAGATTAATTTTCGATAATTCTTTATAAATATTCAGAAAAATGCGGGCGGTCGCTTGCTCGTGCACACTTGAAAAAAATCTTGAATAATTATGTAATTTACCTATTACAGGTGCATGGGACTGACATAACATAGTGTAAAGTCCCTAAAAAAAATAAAAAAATAAAAAAAAAAACCTATTACAGGTGCATGGACGCGAGCCAGATAACCCCTGAAGCAGTAGAGTCAGTGGAGCGCTTGCTCCGCTCGCGGGGCGCGTCCTTCGAGCAGGCCGCAGCTAAGCGCGCGAGCGCTGCGTGCGCGCCGCTAGCGGCGTGGGTGCGCGCTAATCTAGCGTACGCAGCGGCTCTAGCGCGCGTGCAGCCGCTGCAAGCGCAGCAGGCGAAGTTGCACCGGTCAGTGTGTCTAAAGATAAAAGAAAAATTGATTTACTACAAGCACAAATAATCGTAGAACACAAAACATAATAAGAAAGGAGAAAAAAATAAATAAAAATGAATGAACTTGTGGCATTTGGTTAACTAGGTTCCAACCTTAGCTTGTGCTACAACGACAAGTCAGCCGCTGCCGTAGCGCTGGTATACTGTTTTATAACTTTCTCAAACCGTAGGGTTTGAGAAACTTTAAATTCACTGCAGCAGCAGCTGGGCCAACACACGCGCGACGCGGCCACGCTCGGGCTCATACAATATACACTATACTACTTAACACAATAATGGATGGCGTCGCGCCATCTCTGAGCTCCCGGGTTTAATTCCCGGTCACGTCAATTTAGAGAAAAACAGTTTATCTATATTGATTTCGGGGTCTGGGTGTTTTTTCTATGTTTATGAATATTTATCCGGTATAGATAATTGGTGTGAACGTAAACAAATTTATTATTATTATTATATTTATTATCTACCTCCGCCAGCAACCTCCACGCAGCAGAAGAGCAACTAAACGCCTTATCGAGTGGGCTGGCGTCAGTGGATGAGCGCGTCAGCTCGTTACAGCAGCAGCTGGGCCAGCACACGCGCGACGCGGCCACCCTGGAGCTGAAGCTGAACGCGGCTAAAGACACTATCGCGTCGGCGAGCGGGCTCATCGATACCTTGGCGGCGGAATATGACACCTGGGAGAGTGATGTGAGGCACATTGTTAAGGCTTGCGTCCATTAGGCGGATCGGGCCGGGGCGCGTCGCAACGCAAAAATCCGCCTGCCTGTATTTATTATGAAATAGCGTCCACTAGCGGCGGGTCGGGGCGAGGCGGGCCGCAGCGCGATAGCAGTGTTACGTATGCAATGCGGCCCGTACTGATCCGCCCCGGCCCGATCCGCCGCTAATGGACGTCTACCTTTATATGTAGACTAGCGGGCCTAGCATGCGCAACACGAGATATGTCGCGGACGATATTCTCTCTTGCTTCGATGGCGGGAACGACAAACTATCTCGGTTACAGTTGTCAAAACTCCATAAAATTATGTTGCATGTTAGGGTTTGTAGACAAAAACGTCGCTAGAGCGGTGAGGTGGTTTGACAGTTATCTCTCGCAGAGACACCAGTATGTGGAACTTGCAATGGCTGATGGATTGAGATTGAAGTCCGCCCCCCTGAGGGTCACTCGGGGTGTCCCACAAGGGTCCATCCTCGGGCCGATCCTGTATATACTCTACAGCGCAGACATAACACAGAGCATTACTCATTGTAATCATCACCTATATGCAGATGATCTACAACTGTATCCATCTTTTAAACCAACAGATTCCGCTTCTGCTGTTGCTAGTATTAATGATGACCTGCATAATTTGCATAATTGGTGCAAGTCAAATTGTCTTGTTCTGAATCCCATTAAATCCAAGCTCATAATACTAGGTACAAAAAACAACTTGCAAAAACTTAACAATAGTTGCACGCCTTTCAATATTTATATACAGGGGGAAATTGTTGAACGCGTACATGTAGCCCGGAATCTGGGAATTACCTTCGACAGCCACCTCAATTTTGAAAATCATGTCATGGAATGTGCGCGAAACTGTTTCTATAGACTAAAATTATTGTACTAAATAAGACATTACATTAGCGAAGAAATTAGAATTAAATTGTGTGAGTCCTTAGTTTTATCAAAACTCAATCATTGTGATGTTGTCTATGGTCCATGCCTTCTGTCCAGGTCTGCTAGGCTTGTACAACGTGTACAGAATGCTTGTGCTCGTTTTTGTTACCACGTCCCACCTCGGTCGCGCATCACACCCTTTTTTAATGCAGCGGATTCACTGAGGATGGAAGCACGCAGAAAACTCCACCTTTCCATCATGCTATTTGGTGTCTTAAGCACAGGAAGGCCCCAGTATCTTTACAACAAACTAGTTTGGGTTCAAGATCGCATTAAATACCAGAAAAGAGCATGTACTCACGTATTCGTGACTCCCAAACACCGAACTATGGCATTTAGAGGATCTTTTAGATATGCTGCCTCTCAGTGTTGGAATGACCTTCCTCCACCGATACGTGACCTAACAACGAAGCACACATTAAAGGTTAAAATAAAGGAATATTTCTTGTCATTACAAAAAGAAAAAGAACTTTGAGAGCACCTACCACTATTTCTTCACGATGCGAGTTGATTTGGTGTGGAAAGGTTTTTGTTTGTCGCCATGCGAATATGCGATAAGCACCATGCCTATAGAATCTGTTTTTCTGATTATCAACATTCGACGAACAATAACTTTTTCACATGGCCTGGCCAGGCTGGAATCACATGGTATGGATATGCGTGCGTGGCAGTGGCAGGCAATCATGTCGACGTGGCTTTTACTATTTTGCATTGCCTACCCTCTATTGTTTTCTGTGTGATTGTGAATGTTTTCGCAACAAAGTACCTAAAATCAAACTTTGTAGTGTATGTACCTACTGTCGTTCAGTCATTCTGTCATTATTTGTATTTTTTTTTTGTCTTCTCACTCCTATAACGGCAACGGGATATGATATCTTGCAGCCACTCTTTCTTCTATTTTTATGTATATTTTAAATATCTATATTAGCACTTATTTAAGTATATTAGCTTTATTTCGTATTACTATTACCACCTTGCGTAGACAGAGACCTGTCTACGTCACCTCACGTCCAGGGAGCTGTCTGAAAACCAGCGCTTCTGTGGCTTTCTCCGCAATGCCACAAAAGCATCGCTGAGGCAGCTACCCTTTGGCCTTGCACAGCTAAATTATTTTAAAGTTTTGTTTGTAATAATTTTAGTTAGGTATCTGTTTTACGTTCCTGTCTAATTTTCCCTTGTGTTATTCTTTGAGATTTTTTTTTGTATGTTTCATTGTATGTGTGTGCAGGTCAATAAATGTTTCTTATTCTTATTCTTATTCTTAAAAATACCACAGACAAGCAAACACTATCATTGTGTCTATTTTTGACATAGGTATCGTGTATAGACCTAACACGAGAAAACGGGTCGAGATCATTTTCTCTGATTGCGCATGCTAGGCCCGCAGGGATGGACAAACTACTGCCCGCGGGCTTTTGACGACCTCTGTGGTCGAGTGATTAACACGCTGGGTCTGGCGTCAGGTCATCTCAGGTCCCGGGTTCAATTCCCGGTCGGGTCAATTTAGAGAAAACTGTTTTTCTAAATTGATTTCGGGTCTGGGTGTTTTTCTATGTTTATGTATATATTTATCCGTTATCTTACCTATATTAACAAGTTTCAAAAGAAGCTTATCTTGTGCTAGATAATTGTGTGATCGTAAACAATTTTTTTTTTTTTAAATTAATCTCCGGAACGCGGATGTTTGATAGCTTTCGACAATCTAATAAAAACTCAAGTGCACTCTGCGCGGATCACACGTTCACACACACAATCACGTATTCATAATATTGCTTGCTGGAAGACAATACAAAGGATAACGCTACTGAACTGTTGTTCATTAAGTTTGTTAATTTCTTAGACAAACGTAAATTTTTACTATGTTTTTTGCAGTTGGAGAATATATCAAAGGAAATATTGCAGCTCAGCCATCGCTCGTTGTTGGCCGCCGCCTACATAGTTTATTTGCCAGACGTCACAGAGCCACAAGCGAGGTAATATTGGCTCTTTTAAAGATTTCTTCTGTATTTACCTGTATACTATTAATACTCAAAAGTTAAAGAGTTACATTACAAGCTAAAATGCTACTTTAGTACTCTTAATAAGGCAGTGGGTTATATAAATATCCACCATATTTTGAACTTTATTCGATTGAGATAAGGACGAAAACCAATGAAAAATTTCAACATGATGTGCTCATTTAAGGGTTTAATTATCTATGGGAGAACAACCAACGGCCTAGCCTTAAATATCATTGCTCATGTGTACAGATAGGGTCAACCATACTGTAATGGAGTGAGCTTCGGCGCAACGAATGCAACAATGACTGCGATCATTTGAATGCATCGTTTAGAAACAGTCTGAGGAAATGTGGGCGTGTCGGCTATGCCGTATGCACACTACAATATGTGTCCAATATAACAACGCACTCAGGATACTGTTGGGACTGTCGTGGCGTTGCAGCGCGTCAGGGATGTTTGCGGAGGCACAAACTGATGACTTCAACGCTTCGATCACCTAAACACTAGATACACAATTAACGCTCTCAAAGTGTTGCCTCGAACTAATGCTCTAACCAAGAGGGAGCATTGGATTGCTGTCAGTTGTCATTTGACATTGCCGTCCAAATTTAATACCTATGATGGTGATGATAAGGCCGAGTTTCAAAATGAGTTATGATTATTCGAAAACAAAATTGTATATAATAAGTAATAATTGGAACCAATTTTTCGAACGTGTTTTATATGGGACTAGCGGCCCGCCCGCGCCTTCGTCCACGCTAACTTAGAAAGACCGGCATAGTACAGCCATTTAAAAAAATAATAATATATCTACAAAATATAAACAAAAACAATTCTCAGTTAACGCTCTAGATTTTTGTGAAAACCACTTAAAAATCCATTGCGTGGTTTAGGAGAATAGTGCGGTGCTACAGACGGAGGAAAACGGCGACTTTACTTTATAATATGTAATGATTGCGTATCTAGTGTTTAGATCATTGCTTCAACGCCATAATAAGAAAAATATCCGCTTCCATGCTCACCAGGCTCCGTTTTAGCACTAGCTGTCTCCTGAGTGTGTTTAAAGACCGGTAGTACACCCCGCTGCTGCAACACTGGGTGAAGGTTCACACCGGATAGTAGTGTTAGAATTTTTTGTTTGCTTTTTTTTCTATCTCCATACTAACATTAACATTAAGTACTTCTTAATATTTTACTAACACTATGGAACCTGTTTACTGAAATAAATTTTTTGATGTATTTGAATTGGAATACAGTCATTTTTTACTTAAATTAGTTGGAAGTAAAACAATAAGTATGTTTGTTACAGAGATTATTTAAAGAAGTGGGGAACACTTATAGGATTCGACGACTCGTCGTTTTCTGTGCTAAACTTTTTGTCAAGCACTGAAAAGCAGCTGAAATGGCACGCGGACGGCTTGCCATCTGACACTTCTGCTATCAAAAATGCGGTTCTCATCGACCAGGTAGAAACTTTTGTGCTGAAATGCTGAAACTAATGCTGTCCTACCCTTTAAACGTATTGACTCTTTTTATCATAAAACAACATACAAATAGATCTAGGAATACCAATACTTACAAATTATATTAACTTACTATTAATCCTACTAATATTATAAACGCGACAGTTTGTAAGTATGGATGGATGTTTGTTATTACTCTTTCACGTAAAAACTACTTAATGGATTTGGATGAAATTCGGCATACAGATAGTTTATAACCTGGATTAACACATAGGATACTTTATATTCCGATATTCCTACGGGAACGGGAACCACGCGGATAAAACCTCGAGCGGCCGCTAGTTTTTATATAAAGCTGTGGAGTTTCTTGCCCAATCTTTTCCACAGGTAAAAGACGTCCTGAATGGGTAGTAGACAAAAAAGGTTTGGACGATTCCAAAGCATATTTAAAAAAGTTATTTGAATAAGGGATTTTTCATTTCGACTTTGCCAAGCTATACACACTGACATGATTACAACAGGCACTCCAATCGGAGAAATGCGGCTTCACGCCTCTGATAATCGATCCCGAGGGCGAGACCACGGCCTGGCTGAAGACCTCACTCTCCGATACGCCATGCGACTTTGTGTCGCAGCACAGCGAGAAACTGCTCACTGCGGTGCAGTATGCTGTGAGGTGAGTTCTCTAGCTGCCACTCATGACTACTATCATCAAGGGGTTAGTCAAAGACTAAGCAATGAGATAAGTAATACTTATACTCAACTGAAACGGTAAAGAAAGAAGAAATCTTTAATTACTATATATGGTACTAGTTATCTTATCTCTAACTGTCGGATCACAATATTGTGTGTAACAAAGTAATTTAAAGGTATAAATCTGAAACACACACCGAATTGAACTTTCAACCTCCGGCTATCAGGCAGAGCGCTCAGTCACTCTGCCACCGATGTGTTAACACTTATTCTGAATTCCTGAATGGCTAATGAAGGAATTCAAGCAGAAGGTTGTACAAACTTACAGATTAAACCGCACGCTAGTGATCACCGAAGTAGACGGCGTACACTCCAGCTGGGCGGGGCTTCTGTGCGGCGGCGGCGGGCGACTGTTGCTCGTTAGTGGTTCCCCGCCCCGCCTGCCGCCGCCCGCCGCCGCGCGCATCTCGCCGCTGCACTGCGCCGCGGGGCTAGACGCGCTCACGGGTGAGTGACGTCATACGAGCCTCATTAGGTACAGCAGATGGCGGCATGCACTTTAGCGGGGCGGGGCTTCTGCGTGGCGGCGGTGCGCGGGTATTGCTGGAGTGTGGATCCCCGCCCCGCCTGCCACTGCACTACGCCGGCGGCGCGCCGCGGGGCTGGACGCGCTCGCGGGTGAGTGACGTCATATAGGCCTCATTGCGGGGCGTGGCTGCTGTGCGGCGGCGGCAGGCGGCCGTTGCTGGTGTGTGGAGCCCCGCCCCACCTACCGCTGCACGACGCCGCGGGGCAGAACGCGCTCACGAGTGAGTGACGTCATCATACAAGACACTTTGCGGGGCGGGGCTGCTGTGCGGCGGCGGCGGGCAGCTGTTACTTGTGTGCGGCGCCCCGCCCCGTCTGCCGCTGCACTGCGCCGCGGGGCTGGACGTCATCATTTAATGGTTATTCCAAAGAGGACGGCATGCTTTCTAGATGGACGGGGCTTGTGCTAAGGAGGGGAGCGGGTGGGTGTGAACGTTAACATAGTACACAGCTTGGTTGCAAGCTAGGCACGGCTGCTAGATGGGGGAGTGGTCTGTGGCGTGATTTTTCATGTGTAACTGTTTGTATTTATTTGTTTGTATTTTTTGTTTATATATGTTTAATTAATATGTTGTCATTAATTCTTTAACTGTAGGGACCTTACTACTACTCCAATCATATTTCTTGTTTCAGAACAACTCGTGCATAATGCACTTCAACAACTTAAACCAGATGTGAATGAGAAATCTAAAGAGATCAAACTCAAAAAGACTACTTTACAAAAACAGCAGCACGAATTACAGGTAAATATTGAAGGCTTTTGGTTAAATTAAATTAAAATTGTTTTCATGTATCCAGGCGTCATCGAAAGGCGTTTCAAATATTTATTAACTCTGACCCTTTTAACTTAAACTAAACATAATGTTATAGGAAAATCTTCTTAGCGTTCTATCGACTAACAACGATATACTGCACGACGCGAATCTGCTTGCGTCTCTAAATAAGACTAGAGAGACCAGTGCCACTATCTCCGAAGCGCTAGATGCAGCGCTTTTAATCGAGCGCGACACTCGTTCGGCATCTGAGGCGTACCGACCTAGCGCACAGCGTACAGCGCTTTTGGCGCTGGCGGTGAAACAGCTCGCGTCGCACCGCCCGCTGATCGCTTTGCCCGTTGATGTTACTCTGGATGTGTTTGTTGACGCTTTGCGCAGAGGGGTGAGTTTATTAGTTTCTAATACGCAGTTAATGTATTCGTATATAAATAGTATTTTTAGTAAAATATAGACCGCACTAAAATTTTTGATTTACTGAAAATATCGATTTTAAAGAGCAGAGTTTAGTTTAAGAATAGGAAGTGTATACATACTTGTGGCACCACAAGCGGCACTGTATCTCAATCGGTTCGGGATTCGTAAGTTTTGCGGTATAATAGTGACGCTACCTAATCTGCCGTAAAGCTTTTTTATTAAACCACAGAGATATTAGCTGCCCT